>BSBM01000001.1:12672500-13922500 GCA_027924585.1 Larix kaempferi
TATGAAATATGCACACTTCAAGAGCTCTATGAAAATTTCCTCATACATGGTTATGCTTCCCAACTTGAGTTCAAAGAACTCCTCCATCTTCTTGTCATAGTAGTGATCTAAGAGATATTATTTCTAGAAATGCTTCTTGAACTTTCTCCAAGATATTCTATCTTCATCACTTTCGGCTTGACTAGCCGATCCCACCAAATTGATGCTTTACCTTGCAAATGGTAGATGGATACCCTTGCTTCCATGTTTGATGTGTAAAGATGCAATTGAAAGAAATTTCTAAGTCCCAACAACCAAGCTTCAACATCTTCACCTTGCTTTGCTTCTCCATCGAAGGTTGGAGGTTTGATTCTTCTTAGTTCTTCCACCAGTTCATTATGTTCAAACCTTCTCTTCTTATATCTTACTGGGTATCTTTCAAGGATGCTTTATGAGATGCTTGATGGATACCTTTTCTTCTTCACTACAGAGGGCATATGATGAGATATTATTGAGGATGTTCCAGATCTTTCATAATCTCTTCTTGGTACATGTATTCTGGAATCCTGATTGTTTCTTGGAGTTGTTCCTTGGGTTCTTTTCAATTGCTTTAGATCATGCATGATTTGTTCTTGAATGTGAATGATCCTTTCATTATATTATCTGCACTTTCTTACCAAATATTCTAGACTTAAGGGTTCACTGTTTCCCTTGTGTCCATTTGTCCTAGTTTCTCTTCTTCCAAATTTCTCTTCAGGTTTGTATGGTATATGTCCTTCTTCGAAATCCATCTCTTATCTCTGGAGATGACCTCTAATATCTTGCTTATGTAGCTTCCTCTTCACTGTACTTACTGAGTCTTTGGTCTTCACTACTTTGTTTTGGGTTTAAAATTGTATTTCAATAACCACACTGCATGCTCATTCATTAATTGACATAACTGCGGCTGCAATGTGTTCATTATCAATCATTGTTAGCAAACTACACTTCTCATACATTACGATTCCAAAACATAACACAGATTTATAAATCTATAGAAGGCCCAACAATCACAGAGTTGAAACCTAAGCTCTGATACCACTCTGTGATGTCCCCAACCCCTAAACCAAGGCTAGAGACACCAGGAACCCCAAGGGGAATGAATAAGGGTAATGCAGATCAGAATCAGGGTAACTAAGGATAGGCCAACATGCCAAAAATCCCATAAAATAAAGCATTCAGCCTCTTTAATTTGAAATGCAAAATATAGTGTAGATCATTCTCCAAAGCACATGTTATGCAAGGTAGAAGCAAGCATGAAATGCAACCAGATCTGGACAAGCTATTAACATGATTTCAAACATGATATATCAGATCTATTACAACCATTTAAACTTTAAAATAATAAGATCTACAAGCCACCATAAACAATGTAAATAAATAGATATACAGGCTGCCATAATAAACCATATTAGCAGTGTTAAAAATATGATCTACTGACTGCCACCTACAACCATATTAACATAAAAAAAAAATAGATATGAATGCTTCCATCTATATCCATATAAATGATAAATATATCAGATCCCATGGATTCCACTTACAACCGTGTAAATGGCAACAAAATCAGATCCTTGAGCATATATATATTAGAAATTGCAGTAAATAAAATATAACAAAATACTCATCTTAATGAAAAGCAACTAGCTTCAACATGACAACATTCCACCCAGCCACATAAATGCCATTCTCATGCATCTTTCAACATGACAGTCACTCTCAAGCTGAGGCCATAGATCCATAGGAGAGGTACTCTCAAAACAAAAGGTATGGTGCACTCATCTCAATACCGGGAACATTGCCACACAAAAAAAACTGTATTTCAGTTTTGACTTCCCTTGAACATAAGACACGATGTAGAGTGACACTTGGAAACACAAGACTCAAGTAACCGGCCTTTATGAAATATGCCAATGCCATATGAATTAACGCAATATTCATAGGTGATGGGAAGGATAACCCATCGATGGAGTTCGACTGTTCAAATTATTGGAATAGTTTCCTAAGGCCAATGTAGATGATAACTGATGCAAAAATATGTGTTGTGTTCAAGGGTGACAAGGACTGACTGTTGCTTCTTTTTCGAGGATGAAATATGAATTGATTCAATGATCCCCTTTTTGGATTTTTGTATTTTTTAATTTTTAATACATTTTTCATGTATAAGCTTTAAAAAGAATAAAGCATGCTATAATACATTGGAGGAAATGAGTGTCTCAAGGGCGTGCACCTACATTCCAAGGGAATGGTTCAAGCCAAGGAAAAGATGAAATTGCAGACAAGTGTTGAGCTAGTTATGTGTACTCTTATGGGTGTTTCCTCCATGAGTATGGGTCAACTATACATAAGCAATGGTTTATAGGAGTCATGTAGCAAAACATGTTTGCAAAGGAAACTACACAAAATAAGCAATAAGAAACGAAGCAGTAGGCACATATGTTCAAGCGGATATTTTAACACATGCTTATGTAAACTGACAAAAAATTGGGATCCCATCAGGATATGGTAAAAATTGTATGAAAGAGAAATATGTGGTCTCAAACTCCAAGTCATGATGGTACTAATAGGGATCCCAAGCCTATCAGAATAAATCAGCATGGGCACTAGAACAACAATGGGGTGATGAATAGAGTGCCCCGTGTTTAGTAGGCTCTTCTGTCAGAATGGTGGAAAATACATATATGATGGGTTGACCCACCAATTTCCAACAGGTTCGACCCTAGGGAAAGTTTGGGTTGCAAAATATTCAAATGCATATTCACAGAGGGATAACCTAAACCTATATGAAAAATTTCAAATATGTCTGATTAGATCAAGGAACATGCAAATAATGCTCCTTGTCACATACCCCAATTTTGTAAAAATTATGTAATTGTTTTATTATATTCATGAGACATTATGATAAATTTAATGCTAAGTAGGGATTGATGACTCAGCAGAGTCAACAGAAATGGAGTGTAATTCAGAATATTTTATTATTAATAAATAAATTGTGGAGACAACAGCATGGGAGAGCTGTTAAAAAGAGGTTACTGGTCAAACTGGTGGATGGAACTAGGTGGAAAGGCAAAATACAAGTGGAAGCATCCTCAAACACTTCCTAAGTTGCAGGTGGCAACTTACCTATATTTGGGGTCATGATTCCCCAAGAAAGTGGAATCAGAGAAGGTGGCTCATTAAATGACAGTTAACCCAACAAAGACATAGGCAATCTTTTAAAAGAACTCAATGAAGAGAGCTGGGGGCTCGAATATTTTTCCAGAGAGAATTCATTCAGGTGAATGTTATTCAGGAAATCCATTGAGGAAGAGGGAAATACAGTAACGAAGTTGTTTTTAGGAGGATTGCTGCAGTAACTTGGTTCCATTACAGCTTTTGGGCTAAGAGAATTGATTTTTGCTGCACCTAGTTCCAACCAGGGAGACCAGAGCAAGCTCGAGGGTCCTGAGAAGTTGCTGTCTGAGCACTCTCTAGGAGTTGGTAGGGAGGAAACGCCACGGTGAAAACCAGGCTTACCAGGTAAAGCCAACCGCTGAGGTTTGTGTCATCCACACCTTTAAGAGTAGCCAGGACCTGCAACGAAAGAACAGTGTCAGTTAAAACTTTATTTTTTTAATGGTTAAACTATTTCTTTTAACTGGAAGATGAAGGAGTAACCTGTAGCTTACCGGTGAATTGAAAGAAGTTCCAAACACAGTAAATAGCCTGTTAACCACGAACAGAGGAAGTGTAAACCCTTCCCTTGACACCGAAAAGATTGAGCTGGCAGAAGTAAAGGGTATCTTCCACTACGGAAGCATTGA
This sequence comes from Larix kaempferi, assembly GCA_027924585.1. Classification (NCBI taxonomy): domain Eukaryota; kingdom Viridiplantae; phylum Streptophyta; class Pinopsida; order Pinales; family Pinaceae; genus Larix; species Larix kaempferi. Next base: position 12,676,322 of record BSBM01000001.1, read on the forward strand.
CAGTACCAAGTCGAAAGATACACTCACGCCGTGACAGGGTCAGCAATGGTGTAGAAAGGAAAGACCCTAGGTTTTTCAACAACCCCTATGGCCGCCAACAGTAAAATATTGACTCCCATACGATGCAGTTGACAAGCACGAAGGACTGAAGCAGCATAGAAGCTGTTATCAAACAGTGAACATCAAAGTTTGGACCAGGAGGGTTCACAGAGCGACCGAGCCCGAAGGCAAGGGAGAAATGACAAAGTAGGGTTTAGTCAATGAGTTTATATCACAAATGCGTGGCTCTGGAGTGACCACATAGATTTTTAATATATGTCATGCAGTGGGTCGACGTTCTAAAGTTCTACGACGAGATTCCCATCAATTGTTTTCGAAACAAAATCATAGCATGAATATCCCATTATGGTCGCGATACCATAGTTTACACCTGCCATATATTACATGTTAGGACCAAGCTTTTGAACCCTGCAAAGTAAACATTAAAAACTTTGTCTTATAAAACCATGCATTTAAAATAGCATTCAAGGTTAAGTCTTGAAGTGTTTAAACATAGAGGATTTAATCTTCAATTATAAAAGTTATAAGGATATGGGAATAATGTTAGGATATAAGTAGTTCATAAACTTATCACTAGATTTCCATTTCCTCTAGTCTCATGTGAAAAGACAAGAGACATATCATTTCTTTTAAGATTATGAGATAATGAAGTGATGTTAGGTAGTTGTTTACAACTCTGCTACTATAATGCCATTTGCTATAACTCTACACAGATAGTAAACGACTTGTCATTCTTTCCTTTATATGACTTTAACTTGTAGAATTCAAGCTATATAACCCACAAATTTTAGATTTAAGTTACTCCAGTCCATTTCTACTTGTTGTTATCAATATAATCACAATCTCTTAATAGTCTTAGATCCCTTGTGATAACTAGTAGACTTTTGTTATCCTTCATGCTCAAGAAGTACAAGGAGTGTGTAAGTGAAGTGTATGTTAGGCAGTTTACGTAAATAATTATAACCTTTCTTGTTGGGAGTTTAGTCTGAAAAATCATAAATGAGTTCAATCGTGATAATTTAGGACTAATTCTAAAGGTGCTTATAGTTGTCATTCAATTGTCAATCATGGAAACAAAAGTAGTGTTCCAATCAATGCAAACCCTTAAAATGTTAAGAGGAGACATGTATCAGACAAGTAAACCTTGTAATTACTAGAAATAAGAAAAGTATATATACATATCGATATTATTAACTCCATATCCTTTACAATTGAAGTTGTAAATGAAATCATTTTCTAAATTTAAACTTGGCATGATGTAGTAACCACGAATGAGTAACAATTGGTCTGATTATGGTAACCCAGTCATATTCTACGGTGCTAGATAAGAAATATTATTTTATTACAGTAAACTCATCAATAGACCAATACTCCATAGGGATACTTAATTCTTTTATTATCAAATAAAATAGCTATCATAGTCTCTAGTAATTTCCAACTTTCTATCAGAAGATCTTGAGGAGATCATAGGAAGAGTCCTACCTTTAAAAGCTTGATAAACCTGGTTAGCATGCTTATACTTTTACTGAATGATTTGGTACAACAATTTGTTTATAATACTTTAAAGATTTGTTTGCAATGACCCGAACATTACCTGTATATCTGTAAGAGAAAGGAAATCTGCTGCATTAGCTCGGAAGCTAAGTAAGCCCAGTCTGTTATGGCAATTCCCCCTTGTGGTTGCAAACATAAAACAATCAGCAACTAACACGAAACTCATATTTAAATCTAAGTATGATAAAAGATCATTCAGTTACAATTCTGATAATATAAACTAATCAAACAGTTAATGACTGCATTTAATAAGATTATATGCTATTTAAAAAAAAAAAAAAATTTCGGAAATTCTGGGTGTTGACACTCCTATACTTGAGTATATTTAATCCAAGTGTTCTCCTAGTGACCCCACCAAAGGTGTCCTTATGTGGGTGTAACCAAATGTTATTAACTTCAAGGATAGGTTCATTTGAAGATAAAATGTCATCCAATAAGTCATGTGAGTTGGGAGAGCTGACAATCCCTGTTAGTCCCAGAGGCGTTCTAAGGCTGTTTTTAGAACTGCGCCTGAGCATCAGTAACTTTTCTTGTTGTTTGTTGGTTTAGATTTTTAAGCAGATTCATTAAAATACAAACTCATGTAACTTGTTTGAATTGTCACGTGAGTAGACATATATTCATATCCATGTGGAGAATGGTGGGCATTACTTCTGACATTACAGAAAAATAAATATGCCTGGTTGTATGGATGGTAATGAGAAAAGATATTGTTTAAAGTAATTATTTACCCCATGTAAATAAAACGTATTGAGCAAACAAAGAATTCAATAGTTGATAAACAATGCTAATTGCAAATAAAACACCAGTCAATAGTGTTAACTTTAAGTGATATACACTGAATATTTCAAAACATATCAATAAAAGACATAACATTCATCAGAAAATTTGGACCAGACATCAGATAGAAACCTGTCCCAATAGGATTTGCATTATACTTTATCAATTATATAAAAGTGAAAGAGGTGGAAATACAATAGAAAGAGGTTCTGACTCTATATATATCAGAAGCTTAGAATCCCCATAATTATCATAACATAACTTGAAATTTTCACAGACAATGCTTGATCAAACAAAATCCTTCAAAAGTTACACTTCTTGCAAAAAGAGTTTACCCTTGTATAAGTGGCCATTTACCCTATTTATAACCTTCTAGGCATTACATAAAAAATTCTATTACAAAACAACTTTTCCTTTTCTATTACAAAAATGGTTTCAACTGAAACTTCTTTTTAGGTCTGAGGATGTCGATGATTCTGATCGGTCTTGGGCCTAACTTGTTGTGATCTCCTCTGTCCATGATGTTGATCTCGTGATTGAGATGGCTGTTGTTCATGTTGAGGTTGTGGCATCTGGAATACTTGTTGGATAGGAACTTGATAAGTCTGTGGAAGTGGCGGCTGAAGAACATGTTGTGCTAGCACATGAGGTTGTTGAGGAGGGGGATGTGATGAGGAAGCACCTATTGTTCCTTGTGACATGTGTGTATGTGCCTGCTGTTGAATGTCAAACTTAATGTAATTGGCTATTTTCCTCCAATCCTTCCCTATCGTATATTCTAAAGTTCTCATTTCTCTTGCACACACATCCAAATATATAAAGAGCACATATGAAGGAGGAGGAAAATTCTTAAACAACACTTGCAAGTTGGAGAGTAAACCTAGGTAATTTTTTAATTTTTCAAGGATCGTTTGACCTTTAATGCTACTGGTGACATCATAAAAAATGCGATCATCATTTTGTCGTTCAACTAACAAAGTATTATAGTTTTGTTGTGGATAAAGGTCTCCATTCCCATTCCAAGAAGATGGAAGAACCTGATCTATACATTCATCAAAAATATTCTTGAAGGAATTAACATCTTTATCCAATTGTAGATATTTTTCATGAACCATTTGAGATAATTTCTTCTTATAAATTACTTTTGAGTCATCCATGATTATCGTGGTTCTATCCCGAACTGCCAATACTTCCCATTCAGGTCTTGTTTTGGAGTTCATAATATCAATTACCCTGGATGCAGTCTTGGGTTTTTCATCTAAGTGGGTGTTAGGAAACCATGCAACTCTTCTATTTACTTTGTTAGAGTATTGTTGTTGGATGCATATGCTTTGTAAGTCGTCCCGTAGTATTTGTTGATCCATAGTTTGTATCATTGTTGTTGGACGCATATGCTTTGTAAGTCGTCCTGTATTATTTGTTGATCCATATTTTGTATTGGCCCATGGTTTGTATTGACACATGGTATTGACCCATGGTATTGGCGCCTAGACTTAGTAAATACGTTTGTGTTGAGAACAATGAAGGTACCGTGAAGTTATTTGTATTGAGCTTGCTCAAAGGAGGTTTCCCCCTCGAAGTGGCCTACGATCAATATAAAAGTGATTCTGAGTTCTATTATTTCTGCTATTTCGTGTGTTTTCATTAATTAATTATTGCAGGTTCTTCACATCTGGTATCAGAGCACTTTCTTGGGCTCGCTGGGTGAAATTTCTGCCAATTTTTTTTTCGCATCTGTTGCAGCTTCGGATCTGGGAATAGTCCCTTCTGTTTAATTGTGGGAAGTACTTGGGCATAAGCCCTAAAACTCATTGTGAGGAGTACCACAGGAACCTCGAAGTAGCTAGCCCATTGAGAGGACCTGCCAGCGAAAAGGGCAACGACCCCTACCTGATTGACTAGTTCCCACCTGTGAGGTAAACCAAGAGTTGTCGTTTGTGGCAAAGCGGTTATCAGTTTTACCTGAGCCGTGGAGTGAGGGGTACTGCCCCAATACGCAAGCCGTCAGACAACATTGGTGGCCGAGTGAATCCCCTGAACTGATAGGAAGCCACACATACCTGGGGTCCATATCTATTTTCAACTGAACTGTTGCTGATCCATTCCGCGCCGTTTCAGATCCATTTCAAGCCATTTCAGATCCATTCCAATCCATTTCAGATCCATTCTGACAATCATTCCAGATCCAGCCGTTTCACCATATCTCCCTTGTTTTAACTTTGTTTCCCTTGAAACTTCCCGGACACCCCTGCAATCCCATTCTGCATATTTCATTCCTGAAGACCCTATCCCAAATTCTACTTACCAAAGCTAGAAATCTCACATTTGTCTATTTTTAGGGTTTGCCATAACTTCTTCAATTTTCACCCACTCGCCTCCAAATGTTTCCACTGTGTTCATTCCCTATTTCTGCTTCTTTGTCCCTGTTTGACAAATTTTCTCATTCTTTCACCCCGCTTTTGAAATCCCCATTTTTTGCTTCCCTGTCCATCAGAAAGTATCCAAAACCTAGTCAAAACGCAATTACCCATCCAAGTTTTTCCCAAATCCAAATTTCCTTTTACTAAATAAGATTTTGTTTGTGTTTTTCTATCCATTCCCCCCCCCAAAAAAAACAAACTCCTGGTTATGGTTGTCACCCACGCAGGAGCAAAAACCATGGAGGAAGCACTTGCAACCATCCAAACCAAACTCCAAGATCTGGATGAAAAATTTCTTAGCCTCCATCTTCAGCATTCAGCCATGAACAATAACCGACAGCAAGAATCTTCTGCAGCCAGTGGGTTCTCTTCTTCCAGCACTTTTCGTGGTCCGAAGCTTGATTTTCCTTGCTTCAATGGTACTGATCTGATTGGATGGATCTATCGTGTAGAATAGTATTTCAGTCTGCATAATACTTTTGATGTCCAAAAATTTCCACTTGCATCCTTTCATTTAGAACAAGAATCCCTTCAATGGTACCGTTGGTACATCAAGGCTCATGACGAGCCAAAATGGATAGATTTTTTCCAACTCCTATTGCAACGATTTGGTCCTAGTGCTTTTGATGACTTCACCGAAGCACTCACTAAACTTCGTCAAATTGGCACTGTGAGAGAGTATCAGACATAATTTGAGAAACTAGCCAACCACATAGAAGGATTGTCTGATGACTTCTACAGGAGTTGTTTTATCAATGGTCTTAAGGATGAAATCCGCCCATAGGTCAAAATGTTCTGTCCCAACACAATGATGGAATCCTTGGGGTTGGCTAAGTTGGCAGAAGACAAGATTTCTGCCCAACAACGCTCCAAACCCACTTTTGTTCCCTTCCGAAATATGGGTTCTCAACGACCTCCCATCCTTCCAGCTCCTCGACCAACTCCTATCAAGCATTTGTCCGAAACAGATATGCAGACACGTAGAGAAAAAGGGATTTGTTATAATTGTGATGAAAAATTCACTCGGGGACATAGATGTGTTCAACAAAAGCTCTATCTCTTGGATGTGGATTCTCCGCCCGCCTTCTAAGTTGGTGAAGAAGCTCCAGATACACCGGATGATCAGGTCAACATTCAGGAGCCGCCTATTGACTTCCCATCTCAGGAATACCACCCAGAGGTATCTCTCCATGTTTTGTCCGGCATCACCACCCCCAAAACAATGCGGGTCAGGGGTTACTTCAAGAAGCTTCCTCTTACAATACTCATTGATTCTGGTAGCACTCATAACTTCATTGACCCTCGGATCGCCAAACATGCTGATTATTTTTTCCATCCTTGCTCCAACTTTGAAGTCATGGTTTCCAATGGGGGAACCTTACCTTGCAAGGGAAAGTGTCACAATGTGAGTATCTCTCTGGAAGATTATACCCTGCACTCTGACATGTTTGCCTTGTCCTTATGCAGATGTGATGTGGTTTTGGGCGTTCAATGGTTACGCACACTTGGCCCCATCTTATGGGATTTTGCTGTTCTTTGGATGCATTTTTCAGTCAATGGGACACAACACAAATTTATGGGATTACAACCAAGGTCTCTCCACATCATCAGTTCACATCGCCTAGAAAAGATCCTTAAGAAGAATTCACATGGTATCATCGCTTAGCTCCATTCCATCCAGATGCACCCACCAACGGTCTCCACTACTTCCTTGGTTATATATGCATGTGTCTTTGTTGCACTAGTGGGCTTGCAGCCTTCAAGAGACCTTTCCGGTAAGCATTTAGCCACATCTACATCTCAGCAGGAAATGATGGCTATTTTTCCTGCAGTATAGAAGTGGTAGCCATCCCTACTAGGAAATTATTTCTGCATCAAGACTGATCTCCCGAGTCTGGAACATTTTCTGGAACAATGGGTCTCCTCACCAGCACACCAGAAATGGGTTATCCAACTCATGGGTTATGACTATGCGATCACTTACAAGCAGGGTAAGGATAATATGGTGGCAGATGCTCCTTCTCGCCAATTTGATGACCCAGTTTCTCTTACAACTATTTCTTTGCTTGTTCCAAATTGGTTGCAATATGTTTAACATGGCTATCTCTTCTATGAACTCCATGCTTCTTCATCGGCAGGGCACTCTGGGTTCCTCAAAACCTATGACCGGGAACAATGTAACTTCTTTTGGTAGGGACTGAAAATGAAAATTCACTAGATGGTGGTTGAGTGTGATACTTTCCAGGTCAACAAGGGTGAAACAACACTCCTTTCGGGACTGCTCGAACCCTTGCCCATCCCTACACAGATGTTGACAGCTATTTCTATGGATTTCCTAGAAGCGCTCCAGTGGTACAATACCACATCTGAAAGGACACCATATGAAGTAGTTTATGGATAGGCACCGCCAATTCTTCTTCCATACATGCTCAATAGCTCCCCAGTTCAGGCAATTGACTCGGTTCTTCGAAACCGCGATCAGATTCTTCTTATTATGCAGAACAATCTTCACATGGCAAGAATTCGACTGAAACAACAAGTCGATCAACACCGTTCTAAGCGCACTTTTCACGCAGATGATATGGTCCTTCTTCGTCTACAGCCTTCCAAGAAATCCTCCCTGAAACTCAAAAGGCGACAATGGGCCGGAATGCAACCCGAGGATGCTACAGGGGAACCACTCCTTCAGATTCTGCATCAATTTCCACATCTAAAGCTTTGAGGACAAAGCTTTTTCTAAGGGAGAGGGGATGTTAGGAACCCATGTCAACTCTTCTATTTACTTTGTTAGAATATTGTTGTTGGATGCATATGCTTTGTAAGTTGTCCCGCAACATTTGTTGATCCATAGTTTGTATTATTGTTGTTGGACGCATATGCTTTGTAAGTCGTCCCGTAGTATTTGTTGATCCATATTTTGTATTGGCCCATGGTTTGTATTGACACATGGTATTGACCCATGGTATTGGTGCCTAGACTTAGTATATAAGTTTGTGTTGAGACCAATGAAGGTACTGTGAAGTTATTTGTATTGAGCTTGCTCAAAGGAGGTTGCCCCCTCGAAGTGGCCTGCGATCAATATAAAAGTGATTCTGAGTTCTATTATTTCTGCTATTTTGTGTGTTTTCATTAATTAATTATTGTAGGTTCTTCACAGTGGGAAGTGGTATCCTTTGACTCCCTTATCGATGTAGCAACCAATTCCCATTCATCTTGTGCAATTGAAATTGGTTCCAATGGCGAGTCATGACCACATCAATTTGGTCCCATTCCAAGTGCTTTGCTCCTACAAGAGGAGATCTCCATGAATGTTTCTTATTCAACTGGTCCAACTCCTTTTGAAGTTGGTCTTAGATACCTTGTAAATTTTATATTAATGCATCTTTGGTTTGTACCACCTGTTTCAAAGTTTCAACCTCTTCTTGATGTTACTAAAGGTCTTGTTTGATCTTATTTAACTCTATATATTTGAATGTCATATTAGCCATGACCCTAGCCAACTAATCGACAAGTTATGCAGAGATGGAGTCCGTTAATGATACTCCTTTAGCAGTGAGAAATTTATAGTTCTCTTCCTTAAGAGTGCTTATCTCTTTTTCCAGATTGAAGATACTGGAATTGTATTCTTGTGCTTGCTTCGAAATTATCTCCATTTCTTCTTGAGCAGCTACAAGTTTAGGCATTTGTGGGTGTTTAGTAACTGGAAATTTCAGCCCCTACCTAAGAGATTGGATCTCTTTATCTTGATCTTTTAAAAACACTTGAACGAGATAAGGGATGAGAGGGTCTTGACCTTTCTTAATTACCTTGTTCTCTAACTCAACTATTCTTATCAGCTTGTAGTATGGAGTTTATTGATGTTCATTGTTGATTTTAAAACATATCTAGACAACATATCTCTAGTCTTCCTGTGTAGCTGAACTTTTTCAAGTGGGTGAAAATCATCCATTTTAAAGGTCACCTAAGTAGCCCGATATTGATCTGGAGTCAGCGTCTTTTCCACAATGGTTGGCTCTAGTAATACCATTTTGAAAGTTCGCTGCTTGAGATCCATTGATGATAACATCCTGGACTGACCAAGGGAAGAGATATGAGATCTAGGGAACATGTATTTCCTTAATTTTTCACTTTCAGACCAAATGGATGAAAACACTTATGCTAGCCTCGAGGCTAGGGAAATAGTTCTTGATGATGATCTTGTTTGTTGTGGCCACTTGGCTGTCAATAATTTTTTATGATAAAAGGTGGTTGATCAATAGCATAATTTTCCATGGTCCCATGAGGTCGGAACATCTCAATGGTTGATTGGGACTCATGTCTTGGATTCTTCGCTGCAGGATCCTCTTGTTGAACATTTGTCATTTCCATGTCAGATATGCTTTCCGAATTATCTCTCTTCAATTTGAAATCTGCCTTAGCTGGAGTAGGCACCACTTGAGATTCCTTCTGCTGTTATGGTATGAGGATATTTTAAACCTCCTTCCATGATTCCAAATTCTCTATCAGATCCAATGTTTCCAAAGGTTGATGTACATACGATGCTAACATTACATCTTTCATTTTTCGTGAAATTATACCTCTAGGATCGTAATTCCAATGGAAACTTTGAGTTAAATTCAAAATTTTCAACATCTCTTCTACAAGCACCGGAGTTGTGCGAGATATAACTACCCACAAACCAACCTGTTGAGGGATCCTGAAGGTTATAAGACTATTATTTTTCCAGAAATGAACTTCATATGAATTGAACCTTTAATGGATGTATTCCAGAGAAAAAATTTTGGGTGTCAAGAAAGTTGGGAGCTAATATAGAGGGATTTCACATCCATATATTATAATTTCAGTGTGATCTTCGAAAAGAAACCAATCTTGATAAGCTGAATTAGGAATCAACTGCAATAATCACTTGTAATCGGGCATGATTCTAGGTAAAAGGATACAATTCATGATTATATACACCTCGGACATGACTGGGTTCACAAACTTGGTGTATCTTGCATTAGTCAGATGATGTAGGATCAAATCAAGGTGACCTACAAGAAATGATTAGGGAATTGGTAGATGATCATATATAAAAGGTAGGATTGATATATGAAAAACCTAAGAGTGGAAAAGGATGATATCTGCTCATGAATGGCATCAGCTAAAAATTGAGAAAAATCAAGGCAAATATTCGGTTTAGATAGATTAGGAACCATTTCAGGAAGCATGCCTAATATTGTCTCACTAACCAACTAATATCTAGTATATCCCAGGAGCTGAAAAGATAAGGCCATTGCTATTTTAGGCACTTCATCAAAAGCCTCTAATGGAAATGGGAGCTCACCTTCTGGTAGGTTTGCATTTGGTGGGAGAAGGGTCCTGAGAAAAGTAACTTTATCTTCGACAGATATATATTTATACTTGGCAGAGAGGGAGTCTTCATTAAATACTATGCGTGGCACGTACTTGGGGATGTCAAACATATTATGGATAAATTTTTTATTAATGGGGAAAGTGGAGTCCCATCGTGGGAAAGAAATGCATCTTGTTCTTCATAATATAAATCCATACACCAAACCACAAATTCTGGAAAATGACACATTCTAGGAATGGCTATGAGAGGGAGGATGGAATCGCAAAAATGGATCTTATCCCCTCCATTTTCAAATATCTCTTTCACCTCATGAGATACTTGATGCATATTGGAGATTGATTGAACAATATCAAATACTTCAGAGAAAGCGTTAGCTAAGTGGTCTTCTGGGACTATAGAAGCTACCTCAAGCTCTAGTATAGGTGAGGATGGTACATCAACCGAGGAAGGAGGGTCCATGGCGAATAAGAGTGGTTAAAACCTATTTTTACCGAGTATTAAGAAAAACAGGGTGAGGTTGGCTCTGTGCTTCTTTGAAAATTCAAATTTGAAAAAGAATTCAGGGAGGGTGAGCATTATATAAAGGATTTCACACAATAATTGCAAAGGCCAGCTGGCGCTAGGTGGTAGGTGAAGATGATTTGGACGTAGGTTAGAATTTAATTATTGATCCGTTTGGGGAGCAGGGACATGTGGCACACTGTGATCATTCTGGGATAAAATAGGGGTGGAATTCGTGTAGTGCGAAGTGGTTTATAATTTCAGGATGAGCGATGAGCAATTTCACTCACACTGCTTTTGTGATCCTAAAGGAATGTTGGAAGGACACGTGGATATGGAAGTTTTCTCTCAGACTCATGGGGGTTAGGATAAGGAGTGAGCACATTAAGGAACTTGAAAGCCTCATCATTGTTGATTTACCCAATCGCAAGATGCTAATGTAAGGGTATCATCATGAATCTTTCATGTGGCCCACTTCAATAACTATTGTCACATCTCATGCTTTGATTTGACTGTTGATACTCAGGAAATCGATCTTTCGTTTTAATGGGACCCATGATGGTGGATTTCTGCCTAAGTGGTGTTAAAGCTTCGGGGTCACACATGGGAAGGATTATAAGAACTGCTTTTGAGACCCTGAACGTCTCCGTAGATTCCACGTGTTGTTAGTGGTGTTATCTCAAGATCACGCTTCCAGAAATAAACACCATGCATGCTGTTGATCATGAACTGAGTCGGATCATTGATCAAACTCCCGCTTAATCTTGACCATTGAAAGCTATGCTTTCATAAATTTATCAAGATGAACTCTTTCCTTGCATATTACATAGATCCTCACACTCTCTTGCAGACTATATGCCTTCTTCAAATAATTTGTAATGAATCATCAGCTGCATCAATAGTAGATGTGATCTTTTGGGATGAAAATGTCACCAAAATTGGCTCCAGCGAGGACAACTTCTTCCTATGGGGAAGGCTGGGAACTGTATAGCTTTTCCTTAGTCTATTGGGTTGCGGAGTTTGATTTGTCCCTCTTGGCCCTTCTATTATCTACTCGTTTTCTCAATTTTCAAAATGAAAAGTTAACTTTAAACCAAAAATTTACAATAGAACAATTTGTTTTGAAGAAAATAAATTTGAGAAAAAATATGGAACTATGTTACATAGTAATACAAAACTGATAAAGAAATTTAATAGTGAAAGAAGCATTTGAGGAACCTTCCATTAATAGGGTTACCCAACAAATCACCATCAAGGTGTTCCAGTTGATAGATATTATTGTCTTGTACCATCACCACCTTTAAGGGACCGATCCAAAGATTGTCAAACTTTCCATGCTTAGATTTTTCTTCGCTTCTAGCGTCCCATTTGAGCACCAAATATCCCGGTTGGAAGTATTTGATTATTGTTTTTATATCAAATATAGCCTTTATTTTATCTTGGTGAATTTGAATGGTCTCGTCAAGCTATTCTCTGACCTGTTGAATCTCAATCAACTCATGAATTCGCATTTCCATGTCAATTGGCTCCTCTTGCTCTGGTTGTAATAGCTTCATCGCTGGTAGTCCAAGTTGAATAGGAAACACTGCTTATTTACCATACACTAGTTGGAATGCATAGTTTCCAATAATTCTTTTAACACTAATCCTATCTGCCTATAAGGCATACTTGAGATGAGAATCCTAGGCCTTTTTGCTGAGATCAAGCATCTTCTTGATGATGGTGATTAAAATTTTATTGGAGGATTCTACCAATCCATTTCCCTGAGGATAATATGTTGTTGAGTGCACTAGCTAAATATTATAGTTTTGGCAGAATATCAACATTTTGGCCGATTTAAAAGCTTGTGCATTATCTGTGATCACTTTTCTAGGACATCCAAATCTTGATAAAATGTTCTCTTCTAGGAATTTTATGATAACTGTGTCATTTGCATTCCTAGTTGGTATAGCCTTAACCCACATAGTAAAATAATCATTTGCAGTGAGAATCCATTTATGTTGACCACTAGAGTAAGGATTAATCTCACCAATGAAATCTATCCCCCATTGTTGAAAGGGTGCTTCCACCCTAATGGGTTTGAGTGCAGAGGTTTCAGATTCTATTTTCCAGCAAACATCTGGCATTCTATACAAGTCCTAACAATTTTGTTAGTGTCAAACAATAGAGAAGGACAATAATAACCCATTTTAAGAACTTTGTATGTTGTAGCTCTCCAAGCATGATGTCCTCCACAAACACCTTTATGGAACTCTAATATTAAACCTTTGATTTCTTCTCCTACAATGCAATTCAGTAGAAATCCAAGTGGATCTTTCCAAAAGAGATATCCATCCAAATTAAAATATTTGACAAATTTTAGCTTAAGAGATATGGATTTAGCTTTATCAACATCAGGAGGACAAACTAGCTATTGATGAAGAAAATAAACAATATCTTTATACCACTTTGATTGAGCAAACTTAGCAGAGATAGCAAGTGGTAGATTCTGATGATTACCTTTCTCAGCCTCATTTTAAAATTCTTCAATCAAATTTATTTCTAATGCCCGATAATTCGATTCAACCATTAGCTTATCTAGGCCTTAGCCTTTCACAACCTTAGTTGGTTTTATCTCCAGATTGTATTCCTGGATTTTGGAAATCCATTTTCCCCTCTTGGATTCACTGTTAGGTTGACAGAGGATGTCATTGATTGTACTTCCTAAAAAGTAAGCAATAATTTTGGAATGCAATACATAATCTATGAAATATTTAAGAGACTTGACCAATGCATAAGATTGCTTCTCCATGGTGTTGTATTTTAGCTCCACATCTCTTAATGCCCTGCTAAAAAAGGCAATTGGTTGTTCCTGGCTTGCATAATTTTTCTATAAAAGAACAACTACAATAGTCACTTCAGAAGAAAAATAAAATATTTAGTGTAATCAGGGATTATTAAGACAAGTGATTGTCTGAGAGCAAATATTTAATTTGCTTGAAAGAATTTCTTTCTTTAGTTGTCCATATAATCTCTGCATCCTTTCTCAACATGTCTGTCATCTTTTTCACCATCTTTGCAAAGTTGGGAGTAAATCTCCGTATAAAATTTATCTTACCAATAAAGGACTGAACATCCTTCTTATTTATCGGGAGATCTATGAGATTAACAACAACTACTCTATCAGGATATATCCAGACCCCATCTTTGTAGACAATATGACCCAACAAATTTCCCTCTGTCATTGTAAAAACGGACTTTTTTGGGTTTAGTGACAAACCAAACTTCCTGCATTTTCTAAAGGTTTGTTTTAGATGTTGTAGGTGGTCTTCATCAGACTTAAAAAGAAAATTCATATCATCCATATATATACCAATAAACTTATCCTTCTCTCCTACAAACGCTATATCCATAGCCAGTTTAGAAAGTGGCTCCAACATTGATAAGGCCGGAAGGCATCTTCTCGTACATGAACATTCCCCATGGTGTGGTGAAAGTTGTTTTCTCTCTTTCATCAAGATGCATGGATATCTGATTGTATCAACAGAATCCATACATTATGGAGACTCTGGTGGACCCAATCACCTTTTGAATAATGTGTTCCATTTTGGGTAATGGAGAGTTGTCCTTGAAAGAACATCTATTTAGATTCTTGAAATCTACACAAAAGTGGATTTCTTCGATCTTTTTTCTCATTGGTAGAAGGTTAGCTACCCATTCTGAGTACCTAAGTGGAATGATGATTTTAGTATCTAATATTTTTCTAATTTCTTTTCCAATGATAGGGAGAAATATAGGATTCACTTGCCTCAACTTCTAATTGATTGGCTTAGCATCCGGCTTCAGTGGAATTCTATGTTGTATTATAACGGTATTGTATGTTTTTTAATCTTCGTACTTCCATGTAAAGACACCAATATATTCTTTGAATAAATATACATACCTCTTTTTTTTCGGATGTCAAGGATTGAGAAAGATTGATATATTTGGGATCATTTCGGGTACCAAGGTTGAAATCATCCACTCCTTCGATAGTTAGTTGAACGACTGGTTTGATAGGCACATCATATTTATGAAACGATTGTTCCAAGGGTACTAAACCTTTGGGAATAAATTTTTTCTTCAGCTGTAGTATTTTGTGTCCAACAATGTGTTGCACCATCTCAATGGTGGATGCATGACTTGCTTGTGTTGATACCTCCACCTCTTCATGGTCACCGAGATCAATATTTGTGATTGGAAATTCTTCTGTTAATTCTAGGAAATGTTTAATCTGTAAGTCATCTTCAAAAATATGCCATTGTTTTATATTATCAGATATTGATGGGTAATACTGCATCTCAAACTCATACTTTGATCTGGGCTTCTTCGATGGTTTGAAGGTACTTGTTTCTAGAGCCAACAAATTATCCTGTTGATTGATTTCCTTAGGAATGAAGGTTATAATAAATGCATCAATTTTTTTTTTCTATTAAATCCCACACTAGATTTCTATAAGCCTTTAACCTTGGATGCTTGGTATGATGAGTGCCTCTGATTTGATTAACAACCAGCTCTGAATCTATGAAGACCAACAATTTGATGCCCTTTAAATTTTTGGCTGCTCGAAGTCCTAGGATGCGAGCCTCGTATTCAACAACATTATTTGTAGTGTCAAAATCCAATTTATAAGATAAAGTAATTCTTTCACTTGAAGAAGGAATCAGAAGTGCACCAGCTCCTGATTCATCTTTTGTTGAAGCTCCATCAAACTACAATTTCCATACCTGACCTGTTTGGTTCTCAACAATAACCTTGGTTGTCTATGATTCCAAATATTCTTCCTCAAAAGCTTCGTTGACCGAGAGGATGCAAAAACCCATATCTCCATCTATTATATATATGGGATAGTTTTTGGGACTATTCTGATCACTTATAACATATGCAAACTTGGCCTCTCAGTATAATCTCCTTGTTTCTCCTACAAACATGGACACAATAGCATAACTCATATCCATTTGCATGGTGCCTCCCAACTTTTTAGCCCAACTCCTAGAAAATAAAATTCCATATTTTTCCAGGACATCAACCACTACTTAGTCCATCATAATACTTTTAGTAGGTAGTTGTGCAAGGGTTACAACTAAATATTTAATCATCCCTATGCATTTTACCTTTCCAGAGTCAAAGATGTAAATATCATGATAAGGTCTAGTGATCTTTGAGCCGAGTTGTTCCATGATTATCTTGGGCATTAAGTTATGTGAAGATACATAGTCCAATATGCAATTATGAATTAATTTATTGTGGATACTGAGAGTCACATAAAAAGGAGTAGTAATTTCTTCCTTATCATTGACATGGGGGCCACATTGCATAGCAGGGGATTCGTCAGTCATATTTATGGTATCTTGTTGATCTGTGGCTTCATTAGCATGAAATAGTATATCTATTTACTTTTGATACATAGGATTCTTGAATAACTCGGTCTAAGGGACATGAATCTTAATTTTATTGGGTTCATGCTCAATATTAAAAGATATAGCACCTTTTTCCATGTCTTTTAGTTCTAGATCAGGCTTTTTTGAAATGGTTTTGTTAGCTTCTCCGTGAGTTGGAGAATTAGTTACACTTTTGGCTTTGTCCTTTGACGAGTTATTTTTCTTGGAAAAAGAATAAACTTGTGGGGATTTATCCATGGTTTGCTTTGATGGAGACCTTTTGGGTGAAGGAATGAAAGATTTATTATCTAGGAGGGGTCTAGGATTGAGATCCTACTTCCTTTGAAGTTCTGCGTATAGATGATTTAAGAATAATTGACATTGAGTAGATGAATGATAAAATTATTGATCGTCTTCTTGATAATTATCCATTTGACCGTAGAGTAGTGAGTTTTCATAATCATCTCTTGTGAGATGCATCATATATGACTCATCTTCCATTCAATTTAGTTCTTGTTCTTTTGCTGCATCATACGTTTCTTCCTCAAGTGACTCTAGGAGATCATTATTTCTTTCTTGAATGGGAGGTCGCAGTGGTTGTTCATCATTTCTCTTCTCCCTATACATCATTTGAGGGTTATAAGGCCTTCTGAATTGAGTGGTATTTCGAGCTTGAGGAGGCTTATTTGGACTGCTACCTTCAAGTTCCATTCTAGTCACTTTGTTTGAGATGTTTTTTTATAATGCGAGACATTTCCTCAAACTTAGCTTCCTGCGAGTCTTTGTTTCCATAACAATTTCCAGTTTCTTCCTTGACTTTCCCTTTGTCTTTTTGATCTGAATCATTTGCTAACTTGATTTTCCCACCAACTCTCATATTGCCTTCGACATCAATGGCACCATCTTGCATAATAATGAGGGAGGTAGATCTTCTTTCCCTCAACATAATAACAAAGTTTGAAGGGAAAGCACCAATGTAGGTAGTTCGCGCAGCTACTTCAGTGGGTCGAATATCTTCAGGATTCGGTAATAGAGTTTGTTAAATATAGCAGTGAAATCAACTACCGATTCAGAACTATTTTTCTTAAGGGAAGAGAACTCAATCAAATAATAAATATTATCCTGTTTCATGCCCCATTTCTTTATGAACGCATTTTCCAACTCCTCCATAGTGCCAATGGAAGTATTAGGAAATGCTCTCAACCACTTGCGAACATATCCCTCAATGGATTGTGCAAAATCTCTCATATATATGTCATCGTGCTCAATGAAAATGTTATTAATAAAGTATTGGAAACGATCTGCATGATCTTCTGTAGATGTACCTTTAATGCCATCGTAATTAGGGAGCAATTTGATATAGTGATCAGGCATATCATTTAGAGGAGTAGGAAATCTTAAGGGACCATGACGATTTGCTACCCATTGAGTATTTCTTGGTGGGGGTGGTGGTGGAGGTCCTCCCCCTAATCCTCCTACTGCTCCAAACATGAGATGCTGGGTAATTAGATTCTTGGCTTCAATGGTTATGAGGGCCTTAGGTTTAGATGGATTTTCTTGATTGAAGGATTCCCCACACTCGACAGTAGTGAAAACATGATCGTATAAATACATAGGAGTAGAGGGATTTATGAGGGGGAAAATGTTAATTTTAAACTAATTTGACTAGCAAGATCACTGAAAGAAACACAATCACAAGATATACAAGGATTTACCCTGGGAAACCCTCATGGGGTAGAAAACCCAGCAAAGCTTTCCTCAATATAGATGATCAACCAAAGACAAGATGTAGAAACCAAACCAAGAGCTCCTCCTCCTCCTCCTATGCATACCTCTCTCTCACTTGTGCGCTACTTCCAAGTGGATGATTGAGTGAGATAAGTGAGGAACATCCTCCTCTACTTATACTTGTTTTCCAACTGAATTTTTACCCTATGGGGCCGGTCTCTCCTAGGAGAGTCTAATAACACTCAAATAACTAACTCAGAGCCGACCTCTCCTAGGATATCTAATAACCCTAGTTACCACAATCTATCGAAGGAATAAACATCTCCGGATACATAGCAAAGTCCCATCGGAGGAATGAAACATCTCCGGAATAATAAAATACAAATGTAATATTCTTTGAAGTTACAATATTTCAACACTCCCCCTTAACGAGAAGGATATTATAACAACATTTGCAGGAGCAAGGAGTCATCAACTACATGATACATGATACATCTATAAATCATTGGAAGCTTTCTTCAGTAACTCAACCAGTTACTGGAACATCTTCAAGATCTTCAATATTGGAACATCAAGTACTGAGTCTTCATCTTCTGCAACACTCTAACAGCTACAACAACGTCATCATTTGGATCCTCTCGATCAACAGCATCGTCATCACACGATCATCAGCATCGTCATCACACGATCATCAACATCATCATAACACGATCATTAGCATCGTCATCACACGATCATCAACATCGTCATCACATGATCATTAGCAGCATACCCTGAAAAACACATGATCCATTTAAGACACCATAACATGTCTAGGAACGATGCAGTCCACTCGTCAACTTAGACAAAGTCTAAGGACCATTTTTTGAAGACATATGTCTACGGATCAATTCAGGGACCAAAGTCTAGGGACGATACAATCGCCTCTCGTCCACTAGGGACCACTTCTTAGAGACATATGTCTACAAATCAATTCAGGACCGAAGTCTGGGGACGATACAATCCCCTCTCGTCCACTAGGGACCACTTCTCGAAGACATCTGTCTACGGATCAATTCAGGGACCGAAGTACGGGGACGATACAATCCCCTCACGTACATTTTGAACTATTGGTTTTGGGATGATGCAATCCCCATCACGTACATTTTGAACTAGTGGTTCCGGGATGATGCAATCCCCATCACGTATATTTTGAAGTAGTGGTTCCGGGATGATGAAATCCCCATCATGTACATTTTGAACTAGTGGTTCCGGGATGATGCAATCCCCATCACGTACATTTTGAACTAGTGGTTTCGGGATGATGCAATCCCCATCGCGTACATTTTGAACTAGTGGTTCTGGGATGATGCAATCCCCATCACGTACATTTTGAACTAGGCGTTCAGGGACGATACAGTCCTATCATATCAACTAGGTACCATATACTAACCTCATCGTCAGAACAAGTAGCCTCATCATTGATACAAGTATCCTCATCATCGATACAGTATCCAAGTCATCAATACACGTATCTACACCAATACGAGTATCCACATTATCAATACAAGTATACACATCATCAATACAAGTATCCACACCAATACAAGTATACATATCATCAATACAAGTATCCACACCAATACAAGTATACATATCATCAATACAAGTATCCACACCAATACAAGTATACATATCATCAATACATGGGAAATCTCATCATCGATACAGGTATCCATCTCGATACCAGTATCCAAATATTATTATCGAACATATCACTCCCCCTTTTGAGGAGGGTCCTTTTGAACTACACCAAGCTTGCCTCGGAAATAATCAAACTTTACTCGAAACAGAGGTTTGGTCAACACATCAGTAACTTGTTCATCAGTGCCTACATACTCGGGTTTCATAGCTCCTTTCTGCACCATATCCCGTATATAGAAATATCGGATCTCTATGTGCTTTGACTTATCATGGAATATTGGATTCTCTGTCATTTTGATACAACTCTGGTTGTCACACAGGATCACAGTGGGGTCCATCTCTAAGTCAAACAATCCTGATAACAACTTCCGAAGCCATACCTCTTTGCAACTAGCAGAGCAGGCAGCTATATATTCCGCTTCAGCTGTGCTGAGAGCCACACTTGACTGCTTCCTGCTAAACCAAGATATCATGGTAGATCCCAAACAATAACATCCCCCCGATGTACTCTTCCTGTCTGATACGCTTCCTGCCCAAGTAGAATCTGTGTAGCCATACAATCTGAAGTCATGATCTCCTCGATAATATAGACCAAAATCTACCATACCTTTTAGGTACCTCATCACATGCTTTGCAGCAATCAGGTGAACTCGTCTAGGTTCCACTAGATACTGAATCGGGGTGTTCACCGCAAAGCATATGTATGGACTGGTATTTTTCAGATGCATTAATGACCCAATAAACTGTTTGTACAAATTTACGTCCACTAATTCTGAAGAGTCATCAACTAACAGTTTCAAGTTGGAATCCATGGGAGTGGCAATGGCTTTGCATTCCAACATATCGAATCTTTTCAAGATCCCCACATCATACTTTCCTTGGTTGATAAAGATTCCATCTGGTCCTTGCCACACTTCCAGACCTAGGAAGTAGTGCATAAATCCGAGATCTTTCATCTCAAACTCTGATGAGAGCTTCTTCTTGCACTCGATAATCTGTTTCTCATTTCCAGTCAGAAATAGATCATCCACATATAGCAACAATATGACAGGTTCATCATTCATAACTTTGAGATAAATATTAGGATCAGCTTTAATTTGGGTAAAGCCCAAGCTTGTTAAGAAACTGTCAATCCTTCCATACCAAGCTCTGGGAGCTTGCTTCAACCCATACAAAGCCTTCTTCAATTTGCATACATGGGTTCTTCCATCTTCCACCTCAAATCCTTGAGGTTGTTCTATGTACACTTCCTCCTCAATTACACCATTCAGGAAGGCTGTCTTCACATCCATCTGGTGTAAATACCACTTCATCATGGATGCAAGTGCCATGATGGTTCTAATAGAAGTGTACCTTGCAACTGGTGCAGATGTCTCTTCATAGTCAATTCCCTCTTTCTGAGAGAATCCTCTGGCCACAAATCTTGCTTTATATTTTTCAATGCTCCCATCCGCAGCATGCTTTATTTTGAATATCCATTTGGAGGATACCACACTTTTGTCTTTAGGCTTAGGAACTATATCCCAAACATCATTCTTCATTATTGATTGGTATTCCTCTGTCATTGCCTCTACCCACTCCTTCTTATGAACTGCCTCTTCATAACTAGTAGGTTCTTGATCTACAAGATCACACATCAAAGTCATATAGTTGGAGAAGGGCTTTGGTTTCTTACTCACTCTAGTGGAGCCTTCAGGAGCTCCATACTTTTCTGCTCCTAATATAATATCTCTTGCCCATGCTGGCTTTATTTTCCTTGAAATGTTTGAAATGGGGGGTTCTTGTGGTTCTATCATATCATGGTCTTCAGGTGTTACATCTTCAGGGATGGGAACATACTCTGCAATTCTGGGAGGTGCATCTTCTTCATATACTTCTTCATACTGGCACTTCCTAGATTTCTTGAGAGTTGTCTCTTCATCAAATGTCACATCCCTACTAATCTCCATATGGTGGAATCCTGGGATGTAAATTCTGAATGCCTTGGATGTTTCATAATATCCAACAAATATCCCCTTCTTTCCGAAAGGGTGTAATTTAGTTCTCTTTTCTTTTGGAATGTGAATATATACAGGGCACCCAAATATCTTGGGGTGGCTTACCTCAGGCTTCTTTCATGTAAACACTTCTTCTGGGGTTTTGAATTCAAGAGCACTATGAGATAGTCTATTCTGTACATTGACTGCTCTCCTGGATGCTTCAGCCCATAGATACATAGGTAGGTCTTGATCATGTATCATTGTCTTCACTGCTTCCATAATGGTTCTATTATTTCTTTCTACAACACCATTTTGTTGAGGATTGTAGGGAGTGGTTAACTCCCTCTTGATTCCAGCTTCTTTACAAAAGACTTCAAAATATTTTGAAGTGTATTCTCCACCATTATCTGTCCTGAGTATTTTGATCTTCTTTTCTGAAAGATTTTCTATCAATGCTTTGAACTCCTTGAACTTTCCAAAGACTTCATTCTTCCCTTTTATAAAGTATATCCAAGTCTTCCTAGAGTAGTCATCAATAAATGTAAGGTAGTATTCATATCCAATGAAGGATGTGGAGGGCATTGGTCCACATACATCTGAATGAATCTATTCCAAAACACTCTTAGTCTTTGTTTCACTCTTTGGAAATAGGTTCTTGATATTCTTCCCTTTTGCACATCCTTTGCATGTGCCATCATGATCAATCTTCAAATCTGGTAGTCCTATGACTACTTTACTCACATGAGGTAGTGCTTTGTAGTTAATATGAGCAAGCCTCTTATGCCATAGTTCACTAGGGCTAGTGGCTTCATGAACAAGGGCAGATTCTGGATGTCCCCTGAGTTTGTATAGACCTCCTTCCTCTTCACCAATAACAATTGCATCCTCAATTGATTTTCCTTTGGACCACATGAGTACTTGTCCATCTATGAATGCAACCCTATAACCTTTCTTATCTAGAGCTGAGATAGAAAGTAAGTTCTTCTTCAATCCTGGGACATATAATATCTCCTTCATCTTCAATGGTGTTCCAAAATCAAGCTTGTAGCTTGCTTCATCAATTACCTTGATGGGATATTGATAGTCATCTCCTAATGACACCTTTTGTGGGGAGGTCTTATCTTCCAGTTTTGAAAGAGTTTTATTTTGTCCAGTCATGTGCTTTAAAGCACCACTATCAATAAGCCATGTATTTTCTCCAGGTGTTATAGATCCAAAGAGTGCAGAGAATAGAACATACTCTTTTGCACCTTCTTCTTCATTCCTTCTAGATCTTCTCTTGAAGAAGGGTCTTTCTTCTTCTTCTTCTTCTCTTCTAGATCTTTTCTTGTGAGACCTTTCTTCCTCTTCTTCTTCTTCTTCACTTTCATCTTCTGCTAGGTGTGCTTGAGGTCTTTTATGGTGGAATCCCTTCTTCTTTCCCTTTGAGGGACAATCCCTAGCAATGTGTCCTATTTTATGACAATTGAAGCATTGGAATGTGGAAAACTTATTTCCTTGAGTAGTTCCTCTTCTCTTCTGAAATCTTTGTGGAGGTTGAGACTCCTTGTGACTATCCTTCTTGAAGTAGGGTTTATTCCTTCTTCTCTTGGTGTGAGTGGCCAAGGCTTGGTCACCTTCTTTGAGCAAGGCTTCTCTGTTAGCAACCCTAGCTTCTTCTTAGATGCACTCTTCCCATACCACATCAAACTTCATGCTTTCTTTTCTGGCACACATGGTTTGGATAAATGACTCCCATAGTCTAGTGAGACCATTTATAGCAGTCATGACTAGTTCATCTTCATCAAGAGTATCTCCAATGGCATCTAGTTGTTCCTTGAACTGGGAAACCCTTGAGAAATAATCTTGAATGGATTCTCCTTGATTCATCTTGGTGCTCTTCAATTGAGCTCTCAGGTTCATCTTCCTATTGATGTTCTTTCCTTCATACATTCTTCCTGGGGCATCATACATTTCCTTTGGAGTCTTCTTGGATGCCACTTGGGAAATCAAGTGGTCCTTAATAGAATCAACAATGATTCTCTTTTCCCTAATCAGGTCCTTCCTATATTTCTCTTTGGCTTCATCTTCTTTAGGTTCTGCAATCTCATCTTTAATATATTGGACAAGATCATTCTCTTCAAGAATGAGACCAATTCTATATTTTCATGCCCGGAAATTTTCTATACCCTCTAGCTTGTCTTCAAGATTAATGCTTGGAGCCATCTTATCCAGGGATCAAGGAGATTGAGTTTTCAAGAGATAGAATAATACTTACTAGGAGATGATCTTGATTGAATTGAGAATTCGGTGTGATCAGCTTCTGGAAACTTCAACTTTACACCTTCCGGATCTGCAACAGAATTTCTATATTTCCGGTTTCTTCTTTTCTGAATTTTTGGTGCTCAGGTTTGCAGCTTTTCTGGTTCACTGGTGCAGAGGTGCGCACTTTTTCTGTTTTACCGATTTTCTGGTTTTTTGGTCCAGAAGTCAAACTAGGGTTTGAAAAATCCCGGGGTTATACCCACTCAAAAAGTTCGATCCAGGGCTCAAAACTTCGATTTTGAGAAGGGCTATCCAGCCATGCAATCAGAAACAAAAAATTCCAACTTTTGCAGAAACCCTAATTTTCACCGGAGGAAGAGAGAGAGAGATTTTCACATTGTGAAAGATGTCCTATTCAGGCTAGCCCTGATACCATGTTAAGTTTAAACTAATTTGACTAGCAAGATCACTGAAAGAAACACAATCACAAGATAGACAAGGATTTAACCTAGGAAACCCTCATGGGGTAGAAAACCCAACAAAGTTTTCCTCAATATAGATGATCAACCAAATACAAGATGTAGAAACCAAACCAAGAGCTCCTCCTCCTCCTCCTATGCAGACCTCTCTCTCACTTGTGCGCTACTTCCAAGTGGATGATTGAGTGAGATAAGTGAGGAACATCCTCCTCTACTTATACTTGTTTTTCGACTGACTTTTTACCCTATGGGGCTGACCTCTCCTAGGAGAGTCTAATAACCCTCAAATAAATAACTCATAGCCGACCTCTCCTAGGAGATCTAATAACCCTAGTTACCACAATCTCTCGGAGGAATAAACATCTCTGGATACATAGCAAAGTCCCATCAGAGGAATGAAACATCTCCGGAATAATAAAATACAAATGTAATATTCTTTGAAGTTACAATATTTCAACAGGAATTTTGGCTAGGGGTTTAAAAAATGAACTCAGACTCAATAAATTGAGGGCCAAAAAGAGGAGGGGAAAAATTCTTTCATTGATTCCTTGGTGATGTATATTGATACTTCCCGCGTCAATTCCTCCAAGAAATAGGATCTTGGAGGGCTAGAAATTCTTCATGATTTGGATTCTAGCGAGCATGTTTGCATCCAGATGCTAGATTTTCCTTTATGGAGTCGCCAAGTGAATATGATAGCCAACAACCTGATTTTGTTCACTTCAAAGATTAGGGTGTAATATTGTCATTGTCCTGAGGAAGATTTGTCTTCGTTACTTCGATCCCCAACAAAGACACCAGAAAAGATGTTAGTCCTAGAGGCGTTCCGAGGCTATTTTTTCGGAACTACGACTGGGCATCAATAACTTTTCTTATTGTTTGTTGGTTTTTATTTTTAAGCAGAAACATTAATATAAAAAATCATGTAACTTGTTTGAATTGTCACATAAATAGACAGATATTCATATCCATGTGGAGAATGGTGGGCATTACTTCTGAAATTACAGAAAAAGACATATGTGTGGGTGTATGGATGGTAATGAGAAAATATAATATTTAAAGTAATTATTTAACCCATGTAAAGAAAACGTATTAAGCAAACTGAGAATTTAGTAGTTGATAAACAATGATAATTGCAAAGCAAACAAAAATCACCATTGTTAACTTCAAGTGTTATATAATGAATATTTTAAAACATATCAACCAGAAACATAAGATTCATTAGAACATTTGGACCAGACATCGGATAGAAACCTGTCCCAATAGGATTTGCATTATACTTTATCGATTATAGAAAAGTGAAAGAGGTGGAAATACAATAGAAAGAGGTATTGACTCTATATATATTAGAAGCTTAGAATCCCCATAATCATCATAATAGAACTTGAAATCTTCACAGACAATGCTTGATCAAACAAAATCATTCATAAGTTACACTTCTTGCAAAAAGAGCCAACCCTTGTATAAGTGGCCATTTACCCTATTTATAGCCTTCTGGGCATTACATACCAAAATTTTGTTCCAAAAAAACTTTTCCTTTGCTGTTACAAAAATGGTTTCAACTGAAACTTCTTTGTAAGGCTGAGGACATCGCTGATGTTGACTACTCCTGGGCCTAACTTGTTGCGATCTCCTCTGTCCATGATGTTGACCCTGTGCTGGAGGTGGATGTTGTTTGTGCTGAGATTGTGGCATATGGAATACTTGTTGGACATGAACCTGATAATTCTATTGAAGTGGAGACTATAGAACATGTTGTGCTGTCACATGAGGGTGCTGAGGAGGGGGAAGTGATGAGGAAACACTTGTTGTTCCTTGTGACACATGTGTCTGTCCCTGCTATTGAATGTAAAACTTACTGTAACTGGCTATTTTATTCCAATCCTTCCCCATCAGATATTCTAAAGTTCTCATTTCTCTTGCACACATATCTAGATCTGTAAAGTGCGCATATGAAGGAGGAGGCAAATTATTAAACAACACTTGTAAGTTGGAGAGTAAACCCAGGTCATTTTGAAAATTTTCAAGGACCATTTGACCTTTAATGCTGCTGGTGACATCATAAAAAATGCCATCATCATTTCATCGCTCAACCAACAAAGTATTATAGTGTTGTTGTGGATAAATGTCTCCATTCGCATCCCAAGGACATGGAAGACCCTGATCCATACATTAATAAAAAGTATTCTTTAAAGAATTAACATCTTTAGCCAATTTGTCACATACCCGAATTTCATAAAAATTTAAAATCCTTAAAAAAAGGTCTATTTACTCATAACTACTACGCGGAAGTATAAATTTTGGCATTTAAATTACTATTAAAAATGAAAAGACATTTAAACAACTCGCAATAATTTAATTGCCTAAATAATTACAACATAGAAAATATCGTAGTATTAGAATTGCGATCGTCAATCCCTACATGTCGTAATGACGTAACTTTATATTAGATGATGTATCTTTACCTATTTGTGCAACCCCTTTTCACCTTTTAACATTATAAAATAATAAAGCAACATCTTAGAATTTAATTATTTTCTTGACAACGTATGTCTACATAACCAAACAACTCCTTGACATCATGCGACATTTTAGCCGGATAGCATGACTACGATTATACCGTCACTGAACCGTTTTTCCATATTTAGCTGTAACTATAGAATATTCGCCATCATCAATCCCATAAAGCAATTAATGACAAAATAAAGGTACATTAGGAGTTATCAATTGCTAAAACATTCGCTTGCATACAGAAAGTCAACATAGGCAGACTAGGTGAAATGCACATGTACATCTTTTATCAGTTGATCGAACCAGGAGAACATCATAAGTGATAGCAATATTAACATAATCATAAAGTGGACATATTTGCATTATCATAATCATTTAGGAAGGAATTTAAGTGCTCAAATGCATAGACATAATGAGGAACACCATAAGAAAACATAAGGAGACCAAGAGTAACGTGGTTCACCCGTACACATGATAGTCCACAAAAGTGTGTGTATCTTTTATTATTAGAGAAGAAGTGGTAGGATTACAAGAGCAACTTAATTGCTACGACAAGACTCATGGTGTACAAACAACAACCAAGAAGTTGCATTAACCTCTCTCACTGAGAGTATCTTCAAGACATCTTAGAGTTCTATCTCGGAATATAACATACATATAACAAGTCAACTTCAAAAAAAATCTTAGTACAAGTATTGGATTCTTCATTCGCAAAGTCTAAGGGTTATACCCTTCCTCTCCAATACATACATATATGCATCGTATCTTATAAGCAAGAAAAATAAAGTAAATTGCAGCTGTAAAAATCAAAACCACAAAATGTTTAAGATAATGATCCGGCTAGGACTTATACCGAGCTTAGTACACCATATAGGTGAACCTCCTATTAATTATTAAACTCTTCCTGGAGAGATCCATAAGATGCAATAACACTTATTAATAAGTATACTTCTATCTAAAACTCCAATATCCCAAGATATGGAATTTACTTTTATTAATATCCTGACTAACAACTTTTCATCACAAATGTTAAAATTAAGGGTGCTTAGCTATGTTTCCCCACTTGAATTAACATTAAAATACATACGTGTAAAAGGTCTTCACTCTCATATATATATATATATATAATATAATCCCATCCATAATCTTTATATCTATGTTCCCTATAAATATTAGTGCCTTCAATATCTTGATGCTTATTATGTTCCATTAACATAAGCATGTATATCTGAATATAAGATTCTTCATAATATTTATAACTTAGGTCTTTTTCTCTATATCTTCCTATAACTTTTATGTGATGAATACATAAGTTCATGTTTCATTATTTAACTTAGTTACCCATTTGATAGATTATTGGGATAGGATCCACTCCAAACTCTCCTTGTATTCCAAAGTCAACCTTTTTAAACATTTATTGTGCCACTATCAATTATTATTATAATTTCCACTATACCTTCAAGTCGTTTGATGCTACAGTTATAGATCTAAAATTTAATACATTATTTAACAAGCTATACAAAACCCTTGTTTAATAACAAAGGTCGTAGAGACATTTCGATCACATCACCCAAGTGCCAAAATTTTTCAAGGTGATCGCGAAACATTAAAGCAGCTGAGAGGGTTCGATTGTGGCAGAACTTCAGCAAAGAGTGTTACCATTTTCTTACTGCAATAACTACAGGCGGAGATCCAAATTGGATCACACATTTCCCCAATAAAATACTTATACGATTTCGCTGGGTAGAATACTTACATGTAGACATTCAGTTCATCTATTCTTCTTACAACCTTACATGACGGAGATCCAAGAAAGGTTTATTTATAGTGATCACATGTCCCAAACGCAGGCATCAATAAAGATTCAGCAATCAATCGTTGTTTCCAAGGTGTTCAATGTTGCTGCAATATGAAACATATACCAAGAGATTTATCATGGACCCAGCAGCAAAAGAACTAGCTAGGACAGAGGTCGATAATTTATCACAAAACGAAAGCTAAAAGATCACTTAAGCCAGTCACCAGGCAGAGATGGCTTGATCATTCACTGGGAAAAATAGGTCTTCAGCTCAGCCTAACAATTTTCAACCAAGTTCGAGCTATGGCTCCATGCAGCACCTGACAGAGACTAAAAAAAAATAGGTTTTGAATCAACCTAATAAAAGGATCTCGACAGAGACCGAAACAATATTCTTGCGTCTCTTCATAAAAGAAAACCTCACAGGGGTTCTACCCTGTTGAGATGTTAAAATAAAGATCTAATCAAACTAATATTTCTAGCAGGGATTAACATCCAATCTAATTCATATTCACTCAACATATAATAACATAATCACCCTTTTATCACCGATCGATATAATATTTCTTGCAGGGCTTAACATTCTGCTTGGAGAATCACATGCAGATCTAAACCAGAATTATTAAATCACAATTCTCTATATGCTCGTACGCCCAACATTGTGCAGTTCAACCTACTGCTACTCTAACCTTACTCGATCATGCATACACTAAAATAGAGCTGGGCTGTGATCATATCAGTGAATGATAACACTATAATTTGAATGATAGAGATCCCTTACCAATCTTCCTATAGGGATTCGGTTTGCAAGTACCAAAAGAATTTGTGTGCAGAGTTCCACCAACCTCCTGGATCGGAGTGGCTTTGATGGTCCCAACGCGATATCCACTAATGTTACCCTCCACGCCGTCCTGGATCGGGGTAGCTGGGAAGAATTACACCATAACTCCATGCAGAGTGCTAACTTTCCTCTCCGAAATGGCAATTGCCTCCCCCCTCCTTCCCGGCCGTATATAATTTAAAGAGACCATAATGCTGGAACCGTTGGGAAGATGGCATGCCTGCTGCCCATCGCCCTCCGCGTGAAGAAGACAACTCCCACACCAACATAACTCCCATGCCACTTGTTTGGCATTTTTGCTAATGGCAGATGGAAGCCATGAAGAGTTTTAAGTTCTCTCAACAATTGGCGATGGAAAAGAGCCACGCGCTCCACGAAAAATAGATGATGGAGGTGGTAGTAAGGTCGTTGGAGTTCTCCACTCCTTCCATCCGATCGTGGAGATCAACCAAAACTGTCATCACAAGTTTTATATGGGTTGCGGAAACAAACATCCCAACTAAATCTTTAAGAGATCATTTATGTATAAAGGCTTGGCTCCATCTCTTTTCCAATGAGTAACAAAATGTATTAAGACATGTCGCCCATTTTCTAAGCGAATCTCAATACAATTGGTGGGAAGTGCTTTGTTTATAGTTCCTAAATGGCATGTGGAAAATACAACGATTATCTTCATATGAAAATAATCTATATACCCTGTTTTCTAGTTCGTATAACTTTTATATAAATGAAATGTAGTATGTATCTTTTAACTTCATGTAAATAAGGTCCTATATTAATCTTCAAATCTCATCGAAGCCTCTAAGGTATAATTGTTTTATGTTTGAACTATTAATTTTCTCAATTCTTATAATACTTACCTTTTGATTGATTAATATATATATATAAATAAATAAACTTTATTCTAAATAAAATTACCATATTTAAGGGTGGAATCGTCACCATATTAATTCCATTTGTATTAATCTTAAATTATTCTCAATAATAATAATAAAAGGTCATTTACAATGTTCATATTATTAATATTAACACTTATCATTCCATAGGTGAATCTCCCATATATATATACATGGAAATAGGTTAAGCTTTTCCTATGCTCTATACTCATGAATATAATAATATTCTTCATAGTATTCATCTTACTTGTATATGTGTTCAATTATCTATCATGTCATGAAAATAATAATAATAGGGATGAGAATAGTATAAATTAATGGGTTTTCCTTAAGTGGTAATATGTGTTTCTCAGGCACTCATGTGTTGGATTTGAGATATTCAATATTACTTTGGGATCGTCTCTTTGTTACCTAGGTCCTTGTCGCCAGTGACTCAATTGTTTTAATCTATTTATAACAGCCGTTGGATATTTCCCTAGTCATTAGAAAACTCGATCTCATGGCTTGTCCGCCATCTCATCATTTCTTTTGGATGGGTTCGGTCATTTATCGTTTAGTCGCATTTACTTTTCTTAATTTTGTAGTCTTATCTAAGACTTATAATCATGACACTAACTCGAGGTTCACTGGTGGGGCCTTGGTCTTGAGCTCCTCACCATGGTCTATTTACATAATTATAATTATTTTACAAAAATAATAATAATTATTAGGGTCAAATTGGAGGGATGTTACACAATTGTAGAGCTTTTTCATGAACCATTTGAGCTAATTTCTTCTTACAAATGACTTTTGAGGCCTCCATGATTATCGTTATTTTGTCCTGAACTACCAATACTTCCTATTCGGGTGTTGTTTGGAGTTCATAATATCAATTACCCCGGATGCAGTCTCAGGTTTGTCATATAAGTGGGAAGTGGTATCCTTTGAATCCCTTATCGATGTAGCAACCAATTCCCATTCATCTTGTGCGATTGAAAATCGGTTCCAATGGCGAGTCACGACCATAGCAATTTGGTCCCATGCCAAGTGCTTTGCTCCTACAAGAGGAGATATCCATGAATGTTTCCTATTAAACTGGTCCAACTCCTTTTGAAGTTGGTCTCAGGTACCTTGTAAATTTGAGATTAATGCATCTTTGGTTTGTACCAGATGTTTCCGAGTTTCAACCTCTTCACAATGTTTCTGAAGGTATTTTTTGATCTGATTTAATTCTATATCTTTGAATGTCATATCAGCGATGACCCTAGCTAAGTGATCAACATGGTCCACAGAGAAGGACTCCATCAATGCTTCTCCTTTAGTAGAGAGCAATTTATAGTTCTCTTCCGTAAGAGTGCTTATTTCTTTTTCCAGATTGAATATCGTGGACTTGTACTCCTGTGCTTATTTCAAAATTCTCTCTGTTTCTTCTTGAACAACTACAAGTTCAGGCATTTATGGGTGTTTAGTAACTAGCAATTTCATCCTATACCTAAGAGCTTGGATCTCTTTATATTTATCTTTTAACAACCCTTGAATGGGAGCAGGACTGAGAGGGTCTTGACCTTTCTTAATTACCTTGTTCTCTAACTCAGTTATTCTTATCAGCTTGGCTTTATTCACCACTTTCTCATCCTCGAGTTGTTTTTCTAATATTTTGATTGTAGTATCGAGTTTATTCATGTTCATTGTTGATTTTAAAACATCTCTAGACATCATATCTCCAGTCTTCCTATGTAGCTGAACTTTGTCAAGTGGGTGAAAATCATCCATTTTAAAGGTCACCTGAGTAGCCCGATATTGCTCTAGAGTGAGATTCTTTTCCACAATGGTTGGATCTAGTACTGCCATTTTGAAAGTTCCCTGCTTGAGATCCATTTCTCATAATATCCTTGACTGACCAGGGGAAGAGAGCTGAGATATAGGGAACATGTATTTCCTTAATTTTGTACTTTCTAACGGAATGGATGAAACCACTTGTGCTAACCTCGACGCCAATGAAAGAGTGATTGATGATGATTTTTTCCGCTGCTGCCACTTAGCTATTAAGAATTTTTCAATGATAAAAGGTGGTTGCAAAGTAGCATAAGTTTCCATGGTCCCGTGAGGTTGGAACACCTCAATGGTGGACTAGGACTCGTGTCTTGGCTATTTCGCTACAAGCTCCTCTTGTTGAACATCTAACATTTCCATGTCAGATATGTTTTCCAGATTATCTCTCTTCAGTTTGACGTTTTCCTTAGCTGGAGTAGGCACCACTCGATATTCCTTGTATTGATATGGCACGAGGATATTTTTAACCTCCTCCCATGATTCCATATTAGCTATTAGATCCAAGGATTCCAAAGGTTGATGTACATACTAAGCCAACCTTACATCTTTCCTTTTTCGTGAAATTATACCTCTAGGGTTGTAATTCCAATGGAAACTTTGAGTTAAATTCAAACTTTTCAGCAGCTCTTCTACAAGCACCGAAGCTGTGCGAGATCTAACCACCCATGACCCAACCTGTTGAGGGATCCTAAAGGTTATAAGCCTATTATTTTTCCTGAAATGAAATTTCTCTGGATTGAACCTTTGGTGAATGTATTCCTGAGAAAATATAATGGGTTTCAAGAAAGCTAGGAGCTGATATGGAGGGATTTCACATCCATATATTCTAATTTCAGTGTGATCTTAAAAAAGAAATCAATCTCCATAACCTGACTCAGGACTCAACTGCAGTAATCTCTTGTAATCAAGAAGGATTCTACGTAAAGGGGTACCATTCAGGATTATATATACCTTGGACATGACTTGGTTCACAAACTTGGTGTATCTTGCATTAGTCGGATGATGTAACATCAGATCAAGGTGAGCTCTAGGAAAACGATCAGGGAACTGATAGATGATCATATATAAAAGGTAGGACTGGAATTTGAAAAAATAAGAGTGGAAAATGTTGATATTTGTTCATGAATGGCATCAGAGAAAAACTAAGGAAAATCAAGCCGAACATTTGGTTCAGCTGGATTAGGAACCATTTCAAGAAGCATACCTAAGACTGTCTCACTAATGAACTGATCACTAGTATATCCTAGGAGTTGACAAGATAAGGCCATTTCTATTTTAGGCACTTCATAAAAAACCTCTAATGGAAATGGGGGATCACCTTCTGGTAGGTCGACATTGGGGGGGAGAAGGGTCATGAGAAATGTAACTTTATCTTCGACTGATATCTCTTTGTACTTGGCACTTAGGGAGTCTAAATTAAAGACTCTATGTGACACATTTGCGGGGATGTCCAACATCTTCTTGATAAAATCTTTATTAATGGGGAAAACATGAGTCCCATCATGGGTGAGAACTACATCTTGTTCTTTATAATATAATTCCATACACCAGCCCACACATTCTGGAAAATGACAAATTCTAGGAACGAACGTGAGAGGGAGGTCAGACTAAAAAAAAAGTAGCTTATCCCCGGGCTTAAAATATCTCTATCGCCCCATGAGCTACTTGATGCATATTGGAGATTGATGTAACAATATTAAATACTTTAGAGAAAGCATCAACTAAGTGGTCTTCCGGGACTATAGAAGTTGCCTCAAGCTCTGGTATAAATGAGTATGGTACATCATATGAGGAAGGAGGGTCCATGGTGAATAAGAAGGGTTAAAACCTTCTTTTTACTGAGCAATAAGAAAAATAGGGTGAGGTTGGCTCTATGCTTATTTTACAATCCAATTTTGAAAAATAATTCAAGGGTGATGAGCATTATACAAAGGATTTCATGTAATAAATGCAAAGACTAGCTGGCACTAGGTGGTAGGCGAAGGCGAGCTGGAAGTAGGTTAGCATTTAATTCTTGAGCCATTTTGGGAGTAGGGACACATGGCACACTGTGATCAGTCTGGGATAAAATAGGGGCAGGCTTTGTGTAGCGCGAAGTGGTTTATGGTTTCAAGATGAGTGGTGAGCTATTTGGATCACACCACTTTTAATATCCTGAAGGAACGTTGGAAGGACACGTGGATATTGCGGTTTTATTTTAGGCTCAGGGGGGTTATGATAAGGCATGAGCACATTAAGGAACTTGAAATCCTCATCTCCTTCGATTTACCCAATCTCAAGATCCCGATGTCAGGGTATCATCATGCATATTTCTTGTGGCCCACTTAAATAATTGTTGTCACATCTCATGCTTTGATTTGATTGTTGATACTCAGGAAATTGATCTGTCATTTTAAAGGACACCGCGATCATGGATTTCCACTTAGGTGATCTTAAAGCTTTAGTGTCATGCATGGGAAGGATTATAAAAACTCCTTTTGAAACCTTAAACGTCTCCGCGACTATCACGCTTCGGTAGTGTTATTCTCTTTGGATCATGCTTCCAAAAATAAACACCGTGCATGTTGTTGAGCTTGAACCTGTTGGACCGTCGATAAAATCCCCACTTAATCTTGACCATTGAAAGATACACTTTTAAAAATTTATCAAGACAAAATATTTCCTTGCATATTACACAGCTCCTCGCACTTCCTTGTAGACTATATGTCTTATTCAAATAATTTGTCACGAATCATTAATCGCATCAAAAGTGGATGTGATTTTTTGGGATGAAAATGTCACCAATAGCCCGAATGGGCCAATTAACTAGATCATATTCCTCCATCAAGGGAATACTTTGATCTAAATCTACCAAAACCATTTGAATATCTTGGTATGAAACTTCTATGACAAATAAGTGTAAGTTATTCTCCAATCTACCATATTCTACAGAATTGGGCATTACTTCATCATATTTCTCCTCAATGAAGCATTCCATCGAGACCTCTTGTGATAAAGGTAAGTCATCCATTGGAATGGGTTTAGGAAAAATTGATAGTGGGAAGTAATCCTTCGATGTTATGGTATATACTGGAAAACATTGTGGAGTGGGTATTGGTGCATGTCTTGTCCCAGAATAAGCATTTTGATTACTCTTGTATTTCTTCATCTTTCCTCTAGGTTCCATGGATTGAACTGTGAGGAATTTAGAAGTTTGGGATGGACTAACAAATTGTTGCATCTCCTGACAAGGTGTAGGTTGCGAAGTTTTAACATTGATGTTTACCAATTGGTGGGTAACCTGATCAATCTAATTAACGATACCAATCACACCATTAGCATGATGTCCTACGGGTGGCCTAGCTGGATCAGACACAGGTTGTGCAACATTCCAAGGTGGATATTCCCCTTGCAAAGGTTGGACCCAAAAATATTGGTTACTTTTGGGAACCTGACCACTCCATTGCGGAATGGTGTTAATGGGTGGATTTCCCCCTTGCGAGAGTAGGACCCAAAAATATTGATGAATTATTAGAACATGACCACTCCACTAATGTGGTCCTTGGGCGTGATGAGAATTCCAAGGTGGGTTTCCCCCTTGTGGAGGTGGTCCCCAAGAATATTGGGTACTTCCTAGAACCTGACCAATGGGTGGATTTCCCCCTTGTGGGGTAGGCCCCAAAAAGATTGATTACTTCTTAGAACTTGAACACACCATGGAATTTGTGCTTGGGATTGATTAGAATTCCAAGGTGGATTCCCCCCTTGCGGAGATGGCCCCCAAGAAGATTGCATACTTCCTAGAACCTGCCCAATCCATTGCAGAATGGGGTAGATAAGTGGATTCCACCCTGGCATTGTGCTATGATAAGTTGGAGGATGACCCATCGAGACACTTCCACCCAACTATTGAGGATAAATCCAATTGGAATTA
The DNA here is from genome assembly GCA_027924585.1 of Larix kaempferi. Classification (NCBI taxonomy): domain Eukaryota; kingdom Viridiplantae; phylum Streptophyta; class Pinopsida; order Pinales; family Pinaceae; genus Larix; species Larix kaempferi. The sequence goes on from BSBM01000001.1 coordinate 12,712,276, forward strand.
TGTTCCAAGATCCATTATGTTTTCCAGGAATATTAAGATTCCATGGTATAAGGTTACCCCCCGAAGTAGAATTTGGCCAAATATTTGGCATATCTTAAATATTTGTCGATCCTCTAGATGTGTGTGATTTTTGCGAGTTTCTCCAACTTTCGAAAATATAAGTGTGACCCACCAGTGACTCACCTATATCAAGCACAACCAGATCAAAGGGATTTTTTAAAGGTGGATTTGCGTAAGCAACTGAACTATTCTCTAAAGTTCCAATTTCAATAGGAGGAGTGTATTCAACTAAGTATATGTTTGATGCATGATGTGACGAGGTGTTTTCAAATTTCATTTGATGTTTACCTTATGCAATAATGTGGTTTTCGTTCAAAGGTAGTTCAATTTCTGAGTCACGATGATGTGATTCATGTATTCACCTCCGCAATGGAGCGGGGCCTTCAAATTCTGGTGACTCACCATGTTGCCGCCTTGAATGGTGGATCATGAGGTTAGCCACTTTGAAGTTTAGTGTTAGGATTTGTTTATTTATGGTATATTGAAAATATAATCAAAAAATCCTTAAGAAAATATAGACTCAACAAAAATCAAAGTGTCCACTCAGCTAAAAATGACCTATGAAAATCAACAAGCAAATTGTTTTTCCAAAGAATCGAAGTTCAATGAAAAGATGGATTAGAGGGCCTTCTAAAACTAGTATTTCCTAAGGGATACCATGCATCAAACAATTAATAATAGAGAAGGTATGAAAAATAATTACAATAAACTTTAATCACCAAAGGTGTAAGTATTGGTTCTAGACCAATCACCCTCCCAAGGAGCTAAAGCTTCAATGTCTCTCTCGGGTACCGCAAGTGTCCCCCATTCACAATAGCCCATATGATATCCTAGGAACAACAACTAAGGTTACCACTTCACAATCGGTGGTCAGGGAGGAAATTCATAGGTTTATGACAACTCACATAAACTAGATACTCCAGAAAGTGATGTCACCCCGAAGAATTGTCACTTACATGGAATACCATGATCTGCTCATGTCCCACTAAATAAGCAAGATGGGGGTACCCCCCTTAGTTATCCATATTGACCTCATGCTTGACGTGTGTTTTAGACACACTTTCCCAACAAACATTCTTTGCTGATATTGGCTTTAAACTCTCTTTAATCAATGTTAGTTTCATAATTCTATGGCCCTAGAGTGTTAACTCTCCAACCCTAACCCAAGAACTTAGCCTAATCTTGTTGGTGATATGAAAATCAACTCTTGGTTAATTTTATATTAAGTTCCCATTTTAAAGGTAGTTTTCTTAGTTTCAGGAGTGATAGTGAAACTAGTTGTGTTTATGAGTCGACGGGTGAACCAATCAATGGAAGTATGTTTTACAAATCTATCCTTTGTTTCGATGAACTCTCTAAAATATGGAAAGTAAGCGGTTCATCCTATGTAATATGCCATCTTTCCAAATTACATGCAACTCTCTTCAAATGTTAAAATTAAACTTCCATATTAAATGAAATCATCAACTCAAATGTTTAAAATTATTTAGTTTGAGAATTTCAAAACATCAATTCATGAGTGCCAAAATAGTATTTGAAGAGTTTCAAATCAGAAATTTCAGAGTTCTGAAACAACATTCAAGATTTCTCAAAACATAAATTCAAAAGTTCCAAAACATAAATTTACCTTATCAGTAAGCAATTTATTTGATTTTAGAATTCATAAACTGAAAATTGTTCTCAAATTATTGAATTTAAATCTCTATACACTTGAGACCCACTTTCTTGTTTGCAGTACCATTAGAAGCACAAGCAAAGAGGATACTTGTGGCTTGGAACTATGCTTCAAAAGAGTAAAAAATAATCCATTACACTTGAGATCCGCTTTCTCATTTGCAAGATCACTCGAAAGTGAAAGCAAAGACGATACTTGTGGCTTAGATATTTTTCTTTTAAAAACTTAAATCTCAATGTAAATGTACTTCAAACAGTTTCTATATGATCCAATCGATAAAGGACTTTCTAAAGTAAGCAAATGCAAGTAACTTAATACTAGTCCTTTTAATGCAAAACAAATTGAAACTGAGAATATTTTGGAGAAGTAAATGAAATTCAAAGAAATGAAGGATTGAAACCAAGATCTCTCCTACTAATCAACTCATCAAGCACCTAATCAAATCCTTCAAATCAACAAATTGTATACAATTTCAATGTAATTGTTCTCATTGATGGTGGTACTAGCTTGAAATTTTTTCAAAACAAGGTATTTCTAGACCAATTTCTACGCAATTAGAAGGGAATCAAGGATTGAAACCATGATACCTTCCTACAATAGCAGATCTAAAATTCTGATCACCACTCCCAATTGCAAAAAATTAACATAACACTATGTAATTTGTAACATTTTTGGGGCAATGAAGTGAAAATTTTCAAACTAGACGACCAAAATGCCTCATTAAATGCCAATATCCTACTCAAAATCAAAACAAACATGCCACAATTTGCAAAATTCAAGCAATATATCCCTTCCCAATCAAATTGTTCTATGTAACACAAGTGATAAAAAGCATTTTCTAGCAAATGATAAAAGGACGCCTAATACTAGCTTTTCGATTAAAAACAAATGATCTTAAAAATTCTTAAGGGAGGGGTCAATTTATTTGTAATTTCAAAGAAAATGGTGACTGAGACATGTTTCCTAGTTGTTGGGTAACCTGAACAAGTGGATTAAAAGAACCAATCACACCATTTGCATGAGGTCCTTGAGGTGGCCTAGATGGATATGATTAAGGTCTCGCTGCATGGGGTATTAAATCATAAACAATGTCTAATTGTGAATAGATCAAATCCATTTATTGGGCACTCTGAATGAGTTGTTCTCCAGTCATGGATCCAGACATAGCCACATATTTTGCAAGAGTGGGAAACAATGATTTTATGAACCAAGATATCTACTTTGATAAGCCTTTGACTCCTCCTCCACTCATGAATGTGATCATATATGTGATCACATTCACATATATGATCCAAGATATCTACTTTGATAAGCCTTTGAATCCTCCTCCACTCATGAATGTGATCATATATGTGATTATAAGTGGATTTCCTAAGCAATGGCAAAATTTCTGTACCCATTTCATAGTGGATAGGCAGTTGAAAATGTGTTAAGAAAACCATGGCTAAAGATGAGAAATCTATGAATGTATTGTAGGGAAACTCAATATATGAGCTAAGAATTGATCCAAGATATCTACTTTGATAAGCCTTTGACTCCTCCTCCACTCATGAATGTGATCATATATGTGATTATAAGTGGATTTCCTAAGCAATGGCAAAATTTCTGTACCCATTTCATAGTGGATAGGCAGTTGAAAATGTGTTAAGAAAACCATGGCTAAAGATGAGAAATCTATGAATGTATTGTAGGGAAACTCAATATACCATTTTTTAGCACTTCATGTGAGTGTTCGCCAAAACAAATGCAACCTGACACTATCATCAACTAGGGAATTCGATGAACACCATAAGTGAAATTACATCACATGGCTTGATGGGTCATCCCCCGGTTTTCCATCAAATTTGGGAATATTTGATGGGAGTTTGGTTGGTACTGCTGGCCACCCATTCATTTGTAGAATAGGATCATTGGTTAGCCGGGAAAAATCTCGTAGATTTAGAGTATCCATAAATGGTGATTTCATGGGTGCTACCGCATAATCTTGTTACACAGGTGGAGCTTTATGGCCCCATGAATATTGTCCTTGGTATTGTTTGGTATACCAAGGTGGATTTCCCCCTTGCGAAGGCGGGTTCCAAAAATATTGGGTATTGACAGGAACTAACCACTCCATTGTAGAATGGGGTTGAAATGTGGGTTTTCCCCTGGTAAGGGTGGGGCCTAAGAAGATTGGGTACTTCTTAGAACCTACCCAATCCATGGTGGAATGAGGTAGATAGGTGGATTTCCCCCTTGAATTATGCTAGTATTAATTGGAGGATGACCTCCCAGGACACTTCCGCTCATATATGGAGGATAAATCCAAGGGGTGTTTGTGTTCCAAGGTTTAGAAAATACGCCAGGAATATTGAAATTCCATTGTAAAGGATTTCTGCCAGAAGTAGAACCTAGCCAAATATTTGGCATACCTTGAAGATTTGAAGATCCTCTATATGTGTGTGTGGTGTGAGATTGACTAGCCCAACCATAGGGAAAACCCATGTTTGGTAAGGAAGACCCACCAATTGGTATACCCATCGATGAAGTAGTTGCCTTTCCAGGATTTGAACTTGGAAATGTACCAATCGACACTGAAGTGCTAGTTGGGGTCATGATAGGTGTGGATACATTCACTGATGGGATTGGTACACTTATGTATGGCATTTAGAAAATATTCGGGGTATGCTGTGTACTGATCGATGTGAAAGCATTATGACCTCCTATAGCCACTTGAGGCCGCGAGGATGTAAATCCATGTTCTCCTAAGGAAGAAATTGGATCAATTGGTATGAGTTGCAAATTTCTCCAACTTTTGAAAAGAGAAGTGTAGTCTACCAGTGACTCACTTACAACAAGTATGACCAGATTTGAGGGATGTGTTAAAGGTGGATTTGCATAAGCAATTGAATTGTTCTCTAAAGTTTCAATTTCACTGGGAGGAGTGTCTTCAACTAAGTCTGTGTTTGATTCATGATGTGATGAAGTGCTTTCATATTCCGTTTGATGTTGCACTTCTCTAATAATGTGGTTTTCGTTCCAATATGGTTCAATGTCCGAGTCATGATGATGTGATTCGTGTATTCACGTCCACGATGGAGCGCGGCCTTCAAATTTCGGTGACTCACCACGTTGCCGCCTTGAATGGCGGATCAAGAGGTTAACCACTTTGAATTTTAGTGTTAGGATTTGTTTATTTATGGTATATTGAAAATATAATCGAACAATCCTAAAGGCAATGTAGACTCAACAAAAATCAAAGTGTCCACTAAGCTAAAAATGTCCTATGAAAATCAGCAAGCAAAACACTTTTCCAAAGAACTAAGGTAAAGTGGAAAGTTGGATTAGAGGGCCTTCCGAAACTAGTAGTTCCTGAGGGATACCATGCCTCAAACAATTATTAATAACGAATGTATGAGAAACAATTACAATAAACTTTAATCACCAAAGGTGCAAGTATTGGTTCTAGACTAATCACCCTCCTAAGGAGATAAAGCTTCAATGTGATCTTTCTCGGATACTACAAGTGCCCCCCACTCACAATATCCTGTGTGATATCCTAGGAACAACAACTAATGTTATCACTTCACAATCGACAGCCGGGCAGGACATTCATAAGTCTAGGACAACTCACATAAACCAGATACTCCAGAAAGTGATGTCACCTCGAGAACTTGTCACTTACATGGAATATTGTGATGTGCTCATGTCCCACTAAACAAGCAAGAGGGGGGATACAACCCTTACTTATCCATATTGATCTCATGCTTGACACATGTGTAAGATGCTCTTTCCCGGGGACCTTTTGCTACTAATGGATTTAAACTCTCTTTAATCAATGCTAGTTTTAGAATTCTGTGGCCATGGAGTGTTAACTCTCCAATCCTAACCCAAGGCCCTAGCTTAATCTTGTTGGTGATATGAAAATCAAATCTTGGTTAATTTTAGATTAAGCGCCCATTTTAAAGGTAGTTTGCTTAGTTTTAGGAGTGATAGTGAAAGTGGTGATGTTTATGACTCGCTGGGTGAACCAATCAATGCAAGCATGCTTTATAAATCTACCCTTAGTTTCAATGAACTCTCTAAACTATGAAAAATTAATAGGTTCGTCCTATATAATAAGCAATATTTCCAAATTACATGCAAATCTCTTCAAACGTTAAAATTAAACTTCCAAATCAAATGACATCATCAAATCAAATGTTCCAAATCATTCGGTTTTAGAATTTTGAAATATCAATTCATGAGTTCCAAAATCATAATTGAAGAGTTTCAAATAAGGAATTTAAGAGTCCTGAAACAACATTCAAGAGTTCCAACACATCAATTCAAGGGTTCCAATTCATAAATTTACTTAATCACTAAGCAATTTGTTTGAATTTAGGATTCCTAAACTGAAAATTGTTCTCAATGATTGAATTTAAATCTCTTTACACTTGAGATCCACTTTCTCACTTGTAGGACCACTAAAAAGCCCAAGCAAAGAGGATGCTCATGGCTCAGAACTATGCTTCAAAATTCGAAACTAATATATTACACTTGAGATCCACTTTCTCATTTTCAATATCACTCGAAAGTGTGATCAAAGAGGATACTCATGGCTCGAAACTATGTTCGAAATCAAATCTAGACTACTACACTTGAGATCCACTTTCTCATCTGCAAGATCACTCGAAGTGCAAGTAAAGAGGATACTCGTGGCTAAAAAATATGCTTGAAAAAAAATCTAGATGTAATAACTTGTAAAATGCAATACAAATTTCCATCCCAATAAAAGTTTCTATCTAGCACAATTGATAAAAAGCATTTTCAAACAAACAATTAAAGGTTGCCCAATACTAGCTTTTTTTATTAAAAAACAAATGTGCTTAAAAATTCATAAGGGAAGAGCAAATTCTTGGTAATTTAAAAGAAAATGGTGATTGAAAAAATAATATATTTGTAATATTAAATAAAATGGTGATTGAAACACCAATCTCTTCAAATCACTGTTGTTCAAGCATCAATTTAGGGATTCTACCAAAGAAAAAACACCTAATCACTAAGCATTTTACCTGGATTTTGAATTCCCCAAATTCAAAATAACTAAGAACTAAGAGTTCAAATTCCTGTGAACATGCTCCAATTTATTTCTAACTATGATTTGAAAGAGTTTATAGGACTACCTACTCAATAACATCAACCAATTACAGGTTGCGAGCTTATCAACAAGCAATAGCCTAGAATGGTTTCCCCTTGGGGGAATGAGAAAATGTAAGCAAAAATGCCACTAAGATATTGATTCAAAATGCTAAATAAATCAAATGGAGTGTTCATTCATTTCCTAAATGTCATTCCCTAGCTGTCCAAGCCAACGAAAAAGAGAATAATTGAAACAACAAAACAAAACCTAAGTCAAACAGTCACATATAGGAGGTATCGCTCTGTTTTCACAAGCAACAAGCAAAAGTACAGGGGATTTTCGCCCCCTTAACACTAAGCAAGGAGAGACAAAGAGGAATTTTATCTATGTGGCTAACTAGGGGGTAGTGATAATCCCGTATCACGAGGAAAAGCGGATCTAAGAGTGAAAAAAAAATCACATCAGAGAGGGTATAGTGATTCAAACCAAAATCTCCCTAATTATTCCTAGAAGGGTTTTAACTTGACTTGAAGCAAACTTAGATAGCAATCATATGTGTAAGAGCACTAATAGGTTTAGAGAGGGAGTGCTATAAAGCAAGTCCCTCCAACCACTCGAGTCACCATTCTGATATGTATAAGATCTGCAATAGAGCTAGATAGCTAGGCTAAGATCCTTTTCCTTTACCAAGGGGTTGGTGAATCCCCTTGTCAGTAGTATAAGATTATTAAAAACAATTATCCATGACTAGATCTATGATTTTTCAAGGGTTTGAGTTAGGGTTGGAGGAAGGAGAATACCTCTTGAAGCTTGCTTGTTTGGAGAAGATTTTTTGGAGACGGCTTGCTTGGTTTTTGCTCTTCGATGTTGGTTTCTCCTCAATGCTCCTCTTAGTACTTGCAAAACTAGAACACAAGATTTTTTCTCCATTCTACAAACAATATTCCATATTATACTTAAACCAAAAAATAGATCTAACATCCTATAGATTGATAAACAATATCATTTGGGGACAATTGAATCGGTTCATATTCACTCAAAGAAAAGTAGAGTCTACAACCTCATCATGAAATGATTCCTCCTCCTTCACTCTAGGTTATCTCCTTTTCCCTTCAATCCTTTGAACACCAAAAGTGTGAAGCAAAAGAGTCTCTCTCACCAATTCACTGTAGTAACTTTGCTCTTCAATCAATCCTCCTAATTATTCCGATAGGTATAAGATTTGCTGCAGAGCTGGATAACTAGGCTAAGATCCTTTTCCTTTACCAAGGGGTTGGTGAATCCCCTTGTCAGCAGTATAAAATGATTGAAAACAATTATCCATGGATAGATCTATGATTTTTCAAGGGTTTGAGTTAGTGTTGGAGAAAGGATAATACTTGTAGAAAGGATAATACCTCTTGAAGTGTGCTTGTTTGGAGAAGAGTTTTCGAGATGCATTTGCTTGGTTTTTTCTTTTCAATGCAGGTTTCTCCTCAATGCTCCTCTTAGTACCTGCAAAACTAGAACATAATATGTTTTCTCCATTCTACAAATAATATTTCATATGATACTTAAACCAAGAACATATATAACATTCTACAAATTGAAAAACAATATCATTGGGGGACAATTGAATCAATTCATATTCATTCAAATAAAAATAGAGTCTACAGTCTCATCATAAGATGCTTCCTCCTCCTTCACTCCAGGTTCCCTTCGTTTCCCTTCAAGCCTTTGATCACTAAAATTGTGAAGCAAAAGAGTCTCTCTCACCAATTCACTATAGTAACTTTGCTCTTCAATCAATCCTTCTAATCTTCACCTCAAATGCCTCTTTTATAGCTTTAGGATTTGAGTGATGAGAAGTAAATTTTCAATGTGGGATGAGAATCCCAACTTAATTTCCCCCATTTACCTTCATTGCCATAGTTTTAGACATTTATCATGAATAATGGAGCATTTAATGCACAAAACACATATTCCATATATGTTCCTTCCACCTTAAGTTTGTTGAGACTTGGTTTTAGATTTTAATAGGAAATTCAATCACTAAAGTTGCCCTTGCAGGCTACATGGGTCTTCATTCACACCTTCCCTTTCAGAAAGTAGCGGTTGGATTAAGAGATTATGTCTCTTTTAGTGCTTCATCTTTGTCTTCATGTTGAGTGTGAAAATCAAAATATATTTTCGGCCTACACTATTGAGGGTGTTAAATTGTGTGTTAACAATAGGAAACACCATCCCAAGGTTTAGATACACTTGGAATATCTTGGATGCCAAGGTACACCTCATCCTAAATGAGGGTGTAGAGCTTGGTCCCACTGTTAATTTTAGATTTTAGATTGTAATAGTTTTAAATTAAATATGGTTTGATTGGAATTGAAACACTTGAACTATATTAAGTTAGCGTCCATATAGAGGTTGATGGACAAAGAAAGGGAAAATTGAATATAAGTTAGATATTGGAAGGGGATATCTAATCTAAGTTAGATACTAGAAATCAATTTAATTTAGATGCAAGAAATGTAAATCTAATCTAAGTATAGAAAGTAAATTGCAGAAAAGGAAATTACAAACTAAGAACACAAAATTAACACAGGGGGCTGGGGGATGTGAGGGATGGTGGTTTATGCTGCTAATTCCTTTCTATTTACAATAGTACAAAAGGACTTTTGAGAACTCTTATTGATCCTTTATAGTACATGAATCAATAATTTTACAATAGGATCTGACACGATCAAATCTAAGAGAGAAAGAGTTGTCGCTTGGACCTCAACTCTTCCAAAAGGGAGATGATCTTCAGGGGATTCTAAAAAAATGCAAATACAAATGTTATAAAAGTATCCAAAGATACCACAAGAGGATTCCACCTAACTGCCACCTAGGCCTCAAATAAGCTCCTAACCTGTGTTGTTGGAAACACACTTGAAACTAGGGGCTACAACCCAGTTAAAAATCCAAATAACAAGGATGTAAATGAACTTTACCTCACTTTTTATGCATTCTTCAAATAGTAGGAAGTGAGCTAAAATAATCAATATGCAAATAAACACATTATATTTTTAATTTTAAGTGCTAGTCTAAGTGGATAATGATCTAATTTAATTAAAAGCACTTAGAAACAAATGTACTTTCGAATCTACTTGAAAAATAATGATTGAATTGAAGTAGATATTATAAACATGCAAGCAAAAGATATAAATAAATATAGCTTTTAAAATTCTTAAGGTCTAATATGAGCATGCAAATAACAAAAAAAAGACTGATTTTGATTAAAGAAGTTTGACTTAAGAAGATGGAATGCCTTCAGATGGGTGCAATGGAGCTCCAAAGTGGTGTGTTGAGGGACTACTATTCTATGAATCCACCAAGCTTGAGGGGGTTGCGCAAGTCTCACCACCCACTTCTTAATGGATGAAGACATGCAAGTTTATCTCAAATAACAAATGGGAGATTTGGATCTCCCTTGTTAGCACTTCTAGTGTATCCTAGAAGGAGAGTCTTAAATCAAGTACCAATACAACTGAAAAAATACTTAGATCTTAACACCTCTCTAGCAGTCTACAACAAATTCCAAATAGAAAACTATCTAAAGATAGATTTCCCTACTAGGTGATAACACCCTTTCAAAGGTCGAAGAAAGCAATAAGAAATGAATTTAATTGAACTAACTATAGTTACCTCATATATTAAGCTTGAGAGAATGGCATCCACACAATGTGAGCAAAACACAAATCTAACCTCCAAACCCTTATTTATTAATTCCAATAGAACAAGAGTACAAGAGATTGAGCACAAGCTTCACTAAAAACCAACACCAAATGAGGGGGAGAGCACTTGTTTAAATAGATAAAGGAGGAGAGGTGCACCCTCCTTGAAATCCTAGCGTTACTAGAGGAGAGTGTTCCACCTTTGAAGAGATAGCATGAGCGTAACTCATGATAACTCAAGAGGTAGGAATCACCTCTATCTCCAATGCTCCACATCTATATCTCATTTTCCACCTCCCAAGATAGATTAGCACAAATTTAAGCGAGGTGCACCCTCTCCTTAAAAACATCACCCAATCCTCATGAGACACGCCTTCGTTTGAGAGACTAAAAAGTTAGGCACTAGATTCTAACTCCAAGCCAATCCAACAACATCTCACGGATTTACAGAGGAAGAGGAGCACCCACCTAAAATAAAATATTCTCTTTCACCAACCACCGCAAATTAAGGAAAATGTCCCCAAATTGCACAAATCAGGGGATTTTTTCCATTTGATGGGGGCACATATATTTATAAGGTGGTTTAAGGGGGTTTATGAATAATATTTAGGTGCTTGAAATCCCCCTTAGCCATATAATGCAAAATTAAACCCATATTACATTATTTTACACTATTATACATGATTTTTTCACCATCTCTTCTATACTGACAACTTAGACATGTCCATAAGACGAAGATATGAGCTGCCATTGTAATATACATTTGACCCAAGTATAGACACCATAATAGGTCAAATACATAAGGCCCAATCTGGCTTTGGAGGTGTGCCTTGAGTGAAAAAACCTAGACAACTTCAAATCAAAAGACCAAAAATCACCTAGATGAAAAAAAAACTCAAGAGTAGCACCGATGTGACTGTCCTAGATGGGATAACCTTCTACATAGAAGAAAATCATGCCATCTCATTTAAAATTCCCCTGTAAAGGCATCGAACATGTAGTGCAATATAAAATTATAAGAGAGAAGAAGAAGCAAGGTCATGGATCCCCAACAAAACTATGGAATTGCAGTCTTTAAGTGCATCTTTAGTTTTCAGTCTTCAATCTTAGCCTTCAGTATTCTAAATCATCCTAGTGTAAACTAGGTGGAAACATTGCTATGGAGTAATTTTCTCAACCTTCCTAGGTAATGAGTGTCCCATTTAAAGTTATAATGAAGAATCATGTTGGAGCATAGGCCGCAGCTATAGTAAAGCTGCGAATTTTGAGGAAAAAGCACTAAGTGTTGAGGGGAAAGTGCTAATTTTGAGTAAGCACCAATTTTGGGCAGAAGTGAACAGTGCGCAGTACGGCGCCAGATGGACGAGCTCAGCGCATATTACGGACCGGAAATCACGGAGCTCGCGCATACACGTCAAAGGAGAGTGAATGTGGCCGAGTAGAAAGCTCAACTACCACAATAAATGAAGCGACGGAATAGAGGGCTCAGCTACCCTCATTAAGGCTAAGTACATAAGTTATGGTTGCTCTGACCAAGGAAGAGCAACGGACCAAAGCATTGAAGGCGAAGGACAAGGAGCAGTGAACGATGAAGCGGTGCCCATACCCGCAATCTGCGCTAGAAATCACGGAGTCTGCAGGAATCGGCGACATGACTGCAAGCGGCACCTATAGTACACCTAGCCATGTTTGCGGTTAGGGTTTTTGGGGTTTACTGTTGGGAAAGGCCCACAATTTTGTAAAGGTGCGACCTTCAGGGCCACCTCTGTATATGTGTAATTGTAAAGGGTAGACGTTAGACATTAGACATTAGATGTTAGACGTTAGACGTTAGATGTTAGAAGTTAGAGAGATTAGAGGTTAGATGTTGGATAAGTTAGAGAGGTGGTAGTTGTAGAGCTAGTCACTGAGTTGCAGACAGTCTCAGTTGAAGTCTGAGTCATTGTAATCTCTGTAGAAGAAGAGAATAGATCTAAGAGAAGGGCTCCTAGCTGTGTGCGTGGAGTTTCCCGGAAATATCTAAGGCTGCAGCTGTGTGCGCAGCAGGACTGTGTAATTCCCATTTTGAGATAATATAAGATACAGTTCCAGTGAATGTGATTTCCCCGTGGAGGCGGACTACATAATTCTCGTTGTTATGATGCTGTGTTGTGTGAATGCATGTTTATGTTTACCATCTGTGTTTACATGAATGTTTTGTTGTCTTTATGAGTGAGTATATAAAGCAAGTCCTTGAAGCTCCCTTAGAAGTTATATTCGCGCACTATCAAAGGAGTTGGTAAGAGCACTATTGTCGTGGAGCGTAAGGAGTTCGTTGTGCGCTGTGGCGTGAGCGCAGAAGTAATACAGCGTGTAGCGGACGTAGCGGGTAACCGCCTCGTGCGTAGGTGCGGAGGTGCCACACAGCTAGGCTAAGGCAAGTAAGCTCCAGCGCTGTTGCGCTGTATGACCTGTGAAAGAATCAGACGCTCCATTCAGAAGTTACTGCGTAAGGAAGGAAGGAAGAGAGAAGACTATGGATTCCACGCCGCCCTAATTAAGGAAACCTGATTCCTTAGCCCCCCATAGCCACTTCGGGTGAGACCTCGGGCTGCTGCGCAGCTCGTTGCCGAAAGGGCCAGTGCGCCAATGGGTGTTTGTTGCTGCGCCTCCTGAAAACCCGGGTCTATCCAGAAAGCAGCCAACAAATGGTTCCGTTGCCTTGCGACTTGTTGCCTTGAGACATGTTACCCTGACGACGTGCGAGATTGATGCGCAACCTAGAGAAAAAGGGAGCCAACAAATGGTTCCGTTTCCTTGCGACTTGTTGCCTTGAGACTTGCTCAGCCAAAAAATGGTTCCGTCGTCGGCTTCAACCCTATTATTTTGAAGGCAATGTGGTGCTGGAATCCTACAGCTAAAGAAATTCAAGATTGGTTCGATTCAAAGGATGGAGAGTTCGCTGAACGAGAAAATAGAAGCTCTAGGCTTCAGACAAAAGACTGGTTGCAGAAGCATATTTATACTGACCTTCACGAAATTTTCTTCGTAACATTTGCACTTGAGTTGCATGTGTGGGTAGCCAAGCTAGCAGATACTAGACCTACTGTGCATGTTGATCAACCCGTCGTTTGGACGCCTGAGCTAGTTAGCATTTTGAAGCGGGTAGATAATCCTGTGTCCCGCGCAGTAGACTTTGGTTGAATAGTCTGCTGGAAGGCTTCATTACCGAGTTTGCGGTAGATACCAGAAAGAGCTTCAGCGAAGCTAAGAGGAGCTTCTTCAAAGCATACAAGGGTAAGTTCTTAAATTCTCTGAACCTGTCGATTAAAATGCTCTTATACGAAAAAGGAAAACTATGCATAGCTTCCGATGAATAGCATAGACAAGTAATGTCCGCAGATTCTGATAGTGATCTTGAAGTTATTGGTTGCACTCGTAGTGGAAAACGGTATAAAGTAGGCCTTGACCAACATTCTTTTGAGTCTAGCACAGAAGATAGTCGAGCTCCTAGAGCGAGCCATATAGAGAGACAAGGGAGTGCTCATATCCCTTATCACCCTTTTACACCGCAAAAGCCAGACGGGGCTCAGTATAACCCTACAGTAACACCTTTTAGTATCCTGCACGGTACTTCTAGTACCTCAGCCCCACCTTTGTTTAACCATCCCAGAGGCAGTGCTACAGCACCTCCACCTCAACCTAGCGCACGAAGGATGGGTGATGACATGAAGCTACCGACCTTTAGGGGAACAGGGCTAGAAGACCCTGAGTAGCACTGGTTCCTATGTGAAGCCATTTGGACGATTAAGCAAATTAATGATGATGCTGTTAAGCTGGTTCAGTTAGCAACCACACTAAGAGAAAGAGCCTTAACTTGGTTCATGAAATACTCAGCAACACAGAATAGGACGCTTGCTGATGTCAGAAATGCTATGATTAGAGAATTCAAGAAACCTAAATCAAAATCACAGTGCATAACCAAGCTCAAAGACATAAAACAGTTACCTACAGAGTCAGTATGGGACTTTGACCAGAAGTTCAAAGCCTTGATAGATCAAGTAAGCTTTGAGTTTGCACCGTAGCAGCATAAGGAATGGTTCATTGCTGCGCTGCTTCCTCATATTAGACTTCCTCTTATGCAACAGAATCTCACTACCCAGGAACAAGCTCTAGAGATGGCTATGAAACTAGAAGCTTCACCAATTGCTGGAACAAGCAACGATGTTGCGCAGTTGCAGAATCAATTAGAAAACCTAACCTTGCAAGTGCATGATATTAAGAAAGGAAAGGATGTTAAAGAAGAAGTTTGGTGTACAAAATGTAGAGCACAAGGTCATTCAAAGGACCATTGTCCCGTTTTCATAGAGTATATTGCGACTGGAGCACCTAACCCTTTACCACAGGCACAGGGGCCTTGGTGTGAAATTTGTAGAACTAGAGGTCACAGACCACAAGAATGTCACTTGTTACAGAAATATGTACAAACTCCAAAGAATCTATATTGCAATTTCTGTAAATCAGTAGGCCATGATGAGAACAATTGTAGAGCATATGAGCTCATGATAGAAAGAAAACATGATGTTTATAGAGTACAGTCAGAACCACAAGGACCCACAACAGGTCCACAGTATGACCAAGCTCGCGAAGGCCAAGGAGGAAATTACAGGGGCCGCGGACGCGCAGCAGGTTTTGGTCGAGGAAGAGGACAGATCACTTGTTATAACTGCGGAGCTCAAGGTCATTATGCAAGGGATTGCCAAAATCCTACAACCATCTGCAGATACTGTAAATCTTATGATCATGTCATTGAAGAGTGCCCTCAGTTGATGGCCAAGATGCAAGAAAAGAAGCCACAGGTTAACCAGAATATTCAGTTGATTGGAGCAGAAAAAAGGGAACCAGATCCTACAGTTAATATAGTGACGCGCAGTGGAGCAACTACTGGTGCGCCAGAGTTGGGAACTGGAAAGCTAGCGACGCAATGGGTGCACCGCGCTAATATTAAACTAGCCCCGCTTGACCTGCAGAAGCAAAAAGAAGCATTCAAGCAAGCTCACGAGTACTTCTCAGATCCGCGAGCTTCGAGTTCTGTAGAATTCCGCATAATGATATCAGACCGCAAGTGCTAAGAAAAGAGAACCTGGTACAAGAGCAGGCCACTACATCTGGAAGGCCTGAGGAGGAGGATGCACTAGGCAGTGTTCATGCTTTCCTGAGAAACTGCTTAAAGTTGTTGCGCAATGAAAAAGAAACTATGGAACTCCAACACCTGTTGGATCAGTGTCAACAATCTGCTTCGATGAATACACCGCAGCGTGCTGTTCATCAGATTGGGAGTCATGCTAGAACTGGAAGAGAGATGAGACTCACGGCGCAGATTGGAGCATTTGAAATGGATGAGGTCATTTTGGATTTAGTCTCAGAAGTTAATGTTCTCACCATGAAGACATGGGAACAGATGGGTAGTCCTCATCTTACCAGATCTCCTATCCAGTTAAGACTTGCGAATCAACAACGAGTTTCTCCATTGGGCAGACTACCCAATGTACCTATTGATATTGAGGGAGTAAGAAGTTCTGCAGACTTCCAAGTAATCAAAATTCTGGATGACAATAGACCTTACCCAGCACTTTTAGGCATAGACTGGGCATTTGATAATTTGGCTGTCATTAATTTGAAGAAAAGACAGATGACCTTCGAAGATGAGCAAATCAGGGTCATTGCACCGCTTGATCCCATTCAAGGACCACGGTATATTGAACCCATTCGCGCAGAATAAGAAGCGCGCCACATGGAAAGTTTGTACCAGATGACTGCTAGTCATAATGATTATGTCAATCCCACAGCAAACGGCCATATCAGCTGGCGATGCGATAGCTCGTTCACATCAAATTCAGAAGCAGGACTGGAAAACTGGTAGAATCGCTTACATGAGGTTTCTGCAAGGCGTTGTGCCATGATGACTAAATCCATTCGATGGATTGGCACAGAATTGAATAACACTCCAATCTTTGATGGTTTAACTAAAGTAAGTGAATTCATACATACCTATGAACAACAAATCCCAGATGAGTAGCCCATACAAGCATTGGATGTAGCACTGCGCGCTAAACCCGCAAGATGGTGGGGTGTGCATAAAGAGAATATTCACACATGGCAAGACTATCGCAGATTGATACTGCACAGATTTCAGGAAACTACAGCAGAAGTGTTGCGCAGATATGATGGACAGAGTGACCCCAGGTCACACGTTGAAGCATGTATTCAGCAATGGTCAGATATTCCAAAAGATGAGTGGGTTCACCTATTCATCCACACGTTGGATACAGTTCCAAGGAACTGGTACACTGAAACAGAATTGCGTAGAGGCACTATCACTTGGCCTCTTATGATGGAAAGTTTTCAACTTACCTTCAGCTTTGAGTCAGAACATCCAAGCATCGACCATGCTTTAAAGTGTATTAGAAAGAAGGTATTTGAACCATGTCCGTTACCAAAATATTCTCAACCAGATTGGGCTGTCCAGATGGAACATGCCCTGGAATGCTATCATTTCACCACTGGTGAAGAGGAAGATGATCCTCGCAACATCAATATTCCAGAATCAGAAGGGACGCGCAAGGTCGAAGGTCCTCAGCTTGATATCCCTGCCATTACAGAACACATCAAGCTCAAGAAGATTAACATTGGTACAGAAGCCGAACCCAAGTTTGCTTCTATAGGAGATTATTGGGATGATGAAACTGTTAGCCATATTGCAGATTTACTACGTGACTACCAGGATATCTTTCCCACCAAGTTTACAGAAATGAAAGGCATATTAGGAGATTTAGGAGTTATGCGCTTACCTTTGAAAGCAGACGCCAAGCCAGTAAAACAGCGCCCGTACAGGTTGAACCCGAGATATAAAGAAAAGGTTAGAGAAGAAATTGATAAGATGCTCGCAGTAGGTATCATTGAGCCAGTAGAGGAAAGTGATTGGATTAGTCCTATGGTGGTACAAGAGAAAAAGGCAAAAGGTGAAATAAGAATCTGCGTGGACCTGCGCAAGCTAAACGATGCATCAACGCATGATCCATTTCCTACTCCCTTTACAGACGAAGTGATTGAAAATGTTGGAGGACAAGAGGCTTACTCCTTCACTGATGGCTTTTCGGGATACCATCAGATCATAATCCATCCAGAAGACCGCCATAAGACCACTTTTGCAACTGAATGGGGCTCATTCCAGTATACGGTAATGCCCTTTGGTCTTAAAAACGCACTTGCTATCTTCTCTAGAGTCGTTGTTGTTGTTTTTAAAGAATTCATTCATAAGTTTCTAGAAGTCTATTTTGATGACTGGACTGTGTTTGGTTTACTAAAGAACCATATAGGGAACCTGCGCATGATGTTAGAAAAATGTAGACAGTATCAGATTTCCCTTAACTTGAAAAAATGTATTTTCTGTGCTCCTTTTGGTATTCTGTTGGGTCATATTGTATGCAGACAAGGACTCCTGATCGATCCTGCGAAGGTTGCCATCATTGCTAACTTACCTGCGCCCAACTCAGTCAAACAATTGCGCACTACATTGGGACATACAGGGTACTACAGGAAATTTATCAAGGGTTATGCAAAGATAATTGCGCCTATGGAAATATTGTTGAAAAAGGATTCGAAATTCCAATGGACAGAAGAATGCCAACAGAGCTTGGACATACTTAAAGAAAAGATGATCACTGTGCCTATTCTAGTTTTCCCAGACTGGAGAAAACCCTTTCATGTTCATGTAGATGCTTCTTCCATAGCATTGGGGGTTGTGCTGACACAACCGGGAGAAGGAGGTATCGACCACCCCATTGCTTACTCTAGCAGAAAGTTGTCCACAGCTGAGAAGAACTATACCACTACAGAAAGATAAGGACTAGCTATGGTGTATGCCTTACAGAAGTTCAGACACTATCTATTGGACGCTCATTTTAAAATGTATACTGACCATTCTGCTTTGAAGTACTTGGTCAATAAGCCAGTGTTAGGGGGAAGAATTTGTAGATGGCTACTGCTCTTCCAGGAGTATGATTTTGAGGTTATTGTGAAGCCAGGTAGATTGAATGCAGGACCTGACCATTTATCTAGGATAGAGTTAGGGGAGGAACCTACAAATTTGGAGGACAATCTGCCTGATGCGCAGCTATTTTCTATTCAAGCAGCAGATGAATATTATTCCGATATTCTTGAGTTTCTCACTACAGGGCAAGCGCCAGTGGAGTTTACAATCCAGCAGAAGAAGCAATTTGTTGTCAAAGCCGCAGACTTCACTTTGATAGCAGGACAACTCTATAAGTTGGGCCCTGATGAAGTCTTGCACAGATGCATTTTATCGCATGAGAAGAACTCCATCATTGCAGAAGTGCACTCAGGAACCGCAGGAGGCCATTTTGCAGGAAAGCCGACTGCGCAGAAGATCTTAGCCGCAGGTCTTTGGTGGCCAACATTGCACAAGGATACTAAGGAATTCTGCAAATGTTGCGATGTGTTCCAGCGAACAGGAAAACCCTCAAGAAGAGATGAAATGCTGCTAAGACCCCAAATAACAGTGCTTGCTTTTGATAAGTGGGCCATTGATTTTGTGGGACCTATCAACCCACCAGGAAAGAGAACCGGCGCAAGATACATCATCACAGCTACTGAATACCTCACCAAATGGGCTGAGGTGAAGCCAGTTAAGAACTGCGACGCTGCCACTGTCGCGCAGTTCATTTTTGAGAACATTGTCACTAGATTTGGGTGTCCACTGATTCTAATGAGTGATCAGGGCACACATTTCCTGAATGAGACTATAGAGGCCCTTATTGAAGAATTCCACATTAGTCACCATAAGAGTACACCCTACCACCCTCAAGATAATGGTACGGTGGAGGCATTCAACAAGATTCTCGAGAATGCCCTGACCAAGATCTGTAATCAACAAAGAGATGATTGGGACCTTAGAGTCACAGCTGTGTTATGGGCTTACAGAACCACATGCAAGAAACTAACAAGTCACACACCTTTCAGTTTGGTGTATGGACAAGAAGCAGGTATGCCCATGGAATACATTGTTCCCAGTCTCAGAATTGTGCAAATTACAGAAATGGCAGATACTGATACTATGAGTGAAAGACTCTCACAATTGCTTGCCTTAGAAGAAGACATACTTTTAGCCGGATTCCATCAACAAGTGCAGAAGGCAAGACAGAAGGCTTGGCATGACAGGCATATTAAGAATAAAGTCTTTCAAGAAGGAGACTTGGTACTCCTCTATGATAGTAAATTCATCAAGTTTCCAGGCAAGTTTCGTGTACATTGGCTAGGCCCTTTTCAGGTGACGAAGATAATAGAAGGAGGAGCAGTCCAGCTTGCGAAGCTTAATGGAGAATTGATTCCCACAATGATTAATGGGAGTCGGCTCAAGCTTTATCGTGACGGCCACTCCGCCCTGTCGACTTAATGAATTGCTAAAGAAGTGCAGATGCCCAGTGTAGTTGAAAGACACATCGCACTTATCACAGTCTACACGGAAATCGTGAGACACTTTCAGTCTCCAGCTTCCCGCGCAGTTCCTTGAAACATCCGCGCATGTCAATAAAGCCTGTTTGGAGGGAGCCTATTTTGCGCTCTTGCGAAGTTTTTCCCCGGGTTGTCAAACCGTCGCTCTTGCGGAGTTCCTTGTTGCCAATTTGCCGCTTGAGGAGTTCTCCTCGCCGTGGAGCCCTCCATGTGCACAGTTACCTATGCTGAAGTGACCTGCCGAAAATTTGAATTACGGTAGCTCTATAACCGCGTCTGAATATTAATGAAGGATAAGATCACCATTTAATTGTATTTGCTCTGACAGATTCGGCTTGATCTCCCTAAGATTCGCATTTAAGAAATGAGCCGAAAACCTTAGCTCATTTCCCGAAATGCAGTCAGAGCCTGTCCATCGCAATTAATGCACCGCAGAGGCGAGGGGGTAAGGGGGTTGTCAACTCATGCATAGGCACCTACGGTTATTAGCCCCACTTGTCCGCATTTACTACCGCCTTTAGCTATAAATACCCCACACTCGTATGTGTTCGGGTTACTTTTCTTGAGTTGTATAGTGTCTTGTTTGAGAATCTAAGTTATTGTTTTCAGAGCCGTGCCGTGTAGACTGCTCCCTTTGTTTTCAACGTTCATATCCTACATTGTTCCGCCATTTGTCTGTTCGAGTGCTTGTTGTGTATACCGGTTCATGACGGAGAACCTATCAACTGAAGAAGTTGTTCGTCAATTCAAGCGCAGAGGCTTAGATTTTGGCATGGCTACTCCAGTAACGACCTCGGCTTACACGCATCCTGGTTGGACTGATCCCAGACAATCTCCGGGCACAAGGACGTCTCAGCAGCAGCAGTCGGACGAACCCGTTTCAGAGCCTTTGGTCACTATGGTTAATTACATTCCTCCGCGTCCAGATGATGCACCCGAGGTGCATATTCCGAAGAATGCCAAGTATCCGATTCCGCTGCCACCAATGGCATAAATCATGCGAGAAGAAGGGTCCCTGCTTGGACACCTTCCACTGGTTAAGTTTTCTGACTTCAACCTGGGAGACTACAGAACGTATCCTCAGTTCGCGCCGGATCGCTATCTGACGGTAGTCCATAATCCCGCTAGAAAGGTTGATGAATTCGTCCCGAAGGAATTTGCAGCCAATCTCGAGAGGCCTGGACTGTTGAACCTGTTGAAGCTACAACACTTCGGGCGTAACAATGAAGTCAATGCAGTTGTTAAGGCCCTGTTATCCTGTGTTCATGGTGGTTAGCTTTGGCTGGGGAGGCCAATTGATTTGAATGTGGACTTGATTCACCGTATTACCGGCCTATCTAAGGTTGGTAAGGACCCCAATGCTCATTTTGTTGGTAATGACAAGGACAGAAAGTTGGCTGCACAGCTGGTGCAGAAATACAAACTGATAAGAGGAGGTCGGGATTATGACCTCACTATAGTTGAAGATGAAGCACTTAGATTCACAGGCAGTCTGCTTGCAGGCAGACTTTTAACGAAGTGCAGACCTAAAGAAGTCACTGGAGCTATCGTAGAGCTCGCAATCGCAGCTGCGGAGGGAGAACAGTATAACTGGTCTCTCTTCCTCTTGAATTCTTTCTTGGGTGACTGCCGGAATGTTCAGGACACCGCCGGTCAGTTGTTCCATTTTTCTTGGCTTTTGATTTTATGTGCTTTTGTCGGGTGGAAGGAGCCCCCCAACACTCAGTTCCTTCCGTGCCGCCCAGGAGAGGTTGCAGGGATGCGCTATGTCAACCTTTGGGATTCTAGTAATCCCACGAAGCGCAAGATGAACCACACCGTGTTCTGTGAATATTACCATCTCCTCAAAGATACCATTCAGGAAATGCCGAGGCTGAGTGAGGAGACATCACAAATATATGGAACGAAGTTGGTTTTTTCTGCCAACTTGCATGAAATTTACTTCCGCCCTTGCGGAATTCAGGAAGAATGGGCCGTAGGCCTTTACAATATGACTACTCAGGATGTTGAAGAAACTGTGAAGTCTTGGCCAGATGAATGGAGGCAGGCCGCTGAAGTCGCTGTCGCGATACCACCCCCTTCTGCGCAAGAAAAAGATAAAGGAAAGGAAAAGGCCGCGCAGAAGACTGATGAAGGTCCGGCAGGACCACCTCCAAAGAAGCAGAAGTTGTCGCACCCCGCAGAAGCGACAGAAGATCCGTCTGAGACCCTTGCCGCGGGGTTCGACCAGTACCTAAAGGAGCAATTTCGCGAGCTGCGGACCTCGCACGCTCACATCAGAAGTTCTCTGGACCTGCAGCTCGTGGAGTTGAAAGGTCTCGCAGGAAGAGTTGCGCAGATCCATGCGCCAGCATCCAGTTCGCAGACGCCACAGGCATCTATAAGCACCGAGCGGGTTGAAGTACTTGCAGAGAGGCATACTGTCGTTCACATCCCGCCTATAAGTATGACATTCCCAGATCCTTTGGCTGCAACCCAGGTAAACACGGTTGGCCCTATTGAGATAAATTTGTCATTGATTCCGATAGAAACTTTGCAGTTATTGCAAGAGCAAGTCTCTATTGAACTGAGAGCTAGAGAGCTCTCCACATTCCATGCAAACCAAAGACTGCAATCGCAGGAAATAGAGCTGAAGGCAGGCTATAAGAACATCTTTGAGTAGCTTGCACTTTATGAGGCACAAGACACTGGGATAAGAAACGTAGTTGATGAAATCGCCCAGGAGCTGCCGGCCTGCCAGATTCAACCAGACCTTCCTCTGGTTGAGAAAGTCCAAATTATTGGCGGAAGGGTGAAAGCCCTAGAGCAGGAAATAGTTGTTATGGCTGAGGACCATAGAACGTAGATCGCCGAGTTGGAAGCTCGTGTCGCAGCGCCTCCTGTAGATGAAAGGCAGGAACAATTTGAAGCACTGCGCATAGCTTCCACGCAAATGAAGTGCAGAGCAGATGAAGCCCAGAACTTAATGATGCAAGCTATGGAGGCTTGGGCTGAGCTTGAGAAGCTCCCTTTCAAAGTCGACCTTTTGGAACAGGTCGAAGCAGCAGAACAGTCCCTAACTATTCTGAGTGAAGAAGCTAAGGCCTTAGAAGGCTTAGCAAAAATGAGGAAAATGAGCGAAGTGCGCAGAGTACAACAACAACTGCACAAGCTCAGAAATGAAGATGCTAATCTCACCAACATCATTCAGCCATTTATGGATGAATATGCTGAACTTGCTGCCCAAGCCGAGGCAAATATCAAAGAATTTGATGAATCTCAACAGTTGGTTGATGGCATAACTGAAGAAGAAGTCAGTTCAGATACGGTGCAGATAGCTGCGGAGTGCATGGATGAAATGGACTCCGCTATTGCGCAGTGGAAGAAAGCATTCGCTGCGACCCAAGCAAAGGTAGACGCGCAAGTAAAGCGACCACACGCTATTGCGAGTGGCTCGGGGACGAGCCACAAGTAAGTGTTAGGGGCCTGTTGTTGCATAGGCCGCAGCTATAGTAAAGCTACGAATTTTGAGGAAAAAGCACTAAGTGTTGAGGGGAAAGTGCTAATTTTGAGTAAGCACCAATTTTGGGCAGAAGTGAACAGTGCGCAGTACGACGCCAGATGGACGAGCTCAACGCAGATTATAGACCAGAAATCACAGAGCTCGCGCATACACGTCAAAGGAGAGTGAATGTGGCCGAGTAGAAAGCTCAGCTACCACAATAAATGAAGCGACGGAATAGAGGGCTTAGCTACCCTCATTAAGGCTAAGTACAGAAGTTATGGTTGCTCTGACCAAGTAAGAGCAACGGACCAAAGCATTGAAGGCGAAGGACAAGGAGCAGTGAACGATGAAGCGGCGCCCATACCCGTAATCTGCGCCAGAAATCACAGAGTCTGCAGGAAGCGGCGACATGACTACAAGCGGCGCCTACAGTACACCTAGCCATGTCCGCAGTTAGGGTTTTTGGGGATTACTGTTGGGAAAGGCCCACAGTTTTGTAAAGGTGCGACCTTCAGGGCCACCTATATATATGTGTAATTGTAAAGGGTAGACGTTAGACATTAGACATTAGACGTTAGACGTTAGACGTTAGAAGTTAGAGAGATTAGAGGTTAGATGTTGGATAAGTTAGAGAGGTGATAGCTGTAGAGCTAGTCACTGAGTTGCAGACAGTCTCAGTTGAAGTCTGAGTCATTGTAATCTCTGTAGAAGAAGAGAATAGATCTAAGAGAAGGGCTCCCAGCTGTGTGCGTGGAGTTTCCCGGAAAGATCTAAGGCTGCAGCTGTGTGTGCAGCAAGACTGTGTAATTCCCATTTTGAGATAATATAAGATACAGTTCCAGTGAATATGATTTCCCCGTGGAGGCGGACTACATAATTCTCGTTGTTATGATGCTGTGTTGTGTGAATGCATGTTTATGTTTACCATCTATGTTTACATGAATGTTTCGTTGTCTTTATGAGTGAGTATATAAAGCAAGTCCTTGAAGCTCCCTCAGAAGTTATATTCGCGCACTATCAAAGGAGTCGGTAAGAGCACTATTGTCGTGGCGCGTAAGGAGTTCGTTGTGCGTTGTGGCGTGAGCGCAGAAGTAATACAGCGTGTAGCGGGTAACCTCCTCGTGCGTAGGTGCGGAGGTGCCGCGCAGCTAGGCTAAGGCGAGTAAGCTCCAGCGCTGTTGCGCTGTATGACCTGTGAAAGAATCAGACGCTCCATTCAGAAGTTACTGCGGAAGGAAGGAAGGAAGAGAGAAGAATGTGGATTTCACGCCACCCTGGTTAAGGAAACCTGATTCCTTAGCCCCCCATAGCCACTTCGGGTGAGACCTCGGGCTGCTACGCAGCTTGTTGCCGAAAGGGCCAGTGCGCCAATGGGTGTTTGTTTCCGCACCTCCTGAAAACCCGGGTCTGTCCAGAAAGCAGCCAACAAATCATCACAAATTGGATCCAAGAAACATAATGATGATAATATTTTTAGTACCATTGCAAATATTTTGAGTCTAAATATAACACCCCCACTTTTCAATTTCCAAGATCATCCTTAATGCCATGGAGACAAAAATAATGTTCCGTTTGGGTAACCCAACCCAAGGGATTTGAGCCATCAAATTTGCACATTTCAACTTTTGGGAAACAATGCCATGAAGTATTATCTTGAAATGGTGGAGGATAGGTTTCAAGGAAGAGAGCGTTAGAGCCCCGTTCTTCATTAAACAAAACATTGGTGGATTGATCCTCTGGTGTCGAATCGAAACCTACATGTTTAACCATGATATTCAACATTTGTTGTTGGTTAACCTGACTTATTTGGATCTAGTCAACTATATGCTTCAAGTCCATGACCACTAAATCAAGGTCCTTAGTTTCCTTAGATGGATCCTTGCTCTAGTCCTCTATATTTGATCGGTTGCGGTGTTAACCATGGGACTACTTATGATATGAAAAGTATTAACACCAACTTATCTAAAAGTGACCAGTGATGAAATAGGATTCTATTGAGAGGTACCACCAAATTTGGGATTGTCAAGGCCACACAAAGAAAATGGTTGTCAGATATGTATATCAACATGACCATCACGATGCAGGGATTCTTTTGAGATATGTCTCCAACAAGGATTATTATTATTATTATTTGATTTTTTATGCTAGTGGGAGTATTACTACCTACTAAATATCACTGCACTAACAAAATTACCAAATTCATTATAGATGCAAAGATGTATGAATTCCAGTGGTTAGCCTCAAAGGATATGTGAGTGTCAAGTTTTATAGCTATTTGGTATACATACAAGATCCAACAATAGTACTTGACCCAATATATCAAGGGCGCACTAACTAAGGAGACTCAACTATGCCCTCAGTCGTACTACCTAACTACCCTGGTACTAGAGAGTAATATTCCCAAGTTTTGTTCTCGGTGCCACTATAGAATCAAGATAGTTGATTGGATTATCTAAGGGACTTTCAATATACCCTAGGTTATGTGGCAGTGAAATTATCTGTACAAGTGTTGTCTAATGAATTACTCGAAGGGGTACCAACATAGGTTACAAGTGTGTCCAACAATGTGACTTAGTACCACTTTTATTTTGTTCTAGTATGCTTATGCAACTGCAATTTTACTAGTTAAACAATAGATCTTTGTGTTATTTAAAGACATTGGAACACATCTCTATCTTTAAAATATATATCTACAATTTTTTTGGGCATGTTGGCACAAGCAAGTACTTTGATACCTCTTGTGGTGGTATTAACCCTGAAAATTAGGGAAATATAGGATATACAAAGATTTATGATGTAACAAACAAGAAATTATAATGCAGAATAACCAAAAACAAGACAATAGAAAAAAAGATGTTGCAGAAATAACCCTTGTATTATGATAATAAATTTAGAAAGAAATGTTTACTCACCTCTTAAGGTTGGGTGACCTTTCACTTGAGTAGAGCTGTAAATACACAATTCTAGACAAAACAATTCATAGACTCCTAGCTCTTTAAATATATTATTCAATATACAAAACCTTGAATACTCATAATTAATGAGTATCAACTACCCAATGGGCCTTAATTAACATAGAGACCCTTTTAGATTAATTTTCCACTACTAACTACTTGGTTTTACTCAAAGGAGATGGTTGTGTTCCTATGTAACCAAAAGTAACGGGGGTTAGGGTAGGACCCTAACTCTATGATAATTGTGATTTATCTATGTTATAAAATTCTTGTACACACACTTGTATTTGATTGTGCATTGCATTTTTGGAGGACACATACACACAATGGTTTCCACAAAAGACAATTAATGTGGCAGTATTTGTTGGTTGGAATAATTCATGAAGGGAAGAAAATCCTTAATACATTGGTGATTACAATGAATGCAATGGATTTCTAACTAGATCGTTGTTTGTTAAGGGTGAATACCTTACTTTAGAAGAAAAATTAAGAAAAAACAATAATTATATATTCATGGATTATAGAGCAAGTGCATTGGTATATTACTTTACAAACATAGTCATTGGTACAAACATCCAACTACAAACAATGAATAGAAAGAGATTGTCAAAGCTATGATACTTCCTACGTCATTCAAAGTAGGAGAAATTGATGGAGACAATTATTAATAGAAAGGATCTAGATGGTTTACTTGAATGACATCAATAATTATACAAGAGAGGTGAAATGACATGTTCAACATTATGTTATATATTGAGGTGCACGCACGGATTTTTATGTTATTCTTTCAATGAATTTACATATGACAAAATGTATTTTAGTGCATGATTCTAACACTATTTCCCCTCAGTGGGACAAGTTATATGAAGAATCATAAGCACCTAAGGGTCCCCATTAATAATAAAAATGGTGTTTTTCAACACCACCAACCAAACTTTGGGAAAGATGAATTCCCCTAATACAAACGTGATTTGATTACTTGTTTTTCATTTCTCCCCTAACTCCCCTAACTTTACCTTCAAAGAGATCAAATACTTATACCCTAGGTTGCGTTAGACACTAAAATCTATAGTATCATGGATGTGATTATTGTTTACATTCCTACACCTTATGTTATGTTGTTATGGAAGCCTTGGAAATTTCTCTTATGTTTACATGTAAACCCTTCTTCCATGTGGCACACGATTTAACTTCCCTTCATTAACATAGTCATCCCACCCTCATAAATATTTAATAATATCTAATAATCGTTAGTCTATTTTTTTAGTAAAATGATTAAATTAAGTACAAAGAGTTTTGCAATTTTAAAAATATTAATTATTTATATTTTTTTAGATTACAACCATTTAAGCATATGATTAAAGACAACTTGAAGTCTAATATTACTATATTATTTTAGGAAATTCAACAATAATCTTTTCTCAAACATTATTACAATGTTTATTAGTATGTGCCCTTGTGCGAACTTAGACACAAAATAGTAGCTCATGCCCAAAGTGGCATATCATGGCCCAAATACATAATGGGTCACATACTGACTCCAACAACCCTTTCCACTAATAAGTGCATCCCCCAATAAAATATTCCCCCTCTTGGAGCCAAAAGAAACTAGAGCCTTCTTATGTCTTGGATTTGCGTGTCTTTCTAGAGACTAGAAAAGAAAGCAACATTCTTACAAGTTTTTCCATAGTTATATCAATTAACACACTCACAAAAATGATATTTTAGAATTCAATATATATATATAATGCACCAAATATAGGACTACAAGTTGTGAAGGTGTTTCCGTCCTCTATACCATAACCTCTTTGCAATGCCTCCTTGTAGAGACTACAAGAATCAATTCATCAAATTTAATCAAAATGCCTAATATCAATTCCATTCATTCTAAATAAAAATTTCATCAACTAATGATCTCACTGTGAATATCTCAAGCAATGGTAGAGATTGGCTAAGAGGTGGAGCAATTGGATGGGAAACTTGCTCTAAGGCAATAACTGGTGTAAGGTGGATGGTTGCATCCATAATGTATGAAAGAAGGGAGGCTACAACAAGGTGGACATGTGAAGACATAGTGTATGCAACATGAGGGCTTGCAGTAAGGAGGACAATTGTAGAGTGGATGGGTGCAACCATAGTCAACAAAAGGGTATAAAACAATATGGAAAGGTGAAAAAGGTGGGGGTGAGGGGATGGGCGATGATAAACTCCCATGGTCTATAGGTTCAAATGAAGATCCTTATGGGGAGGAAATGGAATGCAAGGGTTGGCACAGGGTGGCCAAGGACTGGACACACACTAAACTGTGGGATGTGTGGTGTAGGTGCAGTATGGATGAGGAATGGTAGTCATGGTGAATGGAAGAAGAATGATGGTTCCTACATACAGATTTATAATTGATGATTAGTACAAAAACATTACAATTAGCAATAATACTAAAAAAATTCACATTAAAACTATATTTAACTTGACACATGATACCTGGGTATGGGGTGATCTATCAACCCCAAGTGGAGATGGTTGTAGCTTGGTATTTTCAGTGGAAACCTATAGAAACACAACAACATTATAACTTATTTCTCCTAAATAACTTGGACATTTGCAAAACAACAAATTGAGACATTAATATCCATGCAATTCTCACTCAAATACAAAACTAAATCTTATGTAAAAGAAAACAAGTCAAGTCTACAAGACACATGAAAAACACCATGTGGAAATAAACTCAAGGAAAACACAATGCATAAGGAAAATATAGTTATTGTGTAATTAATTAATTTTGTAAGAATTACTTGGGTTAACTGTGGACTCATGCAAATGCACCCCCTTTGTCATGAAGTTTGACTATGTTGATGACCTATGTGTATTATCTTGTTCTATTTGGTTCCATTTTGGGCCCCCAAAAATGTTGTTTGTGCCTCGAAGAGCCCAAAAAGTTCAAGTCCCAAAATTTCCAAATTCGAGATCAGTTGTGAGATGACCTAAGAAAGGGAAATATTCTTGTTTGAACCATTGGGTTCTATGAAATATGATTTCATGATGTTGTTGTTGAAGTCTTTTTCAACTATGGATGTAGTGTAGAATTTGTCTTTCTTCACATATTCTTGTTATGTTTATGGGTGATGATTAATTTAATATTTTACTATAGTGTTTCTTAACTTTATGGTGATTGGATTACTAAAAATGGAGTAGCATAACCATGAAGAAGAGAATAAAAATAAAGTACAAATAAAGAGGTGAACTAGCCACCACTAATGAACATTAATGACCTACAAAGTTTCATTAAAATGGTGAACTATCTAAGAAATGTTTGTTCATACTTTTCCACATTGTAGACCCTCTTAATGCATTGAATTGCTATTGAGTCTATTTTAGTTGAGAACATGTGTAGCAAAGATCCATGATTGTTTTCTCCCTCTAGGGTGTGAGGGAGAAATAACTTTAGGTGACATGCATATTTATGTAGAGAGTCACAGTTGTTCCCTCACCAATGCTACAATCTAATTTTAGTCACTTTTGGGTATTTCATTGGTCCTAACCAATATTATTAGACTTGGACTTACTAAAGACTCGAATGGCATGGGACTTGGCAAGACTCATTGACACATGAAAGACCACAATGTATAGAAATTCATAAGATTGTCTCATAACATATGATAATACAACATTTGAAAGTGAATTAAATTTGGTTTGTGGTTGACATTCAATATGTTTTGGGACTTACATAGCCCTATAGGATCTCTATGAAAGCATTAAAGTTGTACAAATTGCTGGCATAGCCCCATATAATTGATGTGAACTCATTTAGAAACTCATTGGTTGCATAGTTTTTCAAGTATAATTATTGATGATATTTACCAAAATGTGTAATAATGCCTTAAATCTTTGACTATAGTAAACAATCTTAATACATGTTGTAGTTGTTAACCAAAAAGATAATAAACATGTAAAGATGGAAAATACATTTTCAAAAACAAATTTTTACCTTTAGAAGTATTACATGGGAGCACAATCTTATTTAAGAAAATAAGTTTCGTTTGTACCATTACATATATACATGTCATAAACATGTGTTGGAGATAGTTGGTCATCCAACTAGGAACAATGATGTTAGATATCAACATTGGTATCATAAGAACTATCAGAGGTTTATAGTATAACAATCATAGGTGCATAAATTTCAAGAAGGCACACTTATATTTGTGCAATTTTGTGTATGCCTTACATGGCATATTAATGCATGAAATAAAATATTCATGTTCAATTAAAGTATCTGTATTTTGTAATAGGTATCAAAAATGAATACACCGGATCCAGAAGTGAATCATTATTGATAATTTTTCTTCAAAAATATACATTTATTTGCAAAAGCATAAGCCTGCCAATCTTTTCTAGGCACAAAGAAAGATAGAGAATGCATGCCATATGAAGCATATAACTTATTTATTAATGTAACATTATAATTAAGTATCAAATATGTCCAAAAGAAATATAAGATTGCAAATTTATACTCCAAGGAAAAAGATGATGGATTGATAATTTTTATATAGAGTCTCAATAAATGTATGGTTACACATTTATAGAGTTCCAAAAAAATATGGTCTCACCTATAACTTTAATTCAACATTCGGGGGAAAAAACCACAAAATCGTCTAAATACTCGAGTGTGAGGAGCCTCAATGAAATATGTTGCAGCACAATTGCATCAAGTTCTAGAGAAGACATTCCATGCCACTTAAATGGAGGTGCGTCATCTCGTGCGAGCTACGCATGCCAAAAAAATAAAAAATAGTTACAAATACTTTAAAGTTATGTTTACCAAATATTTGTTAAATGAATAATTAAATACATAAGCAATGAAAATATTAAAAATGTGTCATACTAACCTTGTCCCGGAGACTATCCTAAATATGATCCTTTGTTGAGCCATGAAAATTATACTCATAATGAGAACATAGATGATGAATAAGTAGGCTAGAACTAGAATGGCCAGCCTAGACAGATGCAACGCATGGTCTAGAATCAACATGGACTAACACTCAGGTACACTTTGTGGTCTAACATCACAAGATGGTGGCTATCAACAAGAAGTTGCCACAAAGATGTTATGTTAATAACTAGATTGTGCATTAGTGATGATATTGCAATACTCGTGGCCTGAATCCTTTCTCCAAGCTGAGGTGGATGGGTAGGCATACATATAGGAGTAGGTGAGCCTCTTAATGGGTTATGCTTAGTGGTTTGTTGATTCTAAGCATAGCCGAGACCAACCCCCTATAATTGACCAATGTCAAAATAATTGACATGGATACCTAGAATGAACTTGGCCCATAACTTTTGAAGAAAATACAAGGGCACCTTCCTATTATTGTAAGGAGGTTTATAAAATAGCACAAACCATTGATCCATCTAGTGATCTCAGCATGGTTTTCATGTGCACCAATCCATGCAAATACATCTATTTATTGGATTAGGCACTGGTTGGTTGGTTCTATGGCCAATTGACAATTAAACAATCTCTCCTTGGTTAAATTTACTCTTCGAACATCTTCCTTACTAATTCCATTTGAGTAGCATTTTCTCATATTGGCCCTATTTTAGGATATATTAGATAATTGGGCACGAGCATGGCCATAGAAGAAATGATAGTGTCAAGTGATATGGCCAATCAAATATGGGATGGCTCTGTTGTGTTCCTAAGATCCATAGTTAAATTTTGAAGCTCATTTAGACATTGATTAATTCTAGTGTTTGGGTCTTGTGGGGGGGTTAGGTTTTGGGTTTGGATTGAAGTTTTACAACATTGTGGTCGAATAACAACTATAATTAACAATAAAAAATATGAAAATTTCTAAAATTGGAAAATGACATTTTAAATTAAATCTCCCTATAAATGAGAGCTTCTCTATGCAAATGGGTCAGTACGAATGATGTTGATGCCCTCTTAACTTTCTTGCGAAGAATGAGCCTAGTTAATGAATTTATGTGCTTGCATTGGAAGAGCCAAAAAAAAAGAGTTCGCCCTGGGTTGAGGGAGATATACACATAGGAACATGCACACCTTCCTAATGCATGCACACTTAGAAACACATACGTGTTTTTTATGCACACACATTGTAAATTTAAAGTATGACATGGTCAATTATAATCCATGCATCATAACTTGCATGGATATTTGGTGGGGGACACAAATATTTAAATAGGAGTGCGTGCATGTTCCTGAAACATGTCCACATTCTTAAAATAATAACGGGCATTTGTTCCCGTTGAATGAAAAGGGGAAGCAACTTTATGTTGCCCCCTCAAGTATAAATAAAAGAGCTCACCTAATGAGCAAACATGATGAATTAAATGATTATTGTGTTGGATGTTATGTGCTACAAGGTTATAAAGGTCCCTATTGACATCACTAATTCCTAGATCGTATCTTTTTGTTTACTTACTTAATCCACCTAGGATTTCTAGCATGTTATCATATCTTAGCTTAGTTCTAGTTCTTGCAAGGTATTTGGAGGCTAATGCATCACATGAATACTATGGATAGTATTTGCTCCTAAGAATTCAATTTTGTAAAGGAATCGACTTATTATTGATAGTCATTATATCCACTTTGGCTTCATAGTTATTGATATCCATTTTGGCTTCCTTGGAGCTAGCTTTTCCTTTCCTTTGGCTCTTATTTTTCTTCTTTAAACTACTCAAAAATTTCAAACTTGCTTTCAAGACTTATCATCAATTTGGCTAAAAAGTTATCATCAATATTGTTATACTTAAGAGAGACTTGTGATTCCAATTATGAACAAATTTGCTTCTAATTTATTCACATGCTCATTTACCATAGATGATGTTGTTGAGGATTTCTTCTTTCACTTCATTGTGCACTTTTTATCTACATCTTGTAGAGGAGAATCTCATAAAAAAACTCCTCAAAAGAAAAAGAAAAGAGCTCATACTTTGTTTTTATTATTTTTAAGATTACAATATACAAAATTAACTCAATGTAGAGTAAATGAACATTTTGACGTGTTACAAACTTTGAGGAGGTCACCTTTATCTCATGTCTTTGATCATCTTTCTTTGGATTACTTTAAATTGAAGTTTTATTTTCTCTTTATTGTTTTGAGATTTTCATATAAAAATTATTTATTTTTAAGGCTACATATGTGATTACGTATCAATTACAATCAAACTTTTGAAATTAAAAAAAACATTTATTTTTATATAAACAACTTTAAAATAAACTCTTGACAATCTCTTTTAAAATTTTTATATAAAAATTATTTATTTTTAAAGCCACATATGTGATTACGTATTTTTTTAAGGCCACGTATGTGATTACGCATCAGTTACAATCAAACTTTTGAAGTTAAAAAAAACATTTATTTTTATACAAACAACCTTAAAAAAAGCTCATGACAATCTCTTCAACAAGAAAAGTTGAATACAAAATGGTTGAAAGAGCCTCAAATAAGCTCGAGAAGTCCAAAACCCAAAATTGCAATAGCTATGACGCTAGCAACCACGATATTTCCTACTCCATTTTTTATAACCGAGAAAGAAATAACAGAGTGGTCAATTTCGTATCATTTAATTTCATAAGAAACAAATGAAACCACCAAACAAGTTCTAAAACAATTCTTAATTATTCAACATACACCAAAACCCAAGCATCGAGCCCAACAAGTACCTAATACACATGGAATATTCATTTTTATTGCAAGCTGTGTTGGACCGTCTTCAGACGGTATTACGAGATGCATGTACAAGAAGGACAAAATATCAAATTAGTAACTGTTAAAAGACAAAATATAAATTATTAACTGTTCATATTATTTATTGAAGGCCGTCCCCGTGAAGTATGATCTAACACATTCCAAGACATTGACTTCACCAATTATTTTGTTAAATATATCGACTTCACCAATTATTTTGTTTTTTTCCATGGGAAAGAATAATGCCCTTCAATGTAAAGAAGTTTTTATTAAAATCCTGAAAACATATATTACATGTTCCTGCGAGCCCCGAAGAATCTTCCCATAAAATTAAATGAATAAATTCTCTCGATCTGTGTAACATATTGACCTCGAACAAATGATATCCAAAACGTCAGCTCCACATTGACGTGGAACTAAAGAATGATTACATAAAGAATGAATAAATACGATCGCCCACGTTGCTTCCCGTCAACTCACAGACAACTCACCATGAGCCTGCAATCGGCAATAACGTAAAAATGGCAACATTGTTTCTGCAAATGGAAACAAAACACACTGAAATAATTTTGTTTATGCAATTGAGTGAACTTACCAGTACCAGGCTGTGGCTTTCGCCAACTGACATATGATCTTGTAATTGTTCTTGTTTTTGTTTGAATGTACGTCGATGGAAGGACGAACATAAATCATTTTCCTCGTGCAATTTCTTGTTCTTCTTCATGTTTTCTAGCAACATATTTGCTGTGTCTACACCTGTGCACAATTTTAAAGCAACTTCAACGATATACTCATCATGTCTAGAAAGAATCAAATATTATCACTCAAGCAAAAGCAAAAGCAGCACACACCTGAAAGGTAGCCACCATGTACATATCCATTGTATTTATCGCTCGTATGTTCTCCCGTAAAGTAAACGGAACCTACCGGTGCCTGCACTCAATAACCATTTCATGTTTGGCTTCAATTTGATACAGATCTTTGGAGGAATTACATAGAAACCTGCTCGTTCTCAGCCTGTAACGTAAAAGTATTAAATGATACACAATAAGTTGCATATTTACCCTTATGTCTTGGAAGTGCTTCTTGTCAACAAAATTTGGATAATTACTGTAGCTTCCTCGCTGAAACCGGTTGCTCCACCATTTTGGAACCAGAATTTCCTCTGCTTCAGGAATGCTATCACCGAACATTATTCTGAGCACCGCCATTGCTTCTGCTTTAGTCACCTCGTCGCCCTGTTCCTCTACCCGCTTCGATTCCTCGTCTGTGACTGTTACAACCAGGATGTTCGATCCTGGATATGCGTTTTCCATGTGCTGCACCATAAATAATAATTTTGTACTCAGTATCCTGGTAATAATATTATTATGTTGTGAACGCGTTTTCTGTACAGGAAAACTATTCAAATGACGATAGTACCCACCTGCCAGAAAGTGTAATATCCACGTTTTTGGTGAGCATAGAGGAAGAATTCTGTTCCATCTCCCGTGGGCCAGAACTTACTGGGAAATTTCATGAATATCTTCGTGTAAGTTCTAATATCGCAGTTGAAGAAAGTTTTTATTTTCCAATCCTGCAAACCAATATTGAATCCGATTCTTTGTTAAAAATAATAATTATATAGATAGTTGTTTGCTTTTCTATATGGTTGCTTTTTTATGCTTAAATGATGTCTAAAGTAAGAAAGATATAAGGTATGCTTTGATTGATTTTATGGGTATTATTTCAAATTCAAAATAACTAATTAAAAAAAAATTAATTAGCTGATTTATAAAAAATTGGATTAGTGGTAGCTGATGTATGAATAGCTTTAATTTATAAAAAAATGGATAAAAACCTTGGTTGCGTGAGCTTATCTGGATTGCTAATTCTTTCCATCTAACTATCATGGAGCAACAATCCCTCCCTCCATCCAACGGTCATGGAACAAGGTCAACTTTTGACTTTGCTCCATGTCCTTTAAATAGAAAGAATCAACGAGATAAGGATGACCTATATGAATAGCTAATCATTTATGACAACAATTAGTTTAACTTAAAGAAAACAAGTGATAAAAGTAATTGAAACATAGACCACAAATGGAAAGCAAATAACAACAAATAACAGATCCTTGACACTTTAACTTGTGCCTTATCACTATTCACCAATATAACTTAGCTGTAAAAATGTATATAAAGAGACAATCAAGATTCTCTTTAATTTTCAATATGAATTTAAAAAATAAAAAAGAGAAAGCGTTTATAGAAAGAGTGAAGTGATGTGTGTTTACAGGCAGAGGAGGGTTAAAATTGATCAGATCACTTTGAAGGACTCCCAGACTAACAGACGCAATAACATATTTGCCATTGTAAACTGAGCCATCTTCTGTCTTGATAGTAACGCCATGATTCGTATATTGTATTTCTCTGGCCACCTAAAACATTGAAAGTGAAAGTGATATTCGTCAGAATACAGCTCGACAGTCTTTAAAGTGAGAAGACTGGATGATCTGTAGTCCACAGAATAGCTTTTACCTTGTTCAATTTTAGCCGGTCATCCATCACATGTCCACTGACAGAATTATATTGGAGAAATTCTTCTGCCAGTTTACGGACGATATATTCGTAACCTCGATCGTCAGCAACCATGAATTCCCGTTCCCCAAATTCGATGAAAGTCGGGATGGGCTCTACTTCTGCATTCATATGAGTAATTAATAATAATCAGTAAGATCATAGTAACGATTGCAATGTATATTATGTAAAGTACCAAAACAAAGATTATGGAAAGCATACCTGCCATCTCAAAATCATACAAAATATAATCTATTGCCAATTCCAATGGCGTTGTTGGAACGCTGAAGCAGTTATATAAACATAAAACTGCGTTAGCTGAGGCTGCGAATTCAATAAAAAATATATTAATTCTTGGATCAGGCTCTGAATACTTACAATTCGTGAGATTTCAATTCTTCCAATGGCGAAACGGAATTTGCCACTGTCCTCCCATCGACCGTGGTGGAAGCAGCTTCAATGGCTGATGCACGATTAGCAGAATCCACTGCCAAATCATATGAAGCCGATGCAACAGATCCAGGGATTCGAGCACCGCTGTCATACATGCACAGCCTTCAATTAAATCAAACCAAATGACTGCTTATAAGACTAGTGCTCAAAGGCCGGAGACATAGAGGAAAGTAATTACTTGGGTTAATACCTTGTGTCATATATGTTGAATGCCGCATTGCTATAATCAGAATAACAGGTGCGGAGACTGTGCTTGTTGGCAAGTTCCCAGATGGGATTCGTGTTGTTACCCCCAACGCCGGCTACCCAACCTGCGCCACTCTCTACTGTAAGCCCAGCGAACTGACGCTTCATCAGCCGCCCGCCGATTCGATCTGCGGCTTCCAGAATGATAAAATCTTCGACTCCATTGTCTGCTAGAACCTTAGCAGCCATTATCCCTACAACCCAAGTTACACATGACAAAAAAAGAAAAGAGATGATCAAATTCCAGGAACAGACAAATAAACACAATATTATCCCTCTCCCTCGAATTCAGCAAGTTGAATTTCGTTACCTGAAATGCCTGCGCCGACTATAATGACACTGTAAGAGGAAGTTGAAGAATCCATATGCGCTTCACCGATTGTTTGGGACTGGGATCCAAAGATAGCAATGAATGAATGAAACAATGAAGAGAAGTCTGTGTCTGTGTCTGTGTATTATAGACCAAATTTCGTCTTCATGTCAACGCTCGCTCAACTCAATCACCCACGTGAGACACGTGGGTGATTGAGCTAAACTAGGGAGTCGGCGAACGCGGGCATCCACTCGATTGAGGTAGGTATATAAACTTATTTTAAAACTGAAAATAGATAAAGATATAATAAATTTAAAAAACCGACAAAATTGACGTCCTGTAGGTCGTTTTTTCCCTCTGAGAACGTATTTGACTGGTAAATGTAAAATAAAGACGTCAAGAGTGATAGCCATACAAAAATTTAAAACTTAGATTTGATGTTTATCAATTTACATGTCCCCTCAGAAAATTTAATACCTATTTAGCTTGCTGTCTGCCTTCTGCCCTGCTCTTGATTGTTCTGCTCACTGTCAAATTCCGACGAGTTACCATGAGCTCTTTTCATCGTACGCCTGCTTGAAGTATCATCCTTGAAGGAATATATAAATAAATGCATACTTAAAAGCCCATTATGGAAAGACCAAGCTTCCCTACTACTAAATTAATAATGAAAACAACAAATTGAACTCCTCTTTATTAGTGGACATTGATAATGCAGAACATCCAAATATATAAAGAGGGTGTCAATGGATAAAAGTACTAGCTGAAATTCTTAGCAAAAGACGGGTTTTTTATTATACAGTAAATTTGACACTCTATTAACTGTTATAAAATGTAAAGTGACAGACCCTAAAAAAGTGTAGCCGTCATCAAATTTTGAATTAACAGGTACTTAGAATTTGAAATTCCATGCCTGCTGACAATATCCATGAGTTACTTTGACAATATCCATGAGTTACATACGTGAAGGCAGCTAACTCATCTATATTTTTCTTTTTTTTATAAATTATTTTGAATCAAATAATTCTTGCTTTCACGATATTCAATAAATAATCAACGAATGGATTGTGGAGTAGGCCATTTAAAATCAATCCAATCTTCAATATTTTATTTGACTATGGGAGATGGTAGTTTTTGTTGACTGTTTTAGACAGCCCTCATGTTTTCATATTGATGATATAACCCGTTTGTTCCGGGGATTTCTATTGGCAGATTTGTATGTATTGGACATGGACTGACAGTTGGACATATTTTACTATTTCGCATATTAATAGTAAGTTATATTTTTCTGTGAAAAAAAATGAATCTAGGTTTAATAGTTAAAGCATTGCGGTAGGTTACCAACTTCATTCAATATATGAGTTTAGGGTTCTACAAAATAACTTATTATTTTTAGGAGAAACAAATGTTTTTAATTTTTAGGTCCTTTTTAAATGCACTTTAAATGTTATGAAAATATTTTTGTATTCCAATCCTTTATTGCAAAACAAGATGCTATTTATGAAATTATTTTTGTTTTGAACTTATGTAGGGAACTATAGTGATACTAGTTTACCTAAGTGTGTTTTCTACATTTTGATGCTTTGATATGTAAGCAAGTATTATCTATTGTGTTTTTTAGAGTTTATGTAAGACTGAGAGGATTATGTACTTTTTGACTCAATATGAATAACATTGGTATGCTTTTTTTCTGAGAGGATTATGTACTTTTTGACTCAATATGAATAACATTGGTATGCTTTTTTCTGCTGGTGGAAAAAAAACAACAAGATTTTCACTTATTTGATTAGAGCCTTTGAATTTTATTTAGATTTATGTAATATAGTTTTAATTCGTAATAACCCAATTTTTTTCTAGGCAATCTAAGGAAAAAGAAACCAAAGTGTTCTCATAAATTTCATCTCTCCGTCTTGATCTTATCATGCATAAAGCATATCTAAAAACTCTTTCAATAATAATAGCAGTGGAACAACTCTTTACATCATGTTAAATCACTTAACATAGTTGCTATTTTAAAATGTCAAATCAACAAGACATATATAGTTGTGAATAGCAAATCATGAAGAACATCAATGGTTGAAAATCAAATCTACAATTTACAAAAGTATTGGATAGCTAAAAACTTCATTTCTATGTTTAAGATGAAGTTGGTATACATACCATAGCCTTATCACAAGGCTAGTACAATCCAGTAGCTCTACAAAATCCTAGCTAGTGAAAATAATGAAAACCTTAGCTCACCTGACGAGCTCCAACATTCATGAATCATTCAAATAACTCCTCCAAGGCGAGACATCTCCTCATCTTCTCCTTCTTCATCAGATACACCCTAGAGTTTCATTTCAAAACCCTAGTCACAAATCTCGAAGGGATGAAACCTTAACCATGGACTTCAAGATGCTCCAAGAAAATCAAGAAACCGCAACAACTTGGAGAGAGAAAGAGAGAGACCAAGTGAAAATGAAGATATAAGATAGATAAGATGGTTAGTGCTCATCACCAACATCTTCTTCACATGAGTAAACCCTAGTATTTCACAAGGATCAAGCTAAAATCCAAGACACCCTCTTTAGACTTCATAACTTCTCCTAGGGTTTCGTCATGGAACCTAGCGACTTCCTCCAAGAAGTTAAGTGCATAAAATAGTACAATTAATGATGATGAATGAAAGGACTCTCTCATTCCTTTATATAAATGAGAGGCAAGGGAGGTCAACAATAAAATGTGGGCCAATTCCCTTACAAGCAACCTAAACATAATCATTATGACCTAAAAAATGAAAACTATAGCTCTTAAACCCATATTTTTGGGTTAAATACATAAAAATCAACCTCTAAATAAAAAAGTGGGTTAAATTACACAATTTTTCACCATGGCCTTAATTCCCCATGAAGTTGTAAACAAAAAACCTTAAAAATCAACCCCAAATTGAAAAGTGGTGCTCCCAATATCACCCTCTTTTTTTCATGGTTAAAATTACAACTTGTTTTAAATGATGTCCTTGACAATTTAAAAAAAAATATGGGTAGCAAGGGAGTCATAACATAATCACCCCCCACCATACAAATCATCCATCGCAACCCCCCCACCATATGAATCAGCCCCCACCACTTCGTTTTTATACATATTTTCAAGATAATGATTTTTATTCCTTGTTTTTGGTATTTTTCCCCACTATTTTTGCTTTTCCTTCTATTTTAGGCCTAAAACCAAAAAACATGCTACTTGTAGCACCACTTTTCAATTTAGAGGTTGATTTTGAAGTTTTGGTTCACAACAAGGCCAGTTGTAAAGGCCACAGTTGTGAACAAGTTCTAAATATTAACCTAGAAGAAAGGGGTGCTATTGGTTGTGCATTTTTATTTGGTGGTGTATTTAAGGCTTTAGTCCAAAATGATATCGGTTTTCGAGAATACAATTTCAAATAAGTTGTCATTTTAACCCCAAAAAGAAAAAGGGGTGATATTGGGAACACCGTTTTCTTATCCAGGGCTTGATTTTAAGGGTTTTGTTTGCAACTTTGTGAGGAATTATGGCCACAATGGAAAAAATTTGTAATTTTAACCTTGAAAATAATAATGTGCTATCGGTAGCACCTCTTTTCAATTTATGGGTAAAAACAACTACTAAATGCAACCTTTAAAAAAACAAGAACTCTAGATCATATTCACATGTGGTCAATAATCTTCGGATTCAGATGTTGTGATAATCTTGGTGACAATGGTTGATTCTAGGGCTATAGTAGGTACATATTTGCATGTAGTAGGTTTGATGGAGTTGCATAGGGAATTGACAAGTTTTGGTGGAAACAATTTTCTTGTAAAGAGGGAATGTTAGATTTCTAATTACTTCAGAAGTGTGTGCACCATGTTTGGGACTGCTCCATCAGATTTGGGGTACATGGTATATGTTCAACTCTTGAATGGTCCAATATATATTGTCAAAAGGGACAAGGTCTGTGGTGGATTTACACATTGGATATAGCTTGTTAAGTGGTTGCTTGATATTAGTTGAATGCTTGCTTGGCATTCTTCCCTAGAGTGTTGGATTTATTTTGACATCTTGGAGGATGTCCTTCATGATAGCCACATGGAAAGGATTGCTTG
This sequence comes from Larix kaempferi, assembly GCA_027924585.1. Classification (NCBI taxonomy): domain Eukaryota; kingdom Viridiplantae; phylum Streptophyta; class Pinopsida; order Pinales; family Pinaceae; genus Larix; species Larix kaempferi. The sequence continues at coordinate 12,754,140 of BSBM01000001.1, forward strand.
TTTGGAGAATGCCCTACTTAGGAAGAGAAAAATTGTGCATCTTGGAGGAGGGCACCAGACCTTAGACAACTTGGGGTAACTTGGATTTCTATATGGAGGCCTAGAGTTGGCTTTGAGACACTTAGGTTGCAACAATATTCATGCAGGGGGAGTGGACCTAGTGGAGAACATGGATTAGAAGGAGTGATGGAGTTCGTGTGAGCTTGAGAGAAAGGGATGTGGACGCACCTTGTGTAGCAACATAATCTTGGAGCCCTTATTGTGTATGACATCAACTTGGAACATGACATGTGTACCCTTGAAGTGGAGCACTTCAATTGTGTAGGACTACATGTGTTTATTGTAGGAACATAGTTACCAACTTGACATAAACTCTCTACAATGAGCTAATTCAAAACAACTTTAGTAGGCACAAGAGGGATGCTTGATGGAAAATGAGAAAATACCTTGGAAAAAGAGACATCCAAAACCTTGGTATTTTGGAAGATGATGAACTTAGCAAATTGCATGATGAATGACATGAAGAAGAGGAAGTAGACCTCGCTACTATGAGGGCGCCACCAAAAGCAGGAATGGGGCAAGTTACCCCCATGGTAGAATTGGAAAAATATGGAAAAGGGATTGGGAAAATTCCAATAGAAATAGTCATCCCATCACCTCCCAAGGAATCGTTGCTTATTTAAAATCCCTCCTCATCATGTAGTCCATGGGATTCTCGGCAATAGCAACGGTTGGGAAAAGACAATCAGGGTATACCTCAATCCATTCAAGTGGAGAAGAGACCCTAGAGGTTAGGTCTAGGATTTGATCCCAATGCATCTAAGACTTGAGAGAAGGAGTTTCAGGAGACATTTCAACCTTTGATTCACATCACTCAATAGTGGGAACTTGCTACAAAATTGAGTGAATCCACAACACTAGTCATAAAGGACCAACCTTTGATACAACAACAGTTCCCCCATGGCACGGAGAAAGAAAAGATTGTTGAACAAAAGTTGGTGATAAGAAAATAGAAGGTGGATGCATAAGTATTTCCTACAAATGAAGAAATGTTGAAACAATTGATTTTTACAGAATGAATTAGGGAAATCTCGCCATCAGTGGATTAGATGAGCATGTAGATGGCCACCAACTAAAGAGGAAGAATTGATTGAAGAGAAACCACAACAAGATCATGAAAGAACTCAATTTCCTAAATTAAAATATATCTTTCAATTTGAAACAAGCATTAGGGGAGTTTTGAGGTCTAAAATGAGCCTTCTAAGGGAAATAATAAAATAAGATTTAAAGTAATAAAATAAGAGTTCTGAATTTTGGAGGGGAAAAATAAAAACTATTTTTTCTTATTCTATTTTTGACATTTCTCCTTGTTGTTTTATTCAAATTTCAAGTTTGGGAACTCGTTGGGTGCATAATTTTATTACGCATCCAACGCATAACCACATGGCATACTTTTGAAGCACCCGCATCATGAAAAATGAAAAAACCAATAAAAAAACGTATTTTAAAACATAAAATAAATGTTTTATTGAATTTTTTATTTTCTTTGCTATGGGTGCTTCAAAAGTATGCACGATGGGTATGTGTTTGATATGGATTTGAATTTTATATCCAACGACTTCCCAAAATTGAAATTTGGGTAAACTAATAGAGAGATATGTCGAACATACAATACGAAAAAACAGTTTTATCTTTTTCCCTCCAAGTGTTTTTACAAATTTTACCCCCATGGTTGACATCATCTTCTTGAATCCTATTGGTTCTTATAAAGTGAATTTTGATTGTACATTTTTTGTTCTAAGGCCCATTTTTAAACTCAAAACTCCCCTAATGTATTTTTGGCCAAGGTCTTATTGTTGTCCTTGGTGGTTTAGTCGAATCTAAGAAGAGAGAATCCTTTGATCAACCTACACATGAGGAACTAGAAAGAAAGAGACTCAAATATGACCTTAAGATCATAGGAAAACATAGCATATCACCTAAGAAGGCCTAGAGATGTTGGGGAACATCCAACAAGAAGTAGAGAACCCTAAAGAGACCCAATAAGAAGGAGGTGCAGTTCCTCATATTTCATCCCCTACATCATCTTTTAGATTTACCAATATTTTGTATGTTTTAACCTTTGATGGGATATCAAGCATACACGTCACTAGAACTTCACAAGAAACAAGACAACATACTCCACGGGAAAGAGTTATACAACCAATGAGCATTGGTGACCCATTGGATATACTAAAAGAGGAGCAGAAAATAAGGGTTGAAGCACAAATGGAGGTTCAGAGCATGGATAGTTTAGAATCATAAGCAAGGGATAGATTGATACCCACGTATGATCCCAACACCTAAAAAAAATTGATAATAACACTGGAACCCCTAGCCTAAAAAACATAGAAAGAGATGTAGCCCCAAGATTAGAGGACATTGCAAGTCACACTAGACACTATTGATGTTCCCTATGGGGATGATATATATATATATATATATATATATATATATGGAACAATGGTCATTTATTATTGTATACCTTTAGACTATACCATTCACCAAAGAATACATAAAGAAACTTGAGGCCATCACTGTAAAGAACTAGTTCCTAAATTCCAAAGTGAAGGCCTTGGAAAATGAAAAGAACAAGCTTCATAATATGATAATAGAGATGAGAAAATGGAAGCAGGAGTCAAAAAATTTCATTTCCCTACTCAAAGATAAAGATGACAAAACAAGAGCCTTAGATAATTCAATGATGGCTCAAGCTCTCCCGATCACTCAATAGACAATCGATGAACAACAGAAGGTCACTGAAGAGATCGATTTTTTGAGAAAGGAGAATTCCTTCTTGTTGGCATGAAATGTTGTGATGAATGAAATAAATAAAGAGTTAGAGGCAAATAAAGAGTCTATAGGATACCTCAATTTTCAATTCAATGAATTTAACACCAAATTAAATTATTTAAAGCATTAGCTCATTGAAGCAAAGAGGGAGTTGAATTTGTCATCCTCTAGCGGCTAGTTGGTTACTCCTATAGAATCAATATTGTTTTTGGAGTATAGGATTGAGAAACTCAATAAATATATGACACATTGGAGGACAAAGGCAATAGGAAATGCCATGCAAGTGGTGACAATTGAAGAATTGGTCGAAAGAAGAAAGATAACCTATAGAAGCAAGGAGAGAAATTAAGTGCATTAGAGAAACAAGTACATGAACAAAGAAAAGAAATTCCTACACTTGAGGAAGAAATAAATAACTAGAAGGCTAGGCATGAAGAAGCACTGACATAAGAACAGATTGTTAAGACAATAATGGACATCAAAAGGACAATTTGGGCTAAGGTGGCCAACAATTTTCCAACATTAAGAGACCACATCCAATTCTATTTAGACTTTGACATTCTTTATAAAGAGGTGGTTAGGTATTTGACAAATCATGAAGTAGGTATCCATTACAAGGACATGATTTCCAAGGTAGAAAAAGGAGTGATAAACTCCTGATCCACTAAAGAGTTGAAAGTGCTAGGGATCAAAGACATGACACCATTGTATATGTATATAGAAACTAGTAGAAGTAAATTCAATAGTTTGAATATTATAAAAAATAAGATGACAAAATAATAAAGGACGCTTCACCCATTCTTTAAATATATGAACACAATGATCAATAATGGTCTCCCCTACCCATGGGATGATAGAGCAGCTTGCATCCTGCTAAAGTAAACAACAAATTGGTGTAAGATGCCATGCCCATACTAATCAATGTGCAATATAATCCCACCATCCCTACAACAAAAGAAATTTTGAATCGAATGAATCCATTTGTTGCCACTTCAGCTCTATTAAGAAGCGTGATTTAGAGTCTAGGGGATGTAGAGTATACACCATACCCAAAATTGGATAAATCATTCCAAATTTTAAATGGGGGAAAGGCTATCAATCAACAGGGTTCAGGGTTGGATTTTATGACCACCTTGCATGATTTTGTAGTAAATATGGAGCAAAGGTAGGTAGCATGGGAAACACCAATGTCATCACAAAGACCACTTCAACCCGTGGCCTCTCATCCACCTACGATGGATAACTTTAAAAAATCAAACAAATAAGTGGCCCTTGGTAGGGGAGGAAAAATATGAAGTTTTTTTAATTAAAGGAACAATTTATGCATGAAAAAAGGAACTCTCAAGGGTTTAGATATATCGATATCCCTTCAAAATAGGAAGAAAAATATTAAAGGAGGTGCGCTAATCAAAATGGTACATCCTCATGCCTAATTATGGTTATAACAAATGGTTTATTTCCAATTGCATCTAATATGGTACCGCACCATGTATCTTTTCACATGTGCCAGCATAAGGAAAGAGGCCACAGTTGGGACACTACCGTTATAAAAGGAGAGATCAAAAGAGAAAAATGGGAGGTTCAACAAGATATATCCAAAAGCCTGCCAAATTATTTCTAAAATAGGTATAATGGGATATCCATCATTAGCTTCTCCTATTCTTCTTATCCTCCTTCATCTTTGTAATGATATTTGAGAATTATTCATGTAGAGAAAGGCAGTAGACTCATGAATGAGATCAATGGGTCCCTCCTGATGTATTTTCTATTGTACTGACGAAAAATAAGATTCCTATGGAACTAAACAAAGACCAAGGTTATTTTCCACTAGATTTAAGGATATAATGCCTTATATGTTTTATTTTATGTTCTATCTATGGTTGAATGTCCTTATTTTGTTACATGAATCTATGGACCTATCTTAGTTTTTCCCACATTATTTTATGTATGTCATGAACATGTTTAGTGGAAAGTGTCATGGATTCTTTGTTGGTAAATCTACTTATGATATCAAGCACTCTTTTAAAGGAATGAAGTTATGATTTGTAACATACCTGGTCGCCTCTTTCTACCATTGAGACCATGGGTTACTCAAATTCCATATCTGAATTCAATTATGGCACCCAATTTAGTTTTTCGTATTTCATTCAATTTAACAATGGAAAATAAATTCATGTGGTCACCAAAATAACTTATATATTCATTAAATATTGCAAGAAACATAAAACACATATGCCATGCCAACTAATTCCATGCACTTAAACATTCACAAAACAATTAAGTAAACAACATGTAAACACATATTTAATTCCATAGAATTCATACTTAGATAAACACTTATCTTAATAAATTATTCTCCAACTGGATGCAAGTGAAGGACGATCCTCTCAGCCATAGGCTCTGCCAAGCCATTTCTTTCTTTAACAAGACACCCTTTGATATGGGGCTATCAACCCACAAGGGAAAATATCTTATCCCAAACCTCTATATCTCAATATCTCATGCAACCCATGGTGCAGGAAACCCCCTCCACAATTGTCCCAATCCTCAATTCCCCTTCCTCATAAACTTGTACAATGCCATGAACACGCCCCCTTCTATGAGCTAACAGATCCTCGGGCATCCTCCATTTCCCTTCTAGTGCTCCAGCATAGGTTGGACAAGATGTATCTGAATTGGAACTCTAAGGCACAAGATGGAAGCCAAGTTCCTCCCATGTATCAATCTACCAGGTCCAATGGCATGAATAGTTCACCTATGGTATCTCTAGTCCTCGTTCTCTCGGGTACTATTCTCAGGGAAATTCTAAGGTGATGGAAAGAATAATGATGAAATGGAATTCAAATAGTTGGAATGAACGAGGAACCAACTCCCTCTCCAACTAAACTCTCACTTCTTATATGCATGTTTTAGATTGCCATGTGGCTTCTCCACATGTGACCATTTTTCCCCTTTTAAGATAATTAAATAATGCTTAATCAAATCATGTCCCTTAATCACGGTTTAGAAACTTTCGGTTAAATTGCTAAGGCTAATGATATAATGTAAATCGTACTAGGGTCATTTCCCTTAGCCCACTATCACTTCCCCACTTATGGAATCATATGCCACCATCTCTTCTTCATCCTTTTTCCTTTGTAGCCATCAACCATTTTATATTAATATTAAAAACGTACATATTTACATTAGCTTGGTCATATTGGGCCATTTTAACTTGGCTTAGAGACTTTACATCAATATTTACAACTTATATTACAGGGTCAAAAATTGGGTTATTACATTCCCCTCCCCCTTAATTTATGCACAGTCCTTGGTGCATCATCAACATTATGTACATTTACAATAATTTCGTCAGGATTTCAATCATATTCAATATAACATACATGCATTTCAATATAACATACATTTACAATAATTTCGTCAGGATTTCAATCATATTCATCTGATATGGTACCGCAATATAACATACATGCATTTCAATCATATTCTCATGCACTCTATCACATTATTTCTCAATATGCCTACTAGTGCATATGTATTCCAGTTATGTTACACTTGTGCATTCTCATGCCATAAAGCTATCTACACATATCTACTTTCTTACCAAAGATAAACATAAACAATGCAAAATAAAAGAGTCAAGGAATGTATCCCTCTCTATTCCTCTTCATAGCTTGGAATTCCACAACTTACACTACAAGGAAAATGCTCTTTAACGGACTTTATAGAGTATGCTCCTGCCAAAAGAGCCCAAATATCCATTTCTAGTGGAGGTTAGTAGCAGAGGCGAGCAGTCGAAGGTTTTAGTGGAAGTTTTAATTTCAATGTATTTTTTACCTAATCGCATCAGTGCGTTCACATAAGACACACACCGACCCGTTTCCTAGTATGTCACACCGCGAACATAAAACATCATTATCACAAAAAAATTCCAAATACCCATAGGGGTGCGTTCCATCATATACAATTGCACCAGTGCGTTCAGTAGAAACCACAACACTACATACTCTTTTATTAAAAAAATAAAATATTTAGGTAAAAAACTAAACTCGGTGCGTTCATTAACGATAACTGGCCGGTGAGTCGTATCAAACCTAACACACCGAACATTATTTTATGAAACATAATAATCTATTTTCTTAAAAACAATATCTCAAAAGTCTAACAACGGTGCGTCTGTTCTTAAACGTCCCGGTGTGTTCAGAAGACCATAACGCACCGCCATTCCATTTATTCAAAATAAAAAATATAATTTTATAATCGATAAAATAGACGCACCAGTGCGTTATAATAATTTGAAAACCATTCCTGGTGCATTAAAGGACTATAGACGCACCAGTGTGGGATCATACACAAACGCACCAGAAAGTATTTTATTACAAATAAAAATATTATATTATTTTCTTAAAAAAAATTAGTTTATTTTAACATCGACTAATTCTGGTGCTCGATACTGTGGCACGCACTGGTGCGTCTTGATATCAAGTGCACCGGTGCAAGGTTTAATAAAAAAAATTACTGTGATTGAAAACTCATTTTTACCCTCTTCAGTGCGTTTGAGCCTCTCTGCACCGGTGCTGCCCTTCACCCACCTGGACGCACTGGCATCCGTGGTCCACATGGGCGCATCCTTGTTTCCTATTGGTTGTTGCAGTTCATTTGAATTTTTCCAAACCGTGCGGAAAAATTCAAATTTCCCATACATCACTAATATGCCTCCCCAACGTGTTGTTCAATAGGTAAACTGTTTCTTAGTTCACAATTTAATTTTTTAGCGGTTTATTTTTTAAAATTCAACTTGAAACGCACATCTTAAAAAAAAAATTAAAAAAATTTGTGCGGTGTGTTCGAGTTGTGTTGGCCAGATTATTCTGTCAAGTGGCTAACTACGGAAAGACAACCCACACAAATTGCTTAAAGCAACCCTTTGTGTGTTTGGGATAGTTATCTTTCACAGGATTATGGCCCTGTTACCTTTGGGGTTTGCTCTCAAAAGAGAGTCTTAGCTTTGTTTTATCTGTATTATTACTTCCAACTTATTCAAACTAAATGAAAGCTAGTTAAACTAAAAATGTTAGCAAGGATCTATTTTAAACTAATCACTACACATAAATTAGTAGCTGCTAAACTATGATAAAATTAACCAACTGAATCTAATTCTTCTAAATCTATCCTGGCCAGGAGCAAAATGATAAAATACTAATGCTATTATCAAAATTGAATTAAAGATGAATGCTATTAAACAAAATGATAATATAAAATTAACCATTCAATTCAAACAACATGAAAATTTAACAACACATTTAGTTAAATGACAATAACATAGGCCATAAACAATTGTGATGTTAAAGAACCAATTCTGAAAACTAACATTTGTTCAAGACATAAAAGATTAATCTCTTGCACACATAAACAAAGTATATATATGCAAAACAACAAGAGTATGATAAATACGAAAGGAGTTTTATATCTTCATAATTAACATTCATAAAGTACCAGTAACTGAGATCATAGTAGAGTTTCTATCAAAGAACAACATATGAGATTTCAATAAACTCCTAACAGTTTCTTTCATACTAGTCTTGAACCTCTCACAGGAGAAATCATATAGTTATTTTGGGAAAATCATTCCCCTGAAATTTTACAGAGTATCCCCCCCAGTTTGGCATTTGAATTCTTCTCTTTATATAGGCAGATAGTGAAGTGCCTATGCTTGTTTTTCATTGAGCTAATTACTCCATTTGATTTCCCGTAAGTTGAGAGATACTTGGAATTCAGTGTAACCTCCTCCATCATTAGAGAATATAATCAACTACCTCTAACTCCAAATGGTTTCGTGGCTAGCCTTCCCGAAGATGAAACAATCCCATGTTTTCCTAATAGAAAAACCAATAATTGTGACAACTAGGGTTCATGATTCAGTCCTCCTCTTTTAATGCTTCCTTCCTTTACATGTTTTGACTCATGAATTGATCCGTTTAGAAATGATTCCATTGCGACTTTCTCCACCTTCATTGTTAATTCTGCAAAGTAAGAAAAAATTAAGAGAATAATGGCTAAAGATAACGTGATAGGAAAAATAGATAAGATATTTTTCTGTAAAATATAAAACAACGAGTTAAACAGGAGAAGTATTGAACGATTAATAATATAAAAAATTAAAAATATCTCCCTTTGTAATCTTGTGTTCTCTTTTATTATTTAAGTGAGGAATCGTTATAGCTTCTCCAACTGAGTCGCAGCATTATTGAGAATAATCTAGCGGTGACAACCTTTGTTGAATCCAATGATCTTCATACGCAACCATCACTTCTATAGACATGCGCATCAAAACTCATATTAAACAAAATAACATATAATGTGAGAATTAAGCAAAAAGATTAAAACTGAAATTATTTGAAGGGTGAAATATAGAAATTCTTCCTTTCAACTTCATCGATATCTAGCAACGTGGAGATTCAATTCTGCTAGCTAAGGTATCATGATAAATCCTCAAGCAAATGGCTTGGTGATGAATCAATAGAACAACCACAAAGCAACCAAGTGAAATTACAGTTCCCCAAATTCTCTGTGATTTTCTTTGCATTGATATTGGCAATCTAACGATCTGTTGACAGAGTAGCTGATTTTATCCTTTGGGCATCTCGTAGCAACAAGAATATGGTTGCGTATGAATTTGAAATAGGTTGGGGAAACTACCAAATAGTGGTATTTCCATCTTCTTTTACTGTGAATCTGAGGCGGTGCAGTCTGGATAAACTCGTTGCAAATCATATTTTCTGACTTTCAATGCACTGGCACACATTCTTTTTTTGGTCAACAACAACCAAACAATCTTCTCCTTTATCGACTTTTAGTTACATGAAAATTGATTCAAAAGGTTCGAAAATAATGTGAGATTGGACTCATTCAAAAAATGAGCTATAAAGAGCATTTGTTACCCTCTTCCAGCTTGTAAAAAATCAAAGAGGCACTCGTCAATCATGATGGGGAAATTAAAGGAAAGAGTATATATTTACACCTGTATTAATGGCAGTTTATAGTCACCCTTGAACATGGCACCTGTTTACATCTCATTTAAACAGTTGGGTAATCAACTCATCCTCGATTCGTACCAATTCTATGAGTCATCTTACTCCTTTGGGTCATATGAAGAATACCTCAGTCATTTTTTGTATTATGTCTTGGTCTCTACCTCGTTAAGTCAATGCTGCCAGGTCACTTGCCGTGCCGTTATATGTTCAAGGGAAGTTTGTCACTTGAGTCAACCTTTGCAGTCATCTTACCTTCCTTTATGTCGGTTATCCCTGAGTCAATCCAAAAACTCACTACTCAGTCTGATCTACTCCAACAAAATCTTTGGTCTTGTTTTGTGTCAATGATGGGGGAACCATCATGGCCCTCCTTTGACAGGTCTATCCTTGTCGACCGCAACACATCATCCAAGGATTAGACCTAAAAACCAATTTAGTAACTTGGGCCTGCATACCTCAATGGCAGGTTACCTTGCTTCCAACAATAGGTTTACATCTTTGGCCTCTAATTGAAAGACTCCGCCGAATGTTCGACCTCAACTCATTGATTCACATTCGGGGGAATGTACTAGTGTACCTTGGGAATCATCGACATCAATGGTGATATCCCTCGTACTTGTTAACGGTATACCTCAATGACCGGTAATCAAGTGATTTATACCATGTTCTACATCAAGACATCTATTCACATGGATAGAATTGTACTTTTTCGGGTTCAGTATGAAGACCTTGGGATTTATTTGTCACATATCTTATCCAGGTTGCGATGGAGATTTTTGAGTAGGTTCCCACATGGAAATCATGTTGGTGACCCTATTTGAATTACTGTCACACAAATCCACTCTTGTATTGGTCATGGCTGTGTCTTTATTTCATCATAGATCTACGCTTGTATTCTAATAGCCATAAATTTGTTGAATCGGTGAATGTCAACATGGATCCACAATGTATTGGTCGGAAGCCATGTTATGAGTCATTTAGAACATATATCTTAATGTATTGATCGGAAGCCATGTTATGAATCATTTGAGACATATATCTTAGAGTCTATTCTACTGCAAAGTCCTTGTTCAACATTTCAACCAACGGTCTTTTGCCTCAATTTGAAAAAAAACAACATTTCAACCAACGGTCTTTTGCCTCAATTTAAAAAAAACAACATTCCAACCAACGGTCGTTTGCCTCAATTTCAAAAAAAAAAATGCACCACTAGGCCATCCTCTGTCGTATAAATCAATACAAACAAATCACTATTGGTTAGTTGATGGCCTTGATAGTGATGATGGACAAAGACAGTCTGGAAAGATTATCGAGATCAAATGATGATCAAATCTTGAAAGATTATCCAGCTGTATCACTTTTCATGTTTTGGGTATTGTCACTTGTAGTGAGAGAAGGGCCTAAGTACAATATTCAAATAATTGCTCGCTAGACGGTTAAGATAGAAAAGGACATACTTGCTTGTCATTTGAATCTTTGACATTAAAGATTGTCCAGCTGTATTGCTTTTCATGTTTTAAGTGGTCACAGGGCCATTTCACAATGGCAACTTGGTTAAGATCGACAGACATCTCTTTAATTCTTGAGATATAAATATATATTCAAATAAAAGAAAATAAATATTAAAAAAGAGATCAATTCAAAGGTTGACATTAAAAGTGGATAGATAAGGCTCGAGGTGCAAATTGCAATCCAATTGTTGGATAGATGGCTCGGGGTATTGATTCCACTTTGGAAATTTGTTGGATATTTAAGGCCGGGTACAATCCCAATTATTGTTATTGATTATGCTTCGGAAATTTGTTTGACACTTTGACGGATTGTTGAACAAGACCTAACAAATCAGCTTTTTTAATAATTGGCAGTGACGACACTTTGGAAAATTTGTTTTAAGGGTTGTTGATATTAATGTTACCTAACAAATCAGCTTTTTAATAATTGGCAGTGACGACACTTTGGAAAATTTGTTTTAAGGGTTGTTGATATTAATGTTAGCACACGACTGGACCGTTGAGCATATTTGATTCCAAGAGTATAAATTGCTCTTTTATTGATTCTAATTTTTTTTGAAGATCTCCGTGTTAGTAATGTGTTTTGAAATTTGATTCGTAATTAAAAGACTTATACTCTATATAATTTATCAACATGGATCTTTGTCGTAATATGCCTAATTGGAATTTGTAATTTTGTCATTTACAATCAACAAAGTTAATCTTTATTTAATTAAAATTAAAATTGAATTCTCTGCAAATAACTCCAGTAAATCTTCTAGCAATCTAGAGCACTGGGCCAATTACATTAACAGATTACATTGGGCTTACCAAAAACGTGAATATTACACTTTCTGCAGGTTGGCCCGGACTTATTATAACGTGGATATTACGATTCTTTTACAATTTGTTAATATTGAAGTTTAATTTAGGAAAATAAAAATATGAAACTTTATAAATGATTTTAATGGTTAATAATTAATATTGAGAATTTCACATGTTATTATTATTAATAACGTCAACATAAGTATCCTAAAAGTTGTTATTATAAAAAAAAAATTATAAAAAATTAAATATATAAAAAACAAAAAATAACAATAAAATTTACATGTTTGAATTATTTTCTCTAAATTTAAACGTAGGAAAGACAATTTACCATTGTTCAAAAACATTCATACTATATAATTATTTCAATACACAATGATTTTTAAAAGTACATTTATAGTGTTTATGTATTTCAAAGGTAAGAAAATTATTATATTTAAATATTTGCACAACCCTATACCATTGCCTAAGAATCCACGGGATGTTTGAATGTTGATGTGGTCACAAGAATGAAAAGCAAGTAATCCCACCAACTCCAAAGGGAAACTTACATAGAGTGAAGGAAAAGATTGATTATTCTTTCATATTAATCATCTTAGTACAATTAGGACCTATGTCTGTTTTATAGATTAGATACATGCATGTTAATTACCCACTTGTTTAGTGTTCATTAAGCCATAACTCAACTAGCTATGCCTAAAATAAATAAATGCTCCAAGCTAAGCATACTTCAACTTTTTGGAAATATTGTTGTCATTGATATCAAAGAAAAGGGGAGATTGTAGATGTCTAAGATGAAGATTGTTGAATATATTATTGTTATTAATGTCAAATACAGAGGAACATTGTAACTGATATTAATATCCAAGAAGAAACTAAGGTGCCAAATGAAGATAAACAAAAGAAGTCAAGATTACAAATGAAGAGAAAGATTTTTTTTTTGTTTGCTCAAAACTCCCTCACTTTGCAGGAGTGGGATTTGGTATGAGAAACCATGACTTGGGGGCATATATCTCGTCAAAATCACCCATGGATCGCACCCATCCTAGACCACACCAACTATCATCTTGACTAGATTTTGGGGTGTCTCCTCCCAACTAGCTCACCCATAAGGGGAATTGAACCCGAGTCACCTTGTTGACGAGACCCACACCTTAACCGAATGAGCTAACAAGAATTGACGAAGAGAAAGAATGTTAAAATAGCCATTCAGAGTGTTAGGTCAGCCCTACCATTTTTACAGGTTGTCCTGGAAAAGCAAATTAAACCAGTATAAATATACATAAAGGGGTGAATTTTTCAAGGAGTATCAAGCAAGACTAGATATGAAATAAGGCAGTGTTCCCTTTATGAGAGGAAGGAAAGTTTGGAGTTGTTTTAAGGGTTGGTCATGGAGCAGATTTCAAGCCTTGTCTTATGATGTTTTAAGGGTTGATATTGGAGCATATTTCATGGTGATATTATGATGTTTTAAGGGCTGATCTTGGAGTTGAATTCAAAGTGATAATGTATCAAGCAAGACTAGATATGAAATAAGGCAGTGTGACCTTTATGAGAGGAAGGCAAGTTTGGAGTTGTTTTAAGGGCTAGTCTTGGAGCAGATTTCAAGGTTATCTTATGATGTTTTAAGGTTTGATATTGGAGCATATTTCATGGTGATCGTATGATGTTTTAAGGGTTGATCTTGGAGATGAATTCAAAGTGATCTTGCAACAGTTTTGTATATGTTTTAAGGGCTTATTTTGGAGCAGATTTGAAGGTGATTATGTGACAATATATAGGGTTGATCTAAGGATGATTTTGGGGAAATTTTGAAGGTGATTAAGTGACAATATAAATGGATGATATGGGGTTGAGTATGACACACATTTCAAGGTGATATTATAACATTTTTTTATGGATGATATAGGGTTGAGTATGGCACAGATTTTGAGGAGATATTATGACAGTGTTTTAAGGACAAATTATGGAGCAATATTTGAACCTAGTTGTACCAACAATACTACCTTCCAAGGACAACAAGTAGGTTGCTTCCTACACATATCTTACTGAGTTAGTGCTCAATTGAGGATATTGGTGTTTCCTACGGGTTGGTTCCTACACAGATCTTGTTGGGGCGGTGCTTAGTTGAGGGGATTTGTGTCTCCAGTAGGTTGGTTCCTACAAACGTTTTAACAATAGGTTGGTACCTACTTAAATTTATAAAGATGTAAGTTTTTATGGTTTTGTCTTGAAAGAGTTTCCACATTAAATTCTACGTGTTATGATTAATTTTGTGTTTATATGTGTTTATTGTTTCATAGTCAATGAATGATTGATGAATGCTTGTCTAAAGTAAAAATAATTCTTATATTGATTCAGTCCCCTTCTCAGTATAAGCAAAAGTTCAAAAATTGGTATCAATGTAGGTTCCTTCAAAAACAGTTTAACCACTAGAAGGAAAATCTCAAGCACATATGGCTTGTGATAAATGTTTCCCTACAAACAAGGCTCTATTGTTTTCTGCAACAAACTATGCATTATATAACATGAGGTTGTGAACATATATAAGGGCTCTTGGGTTTGATACTTGGGAATCGGTTGTAACTGGTTACATAGCTCCAAAAACACCACAGGAAGATAAGGCCGAAAAAACGCTTGGTAAAAACTATGCAAAGGCAAAGGAGGCCATCTTGAGTGGCATATCAAATTATGTGATTGCCAAGGTAAAGTAGTGCACATCGACTAAAGGGATTTGGGACAAGATACAAAATATTTATAAATAATAATATCCCTTAATGGTCATGGATACAAGTTTTGCTGATTAAGAAAATGAAGATAATTAGAAATAAAAGTTAGATTTAAAAAAAGAAGATATTGATGGAGAAATGGATACATAGTCTGTTGATGAATAAAATGAATATAATCAGACAAAAAATTCATATTAAGAAGAAGAAGACATTAAAACAAAACTCAAAATATGCATACTTAAGAAAATTATAAAGAATAAGGAACAATTGCAAAAACATGAAAAGAAGGATCATGATATTGATGAAACAAAGAAGACAATTATCAACCCAGAGACTCGGTTAGAAGAGGCAAAAAGGATAGAAGGAGTAGTGAGAAGTCATCTCTAAGAAAAGAAGGAAATACGTGAGAAGCTAGAATCTGAAGTTGTCTCATTAATAAAGAAATTGGAAAAGTCAAATGCTTAATTACATAGAAGTTTGAAGAGAACTGAAACTTTGAACGAGATTCTCAGTTACCAATGGTCTAAAATTTCTAAACATGTTTATGTGTAACATTGCATATAATTCTTAAGAAAAACAGAACATAAACAATGGCATTCACATGACACAGTACACAGAAAATTACTCTCGAAACCTAAAAGGGAAAAACCAGCTTAACTTAGAGGTTCATCGCTCTATTTATTTATTTATTCATTGTATTAGTTCAACTGTTTACAATAAAATATAAGGAATTGACCAACCTCTGAAACCCTAATTCCCAAACCGGAAGTGGGGTAGTTATGCAGAGAATATAACACACCCAACAAGGTCACCATTCTTCAAAACCGGTCATGGCTATGACGAGAATTAGAAGACCCATGGAGAAGATGTAAGCAAGGAAAATGAAGAAAAGCCTAAAAGATATGTCAATGTTCTCAAAGGCTAAGGCTCCATCAATAATGAAAGCAATTGTAGAGGAAATGATGATCAACAACAACCTAATTCTTCTCAATTACAAAAAGAATGAATTCAGAAGAGTTGTTCCACCAAGAAGACCTTTCACACCCCGATACCAAAATATCTTCTTTGGATATTGTTTTTCTTGTAATAATTTTAGTCATAAAGCTAATTGTATAGCTTATTCAAGAAGTGACCATGTGAGAAATAGAAATATAGGTCCTTACAAGACATCAAAGGATGATTATGTGAGCATCAAAACCTAAATTTTTATGGGTTTGCTGACAAAAACTACAATTCATTTGCTCTCCTAATTGATTACAATATTGAATTATATAAGTGTTATAACTATGGGCACATGGCACATTACTGTAGAAGAAACATAGTAGGATCTCCTAAACAAAAAGGGGAAGGAGATTTCCTTGCCAAACATAAAGAAGAATGCTCAAAGGTTTGTAGAAGGAAGCGAAAGGAAGAAGAACAGAAGAAGGATGAATGTGAACGTGTACTCTACGCTCAAAATAAATGGAATCAATGGTATGTTGATAGTGGATTCTCAAAACACATGACAAGGGACCACATGAATTTTTTCACCTTAAAGAAAGAAAAAAGGAGGCAATGTTACTTTTGGGGACAATGTTTTTGCAAAGATAGCTGGAAAAGGTATTGTTAGTCTTGAGAATGGAAAGACTAAAACACAAAATGTCTTGTACATTGAAGGGATAAAAAATAATCTTCTGAGTGTTAGTCAAATGTGTGATCAGGGTTACAACCTCACATTTGATTCTAAAGGGTGTGATATAAGGAAAGTAGGTTCAGGAAGATTAGTGGAAAATGCAAACATAACCTTAAACAATGTATACATACTCAATAAATTCAAAGGAGAAATATGCCATGGGGAAGTGATATCCCTCTCATCTCTAAGTGCTTGAGGAGAAGAACTAGCTTAGGGGGAGCAGTCCTTCCTTTGCCATTGATGTGAAAGGGGGAGAGTTAGAGATAGGGAAAAAATTGCAAACACTGAGAGAGTTGCAAATAGGGGGAGTAATTACAAGATTATTGCAGATTTGACTAAAGGGTTGCCATCAATGAAAAAGGGGGAGATTGTTGAAAATATTGTTGTCATTGAATTCAAAGACAAGGATAAACTGCAAATGTCCAAGAGGAAGATTTCAAGATGAATATTGTTGAAGATATTGTTGTCATTAATGTTAAAGACAAACGAAGATTGCAAATGATATTGATATCCAAGAATAAGCTAAGGTTCCAAACGAAGATAAACCGATGAAGTCAAGATGCCAAATGATGAGAAAGAATGTTAAAATAGACCTACCAAAGTGTTAGGTCAACCCTGCCAGAATATTGAATAGTGTTAGGTCGTCCCTGGCAGTTTTATAGGTAGAACCATAAACATGACTTAAACCAAACCATGGCTTCGGCATTCGTCTGGGCGATGTTGTGGAAAAACAATGTTGTTTAGGGCCTCAAAATGAACCGGAAGATAAAGACCTAAAAAACCGTAAAATAATTGCCAATATAGAAAATTGTGTCTTTGAGTCAGTGAACTAGGTGGGTGGCCACTAATGCCCATCTAGATCAATATTGGAGCAAATTTCAAGGTCATTGATCTTATGATATTTTAAGAGATCATATTGGAGCGGATTTTAAGGCGATCTTATGATGTTTGAAGGGTTGATCTTGGAGCAGACTTCAAAGTGATCTTGTGACAATTTTGGAGATGTTTTAAGGGTTGATCTTGGAGCAAATTTGAAGGTGATTATGCAATAGTATAGAGGGCTGATGTGTGGCTGATTTGGGGGAATATTTGAAGGTGATTATATGATAGTATAAAGAGATGATATAGGGCTAAGTATGGTACATATTTCAAGGTGATCTTATGACAGTTTTGAGGGTTGATATAGAGTTGAGTATGGCACAAATTTTGAGGAGATATTATGACAGTGTTAAGGACAAATTATGGATCAATCTTTGGACCTATTTGTACCATCAATAATATAACAATTTAAGGGGAGGCCACGATTGTGTTTGTATCACGGTTGTCTTAGAGACATTGGGGTTCATGAGGAAACCATAGGATCTAGACGTGAGAGTTCATGAAGAAATCCTAGCAGAAGCTAAGGGGATAAAGAGATGTCTTGGATGTTCTTGTAGAGATTTCTTATGTGATGCTAGGGTTTGTTCTTGTGATTACTGGGGTTTGTGATATATATGTAAACCATAGAGAACATGATGATGGTTCTTATGGATCTTGTTGTAGCACTAAGATTTCTAGCCCAGTAGAAGAGATGGGAAGTGGAGCTAATGCCTTACATGATTAGAAACCTTGTTATTTTCGGATGATCCGTGATTAGGAACCATGCTATTGTGGAGAGCTTGTGTAATAAGTGATGGAAATTACCTAAGGAGGACTTGCCTTTAGTGATGCTTGCTTGTTGGAGCTCTTTGATGATGGTGGCTAGAGTTTTCATGGTTTTGGAGAACTTTCATGGTTCATGGTCATGGAGGAATCAGATTAGAATTTATTTGTTGTTGAAGGGAAAACCTCTAGTTTAAAATGATTGTGCATGTTAGGAACTTTTCCCAACAGGAACTGTGCCCGTTATGAACTTTTACCAACAAGAACTATGCTTGCTAGGAACTTTGCCCAATAGGAACTATGCCTGACAGGAACTTTTCCCAACAGGAAGTCTCCCTGACAGGAACTTTACCCGACAGGAACTGTGCCTGATAGGAAATTTTCCCAACAGGAACTCTGCCTATTAGGAACTTTTCCCAACAGGAACTGTGCCTGTTAGGAACTTTTCCCAACAGGAACTATGCCTGACAATAACTTTTCCCAACAGGAACTGTGCCTGTTAGGAACTTTTCCCAACATGAACTGTGCCTGTTATGAACTTTTCCCCATAGTAACTATGCCTGTTAGGAACTTTTCCAAAAAGGAACTGTGCCTATTAGGAATTGTGTCTGACAGGAACTTTTCCCAACAAGAAGTCTTCCTGACAGGAAATTTTCCAAACAGGAACTGTTCCTGACAGGAAATTTGTCCAACATGAACTTTGCCTGTTAGAACTTTTCCCAATAGGAATTGTGCCTGCCAAGAACTTTTCCCAACATAAACTGTGCATGACAGGAACTGTGCTTGTTAGGAACTTTGCCTGGCAACAGGAACTATGCATGACGGAACTTTTCCCAACAGGAACTGTGCCTGTTAGTAACTTTTCCCAACAGGAACTGTGCTTGTTAATAACTTTGCCCAATAGAAACTATGCATGACAGGAACTTTTCCCAATAGGAACTATGCCTGTTATGAACTTTTCCCAACAAGAACTATGCCTGTTAGGAACTTTGCTCAGCAGGAACTCTACCTGACAAGAACTGTGCATGACATGAACTGTGCCTGACAGTAACTGTGTTCAATAGGAACTTTAATGCTACCATTGATAGGAACTTTTCCCAAGAGGAACTGTGCCTGATAGGAAGTTTTCCCAACAAGAAGTTTGCCTGACATGAACTTTTCCCAAGAGGAACTGTGCCTGACATGAACTTTTCCCAATATATATTGTGCATGACATGTGCCTTTTAGGAACTTTTCCCAACAAGAACTGTCTGTTGGGAATTTTTCCCAACAGGAACTGTGTCTCATAGGAACTTTTCCCAATAGGAACTGTTTTTGTTAGGAACTTTTTCCAACATGAACTGTGCATGACAGGAACTTTTCCCAACAGGAACTGTGCCTGTTATAAGTTTTCCCAATGGGAATTGTGCCTGTTATGAACTTTTCCCAACAAGAACTATGCCCGTTAGGAACTTTGCCTAGTAGGAACTCTGCCTGACAGGAACTGCGCATGACAGAAACTGTGCCTGACAGGAACTTTGTTCGATAGGAACTTTAATGCTACCATTGATAGGAACTTTTCCCAAGAGAAACTGTGCCTATTAGGAACTGCGCCTGACAGGAACTTTTCCCAACAGGAAGTTTACCCTACAAGAACTTTCCCAGCAGAAACTGTGTCTGACAGGAACTTTTCCCAAAAGAAATTGTGCATGACATGTGCCTGTTAGGAACTTTTCCCAACAGGAACTGTGCCTGTTAGGAACTTTTCCCAAGAGGAACTATTCTTGTTAGGAATTTTGCTCAACAGGAATTGTGCTTGACAGGAACTTTTCCCAACATGAACTGTACCCAACGAAAACTGTGCATGACAGGAACTGTGCCTGACAGGAACTGTGCTTGACAGGAACTTCGTTCGATAGGAACTTTAATGCTACCATTTATAGGAACTATGCATATTAGGAACTTTTCCCAACAGGAACTTTGCACAATTCCTGTCAGGCACAGTTCCCATTGGGCACAATTCTTGTCATGCACAACTTCTGTTAGGCAATGTTCTTGTCAGGGACAGTTATTGTTGGGAAAAGTTCCTGTCAGGAAGACTTCCTGTTGGAAAAAGTTCCTGTCAGGCACAATTCCTGTTGGGTAAAGTTCCTAACAAGCACAGTTCCTATCATGCATAGTTTATGTTGGGAAAAATTCCTGTCAGGCAAACTTCCTATTGGGCAAAGTTTCTGTTAGGCACAATTCCTAATAGGCACAGTTCCTCTTGGGAAAAGTTCCTCTAATAGGAATTGCTCCCAGCTGTGGTTAAATTTTCCCAATTCTTGCAAAACTAGCAGTTTGATTAGGGCTTGGTGATAGATCTTGTACTAGTAATTTAGGGATTTTTGTGCCTCAGCGACCATTTTTGTTAGGCTCTTAAGAAAGAATAAAGGCAAATTCATGAGGGAAATCCCTTCCAAATGCAATAAAATTCACATGTGATACAAATGAACTATAGCATACTACCCTCTCCAATTATATACCTTTGAACCAGCTTGAGCAGATCACTGTATTCAATTTTGAGCAAAGCCCTTAGGATTCCTTTACACCAGTCAAGATTCTGATGAGTGGATAACAGAGACTGGTTGCAATCTGGCATGCTTACTCCGTGCAGCTTGAACCGACGTTCACCTCCTTGGGGTAGTTCGTAAGCCATTGCGATTGAATTCTCTGTCACAGGAAAAGTCAAGTAGCCGACTGTAACGTTCTTTCCATCGAAACTATGAGCAAATGCTTCAGCCACATGAGTGAAGTGTCATTGTAATTTTTCACAATATCGGAACCATCCAACTTGCTTGAACCTTTGACCGAATTCTGGATACGCCTCTAGCATTTCTGAGCCCATTGGATCATATCTAACAAGCTACCTACTTTGGTTTGATGCCATTTTAGTGTCCTAACAGCAAAAAGATAAGTGTTGTTGGTCATCACAGTCTACATATTTGTAACATACGAAGAACAATTGAAGTGGTGCCACTGTTAAGATTTCTCTTTGTTACCATGACGGGTTTCATGTTGCTTCCCCTTGTCTTTTATGAAGAGATCCTTCAACACGCTGCAAGAAAATTGTGGCGGATGATAGAAGTATACAGTGTTAGCAGGTCTGAATTTGATAGTATCGCAGGGAATATGCCAAACTAAGAAAGCAGTGAGTAGGAAGACTAACTCGGTAGAATTTACAGGCCTGCAATGATGGTAAGCAGGTTTGGACAAATCCCAAAATTTCTCTAAATAGCACAGGAATCAACACATGTACGGAGAATACCATGCAAAGAGATGAGAATAACATATGAACGCCCAGGTACATAGATTTGTAAATCCCATGATATAAAAGTGTAGTATACTGAGGAAGAGTAGGTACACAAGCTCAATCTGAGCTAGAGAAGGTAGGTGGGAGAAAACCCTCACTACAGACCATCAGAGGAGAGGAAATTTGAATTAGGGTTTCCTCAGGAATCTAGATAGAGAATAATGTAGGTCTTGCAAAGCTGAGCAGGTCTGGAGGAGGGCAAGAGACTTAGAATATGGCAAAACCTCAGCTCTCAAAATAGCACAAGCACAGGATTCACAACAACTCTGATATCGATACCACTCTTAGGTGCCCTAAATGGTAAAATAAATGATTGGCTAAATACAAGTCAAATACATACAAAGACAAAAATAAATAAGAGTTAAGCACAATTTTTATCATTCACAAATGTACAATATATACATGAGAATGACCCAGGGGTTCAACTTCCTAAATGGTTTCTTGGACTCCTTTTGTCTTTTCTTATTCACCTAAGAACTCTTGGTATTCTTTGTACTTGAATAGTACACAATAATCTTAACACCAATAATTATGTTCCCAACATTATTAATAATAAACATTTATTAATATTCTTGTACGTAGAGAGACCTATTACCATTTTGAATAAAATTATAATTTGATGGCTCCGTAGTCCTCTCTCTTCAATCTTCGTATAATCCGATAAGTGGAACCAGGGATGGAATTTGACGGGAAAAATGCTTGGCATGGGCCATTTTTCCCGTCAAATATGACCTATATTTCATACTAACCATCAGAAAAAACAAAAAAAATGTAAAACGGCTCTATTTAGCGTCAATCATTTTTTACGGATGATATTTTTACCAAATTCCTAGTCTGAGTGGAACCCTTTCATGTAAAGTAATTGTCCCTGTATTAATGAACATTGAAAACTTCTCCCTTTCATTGAATTTGAATGAGCGAACTTCATCAATTGTAGTTTTAAATTTTAACGAATTTGATGTGAACACTATATTTTGTTTAAGCTCGTTAATTCATTTAGGAAATTGACATAATCTTTAGTTCAGGAAGAGCTCAAATGTAACAAGAGAATAACATTCTTTTTCTACATTACGAATTATTTCAACAACAATTTTATATTTATTTTTATGTAATATGTTTTTTTTTGTATTATTATTTGTGTCTAAATGTGTTAGGAGCTATATAAGGGCTAACTAAAATGTCCCTCTAGCTGGAATTCGACACAGCAATTCTTGTCAAAATCGCAATTTGGAGTGCTCAGATCACAATTTGGACTATCTAGGTAGTTTAAAAATGAGCAATTAGTCTAGAATAGACAATCCCAATCTCTGAAATTACAAAAATACGAAAATAGCAATTTCCAGCAAAAATTTTGACCAATTTTTATCCCAAAATCGCTCGAAAAGAGGGGCCTTTTGGTTGTCTTTTATCCTACGATAAACGTGTTATATCTAAAACCTGTGTGCATGATAAAAATAAAAATATCTTTTTATATATTGAAAAGGAGAGATTTGATATACACACAAATTATATAGAAATTATAAGAGATATCAAATTTAAATATAATTAAGTTGATAGGTGTTTAAATATTATCTTAGATTGTGAGCTTCTTTGAGCAGATCAACAAGATTAACCTGAGTGTAACAAGTGTACATCCGGGATTCATTTCATGGTCGTTGTATCTTGCTATACTTAAATGCATCTTGATTAAGATTTAAATAAGCTTCTGTTAAAAGTGGTGTCTGGTTGTGGTTGTGCTAGTTACATTAACATCTATCGGTGTGCCCAACAATGATTAGAATTTGGGTTTTGGATTTCTATGAATCAACCACAAGGACCCAACCTTGACTCACACCCTCACATATATGATATTTACATAAATATATGATGATGATAATGGTTGTTAACTTCCACTTAAACTAAATATAAACAACCCAAGGAATAATTAAAAACAATAATGAAAAATAAGAAAACTAAAAAAATAAAGAAAACTGACATGGTGATCTAGACTTCAAACATTAAACAGTATGCATTTACAGAATTCAAACTGTTAAATCCTAAAATGAAACGATCTGAACAGTCCATTCAGTTCATAAAATACAAGGGGGACGCTGCCATGATAAAGTTCAACAGGGATTAGCATTGGTAACTGTGAATACTTCTAATAAAAACATGTACTGCAATGCTCTGTTGGATAATAGAAAACAAGAATGCACAGGAATAGAAATAATTCTACACGTACATCCATACATCCATCATGGAACGTGATAATAATGAATCTACATGAAAATATATCTCAAAATATATTAAAAATATATCTTATTAATAGACCAATTTGCTGCTTTGTGCTAATTTTTTGGATTTTTACTATGTCTATTTTTATAAATGATCTAAATGTTTCAAGTGCATACTCCACCCATCAAAGCTATGCCAATCATATAAAAAAATCATAAATTTCTTTTATTCTTTTACATAAACAAGCATTTGATGTAGTTGCAAGCTTCAACAGAGAAAAGGCAGAGCATGGCGATCTTTACTTTTGGAAGAACATATCTTATATTTCATAACTAATAATAAAAATGACATCAAGATTATAACATCACAGAGCCAAAGGCCAGTCACAAAAGATGTCGCCACTACATAAGCAAGGAGAGTTACCATGTCCACTTTGGCTCTGGTCTGAAGAAGAGTACAAGAGTTTTTATAAACATTTACATATACTCCTAATCACTCATTCACTCTGAATCTAACCCACATAAAATAAAGCTGAAATGCAAAATAAGGAAAAACCTACTCATAGTTTTTGGGATTACCCTTGGGATTCTGAAGAAAACGTTCAATAGAAAAATAGTGCAGGGGCACCCCATGGGCTTCTCCTGTGGGAAAGATCAACCATTATCCATCCTACCAAAGGACTCATCTTGAACCCGTGGCCAGAGAATCCAGCAGCAAATAAAATAGGTGACTTGGCTGCTGTTGGCATCTCAGTCTTCGTCATTGGTAGGAAGTCGAGGATGAAATCCTCATCAGGGGTCATTGAATACATGCAAGTTTCGGCAACAACAGGGTTCTCTGACATAACATTTCCTCCGAAATTTTCAGCTAACAAAGGGCTTACCCTCTCCCTCAAGGCATTCAGATTAGGCAACAAGGCCCTCTTTTCTGGATCACATGGGTAACCTCCATCAATTAGGACCTTCAACAATCCAGGGTACTCTAAATAGGGTGTCCCATAGATAGTAGGATCACAGTGATATGCAAAGGTAGGAAATCCATTCGCAGGAAAAAAGATCTGTAAACTCTCTCGGATTTCCCAATATGCAATGGTGGTATGAAGAGGCTGAATGGGTAATTCAATACCTGATATCTCACTAGCAATTTTTTTACCCCATGTTCCTGTAGCAATCATGCATTTTATTCCAAGTACAGAGCCCTTACTGGTACACACTAGAACCCCATTTGACCCATCTTCTAATTTGCACCCATTACTGATTTTTGTGACTTGAGCATTGTCCCTGAGTGTAGCTCCGTGCTTCAGAGCCAAAGACTGGAACGATGCAACTTCCTTGGAGGCTCATAGAATCCCCCCTCTGTTTGTAACAACTCCAATCCAGTTGCTGGGCAGCTTGATTACCTTCAATCTTTCAGAAACTTGTTCTGAATTGAGAACTTGAACGGGGAACCCTTATTTTCTGCATACTTGTATTATGGATTGGAGGCAGTTGTTCTTGATGGAACCCATATCAAGATGCCTGGTCTTGACGTGCAATCTGTACCCAATTTCTTGTTGGACTTCTTCCCATAGACTGAAGGCCTCTTCCATCATTTCACTGTAGTATTCTTCTAGGTAAGTCTGTTTGCTGATCCTGGATTCCCCATGGGAAGATCCTGAGTGGTGCAGAAAATCATATTGGTCTACCAGGAGAACGAATTTGCCTCTCTTTGCAATTTGGTAGGCAGTGCAGCTGCGCATTATGCCTGCTCCTACCACTATCACTTCATACTCGCCTGAGATCTCACCCATCTTGGTTGTTCCTCCTTCTGAATCCGGAGCTATTGTGTATTCAATCAACTGTTCGAAATAAATAGAGGTTTCTTGGCTATGACAAATTATATAATATTATGTAAATACGTCGATCTTTGTGGAGTCGTTGTTTTCTGTATCTTTTGTTCAGCGTTTTGTCCCTACGATTCTCTCCTTTCCCATTCGGTGATTTCATGAGTTTGTTCATGCTTCTCTGTGCAAATTCCAAGAATCTCCTTGCCATTTTGCACTAAAAATAAAGCAAATTCAAGCGTGGCTCTCCTCTTCACACAACAACGATCGATCTTAGCCCTTCAAGCGATGGCTGTGAATTCCTGAGCAGTGGCTTCCTCAGCAATCGTGGCAGCTTCCACACTCAATGCAACCAGCACGCACAGCTCCACTAAATTCAAATTTCAAACATTGCCTGCCCAATTACAATTATTGAGTTCAAATTTGAAACTTCGGCATGGGAGGATGCATGGATGCCATGGAAATTGGCATGCATTACCTTCAGACGGTGTCAGTGGTCACCTTGGGAATTGGAGAAGTGTTGGCCCGTTGGTACGACCCTGTACACCAATTTTTTACAATCAACACCGGTCTACGGAAGCGGTAAACGGAAAGGAGTCAGAAAATGGAGGGGTCTAAACCTTGACTGCTGGAGAAACCAAACACCGGGTGAAAACGTCGAAGGGTTAGACTCTTCCTTTTTTTAATGCTAAGCAAGAACGTGGTTATTACACTTTATTCTGCCAGAAAATGTAATGTCCACGTTTTTGGTGAGAAAAAAAAATCCTGAACTTACTGGAAAATTCAAGAAATATCTTTGCCACAAATGATGTACGATCGGTATATATGAAATTCAAATCCAGGATCGTACATGTTTAACAGTCAAGACTCACATGAGAAATCAAAATCGGCGACTCGGCAGAGGAACAAGAGAGGAGAAAAGACAAAAGCAGAAGCAATGGCGGTGCTCAGAAAAGTATACGGTAATGTAGTTGCTGAAGCAACTAGGTTTCACACAGGAAGCTACAGTAATGATCCAATTCCAGTTCTTGTGGACAAGATCAAATTTGAAGGGCGGGTCTTAATTTCAGTTTGAAGGGTATATAATCATGTGACACTTCAATGATGAAAAGTAAGAAAAAATTACATTTTTTTTTCAGAGAAAAAAAAATTGTATTTTGTTATTTCTAAGAAATCAAAAAGTACATAGCATGTCAATTATGAAACCTGGGATCATTACATAAACATTGATACATATATATATATATATCAATATTCTGGAATATTGCAGCATTCTGAGTCTTCCAAATATTCCAAACAAAAATACCTGGCATGGTTATGTGACTGCGATTCTTTTGTATCCATAATCGAAAAAGCCTCGTCAATATCCTAGGAAGGCCATTCGTTTTCCAACTTTAGTATAGCACATATCTCCTTCCATATACCCTAAGAGAAGTCACATAGAAAGAACAAGTGGCTAATGGGTTCTTCAGATTTCCTGCACAATAAACACATACTTGGACTCTGTTTTCCCTAAGCATCATTTCATTTGACAATAATAACTTAATTATACATTTCTCTAGAAATAATGTATTAAATTAAATATTAAATTTTTAATTAAATTTATATCATTAGAAAAATACATAATTCATATTCACAAGAGACATTGTTTAAATACAAATTTTCCAAATTGTATTAATTCTTTTAAAAATGAAATAGTACATATCTTTCCAAAATAAAAGAAGAGCTAACACATTAAAAAAATAAAAATAAATAAAATTGTAAGGAAAATAAATATCTACCTTAAATCCTTGCATAGACAACTTTGACCAAAATTTGTTTGAATCTTTGCATAGAAAACATTGACCAAAATGTGCTTAAAACCCTTCATGGAACCTCAAAACTAGAACCTTTATCTAAACACATATATTTGGAACCTAGTGAGAGACTCTGCAACTTAATATTTTATTCAAAATATCATTTTTAATTACACATAGAGCCGCCTCTAATCTCCCTCTATGCACTCTCATGCGGGAGTATTTCCCAGTCATTCTGACTATCGCACTTATAAATGCCGCTTATCTAACATAGTTTCCAAAATCCAACTGCCATACTTTATTACCCATTTCTTTTTTCTCAATGGTTCTTCCTCTCCATGACTGCATTCGAGTATGCCCATTCCTACTAATGCATAGATCCAAGTATTCCATCTTTAGAGAAGTAAGGAGAGACAGATTTTATAGACCATAATACATGGGTAATTCCAGAAGGTTGGTAGTTACAAGAGATAGATAGTTCCGGGGATGATCATGTACCTACTAAAGATGAATAAATGGATGCTCTCCCGTGAACTCTAAAGGATGATACCCTAGACATATGAATGGATGAAGGTATCACTAAATGAGCTCCGTCACCATGCTTTATACTCATTCCCATGGGTCGTGAGTCTGTAATATCCTCTCCCAACACTATATATATCCCATTTCTGATATATGTCTCCCAATTGGCACTAGTAACACCTATGATTGGAATCCACCGCATAGATAGAAGTTTGAACACAAAATAAGAAGTCACATTCAAATGAATAAAGAGCAACTATGCTTTTTTTAAGGCAACTAAGCTATTCAACGAACACATTAACAGTACCCAAATGAATCGAGGCTCCATTTTACTTTTTGTGATCTAAAAATAGTAGTACATAAATTTCCCAAAGCTCGCAAGCTTGATCATCTTCACAGGCATACCATTTATACAAAGAATTGGCAATGACTGGAGGTATGACAGTTGAACCAAGCGAGAGTCTAGAGTCCCGAACTACTCCTAAAACCATCTAAAACCATTCCATGAAGATAATGAATTATGCAATTTGATGTGAACAGAGACAACCTAATCCCTTTTACGTCCACACAATATTCAAATCCAGGGAGATCACTTGTCTAATCCATTTCATCGATTGGAAATTTCTCCTATACACATATTTAATTTCCATCACTATACCTCCACAGTTAAAACTAGTCCTTGATGACTTTGTTGCCGGCCAGGTCTGGATTCAAACCACACAAGATTTTTGCCAACTATTTGTATGTGATGTCGCGTCACAGTACTCTATGTAGAGGATTGCAGATTGAATTGGCATTAGAGCGTGATCGATTTGGGATTTTAATAGATCTCTCCTTAATCACTTGTATCTAATCCGTATGAAATCACTTATGATAGTGGTACAGAGATAAATAATGTTATAAATTCTCATAATCTTGGTAAAGTGGTAGATGTCTATGTAGTGATGAGTCTCACACTTATCATTAATGTTTGACGTGCACTTTGTTATATCTCCTATCTAATGAAATTTTAATTGAAACTAGACACTTTTAAAAAAAATTTAAAAATAAAATTTAGCATTTTAAATGATGGGCATTTTTTAAATGCCACTTTTGAGACGGGATGGGAGCCCTTTGATGGGCCGTGATGGGTTCAATTTTGAACCCGGCTTGTGGACAAGAAGAACTTCCTTGACGTACGTAAAGGTAAATATGAAAACATGATGACCAAACAAAAAAAAACAACTTGCTATTCAATTTGAATTAAAATTGTACAAAGGAAAGATGTAATGTAGTTATGTGAATTATCCCATACATTAAGTGCTATCTACCCAATTCAAGATAGAAACAAAACAGTCATGCTATCAAATGAAAACAAAAGGCTTAAGCAAGAATCCACTGAGTCCCACAGGACCCAAAACAAACAAGAGAAAACATCGAGATCTTCTAGTATACCGGAATACTTCCACAGTTTACAGATATATTGTTCAAGTATTCCTCATAAAATAAAAAACCTTTCCTTTAAGCTGACCCCCTATTTGGATAACGAGTCCACATGCTCATTGAAGTTCGTGTAAATATGTGAAATGGACAAGCTTTCAAAGTCGCCCGCTAACTTCCTAATTTGATTTTCCCAATGTTCCAAAGTGAGAATGTCTAAGGATCAAGCTCCATTCATCCAGTCGACAATTACTTTGGAGTCACCAAAAACATTTAGGAAAGCAAATGCATATGTTTTATGAATAATAAAAGTTTCCAGAGTGCCAACAACTCTAATCGAGTATTAGTGCCCTCTCCACAAGCCAATTTGAGCAGAAAAGACTGATGTGGGGTGACATTGATAACCATTCGTCCACCACAAACCCCCAAAGGAGCATCTCCATCAAAAAATCCACACGGAAACATGTCTTCTCTCAAATAAAAAATCATCGATTTGATTGGGTGGGGAGGCAGGGTTCTGCAATTTTCTTTAACCCAACCAAGCACAGTCCTTACAACCACCGAGAAATATGGTTTACATTCATTCTCAAATATGATCATGTTGCGTGTTTTCCAAATTGACCAAAAAACAAATAGTGGAAGTGATTGATAAGCAGGAAAGCGACAGGCCCAAATTTGAAGATTCTTCTCTAATTGGGTATAGTTTCCGTTAAAATGAACCCATAGCTTTGACAACAATCTTTTCCACACAAATTGGAGAAATTGCAGCAAATGAAAAGATGACATACACTTTCGTTTTCATGGATGCACATCACACAAATATTGGGACCATGGAATCCTCTTTTGCATAAATTATCCCAAGTTAAAATTCGGTTTTCCAAAACCAACCAGGTAAAACAAATGATTTTGAGTGGTCCTTTGTACTTCCATAGTTGTTTTCACCAGCCACAAACATCAACAGAAACGTTTGAAAATACAATTGCATCATAAGCATCTTTCACAATGACCTCACCCGTCCCCTTATGCCAATCCCATATTAAATTCTCTTCCTGTGGCCCCAACACAATGCCCAAATGCCTCAGATGAAAGATGTAAGTGTCCCATTCCTCGGACAAGTTAACCATACGATGAAGAACTCCATATATTTGCAAGAAAGAAATGTCTTTGTCATGTAGAATATCTAACTGTTTGCATGACATAAAAAAAAACCCTTCCCACCAAGAAAAGGGTAAATGCCAATTAAGACCTACCACCCATTGCCAATACACCAAGATAAATGATGACCAAGCCAAGGAATGGCTTTAAACAAACCGTACCAGTTGTTAGATCCATAGAATAATAACGTATGATCATTCTTGATCCAATCCACAATAGAGTTCCCCTTTATATATTTATCTCTAAAAATAAGACTCCATAAACTCAATCCAAATATTCCCCTCAAATTTCCCCTTTATATATTTATCTCTAAAAATTAGACTCCATAAACTCAATCCAAATAATTCCCTCCAAAAACATTTGAGACAAAGAGCAGCATGAAACCAACGGAGGCTCTTTAAACCCCAACCTCCAAAAACTTTAGGTTTACAAATCCGTTGCCATTCGACCAGGTGAAACTTTCCACCCACCGCTCGTCCTGCCCATAAGAAATTTAGAATCTGCTTCCTAATGGCATCCACAATACCAAATCCACAATACCAAGAGGAATTTTGGCCATCGTCATCTAATAAACCAGAATGCTTTCCAGGACCAATTTTTCCAACGCGAGCCTTCCGCCAATGGAAAGCCATCTATAGCACCAGCGGCCTATATGTTGCTCAAATTTCCTGAGGAGCCATTTCCAGTCTTTGTTGGTGTAACAATTAGGCTTGATAAAAAACCCAAGTACTTAAAACCATTTTCCAAGGTTTCTGTTTAATAAGGGAAAAACACCTAATTCGATTCATAATCAGCTCCTCCACCATGTTATGATAAAGGCGGGACTTCTGAGTATTCATTTCCATTCATGTAGCATCACAAAAGACATGTAGTATTTTGAAAAAAAAATTCCATTCTGACTCATAACCCTCCCTGAAGAGGAGCACATCATCGACGAAGAGTAGATGGGTGGTACGATGATTTCTAGAGATTTTAACTCCTCAGATCCTATGAGAGAGTTTGGCATCCATAGTCAAATGGCTGAGTCCTTCGATAATTAGTAGGAAAAGCAGGGGTGACAGAGGACATCTCTGTCGGAGTCCCTGAGTACTTTTAAACACCTTTGAGGGAATTCCATTAACCAATAGCAAAAAATATGTTGAGGATACGTAGGCTATAATCCAATTGACCACCTCCAAAGGTAGTCCTAGCTGTATAAGGACAAGGCATAAGAAACACCAATCCACTCAATCATATGCTTTGGAAAAATACAGATCAGGAGAACTACATTCAATTCTTTGATTTTGATAGAGTGTACACTCTCTTGGGCGATCCCAATTGCCTCGGAAATCTGCCTGGATGGGAGAAAACCAAATTGCTCCATAGACAAAACATTAGCAAGAAAAGTTTTAATCCTATTTGAAATAATCTTCAAAATAATTTTGTATGCCAAGTTACAAAGTGAAATGGGCATAAAATCATAAAAAGAGAGAGGTTTGGAGGATTTAGGAATAAGATACAGATGAGTAGAGTTTAGGGCAGGGGAGACATACCCCTTTAGGCGGGATTCCTCGACCATTTCTAGAATGCCAGGTCTAACAATCTCAAGAGAACGAGTGAAAAATTCCACCGTCCAATCGTTCGGGCCTGGACTCTTCTCCTTTTCCATTCTCTTGAGGACATATTCAATTTCAGACAAGGTAAAAGGTTTTGCAATCTCAGCCCCCTCCTCCTCGGAAAACCATTTGGGATAATGTTGCAAAATTTGAGTTGTGCCTCCAAATTACAATGTCCCGAGTTCGCAAAAATACGACCAAAATACATAACAAATTCCTTTTCTAAATCTTCCTGCTTGCAAATGAGTCTATCATCCGCATCCATAACGTCCCATACATCGTTTATGTTTTTGCGATGATTAACATAATTTTGAAAGAAATTCGAGTTACAATCTCCCTTTTGGGTCCATATGGCGTGACTTTTCATACGCCCAATCTCCGCTTCAAATCTCAATAACTTATATCTTTCTCCTCTAAGGCCTAGAGTTTATGTTTGCATTCACTAAAAAAATTGCCATCACTGCATACCTATAAAAGTTGCACAATTCTATCTTTGGTTTCAATCAAATACAACCTCATACTATGTTTCTTGTTGTGTTTCCAAGTGCGCACCTCGAATCTTAAACTATTGAGTTTTCCCACAAGCCTATACATTGTCGAACCATCAGTATTTTGACTATTAGAAAGCCAAAAAGATTTTACTAGTTCATTGAACTCTAAATCTTCGAGCCAACCATGGTTAAAATTAAAGGGAGGAGAAAATCTTTGGTACGACAAATGAAACTGAAGCATAATGTGATAGTGATAAGGTAGGCCTATACATATAGTCCATGTTCTATACCTTTGAATCACCTCAATTAGAGAGTTTACCAACATAAATCGATCCCAACATTTGGCTTGCGCTTCATTGTTTGACCTGCCATTTCTCCAAGTTGGAGTAATTGGCTCAGGCTTAACATCAATAAGATTCATTTCCTCAAAAAATTGGGTAAAGAAAGCAGCAAGGGGATCAATAAGAGAACCCCAAACTTCATTAGTCGTAATTGTGAGATTTAAATCCCCCCCAAGATGAGCGAAGGATAGCTCAATAACACTTTAAGTCCATCTAAAGACAAAAGAAATTCTTTGTTTGAGTAGGGAGCATAAACATTAAGGATATTTATCGTAGTTTCGAAACCTCTAAAATGGCCCACCAACATAATACCTGCTTCAGAATTGTAAGCCTTGAAATCTGCCTCTCTCAAATTCTAGGCTGCAACCAGACCACCCAAGAGCCCATCCGCATCCAAAGCACACACTTCCCAACCTAGGAATAAACTCAGGAAGAATTCCACTGACTTTGTTGCCGAGCACATTGATTATTGTATCAAAACCTGTTCAAGTCGAATGATCTCAAACAACCTCTTGAGGGAATTAAATTTATAGGACCCCCCAATCCCCCGGATGGTGAAGGACATAATAAGCATTCATCACCAGTGGGTGTGGCCTGCTTCGCTCTAAGAGGACAGAAGACAAAGTGTTTAGATGAGTGCCTAGCCACAACTTTCAGTCTAGTCGAGACCGGGATATAAGGAGAGGCTAAATCCCCCAATATCCCCTCCGAGAAAACCTACTCAGAAGATTGTTCCATAGGAGGGGATTTCTTAGGTTTCCATTTGCGAATCGTTACATTTTGAAATCAGATAGATTTAAAATGGGACACTTCCAATTTTCCCGGGTTGTCGGAGTAAATAGTGAGGGATTCCGAAGTTCCGATAGGAATTTCAAAACCACCCCCCCCCCCTCCCCCCCCGAGGTGGTGACTGATCCAAAGGCAAGGGAGAATGGGTTAAGATATTCAAGTCCTCGATATTTACTTTGTCTAAAGGTATAGTCTCCAGTAAAGACTTTGAAAGGGGCTCATATGGAAAAGAAGAAGGTTGGCACTCTACTAAGTTACCCGAGGGAACATCCCTAGACTCTCCCAATCTAGGGTCCTCCCCAACATGGGTACATTGGACAGCAGGACCACCAACGCAATACAAAGCATCACCCAAAGCATTTTTCACATAGAGAAAACAATTTGTAATGACATCCATTTCCTTAGCCAACCAAGTATGGGAGAGAGAGCAGGATTCAAACTTGTTCAAAAGAGAAGCGACCATGCCAGGATTATACTTGATATTCAAAGGAGAGGAAGTGTCCGAGCCATTGGAAACATCACAAGCAGAGTGGACGATTCCTGCTAGCGAAGGAATTTGTTTTTAGCATGAACCTTTTTCAAGAAATTATGTTCACCCAGTTTTGGGCATTGTGCCTTGAGGTGCCCCGTCTCGCAGCAAGAAAAACAACGGAAAGGGATCCGTTTGTAGTCCAGGGATTGAACCAAAGTCTCCTCCCCCCAGTGGATTAGTACCTCGACAGGTAAACCTATTGATAATCCCATTTCCACTAGCATGGATGCCATGCGTTTATCAACTCCATATAACATATCCTTATCCAAGTAAATGAGTCGATCGATGCGGTTGGCGAGATCTTCAAACATAGTCTTCGACCAAAGCTTAAGGGGGAAGCCAGGAATCAA
Source organism: Larix kaempferi (assembly GCA_027924585.1). Lineage (NCBI taxonomy): Eukaryota > Viridiplantae > Streptophyta > Pinopsida > Pinales > Pinaceae > Larix > Larix kaempferi. The sequence goes on from BSBM01000001.1 coordinate 12,788,720, forward strand.
TACCCATAAATTCCTCAACATCACTGGTTCTATTTGGGGATTAAACACAACATGCCAATGGGATAAAACTAGTGACCCACCACCGATAAGTCACGACCGCTCGAGTATTTTGTTTGCAGATTCAACGGATGGAAAATGGAAGCAGTACCACACATTGACCAGAATGTAAAGCTTTGGAGAATAGTCTACCACAGGATTCCATTTTTCCCTGATCTAGTTAACGAAATCAGACCAGTTTAGGGAGACATATTCTAACATGCGAATGAGGGTACAAGCCGATAGGAAAGCTATCCTGTCAATCTGAATATCCTTTCCCATCATCATATGGATGGGTTCTTCAAACGACCTGTAATACTTAAGGTACCGTTGAGCTTTAGCTCTCTTACTAGAGGGCTTCTGGTCATATTTCCTATTCTGAGGTGTCGACAGGAAGAAGGGGACTGACCTGACACAAAAAGTCATCTTGGATGCAAAAACCCATAAGAAGTAGATTTATCCACCATATAGTTTTTTACCGACCAAGTTCATTCCCTGGGCAGAAACGACACATGTTTCCCAATAAAAGAGGGCAAGTGGCATTGACTTCCTCCTTCAACGAGATATTTGGTAGAAATATTAAGCTCTTTAGAGGAAAAATAATTTCTTCCCTGCATCCGTTCATGCTCTAAGGAAACCCATTCCAGGACTTCGTCCTCCAAATCCGAGACAAAAGGATTTGGTGGGGTCGCCATCACCCCCACATAACCTGAAAAAACCAACAGAAGGGTCAAAGGAGGGTACTAGCATTGGCCACCAGAAAATCCACATGAAATGCTACTCTTAGAACCAATGAGGTTTAAGGGAGTCCGGAAACAAAAACAACAAAGGTTGAGGTGTAAACATGTATTAAAAAACAATGATAAAAATGAAAGGGCACGAATGTTGACCACAAAAACAACAGAAAGGAGGAAAACCCGATGGAAGCAAGTTCCGCAAAAAAAATAGGGTTGATGGAGCACACCCAAGATGGGATGAACTCTGAGTTAACTAGATGAAACACCTGGCCAACCACCAATTTAACACTATCATCCCCAAGTTCCATCGAGTCCGTTTTGAACCTGCGCTTCCTGAAACCCTCACCATTCCTGAACTTCCTTGGGCTCCTATTTTGAAAAGGAAGTGAAGGCCTTCCCCATAGTAGAAACAAAGACATAATGATGACCAATATATACTAGAGGATCTATTACTTTCGATTAGCTGAAACGATTAGGTTTCTATATAATTTGTCCGAATATCTCTATCATTTTGAAATTGAAATGGATAAAATAGACTTTGATATGGATATGGATATGTGTTGTATAATAATAATAATAATCTACTTGTAAAGTCATAGTTAGAGACTAATCTATTGTATGAGATCTCTTTGTTTGTGACAATGATTCACATCCTTTAATTAGGAAAGGATGTGAGTAACAGAGCTATACATACCTTGCTCTTCTAGATTTGAACCTATTATCTCTAAGATAAAAACACATGTTCTTAATCCCATTGAAAACAACACTTTTGAAGAAGTGGTAGATTACAAGTACCTCAGAATCGACTTCAGTAAAAATTTGAGTTGTGAAAGTTGTAGAAAAAAAAGAACTATGGGAGGTTGGAAAGCGTTTTATGCTCTCCAAAATAGATGCAGAGAGGCATAGCCATGGGATTGGAAAACTATGCAAAGTCTTTTTGGGCTCTTAGTGATCTCGGTTGTTCTCTATGGTTGTGAAGTATGGGCCAGCAATACCTTAGACTTACAGTGGAGACAAATAGAGAAGATTCAAAAACACATGATTACAGGCAAGTTCAAAATTAAGAGTTCAGTGCCATACGAGATCATGCTGAGTGAAATGGGGGTTGCTTCTATTGAAGCAATTGCTATGGTGTGGCTAATAAGATATCTAAAAAGAGTTGAGCAAATGAAAGAAGGTAGATGGCCCGTCTTCAAAGACATATTGTGCAAAAGAAAGAAGACTTGGATGCAAAAAAATATTAAATGGATTAGTAAATGGGATATGTGCTTGAACATGTGCCCCACTAATAGTAAAGAGATAAAGACTTTTGTTATCAATAAGTTCCACAAGCGAACTTGGAATAAAGAGTTAGGGAGAAAGAAAAAGTACTATATTGAAGAGTTTAACCCTACCTACAACCAGCTTCAAAATGGGTACATATGGGCCAATATATCTTGGAAAGCCAAAATACTTATTGCTCAATTAAGAACTAATTCCCATCAACTTCGTTGCGAGACAGAGCACTGGAAAAGGCCAAAAGAAGCTTGGGAAGAAAGAGTGTGTATTTTCTGCACCTCTGGTAAAGTGGAGATAGAAAAACATTTCATTTTAGAGTGTGAAGCCTTTAAGGACAGTAGAGACATGTATGCAAGTGTCTTGGTAGATAAATCTTGGGATAATTTATTCACTGAGGGGACCATGGAAAAATTGGGGGCACTCATCATCAAGTTAAATAGGCAAATGATTGAGTTATAGAAAATAACATGTGAAATGGTCTGTCCCATAAGCTATTTTTAACCTTACAGACGTGAAAATATTTTATTTCTTTCATAATCAATAATCTATTCAGTAATAAATATATCCACAGCTGCAATAATCTATATCTTTGCAACCGCAGCAATAAATGCATATTACAAGGTGCTTATGACTCTGTGATTTGATAAACATAGATACAGTAAGATACCGTGGTAGTAAAGCTGCATGAGGAAAATTATTAGCCTATTAAGATTATTTTAAACCACACATCGATCGATACCGTGGTAGACGGTAGTAGAAGAAGCTGCACGCTGAAAATGATTAGACACGCATATTAAGATATTTTAACTTACACATCCATCCTATTATAAAGTTGTGAATTCAACTTGTGATGCCTCACTATCATAGTGCATCATAGTATAGAAAGGACGAAAAATAAATCTTGCACACAGTACACATGGGAAGCATAAAAAAAATCTTACCCACATAGTACACATGGGAAGGAAAAAAATAAGAAAAAACTTTCACATGCAGATAGGCTTTTCCACTCTTCCCACATGTTTGCGTATGATTATGATGACTCCTCTACGGACCTGAGTGCCGCTAGAGCTATAGGAAAGCTCTGTGACAGTTATGCAGTACCACCTTACCAATTTATTTATGACATATATCATTAAATTTGACAGAGGGTCTTCATTTAGTTGTCTAATCGAAGCCCTTATGTGGTATTTTCTTTTTTGAAAATAAATATTTTATTTCACCAACACTCACATTTATTTGACAATTTAACATTATTTTGTTCCAATTTCAATGCAGTAGCATACGACCCAACCAGTGATATGGGACGGAATTAGATGAGTAAATGTTATGGCACAAAATAAGAAAAGTTACTGAAACGAAACTTCGACCAATTATCATGAGTTGGATTTTTTTAACTGGAATTGTGTTCCATATTCAAAAATAAATAAATTTGAAAAATGATAAAGTTGATGTTGAGTTAGAGGAATTATGAATATGATAATTATTTTTAACATGATTTTTTTTCCAGAAGAAAAAAAGTCTTTTGCTATTCATTTATGAGTCAAAGAAACTACACTATATCTCTAGTCCAGAGGACATTACAACTCATTCAGAGTATTCTAAGACATCCACAACCTTTCAACAAAAACAAAAAAAACTATGTTATTATATGTCTTTTTACTGATCCATATAACTGGAGATTACAAAATTTGTCCTTCTAAATTGCACCTATATATAACTTTATGGTCTATTTAGTTCCAGTTACCTCTAGACAGCTAGTAGCCAAAAATCTTTCTACAACAAATATATAGACCATTACTATGCTAATATAAATAAGTATTACAAAAAAAGCATCGACTTTCAGTAAATGATTATCATTTTCTCCTCCATAAGCTGATCCTTCACAAGATAACTAATAACCGCTCTTCCTTCACCCATTTCCAGCCCCTTCTTTGATAGAATTTATCAACCTTTTTGTTAAAAACCCTACTCACATGGCTGAATAATATATATGCAATAGAATTTTGTAGGTTCACAATCCTCTTTTTCCAAAAAGATAATGATGACACCATTAATTTATGAATGGCCAAAGATGATCCTTAACATGATTATCATATGGAAGATGTCATTTCATTGATTTAAAAAGTGGAAAATGAAAGAATAAACAAGGACATGACTTAAGGAATATAAAAAATAACTTTGTCCCACAAATGGCGTGCCAACATTAGTTTTGAAGTTTGAAGATGTTTAGGTGAATTTAAACCATTGAAATATGTGTAAAAAGCATGGGGTGAAAGTGGTAATTTTGAATGTAGAATATTTTTTATATGGATTTAATGTAACTCCAAGAGGGATAAATTGAAAAAGACATTCAAGAAAGAAAAACAAATGAAAAACAATATAGGAAGAAATTCATCAACATGGATTTTTTATGATCACATGGAACACATTATAGGGAAAACTCTCAAGGTGATTCGTCTTATGAAAGGTTATAATCAAAAGTATTGGGTTAAATTGAACACTTCCATAACATGGAAAGAAATAGAGGAGATGGGAAATCACATGAAGAAAATTCATCTATGAATGTTGAAGACATTGAAAAAGAAAAAAACACATGAATAAACTCATTTAAACAAAGAAATTGAATGCAATGCATAAAAACTAGAAGAACTTCCAATGGAGACTTGAGAGAGAGGATGGAGAGAAATCTCATACATTTCACTCAAACAATGAAAGAAATTGAGCAAGGGAAATTACAACTTGAGCATGAAAAAATGGAGCAAGAAAGCATAAGGATGGACACAATATTGGGTGTACAGACTTCAAATTGTAAAATTTTTGATTCATATAAATAACAATTCATGATCCACACTCAAAAAAATTATTTACCATTAAAAAGAAATGTATCATTGCCCCATACTAAAATTGTATTGTCTTACCCATTCAAGAAATACAATATATTTTTGTGTTTGACCTTCATCTCTCTCCATGGCTTGAAATCGCAATTGAGTATTAGAATTAGAATGTGGATCTACCTTGGTGTAGGGCTCATCTTCAAGATTCATTTGTAACAACATATGGAGCACACAACATGCCATTACAATTTTGGGCACCTTCTTCAATTATACACCTACATCTCTAAGGACCCATCTCCCTTTTAGTATACCAAATGAATTCTCAATTTTCACGAGGCCTCTAGATAAGTATTTGATAAAAAGTATGATCCATTGTTATTAAATGACTTCAATAAGTAGGGAGATATAGGAGAGGCATAATCTCCAATTAATTGGGGATAGTTAACTCTTCCTTCAATTTGAAATGTTTGAGCCACTAACACCTCTCTATTTTGCATGCATCTTTTTATTGCACAACAATTCCAATGATTTGCATCATCCGCACCATTGGGAGAATTGACACAAACACCCCAAAATATTTTTTTTTGTGTCACATATTCCTTGCAGGCAAACACTAAACAAAATGTCTATTTGCATTTCATAGGAGTATGATTCTCTCTTAGATGATTTGAGAGCTTAATATGTGTGCATCATTTGCACCATATATTGTGGGAAGCAAAGTTAAAGTATGAAAATCACTCATTGTGTTTTATAACCTAATACCAGTTGGAATACTAATATACCGATTTCAAATTTTGAAGGTTAATATTGATAACAACCATACTGTATTTTCTTACTATAGATTCTCCCACATAATAAAACTTTGGTATTACTTATGTAGAAGTTCCATGCGTTAGAGAATGCAAAGCTAGACATAATGCTTTTCTAGATTGTAATGACTTCTTGACAATTGTACCATGTTTGTGTATTTGTGTTGGGAATATATAGTTTTATTTTTGTCAACAACACATGAAAAAGAGAAAAAGACATCTTGTTGTGGTGACAATATAATATATCTTGATAATGTGGATTTTCTTGCCACACTTGTTGTTGAATTAAATTCCAAAACATGCTTTTCTTTGGAAATTTCCACCACTCTTTTGTTCTTTGCATATTGAATAGTAATTCAATTTCTGCATAAATGAGTATCATTCGTATTAAAAGGTTAATGAAATCATTGGATAAATTTGATGTATTTAAATAAGAAGGGCTCAATATGATTCAACCTCAAAACAAAAAAGTTTTATACCGATGAAAATAAAATGACTTTCTATAACACAATGTTATACATTATCTTGTTTACATCTAAACATTTTTTTAACATTCACATTATTACAAGTATTGAAGCATTATACACCTTCTACTAATATCTATTTCAATTTATTATATTTTTAATATTTATATTGTTGAAAAGTAAAATGCTATATACATCTACCGATTGCAACATAAAACAAGAGCCACAAGTGGCAATGTCCATGACCGGAGTGAAATGGAAATGCAAGAACAACCATGTGTGCAGTTGCAATGATTTTGATTTTCCATTAGTCATTTGGAGTAACGATGGTTAGTAGAGCAGTGCCATAGCTGCAACAAAAGAAGGGTGTATGTAAATATATTTATGACTATATGCCATATTGATAACAATTTTATGCCATATTTATAACAAGAGACAATGCCAACATGCCAATTATGTGTGAAATGAAAATTATGACAAGTATCAATGCAATTGATAAAATATGAGCAAATTAGATACAAAAATATATTATAGATAAGTATATATGCTTCTCTTCACTATGTGTAATCAATAAATTTAATGTGATACATCAATAGAATTAACACATTTACAATTATATGATATATTCATAACAATTATATAAGATATTTATAACAAGAGAAAAGGACATCATGTTACACAAAATCTAGAAACACTAACCAAATAGTCTATGTATACAATGACAATTACATAAACTTTTAGTGCAATTGATAAAGTATGAGCAAATTTGATATTAAAAAAGTGACATGGACAAGTAATAGAACTGGCTATGTTCATGGACAATTCTCAAGAATTGACCAAACAGTCTGTACGGAGTCTTGTCTCTATTGAATTTACATGGCCCTTAGGACCCTCCTATAATTAAATAGTCCGTAGGTAAACTTCTCGTCGGGCTCCCACAATTGAATAGTGCAAATAAACTCTTCCTTAAAAGTTATTAGTATTTTGTATTGGATCAAAGACCATAATTACTTATTTTGAAGTTGCATGTGCACCAATTAGGAAAGCGCCTTCCTTGATTCCTCCTATCCTATAAAAGCTAATAAATTTGCATTTAAAAAAAATAACTTTCCATGTTTCTCCTTGCTGATTTTACAATAGCAAATTAAAAAAAAGACACACCAATATGAATTAAAACATAATTTACACATAAATGCATTCCAAATTGTTACAGGGAAGATGGAGAAATTTCATAGAAAATATAGCTCAAAATAAGAACTCTCCTTGTTTATCCTTGTAGATTTTACAACACGGAATTAAAAATAAGACACACAAATATGTCATTGAACACAACACTCTAATAGAAAATTTCCATTGTAAAAGAACCACAACAACAAGAAAGAGATATTTTGCATTTTTTTCAATGTCTGTGAAAATGTTGCAATATCAAAAGCAGGGTGTTCCAAGGTGAACTTGCAAAGCCACATTGCTGGGAACTCTTGCAACAAAGGTAAGCACACAACTATTTAACACTATCCCAATACTCTTTGCAGGTTCTAGGGAAATAGTCATAGTCATTTCAATAGTTCTAACCCTCACAAGTAATTAGGTAATACCATTTTTTTAAACACAATAAAATGAGAAAATAAAGAAACAACAAGTAAATATTGCTTGTCTTTGATGCGGGCATGATCCATATGGCTCCGGTGAGAGGGTTGTGGATGTGTTATTTTGTTGTGGGTTGTGGATGTGGAGGGTAAAAACTTTCACATGCAGATAGGCTTTTCCACTCTTCCCCCACATGTTTGCGTATGATTATGATGACTCCTCTACGGACCTGAGTGCCGCTAGAGCTATAGGAAAGCTCTGTGACAGTTATGCAGCACCACCTTACCAATTTATTTATGACATATATCATTAAATTTGACAGAGGGTCTTCATTTAGTTGTCTAATCGAAGCCCTTATGTGGTATTTTCTTTTTTGAAAATAAATATTTTATTTCACCAACACTCACATTTATTTGACAATTTAACATTATTTTGTTCCAATTTCAATGCAGTTGCATACGACCCAACCAGTGATATGGGACGGAATTAGATGAGTAAATGCTTATGGCACAAAATAAGAAAAGTTACTGAAATGAAACTTCGACCAATTATCATGAGTTGGATTTTTTTAACGGGAATTGTGTTCCATATTTAAAAGTAAATAAATTTGAAAAATGATAAAGTTGATGTTGAGTTGGAGGAATTATGAATATGATAGTTATTTTTAACATGAATTTTTTTTCCAGAAGAAAAAAAGTTTCTTGCTATTCATTTATGAATAAAAAAACTACATTATATCTCTAGTCCAGAGGACATTACAACTCATTCAGAGTATTCTAAGACATCCACAAACTTTCAACAAAAACAAAAAAACTATGTTATTATATGTCTTTTTACTGATCCATATAACAGGAGATTACAAAATTTGTCCTTCTAAACTGCACCCATATATAACTTTATGGTCTATTTAGTTCCAGTTACCTCTAGACAGCTAGTAACCAAAAATCTTTCTACAACAAATATATAGACCGATTACTATGCTAATATAAATAAGTATTAAAAAAAAGCATCAACTTTCAGTAAATGGTTATCATTTTCTCTTCCATAAGCTGATCCTTCACAAGATAACTAATAACCGCTCTTCCTTCACCCATTTCCAGCCCCTTCTTTGATAGAATTTATCAACCTTTTTGTTAAAAACCCTGCTCACATGGCTGAATGATATATATGCAATAGAATTTTGTAGGTTCACAATCCTCTTTTTCCAAAAAGATAATGACGACACCATTAATTTATGAATGCCCAAAGATGATCCTTAACATGATTATCATATGGAAGATGTCATTTCATTGATTTAAAAAGTGGAAAATGAAAGAATAAACAAGGACATGACTTAAGGAATATAAAAAATAACTTTGTCCCACGAATGGTGTGCCAACATTAGTTTTGAAGTTTGAAGATGTTTAGGTGAATTTAAACCATTGAAATATGTGTAAAAAGCATGGGGGTGAAAGTGGTAATCTATTTTTTAGATGGATTTAATGTAACTCCAAGAGGGATAAATTGAAAAAGACATTCAAGAAAGAAAAACAAATGGAAAACAATGTAGGAAGAAATTCATCAACATGGATTTTTTATGACCACATGGAACACATTATAGGGAAAACTCCCAAGGTGATTTGTCTTATGAAAGGTTATAATCGAAAGTATTGGGTTAAATTGAACACTTCCATAACATGGAAAGAAATAGAGGAGATGGGAAATCACATGAAGAAAATTCATCTATGAATGTTGAAGACATTGAAAAAGAAAAAAACACATGAATAAACTCATTTAAACAAAGAAATTGAATGCAATGCATAAAAACTAGAAGAACTTCCAATGGAGACTTGAGAGAGAGGATGGAGAGAAATCTCATACATTTCACTCAAACAATGAAAGAAATTGAGCAAGGGAAATTACAACTTGAGCATGAAAAAATGGAGCAAGAAAGCATAAGGATGGACACAATATTGGGTGTACAAACTTCAAATTGTAAAAATTTTGATTCATATAAATAACAATTCATGATCCACACTCAAAAAAATTATTTACCATTAAAAAGAAATGTATCATTGCCCCATACTAAAATTGTATTGTCTTACCCATTCAAGAAATACAATATATTTTTGTGTTTGACCTTCATCTCTCTCCATGGCTTGAAATCGCATTTGAGTATTAGAATTAGAATGTGGATCTACCTTGGTGTAGGGCTCATCTTCAAGATTCATTTGTAAAAATATATGGAGCACACAACATGCCATTACAATTTTGGGCACCTTCTTCAATTATACACCTACATCTCTAAGGACCCATCTCCCTTTGAGTATACCAAATGAATTCTCAATTTTCACGAGGCCTCTAAATAAGTATTTGATAAAAAGTATGATCCATTGTTATTAAATGACTTCAATAAGTAGGGAGATATAGGAGAGGCATAATCTCCAATTAATTGAGGATAGTTAACTCTTCCTTCAATTTGAAATGTTTGAGCCACTAACACCTCTCTATTTTGCATGCATCTTTTTATTGCACAACAGTTCCAATGATTTGCATCATCCGCACCATTGGGAGAATTGACACAAACACCCCAAAATATTTTTTTTGTGTCACATATTCCTTGTAGGCAAACACTAAACAAAATGTCTATTTGCATTTCATAGGAGTATGATTCTCTCTTAGATGATTTGAGAGCTTAATATGTGTGCATCATTTGCACCATATATTGTGGGAAGCAAAGTTAAAGTATGAAAATCACTCATTGTGTTTTATAACCTACTACCAGTTGGAATACTAATATACCGATTTCAAATTTTGAAGGTTAATATTGATAACAACCATACTGTATTTTCTTACTATAGATTCTCCCACATAATAAAACTTTGGTATTACTTATGTAGAAGTTCCATGCGTTAGAGAATGCAAAGCTAGACATAATGCTTTTCTAGATTGTAATGACTTCTTGACAATTGTACCATGTTTGTGTATTTGTGTTGGGAATATATAGTTTTATTTTTGTCAACAACACATGAAAAAGAGAAAAAGACATCTTGTTGTGGTGACAATATAATATATCTTGATAATGTGGATTTTCTTGCCACACTTGTTGTTGAATTAAATTCCAAAATATGCTTTTCTTTGGAAATTTCCACCACTCTTTTGTTGCTTGCATATTGAATAGTAATTCAATTTCTGCATAAATGAGTATCATTCGTATTAAAAGGTTAAGGAAATCATTGGATAGATTTGATGTATTTAAAGAAGACGGGCTCAATATGATTCAACCTCAAAACAAAAAAGTTTTATACCGATGAAAATAAAATGACTTTCTATAACACAATGTTATACATTATCTTGTTTACATCTAAACATTTTTTTAACATTCACATTATTACAAGTATTGAAGCATTATACACCTTCTACTAATATCTATTTCAATTTATTATATTTTTAATATTTATATTGTTGAAAAGTAAAATGCTATATACATCTACCGATTGCAACATAAAACAAGAGCCACAAGTGGCAATGTCCGTGACCGGAGTGAAATGGAAATGCAAGAACAACCATGTGTGCAGTTGCAATGATTTTGATTTTCCATTAGTCATTTGGAGTAACGATGGTTAGTAGAGTAGTGCCATAGCTGCAACAAAAGAAGGGTGTATGTAAATATATTTATGACTATATGCCATATTGATAACAATTTTATGCCATATTTATAACAAGAGACAATGCCAACATGCCAATTATGTGTGAAATGAAAATTATGACAAGTATCAATGCAATTGATAAAATATGAGCAAATTAGATACAAAAATATATTATGGATAAGTATATATGCTTCTCTTCACTATGTGTAATCAATAAATTTAATGTGATACATCAATAGAATTAACACATTTACAATTATATGCTATATTCATAACAGTAATATAAAATATTTATAACAAGAGAAAAGGACATCATGTTACACAAAATCTAGAAACCTTAACCAAATAGTCTATGTATACAATGACAATTACATAAACTTTTAGTGCAATTGATAAAGTATGAGCAAATTTGATATTAAAAAAGTGACGTGGACAAGTAATAGAATTGGCTATGTTCATGGACAATTCTCAAGAATTGACCAAACAGTCTGTACGGAGTCTTGTCTCTATTGAATTTACATGGCCCTTAGGACCCTCCTATAATTAAACAATCCGTCGGTAAACTTCTCGTCGGGCTCCCACAATTGAATAGTGCAAATAAACTCTTCCTTAAAAGTTATTAGTATTTTGTATTGGATCAAAGACCATAATTACTTCTTTTGAAGTGCATGTGCACCAATTAGGAAAAAGCCTTCCTTGATTCCTCCTATCCTATAAAAGCTAATAAATTTGCATTTAAAAAAAATAACTTTCCATGTTTCTCCTTGCTGATTTTATAATAGAAAATTAAAAAAAAGACACACCAATATGAATTAAAACATAATTTACACATAAATGCATTCCAAATTGTTACAGGGAAGATGGAGAAATCTCATAGAAAATATAGCTCAAAATAAGAACTCTCCTTGTTTATCCTTGCAGATTTTACAATAGGGAATTAAAAAAAAGACACACAAATATGTCATTGCACACAACACTCTAATAGAAAATTTCCATTGTAAAAGAACCACAACAACAAGAGAGAGATATTTTGCATTTTTTTCAATGTCTATGAGAATGTCGCAATATCAAAAGCAGGGTGTTCCAAGGTGAACTTGCAAAGCCACATTGCTGGGAACTCTTGCAACAAAGGTAAGCACACAACTATTTGACACTATCCCAATACTCTTTGCAGGTTCTAGGGAAATAGTCATAGTCATTTCAATAGTTCTAACCCTCACAAGTAATCAGGTAATACCATTTTTTTAAACACAATAAAATGAGAAAATAAAGAAACAACAAGTAAATATTGTTTGTCTTTGATGCGGGCATGATCCAGATGACTCTGGTGAGAAGGTTGTGGATGTGTTATTTCGTTTTGCTGGTTGGGAGCCTGACAGGAATTTTAGCGACATGATGTTTAATTGCAGGAGGGTATGCACATGCCTCCTAGGCTGGAGGTTTGGGCATTGCTGGAGTTAATGCATAGAGGATGGTGTTTAATGGGCGTCCGTGTGAACGCAGGTTGAACCAACTCACAAAGCTTAGAGAATTAAATCTTAGCAAATGCCATGAGATACCAGACTCACTAGGTATGGACAATCTAAGCTCTTTAGAAAAGCTAAATGATAGTAGATGCAAAAAGCTCCAAAATTTAGAAACATTGGTGATGCTCACAAAGCTTACATAACCAAACCTTAGTGTATGGCATGGAATAACATAGATGCTAGGGAAGGACAATTTGTCTTCATTGAAGATATTGAATGTTGATGGATGCCAAAAGCTCCAAAGCATGCGACAGTTAGCCTAGCATATAAAGCTTAACAAATTTGATGTTAGTAAATGCCATGATTTACCAGAGCTCCCAAGTGTGGAAAATCTGACTTCTTTAGAGTTATTGAATGTTAATGGGTGTGAGAAGATTGAGATCATAACAAGGTTTCCGCCGCTCATAATGCTTACATAACTAATTGTTAGTAAATGTCATGGGATATGAGAATTGCCAACTATGGAACATTTGACACCTTCTCACAAGCTAAATGACAGTGGTTGTGATCCAGGAGGATCATTTCAGTCGAAGAATGAAGATGGTGTCTGTTTTCTTTGTAGTTGATCAACCATCGAAGAGCTTTCAGGAATATTTCAAAGGCAACTTGAACGAGGACAAATGGACCTCGCATGCGGAGAAGATTCTAGGTTGAAGTTTCGAAAACAAGAAGGACTTCTGCGACAATTTGTACATAAAAGTATTTTTATGGAAAAACTTTGTAATAAGGAATTTGATGTAGAGATGCACATTAAATTCTCAATTTTAATTGTAAAAAGGAAATTAAGAGGTGAGAATCCACCTCATGACTTAGTTTCCTAAACCTAAGGGATGTTGAGATCCTTATGGAGGAAGAAGATGACTCTTCCTCCACATACCCTTAAGGTGTCTCCTGATCCTACTTTAGGGGATCATGGGAGAGATATGCTCCTTCTTATGGGTGATGACTAATCATCCATTAGGAAGCTATAAAATCCCCTCATTGGGAGAAGGATGACAATGGTTCTTTGAGAGCTTTTGGAGAGCTTGGTGAGAGCTTTGCAATATGAGGAGTTTAGTCCTTCTAGTGTTTGGAGAAAAGTCATTTATGTGAGTGCCTTCTTGAATCCTTGTTAAGGAGAAGGTAGCTTTGTATGGAGCATGTAACAAATTTGTGAGAAGGTCCTAGCCTTTCTTGGAGAAGGATAATAAAACAGTTTGGCATTATTCGAGCCCAGAGACCTAACCAAGGGGTCTAGTGAATTCCGTTATCATCTCGGTTTTGCGTAATGTCTATATGTGTTTGATGCAAAATTTAAGTTTAGATGCAAAAGATTTTATTTTAAAATTCCAATTTCTTTATGTTATAAAATAAAATTGAGAATTGATTAAGAATTTGTGAGTTGAAGAAAAGTAAGTTGTCTATTTTCAGATCAAGTTTGGTATCAAAGCAAGTTTCAATCTAGTTTCGGATCTGATTTTACTTGTTTGAAGACATTTAGCATCTCAGTTGTAGATCTAATATGGAAATTCTACAAAATAATCCTTCTATTTCAGTTTATGCAACTCTTTGTAGAGATGTAGATTTCCGCGAAAGCTTTTTCTCGATGGACAAAAAAGTACGAGAATTATATAATGAAGGAAAAGAAAGTGTTGAGCTGCGAAGACAAGTAGAAGTCTTGAAAAACGAGAAGCGAGAACTTCAAGAGCAAATCAAGGAGATGCAGCATAGGATGCAAATTCAAGAGGACTCGTTAGCTAAATATGAAAACGCCAACAATCCAGGAAGTCCTTCTACAGTAGAAGACAATGGAATTTGCATTTTCTATCCTCATGCGGAAGCAAATCACATGGAGGTCTCAGCTTCTACATCTTCAAACAAGGAGGAGGAGGATACCTCGAAGATCAGGAAAATGTATTTGGACAGATTTCTCCCTCAGGCAAAAGATGAGGTAAATAAGAGCCATGTTCATTCAGTTGCTTCTCCTTCAAGCATTTGTTTAGGATCATTCGAAAAACATACACGTGGGATTGGTATGAAACTCCTAACCAAGATGGGGTTCAATGGAGGAGGTCTTACTACGGATGGCAAAAGAATTATATGACCAATCGAAGTGGAGGAACTTCCTCGATATCAGGGATTGGGATATAAAGAGCCGCTGTCCAGTGAAAGCTCTTGGGAGAGTTGTTCCTACTGTTGAAAACGAGGGCATGCTTCATATCATTGTTGAGATTTGCATCCTGAATTGAAACCAAAATGGTTTCAAATCCGTGAAGGTAAAAGAAAGCTATATGCTAACAGTGATTTTGAAGCGTCAAGCAAGTCACCAAGAAGCAATGCAGTTAAGAAAATTCCAAGGTATGATGACAATTGTTTCTGTACTTTCTGTAGAGGAAAGAATCATAATGTTGCGGGATGCTGGAAATCTAAAGCCTATGGAAGAAGAAAATGTGCAGTTAAAAGTAAGCCACAGAAAGAAAATCCTTCTCTTTGGGTAAAGAAGAAGGATGGCGTTGGTAGACGTCCATAGCCAGAAAAAGCTGATTCACAAGATGAGGTTTCTTCGTCCAAGGATAATGAGCAACACTCGTCTAATTGGTTGAGTAAGAATTGGTTTTCTTTTCTGTAAAACTAATATTCTTTTATGTTGCTTGCATAAATTTATTTAGTGATGGCTGAGGCATGATGAAAAATCTCCAAAGTTACTTTTATGCATGCTACATTAATGTGATTGCACATTACAATAATTATCGAGATCGGTCGTTTCAACCATTCACAAGGCCACTATATATAAGCCAAGTTCGAGTTCTTACAACTGTGTCACAGTGTTGAATTGTGTTATAAATTGCAGAAAGTTTGAGAGGTTTAGAACAAGGAAGCTACAGAAGCACAATTGATAATGGTCTTATGCTATGGTCTGGTCAATCTTTTGTTCTTTTATGATTGATTGACAATGACTCTTATGATATTTTACTCATCTTGATGTTTTCTTCAAAAGGTCTGATTGCATTCTTGATGGAAGAAAATTATTTGAAATTATTTTACTCGACCTTGTGCAGAGAACTGTGAGTGAAGCAAAACAAAGGCATAAGGAGCAATATCGTTCTTGATTGAAGCACAGATTTTGGCTATGGCAGGAAGCCTCGGGACTCTCCGTTGCATGAACCTCCATAGAATTCAATCGGTTTCTCCATTCAAATCCGTCATGTATACGCCCAAAAACAGCTCATAATATGCAGGCTGATAGAGATCAACAACTCAGGGGATTGTATGACAATTCTACGAAGCTAGAAGCAGAAATGAAAGCAGAATTTGTGCAACATGCAAAGAATCAGAAAATGGGTTCTGTCAGTCAAGAATTGACATCCCAGGTGAAAACTCTTACAGAAGAGTTGACAAGACACATGCTGATATGCAACATGGTTTAAAATAATTTTTTTTCATTATTATGAGTTTGCATCTCGATAATGCATCTCTTAAAATTTATTTTTTCCATATGATTAAATATGAGAACGTGACTGTGAAAGAATTGCAGCCCAAATTTGATGAATTGAGTCTGCGACCTGCAGGTTGCATCACAAAAGTTTTTGTCAAAGGTTATGTATCCTTATGTTGATCATCAATCAAGTCGAAGGTGTCTTGATATGGTCCTGAATGTTATGAGGAGAAGGCTGCCCAAGATGGGAGCTTCCCCAACTGCAAAGTCTTGCCTTCGGTTGTAAAAAGGCAAAATGAAGGAAATGAATTTTTGCACTTTTATAGTGGGTTTTTGAAACCATAAAGTTTCACCACTAATACATTGGATGTATTTATCTTTTGGCTTAAAAATGGCCATGAAAAAATTGTAAAAGGCTTGTTTTAGCCACTCTTAGAGGTGCAAAGAGTGAGAGAGGCATTATTTTTGTGCCTAAAGCCTTAATTGAAAAAAAATGTAATTAAAAGTCTTATTGAACATTATAAAAATGTAAATTTGGGTGCATGATCGGCGGTGCCCGACACCCTAAAATATGAGAAAAAAAAATGCAAACATCAGTCCAAGTGAAGCCAAAGATAGCCATGAACAAAGCAATGGAGAAAATGGAGATAACAGATTCTTCTAGAGTTTGTAAATTTTTGGAGGTCCAAAAGTTTTTTCAGTGGGGAGATTTGATTTAGGAGGATCATCTCAGTCGAAGAATGAAGATGGTGTCCGTTTTCTTTGCAGTTGATCAGCCATCGAAGATCTCTCAGGAATATTTCAAAGGCAACTTGAACGAGGACAAATGGACCTCGCATGCGGAGAAGATTCTAGGTTGAAGTTTCGACAACAAGAAGGACTTCTGCGACAATTTGTACATAAAAGTATTTTTATGGACAAACTTTGTAATAAGGAATTTGATGTAAAGATGCTCATTAAATTCCCATTTTTAATTGTAAAAAGGAAATTAAGAGGTGAGAATCCACCTCATGACTTAGTTTCCTAAACCTAAGGGATGTTGAGATCCTTATGGAGGAAGAAGAGGACTCTTCCTCCACATACCCTTAAGGTGTCTCCTGATCCGACTTTAGGGGATCATGGGAGAGATATGCTCCTTCTTATGCGTGATGACTAATCATCCATAAGGAAGCTATAAAATCCCATCATTGGGAGAAAGATGGCAATGGTTCTTTGAGAGATTTTGGAGAGCTTGGTGAGAGCTTTGCATTATGAGGAGTTTAGTCCTTCTAGTGTTTGGAGAAAAGTCATTTATGTGAGTGCCTTCTTGAATCCTTTGTTAAGGAGAAGATAGCTTTGTATGGAGCATGTAGCACATTTGTGAGAAGGTCCTAGTCTTTCTTGGAGAAGGATAATAAAATAGTTTGGCATTATTCGATCCTAGAGACGTAGCCAGGGGGTTTGGTGAACTCCGTTATCATCTCGGTTTTGCGTAATGTCTTTATGTGTTTGATGCAAAATTTAAGTTTAGATGCAAAAGATTTTATTTTCAAATTCCAATTTCTTTATGTTATAAAATAAAATTGAGAATTGATTAAGAATTTGTGAGTTGAAGAAAAGTAAGTTGTCCATTTTCAGATCAGGTTGTGAGAACATCAAGAACATACAAAGGTTGGAGCAGCTCATAAAGCTTACATAAATAAATGTTAGTCATTGCGATGCAACAGCAGAGATGGCATGTGTGGAATATTTCATTTAATTACAGATGTTGAATTTTGATGGATGCTAGAAGTTCCAGAACATACAATTGTTGCAACAACTTATAAAGCTTTAAACGCTAAATATTAGTGAATTCAATGATAAACCAAAGATTCCAAGTATGGAAAATTGGACTTCTTTAGACATGTTGAATGCTAGCAGAAGTGTCAAACCTGAGATCATACCAAGGTTGGGGAAACTATAAATGCTCAGAGATATGTATGTTAGTAAATTCCATGGGATACCAACTCTAGTAACTATGGAACACTTGACTTCTCTAAAGAAACTGAAACCTAGTGGATGCATGAATACCAAGCTATTAGGTTGTTCGTACGATTACAAGATGCCACATTTTTGGGATTTTGCAAGGTTGTTCCATGGATATGATTTGATAAAGGCACCTCGAAAGTTGGGGTAGGGGTTTGGATTGATGTGTGTCTGCATTGAAGTTTGTGTGATTTAGGAGGTTTAATCTAGATGCGCTTGTGTTTGATGTGGACTTTGTGTCGTTTGCTTGTCTTTGATTTGGGCATGTTGCATATGACCTCGATAAGAGGGATGTGGGCGTGTTTTTTCATTTCACCGGTGGGAGGCGTACCCGCCTCGCATGAATAAAACATGAAGCAATGAAAGCCCTGCTACTATGTAACAATGTATGCTCAAATGCTTAACAACCATGAATTCCTAACATCGATTTCTCTAAGCTTTGAGAGCTTTCGCAAGCCTTGCATGCTCTCAAGCTATAACAATAGATCAAGTTCGAACCTTCTCCATGAACTTGACCTCGAGGTAATGAGCCTAGGGTTAATATGGATTTCCCCGACCGTAAATGATTTTTGTGCATGTATATTTATTTTAAATATATTGTTTAACCTTTACTCACTCTTTATATAGACCATATATAATTTCTAATTGTGGTGAAGAAATTTGCTTGTTGTTGCCTCATTGGCTTACTCTGCCAACTATAATGTTTTTTCCCACCTTATCTAAGTTGGTCATGATAGGGTTTCACTCATGGAGCTCCTTGGTTGTGAGGGGGCATACTAGGAAAACAATAATAGGAAGACCGAATTTAAGAAAGTTGCTTTCTATTTCTTTTTTCGGGGCTCATTGAGGGTGATTATACTGCCATAAAGTGTGCAAGATACCTTCTTTAGGATGCAACACTGCATAGGATTTTGCCTTTTTTTATTCCTTTATTGTTGAATTAGGACACAACCATAAAAAGATGGGGGTGAAAGAGAATTCAAATAATTATAATGTGAATGAAGTTGCTTGGGCGCAATATGAACTTGTTGTTGAACTTTATAATTGTTCTTTCTTAAGTGCTTATACTATTCTCTCATGCACTCATACCGTTAATGCTTATATTGTTGTTGTTATTATATTTCTATTAGAAAAGTGTAGTGAACACAATATCTATATATATTGTAAATAACTAGATGTTGGTAATTAGAATTGTAGGAAAGCCAAAATACCAGGAGGGAATTTCTTGTGTGCTTGAATACAACATGCTTAATATTCAAGTACATGATCCATTTAATATATAGGCTCATAGTTTTGTAATGGTGTTTTTCTCCACATGCATAGAAAGCTTACCCAACTTAGAGAACTTGATCTTAGAGATTGTGATGAGATAGAAGTATTTTCATGTGTTGAACATTTGAACCTACACTATTACATAGTAATAGAGATTTCATTGCTTTATGTTTTGTTCTTCTACCTATACATCTCTAGAGGTATATAGTAGTAGGGCTTGTATTGGCCACCAACAATAACCTCCCACAAACACTCAAACTCCGAGGTTTAAGTGTGTTGTACTACAAGTGTTTAGTGCCAAGGGTTGTGGGTGTATTGCATTTGTTTTGTACTAGACATAATCCCCATAGGACATGCAACAATGCAAAGTACACAAGCCAATGGTTTGGCACATTCATTGAATGTTATACGTTGATTTCTGAAGTAGCATAATTGATATTTTATTGTTCACTGTAGTCAAAGGATATGACAATAGTTGTTCCATAATGGTACTGACAACTTCAGGATTTGTTTCAAAAGTTCATTTATGATATCCCGTTCATTGGTTAATGGCTGCAAAGTGGAAAAAGCTAGCAGCTACGAAATATAGGGTTGGCATGAACACATGTTTCCCCATTGAATGATCCTGTGCGCGGGGTGTTAATGCCAACATTCTCGACTTTTCACCTAGTTTGGAGGTTTGTCCACACCAATTCCAAGATGCAACATTTTTTTTCTTCTAAATTTGCAAAGTTCTTTGCATGAATCAAATTTGGTAAAGGCGCCTCAGAAGTTGGAGTGGTAGTTTGCATTGAGATCTGTTGAACTTGAAGCTATTAGCTTGTTGCAATTCACTTGGCTTAAGATTTTGTTGCAATGTAGCTCACATTGCGGTTGATTTCTATCATAAAAGATAAAATCACTATCTCTCCAATGGCCTAGGATCCATCAATGGAGGATATATGCTTTTATAATAGCAAATGAATTGTTCTCAATAGAGACATCAACGAAATCCAAGAGAAACTATTGTTAAACTAATTGGACAATCTCATAGTGAAGTCTAGGAGAGCATCCATTCTAAGATTATGCATTGGAAATTTTCCAAGGCATTGAACCTACAGGAATAAATGTTAGGGAAAATAATGACACTTAGAGAACTATATGTTAGTGAATTTCATGGGATACCAAAGCTAGTAACTGTTTACAGATAATCCGTCAGTGCAGTCACTAACCGATATCCCTAGTACGAATGGTTCGTATCTAGACCAAAATAAGTACACAAAAAAATTAATTTTCTAGATTGATCAAATGCAAAGAGTATCAGAAGATAACTCACCTTACAAATGCAGTACTATCTCGTTTCTTGATGTAGATCCTGATCTATAGATCTTCGGATCTCCAGTTGCAAAACAACATACCACAAGTGGAAACAAACAAGTAGTGATAGCATATAAACATAGATCAACCTAAACTGGCAGTCAAAGAAGCCAATTCTAAAGATCCTATAATAACAATATGTTTATGGAAATAATCTTTATTAATGTAATCATCAGAAATACATAGACAAAGTTTACAACCAAGCTTTGGCGTCGTAACTCCTTCCAAATGATCCTAGCCTCAAAGATCCAAGCTTTGCCTCCTAATGGATGAAATGGAAACAATTCTAGCAAAATTTCAGTAGCATTTAAGTGCTCTATCTCCTTCCTCCTTGATCATGAAGAGGGGGTTTTTATTTATAGGCCTAAAGGGATAAGATAGGTTGAGGATTTGTGGGAGAATATCAAGGGATCATACCACTAGGTAAGGGGATCAAGTGCCACCTTTACTAGTACATAGGGATAAGCTTCCACATAACCAAGGGTTCTAGAAGCCGCTCAAATCTTATCTTTCTCCTTTTAAACCAACAGTGCCACACCTTACACACAAGCACCCCGCGTCTTTTAGGGGTGACACACCTTGTACAAAGGAAACTTGTTTCACTGAGGTGTTCTGCCAGTGTGTAGAGCACATCACCAAGGGTGTAACGCGCCTTGTCAATGGGTAGGGCGCATCGGGGTGACAACAAAAAGGTATAAAGAGAAACAACAATTCTCCTTTCAATTATTTGGCCCAAGTGATTTAGGAATTAGGTCAAACAGAGGACACATAACTCATGATGACGATATTTTGGTGTAACAGAATTCCCCCCAAAGCATGAAGCTAGTGAAATAGGGTAGGTGAGATGTTTTGAAATACAGAAGTCCAAGGGAAGGATCATCGATTGGAGTGACGAACAAAGAGTCCTACCATTATTTACCATTTCATAATTACTTGCGAATAGTAAAAATTATTTACCATTTAATTTTTACCAAGTTAAATAGTGAGAAAAAACCTCTTTGGATCTCAATCTTCCGTCGCCAATTGTGGGAGCCTCAGTAAGTCATTCAACCTCCTGTCAGTCCTAGGTAACTCTAAATGTCATCCTCTTTGATTTGATGGTTAGAATTTTGTTTTTCATGCAAGTTTTTTGGGATTTTAAGACTCATTCCAAAGGGTAAAAACACGCGCCCTAGGTGACGTGCTTTCCACTTTTGGGAAGTGCGTCACTCAAGAGTGATGCGCCTTTCCTACGGGCAAAGTGTGTCGCTGATGCCCTGTCTATAAAGACGAGGTGTGTCAACGCAATTTGACCCACAAACTTGGGAATGGGCCCCAAAAAACAAGTTTTAATGCAATGAAAAGGATCTAATTCCCATTATTTTGGTGTTTATGCAGGGTTTGTGTAATATCCCGAGTTTGACCCCATTGCATTAAAATGTAAATGATGTAAAATTGTTATAAAATCATGGTGAGGAGCTCAAGGCCAAGGCCCCGCCACCGATTTATTGATGCATATGGTTTACATGCTAGCCATGCACATTGGAATTGTAAATATGCATTTTAAGAAAATACCCACAACTAGCTATGCAATGCAACAAGAGATGGGGGCATGATTCTACAAGGAATTGGGAGGGAAATATTCAAACCCTTGAGCCAATGAAGTCAATCCAAGTGTCAATGAGAGAACCCATCAACCATCAACTACCCATGTTGACTTTGGTGCCCAATCATTCATTTCTCCCAAGAGTTGGGTGAAGTAGTTAATGCCTTGGGGATTGGGGAGGTATGGCTGTCCAAATTCAAGTATGGGAAAACCACCCTCATGGAAAATCGTGTTTTTTCTTCTTGGGCAAGAAAATAGCCATGATTTTCTCCCTAAGCCATTACCCATGAAGGAGTTTGGTCTCTCTCACGTTTTTTGGAACCGCCTGGGCGTTTTCTAGCCACGTTTTTATGGTTTCTCTGGGTCTTCTAGCTGGGAAGAGGGCGTTTTTGTGTTGCAGACTTGTTGGGAGCTACCTGGGCATTTTTCTCCACTGATTTCAGTGTTTTCCTCCCTTTTGGCATTGCTGGGAACTCGTTTTTGTATTACATACCTGTTGGGAAGGAGAGAGCACGATTTGGGGGTTTGTAGAGACCATTGCAGCTCTTTGAATGCCCATGGACCTTTTCTGAAAATGAATTTTCCTTCCCAGGGTTGTTTTCCCCATTTCTCACTTCGTTTTTGGTTGCACACATTTTCCATTCATACCCAACACTTGGGATTTTGCTGTTATGTGTATCCATGCCCAGTTTATGAGTTTTCTATGTGTAGTGGATTGTTGGGGTTGAAATGGGTTTCCATTGTTTTGGCTTGAGCTTGAGTGGAAGCATCCACAAATGAAGAGGGTTTATATTTAGCTTGATAAACCCAGCTGTGGTCTGGCTTGGCTTAAATGCAAATAATTATTTGGTTGTGTATGAGCTTGAAATCCCCTTTTCCTTGTAGAGATCATGCCCAGCTCGGGGGTGGTCTCTGAGTGCCGAAATAATACAGGCTGGACAGAGACCTACGGTTGGGTGGAACGTTGCAGCGACATAGCTAGTTGTGTGGGACAATTGCACAACAAAGATAAGTGTTTTCTATCTATGTGTTTTGCCTCTGCAGTGTTTAAATTAAATGACTATTATTGATATATTGAATGCATATGAAATTTTGTGTGTGGATGAGTTTATCTCCGCTGTGCATGTTTGTTGAATTTACATATGCACACATGGGTTTTTAATTGTATGAATCTAATGAATGGGATGGGTTTGTTTAAAAATCCCCATAGATTGGCATCATGTTCCCTTCCAGAAATTGGATAGATGGGTGGGGACGTTACATTATGGTATCAGAGCTTATGGTTCAACACTACCGCTGTTGGGCCCTTCATAGAGATATAAATCATTGCGTGTATATGTATGTAGTATTTGAAGTTAAAATGGATTAAAGAAACTTGAAGATCTCATAACTTCTATTTGATTAAGATGAGAAATCATTCCCATGACTGTTTTGGGGATTATTGCAAAATTGCTTACATTGATTTCATCGTATGAAAGTGAGGAAGGAGGGAGAAAATCCATTTTCAGGTTGAATGCTTACTTACATTGTTTCTCATGCAGTAGCATTCTGTTTTTGTATTTGTTGATTGCCTCCATGGAGGAGAGAAGGAGGCGCAACCTCTTGCCATCTTGTATTATTTTGTTGTTTTGTTGTTTCATGCTTGACATGGAAGAGGTGCAATATTTCTTGAAACACTTTTACTGTTTTATGCGAGTTTGATCTGTAAGTAGCTTACCTCTGTAAAGAAACGAGGGACATATTTCAAGAAAAATTCTAACTGTTTTTGAAAATTTGAAAATTTTCTAAAGTGTTTATGAGTTTCTGCCAAAGACCTTGTCGGCAAAGATAAGCCCAAAAGCGCCACAACAGTCGGCAGGAAAGTTGTTAACTCTGCGCCGAAGGGAAGTGGTCAGCGGTCGCAGGATTAGTGGTCGAAGATTTTAACCTTATCTATTGCGACACGATTGGCGGAGATGTTGCTAATTTTGCGCTGAAAAGATGAAGGAAAAATTTTAAATTTTTCTAAGTGTTTTCGAATTTTGCCTAAGGGTTGCGGTGGCGGGAGTTACGCTAATTTTCTGCGCGCGCGGCGAAGTCAAGATTAACTTTGCGACGCAGCGGCGGGAGTTACGCTAACTTTCCGCGATGCAACGAAAAAATTTATGCTGAGTTTGCGACGCGCGACAACAAAAATTAGTGTTAAATCTATGACATGCACGGCGGAAAAATTAACATTAAGATCCACGCCACCTACGGAAATTTTAATGTTAAGATCCGCGCCAACCGTGACAAATTTAGGCTTAAATGCTGCGACGTGCTTCGGCGAGATTTTGCGAATTTTTCGTGTGAACGCGGTCGGCGATTTTGAGCTTAACTTTTGCGACGCGGGCAACAAATTTAAGCTTAACTTTTGCGACGTGGGCGACAAATTTAATCTTAACTTTTGCGACGCGGGTGACAATTTTAGGCTTAAAATCTGCGATGCGACGAAAATTTTAGAGATAAATCCAGCGATAAAGGTCAGTGGAGTTAAGGTTAAGACTAGCGATAGATTGCGCGAAATGGCAAGCCCCCTTGACCCCCGTCGTCCCCTGGAGACAGTCGTTGAAAGTATGAAGTGCAGTTTCTATGCTTGAAATGAGAAGCAGGAATTGCATAGAAAGTTTGTGGAAATGCATTGCGGAAAAGCAATGGGAGCAGTAAGGCAACGCTGATGAAAGGGAAATCTCTCACATTAAACCATTTATGTTTATAACATAATAATTGTATGCTTGGAAAATATCATGAATGAATGTTATACACGTGAATACATACATTGAATTTCTACTTTGTGAGAAGATCATAGCTAATAATCGCTTGTGTGCATGGTAGAGAGCCCATGAAATTGGATCAGCTATGATGTGGAAGAGGAAATTCCATGCTACAATGAGGAATTGGAAGGGAGAATTCCTTAACTCCTCCACTATTATTATAATTATATTCCCTAAGTTTATATACTGGAAATTATGGCATAGGAATGCTGGAAATGCAAGAGAATAATGCATGTAAATTTCTTATGCATGAGCATGATGTTGCATATGGGTAAAGGTAGTGAAGTTACACATGCAATAGTCCACTAATGGTATTGTCTATGGTTGATGACAACTAATGTTGTAGGAATCAGACCATCGAAGCATGATTGAAAATGCAAGGGATTATATAGATAAGATGAATATGCACTAGATGGCATATTAATAAACATTGCATAATGCATATGAAAATGTTTTTGGATGTATATGATATTGCATATCGGTAAAATAGTGAGGTTTTGCATATGCACTGAACCACTTAAGATAATGATTGTGGTTTCTAATAATTAGTTGTGTTCGCATTGGTTATAGGACCAAAGGCAACTGGAGCATGGCTAAAGATGAGGATGATGTTGTTGCATATGACCAACAACCGTATGAGGAAAGGATGGTGCAACAAATCTATGACCATGAGGTTGGCAAAAAGGACTGTGTATCCTTGGTAAGAGGCCAACTGATCAGGTAACATCAAGTGGTGTTAGTTAATGAAAGCCATGCAGGTAATGATTATTGGTGCTTAATTGCATGAATGTTGAAAGAGGATTTGGTAAGACCCCTTCAACTATGTTTGAACTATGATGATTTGGTTTGCATGTGGTATTGAGTGCCCGAATGGGAATGTTAACCTACCGAGTATGGTGAGGTGTGGGTAAGTGAAGGCAATGATCCTTACACCCTATAATTTCTTAGAAATCTCAATGCATTCATATGAAATTATATCATGCCATTTGTGTATATTGGTTGTAAGTTTAACAACCAAAGCAAATGAGGACTTATGACCTTGTTGTGGTAGTGCATGCTACGAGTGGCAGTCATGGTTAGGCCATAATAGGCATGAGTGCATAGTATGCATGGATTAATGCAAGGTTGTATTGAGAGGTTATGCATTGAGTGAATGCACATTAAATATTATGTAAATGTTGTGAATGTGCATGCATAAGTGCGGGTGCACATGTTGAGATGCATTGTGTAAATGCATGGTTGTGATATATATGTTTCAATGCAATTAGATAATCGATGAAATAGTGAACCATTGTTAATACTGAGACCATTTCATGAGCGGCTGTGAATGCAGGAGAATGATTGCATGAAGAAGGTAGACATGTGATGGGCTACCAGGGCACCCTATTGGAAGGACAAAGTTGCATGGAATGTGAAGTAATAAGTATTTACAGTTTATTTAAATTGCATGGATAGTGTGATTGTGTCTTGCAATTTTATTGTGATAATGATGCATATATAGAAATGTATATATTTCATTGCATTTCAAATGTTAACAGCTGAAGATGTTTGAATTATTGAGTGTTATAATTATGAGATCACTTCAGTGACTATTGTAGCAATGAAAGGATTATATGCATAAAATACTCACAACGTGTTTGGTTGATTGATGTTTCAGATTCCAGGTAGAAAAGTCTTTATGTATGGCAATGAGGATAAGTCCATAGTATAGACCGGGATCTACCATGTGCAGAAGCCAAAGGTTATGAGAAGATTCTCATGGGTGTAACTTATGCATGAAACAAATCTGAAAATTTTATGGTTTATAAATTTGTGAGAATAATCTCAGGGTGGTAAATCTAATTTATGTAGGAAAACATATTTACAAACTTCAGATTTGAGAATCGCTTATAATTGATAATCACTATTTGGTGTATATAAAAAAAATTGTGTCGGGGGGACATGTTGTAGGTGGATGTTCATGTATGGTAGCAAGGGTGAACCCATAATAGACAGAGTGATACCACTTACGAGAGCCAAACAATATGAGGATAGCCTCATTGCTAAACAAATCAATTTCTGTAGGAGACAGAATTGTAAATTCATGTTGAATTAATTATTAATGCTAATGATTGGTTATGGAACAATCATACTTGAAGCTTATTGCTAAATGTTGTTGACTATTTGACTATTTGAAAAGTGTGCCAGGATGACACATTGCAGGAAGACCATGTGTGATGGCTTGCAGAAGCCAAACTAGATGGGAAGGATCCCATGCTTTGGAAATGGGTTTTGGGTGAAACGCCATTGTAAATGTTGATAATATCTCAGCCAAACCGCATGTCGGTAAACCATGAGAGTGAGATGGTAAAGCTATGCCCAGAAGGCATGTGAGATACATCTGCAAAATGAATGAGTATTCTATGACCCTAGATAAGAACATGCATGTCTAAATTATTAGGGTTAATATGCAGAGCATGCTCTATCTTATTTACATCATTGCAGACTGCTTAAGTATGATTAGGGCCTACATGGCGCACATCGAAAATGGGTTGCACACCTTTTCTGGTGCTGGGTCATGATAGGGTTTTTAATATTGACTACAGCCTAAGGGAATGGACACATTCTTGGTGTTTCAATACTTGATAGTGAATGTTATGAAATATGATTACAATTTTAGAGCAGCAATATTGATGTGCCTGCTTATCCTTCCTGTGCTATCAGCTTACACAGATGCACTCTGGTGTTGCACATAAGAGGAAAAGTTAAGAAGGGTGCTCGAGAGGACTGTATGGGCAGTGGTAACCTTTCTACGCTCACACTGAAGGACACTAGAAGAGATGGATGGGCCCGAGGAGTTGTGTAACAGGAAAAGGGGCATCATCCTTGTGTAATGTGAGTAGGGTATTGTGGGGACATGCTAGCCTGCATTTAAGTAAGTCACCTATGGATTTCCTGGAGGGAACCACTGGTTTGCATAAGAGAAGGATCCACGTAATCATATTGTGTGGTTCTTATTTCCTGATAAACCCAGAAGGTGTACTGGCTTGGCAATGGTTGTTGCATGCCTGATAAACCCAGTTGGTGTACTGGCTTGGCATTGGTTGTTTGCATGTTGTGGAGGTATTGGTGAATGGTGTTATTTCCTGACAAACCCAGTCGAAGAACTGGCTTGGAAATGATCATTGTATGCTTGATAAACCCAGTCGGTGTACTGGCTTAGCATACTGATTTTTGGGATGCCTGATAAACCCAGTCGGCGTACTGGCTTGGCATTTCCTATTTGGATGATGTGTGGAACAGCATGTGTGTTGGCCAAGCATCCACCCCACAGGTGATCCAAGGCTTGTAAAGCAGAGAAGGAAACCTGTGGAGTAGCGAGGAAATGTACAATACAGATAAGTATTCATTTTCATTTATTTCTTGCTTGGAATAATGAAGATTTCATGTATCAGTTTTCTAACAGCTAAGCTGATACACTGTGGTTTCTTTGTTGGAAACCTTGGTCATTACAAGAAGCACAGACCTTGAAAGAACTATAAATTCTTGGTAAACTAGAGAGTAACTGGTTGTGCACTATGAAATTCTTGATAAAACCAGAGAGTAATTGGTTCTGCACTATAAAACTCTTGGTAAATCCAAAGAGTAACTGATGCTCGATAAATTCAGAGAATAGTTGGTAGGAACATTAACTAGTTGATGTTGTGGAGTAGCCGGCGTGCTGGCCAAACATTCTTTAATTAATTAATAAAACCAGTCGGAGCACTAGCCTAGCATATTGCTAAATGAGATGATTGATGAAACCCAGTCGGCATACTGGCTGGGCATTGCCTATTCGAATGGTTGTGGAGTAGCCTGCGTGCTGGCCCAACATTCATTATTGCATCCACGGGAAATCCAAGGCTTATAAAACGAAGAAGGAGCCTGTGGAATAAAGTGAAGACATCCAATGCAGATAAGTATTTGGTTACATTGCAGCTTCCTGCTTATGAAATACGTGTGTATATGATTTGTTTATGATTTCTTAAACTCTTGTTTCGAGACAAACCCTATGGAAATAAACTAAACATATGAATTGACTCAATGTTTGAGTGTAGGTATTGCTGGAAGCAAGGACTATGAAAGCATCTGGAGGATGCATGTGGACATGTGACTGTCCTAAAGAGCTCAGTATGAGCAGTAATGAAAGATGGTGCTAGTGGACATGTGTGGGTCCTAGCAGCCAAAGGTCCTATAGGAAACAATGGGAAGGAATACCACGTTGAAAATCCTTAAACAAACCTTGGACACTAAGTGTCATAGCCAAGAACGGGCAAGTCAAGCATTCACATTGAAGTGAAAGAGGCTAAGGAGAATGAAAACACAGTGATGGTGTGGCTCCAGATTGGAACAAGACTAAGAGGGGGAAACTCTTACTCTTCTCTTTCATTTTTTATTGATGCATTTCAGAAACAAAGGATTGTTGAATGCATGTTGTGACTGGAAGTTGATTGTGTTTATTGCTTGAAATGAATTGTGAATGCTGAAATAGTTATTTCCTTGTGAAAGGATGAACATGAATGAGTTCATGTGTATGTTGGGAAAACATGAAATGTGTGGAAGTCTTATGGGTAAAGCATGGACGTTCCATGTCAATTGAGCAATTAATTGACTAATTTTAATATTGTGTTATGCTTGTCTTGACATGAATTTCCATGATGAATCTCACAGGTGAGATAGTGAAATCCATTGGTTTTGGCTGAAAATCTTCCTCAAGTAGTTGCCAGGACAACAAGAAAGATGGCAGCCATGAAAATTTCAGACTTGTAGATCAACTGGAAGGTGAATAAATGGAAGGGATTGTTGTGGAGCGATGCCCGCCTGCAGAGTTGGAAGATTAAAGCTGTAATGTCCCCATTCAAATAAATGCATAGTAAGACAATCCCATCAATCCTACTAGTTTCCTAGGTTGGATGGGAACATGTGGGATGGTAATAAGGAAACTAATAAATGATATTTAGACATTAGAAGGGTTCAAGCATTTAATAAATATGATGAATAAATAAATTCAAGAGAAATTCTAGGTGGCAAGTGGTTTTGGAGACATATGGAGGTGGTGGGATCCACACTAGCTTGATTTTTCAATGACACATGGCAGCTCTCTCTTGCCAATTCGAATTCATGGGAAGGTGAACACTCTTGGGTGAGTTGGTAAGTCATAACACATGGCATTGAGAATATTAGGTCGAAATGGGAAGGAATAGTAACCTCCATGGGAGAGGAAGAGTCAAATTGGAGACTAGTGGACACATGGGCTAGATTCCCTAGTTTTATGACAACAATAATGAAGCATCTATGACATTTTATGACAAAATTCAGACCTGACTTCTTACACCTGACCATTATGACATGTCAGCCCCAAAAATAGGCTCAATAAGGCGCTCATGGAGTTGGAGGAATCTAAAGAGACTCAAATTCGAATTTGGGAGAAGATGGAAGGTTGGAACTAGGAGACAAGTGGCAAATGAGGAATATTTTCTAAATGAAAAATTATTGAATCTATTGAGAGGATTTCGACCCCTTGAAGGCTAAGGTTGGTTATAAAATGTAGAAATCAAGTATGAGAATGGCTTTTGATGATTTGAGAAAAATTGCATTTGTGAAGAGAGAGCTAGTGGATGACTAGTTTCTTGCCTTAGCCAATTTCGAGGGTGAAAGATTCCCATCCAAGTTGGTGTTTGGAGAGGCCACTCAGGTCTTTCATGGTGCTTTAATAGAGTTTGTATTTGCAGGTAGCAGCTACAGGAAGTTTCATGGTTTGGTTTAGTGCAGCACTTTCTCTCCACCGTTTCCAGTTTTGAAGGCATATTCGTGCTCCTTAAGGGAGGGCGTTTTTGGTGAGCACTTGTGCTTCTTGAGAGAGCTTCTCATTACATATTTATGATTGTAATAGCTTCATATGCTCTGTTATTCATATTCAGAAAGTCTCAGGTCGAAATACCCACTGGTTGTATGCAGAACTATTGATTAATGAGCAAACAATGTCCATTTCCCCAATGCATTGATGTATGACACTATAATGTTGATTATTTCGAATGGATGGATGATTCTCTGATATATTTGTGATAAATATACTGCCATGGATGTCTTTTACAAGTTTCATGTACTGTACTTGAGCATTTGAAGCATTTTTACTCAGTTTAGTTGTATTGGGAGGTGAAATAGTGCCATTTCCCCAAGGGTCGAATTGGGGGTTTTTACTGTTGAATGTGAGAGAGTTAGAACAGTATTAAAAATAAATTAATGGTGCATATGAGACCTTAATAACATACTTAACACATTATATACCTCTGTTCATAAATTTGTGGGAGTTTGGAGGCATTTGGAAGGCCATTTGCAGTGTTACCCGAGGGGGATTTGATGCACAAATTACTAGTCAAAATTACATATATTGATCAGAATACAAATCAAGTTTGCAGAAGTATTTGGAGGGCCATAAAACATCCCTGAACCTTATATTCAAGTCTAAATACCATTCATACACTCCTACAAAAGATTTGGAAGCATTTGGGTTGATTTGGAGGTCAAAACAGTAAAACTAGTCAAAGGTCGAAATTGGGAAAAAAAGTGGAAAATTGAGCATTTTAATAAAATTTGAAAAATGGATATTACAAGTGGTATCAGAGCATGGTCTTGGCACCTGATGGTATTAACAAGAAGCCAAACAAATAAAACACCACCCTTTGAATCAGTAGTTGAAGAAGTTTTGGTTGAAGAAGAGATAGTAGCAGAAAAAGAGTTTTTTTCTAAAACAATGGGTAGAGAGGAGGAGAAAAAATTAAGACATAAGGAGGAATTTATTGAAGCCTTAAAACCATGTTTTGAAGGACTTACCATGGTTATGCTAGATATGAATAAACAAATGATGAAAGGTTTCGAATTGTTGGGTAGCCAACTTTCAGGCAAAGGGATGATAGGAGATAATAGTGGTTCACACTCAGGGGAAAAGATGAAAGGGAATGAGCATATTTTCTCAAGTACAGGACCTCATAATAGACCTGATGAATTTCAAAGCACACAAAGGCATACTGCACCTAAATTTCTCACACCCAAAGAAGAGCCCAATCTTGAATTGGATTACAAGAAACTAGTAAATGATTGGAATGATTTGAATGAAGAGTGTAAAAGAGGTGTACCACTCAGTGACTACATTGATGCTATGCAAAAGATTAAAATGAAGGGAGACAATAGGAGTCCATTCCATAACAAAGAATTGAATAGTGCTATTGGAAAAATGTCACTTCCTACTTTTGATGGTTCTTCTCAAAATTCTGCTAACACTTGGGTGCAAAAATTGGATGTATATTTTCAGTTGAATCCTATGTTGGAAGAGGATGCATTAAAAATGGCCATTTTGCATTTGGAAGGAGATGCCAATGAATGGTGGTTTCATGGGCTGAAAACCTTGGGTCATAATAAAGTTAAAACATATGGAGAATTTGTTGACAGGGTACTAGAAAGATTTGAACAAAAAGATCCAGAATTGCCTTTCAAAGAACTAGCTCAATTGAAGCAAACTGGGTCCCCTACAGAATATATGTTGGACTTTCAAAAATTATCAGTCAAGGTGGCTGATGTATCTATGGAAAGATTAGTATTGCTGTTCACTGAAGGGTTGGCTGAACCCTTAAGAGGTTTGGTCAAAGCCCACAAGCCAACTACATTAAAAGATGCAATGAGCTTGACTAGGGATTTCCAAAATGTGCTTCCTAGAACGAGATTTCCTCCTAAGCCTAGCTATAAATTTGAAAAGAAACCTTGGCAAAGGGATGGATATGATAAGAAACCTTGGCAAAGAGAGTCATTTGAGAGGAATAAAAAAGAGGGACTAAACAGGGATGAACTTAGAAAAAAGAAACTATGCTTCACATGCTTCCAACCATGGACACCGGGGCACAAATGTACCAAAGGAAAGGCTCAATACATAGAAGTATTTTCTGATAATGAGGGGTATGATGGGGGCATGGATGAAGATGGACATATTTCAGATCAAGAAGAGGCATATGAGACAGCAGTAGAAAAGGAAAGACAAGAAGAAAATCAGCCTTCACCGGACAAAGCAAGAATGGCAGTGCTTTCAGCAGTACCTCGCTATCATACTATCCGATGCAAAGGTGTGGTACAAGGACAAAGAACTTCAGTTTTGGTAGATGGAGGAGCCACTCATAACTTCATTGATGCAGAGATGGTAGAGAAAAGAAAGATACCTATTGAACCATTTGATGGCTTCACAGTTGTCATTCCCGGTCACAACACAATGCAATGCAAAACATGGGTTCCAAAGCTGCAAGTCACCGTAGGTAACTATACTTTTGTTGATAGTTTTTATGTGGTTGATGTTGCTGATACTAATGTGGTTTTGGGAGTGCAATGGTTGTATTCAATAGGAGAGCATACAGTAAATTATCAAATTCCCGAAATGAAATTCCAAGATTCAAAAGGAGTACAAAGAGTTGTGAGAGGGCAACACACTTATCCAAATCAAGTAGTGACTTGCAATAGCATGAGATCTATATTGAGGCATGGGGATATAGAATGGGCTGCTGAATGTCATATTACATCTCCCAAGCCAACTATAAATATTGTCAAATACCCAAAGGAGATAGAGAAACTTTTGCAAAAATATGAAAAGGTTTTTAGAGACCTTCCACATGGTAGGCCACCAGATAGGGGGGTTGAGCACAGTATTGTTTTGGAGGAGGGTACTTCACCCATTCAGATACCACCTTATAGACATCCTAAAAGGTTTAGAGATGAGATTGAAAAAGCTATACAAGAACTCCTAGAGTTGGGGCTCATTAGACCAAGCTCTAGCCCTTATGCTTCTTCAGTAGTGCTAGTGAAGAAAAAAGATGGAACATTGAGAATGTGCATAGATTTTAGAGCCTTGAACAAAAAGACTATCAAGAATATGTATCCTATTCCTAGGATTGATGAGCTCATGGATGAGCT
Source organism: Larix kaempferi (assembly GCA_027924585.1). Classification (NCBI taxonomy): domain Eukaryota; kingdom Viridiplantae; phylum Streptophyta; class Pinopsida; order Pinales; family Pinaceae; genus Larix; species Larix kaempferi. Next base: position 12,823,014 of record BSBM01000001.1, read on the forward strand.
ACATGGGGCCAAATACTTCTCAAAAATTGACCTTAGATCAGGGTATCACCAAATTCGAATGAAAGATGAAGATGTGCAAAAGACCGCTTTTCGATGTCATTTTGGCCACTTTGAATTTCTTGTCATGCCTTTTGGGTTAACTAATGCTCCAGCCACCTTTCAAGCATGTATGAATAGGATATTTTGCAACCAACTAAGAAGGTTTGTTTTGGTTTTCTTTGATGATATTCTCATTTACAGTAAAACATGGGAAGATCATTTGCAACAGTTAGAGATTGTGTTGAAAATCTTGCAAGAAGAGTCCTTATTTGCTAAATTATCAAAATGTGAGTTTGGGATGAAAGAACTACTGTATCTTGGGCACATTATTGGGCAAGAAGGAGTGAAGGTACACATGAAAAAAATCAGGGCTATCTTGGAATGGCCATCACCAAAAAATATTACCGAATTGAGAGGCTTTATTGGCATATGCACCTACTACAGAAAATTTGTGAAAGGGTTCTCCAAGTTGACTTCTCCACTCACTGATTTGACTAAGAAGGATGCTTTCAAGTGGGATGAAGAGGCTGAAAAAGCATTCCAAAAAATGAAAGAGGTAATGAGTAGTTGTCCCATACTTGCACTTCCTGATTTTACTAAACCTTTTGTTGTGGAATGTGATGCTTTAGGTGGAGGAATAGGGGCTGTCCTAAAGCAAGGCCAACACCCCATAGCCTTTGAGAGCAGAAAGTTGCAGCCTCATGAAAAACTTTACTCCATCTATGATAAAGAAATGCTGGCCATTATGCATGCATTGACCAAATTCAGACAATACTTGGTGGGCAGCAAGTTTGTGGTGAAAACTGACCATAATAGTCTAAGGCACTTTCTCACCCAAAAAGATCTAAATGAAAGGCAACAAAAGTGGGTAAGCAAGATTCAAGCTTATGATTTTGATATTGAATATGTCAAAGGAAAGAATAATATCGTAGCAGATGCTTTGTCAAGAAGGCCTTCCTTTTCTCTCATGGATATTGCCAAGGATTGGAAAAACATGCTACTAGTTGAATATGCCAAAGACAAATTTGCTTGTGATGTGTTGGATGGAATCAAAGGGGATGATAATTATAGGATTTTGAATGGGCTGATATATTATAAGGGAAGAATTTATTTAGTTCATAACTCCAAGCTCAAGTACCGAATTTTGCAAGAAGCACATGATTCCCCACTAGCGGGCCATCCGGGGATCTTCAAAACTTATAGACAGTTGAGGCAAAGATTTTTTGGGAAGGGGCTGAAGGAAGATGTTCAGAAGTATGTGAATGAATGTAAAGCATGTCAACAAAACAAATCAGAACTTACATGTCCAGCCGGCCTATTACAACCATTGCCCATTCCGGAGCAAAAATGGGACAGTATTTCCATGGATTTCATCACCGGATTGCCTAAATCCTTAGGTAAGGATTGCATCTATGTGGTAGTTGATAGGTTGACAAAATTTGCTCATTTCTTTGCTGTTACATCATCTTTTAGTGCTGCACAAGTGGATGATATTTTTTTCAAAGAAATCTTCAGGTTGCATGGGCTCCCCAAGAGCATTGTCAGTGATAGAGATAGTAGATTCATGGGTGCTTTTTGGCAAGAACTTTTTAGATTGGTAGGCATTCAATTGACTCCAAGTACCAGCTATCATCCACAAACTGATGGACAAACAGAGAGGGTAAACCAATGGTTGGAAGGATACCTAAGAAACTATGTGGGAGGGCAGCAAAAAGCATGGGCAAAATGGCTACACTTGGGTGAGTTTTGCTACAACACCACTTATCATATGTCAATAGGAATGTCTCCTTTCAAAGCATTATATGGTTATGATGCACTTACATTTGCTGACATTATATTTGGTGATAGTAGAGCCCCAAAGGCTAAAGATTGGGTGGAAGAGAGCCAAGAAATTTTAAAGCTCTTGAAAGACAATTTGCAGGTTGCTCAAAATCAACAAAAACAATATGCTGATAGACATAGAGAAGAGAGAACCTTTCAAGTCAATGATTTAGTATATTTAAGGTTGCAGCCCTATAAACAAACATCTCTCAAAAAGAATAGAGCAGAAAAATTAAAACCAAGGTACTATGGGCCATACAAGGTAGTGCGGAAGGTTGGAGAAGTAGCATATGAACTAGAACTTCCGGAAGGGAGTAAAATCCACAATGTATTTCATGTTTCTTGTCTTAAGAAATCTCTTGGTCAGAAAATCATCACTTCAGAAATACTTCCTCCTTTGGATGATGAAGGTCAGCTCACACTTGTTCCGGAAAAGATTTTGAAGACACGGGAAAGAAGGTTGAGGAGTAGAATCATCAAAGAATATTTAGTGCAATGGAAGGACTTACCAAATGAAGATGCCACATGGGAAGAGGAGAAGATTTTGCAGCATCCAAATTTGAAATTGCTTGAGGACAAACAATCTTGGGTGGGGAGGACTGTAATGTCCCCATTCAAATAAATGCAAAGTAAGACAATCCCATCAATCCTACTAGTTTCCTAGGTTGGATGGGCACATGTGGGATGGCAATAAGGAAACTAATAAATGATATTTAGACATTAGAAGGGTTCAAGCATTTAATAAATATGATGAATAAATAAATTCAAGAGAAATTCTAGGTGGCAAGTGGTTTTGGAGACATATGGAGGTGGTGGGACCCACACTAGCTTGATTTTTCAATGACACATGGCAGCTCTCTCTTGCCAATTCGAATTCATGGGAAGGTGAACACTCTTGGGTGAGTTGGTAAGTCATAACACATGGCATTGAGAATATTAGGTCGAAATGGGAAGGAATAGTAACCTCCATGGGAGAGGAAGAGTCAAATTGGAGACTAGTGGACACATGGGCTAAATTCCCTAGTTTTATGACAACAATAATGAAGCATCTATGACATTTTATGACAAAATTCAGACCTGACTTCTTACACCTGACCATTATGACATGTCAGCCCCAAAAATAGGCTCAAGAAGGCGCTCATGGAGTTGGAGGAATCTAAAGAGACTCAAATTCGAATTTGGGAGAAGATGGAAGGTAGGAACTAGGAGACAAGTGGCAAATGAGGAATATTTTCTAAATGAAAAATTATTGAATCTATTGAGAGGATTTCGACTCCTTGAAGGCTAAGGTTGGTTATAAAATGTAGAAATCAAGTATGAGAATGGCTTTTGATGATTTGAGAAAAATTTCATTTGTGAAGAGAGAGCTAGTGGATGACTAGTTTCTTGCCTTAGCCAATTTCGAGGGTGAAAGATTCCCATCCAAGTTGGTGTTTGGAGAGGCCACTCAGGTCTTTCATGGTGCTTTAATGGAGTTTGTATTTGCAGGTAGCAGCTACAGGAAGTTTCATGGTTTGGTTTAGTGCAGCACTTTCTCTCCACCGTTTCCAGTTTTGAAGGCATATTCGTGCTCCTTGAGGGAGGGCGTTTTTGGTGAGCACTTGTGCTTCTTGAGAGAGCTTCTCATTACATATTTATGATTGTAATAGCTTCATATGCTCTGTTATTCATATTCAGAAAGTCTCAGGTCGAAATACCCACTGGTTGTATGCAAAACTATTGATTAATGAGCAAACAATGTCCATTTCCCCAATGCATTGATGTATGACACTATAATGTTGATTATTTCGAATGGATGGATGATTCTCTGATATATTTGTGATAAATATACTGCCATGGATGTCTTCTACAAGTTTCATGTACTGTACTTGAGCATTTGAAGCATTTTTACTCAGTTTAGTTGTATTGGGAGGTGAAATAGTGCCATTTCCCCAAGGGTCGAATTGGGGGTTTTTGCTGTTGAATGTGAGAGAGTTAGAACAGTATTAAAAATAAATTAATGGTGCATATGAGACCTTAATAACATACTTAACACATTATATACCTCTGTTCATAAATTTGTGGGAGTTTGGAGGCATTTGGAAGGCCATTTGCAGTGTTACCCGAGGGGGATTTGATGCACAAATTACTAGTCAAAATTACATATATTGATCAGAATACAAATCAAGTTTGCAGAAGTATTTGGAGGGCCATAAAACATCCCTTAACCTTATATTCAATTCTAAATACCATTCATACACTCCTACAAAATATTTGGGAGCATTTGGGTTGATTTGGAGGTCAAAACAGTAAAACTAGTCAAAGGTCGAAATTGGAAAAAAAAGTGGAAAATTGGGCATTTTAATAAAATTTGAAAAAGGGATATTACAAAAGCCTGCAGGAGCAGCTTGAGGAAGCAAAAGGACTTGATCCTGAAAGTTCAAATTCAAGATATGAATGCAAGATAGACCTACCACCATTTGCGAATTCTGAGGCATGTGTAAAGTGGGTATTATTCCTAAGTGTTGGAACATCGAGGACAGTGTTATTCTAAGGGGGAGGGGATTGTAATATCCCGAGTTTGACCCCATTGCGTTAAAATGTAAATGATGTAAAATTGTTATAAAATCGTGGTGAGGAGATCAAGCCCAAGGCCCCGCCACCGATTTATTGATGCATATGGTTTATGTGCTAGCCATGCGCATTGGAATTGCAAATATGCATTCTAATAAAATACCCACAACTAGCTATGCAATGCAACAAGAGATGGGGGCATGATTCTACAAGGAATTGGGAGGGAAATATTCAAACCCTTGAGCCAATGAAGTCAAGCCAAGTGTCAATGAGAGAACCCATCAACCATACTTTGGTGCCCAATCATTCATTTCTCCCAAGAGTTGGGTGAAGTAGTTAATGCCTTGGGGATTGGGGAGGTATGGCTGTCCAAATTCGAGTATGGGCAAACCACCCTCATGGAAAATCGTGTTTTTTCTTCTTGGGCAAGAAAACAACCATGATTTGCTCCCTAAGCCATTACCCATGAAGGAGTTTGGTCTCTCTCACGTTTTTTGGAACCGCCTGGGCATTTTCCAGCCACGTTTTTCTGGTTTCTCTGGGTCTTCTAGCTGGGAAGAGGGCGTTTTTGTGTTACATACCTGTTGGGAGCTTCCTGGGCATTTTTCTCCACTGATTTCCAGTGTTTTCCTCCCTTTTGGCATTGCTGGGAACTTGTTTTTGTATTACATACCTGTTGGGAAGGAGAGAGCACAATTTGGGGGTTTGTAGAGACCATTGCAGCTCTTTGAATGCCCATGGACGTTTTTTGAAAATGAAATTGCCTTCCTAGGGTTGTTTTCCCCATTTCTCACTTCGTTTTTGGTTGCCCACATTTTCCATTCATACCCAACACTTGGGATTTTGCTGTTATGTGTATCCATGCCCAGCTTATGAGTTTTCAGTGTGTAGTGGATTGTTGGGGTTGAAATGGGTTTCCATTGTTTTGGCTTGAGCTTGAGTGGAAGAATCCACAAATGAAGAGGGTTCAGATTTAGCCTGATAAACCTAGATGTGGTTTGGCTTGGCTTAAATTCAAATGATTATTTGGCTGTGTATGAGCTTGAAATCCCCTTTTCCTTGTAGAGATCATGCCTAGCTCGGGGGTGGTCTTTGAGTGCCGAAATAATACAGGTTGGACAGAGACCTACGGTTGGGTGGAACATTGCAGCAACATAGCTAGTTGTGTGGGACAATTGCACAACAAAGATAAGTTTTTTCTATCTATGTGTTTTGCCTCTGCAGTGTTTAAATTAAATGACTGTTATTGATATATTGAATGCATATGAAATTTTGTGTGTGGATGAGTTTATCTCCGCTGTGCATGTTTGTTGATTTTACATTTGCACACATGGGTTTTTAATTGTATGAATCTAATGAATGGGCTGGGTTTGTTTAAAAAGTCGCATAGATTGGCATCATGTTCCCTTCCACAAATTGGATAGATGGGTGGGGACGTTACAGTTTGGCCATCAAAATGGTGGAGCGTAAAGAGCATAAGCACGAATTAGAAGATGTACAAGCCGCAAATGATCCTCACTCCGTTAATTCTATGAGGGAGTGTGGGTTACTAAAATTATTTCACATCTAAGGAATGAGAGCCCAGATACAATTGTTGGACTACTTGATTCAGTTATGGGATCCAGATCAACAGTATTTCAGAGTAGGGGCTCATATCCTCACTTTGGATGTTGAGGACATATACGTTTTGACAGGATTGTCTAGGTGTGGGGCCTTGGTATCACTTTCCAGTCCCAAGGGAAATGCTCGATCCACTGAGGACCTTATAGCTCAGTTATGTACTCCAGGCACATAGATGTTGGGTGGGAAAATTCCCATAAAAATGTGCGGGACCGTCCTTTGAGGATTGTGTTGTTTACCATCGAGCGGGCGGTGGGCAGTAGAGCCCCGCATCAGGCCACCAAGGCCCATATGCTGTATTACATCGAGTGTATGGCGCCCACTATGTTCAACTGGTGTGAGGGGCTCCTCACAATATTGAAGGACCAAATGACTAAGTCTTGTAGAGGGGATTTGAAACAATTCAGATATGGTTCCATTATGGTATCTTTCTTCCTAAAAAGGGTTCCACTTCTTTATACTCAGGTTGAGATCAACGATCTCAATCCATGAGATTTGTGCATGCAAAGGTGGGCCGAGGTGATGGACCACCATGGTGGCGGTGGGCCATTGATCACATACGGGACAAATTTTCTCAGGTGGTTATGCAGCCAACTCCTCATGGTTGAGGATTATGCTTATGCGGGGGCAAATTTCATAGGAGATCCCGATTTGGATCTTCCAAATGGAGAGAAATGGGGAGAGATTGGTAAGAAAGTGACTCTTTTGTTTTTATGTATTTTATGATTTTTTCACTTTTTTTTGGTATAGTACTAATATGTCATATCTTGATTATACAGATATTGGTCCATCCAAACCGACGGGTTCCTCACCCATCGAGAGGCGAGGAGTAGTTCTCGAGATGGAGGCGATCCATCAAGAGGTTGTGGAGGAGCTTGATGAGATGGAGGAGAACCTACAGTGGTTGACCACTAACATTACAAACATTTCCATCAATGATCTTCCTCGACACTATCAGCGTAGGACATCTGGATTTTCAGGATGTTTTGGATGGTTGCTTCGTTGGGTGGCTAGGTCCATCATATGTTACCATGAGAACCCTTAGGGATTTTCCGTATATGATATGATGTACTAAAATCTATAGGCTTCAAATTTTGCAGATGTGACCTACTGAAAGCTTATGAGCTTAAGATTTTTTGTATCAGTACCCTTTTGTACAATATTTTACCAGACATGATATATATAAAACACTATCTAGTGGTTTATACATTGCGTTTTTATGATGGATTTGGATCTTATGCATGCTTGCCTATACATTATGAATAATTTACATGTCATGTTGATTTATGCATCTTTGATAAAAATGTTTATGAATGTGGAATGTGCCAATCTAATACAAAATTAGCCAATGAATCGACAACCGTATTCATACTTCTCAGAATGTGTAGGTATTGAATGGACTCAAAATACCTTTCTAAGAGACGTACCCACCGAAACAAGTGGAGTAATATAGGTTCATGGATGGCGTAGACTCAGTTCAAATGAGATACCACTAGTTGAGAATCGAGGTAAACAACAACATGGTTGACACCAAGGGAAAAAAATATTGGTCAATAATCCGATCACCGCGTGATATTCCGCGACGTTATTAGTTGCAGGGCCTAGGAAAGTTCCTCTGAGCTTATCGGTTCACTGGCAGGGGAATAGAGTACCCATGCTTCCGAGGTGAGTCTACGGGTGTGCCATCTAGCGCCATCCATGAATCCATAGCAGGATTCCATCTGCACATCTGGGCAGAACATGGTATAAGAGAAAATCGAGATAAGATCCCCACACGCTAAAAGAAAGTGTCACACCAAACACAAACACACATCATGTACAATATATACATAGTACTAATGAAAGATACCTTAAGAATAGAACCAGTTTAAGTAGAGCCCATTATGAGGCTCCCACAAGGATATTTCTTCATAGTCAACCAACTCATAAGCTCCCTTTTCCAAAACATGTGTTATGATATATGGTCCATGCCACATGGACTCAAGTTTACCTACCCCCAGCTTATCATTTTTTTGGTCGTAAGTAAGGACCAAATCACCCTCGTTGAAGATACAGGGTTTTACGGATTTATCGTACTAGGCCTTGATGCATTTCTTATGTTCTTCGTTAGTTAGAGCTGCATCACGATGGGTTTCGTCGAGTTTTTCCAAGTATAAGAATCGTTCTTCCTCAGCAGTTGTGTTTAGTAAAATTTCGACGGCTAGTCTTAAAGACAAAATTTTGCACTCAATAGGAAATACTACCTCTAGTCCATACACCAACTGGAAAGGTGTGAAACCAGTTGTGGTTTTGATAGAATTTCGGTATGCCCAAAGGTCTGAAAAAAGCATCACATGCCAATTTGACATGTGTGTTCCTACCATGTGTTGAATCATGGTTTTCAAGACCTTGTTAATGGCCTCTACTTTTCCATTTGATTGAGGATAGTAGGTGGTTGATTTTCATGCCGAAAACCCAACTTGGCGCTTATTTCATCCACCATATTATTTTGGAAATGTGATCCATGATCGGTGACGATGGCTTGAGGGACTCCAAATCTAGCGATGATGTGGTTGAACATAAAGAGTGCGACAATTTCTCCATATTCTTTGTATGTAGGCATAGCCTCAGCCCATTTGGTAAAGTAGTCTATAGCGACAATCATATAACCATGCCCCCCAGCCAAGGTAGGCTTACAATGCATGAAGTCAATGCCCCATTTTGCAAAAGGGGAAACAACGATAACTAGATGGAGTGGGGCTGGGTGCGAGCGCTTTTTATGATGAAAAATATGACAAGGAGGACACTTCTTGACCGCTTTGATACAATCTTTTAAGATGGAGGGACAGTAGTATCTAGCATGTAAGATATTCTGGGCTGTAGCCATGCCAGAAAGATGACTGCAATATGCCCCCGAGTGGCAATCATTTAAGACATGCTCGGCCTCTTCGTGAGTTAAGCAGTTTCGTAGGATGGAATCGATACCATGATGGTATAGTGTATCACCAATGATTAGGTAATATTTAGCGTGGTGATGGATACACCGACGTTCATCGTGGGATAAGTGAGTACCAAAGCATTGGGTTTGGAGATACAATGTGATATCTCCGTACCAAGGGTCTTAAGTATTAATAAAAAACAGTGACCTTTTGGATTTAGCCTTTTCAAATTGGAGATTGAATTCTTGGAGAATGAAAATCCAACGCGATTATTTGCCCCCTAGTACCTGATGTGGTACATAGGGTTAGAATCGAAAATTATGGTAGTAGTCCGGAGCAAGATATAGTGATGGAACTTTAGGACAGAGATGACCGCTGCCATAGATAACTTCTCCACATGTGAATAACGGGTATCAAATTCGATGACACCCTTACTAAGGTAGTATATCACATGTTCCTACGCATTGCTATCTTCTTGTACTAAAGCCATAGCGATAGTTGAAGTAGAGGCAGCAAGATAAAGGATGTAATCCTTGGTGTAATCTGGTGGTTGTAATACGGGTGCATGAGTAATAGCATATTTGATATTGTCAAAGGCCTTTTGGGCGTATTCATCCCAAATAAACAAGACATCTTTCTTTAGTAGTCGCATGCAACCCTGTGTTTTTATGAAAAATTACACACGAAACGACGCAGCTAGTTTTCCTTCCCCTGCAAACTTTGAAGTTCCGTAATATCCGTGGGTGGGGGTAGGGGAAAAATGACCTCTACCTTGAGGGGATCAATGGGGATCTCATCTTTAGAAATGATGAAACCAGGGAGGCGTCCAGACTCCACACGGAATATGAACTTATGGGGATTTAAACGGATATTGTACTGTCGACATCTAAGAAGCACAACCGTTAGATGATCGATGTGGAAGTCACAACGATTTGAATGAGTAGGCAGATCGCCAAGTTAGGGTTCCACAAAATCCTTGATATCGTGAAAGGCATACGACATGGCTCGCTGGAATGTGGCACCGGCATTTTTAAGGCCAAAAGGTAATTTGTGATATGAAAACGTACACCATGGGAAAATGAAAGCAGTTTTATGTTGATTGGATGGGTGGATATCAATCTGATTATAGCAAGAAAAGCCATCCATGAATGAAAATATCACACTTCTAGCGCAGTTGTAAATAATTTGGTTGATAAACGAGGTAGGGTAATTGTATTTAGGACAAGCCTTATTAAGATCCCTATAATCAACACAAAATATGATAGTTCCCTATTTCTTCATAATCGAGACGAAATTGGAGACCCAATCTATCAAGGAACGGGATAAATGAAGCCAACTTTCAACAACTTTTCAATCTCTGCCTTGATGGATGTAGTCTTCCTAGGGTGCACTTGACGAAGTTTTTGCTGGATAGGTTTTGCATCGAGATAGGTTTGGATTTCATGCATAACAATGGTAGGTTCAATCCTGGGCATTTCCTCTTAGCTCCATGCAAATACGTCGCGAAACTCTTTAAATAAGGCCGTAAAAGTCTTGATTTCATCGGGAGAACACGTTTTTCCTATGTGGATATGTTCCACTATTCCTAGTTTTACCGAGATGTATAAAGTAATGGTAGGCGTGATGTTTTCCAAATTCCCCTTGGTTACCATATCTTGGGTAAGAATAGGATATTGAGGGTGAGGAAAGACATCTGATGAAAAAATGGTATGAATCGCGGTCTCTACCTTGTCGAGAGGCAGGAGGAAAGATGATCTATGATGAAGGTCTTCCCATGGAGGCTCATCTAAGCTCATAATATCCATGATCGATTCATCAGAGTGAAATATCTGGAGGAGATGATCGGGTGATCATGGGGATGAGTTCCGCCGGGGAAGAAGAGAACCTGAGTTAGATTCCATGGAAGAGTGGGAATCGAGTAAGTCGAGTGACGATTGGATGGCCTCATTAGTGCCTTCAGTGGGGATGATAGGCATCACGTCTCCAATCAAATCCATATTATTAAGATCGGGCACAATCCATTGGTCTGTCGAGTTGGAGGAGGATGGGATCATAGATGAGATCATGTTCACCATGGAAACATGTGCTGGGGGATTTGGTGTTGGAAAGAATCTCATCAGTGATGAGTCTTTTAGGATTCCTACCCCCACACCCTCATAGAATTGCGAGGAGTGTCCCAAGAGAGAGACGTTGTCCACGTGATGAGTAGTGATGTCTGGTGTACAAAAATCTAACTGGTCAATGGTGACAATTTTCCCTTGATGGGGAAATTACACAATGCGGAAGACTGATGATGCAACCACAGTCATGGAATAGAGCCAATTTCGACCAAGTAACAAGTTATAATCCAATGGGGCGGTGACGACTTCCACGTTGATGGAAACAGTCTTACCTTTGAACTCTACAGCTAAATATTGTAACAACCCATGGGGTTGAAATACACGTCGGTCAAATGCTTTCAAAGTAGTAGGGTAATGGTTCAAATTGGGAGACCCAATGGCTCTCCAGCAGGATATCGACATAAATGAAGTAGAGGCTCCTTTGTATAAAAAAATACGATGGATACTTTTCCCAGAAACATTGGTAACGATTTGAAATGCCAATTGGTGGGAAAGCCTCAGCTTGAAGTACTCTAATTTGAACATAATAGTGTTGGAGGAATCGAGATCTACTGCTCCTATAGCAGATAACAGAGTATTACGCTGATTGGGACAATTTTGTAAGACTTCAAGCATTGACATACCACACAAATCCTGAGCTAAATATTCTACGATATTGTAGTTTTGAGCGACCCAGGCATTAGGGTTGAAAATGGCTTTTCGAATTGTGCTCTTTGGTGGACGCAATATTGCATCTGGTAAGGTTTCTCTATGGTTAAAGGACCTTGTAGTAAAGGAGAATTGGATGTAGACGAGGAGGATTTTTCAGTATTACCTCCGTTAGATTCCTTATTAGGAATAGAGTCATATGTATGTGACCTTGTAGACAAGTTGACCATTTCGCTGCGCATCATGAGAACTTGAGCGGTTGTGGAAGGTTCTCCTTGAGAAGGAGGCGGTGGTTGTGAAACCATTTGCTGTTGTTTTATGGGGAAGGGATCTGTTAAAACTGCGGGTGTGGGGTTTCCCTTGAGAAAATTTTGGACTTCTTCACAACATGGACATTCTTTCATGAAGTGATCGTCACCACATAGTAAACAAGGATATTTGACCTTCTTTCTTTGTTTTGTGTCATAAGGATTGGGATTGGTTTTGGGCTCCGACTTGTTAGAAGAATTCTTGGATTTTCCTTTTTTTATTCTTCTTACCACTGGATTTATAAGGTGAAGCAAATTGAACTGAATTCACCTCTGCAGTGGAAGCATGGCTGGATGATCGATTGGTGGTGTTTCCAACCTGTGATGAGGATGGAGTTGAACTAAGGGGGTTCTGTGATCCACTCAATTGGGTAGCATGTTGGATATGAACGAAACCAGTGATGCCATCAGTGTGTGATCCCATAGGAGGTTTTGTTGGGTCGTGTGTGGGGCGTAAGGAATTAGGAAAATGTCATATAATGTGCCAGATTGAGCATAGACTAGGTCTAGGTACTTAGCACGTGATATGGCTTGTTCTTCCGTAACGGACCCTCCCATAGAAACATCTTTGGCTATGATGGGTAATATTGACTTCATGAATCAATAGACGAGTTGCTGATCCAGAATGGGAGATTTAATGAGGTGACGTCTCCTTCTCCACTCATGAACATGATCATAAATGTGAGTGGAAGTTGATTGTCGAAGGGATGTCAAAATATTAGTGCCAGTTTCATTTCGGATTGGTAGTTGAAAATGAGTGAAAAATTCCATAGATACAGATCTAAAATCAACGAAAGAGTGTGGTGGTAACTCGATGTACCACTTTGTAGCAGTATCGGTGAGGGCGAGTTGAAAAAATCCTTAGACGGATAGAATCATCCATTAAGGAATTGGAGGAGCACAACAAATGGTATGTCATTACGTGATTCTTAGGATCCTCACCAGGTTTTCCATGAAATTTAGGTATGTTCGATGGTAGCTTCACAGGAATAGGTGGCCAATTTATACTATGTTGGATGGGATCATTGGTCAAACGTGACAGATCTAATAGATCTAATGTAGATATAAATGGTAGTTGTCGGTTTGGATGTGGATACTGGTAGTATTGATAAGGCATCTAGGTACCAGTAGGACCATGGATCGAATGATCATAAATTACTCCCATAGAGTGTTGGACATATGGAGGTGGACCTAAAGGGGGTCCTCCTCCGAAGTGTGGAGGTCCTCCTCTAGAGTACGGTCGTTGTCCGGGTGGTGGAGCTGGAGTTGAGACAGGTGGTGGAGGAGGGGGTGGGACAGGTGGTGGGAGTGGTGGGGGGGGTGTTTTTCGAACAAAGGTCCATTCAGTGAAATTTTATGATTCCCCCATGGGGTGTTCATATTTATGGGATAGGGTAAAAAAAAATATTCCCTGGGTAGTTTTGACCTATTACAATATTGTGATTACCCAGGTATGTGTGTACCCATGGGGGTTGGGTCCAAGTAGATGGTTCCCCCACGTGATGTGCCCACGAAGGTTGTCCCATGGATAGGAGTGAGCTTCCAACCATGTTGTACTTCATGCATGAAGGATATCCTCCACTTATACTTTGTCTTCTAACTAGAGGTTGCCCCCCAGTTAGATTTTGTCCATTGACTAGGGGTTTCCCCCCAATTGAAAATTTTCCACCTATTGAAGTATTCCCAGTAAGCATAGGTTGACCACTAACTGTAGATTGACCCGTGATCATATGTTGACCACTAACCAGAGGGTAGCCTCCGCTTGAATTTGGAGGTAGAGGTTGTGTTCTAGCTACAAAGTTGATGGTAGTTGAAGGTTTCCCTCCAGTCGTTGGGGTCAAGTGGGGTGTAGAATTGACCAAATGACTTTGAGGTGTACTAGAAAGAAAAGAAGGTTGTCCTGGTTCATAGGTGGTCATAATGGGTGTAGATATTCCTGGTGAAGAGAAATAAAAAAATGTTTAGGGGAATGTTGTTCAGGGATTGGTACCTTCGAATTGGGTCATGGAGGAAACCTCTGGCGTCTAACCCGCTCACCGAGTGAGCATAACGTTTGATAGTCTCATAAAATGGTGCAAGAATTTCTTCGTTTGGAGTCCATCAAGGAGGAACAGGAATGGTGGATTTTCCACCATTGGAAGTGAACCAAAGTTAGAAATATTATGACCTAAGGAGGTCCCCCAAAATGATGCGGCTGGACCAAAAGTGGTTGCTATCGGGTCGTCCTGGGGTTGAGAGAAAATACAATCAACGGATCCAAGGTTACCTTCAAGCGAGTGATGAAAAGATGTGTCATGAAGAGGTTGTTCCACCAACAAAGGCCCTATAGGATCAGTGATGGGAATATTTGTAGGAGGAAAGTAGTTTACTCCTGATTTAAGGGTAGGAATTCCTCCTTTGGGTGATTCCGATGTTGTGGGTTGATCCATGTTTGATCTTGAGTTGTCCTCTTGGCTAAGGGGATATTCAAGCGGAAAATTTAATATTCTGCGGGATCTTCTTAAGGGTTGTTCATCCAGGGAGGTTGATGTAAAGCTTCTCCTAAAAGTATTCTAAAAAAGAAAAACACACTTCAGATCTTACTCAAGCTAAAGCCACAAGCAGACTTATGTGATAGGTGGGATTCAAAATTCTGGAACCTCACACGATTATCAAGGCATCACAACTAGCGATATACTATAGGGTCCAATAGTAATACTTAGCCCAATTTTTCAGAGCACTAACCAGAGAGGATTAGGACCGTACCCCTGACCGTATTACTCGACTACTTGGAAGCACATGTGTAGTAGCTCCTCGAGTGTTTTTCTTTGTGTATTTCCACACCAAGATGGCCAATGGTTAAATCAGATGGTTTTAGGAATCCTAGTGGGGTCTCCCAATATAATCAAGGTACGTAGGAGCTCCAATCCATAGTAATGGTGTCCAATGCAAAATCGTATGACAGGAGCCTTCCGATATACTGTCGAGTACGTGAAGTACCTTTCTATATACCCGAAGGTATGTGAAAGGCCGTTTGATATATCAACTGGTACCTGGAATAACTACAAGCCCTTGGGATGCAGGGCAGGCAGATAACGACAGCAGCTACATTTTAAGACGCCAGAACACGTCTCTACCCTATCACATGAGTTTCTATACAATTTAACCTAGGCTACCGCTTGATTTTATCTTGTATGGTTAGGTGAATGCATGAAGTGTAGACTTGTAAAATAAACAATATGCACAACTAATCTAAATGAAGTGCAAGTATTCCATTTTTCTTTTAGATGAAAACTAATTAAAGTAAGGAGAAATATTTTTCTTTTCCGAAAGAAAATGGACATAGTACCCCTTTTTACTTTCTTTACCAATTTAACCAAAAGACTAAAAATACTCTTTCGTTTAATCCAACAAAATGAAAACTACACATCAAATCAAAAACATTTTTCTCTTTTTTATTTTAAACTAAGCAAAACCTATGAGCAAAATGAATATTCAAACTTCACTTTCGATTGCACTAACTCTATTTCGAAACAAAGAACAAAAGAAAACAAAAAATATGAGAGCATTCACTAGCTTTTCCATTACTTCGAGAAGGCCTAAATTCACTTAATATTTTCAAGGAAATGAAGATGAACTTTTCAAAACCAAGAAAAGATAAGGATTGACAATTTTTGAGCTTCTTCAAAGTTTCTAAAACAACTATTCAAAGCATGGAATACTCTTCACAACAATCTCAAGTAATATAATCGAAATGAGGATAATAAACCAGCCTAGATCCAAATCCTAGGCTTTATCAAGCGTCGAGAGGGATCAAATCTCTCGAGGTGCAAACCTCTCCTCGAAAAGCTCCTTGAGTGCAATAAATGAGAAGAGGTTTGCACCTCGGGAGATTTGATCCCTCTTGGCGCTTGATAGAGCCTAGGATTTGGATCTAGGCTGGTTTCGGTCGTGGGCGGTGACACAAAACTGGAGTTTGATCAGCATTGTAAGGAATAGGTTAAGTTGAAAACACAGATACATTTACGAGGATTATCATAATGTAAGTAATAAGTATTAAGGATTGAGTAAATTGGTTCAACTTTATCTCTAGATACGCTCTTTGTCGATCAACGTTTCATTTTCTTTGTTTTTCTCGTTCTTCTCCTTTTTCTACCATCATTTTGTCATTTCGTACATTCTAATTTATTTGTTGTTCGTACATTTTGTCATTTCGTACATATCATGGCGATACAGTTAAGACAAAAAAGGACATTCTTGCTTGGGCGCATGATTGGCAAATATATTCTTGAAATTTCCCAGTAATTTCTAGCCCACAGAGGAAAGAATGTAGGATGGAGCAGAAAGTGTGTAATATCCACGTTCTTTGGTGAGAATATAAATCCTCTAACATCCCCATCGGCAAGAATTTGCATGACCGTCTGTGCACCTTCGTTCTTCCCATCATACGCAGAGTTAGAGAGAAACATAACGCTCATCCATGTACTTGGCTCTTTAATCTTTCCTTTTTCTCTTCCATTTGTTGTTGTTAATATAGCATGAAGCTTGCTTTCCCACCAAAAATGGTGGGATATCTCTGGTGGGAGATGTTAGGATCAAACGGTGAGATATCTCTAGTGAAAGATGTGAGAATCAAGGAAGGTTTTGGTGAGGAAGTTTAAATCATATATGATGTGAGTAATTTCGGAGGTGCCTTCTGGAGCTACATGACATCTTAGAGAGGTAGGAGCTTGACAGTGAACCCTTTGCTTTGTCTTGCCATCATTTTCTAAGGTGGGGTTAACCGTTGTGTATAGAAAATGAAGAGTCGTTTTCGAAGGTGGGGTTTACCGTTGTATCTAGAAAATGAAGAAGAGGTTGCCAGTCCTTAGTTGTATAGTCCTTTGACGCGTTTTTTTGTGTGTGTGTGTTCTGGGTGATAGCCTTTTATTCTATGTGGATGGTATCTATTTGTATGTGGTGGCATGGTTAGCCCCTCGAACTGGGGAGCATATGGGGGATGGCCTTAGCGAAATTTAGTGAAATCAAGAGTGAAGAGGCTCATAGATTAAATTCCTTCCATATTGCTCAACAAGATGTAAGGAAAGATGAGTTAGAAACTAGAGTGAAGTATCAGGCAAAAAAAAAATGAGATGCTTTTCACCATGATAAGTGATTTTGAGATGCTTTATAGCATAATTATGAGGTTAACTCAAGGAGCTCACTCAAGTGATTCTGAGATGATTTTCAGCCTAATTCTAACATTAACTCAAGGAGCTCAGTCTCAAATTAGGTTTTCATAAAACAACTAGGATTTATGTTATGTTGGTTTGAAGATGGTAGAGGAAGACACTACATCAAACTGGAATGGAAACTATGGAAGTGTGAAGCACCCAGGGTCTTGTTTATGTTCATGAAGAAAAGTGCAATAGATTATTTTCTTGTTGTTCATGAAGAGAAGCAGATGGAGGAAGGCAGGCCATAGTTGCCATGTCTTCTCTTAGTTTCTTGGAGGAAGGCAAGCCATAGTTACCATGTCTTCTCTTAGTTTCTTATTGTTCATGAAGAGTTTCTTGTTAGTTTATTGTTGTTCATGAATAGCACTAAATGGAGGAAGGCCATGGAAACTATGGAAGTGCTAAGCACCCAGGGCCCTATTCATAAGAGCAGAGTAGCAGACTAGTTTCTTGTTGTTCATGAAGAGAAGCAAATGGAGGAAGGCCATAGTGGCCTTGTCTTCTCTTAGTTTCTTGTTGTTCATTAAGAGTAGTAAATAGAGGAAGGGCATATTGACCATGTTGTCTCTTAGTTTCTTGTGTTTGCATGTATTTCACCTATGTGTGAATAGTGAATTTGGCGGGAAGGCCATAGTGGCTTGTCTTCTTTTAGTTTTCGTGTCTATCTTAGTGGCCATGTCTTGTCTTCTTTTAGTTTCCATGTGGTCATGTCTTGTCTTCTCTTAGTTTGCATGTGAGTGTCTTCTTTTAGTTTCCATGTCTCTCTTAGTGGCCATCTCTTGTCTTCTTTTAGTTTTTGTGTCTTGTCTTCTCTTGGTTTGCATGTGGTCATGTCTTGTCTTCTCTTAGTTTGCATGTATTTCACATGTGTGTGAACAGTGAATAGTGCAAAAGGACATAGTGGCCTGGCCTCTCTTAGTTTGCATGTATTTCACGTGTGTGAATAGTGAAAAATGCAGGAAGGCCATAAGTGGCCATGTCTTGTCTTGCTTTTGCTTGTATTTTATGTTCGGATAATTAATACTCCATCATTGTCCTACCTAGCATTATTTATTTTTTCATAGTAGTTGATGATGTCATTTTCCTCCTAGTGGTGTGCAGATGTCATCTATGATCCATATGCCACCTAATGCACCTTGCATGCATCATTTTAGGACCACTTAAGTTAGTTCCCTATATTTTAGGAGCCTACTTAGTATTTCAGTTCAGTCCACTTGAGTTCGCTGACTCTTGTGGGGGGTTTATGTTCCGATTTCCACTGATTATGGCCTCGTGCCCTTTTCTAAGTGATTTGAATGACAAACTCACTAATGCACCCTCCTTGGTCAGTTAACTGACAATAGCTTCAGTTAACTAAGATTTGGTTGAGTTTAACTGAGTTTGGGGGTTTTAGAGCACTCCAGTGGTGACAATTCCTATGCTAAACAAACCGAGACTCGAATTCTCCCAAGTGATTCGAATTCTCTCCATTGTAACATCATTGTTCATTATATTGATTATTCGATCATGTGACATTATTTTGTTCCTATCTGAGTTCTCATGCATGTTCAATTGTCTGTACATTTTTACTGCAATTTTCACTATAACTCAATTTCTCTGCTCATTCTTTCTCTGTGAGGTATACTCAGCTCCATGATCTGCTGTAATTTAGAATTTCACATGGTGTTAGAGCTTAGTGAACGTAAGTTGAGCAGCTGCTTTCAGTAGTGCACCGGAAGCCTCTAGATTTCCACAGCAAATCCTGGTGCCATTGCATTGAATTCATTGGAGAAATCATTTGAAGTCTATCCAAGTGTGAAGGATCCGGAAAAATGTGCCTATTGTCCTAAAGCAGTGCTCAGTAGTAGTCTATCTCCAAAATTGAGAGTTTTTTGCAGGTTATTGAAAGTTTTTCAGTGTAGTAGTAGCAGCAATACCACATTGTATTCGCTTCAACAGTTCTAATGGAGAATTTGAATGCTCTTGTCTCTCCCAAGATCCTGACACCATTCAAGTATCTTGATTGGAGGGATGATATGCAGATGGTGTTGCGCAACAAGTCACTATACAGGGTAACAATGGGAAAAGAGGTCGAACTTCAAGCAGCTGTTGAGAAGGCCAAGTATCTGAATAGATTGGATGAAGCATTTGGTTTCATGTGTATTCATATTTCCAGATATCTACTATTCCACCTCGATAGATTGAAGACTCCAAAAGAGGTTTGGTTGAAGTTGGAGACCCTCTTCGGCAAACAAGATGAGCTAAGGGGCCATATTTTGGAGAATGAGTTATTGTTCTTCAACCTAGCAGTTTCGAAACCATCCAGCAATTCTTTTCCAAATTCAAATCTTTGTTCATGAAATGCAAGAAGTGTCATGAATTAAGAAGAAGGATGAACAATTGGTGCTATCCATTCTGAACAAGTTTGGTCCTGAGTTCTCCATCTTTGTTTCTACCTTTCATTTAGGGAGATTGTCAATACCTGGTTGGAAAATTCCATCACTAGATGCATTCACCAAATCTCTTATCCAAGAACAAGACAAACCGATTCATATGGGCGCTTTGCAAGCCTCCAAAAATCAGGGTCTTATGGTTGGGAGTCAAAAAGTGCGAATGCCAAAGGGAAGCAAAAGGATAAAGAGAATAAGCAATTTGAGACCAAGCATAATGCAAAGTATAATCCATCGGAAGGAGCCTCCAGCTCCAAGTAGGATAATAAAAAAGGATTTGAGAAATCGAAGTGTTCCTATTGTAAGAAAAGAAACCATCCAAAGATTTCATGCATGTAGAAGAAGATAGATCAGATGGCCAAACTTCTTAAACAATACAACATTACCCTCCCAAAAGGCGCAAGAGAGATTGATTTTGGAAGTGAGTTCGATGGTCATGAGAGATGCCATGCACTAATGGCTGGATTTTCACAATCGTAAGCCTTCCTCATAGATTCAGGAGCCTCCAACCACCATTACAGGAAATTTGAGGTCTAAAATAGGCCTTAGAAGAAAACAAGCCACCATATAAAAAAATGAGCCAACCAAAATTTCTTGATTAGTTGGAATTCAAGAACCAATAGAATTTCATTAAAATGAGTCAACCATAATGGTTGACTTGAGATATTTGTCATAAAAAAACTATTTTTTTTGTTCGTATTTTCAACATATCTCCCCGCTTTTTTACTCAAATTTTGCGCAGGAGCACTTGTTGGATGCGGAATTAAATTTTGCATCCAATGAATGCTCCGCTCGAAATTTCAATAAAAACACAGGGAGATATGTTGAAAATACGAATAAAAAAAATAGTTTTTTATTTCTTCCTCCAAAATTAATAAATATTATTTTATTATTTTATTATTTCAACTATTATTTTATTATTTTCTTTAGGAGGCCCATTTTAGACCTCAAATTTGCTCTAATGATGGTTTCCTCCAAAGAATCATTTTCTTCTCTAGATCTCAATGATGGTTCGATTATTCACATGGGAGATAATTCTCAGATCTCTGCTGAAGGGAAGGGCACAATACATCTGGAGCATGGAAAGTTCAAAAATGTTCTATTTGTGTCTTCTTTGTCAACAAATTTGTTGTCTGTTTATCAAATTACTCACACAAGTTCATCAGAGAAAGTGGTTTTTGGTCCTAACACAGTTGAGATTGCAGAGATCTCTACTAGGAAGATTGTAGCAAAAGGGGTTGCAAACCATGCCTCAAAGGCATATGAATTCTCTCACTTTTTCCATACTCTATGCCTACTCTATTGGCATCTGATGAAGATCATAGTGATATCTCTTCTAATGAAGATGAGGATCAAGATCTTGATGTTAAGAATAAAGTTCAAGCAAATCTAGATCCAGATCCAACACCTGCTTCCAATCCATGGCCAAGGCCAATATGGGCTCACAAAGTCCTTGTAGTTGTTGGGAACATAGTTGGGGATCCATCTGACCATAGAATCACCAGATCTCAGTATCATGCAAACCTTGTACCATCTCATGCAGATCCACTTCTCTCAGATAGATGCTACATGATGGTGGGGTTTGATCCACAATCCCTTGAAGAGACTTGCCATGGGGGATCTACAACCAAGTACAAATCTCGGTTGGTCAACCAAGGGTACTCAAAGGTTCATGACTTGGACTACTATGAGCCATTCACTCGTGTAGCAAAGATGGTTTCTGAAAGACTTGTTTTGGCAAATACAACTTCGACACGGTGGGAGGTACATCACAGGAGCAAATCCATATCCAGATCCATATCTAACACCTGCATTACTATCCTACATAGGAGTAGATTGCCTACATTCTTACAAATTCTTTCACTCACAAATTTTTTGCACATGTGAAGGCTATTTGAGTTTCCTGTTGTCCTATTTTGACAGGGGTGTTTCCCATGAGGTTTTCTCCATTTCCTTGGTTCATGGACAATTATTTTATTTTCATCATTTATTTGATTGTATGGGTAACCTTTGTTCTCAATAACCAGGGCACATGATGCACAAGTTTGGTTTAAGGGAGGCTGTTAGAAAAAAGAAATTGTTCCCTAGTAGTTGATGATGTCATTTGCTCCCTAGTGGCGTGCAGATGTCATTTAGGTTCCATCAACCACCTAATGCACCCTGCATGCATCATTTTAGGACCACTTAAGTGAGTTCCCTATAATTTAGGAGCCTACCCAGTGTTCCAGTTCAGTCCACCTGAGTTAACTGACTCTTGTAGAGGGTTTATGCTCCAATTGCCACTGATTGTGGTCTCATGCGCCATTTTCTGAGTGATTTGCATGACAAACTCACTAATGCACCCTCATTGGTCAGTTAACTGAGTTTAGGTTCAATTGAGTTGAGTTTGGGTCTTTCGAAGCACTCCAGTGGTGACAATTCCTATGCTAGATAGACTGAAATTCGAATTTTCAAAAGTGATTTGAATTCTCTCCATTGTAACATCATTGTTCATTACACTTATTATTGGATCATGTGACATTATTTTGTTTTTATCTAAGTTCTCATGCATGTTCAAATGTTCAATTGTCTGCACATTTTTACGACAATTTTCACTGTAATTCAATTTCTCTACACATTCTTTATCTGTGAGGTATACTCAGCTCCATGATCTGCTGTGATTTAGAATTTCACATTTCATTTTACGGCAATTTTCACTGTAACTCAATTTCTCTGCCATTCTTTCTCCGTGAGGATTTCACTGTAACTCAATTTCTCTGCCATTCTTTCTCCGTGAGGATTTCACTGTAACTCAATTTCTCTGCCATTCTTTCCATTCTTTCTCCGTGAGGATTTCACTGTAACTCAATTTCTCTGCCATTCTTTCTCCGTGAGGATTTCACTGTAACTCAATTTCTCTGCCATTCTTTCTCCGTGAGGTATACTCAGCTCCATGATGTGCTGTGATTTAGAATTTCACATTTCACCTCTTAGTTTCTGGTTGCTTTTGCATGCATTGCATGTAATTCACCTCTTAGTTTCATGTTGCTTTTGCATGTATTTCACATGCAATTTCAATAATTTCATGTGTGTGTGAAAGGTGTGAATTTGGCAATATATATGTATGCTGAGGTGAAAATTTTGTGGGCCCCTCTTAAAATACAATTGCATAGGGGACAATTATCTACCCATGTAAGGGGCAAGACCGAATCAGAAAAGATGTAAGATAGAGATACGAGGACCAAACTGAATGATGACGATTGGATGAATATGTGAGTTAGCATTGTAGGAGAAAATTTTGTGCTGGTGCTCTGCGACTAGTTTTTTTTAAAACTGCTACTGGACTGTAATTTTGGCTGCTTTTTCTCAGCCTTCTAAATATAAAAACTTTACCCGTTCAGGTTTTTAAAAAAGGTACGGTCTATGCTGCTTTTGATTTTGATTGGGCGATAATATGTTTGATTCTACAAGCTTGGGCATTATGGAAATGAGTGTGACTAAAGTTGCTTTTGATTTTGATTGGGCGATAATATGTTTGATTCTACAAGCTTGGGCATTATGGAAATGAGTGTGACTAAAGTTGCAGCAATATTAATTTAAATTATTTGATAGTTTGGTAAACATAAGCACAGAAGATGGTAGTAGAAGAAGAAGCTGTGCGAGTAAAATGACAATACATCCACATAAGTTTATTTTGAACTACATATCCCAACCCATCCTGGTATAGAGTTGCAATGCCCCACTATAAAATTACACATGGGAAGCAAAAAGATAATCTTGCAGAGACACCAAAAGAATGTATGTTCCAATGTATGACAGAACAGAGGATTTTGGGCAAAACAGAATCAGTGAACTTTTATTCATAAATCGTGGCCCAATACAGATGCATCTTACATACAAATGGAGACGCAACCATGAACTGTACAGAAGCAACTACTAAATGATGATATAGCTATCTTATTTGTCTACGCCTACACACACAAAACAAAGAAAAGAACAAAACTGCAGCATTTTTTTCTTTCCTGCCTTCCTCCACCTATGTAGCGGTACCTCCAACTCCACCAGGCGTAGGACGATTGTGAGCAGAGAAAGCATTGTGTTCAGTAGCATGCCTCGCCTTCTCCTTCTCTCTCACCTCGGAACCCTGTGACTGATCGTATACTTGCCAAGTCTCTACGCCTACACACAGTAGAGTACCCAATTCAGATTTCAATTCAAGAACAGCAAGAAAATTCAGATTTCAATTCAAGAACAGCAAGAAAATTCAGATTTCAATTCAAGAACAGCAAGAAAATCAAGAAAAGAAAACATGTGGCAAGAACAGAGAAAATAAAATGGATTGTCGATATTCCTTACGGGCGTCGGCATCGCGTTCGGCAGTGGCCTCTGCTCCCTCGGAAAGGGTTTGGCTATGCTTGACATGCTCTTCGTACCTTTCCCCGAAACCCTCATCCGACGACCGTGTCGAATACCCGTCCCCAAAAGAATCCGCCATGTCGTTCCTGAAACAAAGTGGACATAAATCCATAGAGATTCCAAGTCGAAAAGAAATGTCGGTCGGAATACCCAGAACCCCGATCAAAAACCAAATCAAGCAAAGCAAATACATACCTCTGACTGTGGCACGTTTTCGCCCCAGCCTCGGCCTCCGGTTTCTTGTGGGCATCCATGGCCAATTCCAAGTCGGAAGGTTCCTCCTGCCTTGCGTGGACCGACCGACTGATGCTGTAGGACGATGCAGGGGGTGTATGAGTACTGCTCGGGGGGCCTCGGTTTGGTAAGCGCGAGAAGGGGATGGAAGCGTTAATAGGCGATTTCCCGGCAAAAACTCGCAGCGCCAATGATTGCATGACTAACTGAGAAATGAATGCGGTTGGCATATATGAATTCACACACAGTGGAATCTGACCAGAAGAAAACAAGGGCAGGGGTCGAATCTGATCGAAAGAGAACAAGGGCGGTGTATAAATCGTTCTACTTGGGCTGTTCTTACACGCCATCGAATCGCAGTTTCAGAGACAGTGAGCAGATGTGGCGAGTCAGAGATGGTACGTGTCATGTTTATATATGGTACGTGTCGATGTGTTAATGTTTTAGTATGTTAAAAGCTAAGCAAAAGCAAATTTTAACACAACAACGAACATTCCTTGTCATTGAGATAAGGGGGGAAATAGCATTTAAAATCTATTGTGATGAAGTAATCTGCATATCATTGGGATATCACAACTGTTTGGCAAATATTTTAGACTCATTAGTCTATGCTTATTGGACTTTGAAAGTCAAAGCATAATAGAGAAGCACAAGATGCAAATTCATAGATGACACAATGAAGGGGAAGATACTTAGATCCTCAACATCATCCCTGGTTCCATGGTAGATGAGCATGGGAATAAACTAGGTGCAAGCTTTTTATTATTGGAATCCAATTTCTATGGTTGTAGGAAGTAAGTTTGAATTTCTTCAAAGAATCATTGAGTTGAAGATGGCAGTTGGTACTGGGAGCAATATCAAATCTGAATTTCTTGTTGCACGTTGCTTACTTTGGTTTGTTGGTTTTAAAGGGATCATTTCACTTAAACTTTTTGGTGATTCGGCTATAATTATCGGTTGGTTAAATAAGAAGGCCAATATCGATGCTATTCTTTTGGAACCTTGGCTCCAGGATGTGATCCGTCTAGCGTCTTCCTTCACCCAGCTGTGTTGTCTGCATATTTTTTGTGAAGCCAATATGGTGGCAGACCGTCTCTCCAAAGCTGCCATTGGGCAGATGGATGGTTTTATGCATTTTGTTGAGTTTTTGGAAGGTGTCTTGGTTGAAGAGGGCTTTTTGAATACCCTTTGATCGCCTATTTTTTATGATTGTTCTTGTTTTTGTTGTGGCCATGAGGTCATTTATTTGTATTGCGTAACAATGTACCTAAGTTGAATATGCTTTTTAATTGTATTAGACTAGAGGTTTACTTGTTTACATGTTTTTATGTTTCAAAAGCACTTGATGTTGAACTACTATTATGATGTAACTTTGATTTTCATCTAAAAATAACAAATTGCATTTTTTTTGAATAAAAAAAAGTTTAAACCTCTTTAATAATTCAATTTCAATAAAAAAAATTAAAAAAACATGTCAAAGGAAAAAGGGAGCTTCAAAAGTAAATACAATAACTTTGCAACAACTAAAACTAATCTCACATATTCAAACTCACTCTAATTATTTAATAGCAAGTTATCTAAAATCACATGTGCATTAAATAAGTAATCAAATAAATTCCAACTATAAGTAATAACTATAAAGCTTGAAACAACTAGCACTAAGCTCACATCTTCAAACTCACTCTAATATTTAATAGCATGTTATCTAAACTCACAAGTGCACTAAATATCTAAACAAAAAGATTCAAATTATGAGTGGGTGGTGTTAACAGATACCCTTATAACATTGTAGCACATAACATATAGTAGAACGATCATTCCATTCATCATGTTCACTTACTAAATGAGTTATTTTATTTATACATGAGTATATAACCAATTGCCTACAAATGAAGGTTGATATGGTTAACTTCATCATTCAACGTGTTACCAAATGTTTGAGTAGGTCCACATAACTCAAGCCTAGTTAGCTCTATACTTTGTATGTTATTATAGCATTCTAACCACTCAAATGCAACACCTTAGTGTATTGGGTGCATTAGTTGCAACAACATATTAGTGCACTAATCTAGATTAAGTTGGGTTTACATATTCCAAGTAAAAAAAAAACTCTTATAGATTGATATTTGATGAAGAGAGAAATAGATATGTGGATCCAATCCTAAGTCTTAAAGTGATTATAAGATATTAAACAAATATCACAACTATATAAGGTAGACAAGTTGGAGGCATAGAAACCATCCATAATCTAATAAAAAAAGTATATGAAAATTGTAAACCTTAAGTATCCGGAAAATAAGACTTATAAAACAATTTCTTCAAGTGAACAAAAGCTAATCCAACAACAATAGGGCTTAACAACTAATAATGATGGGTTCCTTTACATTACACCAACAAAACCATTTTGCATACCATATAGGATGATCAGGAAGGATATGATTGCCCTTCTTGATCTCCAATAGTTCCCTTTGTAGTTCAATAAGTGTCAAGTCTAGGTCTTTTCTCTTCTTCCATTCATGTTGCCATATCTCTAGGTATCCCCCATAACCGTAGACACAAAATCCTTATTGTCTAAATTAGGGTAAAGGTGTGGGAAAAGAGGGTTTGTATTTCCCTTGTGTTCCCTGGGTCATGTAGAGGGAAATTGTGCATGAAATTATAGGATTCATTGGCATGAGATCCCTCTCTCTCAATTATTTTTTCAACAAATTTCACTTAAAACCTAGAAATCAATACCCCGCATAACTAGCAATATTATCCATTTCCTTGCAAAGAGCGGGAGGATAGGGCATAATAAAATTAAATTTCTCACCTCCAAGTTGTCTTTCATATTCCTTATTGTGAATGGTCAAGGAGGGGACCTAGCTTGTTTTTTAGAGTGTCTAAATGTTCTTCTGAGGTTAGGCTAGGAGACAATTTTAATTCCCAAGCCAACTTTTTCTCCTCATCCTCCTTTGTTCCATCTCTCTTAGGATGATCCCAATTTTGAGGGGTCATCATATCCTTGAGCCTCAATCACCTCCTATATGCAAAAGAAAACCCAAGAAGCAAAGATGAAAGCCAAGGAATTTCCTTGATCCACATGAAACAAGGGTTTATACCAACATCTCCAACAAAGACAATAAGGAAATTAAAAACCATAAGCAAGTAATCTATTTGTCCTTTGAGACATCTCATTTCAAGGTGTTATGAATGCATCAAGAGAATAAAATATAGATCCATCCAAGAGATTGAGATGAAATGGCATGGAGGGATATATTATCCTCCTATTATCACTAGTTCCATCCCTTCCCTCTCCCAATTCCATCCCTTCCCTCTCCTATGTATGACATGTGAGGTTGCCATCCTCCACTTGGTGACTCAATGACACTATGTCTTGTACATTATAATGGTCCCTAGTTATAAATTAAGGATGGTCCTACTTTACTAGGATACCTAGCTCTTTTCACATTCTTGAATATTAATATATTCCCATAAGGATTCAAATTCCACCCCTTGATCACGAACTCCAAAACTAGCAAGTTGATCAACATGTTTGTTTGTTGTTTATATGACATTGGATAAAATCATAACTTGGAAGCTACCAATCATAGAGGATATGTATTCAACAATATGAAGGTAATTACATTTGTTAATTACCTTTCCTAGTAGAGAGGCATCCTCGAGTTTCTTGATCATATTTATCATTAGCATGGAGTCATCTTCCACCATTATATTTTTCTAACCTCTAAGTTTTTCTAGTCAATGGTCCATTTCCATCAACTATAACTTGATATAATTGTTTATATCCCTTCCCCTTGATCCAACATAGGCATAGGTGATGCCCTCTTTCTTACCTCAAGGATATTCCCTACACTAGATGGTCCTATATTCCCATGGGAAGCACCATCAAAGTTAAGTTTGAGGAAAACATGGGGAGGAGGACTCCATGTTTGAGATGAGAGAACCTATTCAGAAGTGGAATGGATTAAATGGATATGGAGTTCAATTTGATTTGTCGTTTCTTTGCATTCATGGACCTATTCATTGAATTCTTTAGCATCACTCTTCCACTTGGTAGCCTTAATTCATTTTGTGACATTGGTCATTATTCCATTCCAAACCTCTACTTGAAAGTTGTCATTATCTCTAAAAAAATGTCATTTATTTCTTTCCATGTGTTTTAGACTATAAATATTCTAAGGATAATCCAAATATGATTAAGGATCCTATTAGTGAAGGGACTTGTGATCTAGTCCCATGAGGTTTGAGTAATGTTTTATTTCTTCCTACCATATATATATATGTAAATGGTAAGACTATGGTTTGTTTATCTCATCAATACTTTATGGAAATAGAGTTCAATGTCTCTATAATTTGTCTTCACTATTAACTTAAACTTTAGACATAGTGCAAAGCTTCTTGTTTACTACAATTCCTCTAGAATTTGGAATCAAGCTCCTCCAGTTGGTATCCACCAACATACATGATCAAAAGGACCCACTCTATTTATGGGATGGGTATATATTCTATTACAACACTCTAAACTTTGTTATGACAACCTCATGCACACCCTATTGTTCAAATGTGTATGCACAACACTGTTGCATCCCTTCATTCACCCAATTGCAAATCAGAAGTTAACAATCCACACACAAATAGTTGTAGGTGTGGACTATAGTGAACAACCACATTATAGTTGAATGCTCATAACTAGGGATTGGTTACTACTCCCACTTTGCCATCAATTATCTCCATTCAAACAATAATCAAGATGCATATCAATTTCTATTTCTATTGTCTATGCCCACGAGAAAATTATTTAAATGTGGATGTGCGTGTGTGTGTGTGTGTGTGTGTGTGTGTGTGTGTGTGAGAGAGAGAGAGAGAGAGAGAGGCACTATAATACATTCCCATTCTCATAATATTGAGGATGTGAGGTAACATTGTAGTAGATGTTCATGCTCATAAGATTGAGGAATTGAGGGAGTGTTATACTATCACAGCTAATGATCAACACATTTGGAGATGGGTGTTGTAGGATAGGTTTACACCATATTCAAGTCACAACTTGTTATACTAGAAATCGAACCAAGCCACTGAATGGATTGGGAGAGCCCGCTAGCATGGAAAATGAATGGACTATCAAAAGGAAAACAATTCATATAAACTCATATTTGGTTGTGGCAAAAGAGATATGTTGCTTGTTTCTATTGATTCAAACCAAATAGTACATTAACCCCACAATTGGCATTTGCATGGAAATATACACACACATAATCACACCAATTTAAACAAACAATGTACAATTAAATGCACCACATACACATAGAACTTCTACCCTCGTAACCCAAATGGGAAAACTACCATTTGATAGGGAGCATTTATGTTCAAGAAATGGTTACACTTGTGAGATAAGAATTTTCAATCATGCTTTTAATACATTCATACTCATTGGAACATTTTCACAAGATTGTTTGGCTCATGGACAACCTTCTAATCATGTGTTGGGTCCAAATTGCGTATGAATGCAACCAAGAGGTTTCTAGCTCAAGATTGTGGTCATTAATGGATTAGTTGGTTCAAAGTTGAATGTAATAATGGTAAAATATTAGGAAAAGGGGAATTTGAATGTAGATCATTTATTTCCCACCTCCATCATGCATGGGATAAATAGAAGGTTTTGGGAGGTTATTGAGGGGATCATGTCTTTTTCTTTCTATTGTTGTAAAAACCCCTCTTTGGGTTCCTGAGAGTTGCAAGTGCATAAGAAAGGCCAAGGGAACGAGTTTTGCAACTCCCTTGCTCACCATGGAAAAGGGAGGCTTATGTATTCAATTTTCTTTATATGAATAAATCATATATGGGCTATTTTTGTTTATCATGTGTTATTTGTTGTTGCTTGGTTGTGGAGGTATTGATGTGTTGTGGCTAGTTTAGGGTTTGTCTTTAATAAAATGTTGGCACTATGGGAAAAGTTATAACGAATTTCACTAGCCATGTATTGTGATAAGGAATATTCCCTTCCTTGGTCGAGTGGAAACGGTGGAAAGGGAGAAGGATTGCTAGTTTAACATGGGATCATAAGATTTCTGGGAGATGGATGGAATGGGGAGGAACCTTTCATTTATTTATCATAGGTATTCTTGGCTACACCATCTTCATATATGGTTTCTTGAATGGGGAAAAAGTGTATTTCGTCAAATATCCTTTGCCTCAAAAAATGTATTGAAGGTCATGGTCATGGATCCAGTGCACATGGTAACACAGATTATTTAAAAAAGGAGTTACAGAGCTTAAATCTATGGATTTGAGAAGGTCTCTAGGCATGGATTGTGTAGGCCATCTGTGATGAAAATGAAAAGAGAATCGAAAGAATGATGCCATCAACATAGTGCTCTGTAGCATGTATCCCTCAAAGTTTTGGATCCATTAATATACAACTTGCATGTGCTATCAATGGCTAGGGTTTCAAGCCTAGTTGCAGAAAGAATGCGAACTATGGTATGAGTATTCCCAGTGTACACTTTATATTGGTCACATGGAAGCACTGTAGGATAGATTTGTTGTGGTCGTAGTAGATCTTAGAACATCCGCAGTTGATTCACTCTCAATATGTTGTGGGTGTGTTGCAATGCCGTTGTAACCTATTTTTATTTCTATCAATATATCTGTGAGGGTTACGATTCAAGTCGTGTGTGATTCTATATGACCATATGTGTGTACTCAACTATAGAGAAATGGTTTGTTGCAATGTGGAAGGGTGTGGAAGGGGTTGTGCAACTCAATCCCAACACCTATTTTCGTGATGGATGAGTTGAGTTGTTGTCTAAGATTCTTTTGACTTTGGGCTGCAGCTATTAACATTGAGAAGGTTCTATTTTGATACACAATATTTATTCCCATTCTATTGTGTTAGGATAGTAGTGGAATCCCAGAGTGCATTGACCCGAGATCGGGTCTATTGTGATCATCTTGTGCCATTTTGTGAAACTATTTGGGTCACGATCGTTGAGGTAGAATGAACTGATGTGGAGGCGAAGTGAGATCCATGTGCACACTTATTTTTTGTATCACATATTATTACATGCATAGGGATTGCATATCTCTATTCTAGGGATTAGCTATTGAGGATGTGTCCCTGCCAATGGTTCATGAGGTGGCGTGGATGTCATTAGTAGGTATATTGTTCTTACAAGAGGTTGCACCATATCCACCATGTGTCTATGAACCATAACTCAAAATGGATTCATGATGCCTCTCTAGATCCATAGATTTGGTGTTCTTTTCTTTCATTCAATTTTGTGTATGGATATGGATTCAAGCTCTTAGTTTGAACCCATTATCCACAACTTGTGTGCAAATAGTGGAATATTCATCGTTGGGGATTTTGTTTAAAGTGATATCCAGAAGTTGGGTATGATGGTGAGCAACGAGAACTGAGTTGCAGAACGCACATGGGTAGTTGTGGAAGATTATTGGAGAGGCATCTTGCTTATAGTTGGGGATCATATTAAATTGATTTAGCACATGCTGATTCTTTTTTACTATAATTATCATGCATGATCACCTTGGTGGTTGCACTTTATTATTGGTGGATGGTTTGATCTGGAAGTTGTATATTGAGGTTATGACCAACAATTTCAAGCAAGTAAGTTAGAAGTTCTAAGTACACATGGAAAGTGGTATTCATGTAGTTGAGTTAAATATGTGAGCAATAGTGGAGGTTATGAGTGCACCAATAGAGGGTTATGCTCAGGATGAGATAGTGTAAGATTTTGTGGATGTGATAGGTGAGCATCTAAGGATTTGTGAGGATGAGGTAGTGTAGGATTATTTAGATGTTAGCGGTGGGAAGACATAGCATGATGGATTGCCACCGCAAGACAACATTTGAGACAAAGAATGATGTCGATGATGAGTTATGGTTTAGAGTGTTTTGAGTATAGATGTGGTGTTCATGTTTCAACAATAATTTGGTTAGGTTCAACCCCATATATAGCCACGATTCCTATTAGACTTGGAAGTTGGCCAGGATTATATTTGAGGAATTTAGGTAAGATGGGTTGATGGCCATAGGGAGGTCCATAGTACAAGTTTCCAATATGAGGATGTTTCAATGATTTTTAGGACATCACATAGAGTTGATGATTTTATGATAGGTTTGAGGAGGGTGCAATAGTTTGAGGAGCTTGCACCAAACTAAGGAGGTAGCGAAAAGGTTTGAGGTGGTTTCCCAAAGTGATGATCTAGAGAAAATATGAGTCAATTGGAGAGTTGCATATAGATGTGATTCTAGATTGTACATGTCTTCCTTGTTGACTCAAGGGCGATTCAACGAATAGAGGTGGGGGCCTATTGGGTCCCAATTGCTTATGAATGCAAACAAGGGATTTTTCTCAAGATTGTGGTCATTAATGAATTAGTTGGATCAAATTTGAATGTAATAATGGTGAAATATCGAGATAACAATGTGAAAAGGGGAATTTGAATGTAAGTGGAGTTAGTGGAGCATTTATTTCCCACCTACATTAGGAATGGGATAAACCCCTCTTTGTTCTTGTTATTATTGTAAAAACCCCTCTTTGAGTTCTTGAGAGTTGCAGGTGCATAAGAAAGGTGAAGGGAGTGACTTTTGTCGCTCCCTTGCACACCATGGGAAAGGGAGGCATATGTGTTCAATTTTCTTTTTATGAATAAAGAAGGTATGAGCTACTAGTTTTTATCATGTGTTGTTTGTTGTTGCTTAGTTGTAGAATTCCTTATTAGTTGTGGAAGTATTGATGTGTTGTGGCTAGTTTAGGGTTTGTTTTTAATAAAATGTTGGCACTATGGGAAAAGTGATAGCATCATGCATTGATAGGATCAACACCTTAGTTTTAGCTTCTCCTTCATCCTCTAATATTTAATTAGTTTTCTCACATTGATGTATCATTCCTCTATTTCAATCTCTCTTCTTAATTTCTTTTTCATATTTCCTTCCTTGAATTTTTTTTTTCTCCACAAATTTCATATTTAAGGGGATTCCTTGGAAGGATGGCCATTGAAATGGTTCATTTTCATCTTCCAAGTGAGAAGAAAGTTTGGACTATTCACACAACTTTTTAAAAACAATCAAATTCTTATTACAAACTTTACAAAAGAGATTTTAATTAGGATTCGATTCATATTACACCTCCCCATTTGGAATTTTTTGGTCCCTAGAATATTCAACTCCCTTTGATCTTATTATTCTTTGCATCTATGTACCTACCTTGTTTACTACTACTAAGCAATATTTGATGGATCTCCAAGAAATGGTGCTTCTATTGTAGGATGGAAGATAAGAGATGAATAGGGGTTTTCTTTTGGATGAGATTGTTTTCCATATCATCACTAGGAATGACATTCTCTACTGCAATAGGTCATTGGAAAACCATGGATCCTTGGGATGCACATGCAAGAAACTCCTCTTTCTCTTTGACCTTGACCATCCAATATTTCTTCTTGGACATTTGGTTCTTGCGATGGATTTCCAAGTGAAGCCATGAATATTTGGCCTCCCAATGTCAATTCAATTTGTAGTACTCAGAATAGTTCTTGCATGGGTTATTTGGCCTTATAGAGTGCCGAAAATTGCTAGCCTTATGACGTATTTTCTTGTAACATAAACAAACCAATGATAGCATGTCATATATTTTTAGTTTTTTATGATGCTTTCCATCTTGGTTAATTGGTCCCCAAGTGTTGGTGTAGATTTCGATGGTGAAATTATCTCTTTGTTGCTCTCATTAGAGCCTCTATAAATAGTTTGGACTGGCATTCTATCCACTTCTTTTCTAGCTACATTTTCCTTCATGGGAATGGATTCTTTTCTAGTTCCTCTCATCTTAACAAAGGTGGTTTGAGATAAACTTGTGCATGCTTCTTATACACTGAATCTTAGGCCTTCATTCTTATATTTCTATTGATCTATAATGGGAATCACAATACCTTGGCCTTTCTTTCCTAGCCTTTGGTCGTTATATCCCAGTTTCCTCAATAATTTGGGATTGATCCATCTAGTGTGATTTTCAAATCACTAAAGGGCTCTTAAGGAAGGATCTTGAAAGGTTGTTATCACCTATATTCCACACACATGAGACATTTTGGTAATTATTGTGGAAGGAAATCATCAACATACAACATGAATCTCATTAGCATCATCCTCATCAAATTCAGAATGGGAATTGAAACTTAGAATGGTAAAATTCCACCATCTTGTACAACACGTGCAATTGTACAGTGGATGGATCCTTAAGTTTTCGTTGCACATTCAAGTCTCATAGCAACATTTTGGCTCCAATAATTTTAATTGGTCTCTTCACATGCTTAGGGGAATTGAATAGCCCCATACTTGTACCTCAAAGATCACTTCATGAGATGGAGCATACACATTGAGAACTAGATGTTTGAAAACTTCCATTTAGCCTATAAAAGAAATCCACGAGCATGCATTCCATAAGAGAAATCTAGAGCAAGGTTATGTTGCAAGAATTAGTTTGAGAACTCATATTTCACACTCCTTATTATCATCATTTGGCATCACAAGGCTCCCTTGATGCAAGTGTTTCTCCTCATCATTCCAAGTTAGTTAGCAAGAAATTTGAGAGAGTTCAAAAAGACCCATCCCTAGGGGAGAGTGTTGGATACCACTGGAGCTACATTCTTCTAGTTGACACCATTTGTATACAATATTTTCAATTGGACAATATTATATGGTTGAAGCTAGCTAATTATCTTTGTTTTATGGTATTTTAACATGTGTCAATATTTTATTACATTCTTGTTTATTGAGTTTTTCTTTAGCTTATTAGTGTATGGTATATTAATAATCACTCACACTATTTCCTTGGTTGCAACCTACAAGGAGAGGAAGAATTGCTAACTCTTGTGATATTTTTCCCAAAATAGTATTGGTGACTCCATTACTTCTTTTTATTAGTTTTCTTATATGTAGGTTGTCTTTTACTTGTTAATTAATTTGGGGCATTTTTCAGGGTCATGCTCTTGCTATTCATACCCCTAACTATTGGTATTTGTAGGCTCAAGGTCCATTTTCAATCAATTTTTAGCTCGATATTTTCTCAGCATCTGTTCTGCACATATCCATGTGACTTTATCTTCATCAACCATGCGTTATTGCGAATTTTTATTCATTCTCTTGAGTGGTTTATCTGTGCATCTTGTGTAGCCCATGTGTCACGTGAGCGTGTGACTGTGTTTCAAAAACCCACATGGTTGTGTACTTTTTCAATATTTTTTGCTTAGTTACACTAGAAATTACAATCCACATGGAAGCCCATGCATGCTAAAGAATTAATTAAACAACACTTTTGTCTACTTCTTTAGTAAGTAAATCACATAGTCTAAGTAGGAAGTAAAAAGTCTTTTTTTACAACTTTTAGGAAAAGGATTTAAGGTCCCCAATGATCCTCCTAGCTCTCACTAGAAGTAGGATACATTATCATACATTTCTGTTCAAAGTATAAAAGAAATTAATAGTCTAGGAAATTGAGTAAACTTGTATTAGTTTCGAAGTCTTTTGCTTCTTGCATATTTCTTTTCAAAGAGCAATTTATATTAGCCCACTTTTACACACAAACAAGGGACCTAAAGATTCTTCTCATTTTGAGTATGCTATGTTTGTTTCACTCACAAGTGATATTGACAAATTAGAAAAAAGTGAAAGGTTTGAAATACCTCCCTTATCACATTTTTAGCTTTTAAAGTAGTCTTTTACAAACATCATTCACACTTAGAGATTAATTAGGAGCAATGAACCATCAACGTTCATATCTCTTTACTTAATAATTCTTATAAGTTAGTTTCAAAATTTTACTATACTTTTTCTTTTAAACAATTGTGTATCTCTCACTTGAAGCACACACCAATGGACCTAAAAACTCCTCTCATTTTAGTATGTTATTCAATTTGCACTCACAAGTGATCTTAAAGAATCAGAAATATTGAAAGGTTTGAAATACCTTCCTTGTCACTCCCTTAATAAAATTTGACCCTTATAAAATCAAACTTGCAACGTAATCCCAACCAACTAAAATCATCTATCAAAGAGGTAACCAAACAAATCTTAGCTAGGTTAGGATTGACTGGGCTAGGCATCCAAATAATTCCCATTAGTCTTTTTCATTTGAAACAATAGTTGTTGTTGACTATTAGGAAACTTTATAAATCTATATAAGCAAGTGCAATCAAACTTAGACATCATGGTTCCCAAGGATGCAAACACCGAGGTAGATTTGTTTTTGTTTTCCACATTAAGCCACCCAAATCTTTGTGTAGGAGACACTTCACCGTTTGAGGCCAAACATCTAATCCACACTTGACACAGGTATCTTAGTGGCCAAAAGCTATGATTCACCAGGTGGCATTTGTGGGATGCATTTGCACCCGAGTCATATTTTGTTGGCTATTGTAAATGTTCCTATCCCTTTCAGAACATAGCCCTAATACCCCTCATTATAACTAATTCATTCATAGCTTCACTAGATGTCTTCAATGGGTTCATAACCATATGACAAGAGAGTTGTTGGAAAGCCTAGTACCATTTTGAGAGGAAGGATGTTTGTTGGCTCCTTCATTTTTGGAAAGTAGGAAGACCATGTGAAAAAGAAGGTAGAGTTTGTAGGAAACAGTTAACACCCGCAACCATTTTGGGTCCTCCCCATGGATATGTAAAGAACACGAGGCAAGTGAGTGTAGGGAAGCATTAAAGGTGGAAAAAGAGACAGTAGCAAATCGAATGAGAACTAGAAGATTAGAGCTCTGGCATTGAGTTTGTGTTATGGGTTATGTAATTGGATCATGGGATTGTGCGTTTTGATGACCTATTTAGATCCATTACTAGGCATTCCATGAACTGTTAATTGAGGTTGTAGAGATGTATGCATGCATTGTATTTGAGATCTACAATTGAATATGAATGAAAATTATTGGGCCCCTTAAATTTTCTGAGTATACGATGCATGATGCTTCTTGTTCTTTTATTTATACATGTAATGTAACTCTTTTATATGTATGTTTGAGCATATGTGATGATTATATGTTGTGGTATTGGGAATAAATAGAACAATCCTAAGTTTATCCCTATATTTAACCCTCCTCATTATACACAAGTCTAGGTTATGCTTCGGGTGATACCTTCTCCTTTGGGAGATTGAAAATGCCATCACACTAGACTACAGTGAACCCCTTTCTTGGCCCTTTCACAAGAACCTCGATCTCCATTTTGTGGCAATAAATGGTTTCGTTAACTGCATGGATGTGTTGGTGTAGAAGAGCCATGTTCAAGATTGGTGGGAAAATAAGTTTGAGGACTTTGTGATACAAGAAGATGAGTTGTGAGGGTGGGATCAACCATAACTTAGAGAATACATTCTTTACGGATGACCAATATTGGATCAATACAAAGTCCTATGGGTACAATTTCCTGTGAAGTTATTCAAGTGGCTAAAAAGACTTGCAAAAGCTCCAGAATATAGCAACCAAAATGAAGGATTGTGTAGGGGACTTGAAAGAGATATAATAGCACCGCATTGATTGGATACCCTACTAACTAGGGTTATTAAGTTCTGGGTAGAAAATGATTTGATAGGGTATATAGTGGAATTTGCAAGAGAAAACAACCAGTCTATATCTAAAGTTGAAGAAGATATCAAGAGGCAGTCCGCTAAAGGAATTTTCGTTGTGGATTAAGACCAGGATTGCTGAGTACGGATTTTTTTCCATTAAACTGGATTATAATAGAGGAGTAAGCCCTTGCACCACAGGGACGTGGTTGAGGTGATGCTGAGAGTTTGTAGAAAGTAGAAGTTTCATGTAATGGGGGGGATCTACTAATGACACTAGGGCCGAGCATGTAGAAAGAAGAGAGGAAATATATGAAAAGTGGTGGAAAACACATATGAGAAAAGAGAAGAGAAGTGCACAGCTAGAAGAGGAGTTGTTGAATGGAGAAGGTAGTGAAGAGAGGGAAAATGAGTTGTGGAAGGTCAGGAGATGCGAGGAACTGGATGGGTTGTGGTTAAAAGGAAGAAGAATAGAAGTGCAGGATGGCCCAACAAGAAGGAACTAGGGAGAGGGTATAGGGAAAGAGACTGTGAAGTTTAGTT
This sequence comes from Larix kaempferi, assembly GCA_027924585.1. Lineage (NCBI taxonomy): Eukaryota > Viridiplantae > Streptophyta > Pinopsida > Pinales > Pinaceae > Larix > Larix kaempferi. The sequence continues at coordinate 12,861,423 of BSBM01000001.1, forward strand.
TCCGAGTGCGTATTTCTAAATTAGTTACCCAAGCTAGCCTTGGAAGAATTTGTTGAATAGTCAGAGTTATTAGGACTTGCAGAAAACAACAAAACCCCAGAAAGTGAACACCCCATTGTTACGGAAGGAGATATTGTAAGTAACGACAATAACACACCTTCGACTATTCCTCGGGCGCCCTCACAAAATTTGGTAATCCATTCTTAACACCTTGTTTTACATTTACCTTGGTATAATCATACAATTGCTAGTCCTAATAGTTTACAGGTTGGTTCAATAGTAGGTGGAAGTAGTAACAGTTTTCAACAGAATAACAGTAACATTGTGGATTAGCCTAGACCTCAAGGATTTGTGTTGGTAGGACACCTAGTCACTAGAATGGCTAGAGTACAAGAAGGTCCACCTATAAATTACCTAGAATTTTTGGGAAGAGGAGGTGAAGCTGATGTAGAACATCACTAGTTCCTCTGTGAAGCCATTTGGAACTCTAGAGGGACCCCTCCTACAAGAAATCTCATTGAATTCCAGACCAAATTGCCTGTAAATATCCCTATAATGGTATAAGAATTTGATCGAACAAAGAGATTCAAATGCACTAACTCTACCGCATATAAAGAAATTGTTCTTAGATGAATTTTAACAACCCAAGTCCAAACAACAAGGGATCATAGAACTAAGGGAGATTTGGTAGATGCAAGGAGAATATGCATGGGATTATGTGCAACGATTCAGGGATGTGTTGGCTAAACTCTAGTTCCCTTTGCATGATGCCCACCACAAGGAATGGTTTATTCAAGGGCTATTACATCTTATTAGAATTCATCTATCACACCAAGTTGTGGATTCACCTCGAACTACCTTAGAACATGATATGAATATTGAAGCAATGGTTAATTATTCGATTGGTGTTGTGACTAAAACATCATCTTCTATCGATGACTTATCGCAAGTAAAAAAACAAATTGCTGCTCTAACTGAAAATTTTCGGGAGTTGACCATACCTAAGACAATCTGAACACAAGTATGGTGTACGAGATATATGATGGAAGGCCATTATGTATCAAAATTTCCTAGAATGAGGGGAGGAATAACCCCACCAAGAGGACCATTCATAGGTAGACCAAGTGCAGCCATTGCAATTGTTGTTGCAGCAAATCCATTTCATACAGCTGACCACCCTACATATTTGGATCCACATAGCGCTTATCTGAACGACTACTGCAAGATTTGCAAAGCATTTGTCCATTCAGCGCGACTTTGCCCTATACTGAAAAAGCATACCTTGGTGCCAAATATAATATACTGTGAGTTTTAAGGATCTAAAATGCATAGTATAAATAAATGCAAATCCCTAGACGTGTTGAAACAAGTTATACAACTTCATGAGAAATTTATACTCAAAATGAGAACTCTAGCCATAAAAAATCATATTTCTGCATAAAAACACCAAAAAACAACCCCGAATCAAAAAGTGGTACGGTAGCACCACTATTTTTTTGGTTAAAAATATAGATATGGGACAAAAAAATCCTTATTGTTATTTACAAAAACCTTAAAATCAAGCCCCGAATTGAAAACTAATGCTACCGGTAGCCCACTTTTTCAAAAAAATGACATTATTATATCATTGTATCATAATTTAAATTTGGACTTATTAAATCTCTTTCATATTTTTGCACCAAAACACAAAAAATCAACCCCTAAACGAAAAATAGTGATACCAGTATAACCCTCTCTTTCTGGGGAGGCTACATTTACAACTTTCTGGAAAGCAGAGGTGGTATCATTGCAATTGAACTCTTAAATTGATCCCCATATTGAAAAGTGGATCTCCTAGAATCACTGTCATTTATATTCGAGGTTAAAATTTAAAAAACATTAACTTAAAGAAAAAACATAGTTAAAAAGAAAACTTAAAAAATGTGAAATTTCAAACACATAAAATTTATTAAAAATATTCAAAAACCAAATTTTAAAAAAATTCCAAAAATATTTATGACCCTGAAAGAGAATTTTTAAAAATAAATCCAAAAAATGTATAAAAAAATGAAACACATATTTAAATGTTAAAAAAAACATTTAAGAAATTAAAAAAAAAATCTTTCAACCTATTTGACTTTTTTTTTTAATTTCAATTTAAAAATAAAAAATAAAAAATTTCATTTAATTTTTTTTTAAACATTAAAAAAAAACTAAATTCTTTAAAAAAATTAGTGAAATAAAAAAAAACTTAAAAAAAAGAAATAAATCAACTTAAAACCACCCACTCGCCCACCTCCGACTCTCCCCCATCCCCTCCCGCCCCCTCCACCTTCGCGCACCGTGAGCCCGCACTCTCACCCCCTGCGGCTTTGCGCGATTCCAAGAATCGTGCCGCCACAAAGGGGAGGCGCTTGGGAGGAAGAAGGAGCGGCGCCACTCCTTCTTCCTCCCAAGCGCCGCCTCTTTACACTGGCACGATTCTCGAAATCACGCCAAGTCGTAGGGGGTCCTGAGAGTGCATCCCCATGGTGTTGGGAGGGGGAGGGGGAGGGAGGTGAGGGGGGAGAGGGGGAGGTGATGGCGAGGGTGGAGGGGGAGGGGACAGGGGACAGGGGAGCTGGAGGGGGAGCAGAGGGGGGAGAGGGGGAGGGAATGGGGGAAGGGAGGGGGAGAAGGGGGAGGGGAGGAGAGGGGGGAGAGGAGGGAGGAAGGAGGGCGAGTAGTGGGGCGGGCAGGTGCGTGGGTTTTTGTTTTTGTTTTGTTTTTAATTTAAAATTTAAATTTAATTTTTTTTTTTTGTATTTTAAAATTTAGAATTTTAATTTTAATTTTATTTTGGTTTTTTATTTTAATTTTTAAATTTTGAATTGTTTTTTATTTATTTAGCTTTTTGTGTTTTTTTTAATTTTATTTTAAAATCTAAAAAACAAATTCTACACAAAAGAATCAATGAAAAAACGTTAAAAAAAAATTGAAATGCTTTTATTTTTATTTTTTCTTTTTTTTCAAATTTTCGCATATAAATGATTTATTTATGAGATATTTCAAGGAAAATTTTCCAAAATATATATATGTTTCAATCTAACTAGCTCCTAAAAGTTAAAAAAATTGAAAATGTCTATATTTTTTCAACATAACTAACTACTATATATATATATATATATATATATATTGTAAAATTTGAAAAAATGCATTTGTAAATAAAAATTACAGTTTTTCTATGATTAAGAAGTTTCAAAATCGCAAAAAAATGGCTCAAAATGAAAAAATAGTGCTACCAGTATACACACTTTTTGAAATGAAGGTAAAAATAGCTACTAAAATTGACCCCCCCAAAAACGAGAGGAATGTTGGTTTCTCGTCAAGTTGTATAATATGTTTTGACATAAAGGATAGATAGATCCATATATCGGGTAACAGATCAATTGCAATAAAGAGGAGGAGGCCGGGGACACAAAAGAAATTTTGGAGCTGGAAGAGGAGGAGGCAGGGGACACAAAAGAAATTTTGGAGCTGGAAGAGGAGGAGGATGACATGCCCGATTCATTGTTATAACTGTAATGAGATCGAACATCTATCTTGAGACTGTACCCTCCCTAAGAGGCCATGGTGTAACTATTGTTGAATGAACACTCATAGTATTGAAGAATGCCTCGATATTATTATAAAATGGGAAGATCGTGCAAGAATACTAACGGATATAATTAACTTGGAACCCCAAGATAACCATAGTCTAGTAGGATTTGTTGTTACCCGAGGAGGAGCAATAATGGGTGGAGATCTAAACAGGAAGAATTCACTTGTGATAAGAAAAGTATCCCAACACATGGTGAAGTACAACCTAGTCACAAGAAAGAGATTTTCAAGAATGTTGTTGAAATGTTTAAGTAAATGCCGACTCTACCAACCAGAGACACAGTAGGACTATCCCAAAATGTTAGAAAAGGTGATGCGTTGAGAAGTTGTGGAAGGGATACACTTTCAATGAAGGTAAGGGACCCTGTCTCTTTATGGTTTACTTTGACGGGGATATTTTGGATGAGGAAATCACAACATGCAAGTTATGGAAATCCATTTGCGCAATGAATGGTGTTGCATAAACTAATGAAGAAATTTGTGCCCCTCTTCCGAAAAAGGACATCTCAATTTGTGCAGAAGCACAAAAAGAAAAGAACTAGATGAGAATTCAGGTTGAATGCTCAAGTCCATGGATATTTTTCAAGAATGTGATACTATGCTTGGTATCCGACGTCAACATACTTCCGAAGAATTCCTAGGAAGCCATGGGTTTTCCCTCCCTTGTCTAATCTCATATTTAGTTGAGAATGGAAAACTGGTATTGCATATTTTTGAATGGTCAATTGGAAAATGTAGAAGTAGACTTGGCATGGTTAAAAAACTTCATCAATTATAAAGTAATCAATATTATGGGAGGAACATATCCATATCCATCTTTACAGGGAATAGAATAAACCTATCAAAACTATGGTGTGATTGACCTAAAGAACGAAACAATGAATTTTGAATCTGATGGCATGAAGGTTACGTAACCTATGGATCCACTCTAGGGACAATTGTACACTGAACCCGTACATGAGAATATGGAAATAGATGTTCTAGATGACATATACTCTTTGATATCAAGAAGAAGTGAGGATTATGTAAATCCTACAACAGATGGCTCTGTAAGCTGGAGAAGTATTCGCTCCTTTGATATTGAATCCGAAGAAGCATGGAATGACTAGCATAATGGACGACATGAACCATCCTCCTGACGTTGCACAATGATCAAATTAGTGCGATGGATTGGAGTAGAAGTCCCAAATCCTCCAATATATGATGGTATCAATGAATTTGATGGGTTTCTTCAGAAAACGAGTTCCTATGTTGTGGAAGATTATCGAATGGACGTATTGGATACATCACTCGGAGGTACTCCCGCGCAATGGTGGGAAACACATAAATATCATCTACTTGATTGAGAAACAACCCAACTAGATCTGATGTTCAATTTCAAACCTTCCAAGCATGCCAACCGAGTTACAAAAATCTATATAGGCCAGAAAAAATCCATTTTATCACATCGATCAATGCGAACAAAAATGGAACACTAAAAGATTACAACCATAATTTTGGGTTCACCAATTCTTCCATGAATTAGGACCCATCCCCAAAGATTGGTATTTGCATGAGGAAACACTATGACAAACTGAGTGTTGGAGGAAGCTAAGTGCAAAGTTTTGCCAGGATTTTTCCTTCTCCGCAACAAGTGATTATCATGTGATTGATGCATTGATAGAAATCTTTGAAACTCTATTCACTAATAAATTGTGGAATATAGAAAACTCATACAACTACATTGTCCATCAAAAAGTGCTTAGTGTGTTTATCTCTATCTCATAAATGAAATCCTATCTGTGTTTCACAAAATTTGAAGAACAAAATCCAAGCCATGATGACCTAGAACACCTGAGGCACCTAATCTTCAATGAATCAGAGGGATCCCAAGATGTACAGTAGCATAAACCTGAATAAATTGGAGCCCTATATACCCAACCTTTAAATATGCAGAAAGTCAATATTGGCACATAATAAAAACAAAAAATGGAATCCATAGGAGACTATTAAGATGAATAGACAGTATCCGAAATAATAACCCTTCTAAAAGAATATGAATATTTGTTTATGCAGATTTTTACAAATCTAAAAGGGATCCAGGGTGATCTAGGAGAAATGAAGATTGTGATGAAACCTGATTCCAAACCAATGAAGCATTGACCATATAGGTTGAACCCACAAGTGAAACATAAAGTAAAGAAGGAAATTGACTAGATGTTGAATGTTGATTTAATTTTTCCTATGGATTAGTCCGAGTAGATCATCACCATAGTGATTTGGAGTATTAAAGATACTAAGGATATCATATTCTACGCTAACTATCAAAGTTTGAATTCTACATGTGCTCGTGACCCATTTCTGACACCCTTTAGTGATGAAGTTTTGGATCAAGTTGCTAAGAATGAGGTGTGCTCCTTCACATATGGATTTTTGAGATACCATCACATCATAATTGTAGAAGAAGATAACAAAAATGAAAACTTTACAAAAGAATGGGGATTTTTTTCCTATAATGTTATGCCTTTCGGGCTAAAGAATGCACCTACAATATTTTCATAGATTGTTATAACAACTTTCAAATCATTCATTCGCAAGTTCATATAGGTGTACTTGGACAACTGGAGAGTTTACAACCTCCTCAAAGATCATGTGGTGCTACTCCAAGTGATGTTAGATCATTGTCTCCAGATGCATATCTCCTTGAACTTGCGGAAATGTATTTTATGCTTCCCCTTTAAGAACTTATTAGACATTGTTGGAACATTAAAAACCCACTTTAGACTTAGGATATAATATATTAATCATTTTTTATTAATTTCCAAGGTTAGACTAGGTAGTTGGCCTCAATTTTCCTTTTTAGGCCACCACTTTCCATCATTAGTCATAGGGGCACACTTGGAAATATTCTGGATAAGATTCTACTACTTTTATGACTGTCCTGAATTAGCAAGAGCACTTTCCTTCCTTAAACAGTTTTGTCCTGCTTTTTCTACTTTTCAATGGATAAGGATAAAGCTACTTGACTAGGAAAACTGTCTTATTTGGCCAACTCACCCTCCATCTTTTTCTTCTCTCCAAAATTCATGATATTTTCCTTTTTCTTCACTCATGAGCTGCCAATATTGCTTTTGCCAATTCATGATCCTATAGACTATTTTGGAAAGAGAATTTGTCACCTAGGGTTTTTTTTTAGCTTTTAGTAAGCCTGCCTTTTGTGAGATTTTCAAACTTTCCTTCAAGGCATTATATTTTCTATCCTGAGATGTATTATTAATTTTATTCTCATTAATAAATATGATGATTATGGAATTGACATTAATTGTGTTCAATCTCACATATTTCCATTTCAGTTTTTCTTCTCAATTATGCTAATCTCTAAGCAATCTTTTAGTGAGGACTTCTCTTTCTCAAGATTCTTGGATTGTAGAATTTCTTACATGGTATAAAAACCATATAATTCTATATGGTATCATATCTCAAGGAGCTCATATCTTACATTCAGATGAGTCTTCCCATATAAGTTTCAGAGTTTGTTTTGCAAGTACAACTTCATGGATTCCAATTCAGTTCCTCCTCTTACACCATTCAATTACGATGAGTGGAAGCCAAAGATGAACACATATCTTAAGAGCCATGATCTCTTTGATGTGTCTATGGGATATATTGCAGAGATTCGATCCTTAGAAGATAAATATGGTTGGTTGAATGATTGTGACAGAGCATATGGAGCCATGTGTCTAGCTTTTTCTCCAAGCATGCGCTACCTTATTTATTTTGTTGAATACCCAAAGGATCTCTAGACCAATTTGGATAGATTCTTTGGCAAGAAAAATGAGGTTCATATCATCAATATGGAGAGTGAATTTGACACCTCCTCATGTATTCTCCCTCCTGAATTCTCGGCCTCAACCCTCTCTGAAGAAGTTGTCTTTGATGAAGACCAAATTGCAGAATCTTCAACACTAGTTCCTGAATTTGAAGAAACATCCTCTTGTGGTGCGAAACCTGATGCTACCGATGAAGAAGATACAAAATATGGAGCTGATTTTGTTGAAGAGGTGTCCATCCATTCTTACATGTTCTCTCATAAGTCTTCTATTTTGAATTCTGACCAAGATAAGCCAGTTTATGCTCTAGAATGTGAAGAGCTTTTGAATCCTCTCTTTTACATGAGTCTGTTGGTGTGTAGAATGATGATATATTGAATGTTTTGGAGGTTAGCTCATAGTTTGAAGGTGATGAATTCACCCTCCTTTATCATATGCTTCCTATGAATTTATATTTGATCATTGGCACATGTTCTTAGAGTTTCACTGAAGATGGAGGACGCTACCATTCGCTTGGGTTTAAGTCTCAAGCATATTTTGGTGATTTTGGTTTTGATCTCACCCCTACTGGTTCAAAGGATATCTCAAGGAACCATATACACATTCTTGGAGCTAATCCTACCTCAGTTGGTTCAAATTTCAAGTTCCAGAATGGTATGCATATTCATGGATTTGTTCTGACCAAGTTTGGATCAAAGAGCATGTTCAAAGAGCCTCCAGATTCACTTGCATCCATTGATGGAGAATTCAAGCACATTTTTTTGTAGCATGATCCACTTCTTCTCAAGAGGAAGATACCTCCATACATCTGATCAAGTTCATACCTACTTGAGTTTGGAGCAGCAACATTAAGTTTTGGTGTGTACATGTCCATTTTTGACGGAGGTTTTTATTCCCATGAGGTTTTCCCTGTTTCCTCAATTTACATGGGCATAATAATTGTAATGGGGGGACCATGAGCCTTTTTTATTGGACCCTAATAATTTTTTACTCACTCTAAGTCATACTTAGGGGGGGTGTTGGAAAATTAAAAACCCACTTTAGACTTAGGGTATAATATATTAATCATTTTTTATTAATTTCCTAGGTTAGACTAGGTAGTTGGCCTCAAATTTTCATTTTAGGCAACAAATTGCTCTCATTAGTCATAGGGGCGCACTTAGAAAGATTCTGGATAAGATCCTGCTACTTTTACGACTGTCCTGAATTAGCAAGAGTGCTTTCCTGCCTTACATAGTTTTGTCCTGCTTCTTCTACTTTTCATTAGATAAGGATAAAGCTAGTTGACTAGGCAAACTGTCTTATTTGGAAAACTTGCCCTCCATCTTTTCCTTCTCTCCAAAAGCCATGATATATTTCCTTTTTCTTCACTCATGATATGTCAATACTGCTTTTTCCAATTCGTGAGCCTTTAGACTGATTTGGAAATAGATTTTGTCACCCAACGTTTTTTTTTAGCTTTTAGTAAGCCTTCCTTTTGTGAGATTTTCAAACCTGCCTTCAAGGAATTCTATTTTCTCTCCTAAGATGTATTATTAATTGTATTCTCATTAATGAATATGATCATTATGGAATTGACATTAATTGTGTTCAGTCTCACATATTTCTGTTTCAGTTTTCTTCTCAATTATGTTAATCTATGAGCAATCTTTTAGTGAGGACTTCTATGTTTCAAGATTCTTGGCTTGTAGAATTTATTACATGGTATCATAACCATAAAATTCTAATGGACACATTGTTTGTCATGATGGAGTTTTGGTAGATCCTGCAGAAATAATTGTCATTGTGAATCTTCTAACCCCCTACTTTTGTGAAATAGTTGTGATCCACTTTGGGCCATATAGGCTATTACAGATGATTTATCTACAACTATGCTTCTACTACAACTCCTTTAGAAAATTTATTGAAGAAGGTATAATAATTCATCTGGAATGAATATTGTGAGAAGGCGTTTTCAATATTAAAAGAGAAAATGGTCAATGCCCTCATCCTTACATTTCCTGACTAGGTAAAGGAATTTCATGTACATGTTGACACATCTAGCATTTCCCTTGGATCTATGCTATCCAACTGAGGAAAGCTGATTGTTTTTGGACAATCATTTAGTGAGGACACTAAATGATCTCCCTAATCCGAATGGTTCGGATCTAGAACAAAAGTAATACAAAACAAAAATATATTTCCTAGATTGATCAAATTACAAAAGGTATAGGAAGATAACTTGCCTTATGAATGTAGTGTTATCTCTTCGTTCGATGTAATTCCCGATCTTCATATATCTAGATGCAAAACAATATACAACACGTGGAAACGTGCAAATACCAATAATATGCAAATGTAGATCAGTCTAAACTAGCGGTCAAAGAAGCCAATTCTAAAGATATCACAACAATAATATTTTTATGGAAATAATCTTTATTAATGTAAATATAAGAAGTACATAAGGAGATATTACAACCAATATTTGACGTCGTAACTCCTTCCGAATGATCCTAGCCTCAAAGATCCAAACTCTTGCCTCCTAATGGATGAAAGGGAACCAACTCTAGTGGAATTTCACCGCCATTTAAGTGCACTATCTTTCTGCTTCCTTAACCATAGAGAGGGGGTTTGTATTTATAGGCCTAAAAGGATAGGAGAGGTTGAGGATTTGTGGGAAAAGTTCAAGGGATCATCCCAAAATGTAAGGGGATCGAGTTCCACCCTTTCTAGTTCATAGGGATAATCTTCCACGTAACCATGGGTTCTAGAAGCCGCTCGAAGCTTCTTTTTCTCATTTTAAACCAACAGTTCTACACTTGTACACAAAAAACATGCATCTTTGGAGGGTGATTCACCTTGTCCAAAGCTAGGAGGTGTCACTGACGCACTCTGTCAATGTGCATAGCGTGTCTCCAGGGGTCCGATGCACATTGTCAACATGTAAGATGCGTCGAGGTGACAATAAATGGAAAAAGGAGTAGGCAACAACTCTTCTTTCAATCAATTGGCCTAAGTGATTTTAGGAATTAGGGAAAATGAAGGACACATAACTCATCATGACAATATTTTGGTGTAACATAATACCCCACAATGCATGAAGCTAGTGAAATAGGGTAGGTGAGGTGCTTTGAAATATGGAAGTTCGAGGCAAGGACCATCGGTTGGAGTGTCCAACAAAGAATTATGCAGTACCACTATGAGATATATGTCTCAAATGACTCATAACATGGTTGACGACCAACACAGTGCAGATCCATGAATCACTAAATAAAAAATATGGCCACTAGGAATATAACTGTGGATCCATACATTCATGACAAGACTAGATCGTAGCCACAAGATAATACATAGTGGATCTACGAGATGAATCAAACATACCCACATACCAATACATTGTGGATCTATGTAATAGTACAATAAGTTAACCTAGCAAGGGTAAGATACATAAGTTAACCTGGGTAAGATACATAAGTTAACCTAGCAGGGTCTTACAACTGAACCCACAATAATACGAATCTAACCATGACAATTGGTGAGACGCGAGGATAAGCAGATTATCCAAGTGGTTTGAATGAAATGAAAACAAGTGCGATGTGTGAAAGCAACTATGTACTGCCATTAATACAGGTGAATACAAAATTTTCCCTTATTCCCCATCATGATTGATGAGTACCTCTTTGTTTATTAACGATCTTGAGGAGGGTAACATATACTCGATATAGCTCATCCTTAGGATGAGTCCAATCTCACATGTTTTATGAACCTGAGATAGGAGGGGTTTGTCCCTAAAAGGGCCCTTCAATGTTATATTTTAACGAGTCCAAAGAAGGTAAACTCGACGACGTTTCACATTTAGAGAGTCTGAAACGACCAAACAAGACTCCAATGAGTATTTTTTCGTAAATTTTAGTCTCCTCACCCGAAAAAGGATAAAACGATGTGAAAGAGAACTCATCTAGTCATGATTAACTAGAGGGATCCTTTTCGTAAATAGTTTCACTAGTCCGAAAAAGGGGTAAATTATCAACAGAAAGACGATCTTTCTAATACTTTTAAAAGCGTGAAAGAATCAAGTCCGCTTGGCAATCTTTTCTTATTTAGGGAGTCTAAAAAGAGCTTAAAGAAGAACTCCAAGGGGGTTTTTTTTTCGTAGGAGTTCTACGAACCCAAAAAAGAGATAAAAGATAACTCGGTGACTCATTCTCATGTATTTACGAGCACGAGAAAGAACAAAGACTCAGCTTAACACAATTTTTCTAGGTTTTTAACGAGCACGATTATGGTGTAAAAAGCACTCGAAATATTTTTCATGTTTGAATCCAAAGCACGAAAAAGGAAAAATTAAGTTCAAACTACTTTTCATGTTTTTGACCAAAGCACGAAAAGGTGAAAAGTAAGCTCGACAAATTTTTTAATGTTTTAACAAGAGCACGAAAAAGTGGAAAATTTAAGCTCATGGTATTTGCTTCATTTTTTAGCAAGATTGCAACAAAAAATGAACTATGCTCGGGATGATTTTCATGGTTTAGCGAGCTCAAAATACAAGAGAAAGTATGCTCGAAAATATTCCCATTGGAGGATGTTTTCCCAACATGAACTATGCTCGGGATGATTTTCATGGTTTAGCGAGCTCAAAATACAAGAGAAAGTATGCTCGAAAATATTCCCATTGGAGGATGTTTTCCCAACATGATATCCAGAGGTTGGTACATTCCCCCAACATGATTGCTAGAATTAAGTGACTTAACTCCAACATTGCATGGAGAGGCTATCGAATTCACTTCAACATGATGTTCAGAGGTTTAAGACATGCCCCCCAACATTCATTTCATTCGCCTAATCTATCTCTTCACTCAATTTAAATCTTGGATACTAATAGGAATATGTTCACCAAATACGGAAGAGGAAAAATGATCAAATGGCATAAGCAGATGAAAAGAAGGTTCAGGTACGAAGTCTAGTGGAATGCTCGACTCAATGGGAGGATGATCTATTTGATTTTTACATAAGACTGAAATAAAAAATAACTATGCTTGAAGGGATCCATTTTATTTTTTAATGAGCTTGAAATAGAACAAAACTATTCTCATGGGAACCTGTTTCATTTTTTAACGATCTTGACACAGAAAGGGAACTCTGCTCGTGATCATCTGTTTAAGTTTTTAGCGAGCTTAACACAGAATGGGAACTCTGCTCTTGATGATCTGTTTCATTTTTTAACGAGCGTTACATGGGAATATAACTATGCTCGTGGATTTGGTTTCATTTTTATGCAAGCTTGAAACCAAAGGTAAACTATGCTTGGGAATGGTTTCATTTTTATATAAGATCGAAACCGAAAGTAAACTATGCTTGGTACTGGTTTCATTTTTACACAAGCTTGAAACCAAAGGTAAACTATGCTTGTAACTGGGTCCTATCCAACATGATGTCCAGAGGTTGGTAGTGTGCCCCCCAAAAAAAGAAGCTAGGGGGATAACTCCAGCATGATGTCTGAAGGCTAGAGACATGCCCCCCATCCCTAAGCGGTAGAAACCACTAAAACATGTGGAACATTTCGGGAAGTCTGATGACTGGAATTAATGGGATGATTCAGTGTAACAAAGGAAAGCTGATCAATGGCCACCATATTTCCATGATGATGAAAATAAATCATTCGAAAGAGCGTGGAAACTACATCTTTTATAGCATAAGGATAATCTCGTCCAAGGAGTAGATTAAAATCTAAGGGACCTTGGATGACCATAACATCAATACAGACAATTTTCCCTCCTAAGGTGATAGATAACTGTGGAAGGATCCGTAAAGGTCCAATAGGCCTTCTATTGAAATCTAGTATCTGGTTAGCGACTACCACAAGATGAGGAGAACCTATAGCTTTCCAAGCAGTTGGGGATAAAATACTAACAGAATCTCCCTCATCAACTATAGTGCGAAAGATTTCCTTATTGGGAACCCCTATATATATCTAGATAGGAACACCCGAAGGAAGACATAATTCTGCTAGACTATTAAAATCAAAGGAAATGACCTCAGTACTCGGAGGAGGTCCTGTGGAAATGGACAGGATTTCCCCTTTCCTAGAAAAATCCGAACGGACTAAGAAAACATCAGTGGTTTTCAATTCACTCTCAACTGGAAGAGTAGAAGGAGATGAAGATTGTGTCATGGTGACTACTTCAGTCTTAGCATTCTCCAATTAAGGAGTGGGATCAAGCAAATATGACATCGACTTGATCACTTCGACTTCACCCTTGAGAGGAAGAGCGGGATGAACTAATTGTTCTTCACTCTTTGAAGCAAGAGTGGGATCAACCGAGAATGGAATTGGATTGACCACTTCATCAATCATTGGGGGCTCGAGATACAAATTACGATCTCCTATTGGGAGGTGATTTTGAGACACACTAATGTATTCCAATAATTGTGAATCTTCATCCATGCATGGAAAAAGGTAAGTAAGGTGCATGCCCTTGCATAATAAACAAGGATTCTTGAATTTACCTTTCCATCCCTTAACCATAGAGTCACTGGTCGATGGGGTATCATCAATATGGTGTATAGAGTATGATGATATAGGTGGGTTGGAGGATTTAGACCACTCTTCTAACACTTTGGGAATACCAGAGCAATTCTTAAGAAGGTGATCACCCCTGCAAAGCTTGCAAGGGAACTTGGGTTTGCGAGGTGTTTGAATAGAGAGTGCCGTCAGCGGAAATTGGTTGATGCTTGGTATCTTTCTTATCCTTATTCTTATTGATCTTCCTTTTCTTCTTCTTCTTATACTCTTGATTACTAGAACTGCTTCTTTTATCATGCTAGGAAGAAAAAATAGAAGAAGATACATCTAACGAAGAAGGGGAAGGATCAGTGGTGGAGAGTTAACATTTGAAACATTAGTTACAATCATAATCACCGGATTGAATAACCATACTGGTAATCCTATGGTTAATCCAGGAAGATTCAAAGTGGCAATAAAGGGAGGACCAATATCTCCAATTGGAGGAAAGACAAAAGGTACGGGCCTTGAAAAGGGGCCTCTTGATTGGTAGTCCCATAAGATGTTTCCATATCTAAACTCTCTAAGGAATTCTAATTATCACACACAACAAATGCTACTCAAACTAAAAGCAATAGTCAAATGTGTGAATAGGAGGGATGTAAAAGCAGGATCCTCACGGGTGTGTCAAGCTGTCACAAATCACGATATATTGTAGGTTCCAACAGTTATACTCGACCCAATTTCTCATAGCACTAACCAAGGAGGGTTGGGACCGTACCCTTGGCCATATAAACTGACTAACTAACAGTACGTGTGTAGTAATATCCTCGAGTGTTGTTATTGGTGCATTGAAACAAAAAGACAACCAATGGTTAACTCAGATGGTTTCAGGATCCTAGTGGGGTCTCCCGATATATGCAAGGTACGTGGGAGCTCCAATCCGTATTAGTGTTTTCTAATGCACAAATGTTCAACGGGAGCCTTCCTATATATCGTCGACTAGTATGTGAAGTACCTTTCTATATACCTGTAGGTACGTGAAATGCCATTCGATATACCAACTAGTACGTGGAAGAACTGCAATCCCTTAGGATGCAGTGCGGGAAAATAACGACAACTGCTACATTTAAAGATGTCGGAACACATCTCTATCCTATCATAGGAGTTTATAAATTTTTAAAATTAAACTAGCGCTTGATTTTATCTTATACGGATAAGTGGACATATGAAATTTGGACCTGACTCAAAACCATGCAAGTATGATATGCAAATTTTCTTTTCAATGAAGTCCTACTTAATAAGGAGAGAGAGATAATTTTTCTTCCCAAATGCACAACCCTATGCAAATGAAATTTTGGCTTTTTCAAAATTATAGAAATAAGTAAAAGATTCAAAATCATGCACCCAAAACCACCTTGAAGTGATAAAATAGATCTGTTTCTGAACACCAAATGCAAAAATTCTAATTCGTTTCCGATCTTCTTACACTTGAAAAAGACACATCTAAGCTATGGAAAGAAAGATTCCACAAATGTTTCCAATAAAATGAAAGACGAAGAAAATAACTCAATAATCTTGTCTAACACACACAAACATGAAACAAACCTTTCTTCTTCTTATGAGTGTAAGACCAAGAATGTGAAATGATCAAACTAAAGAAAGAAGAACATTTCTGTTTTACGAATTTGTGAATAGAAAAAGAGGGAAAAATTTAGATTCTCTTTGAACTAAAGTGGAGACAAAGAATCAATCTTTTCCAACAATCATTAGATAGCTCAACATGTAAAGGAAACAAGATGCAAAACCCAAGAAAATGAGGCTAAAAAGACATGGATATCCCACACTTTTCAAGTCTTTAAAACAAACCAATCCACACCAAACAATTTTTTTTTAAACCTTAATATGGGTCAAAGAGACTGTAGGATACACGATTCATGGCCCCCCCAAGAAAAACACTAATTGTGACTCAAAGGGACAAACACAGATCTGAATCTCAAGAATACCTAAGAAAAGAGGCAAACCAAATCTGGAGGATACTATGGTTGAGACCAACAAAACACATATATCGGAAAACCAAGCAAAAACCAATTTTTGTGGGATTTTTTACCATATATACTAAACTTTGCAGGGTGATGCACCTTGTTAGTATGCACCAGGGAATTGAAAGACGAGTGACATAGTTTGCAGACAGAGGAAGTGCATCAATGATGCGGTTTGAACACATACGAAAGGTGTCAATGATGTGATCTTCCTTAAGGGAAAGCGCGTCAGAATAACAATAATGCAGTCATAAAACTGCCTAGGTGAGTCGGGAGAGATCCAAATTTGCAAAAGAAAAAAAATCCCAAAGCAAAAAAGGTAAATGGATGGGATGAATATCCCAATCAGAGACTGGATCACCCAGTAACCCTTTGAGAAACAGATCCAATAGAAGGTGGAAATTTAGAGGCTATTGGAGAAAAAACAAGAAAATAGAAATCACAATCCAAAGAAATCAAATACCATAGGATTCTTCCCCGACATGGTCACTAATTTTGTTTGTGGAAAATTCGTCTGTGCGGACACTAACCGATCTCCCTAGTCTGAATGGTTCGGATCTAGAAAAAAATTAATACAAAACACAAATATATTTCCTAGATTGACCAAATTACAAAAGGTATAGGAAGATAACTTCCGTTATGAATGTAGTGCTATCTCTTCGTTCGATGTAATTCCCGATCTTCATATCTCTAGCTGCAAAACAATATACAACAAGTGGAAAGATGCAAATACCAATAATATGCAGTTGTAGGTCAATCTAAACTAGCGGTCAAAGAAGCCAATTCTAAAGATCTCGCAACAATAATATTTTTATGGAAAGAATCTGTATTAATGTAAATATAAGAAGTACATAGGGAGATATTACAACCGATATTTGATGTTGTAACTCCTTCCAAATGATCCTAGCCTCAAAGATACAAACTCTTTCCTCCTAATGGATGAAAGGGAACTAGCTCTAGCGGAATTTCACCAACATTTAAGTGCCCTATCTTTCTTCTCCCTTAACCTAGAGAGGAGGTTTGTATTTATAGGCCTAAAGGGATAGGAGAGGTTGAGGATTTCTAGGAGAAGTTCAAGGGATCATCCCAAAAGGTAAGGGGATCGAGTGCCAACCTTCCTAGTTCATAGGGATAAGCTTCCACATAACCATGGGTTCTATAAGTTGCTCGGAGATTCTTTTTCTCGTTTTAAACCAACAATGCCGTACTTTGTACAAAATAAAATTGTGTCTTTGGAGGGTGATGCACCTTGTACAAATTAGGAAGAAGGTGTCACTGACGCGCTCTATCAATGTGCAGAGCACGTCACCAGGGTTCCGACGCACATTGTCAACATGCAAGGTGCGTTGGGGTGACAATAAAGGGAAAAATGAGTAGGCACCGAATATTCGTTCAATCAATTCACCTAAGTGCTTTTAGGAATCAGGTAAAATGAAGGACACATAACTCATCATGACGAGATTTTGGTGTAATAGTTACATTGACCATCCTATCTACTTTCCTAGTCAGAAACTATCTTAGGATGAGGGAAACTACATGACTATGGAAAGGGAAGTATTGATGATGATTTATGCCTTGTGAAAATTCCTCCACTACTTGTTGGGAGGACACTTTAAGTTTTTCATGAATCATTCAACTATCAAGTATCTAGTAAACAAACATGTGTTAGAAGGATGAATTTGTCAATGGTTTCTCTTATTCAAGAATTCTCTTTTGATGTAATAGTCAATCCCAGAAAGTACAATCATGGGATTGATCACTTATTGAGGTTGGAAACAAGGGAATCCAAAGGACCGATTGATGATCAACTACCTGATGCATCCTTGTTCATAGTTGAGGCCATTCTAGATCATTTAGAAGACATTGCATTATTTCTAACAACTGGAAAATCACCATATTACTATTCCATGACTTAAAAGCATCACTTAGTTGTACGAGTCGTGAAATATAAATTGATTCAGGAATAACTATACATGTTAGGAATGACTGGGATTTTATGTTGTTTCATGCTAGATCATGAAATATGAGGTATTTTGTGAGAATTCCATGCTAGTGTCGCGGGTGGACATGTTGGAAAAAAATACTTGGGAAGGAATATTCTCCAGGATGGATTATGGTGGCCAACAGTGTTCAAGGATACTAAAGATTACACCAAAACATGTGATGTTTGCCAACGAGTTGGTAATAATTCTTGACGAGATGAGCTCCCCCTCCAAAAAATACATGGCTTACAACCATTTGAGAAGTGGGAAGTTGATTTCATTGGCCCCATGAATCCTCCTATGAAACACTCAAAATCCTAGCATATAACTACCACAACAAATTATTTAATGAAATGGGATGAAGTAGCACTAGTACGAGATTGCTCCACAGAGACAACAACTCAATTTATTTATGAAAACACCATTACTTGATTTGGATGTCCTAGAATCCTCACCGGTGACCAAGATACTCATTTAATTAATAACACAATATTGGCCTTGAGAAAAGAATTCATGATACAACATCACAAAAGCAATCCATATCATCCACAAGAAAATGACATAGTTGAACCCTTCAATAATATTTTAGAGATGGGTTTAATGAAGGTATATTGTGTTAAAGTTGCAACATCATGAGTCATTCTCCAGGGAATTCTTGTGTGTCAATATTGAGCCTCGTGTATTGAGGTAGTTCCTTATAGGAGCCTAAGTTGGAATCAAAAAGCTTGGATAAGAATCTTGAGTTGGACTCAAGAATAGTTAAGCTTCATGTGTTGAGGAAAATGCTTTTTATGCCAAAGTGATGATGGTGTATAGTATTTCTATTCAAGGCTAAGGTCTTGTGTGTCAAGACAGATCCTCATGTGTTGAGGTGATTCTCTGTATGTCGAAACATGTATGTTGTGTGATGTACTACTAACCATGGTTGAGCTATTAAGTCTCCTCTACAGACTAGCCACCTCTAGAGAGAATTAATTAAGCATATAACCACTTGGAACGATAATAGAACAATATGATCACATCATTGGGAAAATATGCTTAGTATATTTGATATGATAATTAAGCTGGCACATGTGGACCATGTAGATAAGACAAGAGATAAATGTAAGATGTGATAAGATATAAAAGAATTCAAATTGCACATAAAGAATTAATTAAGAGAGAATTTGAATTGTTAAACTTTAGTCAAGACTCCAGTAAATCAAAAGAGAACTCAAATTGATCACTACAATGATGTTAACAAGAAAGAATTAGTTAAGAGAGTTAACTAAGTGATAATAAAGAAGATCTAGTTAACTAAGTGTTATTACATGACGACAGTTATGTTAAAATAAAAGACGACACTTATGTTAAATTAAAAGACGACACTTAAGTTGTGACACTTGCATGATGACACTTAAGTTAGCCACCTAATTAAGTGGGAAAAATTTCAGTTAAGGGGTGAGTTCATCCTAAGAATTGGTTCAGTGAGTTAATGCACTGCATGTGAAGTGGGGCGCACTTATTCATGCAAGATTGATTCATCCACATGGAGGGCGAGTTCATCCTGAAGTCAGAAAATAAAACTAGAAGTCGATGCATGTGAAGAATGCATAAATATGTTATACAAGATTGATGAATTCAATGTGAAGCGAGTTATCTTCTCCCTTGAAGGCAATGCACTTTTCTTTGTGCGGGGTATTATTCTGAGTCTCTCTTCTTTATTCTTTCTCTTGCTATGTAATTGCACTGGGGGTTCTAGATGTAAAATACATTCTCTACTATCTATTAATATACTAAGGAAGGTTTTGATAGGGTTTTCTCCCTCAAGTCATAGAGGGTTTCCCAGGGTAAATTCATGTGTCGAATGTGATTGCTTATGTGTATGATTGTTATTTGATTTCAAGTATTATTGCAGCTCCAAATTAAAGATAAAAAATTAACATGGTATCAAAGATTAGGGTGTAAAAGAGCTAAATTCAACAATCAAGCTTGAGCCTATGTAGATCCTGAGTGTGCACGGTACTTGAAGAATTATGGCTTCAATCTCAGTAAGACTGGAAGACCATCTTGAAGGAATTTCAAACTTCAATACTTGGAAGGATAGGATCCTAAATATCCTAGAAGATCATGATTTGTATGGATATGTATCTAGCGTTATTGAAGAGCCAAATTCGAATGCAGGGCGCATTACCTTCAAGAAGAATCAAGCCAGAGCAAAGAGATCATTTATGATTCCATGAAAGACAACTTGATGCCCGTGATCAGTCCATTGAAGACCGCAGAGGAATGCTTCGACACTTTGACAAATATTTATGAGAAGAAGGTGCCTAGTCAAAATAGAGCATTGAAGAGCAAGCTTCGAAATATCAAGATGGAAAATGATGAAGTTGCGGCTTCCTTCTTCACGAATATATCTCAAGTAAGAGATCAACTCATGAGCATTGGTGTGAAAGTCGATGATGATGATCTCATACAGACCATTGTCAATGGTCTTCCATCTTCAAGGGAGACATTCTTCGCTGTAGTAAATGGTCGAGAAGTGCAACCTAACTTTGAGAGACTGTGGCATGATTTCCTATAAGAAGAAGGATGAATTCAGAGGAAATATACTACCTCCAAAGAAGAGAACCTTTCTCTTGCGACACATATGAAAAGAAGTAAGAAATCTCACAAGAAATTATCTCATCAAAAGGAGAACAATTTCATAAACATTGATAAGTCTAAAGTTAAATGTTTCAATTGCAATAAGAAGGTCCATTATGCAAGAGAATGTTGTGCAAAGCAAAGAGGAAATTTCAATGGTAGGTTTCATGTTTCTACCACTACAGAAGATGAACCTACAAGAACCAATTCATCCGATGATCAAGAGATGAATAAGGAGTACTATCTTGTCTCATCCCTTTCTGGATCCATTACCACTAGTGTTGAGACATGCCTGGTGGACAGTGGCGCATCCAAGCACATGATTGGATATAGGAGTTGTATCTTAGATCTAAAGGAAAAGAAGTTTCCCTATAAGGTGGAGTTTGGAGATAATACCACCTATTTGATCCAAGGCATTGGATCCACTTATTTTCTGTTGGATTCAGGAGATGTACTGCAAGTGGATGAAATTTTGTTTATCCCCGGATTGAAGAAGAACCTCCTGTATGTTTTGGTTCTAGAATATAAAGGATTCTAAGTTGTATTTATGGACAACAAAGCGCTCCTTTAGCCTAAGCATGAAGACTTGAACTCTGCATTAGTGATTGGAGTTAGAAAGGGAGGTCTCTACAAAGTTCCTAGAAAACTCATTCAAGTCATGATCCATGAAATAGTAAGTCCTTGTGATTTTTGGCATAGAAGGCTTGGTCATCTTCATTTCAAATCGCTACCCGAATTGCAAAAGATGGTGAACGGTATGCCCATGTTTAAATCTGATTTTGATAGTGTTTGTAGAGGTTGCGCTCTTGGAAAGAACATTAAGAATATTTTTCCAAGTAGTACCAATAGATCCAAAGGGATTCTTGACTTGATTCATTCCGATCTATGTGGTCTTATGTGTGCACCCTCCTTGAGTGGTTATTTGTATTATGTTATTTTCATAGATGACTTCTCTCACAAGTCATGAGTTTATTTTCTAAAAGCAAAGAGTGAAACTTTCAACAAGTTTCAAGAGCTTAAAGCACTAGTTGAGAATCAAACTGGAAAGCAAATTCATGCTTTGAGATTTGATAATGGAGGAGAGTTTGAGTCCCATGACTTCAATGAATTTTGTCAAGATGCAGGAATAAAAAGAGAACTGACTGTACCCTACAACCCCCAACAAAATGGGGTTGCTGAAAGAAAGAACATAACAATATGTGAGGCTGCAAAAGCCATGATGTGTGATCAAGGTCTTCCCACATCCTTGTGGGAAGAAGCCTTCAACATTAGTGTTTATATTCAAAACAAAATCCCTCATGCTATCTTGGGAGAAAGGACTCGTGAAAAGGTTTTCACTGGTGAAAAACCAAATATTGGAAACTTGAATATTTTCGGTTGTCATGTCTACATTCATGTACAAAAAGAGAAGAGGACAAAGATGGATCCATCCAAAAAGAAAGGAACATTTGTTGGATATATTGAATCCTCCAAAGATTACAGAATCTATGTTCCAGGACAAAGAAACATTGAAGTCAGCATAGATGTAACATTTCATCAAGAGGCTACCTTCAAGCGATCCAAAGAAACTTCAATATGATTTAGACATGGAGGAGCATGATACTCCTATGATGGAGAATCCAGTTTCTAATTCTTCCCTTTTAGATGTTGAGAGGGAGAAGCCAGAAGAGGCCATAGATCCACTTGATCCTGAAGAAACACAATATCTAATAGAAATATCACTTGATGAACCTCTTGCTAAGAGGAGATCTGCACGGTGTCAAGACATTCTGCAAGAGGTAGAAAAGCATGGAGCACCTCCAGGCTCATCCAGAGAGCGAAAGAGACCTGAAATATTTTTAGGATATGTGGCACAGATGAGTCACATTAGTGATTTAGAACCCTCTACCTATGAGGAAGCCTCAAAGAAACAAGTATGGTAAGATACCATGGTAGAAGAATACAAATCTATCATGAAGAATGATGTGTAGGAAGTGGTTCCTAAACCTGACAAGAAGTCCATATTAACTTCCAAGTGGATTTATAAAATCAAGCATATTGCAGCTGATGGAAGTATTGAAAAGTATAAAGCAATATTTGTGGCCCATGGATTCTCACATAAAGAAGGGATAGAATATGATGAGATATTCGCTCTTATGGCCAGGTACTCTACTATCCGAACCATAATTTCCCTTGCTTCAGTTTTGGGTTGGAAAATTCACCATATGGATTTGAATACTTTCTTCCTCGATGGTGAGGTTGAGGAAGAGCTTTACATACAACAACCCGAGGGGTTTGTAGTTCATGGGAAGGATTCCCATGTATGCAAACTTAATAAATCCTTGTATGGGATTAAGCAAGCCCTGAGGGATTGGTATTTGAGGATTGACAACTATCTTATGAGTTTAGGCTTCTCCAAAAGTGAAGTTGACCCCAACTTGTACTTCAAGGTTGTGAAGAACCAACCATTGATCTTGTTCTCTATGTTGATGACTTGTTCTTTACTAGAGAGGAGCAATAGATAGCTCAGCGCAAGAGGGATCTCACTTACGATTTCGAAATGAAAGACTTAGGTCTTATGCACTATTTTCTTGGTCTAGAAGTTTGGTAAATAAAAGATGAGATCTTTCTTTCTCAAGGAAAGTACACAGTTGATGTATTTCGGAGATTTAGTGTAATGGATTGTAAGTCCATGTCTACTCCAATGGTGTCTAATCTAAAGAAGCTACATGAGTCAGATTCCGGATCAGATCTAGTGGATCCTACCATGTATAGACAACTCATTGGTTCCTTGATGTATTTGATACATAGTAGACTAACCATATGTTATGAAATGAGTATCTTGAGTCAGTTCATGTCTGAGCCTACACATAGACATTGGGTTGCTTCTAAGCATGTGCTTAGATACCTTTGAGGTACTATTGCTTATGGACCCAGATATGCTTCTGGTGGTGGAGTGATGCTACTTAGATATGTCAAATATGATTGGGGTGGAAGTATTGTGCACCGAAAGAGTACATCCAGATTTTTTTTAGCTTGAGATCATCTATAATCTCTTGTTCCAGTAGGAAGCAAGGATTCATAGCCCAGATTACTACAGAAGCAAAATATATTGCAGCTAGAACCACCCATCGAGAAGATGTGTGGCTTAGGAAGCTACTTGTCGGGTTGTTCGGTGAGAAGCTTGAGACTATAGTCATTCACTCTAACAGTCAGAGTTGTATTAAGCTCTCAGAAAACCTCGTGTTTCATGACAGATCGAAACACATTGAGATGAAGTATCACTACATCAGAGTCATGGTCCATAGAGGTGCCATAAGACTTCAATAGATTGCTACTGGTGAGCAGATTGTAGATATGTTGAGTAAGTCTATGTCCATGATGAAGTATAGGTACTTCCAAGACAAACTTGTCATGGAAGGGAATGCCTCCCTCACTGAGAGGGAGTGTTAAAGTTATAGCATCATGGGTCATTATCCAGATCAATCTTGTGTGTCAAGATTGAGCCTCGTGTGTTGAGGTAGTTCCTTATAGGAGCCCGAGTTGGACTCAGGAAACTTGGAGAAGATTCTTGAGTTGGACTCAAGAATGGTTAAACTTCACGTGTTGAGGCAAGTGCTTTGTGTGCCAAAGTGGTGATGTTGTGCAGTATTGTTAGTCAAGGATAAGGTCTTGTGTGTCAAGACAGATCCTCATGTGTTGAGGTGACGCTTTGCATGTCAAAGCATGTATGGTGTGTTATGTACTAAAAATCATGGTTGAGCTATTAAGTCTCCTCTAGAGACTGACCACCTCTAGAGTGAATTACTTTAGCATATAACCACTTGGAATGATAGTAGAACAATATGATCATATCATTGGTAAAATATCCTTAGTATATTTGATATGATAATTAAGTTGGCACATGTGGACCATGCAGATAAGACAAGAGATAAAGATAAGATGCGATAAGATATGAGAGAATTTGAATTGCACATAAATAATTAATTAAGAGAGATTTTGAATTGTTAAACTTCAATAAATCAAAGTGAACTCGAATTGATCACTACAATGATGTTAACAAGAAAGAATCAGTTAAGAGAGTTAACTAAGTGATAACAAAGAAGATCTAGTTAACTAAGTGTTATTGCATGACAACACTTATGTTAAACTAAAATACAACACTTGAGTTGAGGCACTTAAGTTAGCCACCTAATTAAGTGGGCAAGCTTTCATTTAAGGGGCAAGTTCATCCTAAGAATCGGTTCAATGAGTGAATGCACTGCATGAGAAGTGGGGCACACTTCTTCATGCAATATTGATGCATCCAATGGAGGGCGAGTTCAAACTGAAGTCAGGAGATAAAAATAGAAGCTGATGCATGTGAATAATGTATAAATATGTTATACATGATTGATCAACTCAATGTGAAGAGAATTCTCTTCTCCCTTGAAGGAAATAAGCTTTTCTTTCTGCAGGATATTATTCTGAGTCTCTCTTATTTATCTTTCTCTTGCTTTGTAGTTGCACTGGGGGTGCTTGATGTAAAATACATTCTCTACTATCTATCAATATACTAAGGTAGGTTTTGTTGGGGTTTTCTCCGTCAAGTCATAGAGGTTTTCCTAGGGTAAATTCATGTGTCGAATGTGATTGCTTATGTGTATGATTTTTATTTAATTTCAAGTACTATTGCAACTCCGAATTAAAGATAAAAAAATAACATATTGTGCAAACCAAGATGATTGGGATGAAATAATTATACTATGGGCATACATGACCACTACAAATAAACTACACAAGTAGACTCCTTCCGAGCTGGTATATGGCAGAGAAGAAGTGGTTACAATAAAGTTTGTTGTTCCTAGTCTGTATATTGCACATGGAATTCACATGAGTGAAGAAGATTCAATTGTGGAATGGATCACAAAATCAACGAAATTAGAAGAATCTCACTTTTTAGCTAATTATCACATAATAGTAGAAAAATCAAGACAGAAATCCTAGCATGACCTTCATATCAAGAGGAAATATTTTACAAAAGGAGACCAAGTCTTACTCTATGAAAGCAAGTTCCCGAAGCATCCGAGCAAGTTCCCGAAGCATCCGAGCAAGATTCAGATGCATTGGTCGGGATCATTCATTGTTGCGGAAGTCAAAGATTCAAGCTTTATTAAACTTGCAAAATTGAATGGCATTCTCAGACCAAGATGGGTGAATGGTGCACGCTTGAAGCCCTACATCTCTGCTCAGTAATTCCACAAGGTAGCACTCATGTTACAGGGAGTGAGTTAGAGTAGGAGTTAGTGTTGCGATTTTGATTTTGGTTTGTTGTGTCAATTTAGTTGATTCTGTTAGTTATTTGTGTTTTTTGTTCTATCTTTCCAAGTTAGGAGCTATTTGTATTTTCTACAACAAAACTATGGCGATCTTTAAGAATTTCCTACAACAAAACAAAACTATGGAATAGAGCTATTTGTATTTTCTAAAACAAAACTATGGCAGTCTTTAAGACTTTCCTGTTGGCATTGTGAATGAGGCATGGTAACCTGATGGCTCATTGCCACGTAATCAATAGAAATTAAGATCATATTTAACTATAGCAAAAAGATCTCTACGTTCTAGTAATTTTCTATGGCCTCCGTTTTCTGAGGATGGGTCAAAACACAATTTGGTTGTACCGTTTTAAGACAGATCGATCAGTAATTTGAATAACTAAGAAGTTGTGCCTATCTCGCTATAAGCTCCACGGTTTTTTAAAATGTTCCAACTAACCTCTCAATTGATAACTCATGATGTTCTTTATTGGCATTTTAATGAACTGGTACGTTATCCGCTCAACGATCTCCTTCAATATAGATTTATATTCGTTGGAACTTGTTAGCTGGATTTTACTTTCTCATTTTAAGCAATGGCTTTCAACTTTTATCGATTGATAGAGTTAACTACAACTTGGCACCTTAAAGTATTAACATCTGGTTATTTTGCCTTCATCCATTGTTTTTTCCTTAAAGACGTTATGTACTTCACAACATTCAATTTCATGGAATCCTAGAATTGTTGGGAGTTTCTGAGCTATGTTTTCATTTTAACAAGTACACCCATTACCCTTTAAATTAAAGAACCAAAAAAATTGACATATATTGAAAGATTTTAAATAAAAAGGAATCAACAACAACAAACAACCACCATCATCAATTTTGTAAATTTGTTGTATTGTATTTAGTAGTTGACAATAAGAAAAAACAGTTCAAATTATCTATAAAAGTAAATTTGTTACTGTCTTATATTTTCATAATTCAAAATCATTATATCAACTTATATTATCATATATTTTAATTTAATTGATAAAATGGAACAATTTTACAATTGTCTTTTATTATTTTATTTCAATATTATTATTTTCAATCATAAAAAAAAACAACTTAAAAATTAATCATTTCTTTTTTCTTTTATTTTAAATTTCCCATCTTTAAAATAAACAATTTGCTACACTCCTGTTGTGCTTTTGTGTGACTAAATATGATTTAGGTTTTTTTGTCGAACTTTGGTTGTTTTTATTGTTAAACTCTAATTAATTAGTTTTCAATAAATGTCATTATGTCGAACTTTGATTGTTTTTATTGTTAAAGTCTAATTAATTAGTTTTCAATAAATGTCATTATGCAGTGGAACAAGCATGAATGTTATCTTGAAGCATATTTTTACCTGTTTCCCAGACTCTTCCACCTTTTGCTTTTTTGAGGCTCTTTCTGCATCACTGTCCAACTCAATGGGGTCACCACCTTCTGGCTTGTTGGATTTTTTTGAAACAATGGAAATGGGTATAGTTGCTGATACTGATGGGATTAGGCTGGGAGAATCATGTACTAGTGCATTGCTACTTTGAAAAAGGAATTGCACAGAGGAGGAGTCTTCTGGTGGTTCTATATCCATCTGGCCTTTGTCAAGATACTCTAACCAATTTTCCCTCTCAGCTAGGCCTGTAAGCTCGAAATGCTCAACATCTATTAGGAAAAGGAAATTTGTTTTTGTGAAAGATCCCTGGCTAAAGAAAAATGGCTTCTAAATGAATCCTTAAATATCGAGCTTATTGGAGACCTTGAAACGAATAAAACATGACTTAATAAATCCTTTAATATCTAGATTTATTTTGTCTATTGATGTATGAGGAAGCCTACTTTTGTATTTCAACGAAAATAGATGTATGAGGAAGCCTACTTTTGTATTTCAACCAAAATTAAACTCCAATGCTTTGTTGAATCCATGAAGCTATGGGTTGAGCACCATTCATGAAACGTAATGAAAGCTTAGTGTGTTGGCGTTTCTAATCCTCCACAATCTGGCCATGTTTTGTAGTTTTATTACTTTTTTTCATCATGCAAATGACATGCTTACATGCTTTCATCATGCTTTGGCTGGTTGTGTCACTGTTTAACATGTGTTTCATTTATATTCAGCATGCATTGATTGAAGATAAGATACATTTTTTATCTTTGGTGTTTTATTCGTATTCAAAAGAATCAAAACTGGATTTGTTCTATCTTCATATTTGTTTTCTTGTGACCAACCAGTGATAATGTCTTGATAATTACTTTATGTCAATCTTTCTCCACATAACTACAATATAATTTATTTTGTTTGAATTATATGGATGACTTTGAATCGAAATGATCTTAGAATAAGTTCATATTCATTTTTAATTAGGCTAGGTTTGAATTATGAGGGAGACTTTGAATTGAAATGAGTTTAGAATAAGCTCATATTCAATTTTAATTAGGTTATATTTAGTTTCTTTTTTCCATTACTTATCTTTTAATTTACAAACCAAATCAAAGTGCAAATTTAAGTTATGTGAAGCCTCGCTCACATAACAAACGAACTCATATAAATAGTTGAAATCCATAGACATAGAAATATGTTATCTAACGGATTGGGTACCGAGATATACGCAAATAGTGAGCAGGGTCGAAAGAGTGCGCACATCACATAAATTTTGTTAACAGCTTTGATATTAAATTTTTCCCTTCGAGATATTTGCATTGTGTATGTTCCCATCTTAGATGGATAGGATATTGTGCATGGAATGTAGAGTGCTCAAAACGTGCCACCAAAATGACATTTTAAACCCAAGCCATAAACATTAAACATTATTCTTCATAAATGTGCGCAAATTGAATCAAGTGGATTTAATAAGACTTAGGCATCACTAACGTCCAGTCTTCCCATTTTGCCTATATATTCTTAGTCATGTGCACTATATCTATAAGATCTAACGAATTAACCTCCCCAATTAACATCCTTCCATTTGCAAATTCATGGGTTAATCATTATTGAACCATATTAAGATGATTAATAGGTTTACTTGGATTATGGGTATTTAACAATACAACATTTATTTGTTGCGGCTAGCTAGTGCCTATTTTAGGTATACGACCCATGTTATTTCCATGTAATCCATATTGTTTTGGATGGCACTTCAGCACACCTGCATTTCATTTATTTGTAGCCTAACCCACTTCAATCGGAGTTTGCTATTTTGGAAATGCAATAGTCTTAGATTACCCACACTCGAGGTGGTGCACTGCTCATTTGTATTTTCGAAATCAAGATACACCCATGGGTACTTTTCTTTAATGCTACAATCGGGATATGTTAAGAAATGTAATCTCACCGATCCACGGTCATTAGTGCATTAATTAGTTGAGTAAGTTGAGTAGTTAGTAGGACACCTTGATGTACTAGTATTTTTTGTTCCATGGTATTGTCTCATGGTATTTTGGTGTGATGTAATCCTATATATGCTTCTGCTTAATAATGAGAAGGAAAATCAATATGCCCACTTGTGTTCCATCCTTTTCTCTTTCTTATGTTAAAAACTTTAACATGGTATCAGAGCTCATGGTCTGATCCATTATCAGTTAAGCCTTTTCACAAAGTGGAAAGCGCACACACATATACGATCCGATCTCACATCTTCTAGAGGTTGTAGATCAAGTCAGGAACAAATCAACATGAATGAGTGACGTTTCTTCACAGCATTGGGGCGTATATATCTTTTTTAATTTTTCCCCTTTAGAAGCGCCAATGCACTCTGTCCCTATTGGGAACTGCGACATCTTTCGATCGACGCACCTGTTGTTTAGGAAAAGCACGGCACCGATGCACCTGTGGTTCAGGAGAAGTGCATTGCTGAAGCCCTCTCTATTCAGAAGAAGTGCAACACCAACGCACTTGTTGTTAAGGTAAAGCGCATAGATCACTATTCCCTTGCACAGATTTTTTTCGACGAACCCAATGACGCATTATGCTAGCTATACAAGTTGCGACACTGTGTTAAAGAGATAGTCATAAAAAATGGCTAATACTAGTTTGAAGCAGATATCTGGACCAATGTTAACCAACACCAACTATGAATTTTGGTCAAGCAAGATGCAAACATTTCTCCAACTCAACAAATGTTGGGATATGGTTGCAAACGAGTTCACAGAACCAAATGAAACCACTCTAGCTGGTATGTCTAATGATCATAAGACTGCCCTTGAAGAAATCCGAGAAAGAAACCTTGCTGCAAAATGGTTGATCCAGAGCTGCATTGAGGAGTCCATTTTCCCATGGATCGCAGGAGCCACCATCGTGCATTAAGCCTGGAATATCCTTACATCCACATACAAAGGTACAGACAGAGTCAAAACGATAAGACTCCAAACCCTTTGACTTCAGTTTGAAAGTCTCAAATTGTAGGTCAATTTATGACTCGGATTTCGGGCATTGTTACTCAATTCCAAATCTATGGCGAAGCTTTGGAACAAAAGGTTGTTGTCCAAAATATTCTCAGATGTCTCACTAAGAATTTTGCTATGGTTGTTACTGCTATAGAAGAATCTAAAGATCTCTCCAAGTATACCCTATAAGAGTTAACATGGTCCCTTATGTCCCACGAAGCTTGACTCAGTCAAGAATAAGAGTCTTTGACAAATGCATTTAGCACTCAGGATTTCCTCAGAAGAGGTTGAGGCAGAGGAGCTAGAGGAGGAGACATAAGAGGAAGAGGTTCTCATTCTACAGAGGATAGAACCACTCACGAGCATTCAGATCACTGTGATCACTCTCACAACTCTCAGAACCAAAGGGGGAGAGGAAAGAGATGGACTAATAAGTCCAACATTCATTGCAACTACTGCAAGAAGTATGGCTATTATGAATGAGACTGTAGAAAGAAGCAAGCAGACCAGGACAGTGGCAAATCCCATATATCCAATGTTGAAGAAGGCTCATCAGAAGTCATGTTTCTCTCATGCCAAGTAACTGAAGAAGAATATCACTAAGATGCATGGTTGTTGAAAAGTGGTTGCATCAATCATATGACAGGTAACAAATTGTTATTTTCTAGCCTAGATTCCTCTGTCAATACAAAAATCAAGTTAGGTAATCATTATCTTGTTCCCGCTCAAGGAAAAGGCATTGTTCTTGTTCTTACTAAGAAGAATGAGAAGAAGTTTATACATGTGATGTATTCTATGTTCCTAATATGAAAGTCAATCTGATCAATGTGGGTCAATTGATTTAGAACAAATATGATGTCAGGTTTATTGATACTTATTGTGTTGTCTATGATAAACCCCCCAGTAGAAGACTTCTAGCCAAAGCAGAAATGACCAAGAATAGAATATTCCCACTCAGTCTCAGAAGTGCTATCTTGTCACAGTCATATGCACATACTATCTCCAATTTAGATGAAACTTGGTTGTGGCACTGTAGGTTTGGTCATCTACCCTTCCAGAGTCTTGGTCTTATGCAAAAACAATTCATGGTCAAGGGGTTACCAATCATGCATGAACAGTTTAGTTCTTGTCAAGACTGTATCTTAGGGAAACATCAAAGGGACAACTTCCCCACTTCCACATCTCGAGCCAAAGAACACCTTGAGTTAGTTCACACAGATCTATGTGGACCCATGAAACCCAATCCATAGGAGGTAGTCTTTATTTTCTGACTTTTATTGATGATTATAGCAGGAAAGTATGGGTCTATTTTCTCGGACACAAATCAGATACCTTCTCCAAGTTTAAAGAATTCAAGGCATTGACTGAAAAGCAGTCTGGTAAATCCATTAAAGTGATAAGGTCAGATGGTGGAGGTGAATATGATTCACATGAATTTGCATAGTTCTACAAATAACATGGCATTCAACACCAATTCACTACTAGATACACTCCACAACATAATGGAGGTGTTGAACGGAAGAATCATACCATCATGAACATGGCCAGAAGCATGCTGCCATATAAGAAGTTGTAAGATGACTATTGGGCTGAAGCTGTTGCATGTTCAATTTACTTACTGAACAGATCTCCTACTGTGAGTGTTAAAGACAAGATTCTTGAAGAAGCTTGGAGTGTCACTAATATTAGTATCTCACATCTCATAGTTTTTGTATGTGTAGCATTTGCACATCTACTTGAATAATTGAGAAAAAAGTTGGACAAAAGGAGTGAAAAATGTATCTTCATTGGTTACAGTGAACATCACAAGGCTTACAAGTTATAGAACCCCATCACCAAAAATATTGTGGTGAGAAGAGATGTCAAGTTCCTTGAAGATAAATGTTGGAGTGATCCTCAAAATGATTCAATGGATATTTCACAACAGGAAATTTCAGTTCTTCCATATCTGCCACTTAGAATGCCAAGACTGGAGGTATAGCAGCAAGAATCAACACTAGCAAATAGTCCGCCACAGAACCATAAAACTAGAAGTTTGAGGGAGATATATGAACATACTCCTATTATTGATGAGCAACTATAGTATGCTTTGTTTTCCTGTCATCCCACATATTTTGATGAAGCAATAAATGATGCACAGTGGGTACAAGCCACGAATGAAGAGGTTGATGCTATAGAAAGAAATCAGATTTGGGATCTTGTTGATCTCCCACCAGAAAAAAGCAGTATTGGAGTCAAATGGGTCTATAAGACCAAACTGAATGAAAAATAAGAGATAGAGAAGCACAAAGCCAGGTTGGTTGCAAAAGAATTTGCTCAGCAATATGGTGTGGATTATGATGAAACCTTTGCTCCAGTAGCAAGGATGGACACCATCAGAGCTGTACTTGCAATAAAAGCTCAAAATCATTGGCATGTTTATCAAATGGACGTGAAATTTTCCTTTCTCAATGGAATAATTGAAGAAGAAGTCTATGTAGACCACCCACTTCGATATGCAGTCAAGGTTCAAGAACACAAAGTGTGCAAGCTGAAAAAGATGTTGTATGGTTTAAAACAAGCTCCCAAAGCTTGGTACAGTAGGATTGATTCTTATCTCATCAACAATGAGTTCAATAGGAGCAGTAATGAGCCCACTATGTATGTCAAAACATATCAGCAAGGTAACATTTTGATTGTATGTCTTTATGTTGATGAAATTATTTATACTGTAAATTTGATGTTAGAAGAATTTAAGACGGTCATGAAAAATGAGTTTGAAATGACTGATCTAGGTCTTATGAGGTCCTTCCTTGGTCTGGAAGTTAACCAAAGCGAAAATGACATATTCATTTGTCAACATAAGTATGCTACAAACATTGTGCAGAGATTCAGAATGGATAAATGCAAACCTACAGAAACCCCCATTGCTATAAGCACCAAGTTAAGCAAGAATGATGATGGACCAACAATGAATTCTACAATCTATAAAAGAATGGTAGGTAGTTTAATGTATTTGACTGCAACTAGACCTGATTTGATGTATGCTGTCAACTTGATCTCTAGGTTTATGAAGTCTCCCAAAGACTCTCATTGGAAAGTTGGTAAAAGAATTCTAAGATATGTTGCAGGTACAATTGGATATGGACTTTGGTACTCTCATTCACTAGACAATACTCTTACAAGGTACACTGACAGTGATTTTGTAGGCAATATTGATGATAGGAAAAGCACATCTGGTTATGCTTTCCATTTGGGTATCAATCTGATATCACAAGCCTCTCAGAAACAACCCATTGTCAGCATGTCTTCTATAGAAGCAAAATATATAGAAACAACTACAATAGCATGCCACACAGTTTGGCTGAAAAGACTTTTAAAGGATATGGGACACACAAAAAAAGAACCAACTCCTATTTCTTGTGACAATAGTTATACAATAACATTTTCCAAGCATAATGTCTTTCACAGAAAGAGTAAACATATTGAAACTCGCTATCATTTCATTCGTGAGTTAGTCAATAATGGAGAAATCTCTTTATTGTTTTGTGGCTCTAATGAGTATTTGGCTAACATGTTTACCAAACCATTGGGAACACTTGCATTTGAGTTTCAGAGAAAGCACTTAGGTATTGATAGTGCTGAGAATATTGTCCCAGATGAGATTAACGGGGTGTGTTAAGAAATGTAATCTCACCGTTCCACTACCGGTCATTAGTGCATTAATTAGTTGAGTAAGTTGAGTAGTTGGTAGGACACCTTGCCTTCCCATAGTATTTTTTGTTTCATGGTATTGTCCCACGGTATTTTGGTGTGGTGTACGGTGTAATCCTATATATGCTTCTCCTTAATAATGAGAAGGAAAATCAATATGCCCACTTGTGTTCCGTCATTTTCTGTTTCTTATGTTAAAAACTTTAACAGGATACACTAGGTACTTTTCTTCCGGTTTTCTTTTCCGGTCAGTTTTGATCAATACAGTTACATTAGCAAATATGGTATTGCTTTTGATAGTTTTGAAGGCCTTCAAAGTGATCTTATCAAGTTTAACGTTCCTCTTCCTGTAAACATATTGCTTACTTAACTCTGTTTAAGATCCACGATCTTCTTTCATCCATATTAACAATTAAGGATATTAGAATTTACACAAAAATATTATTGAAATTTCCTAGTAAGTTCTGTCCCACAGGGAAAGGAACATATTTGTTTCTTTATGCTCACCAAAAGCATCGATATTACACTTTCTGGAAGGTGGGTATTACGGCCAAGTAGTTCTCTTATGTAAAAAAACACATTCACAACATAATAATATTTCGTGGGGGGTTCACTAGTGAGGCAATATCATATCATGTCCATTCATATTGGGGGTTTGAATACTCTTAAAAACCTCAAAAATATATTTCCATGTATTAAGGGGTCAAGGGGGGTTTTTAATTTGACATAGTAATATAAATATTGGGGGTTATTTTATTTGGTCGTGCTGAGGAATAACCTCCAAATCGTGGGATGGATCATGGACTCAATTCATATCCACCTAAAACTTAAGTACCCTCCATTTTTATTTGATATTTCTTATTATCCTAAGTTTTGCATAAATTTGATAATAGTATACCAATGATAATATCGATGGAAGTATTTTTGGATTATTTCCCTTGAGCAATCCTCATTTAATAGCTTATTTAGGCTTGGTTTGAATTTATGTTATATTGTTTTTCATCTTTAAGTTAAGATATGTATCTAATCGAAGGTTCTCGACTTGAACAATTGTATTGTTTTTTTGTAAGCATTCAAGTAAAAGATCTAACTCTTCATTTTTAGGTTTGGGTTTAGGTGGGTATTTAGATTCAATTAAACCTTCCTCCAAGACAACCAAGAAAAGTGAGATCAATCTTTCTTAGCTCATTGGAACCAAGAAAATTTAGATCCATTTTTCTTGACTAATTATTTATTTCAACTTTTTGTATTCTTGTTTAATATTTTCATAGTGCCAGTTAGGAATAGTTGTTAGAGTGAGTTATATTTGGCACATTCATAATTGTAATTTCAATTCTTATATGCAAGGCATCCGTCTTAATATTTTATTGGAACTGACATGAACATAGGTGAAAATATAAATCCTTATTTACATACCCTATGTGTCATATGTACCATGAAATGGTATCATATAAGTTTTACCATTTGTATATCATTATAACTATTGCATGCTTAAAACCTAACAATGGATATTTTTCCCTCTCCTATAAAGATAGAAAAAAACTAGATACAACCCAAGAAAAAGGTAACTAAATGTTGTCAATTCCCTTAATTGCAAGAATAAATGTAGATGAAGTGAAGGAAATTCGTTGGATCTTGTGAATGAACGAAATCCAAGCTATGCACATGATCATATGGTGTTATTGAAAAGTAAGAGTAATTTTTCTATGTTCATTTTGGTTTAGACATCAATGATGCTTTTTTTGATAGGAGGGTAGGGGAGTCCATCCATGAAAGGGTTTCAATTTTTCATTTTATAGAGTTTGATTTATTAATCTTATAGAAAACATGAGCTAACTATGGCTATACTTGTATTTACATGATATAAAATTGGTATATTCGCAGGATGTGGTGTGAAACATATGCAATTATCATCTTTTCTAAGCATTGCACCAACTATTCGACTATCTGTCTTTTACATTCTTTGTTACGTTGATCTCTTGACTAGGTTTCCTTTTACGCATTTGTTCTTCCCCGATACTATTTCATTCGGTCTTCCACTATCCAATGCTACAAATTGATCAGTCGCCCCTGCAATCCTAGCGGGGTCATTATTAGCATTATACTATTATTTTATTTATCATATTGTTTGCTTATGCTAAGATGTGTTAGGGCTCCTCTTAGTTACAATTTGATAATATGATATAAAGGGGGTGTTAAAAACAGGTTGATAAAAATGGATACCTACAATATATGGTGAAACTAGGGGTTTTCTTAATTGGAAAGGTATATTGGGAGGGGGTTCAACAATACAATTTAAGGACACATTTTCCAATACTTAGTGAAATCAGGGGTATTCTTTCTTTAATATCACGCGAACAATCGTGCTATGTAAGAAGTTCACTGAGTGAACCCCCCGTGTATGACCTGATGGAATTATGATTTATGCTATAACACACAGAAAACGTGTATTCAGGATGAGGAATCGAAGTGGTTAAAGGAACAGGACTATACAATTTTTGTGGACAAAAAGCACTTCCACCACTTAAAATTAAAGGTACCACTTATAGTGTATCTTTTCAAACTTTTACATACTGAGAACGACTAGGTTTCTCTATAATATCTGCAAAGATTTGTATCAAATTCAGACTGAAAATGAAATGCATAAGATGTGATTTGAGTGTAGGCACCAGTTGGTTCCCTTTACTTCACTGGAGACATATGAACCACAAATAGTGTTAGAGACAAAACTAACGCTCTACTTACTGGTTTTGGATCCAGATTAAGATAAAGACCCAGTTGGATATGTGGTAATTTACAAAGTATCACCAATAGATCCAGTCGAAAAAGCACTTGATCTACCTCGAGTAGCACTATCAAAGGCAATAGATGGGGCATCACATCGCTCATGACCAACCAACTGGAGGAAGCTCCGAAATAAGTGAATCCCTCGGTCATCAAATTAATGAATCAACTTGATCTTTATATGCTGCGAGCTTTGATGCCGTCTTTATTTGACTCTTGCCACTGACAGACAAGCGGTCTGTATTGGAGATTCAGGGTTGATATTTAACGTCCTACATAATAAATATAATGATTAAACCAAGCCTACATATAATGACAAAGAAGGTTTATCCCAGAAAACTTAAAAATTTGTTTCTTCACAAGCAAGCCACCAAATACCATTGGCCCAAAAAACCATGATAAGTCAAAATTTCCATTAAAATTCACACTTCATTAATGACGCTTAATTTTATGAAGTGATCGTATTTTAACATGTAAAATAGTAAATAACAGCTATTTACTTATAAAATTTCAATACTTATGAAGAAGACAAATAAATATACAAATTTTTATCATATACCCAATTTTAATTAGAAAAAGCAACAACAAAACTATAATAATGTTTTACAAACTAACCCTCACATAGAAAACAACTTAAAATAACTTGTTTAAGCTTAGGCGACAATGAAATATCGAAAGATATCCATTTACATAACAAAACAAAAAGAAAACCTTAATACATCTTTAAAAAAATGTAAACTAATATTGAATTGTACAATCAATGAACCCTTCAACTGCCCATTAATAACAGAGGCCAATAGAAGAAGCATTCTAGCACCTGGGATTTAACTTTCAAAATCATGTTTTTAGCTTCTAAATTTATTATTATTATTATTAACTACATGGTAGATGAAAACCCCGCGCATGTCATATTTTTTATAAATGAATTGTTATGATCAGTTAAAAATAATCACGACCACAAAATATTTTGACAAAACAAAAATTTAACCCCTGGGGAGAAAATGAAAACATAGACTTTGAAGAAATTTCCACCATAAGGATTCTGGTGATTCTCCTTATGAATGGTATCTTCCAACCTTGACTCTGTCATCCTCATTTGCTTGTGAATCCAACCAAACCTGGAACATAAAATTGAAGGTTTACTTATTATGCTTCATTTTGACTTCTCTAACTGGTACAATCTGAAATGTTGTAAATCACTCGAGAACTTTGCCTTATGAAACTGTTGTGAAATATGTATCTAAAACCTTTGAAGAAGGAATGCTTCCTTTGAAACACATCATAAATAAGATATCTAGAAAACGTTCAACACAATACCAACATGAAATGAAATAACAAAACTAAGTATCTATTGTAATACACTACAAGAATACTCCACATTATCAAATGGATTAAGGAAATAAATTAAAAATATGAATAAGGACGGAGGAAAGAACCTGATGTCTGCAATGTTAAGGAACACTACAAATATGCATCTGTGTCCACTACTTGGCGCAATAAAATCACACTGCTTGTAAGGAGAAAAGGGGTCCTCTGGAATATGAATCATGCAGAATCAGAATCCACGAAATACATATTGTGAGTGCCTTTTTACTCTAATGAAAGAAGCAAAATATTGATTCCCACTAGTGATGTTGTTGAAATCCAAAAATAAATGAGAGAGGATAATGACATGTTGACAAATTAA
Source organism: Larix kaempferi (assembly GCA_027924585.1). Classification (NCBI taxonomy): domain Eukaryota; kingdom Viridiplantae; phylum Streptophyta; class Pinopsida; order Pinales; family Pinaceae; genus Larix; species Larix kaempferi. Next base: position 12,899,827 of record BSBM01000001.1, read on the forward strand.
TTCTGGAATTTTCCTTCTCAGACCCAGACAACCCCCTCCTCTGAAAAAGCAAAGCAGAATCAATTTGTTGAGATACGACATCAATAAGTTTCCTGTCTACAGTAACCTTAGCAAGGGCCCAGAGGATTTTCTTGTGCTTTATGGAATGAACTATAGTAGTCATGCTGAGTAGTAGTAAGACCCAAGATTTAACTAGAGGCCTCCTTACTTCCAAAACAGGTATACGTTGATGGTTTCCAGTTTGATCCTGAATCGCAGTGGTTGTTTTATCGTTAAGGATAGTACCAAAAGTTAGAGAACAAGCCTCCCTTTTAACTTCTTGTATCGAGCAACATTCAAATCTGCCTTGCCACTAGTTTTAGCTTTTTTTCTTTTCTTTTCTTGCCATGTTCTATACCTCCTATATCCAACAGAAGTTTGATTCTCCTTTTTTGGTTTAAAGCAATTGCCCAAGTACCACACTTTCAAAATATGTGCATTGTTGCAAGTGATGAAAAACGCTTGCTTCTTGCATTTAAGATGTCATTTATGAGGGAGGTTACATACAACAAGACAGAACAAAGAATAGACACATTTAGCAAGAGCACATCACAAATATGAGTATGTTTAATACTTCCTATAGGTACAATTACAATCAAAGACATGTAATAGATGCTATATATAAATGAGAATGCCAAAAATCTGTAAAAAGTCGTGATTGCTAAACATCTGTAAATTTCTAACTGCGGATGAATAGTTTATTGTTCAGATTTTGGATTAATACAGAAAATAATCAAACACTTACAAGAACAAGCCTAATGAATTAATTCAAATAAATTTTGTGCCTTTTCTGTATAAATTAATACTAGTAAAGACATGAGACTGCATATGCACTTATGCTCACAAATAGGCTGCATCATCACATCTATAAATTTACTGAAAGAGAAGTAGTTACGTTGCTCAATAGAAAATAAAGAGAACAATCAGACTTTATCTTTGCTATTTATCATTTGAACAAATTAAATAATTTTGCATCTAGTATGCAACCATCAAAAAACATTAGTACATATATGTCACACCAAATCATCTGCACAAGGATGAGCATCAAATTAATAGCTTTCTCCAATGTATGTTTGTAACTGATTGTAACTGAAAATTTAACACAGCTTTGTGGAATTGAGGAGGGCAAAAAATGGAAAAAGAGAGAGAAAATGGTTCAGATAAGAACTATTTTCACAGTTCTTCATTTAATAAAATTATAAATCAGGACCAAAATCTACCCAAATTTTGAGAACTAGACCTGTTAAATGATACTGAAAATGGCATTTATCACTTAATAAACGTTGACACAATTCATTTAGTACTCAATAAGCCTTCACTAAAGAGTAAAAGCCTTAATAATCCTCTCCACACAAATCATGCCTCCATTCTTGGGACACTCCTTGCAAGTTCTACAACATTGTAACATGAATCCAAAGAGGTTACTCCTCTCTCATTGCCATGTCTTGTGGTATTAAGGTTGGTTTCATGGAAGCTACTGCCTGTGAATGAGAAGTAGCCCTTTTAAGAAAATGGAACATTGAATTTGAGGAAATAATTTAAATTGGATTCAATAAACATTAATGTCCACTAGTGGCCATACTTAGCCAATGGTCGGTAAAAAGTACAAAGATGAGTGCTAAAGCATCTCCAAAACCCAAGGCACACCACTAGGATGGTGAGCAAGTTTTAATTCTGAGTTATTGCAATGCATTTATTCTTTTCATTTTTTCAATAGAAGACATGAATGAAAGCTCAAATCTAAGTATTTTGCTGTCCAAATTTTCAGCAGCACATATTTGTAGATGAACAATTCAGAAGTTGTTGTTTTGATTGAAAATTTTCAGTTGTCTACCTACCTAGTGTTTAGGTTATTTTTTGAGTGCAGAATATTATTAACATGGTCTGAAAATTAACATCTATGAGACAAGACAAGGTACAAAGCAAACATAGCTCAGCTAAACAACATAAGGCAAGGCTAGTAGCAACAAGTTTTGCACATAAAGAAGGTATACATTAGGATGAAAACTTGGACATATATAAAAAAGAACACAGCATATTCATATTAGCCATTGTGGTTCAGTTGAATTGGACCATTCATTAAACAAATGTCAAAAATGCATGTCTAAAAGGAGTTTTGGAAGAGGAAGTGTACATGCAGCAAAACCATCGCTTCATGAGGAAGTAAGCAGAGCATCTAGTGTGTAAATTAGAACCATTGTCTGGGCTCAAACAAGCTCAACTGAACAGCAAAAGACAATACTAATAGCAATAAGTTTTGCAAAGAATGAAGGTATATATTAGGATGAAAACCTTGAGATTGTACCAAAAATGTAAACAAGCGTATTGATATTAGCTATTGTGCGTCAGTTCAATTGGACCATTCATAAAACAAATGTCAAAAATTTCTTCCTAGAAGGAGTTTTGGAAGAGGAAGTGTACATGAAGAAACCGCGTGACTTTGTGCAAAAGGACACAGAGCACCCAGGATGCAAATTAGAGTCATTCTCTAAACTCAAACAGGCTACCAAATCCTAGTAAGCAAATATTGATGAGCAGTTCAAAGAAAATAGGTTCAAGAGAATTCCATTAGTTCCAAATTCATACATAAAAATTGAAGGTGCTGATAATGTGATTTTAATGTTACATTAGATGATCTAATATTTAAATGTGATAAAAGATGACTAAAGAACAAAAAGACGATCTGCACAAATCCTTCGAAATTCATCAAATGACACAACACAATTGGGCATACCCCATTACTGTTTCAAAGTTGAAGTATGGAAGGAGGTTAGCATCTTCATGTCCAAGAACAAGATTGCACAAAAAATTATCATTGAGGGTCTGGTATAAAATTGATTGGCAATGTTGGGAAAATATCAGAACATATCAGGAAACTGTAAAAATACAAAAATAATCATTTGTTTACATCCAAAGCAACAACATCAAACAAGCATATTGTTACATATATAGGAACACCTACAACAACTTACTTTAAGAAACATGATTTCAACCGACAACAACCTGCTTTAAGTGATAGGATGTGATCTGATAACCTATCAATAACTTGGAACCATTATCAAACATCCTGAAAAGTTAATGGTAATTTTGCAAATTTAAGTTAAAGGATAGAAAATGAAAAATAAAGAGAGTGCTACTTTCTGAATGATAGAGAGGCAGGTTCAGAAATCATTGTTAAACAAGGGGATTCAAATTCACCCATCAGTATAAATCATAGAAGGAAGCCTTCTTAGGTTCAATGAGGACCAATCCCATCTAGGGAAGCAAGTCCATATCTGATTTACCTTAGTAGTCGGATGGAAGAGGAGGCCCACCCATGTGGGAATAGAAGAGAGTGGATGCAGAGATGTTTGGTGTTCTTGTTGGAGGGAAATATGGAATACTCTCCACCTCGTCTGGTATTTGAGGCCACAGAAGAGAACATGGGAGAGTAAAGTGGCAAGAGGGATAGGCCACTGGACGACAGAAGGCCACTGGACGACAGAAGGGAAAAAGTAGGCACAGTAAAATCCCAAGGACAAGAACCAGGAAAGTGGAGATTCTGGCCATTCTTTGTCATTCGGAAAGTACCAAGAAACAAATGGAGCTTATAGAATCCAGCATCATCCAGAAGCGAGCTCAAACCCTAGATTGTGTGGTGGATGAGTAGGTTGGTAGGGTCATTCCTGACCCGAGTCATTCCAAAGGCAGAGAAGAGAGTGGATTATAAAATTGGTTAATTGTTTTGTTCCTGGTAAGAAACATATTTAATCGATGTGTGCGAATTTGGTTAAGCTAAGACATTTTGTCCTTGAAGTCAAAACAAAATGATCCGAGTCAAAGAATTTGCCTAGGTAATATTCTGTGTTGAAAAGAACACAGAATCTAAATAATACAACATGAAATTTGTCTAAATAAAATTACTCCATCTTGTGGAGAAAACAAACTGATACAACGAGATGGATGCGAAAAAACAAAACTTCTGATACAAACCTTACTTCCCAGCTCACTTCTGTAGAATATGGGTGCAATTAAAACATAAAGCAGAAAGGAACGAAACAGCGAGAAATCTGGGGATAAAGAACTTGCCAGAAATTAGACTGTGGGAGAAGTAGATACCAACTGAAAAACTTCAAGTACATTCCAAAGCTGCTTCTGGAAAACAAGCAAAAAAATATCGCAATGCATACTTGATTTTAGTTACTTAATGTGGAACATAGCTTTTCTTAATAGCTTTTGAAATCTTCCATTTCATTTGGCATCTCCCTGTGTATTTCAGTATAATTCCGTCCTTAAAAGTTAAATTCCCTGATCTCCCATGGTTTATATTGTTTCAAAAATATTCAATCAGTTTTTGGAGTTAGCACCGTAATCTTACATCATTTCAGTAAAATTAAAGTTACTGTTCAAAGATACAATGAGTATCCTTGCCTCGCTTTTGCATAGTTTTGGACCATAACAACCATCCTATCCCATATGCATGATGAAAAACTATGTCTTTGCACCATATGTGAATCTACTGGTATCCAAGTTAATTTCGTCAATATATGCATGATGAAAAATTATAGGTTTGCACCATATGTGAATCTACTGGTATCCAAGTTAATTTCATCAATTTACCATTTCATTACAAGTTCTACTTGGCTGTCTTTCAACAGCATAATTTGCATAAAATATTTATTTCATTTCCATCTAAATAAAACCTTAGTCCTTCTTAACTTATTTTCTTTTCATTCTTTTTTCTTAATGAAAAAAATCGTTTATAGTTGTAATTTTCTCATATCAGATCAATGCCTATCAATGACAAATAATAATATGCATGTCCTGCATAGAGAATAGTCCATGTGATCCGAAAGAGTCTTCAAGGACAAGTGATAAGGACGATGCGGGATTAAATCGATTAGGCCATGAATCGGGATACATTCTGGTCAGAAAAGAGAACTTCCATGGAAGAAAAGCAAATGAAACCCTTCCCAGTAATCTAAGGGTATAATAATTACTTGGGTGTTTTTCAATAGCATAATTTTATTTATGTTATTAAATAAATGTTAATGAAAATTTATTTGTTTAGATTTACACAATTCTATGTGTCAAATACTAGAATACAATAAAAAACAAAAATATCAAATAATTATGTCTATAGAGGTTTATATTTTACAATTTGTAGTAGATCACAAAGCGTATTCTTTTTACTAAGATGAGATAAGTGTATTGTCAAGATTTATTTTAGAGGCGTCATTCCAAATTCGAAATAAACAATTATAAAAATATATGGCACTTAACTTGTGGTGGATCTAGGGTAAGATGTGTGCACACCATGAGAAGCTGTCGAAGTATAGATAAACCACAAAGAAAAGAGTCCAATGTTAATTTTGAATTTGGAAATAAGTGCCATGATCCATCCCACTGCCCTGCATACAGATGGTAAGGCCAACCCTCAACATCCCCGAACTGGATAAAATCGAACTATATTAATTTAATTTTGTATATCTAATTTGGAATAATAAATATTAGAAATTTAAAATCATAGTAAATTCAAATAAATTCAACTATCAGATTACTTTACAATGGAGAAAATTAATCTAGAACTCCTATCAATTTACTTGGCATTGAACAAAATCAATCTAGAACAACAAATGCATTTTTAACTCTATTGTATGCCAGGATGAATGAGAATATTCATCCTTACATACAACCTGCCCACAATACTGCAACATGTATGTTACTATGTGGAACCAAGATAATCCACAACAGTATGCGGGCAAGTCATTCTTGGCTGAGTAACACTCTCTGCCTCTACATGCAAGAGCCTGCATGAATTTCTTCACAATTACCAGAATTACTTGACAAAATCGAACAACTCATGGATACCAGCGTAAGAGAATAATAGGTAAAATTGGAACGAGGGACGGTGAGAGGAAGAAATATATTTATACACAATGCATGCACAGAAATTGATGGCATGGAAGCAACAAATCGAATCTCCAGGAAAGAAATGAGATGGGTAAAGTTGGAACCCAGAAATCGAATATCTTGAAAAGAGATGAAATGGGTCTACAGAAATGATATAATTGGTAGTGCGCCCACGTTGAAGAGCATATAATTGGTACGCATATATCCGTTTCTAGCCAATGGATGACCTGAATCGTAGCACTAAGCAAAGCAATCGACTTCAATTCTCTCGGCATAATGCATTGAAAAGCGATAAAGGAGCACTTGCATACTATCTTATCATCGTTCGGGATGTTGAATCAGAAAAGGATAACAGAATGACGTGTATACTTCAAAAATACAGTTCAGACTTGGTTTGGTGAAATTTGGAATTATAGAGTAAATTTGAGAACATCGGGACTACACTAGTCAATATTCAGGATCTTCCAAACAACATAAAGGACCATCGAATTGAAAAAATCAGAAATGGATTATGTTCATTAATATATTGACATGAGTAACTGACATAATTCGAAAACTCAAAATAATTCAGACTTATGCATTATGAAAGTTTATAACTGATATCATAGGTTCAAAATAATAGTAAATACATCATATGGGAGCCAAGAGGCTTCTCATAATAGTCTAAATAATTGATCTCTTTCAATACAATCAATTAGCACTAGAAAACACTGGAATGCTTGAGAATTCAAGTCACAGACTTTATGACACATTTTCTGAGTTTCGAATTAGACTTGAATAAGCTTCAAGACCTGCAATAAAATCAATGACAATGGATGGATACGATCATCCAAACATCCAGCTGAAGAAACAACTAGTGGAAGCAGCAAGGGCACATATCCCCGCTGTGACTAGGGGCACATCTCTCAATTCAAAAGATATGAACACCAAAACATAATTAGCGAAAATATGTGAAATGGAGTTGTAATCCTCCTTTCATAAACTTCTCCTTCATAATTAAGCTTATCTTCCTACCTTTTAGGACTTGTCATTTATGAAATTCTAATTTAGTGATGAGTGGGGCTTCTTTGGAAAGTTGCTTTTGCATTTTGGACCCACTTGCCTCATGAATTTTCCCTCCTTGGCTAAATTTAGCCTCCCTTTCTTTCCTTGAGCCTTTTCCCTTATTTCCTGCTTTTGCCAATTATCTCTCTTATATTAAAAAATTATGAAACTCTTGATTTATGCTTTACCTACTTTATCCCGCTTTACTGATTTATCCTGCTTTTCTTTCTTCCTTATCTGCTTTTCTGCTTTTAGTCTTCTTCTCTTGCTTTTACTGCTTTATTTCGCTTGTCCACTGCTTTTCTTCTTTCACCTATTTTTCTTTCTATTACCGCTTTATTATGCTTTTCCATTGATTTTCTTCTTTGCACTGTTTTTTCTGCTTTTCTACCTCCTTTCAGCTTTTCTTTGCATTATTTAGTTTCCTTCTTTTTCATTGCTTTCTAGCCTTCATTGCTTTCTTCTAACTTCCTTCTTTGGCAAGCCTCTTATGGTCAAAATCTTATCTCCTATGCGCCGTCATGGACCCTCTTGGAATTTTTCCAACTCATCTCATAATTAAAAATAATTAAATACTCAAAAACATAAACTTCATCACTTCTAATTTAATTTAATACAAAACAATTATAGTCCAATTTTATTCCTACTCAATTTATTTATTTTTTCTCCTGAACCTAGGGGACTCAATGAGTTAGAGGGTTGCTCCATGATGCTATCAAAATGGGGACATGGCACAAATCTATAATATGTCACTATATAAACAATGTAAACAATGTTGTACCTATAAACAATGTTGCGTCTTTGATATGTCAAATTGTTTTTAATACATAAGCAATATGTTGTTAGAGAAGTAGAGTTTTGAAAGTGTATGCCTACAAATTTCACAAAAGATCAACACTTAAAGATTATATTTTTTATTATAATTAATCAAAAAATACATTGAAAAAATATCATAAAATTTGACATATAAAAATAAGATTAAAATTTAAAAAGAAATTACCATTTAAATAATTATATGCATTTGAGACATGTATAATAAATTATTTAATGAATAATGTTCATTGGCTAAATAATGTCTTTCATTAACTTAGTATTTTTAGTCCTCCTGAGAAATGCTAACACCTACTATTTCAAGTAGAAAATCAAGGTATGAGGCTCAACAAGAGCAGCATGCCACTTACAAGAAAATAAATTCCAACTCAGAAAAAATACTTACACATACTTGGTGATGAACATTATTATACATTTATTGCATACTTCCACATTTCTATATATTCATTTAGGTTAGTAAATCAGTGTTATTTTTTTCTATTTATTAATTTTTGGTTTAATAATTAATTTTTATATTTATTTTGAACCAATTATTTTAATTTGACAAAGTCTTTATCTTGTGTAAGAGAGGCATTCTTACAAATTTACTGGAGTCTTACATTCAGTCCTAGCCCCCCCCCCATTGATTAGTCCTCTCCTTGTGTATTATTCCCCTGTGAGTATGCCTTGTGAGTAGCTAAAAGTGTATCTGTGTGAATATGCCCCCTTTCATTGGATTAGTCCCCAGTGTATTAGCCAATTTTATTAGCCAAGCCAATTAGCCCAGTCGAATAGCAAAGGGGTCATCCCATTCAGCCCAGTTGAATAGCCCACTCTATGAGCCCAGTCGAGTAGCCCAGCCAAGCGAATAAATCCATCGCGCGAGTATAATGTAATATGAGTATGGAGGTATGTAGTTTTTGTTTTTGTTTTTTTTTTTCATATATTTAAGTAGTTGGTATGTGATTGGTAATATAAAATGGTTGTATTTATTAAAAAGATTTAGTAAGTTGTCATGGGATCATAAATAATTATGATTTTTTTATTTATTATTTATTATTTATTAGTTATAAATAATTTTTAATATATATATATATATATTGAAATGTTTTTTTTAATTACGGTGATTTAGAAATATATATTATTTATTTTTTTGAATATAATTTTTTTTTCTTCTTATTTTTACTATTAATAAAATAAAATTTATCTTAATAAAAATTAATAGCTATCATCATCATTTAAAATATACATATAAAATCGAATTTCATAACTCCATGCAAATCAATCATAAATATTCTTACATATTAAAAATACCTTACATCAAAAGTTGAAACCATATTAAAAATATGGTACAAAGAACCAAACAAGAATATAAAAGAAAGGTATACAACACAACTTGTCATGTCATTTGCATAAAGTTGAGGCAATGTAAATCAATGATCTCATAAAGACACAACAACAAAATAAAATATAACAAGAAGGACGGTGCAAAACACCAAGTTTAGACCAACTTTTCAAGTCATTTGCATGAACTTGTCATTTGTATCATAAAGAAATTATATAAATCAGCTGAAAAATGTGAACAAAATCTTACTTGGTCGAGAAGGTATTATGCATTGGTGTTTTATTTATTTTTGTTTAAACGCGAAACTTAATTTTAAATTACAATATAATAAATATACATTTTAATATTTTATATAATATATATATCAATCTCAAATTATATATTTATATGTTAAATATGTATTGAGTATTAAACTAAAAAATATATTTTTATTTTTTAATAAATAAATAAAATTTTAAAAAGTGAAGGATATTTTATTCTTTCAAGGTTGATCACCAATCTTACAAATTACAATACATATTAACATCAAAATCTCAAAGTCTATATATACGTTGAATTGAAATAATGAAAAGCGTTGCATATACCTTCTCAAATTAACATGAGCATATATTTGAAACATGCCATACTGTATACTATATATATATATATTACTAATTTGTATATGACGCATATTCAAATTGTGTATTTACATCTACATCCATATTTATATATTTATATTCATTCTGCTTTTCTTTATTTCAATTGAATGATAATAGTATTATAATAATAATAATTAAAATAATGTTATAAATGGATTAAATGATATTATCATTATAATAATTAAATCAATGTGATAAATGGATTGGTAGATTTTTAAAAATATATTGAATTTTCAACACATAACTTTCCTTTCAGAAATTTGGAGCATTTTAAAGGAATCAAACAAATACACAAACCACGATTAGAGCAACGCCAGTTTGGATTCTTGTTTTTTACGACGTGGATCCATTCACAGATTACAATCACTGCACTGGTGATCATTGGCCTCCATATGAATGATATCCGTACCACGTTGAACGACTGTAAGTTAGTTATGCTCCCTCTTAACTCTAACAAAACAGAATTTGCTCCCTTTTAACGAATTTGCTCCAGAAAGAATGTGAATGCCTGGTTTCAACGCATTTCTTCTCGCTCTGCTTGGAAAAAAGTTTCCTGCAACATCAAATTTCCCTTCATCACCCATTCCGAATCCCCGTAAAGAATAACAGTCTGTGTCTGTGTTTTTCTAGTAATGACTCGCCAGACAACGACATTAATTCCACAAGTTGCAAAGATATGACAAAGATTATTAGCATAAAAATATCATGTACACTACTTATTTATGGCACCTCCGAATTTTTTTGCTTTCTATGGGACCAGCCAATGCAACAAAATAAATTAACAATTATAATTGAATGTTTATACATTAATCAAACATGGGGTGTACCATGTAGGGTACTTAATAGTCCTTTGATTGCAATGGCCTCAACAGCTTAAAAAATATCATTCCATAACCCAAACAATAGTAGTCAAGAAACAATATTCAACTCCCATAACCAATACAATCAGGGCTTTAGATTTTAGTGAATATCATAATAAGCGTTGCATTGGCATCTCAGATCATAAAAGCTGTTGGGGTTTAGATAATATCATTTGATAACACAAACAGCCGTAGTCAAGAAACATATTCAACACCAATAACCAATAAAAACAGGGCTTTAGATTTTAGTGAATATAATATCAAGCATCGCCATCTCAGATCTTAAGAGCTATTGGGTATAATTGCCAGGTATTTCTATCAATGTATATGAACTGAATTCAGTATCTGGACTTATTCTCATTGTTTCTCTGACCCAAACACATTCTTGAAATAATTCGTAGCTTCCAGATAAAGGTTTTCAGCGAACAGACTCAACAGCTCTTGAGTGACTCTTTCTACCTCAATTTCATACCTCTCAACGGTATCCCTGCAATTAGTCAGTTGATGTTACAACAATAATTACTTCCTCTGTTCTTAGGCGTTTGCAATCAGTAACAATACTCACTTTCTCTCTTCTCAAGCTTCTGCAATCAGTGTATTAGTGTATTGTTGAAGACTGTCTTCTGAATCCATTGCATCTATTTATAAGCATCCACTCTAACCAAACTAGCGTGGTTCACTTTCTTTTTTTTCATGATGGTTAACCAAACGCAATGCTTTGGTAAAAATATGCAATGGATCCAGAAGACAGTCTTCAACAATACCCACTATCATCAATACATTTATCTGAAATTTTCAATACATAATCACAGTACAATACAGTCTGGTCACCTAAAATTTGTGGGGACGGTAGGCCAGAGGGCGATATTTTTAATCAAGTTGGGCTTGAGTGACAAAGCATGTAAGTCACCCCAGTCCAACGTTTGATCCTCAGCTGTCACGAACATCTGACCATAGCCCTGAGGATCTCCTGCTTGCGGAGCAGATTTCTGCTTTTCTTCCAATGGAAGGTTGAAGAAATCATTAGCTACAGACCTGCTCTCATCTATTAAAGAATGAGGAATCCCATGGTTCACAATCTGCACAAGTTGATCGAAGCTCGAGCCCGCATTGATCATTGCACAAGTTTCTTTATAAAATGAGGATTACACCACTTGGTAACTAACACGATGGTACTAAGATGGAATTTCCATATGCACACACTTGTCATCCTAATGGTTTATCTAAACCCTTGATTTATGCATGTAAAGGTGACAACCAACCATTTTAGTTACTCGATGTTTGTTGGAGTAATACAAAACTACTTTTGGTGAGCACCGATTTCAAATCGTTACCATAACATATTATATCTCAGAGATATTCATATGAGAATCCCATTTATTTAGGCCATAAGTATAAATGGTGCACACAACCAATCCTTTAAATCTCCGACATGAAATTCCTATCTCTCTTGCTTCGATCATGGATAATAATAATAACTAATTACTACTTCCTTGAGTCGATACATAGGGTTATAATTACATAATAATGCATGTATTCCACTAATGGACTTGATCCCTATGTAAATTGTGCATTTATAACCATGACAGTGGAATTATCATCTAGACCATTCATTCTCGCTTATGAAGCTTCCCTCACAGACTTCTATTAAAAAGGTTTAATCAGCCATTTAAAGCAAACAAACATTAATCAAGCTGTTCAATCTGAGCATAAAAATATTTTACTATAGCTACGGTTTCCTCACTACCAAGGCTAGACCAATTTCCCTCCATGATTTCTCCAGTCAACTTTCGGTTGACTTATTAAACTTTAGTTAACTTTTCCACTGCTCGATTTGTTATGGTGGGATATCATATGTACCAACTGGAAATCATACATCAACAACATTGAGAGGCTTTTGCTTGCTGAGCATAACCATCCCCAATCACGTTTCCTGGGTCACAAGGGATAGGCAAGGTCTGAGCCATGAAACTACTGCTGTGGTCACTTCATAATGGCCTAGTCCCATCCCAAGCAAACCTCAACGCCACAGTCAGAGTGGATTGATACTTAAATTTTTCCATGCCAAATACCTAAGTCAATAGGATCCATACTGGCTGCAGTAAACTTTAACCACATAGTTTTGTTTGGTCTTCTAAGATCGTGGTCCTCTTACCCACAGATCCAAGCACATGATTGAAGCTCGATCCCGCTGGTGCCTAATGTCTGTCTGAATGTAACTACAACTTGTTTTGTTTTGTTATTTTTGGTTTTCTCTTTCACTGATTGTATTCTTGTTTTGGCCTTTCAGATGGTTTCGAAATGGCAACAACTTCTAGCTCTCGAAGTGCAAGACCCAGAAAAAATAAACTTTTCTGCTTCTAATTTACATTGGAATATGGTTGAAGGCAATGTTGTTGCCTGGATCAAATCAAATGGGTATAAAGAGTTCATTATCGGGGAGAGAAAAAACCCATTGTATCCAACAAGCTTTCGAAATAGTTACAACAGCAAATCAAAAAATGAAAATGAAAATGTTGGAAATCAAAAGCATACAATCGACAACACCTTGGAGTATATAATGTGAGTTTTTCTCTATAGCCCTTAAACATAAAAAAAAATAACCATAAAAAACAACTCTTGGGGCAGAGAATACTACTTATATTCACATTCTCATATACAAGTTTCTAGAAACCAGCTGATATTAAAGCATTAGCTGCAACATGAACAATTGATGCTTTGAAATATTGTGATGTATGAAATGTTCTTGTTGTTGCTTGTAGCTTTTGGTGTTCATATGGGCCATATGACCACCGAGAGATTGATAAACTACCTGTTGATATATCTAAAGTGCCTAAGCATGGTAAGGGGAGTCGTCCAGGTCGTAAGCATATAAGACGTGGTTGTCTTTGTCATTTTAGCATCCGCATACTCAAGAAGGCACCGAAACACTGCCTAATCACTTATAGTGAGAGGAATCATATAGATATTGGTGGTAAACCTTGTCATGGACAAGAGACTGATGATTTTGTAGGCACAAGGGCATACTGTGCACCTCATATTAACAAAAAACTATATCAATGGGTAGAAAGATGTTTGCTTTTGGGGATGTCTGTCGAATGTGTACATCAAAAACATCGTGAACTAGTGCATGATAAAGTATCCTCTTTCGAACTTGAGTTTGATCGAAATGATTTTCTCTCACGTGATGACATTGGCAATATAGAGAGAAAATTAGTACATGCCCAATATATGTTTGATAAGAATGACGCCCAAAGTGTGCGTATATGGCAAGTTGCAAATCCTGATAAAGTGTTCTACTACTCTGAGTTTGACAAAACCATAGATGATGAGGGTCACATTCCATTCATTTTAGGCATCCAACAACCATTACAGCTGGAATGGATGAGGAAATATGGTAATGATAATATATTAGCAATGGACTCTACATTTGGAACAAATCGCTTTAAGGTAGGTTTATATATCATAGATGTTTTTTTCTTACTATCATTTGTTATTTATAGTATAATTCAAGCATGTAACTGATGTCCTATTTAATTGTATGCAGTTCCAACTTTATACATTATTGGCATTCGATTCCCACCATAATGGTGTTCCTGTGGCATGGGTCATTATGTCAAGATCTACAACCTTAGATATTGTGAGATGGATGGAAACTCTACTTCTTAAAGTATGCATGGGTATGTTGGAATGGAAATTGAATGCATTCATGGTAGATGATGCAGCGGCGGAGATTGGTGCAATTAGGTACATATAGCTAATAGGGTATGCTTTTTCCATTTCTTGAAAGGAAGCGTTGCATACAATATTAAAGTAGGCATATATTTTTAACAGTGTGTAACATATTTATTCAACAGGAAGACATTTCAATGTGAAGTCTACCTATGCAATTGGCATGTTAGAAGGGCGTGGCTAAAAAATCTTGTGATGAAAGTTAAAGATGACACTACAAGGCGCTCCATGTTTAAGCGTTTAGGTGACATTATGCACAACCAAACAAATGGAGATTATGCTCTTGAGAAAGCCAATAGATTTTTGATTGAATTCAAAGGAGAAACTGCCTTTGTTGAGTACTTTCGAGCATGGTGGTTGGACAGAATAGGTTTGCCTTCATATTATAATATCCTAGATATTTTTAATTAATGACTAGCTTATCCATAATCTCCAAGTGTTATGAGAATTTTACTATATTTTTGAATTTCACATATTTCTAGATTTCAATTCATAGTTCTACTATATTTTACCTATTGACATGCTTTCTAGCTATTAAGTGGTATTCTTTGATGTTCATCAGGAATGTGGGAAAAATGTTGTCGCACTTTAAAGCACGCTGGAAAAGAAACAAATGGGGTCATCGAGTCATACCATTCACACCTGAAAAAGGTATTTCTAAAGTCAATACGATCAGCTTCCCATCGTCGAGTACACTGGTTAGTGCATCGATTGGTAACAGTGGTCCACATTTTTTATTGGTGGCGTGAATGCGGAAAGGAAAATAGTTTTCATAGAAATTATAGAGTGGAGAAAATGGAAGCTCAATCTTGGCTAAGAGCACAATCTATTCCAGATGATAATGTTACACTACACCACTCCGATCCTTCGATAGCATATGTGCAAAGCCAACATGATATTGAGAAAAGATATATGGTATGGCAATCAGGTCCAAACTTTGCTATGTGTGATTGCAGCTGGGAAAATAATGGTTATTTGTGCAAGCATGTCATTAAGGTTACCACGATGAGGGAAAAAATAGGTTGGAACAAGAAGAGCTAGAAATAGGAATTGATGAAACAATCCCATATCAGGTGACTTTTAGTATTTCATAATGTATATTTAGATCAATCGAAATGTTTTAGATCCTAAATAGTAGTTGGTGTGGTCTAATATGGTGCAATGTAGCTGTTACCAGATAGCTGAAAACGATGGCTTTGGAGTTGCGAATGACTTGGATTTTCCTGTCATGGTAGTAATTTCATAACTTGGTTTATTTCATATTTTTCTATTACTCTTTTCATGTTGATGTGAATTTTTCTTTCTTTGTTTTCAAGTAGATAATAATGTCAATGGTTCGATGGTTACTTCCAATAATGTAAATCCAAGTCATGACCAAAGAAGAGTTTCACAACGTATTCGAGACATTTTTGAGTCACTTATGCAGTTGCCCAGTGAAGAATCCAATCTCTGCTTCCTAGAGAAACACATGGAAGACATTGCCAATGAATACAAAGCAGCATTGGCATCTACCACTTTGGGGTTGGACCATTCGACTACTCTATATTTCCAACAAGTGCAAGATGGATTTGGGAATACCCTACAACGTGGGAAAGATGTTTTGGAAAGGATGGTCACTCGCAAGCGCTCTTACACATCATCTAGTTCTGCCCACTTTCCTCGCCCAACACAAGGCACTAGAAGTAGACAAACATTTGATGATGTACTCGATAGAGCCGCTAGACGAGACAGTGAAAGAAACCCAAATAAGTGAAGGTGAGAATTTCAAACTTGCAAACTTGATTATTCTAAAAAACTTTAAGCTTGAAACATGCATGATTTGGAGTTTCATTGCTTTTATTTTTTGTAATGCTAGATAAAATTAACAAAAGTTATACTCATTTCCATACTTCCTTACATCTCTTTCAGATGGCTTTGAAGATTGGATATCAGAGCCTGAAGAGCATTTCCATGGTGAAAGGAAAATGTTATACCAAAATGTTTTTAGGTTCATTTGTTTGAACATGCAGAGCATCTTGTTTCTAGAGGAATGGTCACATATGGTTTAAATTCTGAAGTTATTTCAAGTAGAAGAGGTTGAAACACCAGAGAGCAGGGGAACCTGAATTGAAAAGATTTTGTCTGGCAATGATTTGAAGGCTAGGAAAGATTTGAATATTTGCGTCAAACAGTACTACCCATTGAAGAACTTAATCTTTTATTGTGTGGAAACTGCCACAAGCTGGCAGATTATCCATTATCATGCATTGATCAGTTAATTAATTGATGGCATAAGAGCTTATGTGTCATTTTATTCATTAATCTCTGGTCTATC
Organism: Larix kaempferi; assembly: GCA_027924585.1. Classification (NCBI taxonomy): domain Eukaryota; kingdom Viridiplantae; phylum Streptophyta; class Pinopsida; order Pinales; family Pinaceae; genus Larix; species Larix kaempferi. The sequence goes on from BSBM01000001.1 coordinate 12,916,501, forward strand.
ATACGAGAACCCTTATCTTTAGCTGGAGTAAATACATTTATAAAGTCATTATTCGGAGCACGTTTTCCTGTGGCTGTTGGTTGTTTATTTATCATATCAATATCTGAAGTGTGCAAAATGTGCATGACTGCAATGTGGTTGACGTGGGGGTTAGAAGTGGCTTTATCTTACTATTTGCAGCGTAGGGTGCTTTTTGCCCAATATTGCTTTAGACAGATTTAAATTGCATCCTGGGAAAGTGTTGACTACCAACTGTCAAGATGAAGCAAAACAACAAATTGAAAAGCCTATGAAAGCTACAGAATACTGGAAATTATTATGATTATGATTTTGTGTTCTATGTTGTGTATAGTGGTCGACGCCATGCCACTTTGCTTCAAAATATTGATACTGTCAATCTTAGTACTAACACTTACAAAATGTAACCTGACCGTGCTTCAAAATCTTGATACTATCAATATCAATACTAACACTTACAAAATGTAACCTTGAATCTGAGCCTTATGCAGGAGAATTGAAGTTGTTGAAGACCATACCCAAAATCTTGAAGGTTGCTACTTAAAGAGAAATTTGATGTGAGCGATTGGACTTTTGATATTTTGCATGAAGTACATTTGAAGATTATGTGATGACACTCATTTTTCTTTTTTATTTAATCTTTGGTTCAAATATAGTTGTGCATTGTTGGGTTATTATAAATGGCCTTTCTCAGAGTTGCTTTCCCTCTCCTTAATTTGATAATTGGAATGCTTCACAACTCTATCAATTTAAACAAACCTATTTCCTGTCTATGGGATAATGGGTGTAAATGAAGACATAAATGAACAGAGCCAATGAAATCAGAAACCAAACAAAGCAAATTTTCCAAAATGACAACATATAAAGAGGGTGTTGCATAGAGTTGAAAAAAAAGGACACCATTGTGCCAAAACAGATCATATGAAGGAGAGAAATCAAACACAAAACCATATGATGCTTCACAACTCTAGGAGTTCGACAAACATGTAGCCTGTCTATGGGTCTAAATGAAGGCAGAAGTGATGAATAGAGCAAACGAAATGAGAAACCAAACAAAGCAAACTTGTGAAATGACCACATATCAAGAGTGATGAATAGAGCCAATAGAATGAGAAATCAAACAAAGCAATTTTGTCAAATAATAACATATCAAGAGGGTGCTACATAGAGTTGTAAAAAAAGGACACCACCATGCCAAAACAAAGCACATGAAGGAGAAAAATCAGACAAAAAATATATAATGCTTCACAACTCTAGGAGTTCGAACAAACCTACAGTCTGTCTATGGGTGTAATTGAAGACAGAGTGATGAACTGAGCCAATGAAATGAGAAACCAAACAAAGCAATTTTTTTTCCAAATGGAAACATATCAAGAGTGATGAACATAGTCAATGAAATGACAAACTAAGCAAAGCAATTTTGTTCCAAATGACAACATATCAAGAGTGATGAACAGAGCCAATGAGATGACCAACTAAACAAAGAAAAATTGTCAAATGACAACATATCAAGAGGGTGAAAGTAGGAATTGAACAGTTTCAAGCCACTTAATCAAACAACTCTTCACACTAAGGGTATAGATAAAAGGAATAAACCCAACACAATTGAACTGCCTACTGCAAAGGGTAGACCAAGAAGACAAAATTGAATTTTGACAGTTGTAACGAAACTGCATTGCTAACCAAAAAGACCATTTCATAGAACAAGAATTAGAATAATTTAATGTTCTTAAATGGCCAAAAGATACTGTTAAAAACTTAAAAACCCAAATATTTGACACTAGTAACAAAAAAGTATCATGGCAGAGTGTTTGACAAAGCTCCAATGAAGGTGATAACTAAAAAGCAGATGAAAAAATAAAATTCATAGCCTAGTCAAATGTTCAATTAGAGTGCTCACAGCTAAAAACAACAACTTTAAAGCATTATGTGGCTTGATTCTCACCTTCCACAAAGATTTAGCGAAGGCCTAAATTCAAGCACATTGAGGGTTCGGTATAGTTCCATGTAATCTTAAATTATTTCCATGTATACATACACAACGAAACATTTGAAAATAAACATCAAGAGAATCATTTTCTTGTGTAACTTGAAGACAAGATTGAAGACTTCCTAGATAAAATGGAACTTTCCATTGAAGAAAATAAGAGAATACTTTCAGTATATATGGTAACTGAAAATAGTCAAAAATAACTCCATAAATATATACTCAATATTTTTTGTGCCACAAAGTTTAGACAAAAGATGCCGTAGGCACCACCATTCTATACAAGGAATTCTTGAACTTGTCACCCAGACATGACACCCCATCCATTACATGGTGGCCCGATCACACACACTATAGTATTGGGTTCTTCTTTATAGAAAGTCCCACACCATGAGGGACACCAAAACAATTATAAGAAGAAAACATACACGTAACAAAGTTGTGTAACAACGTCCATTGACAATTTTTGAAGGAACATATGTTGACGCCATTTCAGTTTTCACACCTTCGCCTAGACTTGAGATTTTCCCACACCATAGACCACTGGACATTCTGTTAATAGTTGAATGGTGAGCTATTCTAAAGAACTCAAATTGATCAACAATGGCTCTTGCTTCTCTATGAAGTGGTTTTAGATTGGATTTTCTAACTCGGTACACTCCCTTCATCTGGTTACAAAGAAGTTCTGAGTTGGTGAAGCCACAAATGTTGTTAGCCCCATAGATTTTGGTTTTTTTCAGCCCTTCAATAAGGGCAACATAGTATGCTTCATTGTTAGTTGTCACCCCACATATTTCTCTACTTTTTTGGACAACCTTATTCGGACATTATCCTTCAAGACATATTCAATGTTTTCTTGTCCTGGGTTGGGGTAACAGGACACTTGAATATAAAGCGTCCATGTCTGCGCCATCTTGTTTGTTAGAATGAGCTACAGAAACAAAAACAAAACAATTAATTTTTTTTTATGAGATGTCAATGGCACAATAAAACAACATGCTTTAAAAAAGTAACAATTGAGATGAAAGTAATGATAATCATTATTAATCATTCTTGACAACAAAGCACCACTTTATGTCGATAAACACTATCATACTTTCCCAAATTTTCATGTATAACAAAAGCTATGTGCAAGTGCGTGGAGTTCAAGCTAGGAGTCATTGTGGAGTTCTTTGGTTTTCAAAGATATTAAAATTTCAATAGACCAATGAATGAGTGGGAGGAAAGTTCTGACAATTTTTATGCTGATTTTGACTTTCGTTATTGTGGATAGTACTGTAAAATACTGGGACACCAAGAGACAACAATGGCTGAAAGCCTGTTCAATGACTACAAAGCATCGAGGACATAAAACGAAACCAATGAAAAAATAAGGCAACTTATAGGAGCAAACTAAGGTTATCAACCATGAAAAGCATAATCAATTAGTCCACAATGATGCAAATAAGGGAAGTTTAAGATGTATCATATAGTATATATGACAGAAACTGAGACTTTAGTGAGAAATATCTTAGCACATGACTTTTTTCACTGTTAGTAATTAGTGACCTATCCTTTCCTCTGATGTTGAATAGAATCTCACACTTGTCCATCATAAATCTACATTAGTTCAAACCTTGAACAACAACACCACTAGTAATGTTGTTTCCAAGTATAATGGTGCCAAATGATTGACAAATTTTGTACTGAAAGTGTACCACAAGATAACGGTTTTGAAATTGAGGTTGAAAAAACCATTGTAATTGACATGTATGTAAATAATAATGTCGCTGAAAGCTTATTGTAGCTTGCTTTTCCTTTTTATTTTGAAAGAGGTGTTCCACCTAAGAGCACTATAAAACTTGGAATCAAAGAATCCTCAAAGCCACATGGCTGGCATATGCAGCACATCTGCAATTCAACAGTTTCTTCCATTTCCTATTTCTAGACATTGCTATCAAATTACTAGCCATTATCCATGGGGTTTCCATAATACTCTGTTCGTATTCTCACAAGGCAAAAAGAATTTTTCGTTGATAGGGAAGCAAAGTTGCCAAACCCAGTCTAGGAGGAATTCTTGACTAGATTTTTTTCATTTTATTTGCATTGACCATTGAATTTTCCACTCAAAAGTTGTCATCTTACAACAAGGTGTTGTCTTCAATACTTTTGTAATATCTCCATTCTATTTATAATGCCTACATTTTTTAGTACGATGTCCTATGAGTTTAGTGTTTCCAAGATATTAGCCATTCTATTAGTAGGGAGTGCGTGGTATGTGTTGAGGTGGAAGAAAAATGGAAAACTGAAAAGCTTCAACCATGTAAACTACATGGCACATCAAACATGAAAATGGATAATGGATAACAAAGGATAAAACAATCAATTGAATTGTCAAGCAACCATACTATCATAGTGCACAATGTTGTCTAAAATTAAAAAAACAAATCCATTTAACTTGATATGCATTTAAATTTGTAAATAGTTATAATAAAACAACTTATATAATACCATGGGCACAAAACAATAACTGGGTCATAACCTTGATACACATAACGGGTATAAAAGGAATAATAAAACATATTGTAGTTGTCAATTTTTGGACATCAACCAATCCACATTCGCCCTTATGTTAGTTTCTTTACATGCTTCCATGTATGTTTTCTCCTTGTTTTTGTGGCACAACATAATGAGCAGAGTCTACAACAATAGTAGACTCAGTGCAGCATACACAGATTCCATGCATCGGTTCCCTTGTGTTTCGGTAAGGACAATGGATTGAAGGTGCAACAAAACGTGTATTAGAGGGGGTGACACATAAGTAGAGAGTGGTAAAGGGGCATGAGTACTGAAAGAATATAGTTGTTGATTTTCACATACTAGTTTATGCATTCAAATATGCTAATGATTTTTTTATATTCTTATTATCCCATCCTTAAACTACTTATAGTTTTTTTTACACAACTTGGATTGTCAATGGAGAATTGTGTCAAAGGGATTTCAATTCCATCTACCTCAAACAAGTTGGGGGCTCCTTCCTATAAGGATCTAATTATGGCCATAACAACCTTTAGATAGTGAAGTTTTGTATGAAAAGGATATAGAGTTATTCCCTTTTATTTTGTTTGGCCGTGTCTTATGGAGTCATATGCCCATTGTCACCTTATTCTTGTAGCTCTCCTAAATTAATCTAACCAATTTCCATAAAAAGTGGATCTCATGTGAATTTACTCCAACCCCTGGATGCATTATGTTTCCTTCAACTAGTGCTGGAGATCATGTTGGAGGCTTGGATGTTGCTACATTTGAATTAAATCATGGGTTGTATCTTAGCTATTCTTGATTTGGTGGTATTTTTAACATTGTTCTAGTTAGGGTTTCTTTGGTGGGAAAAATTGAGTGTCTCGGTTCTTGACCTGAGGAAGGCCCTATCTGAATCACAAATATTTGTTTCCTATCCGAATAATCTCACACGGGATGACCAGTCTTTGTTTCCCCTTCAAATAATATGCTCTAAGAAATGTCCACAAGACCACTTAAAAGTCCTCTCCAAATGGGTCTTCAACAAACCAAGATCTTCAAGAAACCAAGATGTGTCAACATTAGCCTCCAAAGGCTTTCTTCAAGATAACTTGTTCTTCAAGTAATTCCCACAAGAGGGGTTGAAACCATCAAGGTTTGTCCACTTGCCACATCCAATTCCTTCTTCAAGAAACTTTCAACCACTAATTTCCATAAGACAAGGGCTCCCTTATCATAAAATCAAGAAAGTAAACAACTCCAAGAGTAAATAAATGTATCATCAAATATTTGGGATGGTTTTACTGTAGTTTCTTCTTCATATATGCTCAGAATAGGCCTTCAAATAGACATTGAAATGGTGGATATGTTGGTTTTATTTTACATCAACATATAGAGTTTCAAAGGGCCTTGATGAGGGTGTAATTATTTTAGAAGTGGTTAAGACATTGCGCCATAAATATTTACAACCATCCCATTCATACAAGCATACAAAGATACAGTTTGATAATACAATACTTTAAACCATACTCCTTTCATCATAAAGACAATCACCCTATAATATTGGAAGACGATTATACTATGGGTATTCAACTATGTGTGGCCGAGGATAACATCATCACTGGTATAAAACTGTTTTTAGACTTCCTTTAACACAACCAGATATATGCATTCCAATGTCATAATCTCAAGACTGTTATTAATTCTCCACATACTATTGAAAGTGCTATTGTGTGCCCATATCACTCTTCATACTAATTGAATAGGCTATAATTTATTGTACATGACTGTTTTAGGTCATGGATATGTGACTGTTTTAGGTCATGGATACTTCCCATGATTTGCTACAGACTACCTAGACTTGAAACCTGATCATTTGTTGCTACAAACCTTATCTCAGAACTATTCAAATGTTCCTTTTTATATTGTTGTAGGTGATTGTGTCTTGAAGTAAAATGCATAGATCTGATAAGAGAGCCCAGAACTGAGTATTCATGACTTATAAATAACCTTTGCTGGCTAAAGATGCCCAGACTTGCTATTAAGGTTGAAGGATGGTTGTTTGGGGACTGTTGTTCACTAACAACTTGTATTAGTTGTAATTTCTATTGTTGAAATGCGTTGTGAATAAAGCTAAGTTTTGTTGTTTCACATATATGTGTGCTTGTAATTGTGTGTTTATGCAAGATTGAGCATTTTAGTATTATACCTTGATAGACCTCAAAATATTGATTGGATCCAATTTGGAGATCCATATCTATAATCACATCCCATGGAATCCTAATTGACAGAACATCCAACATTTTGGACATGGAATTAGAGTGGAATAGTTCATTCTCTCACATGGCATTGGGATACATGGTGAAGATCTTGAGAAAGGCAGATTCAGTGGTGAAGATCTTGGGTGAGTAAGGAAGAGTTGATCAGAACATATCTACAAGTCTGAAGCAGAATCAAATCTTGAAACATCAGAAGCATAATAATGTTGGTCTAGCTGACATCTAGTTCTCAAAAGATACTAGTATAAGAATGTCAGCGTAGAGGACATGTAGTTTTGAAAAGGTACTTGAAGAGAAAGTACACAAGAAATGGGAATCGAGAGAAATGGTGTCCTTGATAGTAATAGCAATCACTGAGGAGTCAGGGAAAAGTTTGATGGTAAAAAACATGGTATATGGAAATATAAGAGCGAAAATGTGTTGATGAGATAGAAATTTAGAAGTTGTTGAAGCTAGTTGTAGGTCAAGATCAACCTCTAATTGGAAAAAAATACTAGAAGTATGAGTTAAGGAATGAGGATGTGATGCTGATTTTGGGACCATCAATTAAGCACCATATAATCCCTTAGATTCCATGTGTGTATAATGCATGCAAGATTTCGGTTCCTCTGATGGTCTTGTGTGAAACCTTGAACAAAGCTCAAGTTTTGTATATATGGAATCAACTGTATGGTTTAGAAATGTCCAAAGGTGAACACACTCTGAGTAAACAACCAAGATTCAGAATGTGAGAGATCAACTGCTAGATGTTGGAGATAAGGTAGAAGAGAAGGACCTTGTAACTTGGATGATTCATGGGTTGACAACGTAATTTCAATCATTTGTGATCAATCCAATTGTTGCTAGGACAATGGGCTCTCTCTCATTTGATAAGTTCAATTCATCCTAAGAATCACAAATACTACTAAAGTATAGTCCATCCTCAAAGAAAATGAGTACACATGATGCACATTGAGAGAATGGGGTTCAATGCCTTTCTTTAATAGTTATTCATAGATATCTCTCCATGTGCTTCATGTGTATTAGTATTCCTTGAGGATGAACTATAATAGTCTAGCATGTTGGATAGTAAAATGTTACACAGGTATCAAAGAACTTTCAAATATCATACCCGTGAAAGATGAATTAACAAGAACATAAACATCAAAGCAGAGCTATAAATAGTGTGGAAATGAGCAAGCATTCAACGCTCAGATGAATAAGAAGAATAGTGCAAAGCAAAATAATCAAGTAAATAATGAATGATTGCTGAAGAATCTGAAATTTTCTTAGGTGAATTTGTGCTTCAATTGTGGGGAGACATTCACAAAGAACAATGGAAAGTGGAAGAAATATCAATCTTAAGGAAAACAAAAGAGACTCGGGATATAATGAGGAATGGAAATATTCCAATAAGCAAGAGAAGGATAATGTTTTCATAACAACTATAGTAGCTAGGGAATCTTCAGATGATGCTTGGTATATAGATTCTAGAACAAGGATACACGTCTTACAAGGAGTGGTTTGAGACTGTAAACTCTCAAGGTGATCCAGTGAATTTGGGAGGTGATAGTACACACAATTTCAAAGGTAATGGCATGTACAAGTGTTGATCCATGATGGGAAGGGGAAATGGATATAGGTTGTACTCTATGTCCTTTGATAAAAGATCCTATTATCAATCAACCAGATAACCAAGATTAAGGATGAGTTCAGCAAGGATAGGTGCACAATCAATGATAAAGATGATAAGTACAAGGTAGTGTCAGAAGCATCTATAAATATAGATGGTACAAATTTGCAGTAAGACCAACTGAACCCAAAGAAATGGATACATTAATAAGTTCTAAAATTAACTTGTGGCACTTAACATATGGATGATTAAATTTCCAGTGTTGTAGTTACTACCTAAGCTAAAGATGGTACATGGTGTAATAGAGATACATAAGCTTAGTGAGACGTGAGCCATGTATTTTGGGTAACCAAACCAGAGAAGAGTTTCTGAAAAGAAAGCTTGACATGCCAAAAATCCATTGAACTTTCATACACAGACTTGTGTGGGTCTATAACAACAAAGTATTTTGGAAGAGCTTTGTACTTTATGATCCTTGTAGATGATTACAGTGGAAAGAATTGGAAGCCTTTCAAACATTTATGGAGTATCAAGCAGTAGTTGAGAAACAAAGTGGGAATAATGTTAAGACACTAAGATATGATAGTTGTGGAGAGTATAAGTTAGGGTTTGAGAACTGTTGTAAGGATCAAGGGATCCAAAGGAATTTCACTACTGTATATACTCTGGAGAAAAATGGTGTAGTAGAGTGAAAGCATTGAGAGATTATGGATATGGCATGGAGTATGTTGAGATAAAAGAACATTGGAAATGAGTTTTGGGAAGATTTCAATTACTGTGCAATTTACCTAATCAATAGAAGTCTGATGAAGGTTGTAGAACATCACACTAGAAGAATATTGGAGTAGAAGGAAGCCTTTTGTAAAGCATCTAAGTGATATTGGGGAGTACAATGTATGCTCATGTGTTGGAATAAAGGCACTATAAGTTATAAAATGGATTGTAGAAGTGTTTCCTTTAAGGATATGATGACAAGTATAAATCCTACAGATTGTAGGATATTGAGGATCAAAAGTTGATTAAAAATTGTGATGCCAAATTCAATGCAAAAATGGTTTCCAAGCCTGAACAAGCTACCGATGAAAAAGGTAAGAAAGCTATGAGATATTTAGAAGATGTAGACAAAATTGAGGTGATTGATGACTTTAATGAGGCAAAAGAACATCCTTGGTATGAAAGTGGGGAAGGAAATGCAACTAAAGCCACTAAGAAGATGCAATGGTATTAGAGAACACTAGAAGATTTGAGAGTTTCATAACTCAAATTGAATGAAGATGTGAGGACCTAAAGACAAAAACATAGTCAAGAATTTAAAAACAAGGAGAAGCATGGAGAATCTACATCAACGAAAAATTGAACCAAACATGTGAAGAAGCACATGAGAATTAATATGGCCCAAGGGGGTTCATAACCCCCCTTTGGTCATATCAAGAACCCTGAGTGGCAGGAAGGCATGCCAACGGAGATGCCATTGATCCACAGGAATGTAACATGGGAATTATTGGAATGTGTTGAAGGAAATAATTCTATGGGGGATGTAAATGAGTATTTAAGACTAAATATAAATTGAATGGAACATTGGACAATCACAAGCAAGGATGGTAGCAAATTAAAGTGCATAGAAAGAAGGAACAAATTACAAAGAGACATTTTCCCTTGTAGAAAAGATGGATACAATCCAAACAGTGTTGGAAGTGATAGCTTAGTATGGCCAGATTGTAAAAATGAATTCAATATGGTTAAATAACATCCAGATTTTACAATCCTAACAACTTATCATTACAATTCCAACAAAAAAAAATATCAAATTTTATTTCTGATTTCCACCATCTTTGACAACTTGATCTTGATGATGGATGAGACATCCAACTGCTCTTGGGATGCTGGCTTACCTGTAGGATAAATGATAACTAAAACGCCTCGAGAGTATTTGCTAAATACCGGTAAAAATAATTTTTCTGCCAAGTTCTGGCGAGATGGGGCAGTTTAGTTAGCACTTATACTGCGCCCCTTTAACAATGTTTTCCTTTGGCTTGCTATCTTTGACTCCCATCAGAGTCCCATCCCATCCTATTTTAGATTCTTGTTCCTTTAGTGAGGAAACCCTCCCATTGATGTTATATCCTTTTCGTTCCTATCAAATTCAATCATTGCACTTTGAGATTCTTGATCTTTCTTACCAATCTTGTAGATTTTCTTATTCATCTCAGTACGGTGATGGTACCCATTCTAACCTACCCTAGAAACAGTAAATGAAACCCTGGATGGATGCCAAGCACTGATACAAGCAACCTTACGCAAACCGCTGTGGGTTTTTCTGGGAAATCTTGTAACACCCCACCTGGTTACAACACCTTCATACCCTTTTCCCTTAGTTACACCAATAACGACAATCATCTAATCCTTCTGGAAAAGGGCATCAATAGGAACCTATTTCTCGAAGAAGGTATATGCATAATCTACTTTCTGGGGAACTGTTCCTCCAAACAAGCAAATATTCAGCCAAAAGAACAAATAAAAGAAGCTAAGGCCATGGATCTCCACCATCTCATTCAGATTCATTCCTCTTTCTGAAAATTTGCTGTCAATGGCTTCGAAGCTCCTATTAGTTCTGGGCATAACTGTTTTTTCCCTTTTCCCACTCTCTCCCGTCACAGCTATCAAGGATGATCAAGCCGTGGAAAACAAGAAAGTAGCCCAAACAACGGACATGCCACCAGGTAACATACTCCTAATTTCAGTATTCCAACAAATGTCATCACTCATCTCTAGATTTTGTTTTTTTGTTCTTGTTCAACAAAGCAAAAAAGGGATATTTATTGACAAGTGGGTTGGTTCTGTTTTGTTTGGCTGTGCAGTTCTATGATGATTTCCAGGAAATCAAGGAGCAAATTCGTTAAAAGGGAGAAATAATAAGACAAAAAGATGAAATAATAATATTGCAATAATAAATATATTAATAGCTCGAATATAAATGGAGACAATAATAGAAACAACAGAGGTTTATGAAGATCCATCGTTGTTTGGCGAATCATTACTAGAAAAACACAGACACGGATTGTTATTCTTTACGGGGATTCGGAATGGGTGATGAAGGGAAATTTGATGTTGCAGGCAACTTTTTTCCAAGCGGAGCGAGAAGAAATGCGTTGAAACCAGGAATTCACATTCTTTTTGGAGCAAATTCGTTAAAAGGGAGCAAATTCTGTTTTGTTAGAGTTAAAAGGGAGCATAACTAACTTACAGTCATTTAGCCGTTGAGGAGAGGAGACTGGAGCCGCGAACCTCGTGAACGTTGTGAGCTTCAGCTATGATGGTCAGAGTTAAAATGGCCAGGGTTAAAACAGAGCATAAACGGAGAGTTAAAATGGAGCATAAAGGGAGCCGTGAGGGGGGAGGTGCCAAGGGCGGAGGGGCAGCATTTTTTGAGCCAGCGGTGGGAAAAGGGTTGGGAAAAAGGCTCGCCTGAATTTTTTTTTAAATCTCCGACCCGGGGGCCACCGTGGTCGTGGGCCCGGTCAGCGGGGTCAAGAGCTTCTCGCCTGAACGTACAGGTGAGATAAGCTCGGCCCTTGTTGCGAGGAAGCAATGGTAAAAATACAATAGGTTCGGCATTGATTATGGCTCTGGAGCCAGATTGAGGAAATAATAATTTGGGTTCGGCACGTGGAGAAGCTGCATGGAATTCTGGGTAGTGGAAGTTTGAAGAAACTGAAGCCAAGTTGTCGATGTCAAGTTTATCCAGATGACAGGTCGGCTTCACTGAGGTAGAGGGTATTTGGTTTCAAAACAATTTCCTCCTTGATTAAATCGATGGCCTTGATTTTGCACTAGAAACCCTTTGATAAACAATTTTCTTCTGCTTTCCCTTAACGAGAGGCGTACTGTGAGCTTGGCTTTCATAACCCATTTTTCCACAAAACCCCATTACAAATCTAACACATTCACGGCACTACTATATTCACCGCATATTTACATGCCAAGTCCCCAACCCCTAGATTTCCCAAACCCTCGATCAAGATGTGGCTCCATAGGTTCTACCAAAACCGCAAAATAAGTGAGTATTATAACTATGATACACACCCATAAAACGATTTGCCATTTCTTCTTGAAGATAATGGCATTTGAACAGTGAATCTCACAGTGAAGGCGGTGAATCTAAACATTAAAAGTAGTTGAAACAAGGCTTAATTCACGTGAAAAAGGCCGATCTGATTCAATGTGAGGGTATACTTGAGGATACTTGTGCTTCTTCCAGGTTTGGGTTGGTGATGGAATGGAAGTTCCTTTAAAGAGAACAGTTCAATTGCTATTTCACATGGAATATTTCAGACAATGAGAGAAGAAGAATAGAGAAGATAAATTGTGGAAATCACTCTGTGTTTTATTCATCAATATGATAACAATATATAATAGGCCTTCCAGGGAGAAAACCGAATGCCTTGGAGGCAATTTGGAAAGAACAAAAAGAAAAGGCTTAGAAAAGACAAAAAACCCCTAGGTGGCAAAAGCAGTTACCAAAACTGTACTAGAGGCTCACGAGTTGGCTAAGTATGGTATGGAAACTCATGAGTGAGGTAAATAGAATGCGTTGATGGATTTAGGAGAGTAGATATGATGTGGAGGTCGAATTGGTCAAGTGGAAAAAGATTCTAAGTCAACTAGCTTTACCTTTTCCACTAGAAAGCAGAAAACACATGACAAAGCTAACTAAATCAGGAAAGCAACAGAACCTTCGAAAGAAATCAGATAGAATCCAATGAAATCTTATCCAGAATCTTCTCTAAAGTGCCCTAGTGACTTAGGATGGCAAGTGGTCCACTAAAAGACAAAAATGACCTATTTTACATAGTCAAAACTCAGGAAATTAATCATAAATGATTAATTAATTTATCCTAAGTCTAAAATGGTATAGGTGGTTTTTTAAATATTCCAACACCCCCCTTAAGCCTGACTTTATGTCATGGGAATCAGAAAAATATCATAAATATAGGGCCCAAGCAACAAGGCTTATGGTCACCCCAATACAAAAACAACTTGTCCATGTAAACCGAGGAAACGAGGAAAATCTCATGGGAACAAAACCCTCCCTCAAAAGTGGACATGCTTGATGTCTTCATACTGTCATGTTGCTCATTTGAATGAGATGAATGAGTTGAATGGGCTGCTTCTGAGTAACAAACTTAATGAAGAGATTGTAGATGTCATGATCATGCATCAGTGCATCAATGTTGTGTAGGCAAGGTCCAAGTGTAGAGGCTCTATGAAGCTCATCTTCTGATGATGGAGGAGCATCAAATGAGTTTTTGTTGTTGTTGTAACATATATAATCATATCTGAAAACATAATCAATGATGGAAAGAAGATCTATGTATACTCCTTCCCACGGGGACACAATGAACTCAACAAGATCAATTTCTTCTGTAGCTGCACTGTGGTGCACTAGTTCTTGTACCTTCTTCTCAAACTGTTGTAGAACCTTTATGATATTTAAAATGAGATCATGCAGCTCTGAAATATCAGAATGTGAGTCATATGGAGCAACAACAAGTAAATATGTGGATTCTCCATGATCGAACAAAGTTTCAGTAGGAAAAGTGTGAGAAACTAGGTCATCCTCACAACCGAGTGAGCCTGGAGAGTGTGAGGACTTGAATTTTGAACCATGAGTGATGGGGTCAGGTCCAGATGTGTGGAATATAAATCCAAAGATGGCCAAAAACATGTTTTTCCAACCAATGAAAGATATGAAAGACAAAATCGCAACAAAGGCAAGTGACACAGTGTAGGAAAACATGGAATTGTGTAGTTTCTTAACTGGAGAACTTGGGGGTTGTAGGGTCTTTTGTGCATCCAATGGTTGAGAAAATGGTGTGGGAGATGTAATTACCTGCATATCAAAATGTAAATCATCTTCTAAATCAGAATCTAAAATATTTGAATGGAGGTGGAAATACCTTTCAGAATACAAGTCAGAAGCTAGTAAAAAATGACTAGTTTTGAGAGTAGACTTGGATGAATTGACTGAAGACTGCTCCAAAGAAGAAGTGGAGGTTTCTGATTATGATTTATTAGAATTTGAATCAAAATCAGAGACATCAGAATTATATTTCACTCTAGTACTCAAAGCATAAGCATGATTACCTTTGGGAGAGGCTTGGAAACAGTGTTCTTGTTCTACAACAAGCTTGCCTTGGTCTTTCTTTGCAAAGTCAGGAACATCTATGTTATGATCTTCAAGCATCTTGGCCATGATGTCCAATTTCTTCTTGAAGCAAGATTTCTCAGGATGAGTGCCTTTTCAGCAATAAGAACACTTGGGCTTCTCATTCTTCATCTTCTTGGATTTGGAATTTCCAATCAGAATCCTCTTCATCTGACAATATCTTTAGTTTGGATTTGTCATTCTTGAAACTCTTTGCTCCATGAGTAACAAGTGCAAAGTCTTTGGAGGGTGTTAAATCCCTCATTTGGACTAGCTTGTCCTTCTCCTTAGTGATCGAATCAATGAATGCATCCAAGCTTGGCATCTTCCAATTAGGAACTGCTAGTCTTGTGGTATGAAAGGTAGACACAAATGTTGAATATTTTGAGCTTAGTTTTGACAGAATGGTAAGGACTAATTGCTCATCCTTCTTTTCTATGCCACATTGCTTGAGTTGAAGCACTAGGTTCTTGAATTTTGAGATGAACTCCTTCATAGAATCGAAATTACTTGGACTAAGAGAGATCAACTCAATCTCCAACAAATGACCTCTGAGATCGTCCTGTTTTCCAAAGAGAGATTCTAGCTTTGTCCACACTTGGTTTGGAGTGGATAGAGAATCAATATGGAATAGAAGATTTGGAGATACAGAGAGACAAAGAAACCCATAAGCTTCATAAATCCTATTGAACCATTTGTATTTTAATGAAACAACTCCTGGCTCAGTTTCAAGCCCCATAGTGACTCTATACAATCCCTTGCTCTGAAGCTAGATGATCATATGTGCCTTCCAGTCAAAGAAATTGAAGGGAGTGAGAGTCACATATTTGGCTTGTTTTTTATCCATACTGATGCACTCATGGTGATGGAAATACCTACAAAAAAAAATCTTGGAAATTTCTTTGAATCAAGCTAGCTCTGATACCATGTGAGATTTTCAATTGCTAGGAACTAGATTCATAAGACAATTTCACATGGAATATTTTAGACAATGAGAGAAGAAGAATAGGGAAGATAAATTGTGGAAATCACTCTATGTTTTATTCATCAATATGATAACAATACATAATACACCTTGCATGGATAACATCGAATGCCTTGGAGGAAATTTGGAAAGAGCAAAAAGAAAAGGCTTAGAAAAGACAAAAAACCCCATAGGTGGCAAGAGCAGTTACCAAAAATGTACTAGAGGCTCACGAATTGGCTAAGTATGGTATGGCAGCTCATGAGTGAGGTAAATAGAATGTGTTGATGTATTTAGGAGAGTAGATATGATGTGGAGGTCAAATTGGTCAAGTGGAAAAATATTCTAAATCAACTAGCTTTACCTTTTCCACTAGAAAGCATAAAAAACAGGACAAAGCTAACTAAATTAGGAAAGCACCTTCTAAACCAGAAATGGAAAGAAATCAAATAGAATCCAATGAAATCTTATCCAGAATCTTCTCTAAGGCGCCCTATTGACTTAGGATGGAAAGTGGTCCACTAAAAGACAAAGCTGGCCTATTTTATCTAGTCAAAACTCAAGAAATTAATCATAAATGATTAATTAATTTATCCTAAGTCTAGAATGGTATAAGTGGTTTTTTAAATATTCCAACAATAGGTGGCAGTTCAATGTTTGAATTTCAGCAGTATGACAAGCCATTGAGAATAGGCATTTGATGTCTTTGATGGATGATTGGCTCTCTGAACAGTTTAATCGGCCTGAAATGCCAGTTTTTTTTCTTTGTAGGTGGGTAAGCCAGATTAGCTAGATGAGTTATGAGCTTTTGAGTACGAGTTTCTTTCTCTCCTTGTAGTTTTGCAAGCCGACAAATAAAACGACTCTAATTCAAAACTATAGCATACCTATACCTGCCCTTATTACTAGCCTCTCGTGTAGCTACAACTCAGACTTAGACCAATACTCCAACTCCGAGCGCATACTCGACAATTGATTACCTTGCAAACCCTTTGAAGCCCTAACCTGAACTTGATCCCATATTAAATATCGTGCTCTATTTTAGTAGCCAAGCCATGAGAACTATTTGCGATCCATCTAAATAGGTCATTGTGGATATAAATACAAGGGTTCCGATGGATTTTTTTCGGTCCGGTGGTTTTTTTGGGTTTGTTGGCTAGCCATGAAAATAACCAGTAGTCGATTAACAGGTCGAAGAAATAAAGAGCCGAAGGATGTCAGATTGGCGACAAATGGCGTTTTCACTTGCTCAATGTTGTCGATCACGCTTACTGTTATGTTCGATGTGCTCTGCAAGTGATCTCTATTGTTTTGTTTTGTGATTGGCGTGTTCTGCAAATTGAGCAGCGAGCGCTTTTGAGAGACACATCCCTAGGCAGGGATTCTTCAGTTAGTGAGACCTGGTGCAGTTGGTGCAAAGAATGATACCAGAGGCATTGTGGGAAAGCATCATGAAAATCATTCACACTCCGCAAAAAATGCATGGTTGCTTTGTTTCATCTTGTTGAGAACTTTCAAAAGACACTAGGTATGGAAATTCACAATTCATGCTCAATTTTTCTTACGACTAGTTGCATTTTTCTCTGTTTTATTTGTTGCTACATTTTTTTCCATGTCTTTGTCATCGCAACATATTTTATTTGTTATATTTACTTATTTTTCATAGTAAAATTTATTACCAGTGGCTTATGATTTTTAATTTTTCTTCTGATATTTATTTATTAACTTTTTCATAGCGATTGTAATTAGCGGTATGGATGTTTAGATAACTCCCTCACAACCTTGACTCCTATAGGAAAGTAATCCTCCGAAGATCCTTCTGGGTGTTTGCTAGCATAATCTCATCCTTGCTCACTAGTGTGGGGAATGCCATTGTCTCTTTGATTTGGCTCATTGTCTATGCCTTTATCTCTACAATGTGTGTTTTCTTCTCCATGATTTCATTCCTAATTGGGAGTAGATTCTCATCTTACCCTATTTCATCCCATTAAGATGATAGGGGTTCACAACGCCCTATTTTTCTTTAGCTCTAATATTGGATAACTCATTCGTGATTTGATTGGATTTCCAGTTGTCATGGCTAACATCTTTACAATTAAAGGATTTTGGCAATCTTCTTAACTATTCATCAAAGTTTATAGGCACCAAATAGTTTCTCTACCCTCCTCAAGTTACTCAAGTTTGGAAGCTTGAATCTTGGTTATGATGGGTTTCAGGTCATGAATTCCCAGAATTAGAGGTGCATTGATCCCCTTCTAAGCTGCCAAAATCTCTTCAACACTATTTGGGTTCTCCCCTATGTTTGGGACATATGCAAACATTAGTTTGGTTTCATAGTTACTAATTTGTTGTCCTATACCTAATCTTCCAGGATTCCCTCTTAAGGCCCCATCAAAATTTAGCTTGAATAAAGTGGGATCAATGAGTTTTCATTTTGTATCACTGGTATCTTTCGATTTCAATGGATTGGAGTGAGGTGTTAGGGATTTAAGGGAGATACTCCAAGCTTTACATTATTTTCATCTAAAATCAATGTCCTTCTTCTCCCAATGTTTGGCTGATGTGGTTTAACTAATACCCTTGACAATCTTATAGCATAATTGTTTACTTTGAAAGTTTGGAATTCCGCTCAATCCAAATGTTCCACAAAGAAAATCCAAGGATAATGTACTTCCCAATTTTAGTTCATGATTTTTTACTTGAAATCTCGTCTAGGGTAGTTTTGCAAGAGTTTTTTAATATTGTTTGCATGCCTTATAGATCTTTTCATTTTGAGAAATACCATGTCCTGACAATTTTTGGCCACTTTTGGCCACACTACATTGGAGAAACAAATATTTTTCCAATGTCGTAGATGTAGATTGACACAATACTATTGCAAAATAGAATTTTGAGCTGAAATAACAATGATAGGAGTGAATCTTAATAACAAAACAAAGAGAGTAGAATCAAGAGTAGGGGCACTCAAAGTTATTATAATTGGAACTGGAACCGACCAAGTGTCAAGCTAAGGCTAGAATGGAACCAACTGGAAAATGGGTTGAAAACCTCGCTTCTTGCGTTAAAATACCGTGTGAGTTCATCTAGCCGAATGAAGGTCAGTCTAGCTTGGAATTGGTCCCTACAGGCCTGTCGATTCGGTTTGGGCACTACAGTGGGTGAATCGATCAAATTGGTCTTCTTGGTTTGATAACCCTAGGGGCACTTGCACACCCAAGAGTAGATTTCACCTTCAAATCCCAATGAGGAGAAAGACTTCTCCAAAAAATACTCAAAAGACTAATATGATTTGATTGATTGATTGATATTACAAGTGAAGGGGAAGACCCCTATTTAGACAAGGGGTATTAAAGCCCTAAATTGTGGTCCAAGTTACACTTATGAGGGTAATTAAACTTTCATGTAGATCATTAATCTTAATCACACTAATTATCTACTTGAAGCCTTATCTAACAATATATGAAAGGACTAAAGACTAAAATATTATTAAAAAACCACGAGCTTACATACAAAATGGTTCATAGACAGATTTTCTCACACAAATAAAAATGTTTAAGTACACAACATGCCTTCCCCCTTGGGAAGCTTTGTCTCCAAAGCTTAAGTACCTTGACAATAGCTTGGTGATGTGACTTCTTACTCTCGAGTTTCATTGGCCTTTGCTGTAATACGAGCATATGCACCCACTCAAATGGATAGAGACTTTGAGAGTGATTTTCTCTATTGAATTGGATGAACTCATTCCATGTACTTTGTTTAAAATGGCCAAAAAATAAGGGTTAAAGTATGGTTCAACGAAGGAGCTAGGAATTGTTTTAAGAAATATCATCCATACAAATGTAAAAGGCCGGTTGTGGTGATGGAGAGAAAAAGAAACAAAGGCTGGTTGTGGGGATGGTGAAGCAAGAAGCTTTTTCTCACCATGACCCCAGTACTCTCTTGGAGTACAAAAATGAGGATGATTTGTCCCTAATCGTTAATTGAGGCACACAATAGTAGGGTAAGCTTTAGTGGATTTTCTTACATTGTAGCATTGTCTAATTTAAAGTCACTCCCTAGCATGCTTTTACCATTGTAAACAATGGTTTGTTAAATTCATAATGTGGTTAAATTGCCTTTGTGTTTAAGACATTATGTAATCATTTTAATGTTATCTTTTTTTCAACCAAGAAAACTAGCTATATTCTTATAATAAAAATATATGAGTAAGTGTCCATACAATCCTCCTCCACATGGAGATAGTCATAGTTTGACCAACATAAACCAAGGCATACCAAAACTCAATCACCCAATGTCCACAACATCCCGAAAAGCCAATAAAATCCATGGAATAAGACAAACCACAAGAGGAGGCACAGCTCGCGAGTCTTATGGAAAAGGAATCCATTTTGATCTTATCTATATATACAACATTGGAGGCTTCCTTATAAAGTAATCTATATCCTTGACGATTTGCACCCAGGGCCCGCCTTGGGGCTGTCAAGTGACTCTCACACTGTTTTCTCCCTATGGCAGCTGTCTAACTCCTCGTGTCTGCCTCCGGCCTCCAGCGAGTTTCCCACGTCGGTTATGTCAGCGAGGAAACCACACGTTACCTCATGCAATAACTGCATGGATTTGGAGATCCATTTTTTGAACGTAGTTGCAAGATCGTGCCTCCCCCCTCATCTCGTTCTGCTCCCCTACGAACTCCTGTGTCCAGCGATCCACTGGGCCTGCACTCCAGCAATCGAGATCCTACTCTGGCACTCTCGTCCACCAATCCCCTACATCGGCCACTAGTCCACCGTCCATCGATGAGCAAGAAGTGAGTCTGCATACATGTAATTAACAGTACTCTTAATATGAGAAAAAACTGAGATTGTAGGGTGCTCATTTAATTAAAAAAAATGGCAATTTCCAACAACGACGGGAAAAGAGCCAATTTCTGAATATCCTCTCTTTCACATTCTAAAGCCTCTCAAGTAGAGATGCCATGGTCCATTGCTGTCGCACAAGCAGAAGCTAAAGTGTAACTTAGTATTTATATTTCTTTAGAGTGAATATACAGGTAGGTAGGCTTTGAAATTCCTATATAACATAATTGAAAAATAAATTATAGAATAACAAGCTATTTATTTCAATCATCATCATTTACCTATGGCATCCAAAAGCCAGTTTTGCACATACAGAACCTCTTAGAACTCTCCAGAAGAAAGGAACTGGAACTTAGTGTGGTCACGCAGCCAGCAATCCAACCCTCGAACCTATAATCAACCTCGACCATTTGAGGAAAGATAGCCACGCTCCGAGTGCTGGTTTATTGTTATAGTGAAGGATTTCAGGATGACAAAAGGTTTCAAGAAAAACGAACCAGAGGAACACAACGCTATTTATCAGAACCCGCAAATCTTAACAATCATCTGCAGCGCGGTCTGGATGCCTTTCATCTTAGGATTGAAAGGATACAATGTAGGGGTTACGTATAAGGTTGGATGATGAAGTGATTGCCAAATTCACTTGTCTACCAATGGGCCTGCATTGGAGCAGAGATGACCGAGAGGCAAACCTTGAAGCAAAGGTAGCATTTTTCGAGCGAGGAGAGGTCTATGACAAAGATAAAAATGGAGTCAAAAGACTCTCCATGCCGACACCATGGGATGAAATGGCTGCAATCGTCCAGAAGTACATTACATGCACTGGTAGGTTAAGTTATGTCCCTATTTTTCATTTTCGAATCCTAGAACTGTTGAGGCACAGGGTCCATCTTCCACCAAACAACAACATTAGTATTCCATACTACCTGCTCCTATCTCTAGCATAAATGAGCAAGAAAGTGATTAAAGGAAAAGAGGAAGCTTTAGCCCCTCATGGGCTGATCAAATTGATCGTTTGTGAGGAATTAAAAGCATAGATCCCAGAGCTTTCTTGGGAAGAATTCGTGTTGGTATTTGCTGAGGATGTTCAAAGAATGAAGGGTACACCCATAGTTGGCATACCCCTACCTCCTGGATCAAAGAGAAAGACCGCCTCTACATCAGGGACTAAGAGGAAAATCGACCTGGACAGCGTGGTTGATACCCTGGTGAAGATAAAGCATTCACGAGATGATTCCCCCAAAATGAACCCATGGATTTCTACCAGTAATCAAGGGTCGAAGAGACGAAGTAAAAGATTCACACAAGCTTCCAGAATCTGAATTACTAAGGAAGAGAAAAGGGAACCCAATCCCCTAGTTCAAAATGTGTCTGATGAGGATGATGATCTTTGGGTAGATCAGGAAGATCCCACTACACCAAAAGAGCTGGATGAACAAGAAGAGTAGGATGCAGAAGAGGAGCAGGATGAACAAGAAGAGCAGGATGCAGAAGAAGAGCTGGATGAACAAGAAGAACATGATGCAGAAGAAGAATAGAATGCACAAGAAGAGCAAGACAACTTCCAGGGGAACCCTCTTGAGCACAATGAAAACCCTGGGGTTGTCAACCAACTCGCTGAGGCACAGGAGGGACTAGAAAAGCTCAGAAAGGAGCTGGCAACATTGAGAATTGAATCAGGAAGCCAACCAATATCTCCCCTGTTTTCACCTAAAAAGACACAAATTCTGAAAATGCATCATGCAAGGGAGCTAAAACTGGCTGAGTAGAAAAATTCAGCACTTAAAGAGAAATTGGCTGAGGCACAAGAGGAGTTATCCAAAAAGGACCAAGAGATTGTTCAATTGAGGGACGTTTTGGCTACTACCACTAAGATATATGATAAACTATTGGACCTCAAGCCGCCATCAACAATTTATGCAGTTTATCTACAAGAGAAGTGGGGCAAATTCCAGCTCCAAAGGTTAAAACAGGGACTCCCGATAGAGATAAACTCCCCCAAAGAATTTATGGATGCATCTCTAAACTCCACAGAGTTGGAGAAGGACCAGCTAAGTGAATTTTTCTTGCACAATTTTGTAGTTCCTAGCTCGCCCAACTGGTCACCAAACCCTTACATGGGCGATTTCCAGTTGAGGGCACTATGTTCATGGATGAATCACGAAATTGAATGAGCTCAGGACTAGCACATTTACGTTGCAACAAAATGGAAAACTCCATTAATGGTCAAGGAAGAGGCGACTCACCTTGAAAGAATAATTTACAACCATAGGATCCTCACCTAGAATGAGGATCTGATCCCCATTCTCCTTGCGAAGCAGCAGGAGGTTGTGGCACACTTTGATGTTACTCTCCAAAGCACACACAAAGAGGTTCATGAGTCTATTAAGGAAATATGGCGCAGAGTACCAAGTGATCTAAAAAGAAGAGAGCTCCACTCTCCTCTCAGACTTGAAGATGCTCTTTTCAAATCCAAACTCTACAGTGAATCCTTGATAAGGAATCAGCTTAGATGGATTGGAATGAGGCTGAATCCCCCATTTTTCCTTCCCCCGGTTATTAAGGAACAGATTAATGAGGAAGAAGAGAGGAGAGCATGGGTCAAGGAGGATCAGAGCATGGGCTACTATAGGTAGGAAGGGACCCCCAGGGTGGTAGCATGGGACACCAGAGAAGTCGTCGAGGAGTTGAATATGTCACCCAAGGATGGGTGAATCCTTCAAGTATGGGGGAGAATGATGAGTCCAAGTTACAGGTATTTGATAGCCTTTTTACCCACAGTAAAACACAAGAAAGGGTGAAGAAATACACTTGTTTTGTGGGAGAAATGATTTATCTTGATTATTTAATGAATTTTTTTTAAAGATTATTCCTGTATGTCTGAAAGCGTGTTTAATAAACTAATTATATGAAAATTCAGTATGATTGGGCATGTTCAGGTACACTAAGGGACAAACACGCAAATCAAGGGAAGGACTGAAAGATCATACAAAGCTCAGCGCCTTTTTCCTGATTTCTAGAAAGAAATCCTGTTCAAACAGAATCGGCAGTAGACATGTAGTTAGGTTAAGCATTAGAGGCATTTAAATACGGGCCTCTCGGTTAGTGAGGGGATCCTGTTGCCATTTTTGAGAACCATTGTTTTATGTTTTTATACTGCTAAGACAATTTCTGTTACAGACTTTTATCAAACCATGAAGTTACTATTTTGAATAAAGATTTGATGTTGCTTTCGATTTGGCGTCTATAAGTTTTCTCCACTCCTGAGTACGGGTTGGAGAGGGCCCCTCCAACACGTAAGTCAGTAGATTTTACTGTTCAGGTATTTTTCATTATGTGCTTTGTCTTGACTTAATATATATTGCATATGAAAGTATTCTTAATGACATTCAAATAGCACGATTTGATTTATGTAGTAAAGCGACCATTCTGATTTCGTAGTAGTTTATAGCGCATTCTGTAGTTCGGTAACACTATTTCTGTAGTCCTGTAGCAGCATTCTGCCAAAACATATTTCGACACTTATTTTCATGTGTGCTTGCATTACTTATGAAACGGTGATCCAGATCTTGAATCTCATGCAATTTCCCATTATTGTAGTTGCTCATAAAGATTGATTACTTTCAGTACTTTAGTTAATTGATGATTAATTTGCAGCATTAGATAATTGCATTCTTAACTTAGTTTTTGGCATTTGAATATTCTAGATCAGATCTCCAATTTATGTATTTGAATTACAGTATTTACTTCTTCAATTAGAGATCCAGCTTTCGGTATTTTAGAATAGATCTGTCAAGTTTCAGCATTCAAATTCATAATATAGGTTTATTGCTTTCTGCAAGTTAATTCTTAAGGTATGTTTAATGTTTTCAGCATTCAAAACTTCTCAGCATAGGTATTTCTCATCCATAGATTAGGCAATCCTTTCACAGCTTATTCAATTTCCTTTTTTAGGAAAAACTTTAAACATTGATACCAACACCCAACCACGACAAAGACTATCCTATAAGAGCACATATAGTGCCTGCATCTCTGAAATTTGTACGTCCCCCGAGTTGATAATTAAAGTAGGCTCCTAGTCTAGCTTCCCTCATTAGGCATCCATTCTAAGAGCTCACCAAAGACCATCTTCTTTTTGAAAATGATGATAATTATTTTCCATATTAGAACATGACGTTTTCCCCATAAAAAAATATCCCAAGGGAGACTAGTTAGGATCCATGAACCAAATATCTTATTACTATAAGAGACTATGCTAGAAGGGGAGAGGAGAAATTCTTTTTTGTCATCTCTACTAAAGGGATGGTCTATTGATTCTTTAATCTATTGGTAAATCATGACAAGTGACAAAGGGTGAAATCAATACTTCACTCTCTCAAATTTAGATCACCTAGTCTACGGGATTTGGATTGAACTAGTATCATTAGAATTATGTCTAATGTCTTCAGTTTTCAATATGTACAAGATTTATATGGCTAGGTAGGTGTTATAGGAGCATCAATTTGGTCTATAGAATCTTAGTAATGAACATGTAATAATCAAAGGATTTATGAAAATTAAATTCTAGGAGGAATCAAACATGATGGATCCTATGCCTGAATTTCTATTTGACAAACTAGAATTGTAAAGGCTATATGATCTTCACAAATAGGTGTTTGCTTGAGTTTTCATTAGTGAGTTCAAATTTTCAATCCTCTATGCAGTACTGGAGGATTGAAAAAATATTGCCAATATTTTTGTTTTTTTGGCACATGGTTGAAAAAAATGGTAGAGTTAATGCTACTGGTAGATATAATTTAAATAAAAAATGGAAAATTTATATAATGCCCGTCAATATAATTTAAAAGAAAAAAAACTTAAAAAACTATTTTTTTTTATCTAATTGTATAAATAAATGATAATCAAAATTTATGGGAAAACCTATAAATTTTGGTAGCATAATGAGTTCCTAGGGACAAAATTTTAAAAAACTTCAATTAAAAATTCATTTTTAATCTATTAAAATGAAAAAAAGGACCAACCTCTCAGGGTTGATTCCATTGGGCTAATGGAAGGTTGATGAGTGAAAATGGGGGATAGTGAGTTTGCTACACACCTTAGTCAATCATTTTTAGGCATCCAAAGGGTGCTTGTGGGAAAAAAAATACGTAGTTCTATTTTTTGCATATTTAAAAAAATAAACAACTAGATTGAGCTTTAGGATTAATTGATCTAGTCTCCATACAATCAATTTGTCATTCAATCGGCATAATGATCGAGCTCTTAAATTCTTGATCATTATCCTAGCTTGGTCAAGCTATTTAATGGTCAGACTCACACCCTCTATGGGTCAATCAATTGGTTGGTTAGTCGAGACTATTTGATCGATATCTTAGTTGAGGAGCACAATTGATATCTATAGCTTGATCAACTATTTTCTTGACCCAACCAAACCCTTGACCAAGCATTTGGCTTTGCCACCAAAAAAACTTGATCAAGCATGTAGAAAAATCTGCTCTCTTGCCTACCTTACTAAGAATTTCTACCCATTTCCATGGATCCACGCAAGTATATACATGTTTTTAGAGAAATTAACAAGTATATTGATAAAATTTCCAAGGAAGGCCTTCTTCTTTAGGAAAATGTGATTTCTGTGAAGGAATTTCAACGTGGCCATACATTTACCTATAGGCAATCTATTTTGAGTGATCTCTAATGTTTGTTTTATTAAACAAATCTATAATTAGTTACTATAAAAACAATGTTGTGACTTTGATATGCCAAATTGTTTTTAATATATATGCATTATGTTGTTAGAGAAGTAGAGTTTTGAAAGCTTATGCCTACAAATTTCACAAAAGATCAGCACTTGAAGATTATATTTTTTTAATTAAATAAAAAATACATTGAAAAAATATCATAAATTTTGACATATAAAAATAAGATTAAAATTTAAAAAAAAAATTGCCATTTAAATAATTATATACACTTGAGAAATTTATAATAAATTATTTAATGAACCCTGTCCACTTGGTATAATTTTGAGAATAAATTCTAAGTCAGAAAAAATACTTACGCATGCTTGGTGATGAACATTATTGTACATTTATTGCATACTCTCACATTTCTTCCATGTATTATTGTAGGTTAATTAATCTTTGTTATTAGTCCCTACCACAGGCAGAGACTATATGTTCCACTATTTTCAATTATTTTGACAATGATAATCACTATCATGTTTTACAAAGTCATGGGAAAAATAATATTTTTGAATTTTTTTATTATGTTTTATTTCAAAGTTAATTGGACAATAGCTCTAGATGTGACATTTTTTATCATTGAACAGATTAGTAGAAATTACAAAATAAAAATAATATTCCTAAAACTTTAGACTTCTAATAAATTTATCTAACTTAATCTGACATAATTCTTTTCCCAAGTTTTTATTTTCCCGAAGCACATCCTCACCACTCCTCACTAGATGGCACACATGCTTAACATCACTTTAAGTCAAGAGAAAATATGTTGTGGAGAAGCAACCCAGAATTGTGAAGACTGGAGCATCTGAGTTTGGATTGTGATTTTTAGCTCATAGGTCAACTTTATTGAATATTTGAACATTTTCTTATGCACATTCATATTTTGAACATACTTCGTACATTTTCTTTGATTGCAGAAAATGTAACAGATATAAGATTATTCTCACTAGAGATTTGTGATTATTAACAGTTTGATCACCATCAACTCCTTAGAATTGAAGTATTCTAATTTAGGTGATGGCCTGGATTATGATAAAGAATTTGAATTTCATTCTGAAAAATATCATTACCATACCTTCCTTAAAATTGTCCACCTGGCCAGAGACTTGGAGAATGGAGGAATATTTTAGACTCACGCAGGAACACTCTATTGTCAGTACAGTAGAGCCATTGGAGCAACTGGGTAAGATCATATTCTATATGAAACCCTTTGCCCTGTGTTGGTTCCTTCATATTTGTTTTTTTGTGTGGAATTATCATTTAGTAATAGAGAATGCTTCCATTTGATTTGCAGTGGCGGAGCTTGCAAATTTCTTGCCAGGTTTTATGAGATCGCTGGCTTGTAGCTGAAGCACGATGATCACAACACACTATTTCAAATGGGTCTGAGCAAAATGGGGTAATGCAATGCATGGAATTTGAATTTAATCATCCGAGTCTTTTTTCTTTGGTGCCATCTCTACAATCATCCATTGTATACTAGGATTTTCTTCTTCTTCGCTTGAAATTCACAAGCTTACCTCTGACGGTCCTAACCCCATATATGACCATCCAACATAGCAACTTCCAATATACCCACGTCTTCCAAGTACTTTTCTTTGCGACAGATTTTCCTTTGTTTGAGTAAGAAAAAATTTCCGTTCATTTTTGAACTGCTGCTCGCTAAGCTTTTCTGTTGCTTCTTTTTCGGATTCAATCTTTTTCTTAAGCAGGGGTAGCATATCCTTCCTAATCATTGACAAGACATTTTGGTTGAATTCTTCTTTCCCATTTCTGTAGATAGATGAACACGGGTATTTCCATGTGTTAATGGCAAAAACAACACTTCTCAAGGTCTCATCAAGTTTAAAGTTAGAAATCTGTCTTTTCCATTGCAGATATGATTCTTGCAACTCTAGAGAAAGGACTGCTTTCACAGATTCTAATTCGGCCAAAATAATACCAAGACTACTAGAAGTAAGAAAATTCTTCATGTTAGAAATATCAAAATTAATTAATGGGTCTAAAGTGTCATTGCTCATGAAAAAAGCCAACAGAAGTTGTTTTTCAATGGAAGTTCTCTCCGTCATCAAAATTTTGTCAATAATAGGCTGGCCAAAGCTCTTCATTTGTTCTAAAATGACATTGCTCATAAGGAAACCCAGGAAAACAATATCCTGTGCAACATTAAGTAATTTTTTTAGGAACTAAAGGTTTTATCCAATCATGGAGTGCATTGTCCAAAACTTGGAAGGCTTGGATACAATCCTTGTTAACAACCTACTGCTACTTCCAAATTGAAGAAGAACCTGCTCACCTACTACAGGGCGGTTCTTTACATATCCATCTTTTGTAATAGGAAAAATCCTTGCCTTTTGATTTGTATTGTCACCTTCACTTGTGCACCTCAATATAATCTCTTCTTCAAAGAAAACCAGGTTAGCCGACTTCTCATATTTTTCAATGATAAACCCTGATTCCATCCCAACGGAGGGATGAAATTTAATCTCTGCGCTAGCAAAAAGTAGTTTCTGCTGAAGCGAGTTGCCACCCCAAATAGTAAGCAACCGATGTTCCAATTTCGAACCTTTTTATTTGAATATGAATCTCTTCAACTCAAATATGCTCCCTGTCTTCAGATGTTGAATTGGGCATATATCGAATAAAACTATAGTACTCATGTAGAACCTGGAGAAATTCAGAAATATTTCATCTTCTAATTCATTAAGCTTTGATTGGATGTTGCAGTTCTGAATTTACATGCGGTGACCTTGGATGGAATTCTGCAAGTCCATATAACTCTGTAACTCAGCAATGCGGAATGATTTAAAAGAGAAACAAAGTCATCATTGCAAAAAATCAAGATCATACTCTTTGGACATTTGCTCCAACTCATACCCAAGTGCAATGACATTAACCTTTTTAATTGAGTACTAAAATGCTTTCTTTACGGTGTATAATTAGAAGTGAGAAAAGCTCATCTGTGATATCCTTCAACAAAGAACAATGTATGTTTGGGTATTGCCAGACCTTCGGGAGGGGCCGTACTGATATACCTTCCTATGTTTACGTTGAACCCAGAAGAAACCCTGAAATCATTTTCATAATTTTGGATAAGTCTCAGTTTGTCTCAATTTATGAGAAGTGGTGGCAGCAGAAGCAACCAGAGCTTCTAGAAGGTTATGCTCTTCAACGCACACAAAAACATCATCACACAAATCCACCACATACCGTATGAAATTGCAAGAAACCTGTTTTCTTGATGCATCTTTGAGATGGGTACCTTGATGCCAATAGAAAACAATTATGAAATGCTTCAAAAGACCAACATACAAACCTGGTTCAAACTTGTCTTCCTCCATTTGCTTATGAATGGAATGATCTACAAAACCCATCTCTTTCAATATTCTACCCATCATTTGCTTGTCCCCGTAGAAGCCAATTGTCGGTAAGGATAGCTGATTCAAAGAATTCAAATCGATTCTGATATGAGGACATTGGTTTTCTATAGCATTGGGTACAATTCGATTGCAAAGACGCAGAATCTGATCATCTGGAAGATGGACCTTCTCTACAAAGCTCAATTACTGCTTGTTAGACACAATATTCATAACTTGAAAGAGAGAGGCCTCCAAATGCTTGCTTGAGACTTACTGGTGCAAATTCATGAAAAAGGTAGTTCTAGGTGCATGTAGGTTTTATTCACCATTTGCTTGTTTGATCACAATCTTGTTTTTATTTGATGGATTTGATTTGTATTGTAAATTTACAAAAGGAAGAATGAAACTTTATTTTCAAGTTCTTGAAGATGCTAAAACTAGAAGCCAAACAAACATTCGATCTATTAAATTATTGTGCATTTAAAACAACTTTTTTGAAATTTATTTCGGGTGAATAGTTTTTAGAATTCAATTGTTGGCATGGTTTCTTCAAGCTTGGTCATTGTTCTCTTTACACTCGAGCTTTACATGTTTGCATGTGCTTGAGGATCTTTTTATGTTTGTGTGCATGACGTTTTGTGCTCATGCTTGAAATGTATTTGCTTGAGATATAACAAGCTTGTTTACCAATGGGGGCCGCCGTTATGGCCGGGTGGCTGGGGCGGTCGGCTGTGGCCGTCCCCACCCAGGATCGACCCCGAGACCTCGTTCGGCGTTCTCGCCTACCATTGAGCGCCGGTTTAACTATCATGTGAAAAAAGCTTGTTTACCAATGCTTTAGGATTTCACATTTAGCCCTTGAGCCTTCACCAATTAGCTTAAGGCTGAATGTATTCATATATATGCTTTTTATCCAGATCTGTTTTTTATTAGTCTTAGAAGAGCTTGCATTATGCAAATAAGGTTTCAAGCGAAGAGTTTCTTGAATTGTATCATTTGCATGTGTAATCCACATGCAACTTTGAAAAGAACATTGTATGTTTTCCATTGGTAAGATTTCCTTGTTTTTAAAGGCTAAATTATATGTGACATAAAGCACAAAAGCATATGCAAATTGTTTTTCAAATCTATTTTGTTTAAAAAGATTCAAGTAATCATCTAGTGTTTGAGCTATTAAATTTCAAATAAAATAGATTTCTTATATCGTATGAAATGGTTTTGAAGTGAGATGAACAAGGAAATAAAAATTTGTTCTCAAAATAAGTATTTTAAATATTATATCATTAGATTTGTTATATTGTATGAGATATTTTTGAAGTGAGATGGAGAAAAAAAAAATTGTTCTCAAAATAAGTATTAAATATTATATCATTATTTGTTTTACTTCAATTGAACTTGCATTGCATTCCATTATCTAGACTAACCATGAAAGCATTCCATTACCTAGACTAACCATGAAATCTGTACATATCTTCTTGGTTATGATATAATCAATGTACTTCATAGCCATATTCTTTCGATATAATC
Organism: Larix kaempferi; assembly: GCA_027924585.1. NCBI lineage: Eukaryota > Viridiplantae > Streptophyta > Pinopsida > Pinales > Pinaceae > Larix > Larix kaempferi. The sequence continues at coordinate 12,947,545 of BSBM01000001.1, forward strand.
AATTCAGTTCATAAACTTGGTAAACCTAGATTTGAAATATGCATATGTGAGAGTACTTCACTAATAAATATAAACATAATTCATTGAAAGGTTATGGGTAGTGCATGTATAGTAGCATAGATACTTGAGCTTTTAGCTTCCCTTTTTACTATGAATGGACCATTTTATTTATTTATTACACCAATAGGTAACAAGTGTATAGTGGATCAACAAGATTAACCTAAGTGGATCAACAAGATTAACCATTTTATTATTTTATTTTATTTATTTATTTATCTGAGATTTTGGACTTCCTTGAGTGGATCAACAAGATTAACCTAAGTGTAACAAGTGTATAGTGGGGATTCATTTCATGGTCTTCGTATCTTGTTATGCTCAAATGCATCTTGATTAAGATTTAAATAAGCTTCACTTAAGTAGTGATTAAGAAAAGGTGTATGTTTATTAAATAGTATTTGTTTTATGTTTATATTAATTAGTTTAATGTTTAGCTATTGTTTAACAACCAACCATCTCCACAAAACTAAGTGGTTGGCTACACCTATCGTGTTAACCAGCCACTTTACTTGTGGCTATGCTAGTATTAAGTATATATATTTTCAATTTATATTCATTTTATATAAATGTATACATATCAAGCGTATAATTTTTTTTTTAATTTTATATTAATTATTAGCTTTGTTTTAAGCAATTTGTACATAAAAAATATTTTTAAATATTTATTTCACATGTGTATTTTATATACTTTTGGTTTATATGTAATTTTACCTATACCTTTTTTATGAACTTAAACAAAATAAAATATATTAAAAATATAATGAAGTAATATGTATAATTTTATATTATTTATTTGATAGAATTACTTAAGTAATTTAGTATTTTTTTTAAAAGTTCATAAAATTACCTTTACACTCCAATTACTTAAGCAATTTCACTAGATAATATAAAATTGGTAATTTTCCATTTATATTTTCAATGTATATGTAAAAGTTAATTATCAATAGTATCATGGAATCATATAATTTTTTTTTTAAAATTTTAAAAATAAAAATTATTAATATTAGATTTGATTAATAAAAATGATTTATTTTATAAATTTTTAAGATATATGATATTTATATTTGATAATCTTTTATTTTATTTGATAATTAACTTAGTTTAAATTATTTTTTAATTTTTTAATCGAAATAATTTAATTATTTATTTAAAAATTTAAATTATTATTTTTTTTTAACAAAAAGTACCACTTAATCATTTATTTAAAAATTTAAATTATTATTATTATTTTTTAATCAAAAGCACTTAGTTATTGAATGGATGTTCTTTTAATAACTATTTTGGTATTTTATATTTTAAAATGCATATTTTGAAAGTTTAAAATTATTTTGTTTATTATGTTTGTTTTAATGCGTTTTTATTATTTTTAATATTGTTTAAAACCGTAGAATAAAAAAACTAAATTATAATTTAAATAACAAAGTTAAAAAGGAAATCAATACGCTTTTCATTGTAATTAATTTTTTAATAAAAAATTAGTCTAATTAAAATGATTTAATTAAAATTTTAATAATAAATATATTTTAATTAGAATGATAATTATTAAATACATTAATTTAAATAATTTCATAATATTAACATTTGTTGTTGCCTATATAAAATTGATTTATATATTAATTAAAACTTTATTATTTAACAATTATGTTATATTTGTTTTTTAAGTTAACATAAATTTTATTGCATTATTAACAGTATTATATATTATTTGTTATTTTTTTTCCCAAAAAAAAGTTATAATTTATTTAATATTCCGGCGTATAGATTACATTCTTCAGGTACATTACATATATTATTTGTTATATATGTATATTTTATTTAATTTTGTGAATAATAGCTTATATGAGAAAGAAATGTAATGAAGCCTTATAGGTCATACACAATTGATGTAAGCTCTAACTCTAATGTATGCTAATTACGCGCAGTTCATGTTTATTTTATATGAATAAAATGATTCTTTCCTTTGGATTAATTCAAATTTAAAATTATTTTATTTATTTTTATAAGATCTTTTTAAAATTTATTATAGGGCAAGGACTAAGCTCCATGCAACTCTTGCTTTTAATATTTATTAATTTTTTGTTTAATAATTATTTATTATATTTATTTTGAAACAATTATTTTAATTTTGGCAAAGTCATTATCTTGTGCAAGAGAGATGTGTCTTTGCAAATTTATTAAGGTATGAGGTGTTTTGTTAGGTAGTTGATCTATATGTTATTAATGATGGGACCACAAGTAATTAGTGTTAATGTATGTAGTCATTTTTTTTATACACGTTGGTCTTTGCAAATTTATAAGGGTCCTACATTAACCTGACACTTATAGTATGAAGTGGTTTATTAGGTAGTTGATATATATTATTAATGATGTGATTACAAATACTCATTAATGATAGGACCACATATAACTATGGTTTTTTTTATGTGATAAATTTTATAAAACTAAAAAACTATATAATATTTTGTAAGTTGAAGGTTTACTCAATAAAAAATTGTCCATTCTAAAAAGTTATTTATATTTTGCAACTTTAGTTCTTTCATATATAAATATAATTATAATACATTAAATATTTTTTTTCTATTTATTGCTTGTAAATTTATTAATTCTATAATTGTTTTTTATAAAAATATATATATTTAGAATGTTTCTTGGCGATTTAGGATTTTCTTAAAGTTTTTTTAATATAAAAATAAAATTTGAAAAATAAAAATAAAAATATTTCTTTTGTTTTTAAAATTGATAAACCAAAATCAATTTTAATAAAAATTAATAACTATCATTAACATGATGATGATGATGATGATTAAAGCCAACTTTAATCTATCCAATCGTAAGAAAGTTATTATTTAGTTTACTTTAAACTTTTGTTCCTATGCTAAAAAAAACATAGAAAAAAACTTTCCAAAATCATTATTAAATTATAAAATACATTTTATAAAATTAATGTAAAATCAAATTTCATAACTCTATACAAATCAATCATAAATATTCTAAAAATAAAAATAAAAATAAAATCAATCATAACTTTTATATTAAAGTTTTTTTAATATAAAAATAAAATTTGAAAAATAAAAATAAAAATATTTCTTTTGTTTTTAAAATTGATAAACCAAAATCAATTTTAATAAAAATTAATAACTATCATTAACATAATGATGATGATGATGATGATTAAAGCTAACTTTAATCTATCGAATCGTAAGAAAGTTATTATTTAATTTACTTTAAACTTTTGTTCCTATACTAAAAAAAACTTAGAAAAAAACTTTCCAAAATCATTATTAAATTATAAAATACATTTTATAAAATTAATATAAAATCAAATTTCATAACTCTATACAAATCAATCATAAATATTCTAACATATTAAAAATACTTTAAATCTAAAGTTGAAACCACATGGTATGAAAAACAAAACAAGAATATAAAACAAAGTATTAAAAAAAACGTATACAGCCCAACTTGTCATGTCATTTGCATCAAGTTGAAGCAATGTAAATCAATGATCTCATAAAGACACATCAACAAAATATAATATAATAACAATAAGACGGTGCAAAACCCGAACAAAATCAGATAAAAAATGTGAACAAAATCTTACTTGGTTGAGAATATGATCTATACTAGTTTGGTAAACTCCGTATCACTTATCTATAACTCCGTATTATGTATTTATAAATAGGTATAATGTATTCAATATGGTAAATAGGTATCATGCATTGGCTTATTGGTTTTTTTTTGGGTTTAATCAAAAACTTAATTTTAAATTATACTAATTTCTATATATATATATTTTGCAATATGAATATCATAATTTGACATATTTTATATTAAACTATTTTTTTAATAAATAAATAAAATTCTAAAAAGTTAGGGATACTTTATTTGTGTTTAAGGTTGACCACCAATCTTACACATGAGAGTACATATTAACGTCAAAATCTGAAATTCTATACATACGTTCAATTGATAGAAGGAAAAGCTTTGCATATACCTTCTGAAAGCAACGAGCACATATTTGAAACAAGTCATATATATATATATATATATATATATATATATATATACACTACGATTAAACACTTCATTTTAAAATTTTAAAATTCATTCATTTTTAATATAATGTATATACAAATTGTGTATTTACATCTCAATCCATAATTACATTCACAATTGTGTATTTATCTATTTACATTCATTATGCTTTTCCTTATTTCAAGTGAATGATATTATTATTATTATTATAATAATTAAAATAATGTGATAAATGAATTGAATGGTATTATCAATATAATAATGAAATCAGTGCGATAAATGGATTTTGTGCATTTAAAAAAAATTCAACACGTAACTTTCCTTTCAGAAATTTGGAGCATTTTAAAGGAATCAAACAAATACACAAACCACGATTACAGCAACGCCAGTTTGGATTCTTGTTTTTTACGACCTGGCTCCATTCATAGATTACAATCACGGCACTGCTGATTGGCCTTCATATGAATATGAATGAAATCCATACAAGTGTGATATCCGTACCACATGTAGATAAATAAAGAATAATTATATAAATAACTAAATAAGGAATCGATAGCAACGCGATAGACAAATCCCAAGAATCGACAGGAACGCGGGAGACAATTCCCCCTTTCGCTGCCGACGCCGTTTGCTTCCCATCAGCTCACGGACAACCCACCACGCGCCTGCAATTGGAATTGGAAGGAACGCGTAAAAATGACAACTATATTGTTTCTGCAATTGCAATTGGATTAAGCAACACACAGAAATAACGTTATTTAGCAGTACCAGGCAGCTGTAGCTTTTGCCATCTTGTAGTTGATCTTGTTTCAATGTACGTCTATGGCACGACGAACATAAACCATTTTCGTCTTGCACTTTCTTCTTCTTCTTCATGCTTTCTAGCAGTGTATTCCCTGTGTCTATGCCTGTCAATCAAATTTTAAACAATATTAAGGCAATTTCAAAGATACTCATGTCTATAAAGAATCAAATATTAATCACCAAAGCAAAAGCAGCACAGACCTGAAAGGTAGGCACCATGTACATATCCATTGAATTTCTCGCTCGTATGTTCTCCTGTAAAGTAAACGGAACCTACCGGCGCCTGCACTCAAATCACAATTTATCCATTTCAGTTTCAAATTGATACAGATCTTCATACGAATTAAATAGCAAACTAGTGTATTAAATCTATTATGGCATATAATATTGGCCATTGTGTTTTCATCTTTACCCTTATGTCTTGGAAGTGTTTCTTGTCCACAAAAATTGGATAATTGCTGTAGCTTCCTCTCTGAAACCGGTTATTCCACCACTTGGGAACGAAGATTTCCTCTGCTTCAGGAATTCCATTGCCGAACATTTTTCTGAGCACCGCCATTGCTTCTGCTTTTGTCTTCTCATCGCCCTGTTCCTCGACCCGCTTTGATTCCTCGTCTGTGACTGTTACAACCAGGATGTTCGATCCTGGATACGCGTTTTCCATGTGCTGCAGCATTAATCATAATTCCATCAGTACACTACTTGCCGTAATAAGAATATTATATTGTTAACGCGTTGTCTGTGTAGGAACACTAATATGTCCACCTAATACAGACCTGCCAGAAAGTGTAATATCCACGTTTTTGGTCAGCATACAGGAAGAATTCTGTCCCATCCCCCGTGGACCAGAACTTAATGGAGAACTTTAGGAATATCTTAGTGTAGGTTCTAATATCGCAATTGAAGAAAGTTTCTCTTTTCCAATTCTGCACGCCAATCATATTAAATCCAATCTTAGTCAACAATTATGTGCATAGTGCGCCCAAACAAATATGAATTAAAAAAAGGGTTTGTTGATCACAGGCAGATGTATTTACAGGCAGAGGAGGCTTAAAGTTGATAAGATCACTTTGAAGAACTCCCAGGCTAACAGACGCAATAGCATATTTGCCATTATAAACCGAGCCATCTTCTGTCTTAACCGTAACGCCCTGGCTCGTATATTGTATTTCTCTCACCACCTAAAACATCAAAATTGAGAAATCCGTCAGAATACAGCTCTACAATCTCTGATATAAAGAATCGATTATCTGTCTGCCCAATAAATATTTTACCTTGTTCAATTTCAGTCGGTCATCCACCACGTTTCCGCTGTCAGAATAATGGAGAAATTCTTCAGCCAATTTATGAACAACAAATTCGTAGCCTCGATCATCAGCAACTATGAATTCCCGCTCCCCAAATTCGGTGAAAGTCGGGATTGGCTCTACTTCTGTAATCATATTAGCAATTAGTAATCAGTAGTGATTGTAATGTATATGTGAATTTACCAAAATGAGGATTATGGTTCAGCATACCTGCCATCTCAAAATCGTGCAAAATATAATCTATTGCCAATTCCAACGGTGTTGATGGAACACTGAAGCAGTATATAAACATAAAATTCCATTAGAGACGCCTGTGAATTTAATAAAAATTATATTCAAATTCTTAGATCGGGCTCGGAATACTTACAATTCGTGAGATTTCAATTCATCCAATGGTGAAACAGAATTAGCCACTGCCAGTGCCCTCCCATCTATCACGGTGGAAACATCTTCAATGGGGAACGCCCGATTAGCAGAATCCACTGCCAACTTATATGAATCTGCTGCAACAGATCCAGGGATTCGAGCACCGCTATCATACATGGGCAGCCTTAAATTAGATTAAATTATATGACTGCGTATACAATTACCAATGAATGATAAGAGCGAGACAGAGAAAAAATGAATTTGGGTCAATACCTCGGGTCATATATGTTGAATGCTGCATTGCTATAATCAGAATAACTGGTGCGGAGACTGTGTTTGTTGGCAAGTTCCCAAATGGGATTCATCTTGTTCCCCCCAACCCCTGCTATCCACCCTGCACCACCTTCCACTGTAAGACCTGCAAACTGATGTTTCATCAACCGCCCACCGATTCGATCTGCGGCCTCCAGAATGAGAAAGTCTTCGACTCCATTGTCTGCTAGAACCTTAGCAGACATAATCCCTAGAACCCAAGTTACACATGACAAGGATAAGCAAACAGATCCAATTGCAGGCACAGGCAAACTAATTAACACATATTCCAAATTGGTTACCTGAAATGCCTGCGCCGACTATAATGACACTGCCGGAGAAAGTTGAAGAATCCATATATGAGCTTCACCGACTGTATGGGATTGGGATCCGAAGATATGAAATGGATGAATGAGCAGATGGTGTGGAGGAATTTGGGCAATCTGTCTTTATATAGGACACATATTGTTAAGTCAACGTCAACTCTAGACAGTAACACGCTAATCAACGGTCAAATTATTTAACGCGAGACACGTGAGCGATTAGCCCAAACATGATAGTGAGCTCAGCTGACGGGTACTTGTCGGTAAATTTTGTGTTTTGATATTCATCCTTGCTGCTGCTGTGCTTCCACAGTAAGTCGTGGTGGTGGAGTTTACTTACCGTCCGAGACGTCGTAGTCAGTAAGTCGTGGTGGTGGAGTTTCAAGACGTCGTAGTCAGTGAGTCGGGTCAATTTTAAGGCTTTGGTCGTTGCGTGGAAATTTCTAAATGAAGAGAGATTCAACGCGTTTCGTACAAACAACAAAATCTCCACCTTGGAACTCTTATCATTAAAGTGCACCCCACTTGGATCATGGATGCCGTGAAAAGAGTTGTGTTTGTATTTAGCTAGGATGCCATTATCGCACTGCATAACGATGGTCAAATAGAGGCGCACGTCTCTTTCACTCAAAAGCCGCCGCATTCAAAATTAAATGGCCATTTTTTATATATTTTTTAATGTGAGTCATCTTGATTCTTGGGCTTAGCATTTATCAATTTTAGTCTATTATATTTTTAAAAAAAAATTATTTGATTTGTTTTAGAGTTTTTTTTTACTAAAAATAAACTCAAAATTTTTTAAGAAAACGGAATCTAAGCAAATTTAAAAAATATAAAAATTCTTAATGCTTATACACCTTATTTCTACCTCTCTTTATAACCTAGTATACTCTAACATCAAGGTGAAAACACACAAGTTGGTAACGACAAAAAGTTGTTTATGATGATTATAAACCATTTGAAAAGCTACCTAGCAAAAAGAGATAATGTATTATTGTGGGGACTTGAACTTGACTTTGAAGGTTCGGAGTCCATCCACACTTTTTGACATATTTTTTTTACATGAATGTGAAGACTCTCATTTGATGGATTTGTAGTCATAATAATTGGTTCTTGTATGAATAAATGCAAAAGGTGGTAAGGAAGGGATATCTAAGAGGTTAGATAGGTTATGGTGGTGAAAAAAATGTTATAAAATTTTAATAGATGAAGTCTTGATAAAATTAGATGCTTATAAATATCTAGTTCTATTTATTAAGTTCAATGATAGAGGAAGATGAATTCAAAGAACATATAGTTAAAAATTGAAAAAAGTATAACCCCTCTTTAAGAGATACAATGATGTTCCAATTTTGCTTAAAATTTAAGAAATGTGAAGAAACTTGCCTTTGAATGGTCTGTGAAAAAGCTAAGGAAAAACAAAAAGAGCTAATTGAAGTGGAGGAAGAAAAAAGCCATATGAGAACACTATTAAGGAAATTTTCACAGAGGAAGAGGCTCAAAGGCTAAGGATGGAAGACTCTGTTGGAAAAGGAGGAGGCATCATGGAGGTTAAAGAGGAGGGCCATATGGTTGTGTTGAGAACTAAATACATCAATTTATTTTCTTCCTTGTTTTTTTAGTTTGATTTTATTTATTTTTTATTCATTTTTAATTTTTTTTTTTTAATTTCTTTTTTTCAACAAGTCTAACAAAAATAGGTACTTTGATTGAAATCTCAAAAGAAAATTTCTAAACTTGAAATATTTCATAGATATGCCAATGGTGTTTTGTTTAACTTTATTTTCTCACAAGTTTAAAAAATTCACCTATGAACTATCAACCTTTTATTTTAACTTTTTCCAATTAAAATTCAAGACATCAGCCGACACTATCGACATTTTAATTTAATTGTGTCATCAAAATTGAAAATTTTCACTAGTACATTGTCTGCATTCTATTTCAACATCTTTGGTGCTTTTTCACAACTTCATTTTTATTGATGCTTTTTCACATTTTTAACAACTTCAATTTCAAACTCACGAAAAAGTGATCACGCACTTTACTCTTTTAACTTTATCAATACTTTCTAATAACTTTAACTTCAAACTTTGGAAAAACTATCAATAACATAATCGACAAATAATTTTAAGTTTCATGAATCTTCCCAAAATCTACCAATATAACTTCTTTAAAAGGGTTGATAACCATGTTGGTGAAAATTTGGTAGATTTGTGGTAGATCTTATCAAAATTGGTGAATACAATTTCAATGAAAATGCCGATACACTTTTTCATAACTTCATCGGCAATACAAACCAAATGACCACTGAGGTTTGGTTTTAACATTTTCAACATTTATCTGGGTCACCAATACCCCCCGAATATTCTTTCTAGTTGGGTGGTCTGTAAACTGCTTGATCAATTCTAGTCTCTGTCGACCAGGTACATCTGCACCTTTGTTTGATAACCCTGTAATCTTGTAGATGACCTCACAATTTATTTAGACTAGAACGTCAAAATATAATTTTCCATTATGATATCTGCTTACTATGAATCGAGCAATAATGTCTTTAAGTCTACCAAACTGTTCCAGCAGAGGTGCATTCATGTATTGCAGAATGGTAGCAGTTCGCAGTTTTTGGGATGGCTCCCTCCAATTGCCATTTGTTTCCTTTCCCCAAGCAAGAATATCTTTCCAAGTTTTTCGCCAGTGTGGCTTGTGTACCTTAGTGTTTCGAACCAATTGTAAGCGGGTTTCCAACGGTGTTTGGGCCATCTCCAATTGACGGACTTTAGCTGTGGCTGAATAGGTTGTAGTCTGACCTTTCTTGGGCGCCATCATTTTTGTAGAACTCTCAGGTTTGCAAAAGGCTTCTGTTTTCTTTGAAGTCTAGTTCTCCAATGCTTGGAAAAAGAGTATCCAACAATCTTCTAGGTCGGCATTTATGGAGGAAGCGTTTGGCGCATGTGAATTAAAAGTAGATGACTGCATTAAATAATGATTTGACAACCTATTTAATTCTGACTGACAGCCTATATGCGCATTGTCGCGTGAATGTGGGTTTTTCCCATCTATTGGTCGGCGATCCCGACTACTTGTTGCTTGTAGAAATTGTCGATTGTGGCTAGTCGGGCGCGATTGATGAATTCGACCAACTGTTACTGGCTCTTGTCTTTGCCTATGTATGTCTGGTTTCTTTTCTTTGGTTGTAGTTTGGGTAGAAGTAGATGCAAACTTCGGATATAGTTTGTTGTGTAGCTCTGTCATATTGTGTACCCTTTTATATATTTGTTCTTCTTTCAGAAAGTGATTTGAATACTCAAAAGTGATTTTATAAGAAGCACAATGTTTAGCCACTTTTCCTTTGTTGTCATTTCTTACAAATAGTTTTGTTCCAAAGTGAAAAGGTTCCAAGTCTGCAATAAAGGCTTCCACTGCCTTAATCTTATGAAATTTGTATCCACCAATGTTGAATGGTATAGGTGGGTAAGAGGCTATTTTGTTGTGATCGAGATAGTTACCAATTCCATTGATGAACACTTGTCTGATCGCTTCTTTATGCACAATGTAATCTGTAGCATATTTGGGCAATAGAGAAGGATGTTTTGTGCCCCCATACATTCTAATGTATGTGCCTTCCGATGAGAAGTAATAGTCTCCATATTCACCTATTACATCCAAGGCATTGTCTGACATACAATTTGTTTCTTTATTGAAGATAAGTGAAAAAAGGGGCATGATTAGTTCTTCGCAAAGTAATTTGTAGTACTCTGCATATCGGTGAGCCCAAGTTAGCTGATATACTACATGAATGGGAGTTTCATTCTGATTCCAAGTACATCCCAAATTAGGGAAAGGGTGGCAGACTAATATGCAATCGATAAGGTAGCTAGACATGAAGAATTCTGATTTCCCTTGTGAAAGGCCGATTTGAGCTATAGCAATGCTTGACGCCATACTTTCTGAAATAATAGTTTCCCAATTGAAGATTGTACCATGTGTGGCAACATGGTATATCAATGGAACCCAGCTGAGTTTATAGTTGTTGGCGTTTGGTAGACCGAAGAGTCTGCTCAACAATAGGACTATGATTCTATAGGGGGTCCTTAAGTTTTGGGTGGCATATTTCTTGGTATGTTTGGGTCTAAGTTGTTTGTCTGGTAGCAACATTTCCCTTGCACATTCAACATTATCTATATTGGCACGTCTTACCCAATCATCAGTTAAAAATACATTGGAGGTAGGGAGTTGTATACGGCTGCAAGGTGGGATGGTTGGAAGGATGTGAGCCGTTCCCCATTGGCGTTCGAAATTATCCTTGTCGCAGTATCTACATGGGGAAAGATCCATGCAATAACCTCTGAGCAGTGAAACAATTATGGCCGCAAAGTTTCCTTGTGAAGGTTGGACCTCTTGATGTTTTCATAAATTATGGTTTCCTCCAAGGTTGAATTAGGTATTTTTTCATCTGTGATAGCTATGTATGACTCGCCCCATTTGAACTCAGCGGTGCGGCCTATGATGGGTTTAGTGTCTTTAAATAGTGTTTCCATTTGTATTTTTTGAGTCGTTTCCTTTTCAAGGTCCATCTGTTCAGCCTTTCTTTTGTCGGTTTTTTGCAACATACCTGATTTGAAAACATACAGTGTGAATAATGAGGAATCTTGATTTAAATGTTTACAAGGTACCTAGTATTGAAGATAGAGGAATCAGTGTTATTTCTTTAAATGTGTAAACTTAAACATAGATAAGTTGTAAACTTCTATTGCTGTTGTAACCAGAAGATATAGTACATTTTGTGCTTAAAAAATAGTAATAAAATGTTGAATCAATATAAGTTATGCAACTATAAATGGAAAGAATACAACAAAAAACAATCACTTCAATGGAGCTCTTCTGTAGTCGAGGTCCGACTAGTTGTCAGAAATCCAACTCTTTTAAAAAAAATGATCACCTTAAAAACTCTACCCAACCAACGTAAATGCTAAGCATTGACCATTATTTTTGGTCGATAAATACTAAGCATTGACCGAGGTGGTCGAGCCTTTAAAAATTGGTCGGCTCTTAAGTATGTGGTTCAATTGATGGACAGTTCATTTTGGTCGGCTTGAAGTTGTTACCGTGTAAACATTAACAACATATCGAATAGTTGATATGAATATTTAATTTGTTTTTCAACATTTTTTCTAAGATATGGTGGCAATTCAAAATGGTTGGAGTTGGTCGAGCCTTTAAATATTGGTCGACTCTTAAGTATGTCACTGTGTAAAGATGATCGACATATTGTTGCTTGAGCAACGACCAGGATAATTGACCGTCGGCGAGGATGATATTCTTGCTTATGTCAACTATGGAATTTGACCAGTATTAGAATCCACTAAGAGTGGTTCGTTTGAGATAAAAAGAGCGACCAACAAAAGAAGTCGATGATTAAGTCGATAGAACTGTATTGAAACTGTCACCGGCCGACAAGGAAGACAATTAGTCGGCTTTCGACTTGGATACAATAACCATGTGTATTTAATAGTTTTCTGAAGATAGAAAATAACGACCGAGAGTGTTAGTCAAACAGAGAACTGACTATCATTTCGATCACATTACTTCATCAGGCCATGCACACATTTTGTGGGCACACCCTCGACAACATAGTGACATTTTATATTTAGTGGAAAAAAGACTAAGATGGGATGAAATGTATTGATGTGGTTGCTTTCAAAAAAGTAATGACAACACATTGAAGTAAATAAGATAGAGTAGTACAAGAAAAGTGCTGATACGAAGATTAAATTTCTTGTCTTCTTTATAGAGTAGTATTTTCTTATCTTTCATAGGAAAATATTCAATGATGGTAGCAATAGGAATACAATATGTGAAAAAAATGGAGCTGCAAAGGAGTAGGAATATGACTTTATGGAGCATGTGGCTTCAAATACTTTGAAGCAAGTAAGTTCTTTTCTTGTATTATGTGCTGCACATAGGGACTATCTTTCATTCGAGAATACCTACAAAAGGAAAAAGGTGGAGATATGCAAAGGCCTGATAGAGATTTTACTCTTGCTATTGCAGTGAATGTAAGTCCTTGTCGGTCAGTGTTGCCAATATCTATTGTTGCATTTTGCAAGGTCATCCCTTGTGCTTTATGGATTGTTAAACCCCATGCCATGCGAAGTGGTACTTGCCTTCGTGAACTGCTTATTATAGGAGGAATGGGGACATAATTTGGATTGGAAGAATCCCATGGTGGGGCATTGTAGTGGAGAAAATCAATTACAACATAAGATGGAAATGTAGGTGGTTGATCATTGGAATTGTAGACAATTGCAATAACTTTCCCAAGTGAGCCGTTCACAAGTCCTGCTGAGACACACAAGTTGGTTGTCAACATGACTTGTTGACCAATTGCTAGTAGAACCTTGAATGGAAGTTGTTCATCATCTATTAAGCTTTGCACATGTTGTTTCTTTTTCTCTGCAAAGCAATGTGCAATTGGCATGTTGAGGAGTTTTAGCATTTGTTTGTTGTGCAATGGAACAGAGCTATTAGTTGCGTACAAGTGAGTGCATTGGTCAAATGTATGATTGTCTTCATGTGAAAGGGACGAGGTTGTTCTTGACATGAGGAGCGTCTAATCTTCAAGAGTTGGTATTGCATTTCGAATATTGAGCAGAAGTTGTCGAAAGGAAGCTTGAGAAGGAGTGTTGCCTTGTTGTAGAAAGATGGTTGAAAGAGTGACAAAAGTGTCAAAAGTACGCTAGAGAGCATTCCCTCGTGATGCACCAACATACATGGGGATGTACTTTACAGGTGGTAGTTTTCCAAAATCACCAAGGAAGATGATGGAGCACCCACCAAACGGAGTTATACATTGGGACGGGAATGCTTGTCGTAAGCGGTCATCCATTCGGGTTAACAATTTTGGGCCAACGAAAGTCATTTCGTCAATGATTATGTATCGGATATGGCGAAATTGTTGTTGGAAGCTTGAAAGGGATTGTCCTTCAAGAGGATGCATCTCTATAATGGGTATGCGAAGGGAAGAATGTATTGTTACCGCATGTATGTTAAATGCGGCAACACCGGTGGGAGCAAGGAGGAGCAAGGGTGAAGGGTTATTGCCAGAGGCATGTTGGAGTGTAGATTTTAGGAAAGAAATCAAGAAATACTTTCCTATTCCTGCAGTGCCTTGAATGACCATTTTGAGTGGGGGAAGGGTTGTAGCATTTGTGGAGTGTGCAATGATAAGGGAAAAGGCCATGCGTTGTGTGGGAGACAAGGAGGCAGGAGAACATGCAGATGAGAAGGTGTTAGGTTCTACATGTGTAGACATTCGAATGACATCAATGAATGATATAGCTGTTGCATGGATGTGTGAAGGAATATGGTTTTCGGTCCAATTGTTCTCTTTGTCAAAGTCACGATGACCAAGCATGTCAAGTTCATAGAGGTTGTTTACAGGGCGGAGTTGAGAAAGGAGTTCCCATTCATCCATGGAAGGGGCTAAGGGAAAGTGGTTTGAAGCAGAGGTAGAGTCATCAGAAGGAGGGGTACTGGGGGGTTCTGGAAAACGATCAACATGCCATGCAGTATATGTGTCTTTAAAGTGAACCCATTAGAAGTTATGGCCAATGTTGTGGATCCAATGTCATTGTGGAGGGTGCGAAAAGGTTTGTATAGGAGGAGCTCACTCCAGCAAAAGGAAACAAAGGAATCTGCAGTAATGGGTGGAATGGTAGTGAAGCGAGGAAAGACACGAACAATTTTGGGAGGGTAGTTTGGTTTCCATTGCAATTGCTTTCTACAAGGTGAGTATGATCAACAACGTGCAGCTTCAAGAAGGGTAAGTTATTCGAGTGCAGGTGGGCATTGCATGTATGCAGAAATGAAGGTGGGTGTTGTTGGGATGTCAGGAGAGTCATTGGAAATACGGCGAAAAATGCTTTGGCTAACATTTAAGGATAGAAAGGAATGATTGCAAAGACAAAGAGGGAGTTTTTGGAGCATGTGGAAAATCTCTTGTGCACCAATGTCTCGCTCTGCAACAGTTTCTGATAGAAAACATCTTAGTGGTAGAAGGATGGGGGCATCATGTGGAGTTGCATGTGCAAGCCAAGAAAGAAGTGCATGGTAGCTTTCTAATTTAGGCTCTGCCTTTGCTACATATTTTGAAATATATTTGAGGACAACATGTCTAGAGAGAACAGGTTGGAAATCAACAGTAGCTCGCCAAATTGAGAGCATCATAGGGTTGTGAATATTTAGAAGGGCATCATTCCTTACAGGGTTGTATTTTTTGCGGCCTTCTGCATCAATGAATAAGGAAGAGGTAGGTTGTAGATCAAATGGGAACCCGTAACAACATTGAAGAGATGATCCTTTTGTACGTAGGCAAGAAGATTCTGAACATTTTGTGTGCCTTTGGACACAATTAACAAGTTCTTCATAGTCATCCAAGTGATTAGTTGCAAGTATGGAATGTGATCCAATGGTGCATGGATCATTTATAGTAGAGGCTTGTAAGGTTGGAGTTTGAAAATGGTTGACACGAGGATTCCATGCTGTAACAAACTTGTCAAAGTATAATTTGGCATATTCAACCTTGGTAGCATCTGCCTAGTCTAACGTGTCCATATTGGGTGCATTTTCTAGCCATAAGAATCCATGTATATGCTCAGATACCCTGTGTTGCCATTCATACCTACATGTAAAATATAAATATTAGGAACAAATATTTTAGGTTTTAAATACATTGAACTTTAATGGGAATATGAGTTGTTACCAACCTGTACCAATAGTATTTTGTAGAAAGGCCTTTTTTAAGAACCTCTTCTAGGAATATTTTGAATCTATTGTCCATATATTGAGATGCAACGTGTGGATTGGATATAAGGTTGCGAATTCTCCATTGGTGTTGTTGATTTGAATTGGATGGAGCTTGTCCAGGCATCAAAGAATGCAAATCTGGACACTTTGTGTTAGCTGCGCTGAGCGTGAAGAAGAATGTAGGTGTCCCTTGTTGAGTGATCATGTCAGTTAGCTCACCCCTGCTTTTGTTCCAATAGGAGCGTGTCCCACGAAGCGTGGAGCCGAAGCACATGACTTGCTCAACAATTTTAGCATCAGGCAAGTCTTGTAATTGTTGTACAAGTTCTGATATGGTTGGAGGCAATGTATCTTCAATGTTACATTTTACAAACATGAAAGCAGTAGATTGGATATGATGTTGCATCATCAAGTTATATATGTAATAACGAAAACGAGGATGTTGGCCAAATCTATTGTCATGTTATCTAAGAAGGTGCAGTGCATAATTGTCCATACCAACCTCTTGAATGTGTGGTTATTTAAGCATTGCGACTCGTGTGGAAAATAAGGTTGGGAAGGCCATTGAGAGAAGGCCTATTGTGTTATACTCATTGATAGGGAAAATGTCTATTGGGGGCCAGTCAATGCAAGGTAGAGTGCCTGCATGGCTTGCTCCTAAGAAGAGTTTGATTTCATCAACCCCAGTTCTACAATTTGTTTGTGTATATATAAAGGAGGATGATTGTTGTTCATGGGGTTCGAGGAAGCTGGATGATTGAACAGTAGAAGTTGAGGTATGTTCAGAAAATTGAGTTCCAGGGGGTGTGACATGACGAAGGAGGGCTGAAATGTCAGTTGGTTCAAGAGGAAAAGAAGATAATGCAGTTGAGTTAACTTGGACATCTTTGTAGTATGGATCATTTGAAAGCTTGTATTCAAGAGCAAGAAGAACACGTGTTCGACTAACAAAGAAGTCATAAGGATTTTTCGTAGGACTGCATTTACGAACAATAAGGATGTCAATGTTTGAGAGTAAATGAGGGAGGAAAGTGGCAATCCTAGTAATGTTTTGTGGGAAGTTTATAGTGTGGCTAGAATATGTATATTGTCCCCCACGAGCATGAGTGACTTGTAAATTTGGGTTAACTCGAGAAATGAGCATTTCTTCAACTTGAGTAAGGGCTGCTAGCACTGATGGTTGTATCCCAGGATCCATATTGTTTGCAATGGAATAGCGGTGGCCATTTTGTTCTGCATTGCACCGAGAACATGCATATGCACCAGAAGAGTGTTTTATTTTAATTCCAGGATATGATCCCATGCATATAGAGCATATTTTCATGGGATATAATTTGTCCAATCTTGTACGGAATCGTTGTTGTGCACCATGTAGGTCCATGTTTGTTGGGTGCGTTCTTGTGGATGTGGATGGTGTGGAGGGTGTAAGAGAGGTTGAGCAACGTGAAATGAAGAAGGGATATGAACAAGTTGACGAGCAGCTCTATATAGAAGGCGTTAACGCTTGTTGTTTTCATTTTCTTTTGAGCATATAGAAGTCTTCTGCGTGCATTATGTTGATCATTGTTATCATTGGTTGACATGCCCACAAAAAAAAGTGTTTAGTGGTTGTGGACTTTGTGGTGCATTTGGTGGAACAGAAAAATACTATACATGTAATAATTGCAAGAGTAAACAAAGTTATATTGTATAAGATAAATGGTTATCCATATTGCATTTATGGTGCCTTTGGTGGTAGAGAAAAATAATATATATGTAATAATTCAAAGAGTAAACAAAGGTATATTGTAAAACATATATGGAACATGCATAATTTATGTGAAGTTGTTGCAAGAAAGAAATAAAGACACTCTTGAACAGTGTTTATAAAGAAAAAAAAATATAGACTTGACAAAGCAATCTAAATTATAACTACAAATTTGAAAATTACAAGATAGGATGCAAAAAAGATGTGATTTAACACAATGGTACAACAAAACTAAATAATATAATATTCAAGACTGATCATTGCTGGTTTCAAGTACCACCTATGTATAAGTGTGTACACAAAAATGTGTAGTTGCTAAGTACGAGCTAGAAAGTACAAAATTCAGAATTGAAGAGTAGAATGATGTTGGGGAAAGTGTTTGTAAAGGTAGAGTTCAAATCTTGTGAGCAATTGGACATTTATTAAGCAAAATGTGTTCACTTTCATCAAGAGTATCGACAAGTGGCGATGATGGAGAAACCTCTTCTAACATCACACGAAGCACCTTCAAGCGAGCATTTGAATTAAAAGTCTATGTCTTTACTGATAAGGTTAGAAGGTACTGTCGAGCACAAACATGTTGAACAATTTCCAAGAGAGACGTTGGATCATTTGATAGAAGACAAAAATATTTTGCAGAGACCCCCATGAGTTGTTGCACAGCATCATCAAAAGCTATGATACCGTATAGTTGTCCAGTAGCATCCGTGATGTCAAGTTTGAGTATGTATCGGTAAGCACACTCTGTAAAATCCCCATCACATTTTGTACAATGCCAAACATTGCCAACTTTGTGGGAAAAAAATTTCATGCATTGTATTCCATTGACAAATAGAGGGCATGCAAGGAAATGAAAGTCATTGATGTTAATATGGGTGTCGATTGTAGCAATAATTGAATACCAAGTTTCCTTCTCAGAGGGTTGGAGAGATTGTAGCACAGAGATGGAAATGCGTTTACAAGAGGTAGAAGAAGACGAGTTGGATTTTCTGCTCAAAGATGGGGAGGCTGAACGGAATCCATTGTCAGCAAACCATGCTTGGAGAACTCACGCCCACCTTTTATTGCAAGGATAGAGGGAGTAGCTAAACCTCGAAGGTTTCCAAGTTGGGCACCCTAAATTGTGCAATGCTCCCCCCAAAGTGTTATATCTATGTTATACCCGGACATGTCCCTCAACCCAACTATTCGATGAATGGTTTCAGAGCCATCCCTTTTGCGTATAGTTGATGCAGGGGAAACATAAATGACAATTCCGAGAAGGTCAACCATGGAATTGAGAGGTGTAGTTTTGATGTCATGGATAGATTTAAAGTTGAAGCAATGAAAAGGAATAAGTGGGAACTCTTCCAAGCATCATTGAATTGTTGAGGAGGAGTTAAGGAAAATATCGAAAGCACTTTTCAAATGGTTGTATGTTGGATTAACTGGTTTGATTGTGCCATTTGAGACTATGTAGACTATGACAACTTGTATTTGGTCATATAATGAGGTAGCTAGTTCATTGAAAACAGATATATGAATCTCATCTCTGGTAGCACTAACAAGGTCAAACCCAAAGAGTTGACCAGGACCTTTTTGGTTGGTGTAGGTGTTGATACTTGTCTTTGCAGTAACTCGTCCTTGAATGGTCCAAGTTTTGTTGGAAGGGTTGAGCAATGTGAATTGAAGAGTAGGTGCAATAAGGTTTAGCGTTGGAAAAGGTATTGCAAGTGAAGGGTTTTCGGAGTCAAGGGCATTGTTTTCTAAAATAGATGAACTGATGTGGGTTGTAAAGCTAGGTGTGAAATTGAAAATGGATGGGTCTCCAATAATTGTTGTTTCTAAGGTGACAATTTCGAAGGTGCCCAATGCGATAGTCGTGGAAAGAAGAATGAATGTAAGTAAGTATAAGTAAAAAATATGTTACAATTATGAGGAGTGAAAACTAAAATAAGTGAAAAGGAAGATGTGGAAAGCAAATCATATGTTGCATCATGTATAGTGTTGCATGTACACTTGTTGACTTTGATGATTGAACCTTTTTGGATTTGGTGGTTTTCCACAACACTATTGTAGCTAGTTGGAAGCAATGTATCGTGCTTATGAATTCCATCAGAGATAGAGATTCGAAAGCGAGCAGTTGCTGAGTTAAATGAGCTTAGTCGATCAAGAGAAACAACTTGTACAAGTGGGCATAAGTCAACAACAACATTCATTAGAAGTGAGACAACGTTTTCAGTCAACAGAGTGTCCATAGTGTGAAACTGCGAATAGCTGGGATACAAAAGTAAGATGGAGAAAAAGTTGCGATATTGATATTAATTCTAAAGATAGAAGATGTAGGAGAACATGACAAAAGATCATTTGATATTTCATGCGATACATAGCAATATTTGTGGAAATAATACAGAAATGAAGGGCTTGAAATTGGTTTCAATTTTGGGATTATTTTCCTATAATGGCAACTTTTATAGGAGACAAAAACTGCTGCGGTGCAAATTATCTGCCTAAGTTAGTAGGAAACATATATTGGTAAACACAAGGAAATGAATATATACCAGTGAAGTAACCCTTTGTCTGAAACCAATAAATAAATCATGTACATGATCAAATACTTACTCTCAAGATTGAACATACAAGTAATAGGAGTAAATAAATGACAGTCCATTGGCAGAAACAGACTCTAGTTTCCAACAAAAACAACCAAAAAAGATAGCAAAAATAGAGTGTAGTTTTCAACAAAAAAAAACAAAAAAAACAACTTAATTTTCGATAGATTTGCTCTTAGAACCTTGTTTTTAAATATTAAACAGAAACAGTGACAACAAGATAGCATTGTGCATATACCAGATGCCTAATATAAAGACTATTTTTTCTGCAAGGGAAACTTTTGTAGGAGACAAAGACAGCAGAAACAGAGTCTGGTTTTCAACAACAACAAAAAACAAAAAAGGCAGCATAATTTTAGGTAAATTTGCTCTTAAAACCTTGTTTTTAAATATGGAATAGGAACAACGACAACAAGATAGCATTGTGCATATACCAGATGCCTAATACAAAGATTATTTTCCTGGAAGGGAAACTTTTCTAGGAGACAAAGACTATAGCAGTGCAAATTATCTGTCAAAGTTAGTAGTAAATAGGAGTAAATAAATGACAGTCCATTAGTAGAAACAGATTCTAGTTTCCAACAAAAAACACAAAAAAAGACAGCAGAAATAGAGTGTAGTTTTCAAAAAAAAAAAGGGCAGCATAATTTTAGTTAATTTGATGTTAGAACCTTGTTTTTAAATATTAAACAGAAACAATGACAAAAAGATAGCATTGTGAATATACTAGATGCCTAATATAAAGATTATTTTTCTGCAAGGGCAACTTTTCTAGGAGACAAAGATTGTTGCAGTGCAAATTATGTGCCAAAGTTAGTAGGAAACATACATTGGTAATCACAAGGAAATGAATATATACCAGTCAAGTAACCTTTCATCTGAAACCAGTAAATAAATCAGGTACATGATCAAGTACTTACTCTCAATATTGAACATACAAGTAATAGGATTAAATAAATGACAGTCCATTGACACAAACAAACTCTAGTTTTGAACAAAAAACACCCAAAAAGACAGCAGAAACAAAAGCTACTTTCCAACAAAAAACAACAAAAAGGGGAACATAATTCTGGGTAAATTTACTCTGAGAACCTTGTTTTTAAATATCAAACAAGAGCAGTGAGAACCAAATGACTAAATTAAAGATTACTTTTCTGGAAGGGAAACTTTTCTAGGAGACAAAAAATGAATATATATACCAGTCAAGTAACCTTTCATATGAAACCAGTAAATAATTGACATAAACAAACTCTAGTTTTCAAGAAAAAACATCAAAAAAGACAGCAGAATCTTGTTTGAATATATAAAACAGAAACAAGATTTAGAATAACATAATTATAGCAGGGGAAATGAGTTTTGGTTTTAGAGGCGAACCTTTTTTTTTAATAGAAAACAAGAATCTTTGGATCCTTAACAGGGTTGCTGGTCTGTAAAAGAGCAACAAATTGAAGCCGATTCGAATGCTGAGAAAAAAACTGGGATTATGTCACAATAACAGTATCGAATAACAAAAGAATGAGAGAGGCTTTACCTATCGAATTTTATAAACGATAAAGAGTAAAGGCGGTGCATTGGTGTCTGAGCACATTTAACCATTGTTGCATTGAAATCTGTTCTCGTATCTCCACAACATCGAATATCCAGCAGGTCCAATCTGTCAAATCTAGATATACGTCCATAGGCAAAGATCAGTACTACTGAAGCAAAGTTCATAACTTCATGATGGATTAAATGCAAAGAAATCAATGTTCACATGGGTAACCTTATAGAAGGTTGTTCAATGTCCAATCCATCATTGAATGCTCAAGTTTCTAATCAAAAGTATAGATCTCGTAAGCTTTTTACATGCAGAGATGGATTGCCTGTTTAGACTGTTTCAACCCAAATGATGGTGAGTTTGGTCGAAAGTCAAGTTGGCCGAGCCTTAAAAAATTGGCCGCTTCTTAACTATTTCGTCGAAATGATGGACACTTTGTAACATATGGTTGGAAGTCAAAATGGTCGGCTTACTTTAGTTTTTAAAAAAATATGGTTGATAATGGAGTTGTTAGGGCCTTTAAAAAATGGTCAGCTGTTAACTGTGTGGTCCAATTGATGGACAAGTGTCGACTGTTAACTGTGTAATTTTGTTTTCGATAATATTTGTAAGATATGGTCGGGAGTCAAAATTGTCGGGTCACTTTAGTTAAAAAAAAATGGTCGATAGTAGAGTTTGTAGAGCCTTTAAAAATTGGTCGACTTTTAACTGTGTGGTGGAATTGATGGACACGGGTCAGAAGTCCAAATGGTCAGGTCACTTTAGTTTTTTTTAAAATATGGTCGATAGTCGAGTTGGTCGAGCCTTTGAAAATTGGTCGCCGTGAAGTTCTCACATGGTAAACATGATCAACATATAAAACAGTTGATATGAATTTGTAATTTTGTTTTTGATAATATTTGTAAGATATGGTCGGGAGTAAAAATGGTCGGGTCACTTTAGTTAAAAAAAAATATGGTCGATAATCGAGTTGGTATAGTTGATATGAATATGTAATTTTGTTTTCAATAATATTTGTAAGATATGGTCGGGTCACTTTAGTTAAAAAAAAATATGGTCGATAGTGGAGTTGGTCGAGCCTTTAAAAATTGGTCGACTCTTAACTGTGTGTCCGAATTGATGGACACTTCGTTTTAGTCAGCGTGAAGTCTGTAAATCGCTACGACACGGACAGGTTTTGTGTGAAAGGGGCAAAGTAATGCAAATAAGATCAGCGTGTGCGAAAGCAGCAAAACACGCGACAGGATTCCATTGGATTTATAGGCGAGGAATCTATTCGAGGATTTTTAGTCGGCATGAAGTTTGCAAATCACTGCGACACGGACGAGGGTTTGCATGAAAGGGGAAAAGTAATGCAAATAATTTCGACAACACGATCGGAGTGTGTGAAAGCGGAAAAACACGCGACAGGATTCCATTAGATTTATAGACGAGGAATCTTTCCGAGGTGGAAGGTAACGCTTCTCGTTAATGAACGCCTATGGCGTAATTACTTTATAAAGCTCTATTTCTCAAATTGGTAAAATGAATTTCATTAGCAATCGATATAATTGGTTTATGAATTCAAAGTATTTCCCAAAAAGCGTGTTACTAGAACTCTGAAATACTCTCTGAAAGAAAAGAAGAAATTGATCAAAATTACTATTATTTGTTGGAATTTGGAGCTTTGTTAGTAAATTACCTAAGATCAAACCTTTACTCAAGGATACATAATCTTTTATTGGGATCAAATTAATTTTCTTTATTAGGGATAAATTTTTAAGAGGATGAAGGAAAAATAATATCCTAACATTATTCCCCCTGTTGATCCAACTATTAGGAATATGGATGATATTGTTTTTCCAAAAATCAAGAGATTTTATTTACACAATGTTGCTACCAAAAGATTTGCTTTTCCTTGTTCAAATGTCATTTAATGAATCATTCAACACACTAAGCTTGAAACTAGGACTATTTATGGAAACGAGAGAAAATTTATTGCTTCTTTTTAGATTGTTGAACTTGAGAGATATTAGAAATTCCATAAACTAGAGGTGTGTTTAACTAGTGACTAGGTTGAATAGTTTCACAATGAGAATGATGTAAAAAGGATTCGTATTAGCTCATGGGTTGAAGGAAAAATATTTTTGTCTAAGAACGAGGTCATGTATCTAGTTACAAATCTCAGGACTCCTTATGGTTATGCCATGGCATTGATGTTTGGACTATATGGGAAACCTGACTATGTGCATTTCAAGGATGCTTGGGTACCAATGGTTCATGATGTTGTTTCATCATTATCACTTTTCAATTGGTTAGGCATATTGTCTTTGGCCTTGTAAATGGTTGTGGAAAAGGCCCAAAAGAACAATATTGAAATTCTAGCAACTTTTTACATGGCATCTTGTTTTTTTTTGTAAAATAAGATAATTGTATTACTAAAACATAGTTACAATGTCTTCAAAACAGGCGGCCTAGCCAGTGTGTAAACTTGCTGGATGCTATATATCCTCTATCCAGACTTGACTTTTATTACATCATCTCATAATATCAAGAGTGCAACGTAGACTAAGCCTCAGACTAACTCTTAAACCTTCACCTATTGTTAATCCACAAAGTCTCTTCTGCAGGATTGTGGATCTTATACAATTGCTTTGGAAAACAATGCCATGAGAGAAAATAAAACTAGACCACAAAAAAGCTAACATAACAAAGGGGGGAAAAAAGGACTATCAGACCAGTACGGAGTACAAATTCCTAAGAAAAAACCTTCAGATGCCCATTTTCGGCTTCGGGCTAGAGTGGTGGAGAGGGAAATGAGATCGGATTGAGGAGGGTTCCACATCATCGTCAAGAACTTGAAATCTCACAATACCACCTTCCAAATTCGAGACAAAAGCGGGATGGAGTGGATTGCCAACTTTACCAGCTATGAGGTTGATTTTGTGGTGCATGAGCTTATAGTCCTAGTAGTGAGCCTTCCAGGCACGGACTAGTTCCTCTTCGCCAACAGCCTTATTTTCATGCTCCATGAGAACATGCACCATGATTCCTTTCATGACCCAGAAGGAGACCATCATCTGATCGTAATCTGAGAGGCGTCTAGCAGTCGAACCTGAGTCTAGGACCCAATCGCCCACTTCCTCCTGTAAATCACCCAAGGCCATGGCTTTAACCTTCTCCCATAGGTCTTCTTCCACCCATTCAATTTCATCCTTGATGATAGCATGGATACGGTCCCAGAAGAACCGAGCTGCTCCAACGGATTTCTTCTGCTCCTTTTTTACCAGATCTTTTCCCTTCTTCGAATTGCGTAGGGAATTCTTCCCATTTTTCTTCCTGGGGCCATCCTTCCCCTAGACGTATGTCTGCATAGCATTTGGATCCTTGCTCCTGATAACAAGAATCTATAGTGGTCACCTCATTAGTAAGGAAAACCCAGGATATATGTGAAAAAGCACGAGCTTCCCCCTACTTATTATAGTAATTGTCTTCTTTCCTTCCTTGAATGTCGAAATAATGGCGACATTAGGAGCATTCATCTGCTTGATTTCATCCTGCATCATGCCTAATGCAAGCCATAGAGGAGGTCTCTAAAGGCTCATTATTGCAGAGGTTTAATCGGTTTGTACTTTCACCTTCCGCACGCTGAGGACTATCCTCATTCTAACAGTCGATCAATTTCTCCATGTGTTTCCTGCTATGTGAATTGAAGGAGGTCCCCATGTCAATCCTATCATCATGTCTTGCTCGCGTGTCCTTTCCCACTAGCCAGGCGCAGTTGGTGGTCCCTTCCAAGTCCGCGAAGTCTCCCAGCTATTCTACATGGAAGCGGTGCGAGGCATCCACTACCATATTAGCCAGGTAATCGACAACCTTATTTACATTTCTACGGACATTCTCAAAGGACCACTGATACACCTAGCAGCTGGCATTATTTTTGGATTCCAACATCGACTTCGACAAGTTCAACGACTTCGACAAGTTCATCGAATTCGACAAGTTCAATGATTTCGACAAGTCATCGACTTTGACATGCATCATCGACATTTGCAACTGACGAAATACGATAGATTGTCTCTCTGTCTTCCAGTTGACCATAACGGTTGAAATTTTAAAACCGTTCTAACTTCTATTGTAATTGAACGTAACTGGAAGACAACCCAAGCATTCTCAACACTCTATTTAAGCATGTAAATTATTGTAATATACAAGCAGAGAATAATCAAGAAGTAACCATAGATTAGTTCTTATTCCTTCATATTGTCTGGGTGTGTATGTTTATGTGGATAGTGTATTTCCTGCTTTGCTTATTATTATGCTTCTGCCATAATAGTACCGATTCATTTAGTCGAACTCTTGTCCCCGTCGTGCACCTGGGCACGTATGGATCATTGGTATCAGAGCTTCATTCATTTAGAGCTTCATTCATTCAGAGCCTTATTCATAGCTTTATTCATGCTTAAGTTGTGTATAGACACTTCCATCGAAGTTACCTGACTTATGACTATTCAAACATGCTCGCAAACTCAGCAATCCAAGCCAACACTACCTTCAAAGAAGGAACGAGAAACAAACAATAGACATTCAATTGACGAGACGGAGCAACTCATAGAGCAAGTGCTGGCTCGAAAATGAACTGAAATGTTCGCCCAGTTTAATGAGATTCTCACGTGATTTTCTTCGACATCAGGAGGATTTTCGACAAAATCTAACTCCGACAAAATCAGTCCATTCAAGGTGCAAATGAACTTGGACATACCGAATCTAGAAGGAAAGATTGACGTGGAATCCATCGACAATTGGGTACAACAATTGGAATCCTATTACTATGTGAATCAACTCTCAGAAACTGAAAGATCACCATTGCATCCTTAAAAATGTCAACATCTGTGCACTGCTGGTGGGAGAACCTATCAACAAAGATGGAGAAAAGTGGAGACCCCATAGAGACATGGGATAAATTTTCGAATACGTTCGAAATGAGTTCTACCCGCCCAAGTACGTTGAACAACAGTATAAGAAGTGGCAGAAGCTAAGGAAATGGAAATACTGGTTTGTACAGAGTTACACCGACTAATGGCTAGACTTAGCATTGAAGAATAAGAGAAATTTCTTGTTCTGAAGTACGTCAGTGAATTGTCCCCGTACATCCAGTAGGAGATGGAGTTTCTGACTGTTGATACGCTTGCAGATGCATTCCACTATTCCAATAAGCTTGAAGCCAAACAAAAAGGAAAATCACGCTTCACGACCAAGACAATAGGACGACCAACCAACAAGAAGGCATCGACCGACTTTGACAAGTCAATATATTCTCAGCCAACTCTGCCAAATCAAGATCATGGAAAAAATCATTCTCAGAAAGACAAAATGGAACGTAGAAAACAACCTCCTACCGGGAAATGGTGTGATTACCACAATTCATCATGGCATGATACGTTTGAATGCAAAGCTTGAAAGAAATATTTGGAAAAAGTGTCGACATCCGACTTATTTGACAAAACGATGGTAGAATATGACCCAGAAGCAATGACCTTTTTGACATTGACATTTACCACTCTAGCCTCGACTATCGTCGACAAGGAGGAACGAGAGCGCCTATTCCATTCACAGATATGGGTTCAAAACAATCCATTACATCTAATTGTGGATAATCATAGCCAGAAGAACTTTGTTTCTTAGGATCTCGTGAAGAAACTAGGCCTTGTTACCACTCCACATTCTCATCCTTATAACATCGGTTGGATAAAGGATGGACATGAACTAAGGATCACCCAAAAATTCATACTCACCTACTTCATTAATCCTTTTGAACATGAAGTACTCTGCGACGTGGCACCACTCTCCATAGTCGATGCCTTGTTTGGGAAACCTTACTTATGGGATCAACATGGAAGTTACTAGTCACGACCTTAGAAGGTGATTGTCAGAATTCAGAACCAATGGTATGGCATACCAAAGCGACAATCTACACCAACGGTTGCAATGATATTTTCTAAACAGACAAAGAAGCTCATCAACCATGCTCTGAAGTTCACATCGATCATGATTAAGCCGCAACATTCCAGGAAGACTGCAACAACCAGTTGACTCACTGATCAGTGTAGCTCCTGACAGAATCAACAAATCGACAATATTCTTTATGAGTACCAAAACCTATTCCAAGAGCCAGGCGGAGTACCTCTCCATTGCCAGGTAAAACATTCTATTGAACTTGCTCCTGGTTCTTCATTACCTACCGCATCTGTTTACAGAAGATCTATTATAAAAAATGAAGAGATTCGCAGACAAATTCAATATTTGATCAGCAAAGGTCATATCCGACCCAACTCCTCTCCTTGTGGAAGTCCATTCATCCCCGTTCCAAAGAAAGATGGGACTTGGCGCATGTGCATCGACTACTGGGCCCTCAACAAAATTTCGGTAAATAATAGATTCCCTCTGCCACGGATAGACAAGCTCATCGACTATCTGAAAGGTGCTAAATTATTTACTAAGATCGACCTCAATTCGGGATATCATCGGATTCCAATCGAGCCCACACATGTATGGAAAACTGCTTTGAAGACCAAGGAAGGTTTGTTTGAATGGTTAGTCATGCCTTTCGGCTTAACCAATGCACATGCGACCTTCATGCGGTATATGGATGACATTCTTCGACCTTTCATTGACAAATGTGTCATTGTCTACCTCGACGATATATTGTTTTTCAGTCGATCATGGGAAGAACATGTCAGACAACTTTGATAAGTCCTCGACACTCTCCGACAACATCGACTCTACTTGAACATGGAAAAATGTTCCTTTGCGATGAACAAAATCAAATATTTGGGGTATGTAATTGAATTTGTAGGAATTCACGTCGATCCAGACAAAGTGAAAATTCTTAAAGAGTGGCTCATTCCTCAAAGCATTCATGAACTAAGAATTTTTCTTGGTTTGGCGAACTTTCATCGATGATTCATACTCGGCTTCAGTCACATAGCGTGGCCTTTGAATTAGTTGACCAAGTGAAAAGGGAAAATTGTCTTCAAATGGACATCGACACAATAAAAATCTTTCGAGCAGCTCAAACACAAGCTTTGTAATGCACCAGAACTTGTGTTAGCTGATGTGAATCAGCCGTTTGAGATTGAGACGGATGCATCGGACTATGCCTTGGGGTGCAGTGATCACTCAGTCTGGTCACCCAATCGCTTTTCATTCCGAAAATTTTAACGACACTGTTAGAAGATATTCGACGTATGAAAAAGAACTGTACGCCAATGTTCAAGCTCTTAAGAAATGGAGACATTATATCCTTGGCAAGGAGATGATAATTATCACTGACCGCAAGCCTTTACAGTTTGCCTTGTCCCAGTTGAAGTTACAAACAACTCGACAACTTAATTGGATTAATTAACTACAACAATTTCAGTTGGTAATTAAGTACCAGAAAGGTAAATCCAATGTTGTCGTCGATTGCCTGAGTCGACCACCCATTACTCTCCTTCTTACAGTGATGATTATGCAGGGTTATGACACCACCACTTGGCCTCCGTTTTATCAAGAATACAATGAATTTTCATCAATCTATCGACAACTTCAGACCAACAAGTCGTCAACTTCTTACTATTTCTTGAAAGACACCTTGTTATACAAGCTTGGACATCTTTGTGTACCGACAAGTGAGCATCGACAACAACTCATTTGGGACACGCACTACAACAAGACTGCATGAAACTTTGGAGTAGCAAAGACCCTTTCTATTTTACAGAAGTATTTCTTTTGGCCTTCACTTAAAACTAATGTCAACAAGTACATTCGATCATGCGTGGTTTGTGCCATTGCTAAACCGCTTAATCGATGATAGGGATTGTACACACCTTTTCCATTTCCTAGTCAACCATGGGAATCTATTTCTATGGACTACTTAACGGGATATACTACTACCAAACATAAGCATGACGTGATCTTAGTAGTGGTCGAAAGATTTTCCAAGATGGCCATTCTCATTCCGTGCAAGAAGACTATGACAGCGTAGCAGACCACTCAGCTCTTCCTTGAACATGTCTGGAAACATTATGGTTTACTGACAACCATTATTTCTGACCAAGATGCCAAATTCGTCAGCATATTTTGGAAGAATCTCTAGCAACAACTTGATACGAGACTCTCCTTATCGACAACTTTCCATCCTCGGACAGACGGGCAGACAGAAGTTGTGAATCACTTGGTAGTGCAACTACTTTGTATGTACAACCACAAGCATCGATGAACATGGGATGAAAGTCTCCCATATATAAAACACAGCTACAATCTTGCTTAGCACAGCTCTATAGGAAAGATTCCATTTGAGATTTGTTATGGATTTCAACCCTTAGTGCCTATTGACTTGATTAGTTCCTCGACACAGTTGAACGATACCAACTTTAATCGGTGAGAAGTTGACAAAGTATTGAAGTTTTGAGATCAAATCTACGACATCCAAAAACAAGCACATGAAATGTTGCAACGAGCTAATGTGAAAGATAAGGCCCGACACGACAAGCATCGTATCCCTCATTCTTTTCAAATTGGGGGTCAGGTTTGGTAGCATCTCAAGAAGGAACACTTCACTGGTCCATATAAGAAGCTGAAGCCTTTGCGATATGGTCCATACAATATTCTTGAACATAATGGAGAAAATTCTTTCTAGGTCAACATTCCTTCATGCTTGGGTCTACATCCAGTATGTAATGTGGATATACTTCAACCATACCATGCACCATTATTGGAACATAACGACTTGCAGACAACAGAACCTGAAGACATCCATCCAGATGTTTAGGAGCTTCTTACTTGCGACACCATTGTGGGATGACGAGTATGCCATACAAGGATGAACACAATTCCCTTGTTTCAGGTGGCCAAAGCCGGATAGATCCCAACTCAAGGAAAATGATACTCTGCTACTGAACTGACCAACAAGTTTCCTCATTTGTATGAGCAAACAATGGGGACCATTGTTTCTTAAGAAAGGAGGTATGATCCACCCAGCAGTTGGCATGATTGTCGGATGCCAACATTGACTTAGACAAGTTCAACGAATTCAACAATTTCATCGACTTCGACAAGTTCAACAACTTCAAAAATTCATTGACTTCGACATGTATCATCGACATTTGCGACTGACGAAATATGACAGATTGTCTCTCTGTCTTCTAGTCGACCGTAACAGTTGAAATTCTGAAACCATTCTAACTTCTCTTGTAACTGAACGTAACAAGAAGAAAACCCAAGCATTTTCAACACTCTATTTAAGCATGTAAATTATTGTAATATACAAGTAGAGAAGAATCAAGAAATAACCAGAGATTAGTTTGCATTCCTGCATATTGTTTGTGTGTGTATGTTTATGTGCATAGTGTATTTCCTGCTTTGCTTATTATTATGCTTCCACCATAACAATGTCGATTCATCAATCAAACTGTTGTCCCCGTCGTGCACCTGGGCACGTATGGATCAACCACGGGTGGGGATTCTGAGTTAACAAAGCCAATTTTTCCACCCTATGAGCAAGCCTCCAGCTGTCCACCACCTTGGAGGGTTTCTTGCCATTCTGGAGATTGCGTTCCATCTAGATGATTAGGTGGGAATCCCCCTCGATGGTTTTTGGCATCAGACCAAGTTGGATAACCAAGTTTAGATCAGCAAGGATTCCGTCCATTTCTGCGGCATTGTTGGTATCTTCACCTATACTTCCCAGATAGACTTGTATAATTTCACCGTGCACATCTCAAATAACACCCCCAAACCCAGCTGGACCCAGATTGCCTTTAGAATATCCATCAAAGTTTAATTTGAACGATCTTGGTGGGGGAGGCATCCAATGTTCTAGGTCGTTCACAGTGGTATGCTTTGCATTCTTTTGTGTGCTAATTTGATTTACTTTGCTCACACCCCATTTCATTAGAATTATGCATTCTATGTCATTAGCTTCCTAGTCTTTATCATTCCAAGGGGTGACTCTGATGGTTTCCTGGATGTCACTCTCAATATTCGACCATATATGTTTTGGCAAGGAGATTTGAGTCTTGGAAGATCCTCCTGTTGCGTTCTTTCCATATTTTCCACATCATGAACCCCGGGAAGGAGGTTCAAATGGAGTTCACAATTGGATTCAGGAAGGAAAGAAGATCTCATTCTTTGATTGTAAGGGTAGGGTTTCCTTTGGAGCGATTTGATTTTATAAATATTTCTGTGCCTCTGTCTCGGAAGGCAGAGACAAATGGGAAGGAGTGGAGAAGGTGATCTAAGGATTCCTAATTCTGGTAACACAAAGTACATTGCGTAGGGCCCGTCACTCCATGTTTTCTGTGATTTTCACTTGTCAATATTCTCCTATGAGTGACAATCCATATGAAGGTGGAAACCTTTGGCCATGGATTCATTTTTCATAAGTTTTTCCAAATTTCATCCAGTTTCTCCTCGCAATTGTTGGTCCATAGTTCAGAGGCTTCTTTAGTATTGAAAATGTCACAGGTGGAGTACCCCCCAACGCAATTTATCAGGGCCATTTTGGTATTTTATGCACCTCCCTTGGATATTGTCTCAGATCCTTGTCCACTCTTCGTCTGAAACCCTTTGATCCCACCATTCAGGTGGTTGCCTTTCCTTGTAGCCATTAGTCTCTGAATCAGGTTTCCAGTACTGGTTGACCTTGGTCAAACCAAGTGCTCTGTAGTTAGTTGATAGGTTTCCATGTTCTCAATACTATCCAATTTTGGCATATGCTGCCACGATTACCCCCAAAAGTTTGTTGAGTCACCGTTCCTAACTTCCCAGAAGCTGTGATCTTGAATAATACTTCTACCATGGAAGGAAGTATGCCAAATAAATGAGACTAGTTTTTATTCATTATAACAGATTAGGTCTTCCTTCGGGTGGTTTGGGGAATATTTCACATCCCACAACTTTTCCCATGGTTCTGAGGTGCGTGAGACCTAATTCCACCAAATTTTAGCACCCAACCAATCGTTTTTTTTCTTTCTCTGGGTGTCGCATCCCAAGACCACCATTAGATTTTGGTTAACAAATCTTGTCCCAGCTGACCAGGGCCCATTTGAGCTTGCCATCTTTTCCACCCCAAAGAAAATTTCGTTGAATAGCCCTTGGGTCTTTAAGAACAGACTTGCCATGGATGAAAAGAGATTGATATGCATCGCTTGCACAAATGATTTGATTAGGATGACTATGCTGGCAAGATTAAGAGGCCTCAAAGTCCAACTGGACATTCTTCTTTTTATACGGTCCAAAAGGTCCTCCCAAGACACTCTCTTTATGACTCTAGCAACAAGAGGCTCTCCAATATATTTGGATGGAAGGGAGCTCCCTTGGAAGCCCAAGATGCAGTGGATGTTTCTTTGAGTAATATTGGAAGTGTTGAAGAAAAACATTTGAGATTTCTCTCTGTTAACTTCCAGGCTGAAGGCCTTCGCAAAGGCGATGAGACTTTTCTTGAGAGATCTTGCTTCTTGAACTAAAGGGTGTCCCATCAGCATCGTGTCATCAACAAATTGTTGGTGGGTTTGCATAACAACATCTAGGTGGAGAATTATTCCTTTGATCTCCCCCTGTTCGGTCATAGCTTTGGTCGTCCTCCCCAACCCCTCCGCAATTAAGATAAAAAGGAGGGGTGATAAAGGGTCCCCTTGTCTGATACCTATGGAAGAGCTAAAAGTATGAGTGGGAGTTTCATTCAGGAGAATAGAGAAGAAAGTGGAGGAGGTGAGATTCATCGCCCACTCAATCCATTCTTGGCAGAAACCAAAGGCTCTTAGCATCTCGTGCATGAAATTCCAACTTAATTTATCATAGGATTTTGATATGTCTAATTTGAGGATCATACCCAGCTTCTTGGTGGTCTTTAATGAGTGGATTACCTCATGTACCAGAATCAATCCATCCATGATTTGTCTCCCCTCCACAAATCCTGACTGTTCCGGAGATATCAAGCATGGGAGAATGGGTTTCAATCAATTGGTCATAACGATGGTAATGGTCTTGTAGATAACATTGCAAATAGCTATAGGTCGGAACTTACTTGGAGAGTCTGTCCCTTCTTTTTTAGTAATGAGGGTAAAAAAGGTGGCATTAAATGCTTTGAGAAATCTTCTGGTTCGTCTGGAGTCCTCCATAATTAACCAGATTTCCTTCTTTATAAGATCCAATAAGTTATGAAAGAAGTTGGTGGTAAACCCATTAGGTACTGGGGATTTTCCATTCACCATTTGATTGACTGCTTCTTCGAATTCTATCATCTCAACCGGTTTGGTTAGGAGCGTATTTTGGTCCAGAGTAACTAGATAGGGGTTGTTTTGGGTTATATCAGGGATGTCCGATGATCGGTCGGCCCTATCCTCTGTCAGGATGTTCTCATAATATCCCACCAATTATTCTTCCAGGTCCTCCCTGTATCTTCTAATTTCAAGCGATGGATTATATTCTTTTGTCTGTTTTGGATAACGGATTGGTGGAAGAAATTGGTGTTGCACTCTCCTTCCTGAAGCCATTGATTCCTGTAATTTTGTTGCCAGTAAATTTCCTCCTAACGCTCACGATCATTGAGGAGTTGAAGGATAGACTCTTATAAGCGTCTTAGCTCCTCATCATAACCAGTATTCATTCCCTTGAATTGGATTTCCTCCAATTGTTCTGACAACCTCTTTTTGTCTTAAAACATGTTGCCAAATTCTTCTTTGTTCCAAGTATGGATATTGGATTAAAGGTATTTTAGTTTCTCTTGAAATTGGTACATCTTGGTTCCCTTTGATGGTGGACATTCCTTCCACTATTGAGTGACTAATGATTTTAAGTCTTTGTGCTCCAACCAGAATTGTTTGAAGCGGAAGGGGTGCTTGATTGGCGACCCCTCTCTGTCCCATTGCAGACAAACTAGCCAGTGATAGGAGCCGACAGAGGGAGAACCAATGTAGACAGATCTCCGTTGTTATTGAAAATCCCTTCTGTTACAAGGAATCGATCTAGACGAGAGGCCATGTGGTGGTCCCCCCCTCTTTTGTTGTTCTGGGTGAACCAACCATTTTCGGTTTCTACATTGACCAGGTTATTGTCCTCAATAAAAATTTTGAAGGCCTCATTTGTTGTTCCCAAAGTTCGTCTTCCCCCCTTTTTTTCTTCGAGGGAAGTGATCAGGTTGAAATCACTCCCAATGATCCAGGGCTTGTTTCCAACCCAACGAGTGACCTAGGATAGGGATTCCAGGAAAGCAAGCTTGCATGGGTGGATACTAGGACCATAGAAATTGGTAATGGTACCAATAGTCTGGTTATTACATATTTGGAAATCAGCTACGGGTAGTCCTTTCATAGCCCAGAAGTTTGAAAGAGTTACTTCTTCTGGATTCCATAGAAAGGCCATACCTCCCGCCATTCCATGGGAATCAATATTCATCCTTTCACATCCTTTCCACACTTTTTTCCCTATCACCTTCATCGTTTCATATCAACACTTGGTTTCCTATAAACAGATTAGCACATGATTTTCCTTTCTCACCTTATTTTTTAGAGTTTTGATTTTGCGTGGATGATTCACCCCGTGTATATTCCAGGTTATCATCTTGATTGGGGAGCCTTATTTACTTTGTAGAAGGCCTCCCAAATTGTTGGGAATTGACCTGATTCTATCAGTTTGGTTCCAACCTCTGTTATTCTTTTCTTATTCGTTTTTCTTCCTCTCCTTTCCACTTCTTTCGACTGCTTCCTTTTGCTGCTCCTTTGAGGTTCCTTAGGATATCCTAGTTGAGGCATGGCCCTATTTTTCAGGATGGCATCCTTCAGGAGCTCAAGTCGTCTTCTCGATACATAACCCTTCCCTTTCTTACTGCATTCTTTCTCAATTTCATCTCGATCTAATTCACCAAGGTCCATTTCTTTGAACTCATCCAATTGGTCTTCTTCCATGATATCATTATGATCCCTCTGATCTTCTACAATTTTTTTCTTATCCAAGGACACTGCATCCCTTGGGGAAGTCTCTTTCCTAAGGCACTTTTCCAGGTCCTCTGGGTCGTCTTCCATAGATTCTAGGGTCTTGAACTTATTAGAGGCGACGGTTGGCGTCCAAATGGGTGGTTCGGGGGGTTACCCTTACCCTGCTTTCTTCTGCTTTTGAATTGGGTGAATCCTTCGATGTCACGGTCGTCATCAGAAGGAACCATAGGGGTGGGGACATGATCATTCCAGGGGAAATTTCTACTGAAGTGACCATGTTCATGGCATTGTCTGCATCTAAATGGGACATTCTCATAGTATAGAGGTTGTATCCACTCCTCATCCTCCCAATAGAGCTTGATATCTTCCGGGATATCGCGGGAAAGGTTCATATAGACATAGATCCAGGAAAAAGAAGTATAACATTGTTGTTTGGTTTTTTCCACAACTTTCACAAATTCCCTAAGAGTATTGCCTATGTCTCTCAAAATTTATGGTTCCCAGTATTCACAGGGGAGTGAGTAAAGCCAGATCCAAACTGATGTTATACTCATATCCTCTTTTTTTGGGTTAAATATCTCTTTCCAGGGTATTATGTATAACCCAACTGAGAAAAATAAATACGGACCTCCTTCTAAGATTCGATCCCTATATTCTTGATTGAAGAAGATGACCGTGAAAAAACCCTTAGATCCTAGCTGCAAATCATAGTGGCCTTCAGGGTTCCAGGTTGTTTTGATCCATCTGAGGAGATCCTTCGCTTTTGGCCATATCCCAATAAAATTACCAATTAGGTCCTTCTCCTTCCAAATTTCTACTCGTTCCCACAATTTATAAGATCTAATCTAGAGGAATGGAATTTCTACAGATCTGGGGATGAAACCCGCAAGCCCACAATTAGGCCTAAAAGGGGCTTTGGTTCCAGATCCTTCCCCTTCCCCTTCCTTGTGGTCATCTAGCTTTGGTTTTGTTGATCCACTACATTGGTTGAAAGGATGTTGCTGAGTGGGGGGGTAGGAACCCCGTCCACACAGAACCATGGCTTCTGACAACAATCCCACACATAGGGAAAAACCCTTGTGCATAGATGCTACCAGGCGAGAGGGAACCTTGGGCACGAGACCCTAGTAAATGATAACTTGCCTAGCTCCGAAGGGCCGCAATCTCCCTCGTCCGCGATCCGTCTCCAAATATTTCGCGCTCTGTCTCCAACTTTTGTCCCGCCCCAAATATCCAAAAAACCTTTCACCAATATCACATGGCATCTTACTTGTTAGATGTACTATGTGCCGACCATTAATTTCCCAAATTCGGATGGATTTGGAATGTATCTTGCAGTCTAATTCATGTTTATTGTTAGATCCTTTGGGAAAATAAGTATAAGAGGAATTATTCCTTGATCTGTGATTACTTCATTGCACCATTGTTTCCAATCATCTTTAACCAAGAATCCTCAAGGTTGATAGCTAACGCCAAAGTTATGTTATGAAGAATTGGAAATTCGCATTTGATAGAGGATTATACTTATATTAGGATTTATGGTGCAAATTTCTCTAATTTATTGCCAAAATATCTCCCTAATGGGCTTATTTCTTTTGAATTATCATACAAATCAATATTACATGAGGTCAATGCTACACTTTTAAAAGAAAAGAGAAAGATATTTTTGGCAGATTAATTGTCTAATTAAATAAACAGCTGAAACTCCCAAAACATAAATTGTCAACCCGAGGAAGTCTTCTTCTTTTTTTCCCAAGAAAAAAGCGTAATTTTATTTCATCAGAGGTGAAAAAATTACATTCTGTATATGCGTATAGCATGCGGTTATCCATTGAAGGACGATACATTAGTAACAAAAGATTTCAATATAGCATCCCATTCTTTTATTTCAAAGCTATCGTGCAATATCTATGCAAGCACAATTTCTACCTGACACTGTTAATCTATTGGTATGAAATCGAAACTCATTGTAAACTAAATTACACCTTCTTGAAAGAAAATCAAACCTCAAACCTATTCATAAAACCACACTGTAAATCTAATCATTCTTCAAACAAAATCAACTCTTATGAAGCAAGATCTAATTACATAAATCTAAAAGAAGTGCTGTGTTGGCCAACGATCTATCAAAAAGAAATTAACATGAATAACAAAAAAGACAAATATAACAATGAATGAAAGCAAGAGCTAAATGATAAACAAATTCACACACTTACAATCATCACTACCAGTATCTTCTCAGGGAAGAGGACCCTTCCTCCACTGGGTAGAGCTAGATCTCCACAATGAAAGTCTACAACTCCAGAATTAAGAAATTGCTAGCATGTATTATCAGAATGAAAATTATTACAACAGAGTCTGGATCAAATCCTATAGAATAAAATTGCTTGCTCCCCCCTCCCCCTCCATGAGATTGATTACATATTTATACATAAAAATCGTTCATGAGGATGAGGAATTGAATTCCCAACTTGGAATTTGTTTTAACAAATTTGCTAATTTGAAAACCGGCCGTAACTGCAAATCTGGGAATTACACGTTTAGAGAACCTGTCATATTTATCAAATTGTGGATTTTTGGTTTCCCCACGATTCAAGTAATTGAGGCCGTTCTGCACAAAACCCATGTCCCATATTTTTGATGAGCTTCTTCATCTACCCGAAAATCGTGCCGCAAATCAATGTGTTCTTATCTTACACACGTTTTTGGTTGGAACCGTTTGATCATGAGCTGGAGGCTGCCATGTTGGACTTGGGCGTGAATTGAAATCACAAATCCACATAATCAATCCTAAGAATGAAACCATGTTGTGAATCTCCATGTGGACGTGTGCTAGCATGCCAACTATGGAGGATTGAACCATGAGTGCTACTGTTGTTAGTATGAAAAATCACTCCACAAACGATCATTAGTAAAATTATGAATAATAGTCTTCAATTCATCAAAAATAAAGGAAAATAATCATTATTAACCACTAAAGCATCAATGAGACTAATATGGTATTTTCCGAGCAGTTACAACAAGTGGATGGAAAATGGAACGATAAATGAGCAATAATAGGAAGAAGATGGATGAGATAGGTGTCGATAAGTAATGAAAATAGAGACAAATCCGTGACCCAACATCTCCCCCAAACTGAAATTGTTGCATGTCCTCATGCAACCTAATACCTATGTAGCATCCAAACTAGAAGGACTCATTTGACTGTTGCTTTCATTTTACCATGCATAGTGACCAAAACCACTCTACTTGCCCACTAATGATGCTAATGGAATATGATGCTTCTTTTCAAACAATACTTGAAACTCCTTCAAACATTGGTTGTTGCATTTCTCATGAAAGGCCCTCAAGTGATCTCTGGCAATTCTAATGGAGTTTTAGCAATTAGCAAAAAATGTAGTAAAAACTTTAGCGGAGAAGTTGGTGGTGTTTCAGCCATTTAGCGGAGAATTTAGCGAAAAATTTAGCGATGTTGCAGCAATTTAGCAGAAAATTTAGCGGTGTTGCAGCC
The DNA here is from genome assembly GCA_027924585.1 of Larix kaempferi. Classification (NCBI taxonomy): domain Eukaryota; kingdom Viridiplantae; phylum Streptophyta; class Pinopsida; order Pinales; family Pinaceae; genus Larix; species Larix kaempferi. The sequence continues at coordinate 12,986,892 of BSBM01000001.1, forward strand.
ATTTAGCAGAGAATTTGGCAAAAAAATTAGCGGTGTTGCAACCATTTAGCAGAGAATTTGGTGAAAAATTTAGCGGTGTTGCAGCCATTTAGTGGAGAATATGGTAGAGAATTTAGCAGTGTTGCAGCCATTATAACAATGAACTTCTTAGACCATTTTCTCCCCATGTACAAAGTGGATTTTGTTGAAATTTTGCAAACATGTTCATACTTACCCAATGCTTCTTCACACAAAAAATCATGACAATTCAGTTCACCGATCCCAAGATATAAGCAAATAAACCATGTATCAACAAATAAGCCACTACAGGTGTTTTAGCCGGTGTTTCAACAAACTTCCTGAACCAATATCTAACAAAATAAAAACTGGGTTTGGTTGAAATTTTGCAAGCAAGTGTTTACTAGTCCAATGCATCTCCACACCGAAAATCAGAGATACCCACATCACGGATTTCGAGAAAAATGCAAATTGGATGTAGGTGATGATGGTATTTTTTTGAAATCCGTGAAGTATTTTTACCTGAAAATTGGTGAGTATATTCCTCATAACATAATGCTTCTGATCCCCAAAAATAAAATCCATCTAATGCATGGATCTCGAGATATAGGAAAAATGGTTGTAGGTGATGATGCCCATTTTCTCGAAAACCGTGGAGTTGATTGAGCTGAAACTTACCCATTTTGTTCATCATAATATTATGCATTCCCTGTCCAAAAATCATGAGAATCCAGTTCATGGTTTGTGAGATATGCTCAATTCAAATTCTGCATTTTTGTAGACAAACATGAATAAAGATGTGAGCCTGAATTTAAGTTGTCATTATTAGCCTGATATATGAGATCCCATGGAATGCATCTTATTCTCCCCCAAACTGAGGATACATCATGTCCTCGTGCTATGATGAAACTCTTAAAAGCAGAAAACAAGTTTATATCTACACATCAATCCTCCCCCAAACTGAATCCTCAAAGTGATGAACATGAAATGACATATGAAGGCATGAAAAAAAAAACTGAAGAGTGAACCTGAAAATGATGTTCCATACATAGTTGTCTCTTAACTCAAATTTCATCACAATGTTATTCATAAAACCCCAAAAATTTCTTCCACTAATTTCATTTGATTTTTCTTTGTGACTTGAGGTGTATTGCTCAATATGTCCAAGTATGAACCAATGAACCATAAAAGCAATTCACATACCTCTGTTTGAGACCTTGATATATGGAAGTATGTGCTTGTTGCACAACAAAAGGCTCAAATCATGCTGAAGACTGTGTGCCCAAATTTGAATATATAGTGGATATCAAGAGGTTGTTACAGGATTGCTGGAGTAAACTTCATATCATATCTTGAAAATTTGTTATAGAACTATTATAACAGGCTGAAACCACTTCATTTGTGTTGATCCTCATGGTTGGTAAGAGACAAACCAAATTGTACGACAAAAGTGCCCATTCAACATTCTTCAAAGTGAGCTTTAATTTGATTCCCAATAAAACTCTAAACTCTTAGTTTTTGTAACCCATGACTAGAATGTAATTATTAAATCAACAGTTCACAACTTTAGCAAGGAAACTTCTTCAATTTGTTGAGAGAGCATACATTGAATCTGGAAAATGCAAGAGTTGTGGCAAACATAATGATATTTTCTATGACCAACAAGAATATGTGCATCAAATTCCTTTATTTATTTGATTTTCCAAGACATTTGGAAAATGAAAATCCATGAGAAGATTTTTCTAGATGAAAAATAGGGATGGAGGACTATGACATATACTTATATCCATGAAAATAAATCTCTGTCCTTACCATGCTTACCCCCATCATATTTGAATTTATATGAACTTATCGTTCTAGATGAAGGTTGTTCTAAGTACCTGTAAGTTTGGAGCTTCAAAATGAGACCTTGAACCAAATGCTAGACACTTTCAAAATGCTTCCCTTACCCATGCAAATCCTTGGATTTGAAGATTTCAATGTACAAGAGAGTGCTGCCACAAATTGCTAAAAGAGGGAAAGATTTTCCTTTAAGCACTATAGGTAGAAGAATGACAATGCATTAATATGCTAAAACCTCTATAATTGACTTTTCTCAATGCTTCTAAAAATACCATACTCGGAAATATATTTCCACCACATGTATATAGGCTCAAAAATGCATTTTCCTTCTTATTATATGATAGTGTAATAAATATCAGCTTGATTTATATTCATAGAATCCTTCCAAGATATGAATAAACTCATACCTCTGCATGTATTCTATGTTGTATGGCAGCATAGGCTTCTACAACAACTTCTTGTGTTATAGGTTATTGTGGACAACCTATTCCTTTCTTCCAATATTTTCCCTAGCATGCGTATCAACTGCTTGATTTCTTCTTACTGTTGGTATTTATGTGGCAGTAGAGCATATTTTCTTACCAACTTTCTTCTTCCAGTAATTTGTAGGCTCATGCATGTGTAGAGTGGAATGCCTCTTGGGTTGTTCATTCTTGTGGATCATCAACGACATATATTTTATACCCAATGTTGGTTCTTGTGTGGCAGCAGCAAGGCAGCTTTTCATACTTGGATGTAGGAGATGTAGAGAAGGACTTTGAAGTGGAATGGTGAGGGTTTAGAAATGGACAAAAATAGAAGTGGATGGATAAGAGAGGAAATGGCAAGGTTATGATAGGTAAAGTGAAAAATGTTCCACCCCCCAACTGAATGTTTTTGATATATTTGAAAAATGACAAATGGTAAAGAAGTGAAATGGATAATGCTTAATGGTTTTGATGACATTTTCCAAAAAATTTAACAAATAAAAAAACTCATGCTATTTTACCTCAAGTTTTACCTTTGTGGAAGCCTTGGTTGTCATGGATGGAATGATGTTGGAGCAATGTAGGCCGATCTGATGCCGAGACATATGTATATGAGAGTTGAAACTGAATGAGGTTGAATCTGATCTGAAATGATGTTGTGCTGGCGAAACAAATGATGCTGCAAGTTACTGTTGAAACTATTAGATCACATAATATTAAGCTACTACAAAACCGAGGTACAATTCTTACCATGCGAATGAATGTGTTGAACTCGAGCACGGAAAGAAATAATTGGATTACCCGCCATTAATGTATGTCGTTAACCAATGTGAAGCAAATAAACTTTGATGACAGTGAGATCTAAAGTACCTTAGTGCATCTTGACAGGTATGAATGGATGTGATGGAGTCGAGTCACCTGCAAGATTTGTCAATTAATAGGAATTGATGAATCCCCATGATTAACAACAAGGAAATCTTCCATTGATTCATGCAGATCCCAGGGAACTATAAAACTCTAATCTTGATCCCATGTGATGTGTTGGAGTCGATGGGACAAGACCATTGGAAGGTGGACCTTAATGAATTCCACATCATCCAATATTAGTACAAAATAAATGATTGTGAAGAATCATAGTGAAAAATAGAACCAACATGAAACTCATAAATGGAAAGTATATGTGAAGTCATGATGTAGTAGTGATAGAAAATAAAAAGGTTAAGGTTGACTACATAAGCAATGGAAATTTGGACTTCGACATGAATTGATTTTTAGAGCTTTGAAAGGAGGAGGGAGAATGAATATATCATAGCACAATTGGATTCTTGAGAGGTTTCTTTTGGAGGCAAATGGTATGACAAGTGTGATGAGCTTATCTCCTTCAAGCTCTCATTGAGACACGTTTTTTTCTTAAAAGATTGTGATCTTTGAAAATCAGTTTTGTATAAAGTAGTATTTATTATTGTCCTCGAACTTGAAAAAGACTTAGCACTAATCTGCAATAAAACGTGGGATCTACAATTCACAAAGAGTGCTTAATGAAACAAATTCAAGGAAAAATAAAATACATTTTTACCTGTCGGCAGTAGCGCAGCTTAGACTATCTCCTTTTGTTGATGTCTCTTTTGAGTGATTTAAAAAACCAGATTAGATCTAATTACTATAATTTTGTTTTGAGGAAGGATTTTTGTAACAAATAGAGTTAAATTAAATTTTGAAAATTGAAGACAAAAAATGATTTAAGCATTTTGTTCAAATAGTCAACAACTCCAAAGCATTCCTCAAAACATCTCATAGCCATTCCTTATATTTATACTTTCTGATCTTCCAGATCACAACAAGGCGCAGGAAGAGAGCATACTTATTTGAAAATAAAAACTAAAAAACAAAAGCATGGTTTTATTCTGTTATTCTATCCTACCCTATTCTACTTGGAAATATAAAAATTGTTCAAGTGTATGGATATTCCAATGTAACCACATGCGTAACATGATTATAAACATATTCACACTCAAGTTTGAAAATATATTTAAATCATATGAGAGTGTGAGAGACCAACTGCGGGAGATAATGTGATACAAATAAGGAAGGAACAATGGAAGAATGATGTGACCTGGTAACTACTTCGAACCATCTTTCAAAAGCACTATGATATTCTTGATTCCCTTCTTGGTTTAGATCACACTGCATCTCCTCTTTGGCCTCCTCGATCTCAGGTTCGAATGATTGCTCCTCATTATATATATGTGACTCATGGAATGCTGGTTCTTGTTTCACTTCTGGAGAGGTGGATAAGTTTTTTACTACTGTCAAGATGTGCTCTTCTTGAGAAGAAGAAATCCTAGCTGCTGCTAGGATTTGAGTGAGTTCTTCCAAACTTATGTTCATCCTTGAATCCATCTTGCTATTACTCCTCTCTTCATAAATGGATTAGTAGAAGGAGGGGGGTTCTTACATCACCCAAAATTTAACTACAATATGAATTTAAAACTAAATGAATTAAACTAGCTACATAAATAAAACCACTCTTGCAGAAAAGAAATAACACACACTTGCAAAAATGGAAATCACGCCACCCTTAAAAGAAAATTCAATCAAATGAAAAAAAATCATGCATCTTACATGCCCTGACTCTTATGAGGCTGAGCCCGTTACAGTATGTCAAAGGATGCATAGCTCTTCACTGCATCTTACCACCCAGACACCCTAGAATCAGGAACACATCTACCATGCTCTACTTTAACAATGCATATACAAAACAATGTCAGATGTACTTTTGCACCATTGATGACTTCCCCGACAAAGGCACCAAAATGTTGGGCGGATTAATTGTCTACTTAAATAAACAACTGAAATTCCCAGAACATTAATTGTCAACCCGAGGAAGTATTTTATTTCAAATCTATCGTGCAATATCTATGCAAGCACAATTTCTACCTGACACTATTGATCTATTGGTATGAAATCACAACTCATTGTAAACTAAATCACACCTTCTTGAAGGGAAATCAAACCTCAAACTTATTCATAAAACCACACTGTAAATCTAATCATTCTTCAAACAAAATCAACTCTTATGAAGCAAGATCTAATTACATAAATCTAAAAGAAGTGCTATGTTGGCCAACGATCTATCAAAAAGAAATTAACATGAATAACAAAAAAGATAAATCTAACAATGAATGGAAGCAAGAACTAAATGATAAACAAATTCACACACTTACAATCAACACTACCATCATCTGCTCAGGGAAGAGCGCCCTTCCTCCACTGAGCAGAGCTGGATCTCCACAATGAAACGCTACAACTTCAGAATTAAGAAACTCCAGCATGTATTATCATAATGAAAATTATTACAATAGAGTTTGGATCAAATCCTACAGCATAACATTTCTTGCTCTCCCTCCCCTCCATGATATTGATTACATATTTATACATAAAAATCATTCATGAGGATGAGGAATTGAATTCCCAACTTGGAATTTGTTTTAACAAATTTGCTAATTTGAAAACCGGCTGTAACTGCAAATCTGAGAATTACACGTTTAGAGAACCAGTCGTATCTCTCAAACCGTGGATTTTTGGGGGAGTTTCCTCATGATTCAAGTAATTGAGTTCGTTTTGCATAAAACGCATGTCCCATATTTATGATATTCTTCTTCATATGCCCGCAAATCGCAACACAAATCAATGTGTTATTATCTGACACATGTTTTTGGTTGGAACCATTTGATCATGAGCTGGAGGCTTCCATGCTGGACTTGGGCACGAATTGAAATCACAAATCCACGTAATCAATCCTAAGAATGAAACCATGTTGTGAATCTCCATGTGGACGTGTGCTAGCATGCCAACTTTGGAGGCTTGAACCATGAGTGCTACTATTGTTAATATGAAAAATCACTCCACAAACCGTCATAAGTAAAATTATGCATAATAGTCTTCAATTCATCAAAAATAAAGGAAAATAATCATTATTAACCACTAAAGAATCAATGAGACTAATATGGTATTTTCCGAGCAGTTAAAACAAATGGATGGAAAATGGAATGATAAATGGGCAATAATAAGAAGAAGATGGATGAGATAGGTGTCGCTAAGTAATGAAAATAGGGACAAATCTGTGACCCAATAGATATTTGTTCCTTACAATGTTTACATATGGAATTATGGTATTAACAACACTAGGTCATCGAAAGAACTTAAGCACAATTGATACTTGGATACAAGTTCCCCCAGGGACAATTAAAAATGCATGATCCACTTGGATTGGTAAGTAAGTGTTGTAATATGATTGGATTAGTTTGTCTTTATCTACATGACAATTGGGAGGATGATCAACAATATGAAAACGTTGAATCTTGGGATGAAATTGTGATCAGAAGAAAATCCAGGGTATAGACAAACATGGTTGAATATTTTGAAGCTCCAAATGAATATTTGAGGGAAAAGAAGGAGCAAAAAGTGAAATATAATGAAGAGTTAAAGTCTAAGAAAGAATAGGAACAAAGAGCCAGTGAGGAAAGGAAATAAAAAGATGATCAAGATATTATCAAAGAAGTAGAGAGAAATAAAGTTGAAGAAGAATAGAAAAAAATTACATAAGAGATGGAAGCAAAAAGAATTATAAACAAACCACAAAGAAAATAAATCTAAAGAAGGAGCTGGAAGGAAAGAAATAGAAAATAAAATTGAACAAGATGTTGAACTCCAAGAGTTATCAAGTAGGAATTTTTTTATGCTAGCGAAACTATTGAAGTGCCAACACAAAGCACCCCTGCACAGTCAGCTGCAACAAAATATAAAGAAAAAGATGTAGTTATGGAAGATTTCGTTACCCCCAACAACCTAGAGAATATTCTTTCTTGGGGTAATCAAGAAATTCTCGAACCTGTAGATGAAGTTGCATATTTGGAGTTGATTTCTTACAATAAGACGAAAAAATCAATTGTGAGACAAGTTCAAAGGAAAATAAAAATTGATGTTGACAAATTTATTGTTTGTACTACAGAGGAATAGGTAATGGATACAAGAAATGATAAGCTTTAAGATATACTAAATGCAAGTTTAGTTTTGTTCCAGGCTATTATAGATTAATCCCAAAAAGAGACATAGGATGCCGGTAAACTATAAAAACAAATTGCTCATTTAGAAAATCAAGTTATGTATTATAAATCTGCTCAAAGCACAATGCTTGCTTTCCTAGAATATGATTTAGAGAAATCCCAATTAAATGTTTAGATTGTACATGGTTTTTATATTAAAGCATTTAAATTTCAAGAATATACTTTACAACTTTCTATTTTATACCAGGAAAATATAAAATGGAATGAGTTAGAGGAAAAAGTAAAAGAGCATGTTTGCTTCATCAAATAAGCTCAAATCACATAAGGAATGAAGCTCATGATATGATAATTTTGACTAAAGATGAAGTTCATGGACTTGAATATGATGTTAACTATTGGGTAGGATGGTAAGAGGAGCACAAAATATATTTGAATATGAATGGCTTAATTGTATCAAGATCTAGGATTTTATTGTAGATACCACCAAACAATGCAATTTTCAACCCTTTGGACCACCAGAAGACTTTTTTGTTGCTCAATATGTTCCTACGACATTACAAGATGAAAATGATTAAAAACATAAAGTTGAATTACAACAAATTTCTCATGTTCAGAAGGAGGGAGCACCCTAAGAAATATATTTTTGATGAAGCTAACAAAAATGGAGAATTTTAGGGGTGAAATTTATTCCATGGGCTAATTTTTGAGGTTTTTTCGAAAAAAATATTTGCCATTTTCCATTTTTTTAATATTATGATTTGCCCAAATTCCATAGGATTAAAATTTTTTACCCTAAAAATTGTCAAAATTGTCCAAAAACTATATAAAATACTTAGAAATTTGAATATTTTTTTTTTAAATATCGCCAAACATTTTATGGTTGGAAAATTGATAATTAGTAAGATTCGCCAAGGTTTCTACACTTTCAGAAAATTATGGATCCTTACAATTTTCCTTGCTAACAAGGTAGCAAACATTCATTGTGCTTTACCATAGGTGGAAAATAACATAAAAAGATATATGATTTAGTTACTAGACATAAGGGTCCCACTTAGACAACACAAATTCCCCATTTTGATTTATGTAATTAATTTTTTGATAAGTGGGGGAAATATGAGGAAGAGTTAGAAAAACAACTTGAACAAAACTATCCAAGGGGTTAAGTTTAAGAACAAATTTGTTATTTTAACTACCTTTTGAACCAAGTATTCTTTAGGAGTTATGATCCGTAAACTGCCATGGATATTCCACTAGAATAGTTCATCACAATTGATCTTATAACTTAATACATTGTGTTAGATTAATTCCACAAAATGGTACATAAATTGAAACTAAAAGGAAAATAACTACAGAAAAATAACACATCCACACAAATAACACAAGATATACCTTGGGAAAACCCACTATGAAGAAAAACCTAGCCAAAAGTGAGGACTATGCCTAGCTCTTTTCTTCTCTAAAATGCAATGCAAATAAAAAGAAAGTGGTACTCACTGTGGAATTACCTCTGACAATGTGGCATGCATGGCTACTACATGATCTCCTAGTTTCTTTGTTATGCTCTAATATCCATTCCATTAATGTTTATCAACTACGGAACAACACAATAATATCATCATAAATGGAACCCCTTTTCCTCCTAATGGCCTGATATTTAGCATAGCCCGATAGCCATCTAGGGTTAGTTGTAGGGTTTGTGCATGCATCAACTCTTGACTAGGGTTAGGATTTTAGACCCTCTAGAATGTTCTTGAAAGTCCACACATTACTAGCTCCACATGTGTGGGTAATAAGAGAAGACGTGGAATCCACTTGGTACCATGGTGGCTAACTAGATAGGTCAACTTGTGGGACCTACAAGCCAAGTAAGACCTACCCCTAAAATGGGCCCTACAACCCAATTCATCTACTTGTTTTGTCCAAAAAACACCAAAATAGATGACAAATTATATATTGATCCAATTTGGGTCATACCTAACCATTTTGAGAGGATTTTGGTCCCCAAAATATTTTACTAAATGAGGTGAGGAATGTTTTCCTATACCTTCTCCCCAGAGTACCATTTAGCATTTCCTGTAATTTATCCTTTGAACCCATTTCAACAAAGTTCATATTGCCCCTCTCTTGTAGTTCTAGACTTCTTATGCAAAACTATGTCTTCTTCCAAATTTTCTGGATCATTAGGTGATAACTCCTCTATGGTAGGTAGCACCTACTCTTCCTCATAATATAACATGGAAGGCTTATAGAGTTTCAAATTTCCCACATACACCACTGAGTAAATGCACATGTATGTGGGTATATTGAGTTTGTAGGAATTATCTCCCACCTTCTCTTATACCTCAAAAGGGACATACCATAGAGCCTTGATCTTCTTACCATGACCCTATAGTGTTTCCTTGTTAAGTTGTAACCAAAATCTATCCCCTGCTCTAAATGATTTCTCAACCCTGTGTTGGTCATGTCTGGCCTTGTACTTTTCCCATGACTTCTTCAATGTTTCCTATACTTGTAAATGGATTTTCTTGATCTTGTCAATGAATTTTTCAGCTCTTAATTATTCACCTATAACGCTTTCCCTCACTCCCCTTTGTTTTCCATATACAACATCTAGAGGTGAGAGTGGAATATATCCAAAACATGTTTCAAAAGGGTTCCTACGAATGGAAGTGTGGACTTCTCTATTATAAGAGTGATGGATATATATCATGTTTTCATCCCAAGTCTTCAGATGCTTTTGATTGTAACCCATCAAAAGTTGCACCAAAGTCCTATTGAATACTTGTGTTTATCCATCTGTTTGTGGATAAAATGTTGTAGATATCTTCAACTTAGTGTCCATCTTCTCCAAAAGTATAGTCTAAAAGGAATTGAGAAATGTGATATCATTATCTGAGATGATGCTCCTTGATACCCCCAAGTGCACCCAAACCTACTTAAAGAACATGTGCACTACTTCTTGTCCTTTGATGGTGTTTTTACAAGGCATAATAATGTGCATCTTACTAAATATGTCAATGTCCACAAATAAATAGTAATGTCCCTTCCTAGTGATTGGTAATCCACCCACAAAATCCATGGAAATGCTTTCCCAAGGTCAAGTGGGTACAAATAAGGGATGGTATATACCTTGTTTTCTATTACTAGGATTGCTAGTACAACAAAGTACCCTCTATATACCATGCTACATCTTCTCGCATTTTGGGCCAATACACATACCTTTCTAAGTTAGCAACTATATTCTGAACAATAAAATGACCCGCAACTTTGGAGGTGTGCACCTCTCTGACAAGCTACAATATTTCATCTTTAGGAATGCAGAGCTTTTCTAACTTGTAGAGTATAACCCATAATGGAGATGATAGTCAGCATTATTATCACCTTCTTCTACATGAAATTGGTCATGTAGCTTTTGAAACACCTCCTTGAATTCCTCATCTTCTATGTGTCCCTCTTTGTATGCATCATGGGTAAAAGGTTCCATGTGCATACGAGTCCCAAAAAATGTAATATTGGATGTGGGTGGCCTTGAAAGCATGTCTTCCAACTTATTAGTTCTTCCCTTCTTAATCTTAATGACTAGATGACACTATTGCAAAAATCCCATCCACTTGTAATGTGTAGTTTGTTGTTGCTTACTCTAGGCTTGCAATCTTGTAGTGGTCGTTGGTTTGTGTGGATAATTGTTTCCTTTCCCATCAAATAGTGCTTGCACTTCTTAACAACTTAAACCAGGGCATAGATTTCCTTATCATAGGTAGGGTAGTTCAAGACTCCCCCATGAAACATTTCAAAATGACAACATACCAACTTCTATGATGTACAATTAAAATGCACATCATAGAACAAATAGGTACAATGAAAAATTGTAGTATATTATATTCAATTACACTCTAAATTTCACAAAAAATGAAAAAATAGTCGTACGATCGCTAACATTCTTAGATCTATTGTGACTAATACCCCTAGAACTTTCTCCCTATTGCATTGAATGCAAGTAGTTCATATCTAGGTATGGTGTCTCTTTTTTGTTATAGTTTTTATAAACACCACAAGTTTTTTTAATCATGATTTTCTACAAGATAAACCCAATTTTAGTAACTAATGATTAGAATTACAAATACAAATCTTAATAAAATAACTACATATGTTCCAATATTCTATAAATATAATAGAGTATGTAATTACAAATCACTGGGGGATTCTTGATTATGCCTTCATCAAATGAAATTATTTTACATTTTCTTCTTTGATGTTCCTCCTCTCTTTCCCGTTGAACTTTGGTTGTCATTGATGTCAAAGATGACTTAGTATCCATGTGCTATTTTGAAGAAGTAGATAAAAATATGTGAGAAAGTCCCTAATCCCATCTAGCTAGTTGTGCTACTTCAAAGTTGATGTTGATAATATTTTTCCATTCTGAAGAAGTACATAAAAACATGTATGCAAGTCTTGCAAGTGCGCAAGACCCACCAAGAAATGGTACTTCAAGGGCGTAAGACCCAACACATAGTAGTTCCCAAGTGCGCAAGTCCCACTATGCTAAGGAACTAGTGTGCGCAATACCCTCAAGTCATGATACCTCAGTTGCGCAGATAAAGACAAGTGGCAGATGCATGAGTAAGCTTGAGAATGAAGAAAGGAAGAAGGGATGTTATCGTCCAACTTGTGGACACATTGTCTGAACAAGTTGAGTATAAATAAGAAGCAAAGTTGATGAGTGAAAAGTAAGCTTGAAGATGAACAAGAGATAATATTATGAATTGGAAAGCTTCAAATTATTGGGGTATCAATGGCTCGTTGATCTGGAACAACATGATCTAGCAGAGAGCCAAGTGTGCAAGAACATAAGATTAGTACAACAAATGATGTGCAGTATGATATAGTATATGATACAAATGCGCAAGAACAAAAGAGCAATACAATAGATGATGCACATAATCAGATGAATATGTAGTTGCACAAAAATAGAACAATATGTTGAACAACACACATATTGCAAAAGCATATGAAATATGAGAACCATTGTGAAATATTGAAGAAGGAGAAGTGAAGTAAGAGAATAAATTATGATGAAGTGCAGCAGTTGCATGGAGCATAACATATAGAAGGTACACGCAAAGAAAAGTAATGCAACAAGTCTGAGGTGTGCGTAGATCAACATACATAAATACGAACTTCTACAGTCATATCAAGGTGGCAGGAAGGGGCAATGATATGGAGTTGGTGCTTCCTTCAGGTTGGGTCCTATAAATCAATGGGGTCGGTGCCCCCTTCCAGTTGGTGCTGATAAATGAGGGAGTTGGTGCTTCCTTCAGGTTGAAGCTTTTAAATCAAGGGGTTGGAGCCTCCTTCCAGTTGGTGCTGGAGAATATTAGAAGTTGATGCTTCCTATGAATGTAATATTTATTATATAAGAAATCATTCTGTGGTTTTCTTCGGTTTAGGTTTCCATGTTAAATCTTTGTGCTCTATGTCTTATGTATGTGGTGATGAATGACATTGGTTATGGTGAATACTTAATATAAGTACCATTTGAATTTGATAGAAGTGAAAATTATTTAAAACCGTGCTTAATACTGATTCACCCCCCTCTCAGTATTAATAAGATTTCTAACAATTGGCATCTGAGAAGGTATATTCATTAAAAAATTAACAACTGGAAGATAGATTTTTGCACATATATGGAAAAATAGGAAGGACTCTCAACCAACGTATCACCCAGGTTTTATGGCTCAAACTACACTTTTGGTGAATAAGAATGGAGGTGTATCTGCAGTCTCTTGGTGTTAATGTATGGCAGTCGATTGAAAATGGCTATAATGTTCCTGTAACTACACCAGTTGATCCAACTGAAATAAGGTAGTATGGATATAATGCAAGGACTAGGAGTGCATTATTATGTGGATTAACAGAATTTGAATTCACCAAGGTCATGCATTGTACTTCAACAAAATAGGTATGGGACAAACTCAAAAATATCTATGAAGGATATGAAAATGTCAAGAAGGCAAAACAATAGACTTATTATGGACATTTTTAATCTTTGAAGATGAAAGAAGAAGAAAATATTGCATCATATATTCTTTGATTCGATGAGATATTCAACACCATCAAAGGTATTGGAGTCCAAATAGCCGAAGAAGCGGTTGTACAAAAGATACTCAGAACTATACCACCGATATTTGACTCCAAGGTGTCAGTTCTACAGGATAGAACTGATCTAGACAAATTAACAAAAGATGAGCTTCAACCTTCAGAGCCACCAAGAAAGTAAATTGCAACAAACATGAGCATAACTAGAGCTCATCTGATGAATAAGATGAGGAAGAGACAAACTTTGTAAGGAAGTTAAAAAGAGGGTGTGGCAAGTACAATGGTAATTTACCCTTAAAATGTTTTGAATGTGGTAGAGTAGGTCATTTTGCTTCAAAGTGTCCTTACAAAGAAGGTATAGATAGTGACAGTGAATAATATGCCAATTACAAAGAATGAAGGATGACACATCAACATGACAAAACTGAAAACATAAAGAAGTTCCCTAAATAGAGGAAGAGTTTGTACTCTAGGGTAGATAGTAGTCCATCTGAAGAAGGTGATTATGATGATAGTTCAAGAGAAGTGATTTTCATGGCATTTCTAGAAGATGAAGGCTCAGAATAAAGGAAAAAATAGTGTTCTTGTATCAAGAAAGAAACATCAGATACACATGAAAGTCTATCAGGAACATTAAGTAAGTAATTTTACAATGGGATTTATAATTCACCTTCAAAATATGTTGCAAAAATTGGATCAGACAACCAGTCTGAAGGTGAAGAAATTCCAGAATTCGACTGGGAAGGTGAACTGATTAGTTCCCTAGAAGAATTAAACAAATCGAGAAAGAAGAAAAAAATTTTGCAGGATCATCCATCAAAATATGAAGAACGAGTCAAGAAAGATAAGGAAATTCAAGAATCACTTGAAAAAAAGGTGAGCAAAAAGGAAATGGATCTTGAGAAACAATTAGACTGTGCAATACATAAAATCAGGAAGCTTGAATAAGAGAGGTCTATATTGAAAGTATCATTGGAAAAATCAAAACATGAAAATGAGCCATTTACAAATCATCTCGAGCAAAGGAATATATATATATCTCACTTAAAAGGGGAACAAGCTCAAGGATACTTCAAGAATGATAACTCGGACTATGGAAATCCAGGAAATGACAAGACTTGTCTTAAAGAGGAAATGGAGAACAAATTCAATAATCACACATCAATACTGGACAAGATATTGAACAATTAGAGATCACCAACAGAGAAATCAGGGCTTGGCTATGATAATACAACTAAGAATATCTGCAACAACAAGTACATTTCATATGCAAATCAAATGAAGCCACTTCAATCCAGGTATGATAGTTCTCTAAATGGTTACAATTTTTTCCGTTACACCGATAGAAGAAGGTTCAATACATTGAAGTTATCGAGGTACAACTACAATGGACATATTGCAAAATACTGTCATATTGTGAGATGTTCTACTTGTGATGGTTTTGGACACAAGGCTCAATATTGTCTAAGAACAGAAAATCATTCAAAAAGAAATAATTCACATAACATCAACAACAAGATATGGATTGAAAAGGAAAGAATTCATGTGGAGTATAAAAAAGGGTGTGCGCACATTAAAAGATGGGAAAAGAAAATTCCTCAAGCTTGTATAGTTGAAGCAAATAATCCAAGTAGTTCTCAAGCAACAAATGATTGCTTCCTATCTTGCTAATCTTCAAAAGGTTGAGTAATATACTTGAATTCAAACACGCTATTCATTAGGAATTCAAGGAAAGAATTAGTAGGTATTGCATCCAGAAAACATCTGAATCTTGTTACATAAAGTTGCACTGATATAAAGTTGTAAAGAAAACGCTCATATATCCTTAAGGAAAAGTAAAAAATATCGCCATAGTCAATTATTTGCAAAGATGTTTTGAGGTAAAACCATCACACAAAGAATACATTCATGCTATTTTTGAAAGGACACAGATAAGTATTACTATTGACAAACATAATTTCCGTTTGAGTGATTACTAATGCGCAAATACAACACTTCTACATAATCAGAGTTTGTATTGCATTCAAAATATGCTATTACAGGAAGCAAAAGAGCACATATTAAGACCTTTGTCATGGAAATCAGAGTTGAAGTATTCGAAAGAAATCATGTTGCGAAGGTCTAACAATGACCGAAGTACATCTGAGAATAGAAGTAGCATTGAACAAAATATACAATTACAAAATCAACTTAGAGCTAAAGCTCGAGGTCTAGCTCTGTGACATGGTTGGATGGTTGCTGAAATAAGTGAAGCTCAAGGTCTGGTGAAGGTTGCTTGACGAACTCAGGAGCTTCAGAAGTTGAAAAAGTTGCAAGGTTGAAGAAGGCTTGTTGGAATTACACAGCTCCATCTGAATCGAATTCAATAAGTCAAAAGTTTGCTTTTGTTGTCTCTCTAGGAATTCAATTCTCCTCTTTAGAACCAGAATCTCCTCTGAATTGCCTTGATTAATCTATAACTGGGTATACCATTTCATGACATCTGATTCTTGCATATGAGACTACCAAATCCCCATCTCTATTTTTAGTTTCGTGAAATCATCCTGTTGCGACTGAACCAGTGAATGAAGACTTCCTAATGGATTGCTAAATCTGTGAAAATGAGTAGACATGGAAAAAGAAGCCACAACACTCAGAATTGGGAAATTAAATAAGCTCGAAAAGGGAATGTCAATGAACCATGATGAAAGACAAGGCCACACACAACTCACAAATAGATTTTGAAAATGTCTACTGCACACGTCAAAATAAAGTGAAGGAACGTTGAAGCTAACTGTATTCATAACCGCTCACTTGGAAGTAGACTGGGAATACGTCAAAGTTAATTGCATTTATGGAAACACGTAATGATATGAATTAATAATATAGGGCTAAAGGGAAAAAATGGAAAATTGAACTTATCGTTCTGTATGATTGAATTGATATCGTCTAAAAGGCTAGAGTACGGTGACAGCATGTCATATATTATGCACGAGTTATAAATCACATCGAATAGTTGTAAATACAATTGACATATGGAAATATGTGCAACATCAAGGATGGATTTTTAGAATATATGACAAGATATGTGAATTCAGGAAGAAAATGTGTGTCATTAATATCTGCATTAATGAAGATGTATTTAGTTAATGATGAAAACTCTCTATCGTGATGAAAACCTATCACAGCGTAGTGGATGCAACAAAAGGAAGAAATGAAAGTAGGAAGAAGTCAACATAAAATATAATGCGAAGACGAAGTATAAGGAAATTGCAATTGCACAAGTAGAGAACTACGTGGAAACAAGAAGATGAATAAAGAAGCATGAAATTTTGATACTTGAACAAAAGATTAAATGTAATAAGAACAAAACTTCAAGTTAAAAGGAAATTGACAACCATGCAGGGGAATCATATATTTAACTGAGACAACTACATAGATAGTGATAAGTGTACAGGTTGCAGGGAGACTTAGTGTCACGCAGTAGCAACAACAAAAGGAAAGGGAATAAAGCACGAGGCCAGGGGGAGTAATCAAAACAAATAATGGCATGACTAGTCAAATGAGGTGAGCATGAAAGCCAATGCAAATCCAAAGTATAAGTTCAGAAGAGAACCTAAAATTGTGCATGGGAAGCACCTCTTTTCCATTGATATCAAAGGGGGAGATATACCATGAAGCATGAATCAATGATAGAGAATTGCGTAGGAATGACAAAGAAATGAAAAATAACATAGAATTACTAATTGAAGGTTGTGCAATAGAGAAAAGGTTCAAACTGGAAAGAACACAAGAGGGGTATTGTATTGTGTGCAAACATAATAGAGGAATTCATGATCAGGAGGAGCACAACTTCATAAGGTGTTGAAATCAATGCAAAAGGGGGATATTGTTGAACTTTGGTTGTAATTGATGTCAAATATGACTTAGTATCCATATTCCATTTTGAAGAAGTACATAAAACTATGTGCGCAAGTCCCTAATCCCATATAGCTAGTTGTGGTACTTCAAAGTTAATGTCAAAGAGGTGGTTGGACATGATAGTCTTTTAGATTTTGAATAAGTACATAAAAACATGTATGCAAGTCTCAGAAGTGCACAAGACCCACCAAGCATGGTACTTCAAGGGCATAAGACCCAACATGTAGCAGTTCCCAAGTGCGCAAGTCCCACTATGCTAATGAACTAGTGTGTGCAAGACCCACAAGTCATGATACCTCAGTTGCGCAGATCAAGACAAGTGGTTGATGCGTGAGTAAGCTTGATCGTGAAGAAAGGAAGAAGGGATGTTATCGTCCAACTTGTGGACACATTGTCTGAACAAGTTGAGTATAAATAAGAAGCAAAGTTTATGAGTGAAAAGTAAGCTTGAAGGTGAACAAGAGATAATATTCTGAATTGGAAAGCTACGAATTCTTGGGGTGTCAATGACTCATTGATCCAGAACAACATGATATAATAGAGATCCAAGTGCGCAAGAAGATAAGAGAAGTACAACAAATGATGCATAGGATGATATAATATATGATACAAATGCAAAAGAAAAAAAGAGCAGTACAATAGATGATGCACATAATCAGATGAATATGCAATTGCGCAAAAATAGAACAATATGTTGAACACCGCGCAGATTGTAGAAGCATATGAAATATGAGAACTCATGTGCAATACTGAAGTAGAATAAGTGAAGTATGCGAACAATTGATGATGAAGTGCAGTATTTTCATTGAGCAGAGAATATAGAAGGTGCATGCAAATAAAAGTAATGCAACAATTCTAAGGTGTGCGCAGATAAGAAGACAACAAGAAGAACTTATATAGTCATATCAAGGTGGTAGGAAGGGGAAAGGATAGGGATTTGGTGCTTCCTTCAGGTTGGATCTTGTAAATCAAGGGGATCAGTTCCTCCTTCCAATTGCTACTGGTAAATGATGCAGTTGATGCTTCCTTCATGTTGAAGCCTGTAAATCAAGGGGTTGGAGCCTCCTTCCAGTCGATGCTAGAGAATATTGGAAGTTGGTGCTTCCTATGAATGTAATATTTATTATATAGGAAAGCATTTTGTGGTTTTCTCCTGTTTGGGTTTCCATGTTAAATATTTGTGTTCAATGTCTTATGTATGTGTTGATGAATGGAATTGTTTATGGTGAATACATAATATAAGTACTGTTTGAATTTGGTAGAAGTGAAAATTATTTAAAACTAGGCTTAATACTGATTCACCCCCCCTCTCAGTATTTATAAGGTTTCCAACATTTCCAACATACAGGGTGATCGTATGAGGAATCTGCACCTCAATCCATACTACTTGTAGATCTATTACAATGATACACTAACTACATAAAATCCATGGAATAAACTATATGCATAGTTTGAATTTTACATTGACAATAAATGCACATAACCTCAACATATGTAGATATGTAGGGACTAACCATATAAATTAAAGACATATGCATAGACAAAGCCTCTAACTTCCTAACCCATTAACTAACAAACATTGAACCATTGATTTTATTAAATTTGTTTTTGTGAATTGTATTTTTGTATGAGGAACTAACAGTGTGTCATCTAATTACTATTTTATGTGGAGCAGATTCGAGTAGAATTATCCTTGAAGAGTAATATAAAGCTAGCTCAAAATGTAGTCAAAGAGAGGCAAGGTTTAGAGAACAAGCTACATTATGTATCCTTGGAAATGTTTCACATTATGGTATTAGAAATCTCTTTGCATCCACTATTTACAAGGTGAAAATTGAATTCACAACACCCAACTCTCCGTTGCAAAGTTCTATTTCCCATAAATCCATGGTAGGATTCCATCCTATAATGCAAGGCTACAATAAAGGGTCACCTATTATACTTAGTTCCAGTGGAGGTTCAACCATATTTTCAACTTCGTATTCTAACAAGTTTTTTATAGCATCTAAATAAAGTGATTATTTTACCTATGAGTTTGTTGGAATAAGAATCTCATCAATAACTATCCTAGATAATTAATTCAAAATATGTATGGGATACATAGTAATAATGTTGACACTTTTCTAGTAGTAGGTATATTTTCCACTACAAAAACCTCTCCTTAAATGGTTCCAACAATCCAGAAGGGGGGGGGGGGAGGGGGAGGGGGAGGGGGGAGGGGAGGGAACACTACTATGATGGGAATGCAAGCAACCAATGTGTTCTATGCCCAATCATACCCTCCTCAGTAGTAGCAACATAATGAAGTGGGACATTGAAGACATCCCAATTCTATTGTTCCTCCTCTTATGGTAAAATAGCAACAACTCAATGTTTTGTCATCTTTAGGGGTAAATTGCCAAAATATGCACCCAAACATGGTTCCATCATTCATTATCAAATGTAGAACCCAATATTTAGGATGCCAATGTAATGATGAATCCAATACAATTATGATAATGGTGTCCTAACCATTTGTTGGTGGTCTGCATTGGCACCACATTAGTCAAGAAACAAATCGACAATGTTGATAATTCTAACTAGGCATGCTTTAGAATATTTATCATCATTTATGATTTTCTCATATCTATTTAAATAGAATCATTCTACCTAAGGAATCGATATGAACTAATGATATCCTAAATAACATCCTTTTGCAATGCCTTTTCTACATTATAGCTAAAAAATGTGGCATCACTAACATAATATGTGGCCCTAACAAAGACTTGGAGGATGGTTTTTTACCAATACAAGGATAGCCAGAGCATGGTCACCTTGCATCCTCAATCATTCATGCATAAGTAATGGAATTCATAAGCCCTCCAATAACCTCTACCAAGTCCTTATAGTCCTTTGATTTAAATACAACTTTGAAATATATATCGAATTTTTGGAGAGACACAACTTTCTACAATGAGGCAAGTTCCCCAAGTAAAGATTGAGAACAGTCAACTCACAAAGAAATAGTTATTGTAATCACAAGTTTTGGAAGATTCAAATTCCCAAATAATTAATTTCACATAAATCTAAAACACTACATTGATTGTTCAAATCCTTCTAGCATGGTTGGTTTCAATGAGTCTTGTTCTATATGGCAACTCAAGTTCGAACCCCACAAGGTAGCTAGGAGGAGACACTTAAAATCCATCCACATTAAGGGTTAGTGTGTATTGGACAAAACTCACTATGGCTTGGGCGACCACTACAGACAGATGACTACCAGAAATTAACTCAATTATCAGAACTATGCTATTATAAATGACAATGCTAAGATAATGGAGAATGTAACCAACCTCGATCCAAACATTTGATGTAGATCCCCGTTGGAGCTTTCAATCCATGCACTTGAAACTGCAAATTAGTCTTGACAACCAATATACAACAAGTACATATAATATATAAATGACATTAACATCATCAATAGAAATGGTCCATGATATTATAACTAAACGCAACCCAATGTAGAATAAACAACATTTACAACATTAATGGACGAGAATATGAGTATTTCTATTAATAAACAAGAAGAAGTACAATGTGATACAACCTCTTTCCCGCAACCAATCTGAACCAAGATCTGGATCAATCCACTTGTGCCTCCACCACTTCAATCCTCCATGAATGGAAAACTCAAACTATGGTAGGAGTTTGGAAGGTGAACATAAGGGGTTCACAACTACAAGGATCAATGAGTGTAGACTCAAGATAGGGAAAAAATCCACTAGAGTTCTCTTGCTCTTCTTTCTCCTCCCGTCCATAAGCCACAGGTGCTCAATATATAGTCCTCTCAAAGGTAAGTGAAAGGACACATCGAGGCGTTTCTTGGGTAGATGGAGGGTCAAAGGTCACCCAATAACCGCTTTTTGGGAGTAAAAAGTAATAAACAAGTGATTTTTACCATTTTACATGCTACCCGCGGGCTATAGTGATGCAACTCGTGGGTACGTTGGCTATAGAGATGCAGCTAGCGTACAAGGGAAAAAATAGGGAAAAATAGTGTCTGAAGGATATAAAGTGGATCTGAGTCAGTGAAATGGATCCTGCAGGCCAAAGAATGCTGATGCTCACAAGGTGGAAGATTACGTTGTAACAGAGGCCCCCTAATGTGTGAGGTCAGAGACTGATGCTACGATGGCCGAAATACATTATAAAACTCAGAAGTGGAGTGATGGAAACATAAGTGGAAAGAGCAACTCACTTGTCATAATACAATAGTATCCCTGAATACATGTCGATATAGTACAACAATCTGATACAATGGCCATGAATATGCAGTACATAGTGAATACATGTCATAAGTGATTGTAGCCATGATACCTTTATAGTAAGATATGGTCTCCTGCTGAAAAGGAGACAACGAGTGCAAACTGGAGGTACAAACTACTGATATCTGAGAGGTGATATCTCAGATGTAAGGTCAAAGTCATAAGCAGCATATTGAATGCCACTATCGCCTCGGGTCTTCTACACAAGTCTTCGACGGTGCAAGTCCCATCAAGTGAATAAAGGAGTTGGGGTCGAACCTGATGTGACATCGTCTGATTACCGGTCAATGATGTATACCGTTAACAGACGCGAGATGACCCACCAATAATTAAAATGGGCATCAAGGCACAAAGCACAATCATCAGAGTGTGAATAGATGAGTTGAAGTCAAACACTAGGATGAATCCATCGATCAGGGGACATTGATGTATTCCCAAAACTGTCGATGGTAATGGAACCTGCCACTAATGACTGCAAGCCTCAAGGTACTCAACTGAACTCTAAGCCTCAAGATCCGAAATAAATGGGTTGAAGTCGACGGAACGAGACTCACTGGAAGGAGGGCATTAAGGCATCCCCCATCAACTAGCACGAGGTACCAACTACGCTGAAAGATTTGGAAGAACTCAGGTGAAACGGACTGACTCAATAAGGATGGACGACATGCAATAGTCAAGAGATATGAGGAGTGGCCGACACTGGTTTTAGGACTTCCTTTGAACAAGAGCATGAGCAGATGGATAGACTCAGGCAGCATAGACTCGATATAGACTGCGTGATGCAGGAGGCACCACAAAGGGATCCATAATGAGTGGAAGCTTAACCAATCGGTGGAGAAAACTGAGAAACAAGAACAGCTCCTAAGGTCCAACTATAGTCCCGAATCATAATGTATGGAGTGGAATGAATGCTCTGTTCAAAGGTGACACAACAGCTTCCAACTAGAAGTAGTAACCATAATCCCGTTCAACTTTTTGGAATATTTGATTTTTTTGGTCTTTTTCATATTTGGGAAAAGCTTCAAAAATAATAAAATTGCTTATAGTACAACAAGTGAGGGAACGAGTGTCAAAGAGCGAGCAGACTAGTCCCAAGCAGTGGAACATACCTATGATCAATGCAAGGAAGCATATGCAGGATGTGGACACTCGGGGGTGTGTTCCCTCCGGGTAAAGGGTCATCAAGCTACGAAAGATAAATTAAAGCTCTGCTTGGCTCGGAAGGTAAAGTGCTCGGGCACATGGCTAATAAGTGAGTAAGCGGGAACCGACATAAGGCTCAAGCGACAAGAAGGATAATGCAATGCAATCACAACTCGACATAAAAGGAGAGTCCTTTTTCGTAAAGTTAGTCTCTTCACCCGAAAAAGTGTAAATCAATGAGAGAAGAACTCTTCTAGTCACGTATGACTAGAGTATACCTTTTTCGTAATTAATCCACAAAGGTCTGAAAAAAGGGTAAACTTATACCTAAGTGAATGTCGCTTCAAATCCTTTAACGAGTCTGAAATGATAAGTATACTTGGAAATCTTGTTTGATTTGAAAAATTCTAACAAGGGCTTAAAAAATACTTTATAAAAATATTTTCCGTAAAGGTTTAATGAGCCTGAAAAAGTAAACTCGTGACCTTCTTACTATTTTTAACGAGCTCGAAGTAAAGGTGGAAGAATGCTTGTAATGGGGGCAGACGAGTGTCAGGGACATGCAAGACTAGTTCCAAGCGCATGGAACAAGGCTATGCATAATGCAAGGAACATGAGCAAGATAAGGACACTCAGGGGGTGTCTGCGAATTCGGATAGTAATAGTTTCAAATGCATCATAACAATGGGGAGGCCTAAACCTATATGCAAGGTTTTGAATATTCCTGCCATGGCCGAAGCAAATGTCGAAAAGGACCAGTAAACAAGTATAAGTCCAGCTAAGAATCCTGTCTCCAAGAAACATAAGTACCAAGAGCATCTCTAAAACATATGTAAAGAAAAATCTGATACAAGTCACTATGGTAGAAAATATTTCAACTTCACTATTATCACCCTCAGACATAATGCAGGGAGAACTAACCACTGAAGGTGCCATAGTACCAACACCCGAGGGACCAAAATGATCAACTTCGGAATGAAGAGCAAAGTTGAAGGACGTGGAGGAATCTGCAGTGGAAAATTCATCATCACGGGAGTTGGAAATTCTAGAAGTAGAATCGAACTCATCAGGATCACCGATTCGGGGATCTATAAGAGAGTCTATAGACTCATCACTAGGGAGATCAGACTTTAATGTCAAACCGGGGCTAGACAAAACTATGCCTGGATCAAAATCCAAATGCATGGCAGGTTGTACTCGAGGCTCATCTCATTCAATAAGATCAAGGGTGGGAAGGAAATAAAATTGATGATGAGAATCCTCCCAAGGCTTGTCATTACCATTCATGGCCTCAATAAAAACTTCATCTGAAGGTAGAATACCATCGAGGTAATCATGTGAACAAGATGGGTCGACTACACACGTGGGAAGCATAATGGGATCTTCTTCCCCTGTCCGTGAAGAAGAGAGATCCGGCTCTGAAGTAGCTTGTTGAATATCCTGGTAAACAAGCTCAGCTACAGATAGTGGCATAGACATCCCGACGTTCGTAATGTCTCCAGATGTAGAATTCATAGACGGTAAAGTCCACGGATCGTCAAAATATGAAGTCCATAACGGTACATTATGTGAAGGAGGAGACGCATTGTTGGAAATGGTTCTAATAAAATTCACGGGTGCGGTAAAATCATAAGTTCCCATCAATGATGGGTACATACCAACACCAATGTTCCTAGTTGCTGGCTGAGAATCAGTAACTTGCGGGATTATGGATTCCACGGATGCTGTGGACGGGGGATTAACGAAATCCAGCTGATCGATGGTCACAATCTTGCCTTCGTGAGGAAAGCAGATAACTCTGAATACAGTAGACACGACAGCCTTCATAGCATACATCCAATTTCGACCCAGTAAAAGGTTGTAGTCGATGGGTGCATCAACCACCTCGACTTCAATAGGCATAGATTTACCTCCAAAGCAGACAACAAGGGAAGGGATAATTCCATGCGGCTTAAATGACCGATCGTTGAATGCAGTGAGCGTGGTTCTAGACGTGAGTAGAGGAGGAGAGCCAAGAGATTTCCAACAAGTTAACGACATTACTGACGTAGAGGCACCTTTGTCAACCATAGTACATTTGACAAAACTCTGAAGGCACACCACTTGGATTTGAAAATCCACGTGGTAAGGTAAGCGAGGTTGAACATAAGTAGTATCGAACTTAATAACACTGGGATTTCCCCCATCCTGAACTCCTAATGCACTCAAAAGGGCATGCTTCTCAGAAGGACAGGTCTGCATGACTTCAAGAGCCGACATGGCACACGGAGTTTGGCCCAAATCTTATACAATGGAGTAGTTCTGGGAGGCTCGAGCATTAGGATTATGCATAGAGCGCTTGAGAACACCTTTTGGTATCCGCGACATATTAAAGGGCTTCTCGATATGCAAGGAATTGTCAGGATGAAGGGGAGGATCACTCCCCATATTGGGTTGTGGTGCATCATAATCACGTTGACGAGTAGCAACACTAACCTCCGACTGAACCATGTTCACACATCCATAACAACCAGTATTGGAAGAAGACCTTGCTGTCTCAGTAGGTCCATAACCAGCAGTGGGAGCATGTGAAGCCATGTTTTGGTGATGAGGTAGGGGATCCTTCAACACAGCCGGGCTCTGTGCCAAATGCTTCGATGCTTCTTCAATTCTAGAACATAAGTGAGTAAGATGGTCTTCCCCACAGAGCTTGCAAGGAAACTTCACCTTACGCCTAGGTTTACGGTCCTCACCAGCATTTCCGCCTTCCCGAGGAGGGTTGGCATTCTCTTTACAAGGGGTATTGAGATTGTTGTTATTGTTATTCGCATTGTTTCCACCCCTATGATTGTTTATCCCCTTTTTCTTAACACCAAGTTGTTGGTTACCTGACGGTTTTGTTGATTGCATATTGTGTACATCAGACTATGGGATGGAAGTGGACAAGGTGTGAACCTGTCCGGGAGTAGACTGGTTTAGTGACAAATTTTGCATTTGATTAGCTACCAAATCTATGGGGCGAGTGCTTGAGGATCCCACGATGCCATCGGCATGTGGTATAGGAACTGACATGGGCTCGTTTCGTGTTCTCGGTACGTCAGGAATAATATCATATAAAATGCCAGACTAAGAGTATAATAAGTCTAACTGCTGGACTTTCAAGATGGCTTGTTCCTCATTCATAATGCCGGACATCGAAACATCCTTAGAAATGTATGGGAGTAGAGACTTGAGGAACCATTCCAACAGGAACTCTGGAGGAATGTTGGCTTTCACTAACCTCTTCCGTCGGCGCCACTCTTGAATGTGGTCAGAAATATGTGTGGCCTTGTTCTAACGGAAGGTGGAAAAAAGTTCAGTACTGGTATCATAGCGAACCAACAACTAGAAATGGTCCAAGAAAACCAAAGCAATCTCTTTAAAACCCCTATAAGTGTTTCCAGGCAACTCGACATACCACTTCGTGGCTACCCCCGTGAGGGTGCGTTGAAATAGTCGCAATCTAACGGAATCATGATTCAATGAGTTGGAGGAGCACCAAAGGTGAAATGTTGTGACATGGTCTCCCGGATCCTCACCACCTTTCCCTTCAAACTTAGGAGTGTCCGAAGGGAGCTTGGTAGGGACCGGGGACCAAGTAGGGTCATGACACACCGGATCATTTGTGAGCTTCGAAAGATCTGGAAGATTCAAGCGTGCAAGGAATGGGAGTTGAGGCTGGAAAGCTTGATTATAGGCTCCCATAAAAGGTTGGTTGAACGGAACCAAATTATAAGATGGACCAAAAGTTTGACCATGAGGATTAAACTGCTGATAATGAGGACTTGACATACCATAAGCTTGACCATGGCCATAGGATTGATAACCTCCTCCTGCTTGACCCATTTGAGAGTAAGTAGGTATGTGCATGTTTTTGGCACCATATTGGGGCGGTGGGTTGTACTGGTGGCCAGCACCGACTGTGTTGTAGTAAGGGTTTCCACCATAAGTATGGGGCATATACGTACTATTCGTAGCGGGAATCGAGTTGTAATGACCATAATGGTATGGTATGTTCCCACCCCCAGCATTAGGATCAGCTTGAGCAGTTTTGTGGTGACCAGAAGCATGAGATGTATTACCAAACCCAACATTGGTGTTACGAGTAGCAGGGATGGTGGCGTTATGTCCATGTGGATAGGATATATTCCCACCTCCTACATTGGCATTACTAGTGGCGGTAGTGGATGCAAAAGTATGCGGTATATGTCCACCCCCATGGTTAGGAGGAGCATTAACATTTGCGAAAGTAGTCCTGGGTTGACGAGTAGCGGCATGTGTATTAGGTGGTGGATGGCGAGTCATGTTTCGAACAACGTTCCTATTAGGTTGGGAAATCCTAGGAGGTGGTCTTCTTCCAACATTAGCATTGTTAGGAGGAGCATGACCAATCCCCATACTATGTGTGTGAGTGCACAACGTAGTGTCCCCAGTGAGGGTAGTTCCCCTAGTGGGTATAGTATGGCTAACACCATGACTAGTCCCAGCATGACTACCAAACGTAGTGGAAGGATCAAATGTACTATAATTAGGCATACCAAAAGAGAGTGCGGTTGGGTTGACCATAGGACTAGTGTCGTCATGTAACTCTGGCATCCCGTGTCTATAATTGTGTGGAAACGAAGGAACGAACATGTCGTCTTGATCTTCGTCCTCCGGTAAGGTTGGCATCCCATAAAGATAATTATCCAGATTCGAAGGATCAAATGGATCGTGTTCAAACTGATTCGGCCAAACCGAACCAGGTTGAGTCTCAGGTGGATCACCCCCCCATGCCTCACGAGGAGTAGGGGAGTCTGCAGTGTGCTCGAATCTACCCGATGGAGTCATAGGTATATCTTCAGTATTGCAATGTGCAGCGGTCATGACGTCTCGGACATATGTCTCGTAAGAATCTGAAGACTCAGAGGGAGACCATCGGCATCCCCTAGCAACACGACGTGAAATATCGATAGGCTCTAAACCAGCCAACCGACGAAATCAGTGGAGAGTAGGGCTTCGTGCCACGATATCTCTGGAGAGAATCATAATGTCCCCTAAAGGCCAACTATCGATCAAAAACAGTAAATCAAAAGCACACACCTAGAGAAACTACAGCCAAGAGCAAACAAACAGAGTGGCAAAATGAGCTCCCGACACTAGAGCCGGTATGCCTCGCCAAGGAGAGGCTTGAGACTCCCAAACTATAGCCGGAGGTAACAAAATCAGTTATAGAGACACCCAGGCTTCACTGCGTGCACAGGGTCAAGTCCACTGTACAAACACAACTGTGTTGTCCAATCCCTATCTGACTCAGGACACAAACAACATAACCACTGCAAGTACCCTATGCAATACCTAGGTAAGGAAACTATGGTCACCACAATATAACCAATTCTCAGGGGGATAGTCGCAGGTGGGATCCGTCGTATGGGCAGGGTAGCTAAGCCCGAAGCACAAGAGGACGAACCTTCAGTACCCCCAGATACAAACAAATCCTGGAAATATCTCCCACGTTCAGCCGGTATCAGAGGGATATCCCTTCAACCAACCTCCCGTGACCTCGTGCTTAACTTTGGTTTGAGTAAGCTTCCTAAGAACACCGATATATACCATGGATTCCTCCACTCCCTGGTCAGACACCTAATATTTTGTCTAGTAGTCTTGGATTGTTAACTCACAATGATCTATTCCAAGACTCTAAACCTATGCTAGTTGTTGTACCCTATAAATTAAACCGGTCTAATCAATTTTAAGATTAAGCGTTAATTTTAATGGTTGTGATTACTCAAGGGATATGATCGTGAAACTAGTGATTTGTAAGACTCAATAGTATTCAAAATCATCAAATCCTAAACTCATCTATCCAATGAAAACAATGCCACTAACATGCACAATCAAACCAACGGTTTCAAAATAAATATGCAATCCTTTCATATTTTTCGATGTACAAGCAGAACCTAAATGAAAGCAGCAAGCACTCAATGCAAGATGCAGTACATGAAAATAATTTTTTTTTTTTTGTATTCTCTCTTATAAGCAAAAGGAAAATGTAAAACTATATGTATTTTTTTTGTATTTTTCAATATAAAGAAATGAAAAATTGAAGCAAAATCCTACGATTCAGTCACTGAAGTGCTGAGAAGATCACTAAGACAACCCAGCAGATCCCAAACAGTAAGACCTAGCAACAGGAATGAGCTCAAAAGGAAAAAATCAACAAGGCTAAATCCAAATATGGGTAAAAAACCAACAAGGCTCAACCAAGAGAAAAGAAGAGTTCTGGTCACAACCAAGGCATAGAACAGTCAAGAAATAGGCCAACAAAGACTCAGGATCATCCAAAGCCAACCTAGCAACAACCAAAAGTCACAAATTAACAAAATACGGAGTTGTATGCTACTGTCGAAGGAATACCTGCGGGTACCCACGAGCAGTAGAGTAAACAGAGGCGGGTGTACGTGGGTAGAGCTAAGCTATCCCATGGGTGAGAAAAGAAAAATGGGAAAATAAAGAGTCCAATGGCTCAGAAAAAAACAAGTTTTCTATAATGTATCTCAACAGCCAATCAGTGACACAGAGCTTCGACAAACAACAACTCTAATTATGGACTAATGCTCAAAAATCCCCAAACATGGATGTTTTCCCCAGCGGAGTCGCCATTTCTGTATTGGAGAAAACTCACTATGGCTTGGGGGACCACTACAGACAGCTAACTACCAGAAATTAACTCAATTCTCAGAACTATGCTATTATAAATGACAATGCTAAGATAATGGAGAATGTAACCAACCTCGATCCAAACGTTTGATGTAGATCCTCGTTGGAGCTTTCAATCCGTGCACTTGAATCTGCACATTAGTCTTGACAACCAATATACATCAAGGACATATAATATATAAACGACATTAACATCATCAATAGCAATGGTCCATGATATTATAAGTAAACTCAACCCAATGTAGAATAAACAACATTTACAACATTAATGGACGAGAATATGAGTATTTCTATTAATAAACAAGAAGAAGTACAATGTGATACGACCTCTTTCCGGCAACCAATCTAAACCAAGATCTGGATCAATCCACTTGTGCCTCCACCACTTCAATCCTCCATGAATGGAAAACTCAAACTATGGTAGGAGTTTGGAAGGTGAACATAAGGGGTTCACAACTATAAGGATCAATGAGTGTAGACTCAAGATAGGGAAAAAATCCACTAGAGTTCTCTTGCTCTTCTTTCTCCTCCCGTCCATAAGCCATATGTGCTCAATATATAGTCCTCTCAAAGGTAAGTGAAAGGACACATCGAGGCGTTTCTTGGGCAGATGGAGGGTCAAAGGTCACCCAATAACTGTTTTTTAAGAGTAAAAAGTAATAAACTAGTGATTTTTACCATTTTACATGCTACCCGTGGGCTATAGTGATGCAACTCGCGGGTACGCTGGCTATAGAGATGCAGCTAGCGTACAAGGGAAAAAATAGGGAAAAATAGTGTCTGAATGATATAAAGTGGATCTGAGTGAGTGAAATGGATCCTGCAGACCAAAGAATGCTGATGCTCACAAGGTGGAAGATTACGTTGTAACATAATGTGACCTATTCCAGGTGTGATTTTTAGGTGATTTTGATGGCTTAGATGCCCCTGGGTCACGGTTTCTTATACCATAGGATAGTCCCACATGTCATGGACAAAATAGGAAACAAAAAGATAAACAAATATGACATTGAGTTTATTGTACCAAAAACGTTGCTTTTCACATAAAACCTTAAGAGAAGGAGAAAAATTGAGATGCACAAAAGTATAAAGTAGAAGATTCAAATAAAAGAAAAAAATTCGTTCATTCCATATTCTCAATGATAATAGATATTAGCATATTGGATTTGGATAGGGGAGGGGGGTGAGGTGTGGGGGTAGGGTTGGAAATATGAAATAAGTGAATATTCACTTGTTTTTAATTTTGAAATAAATATTATGCAATGTTTTTTTAATGATGTGATGCTCTTCCTAGGCATACTTTCTCTAACTTGAAAAAATGCATAAGATGTTATCAAATAAGTTAATTAGGTGTATCTCAAATGGTTAAGAGTAAAATTTGTTGCCTCCCCCTACTAAAGTATAGATCTCACTTTTTGACATGTTTTCTCTTTTTGCATTGATTGTTGTTGAGATGTTGACCTGGCCTTGAGCTGTAAAGAATCCATTTTACTCTAGGTGCCATCCTCGGAATGAGGGGAAGTTCCCAATAGATTTACGTGGTAAATTCATTATGAAAAAAACCAGATTCTATCACATAACAAGAAACAAAATATATCTAAATGCATTGCTACAAACATCCAATTTCTTCATCCTTAATAGGCTCTTTTCCTCAATGAGAAAATAATTAGGAAATAAACTATTTAAAATTGATTTGATTATAATAGTGGGTGATTCTCAAGTAGAAATTAGGGAACTATTGAATGTTACCTTAGTACAATAAATGTGACTTTTTCTATAATTGATGAATGTTCAAGGATGCCATTCTTTAATGTTCTACTTCTCACTTAACATGTTTGATATAAAAATGTGGTGAATATATTACCATTAATTTTTATTTTTTCCATTCTACCAAAGTTCATAGATAAATATGTGACATTTATTAATTGATAAGAACCAAGTCTTCAACCTTTATTGCTCAACATTATTGAAGATATTAAGTAGTACAAAAATTCAAATACACACACACACACACACACACACACACATATATATATATAAAAGTTTAAAGGTTGTTTCAAACATTATGGAAATATTGAAGGTGTCCATGTTGAGGAGGTTGGAATTCATGGGACATGACTAGGGGAGAGAGAGAGAGAGAATGCTAATTTAATTGAAAAATTTATAGTAGAAATAACATCAAAGTCTTATCTTACCTTGGTAGAGGGAGAGTGGGAAAGGAAGATAAAAGGAAGAGGGGGAGGAGGAATTCTTAAAATCCTTTCTAGAAATGAGGTATGTGCTCTATTTTTAGGGTTAATGCTTAGGTAAGGACCATAGGTTCCTACAAGGAAAATTTTATGGGATTGAGGAGTCACTTGAACTAGATATTTTACTACCATTATGAGCTTCCCCTAGTGCCCCTCTATAATTGTGTCTATCATACATTCACTTGCTCTTTGGTGCATTTTTCAATACATATACAACTAGTTTATAAATTTACCACTTTTCAATAAAATCTTGGAGAAAATTATTGGATAATTATTGACCACTTTTTAATAGCACCTCCCTAGCAACAACCCCAAAATGTTGGAGAAAATTATTGGATAATTATTGACCACTTTTTAATAGCACCTCCCTACCAACAACCCTAAAATGTTGGAGAAAATTATTGGATAAAAATTCTTACAACATAAATCATCAATCCAGATCAGTAAACTTGTGAGTCATTGTGCAAAATATATGCAAAGAATATTCTTAAAGTGCTTTTTAGTGCTCCAAAACCTATAATTACTTCGCCAATTCATACAAAGCAAATGAAATCAATTGCAATTTCAATCAACTAATAACTAAGGTGTATTCCAATATTGTCAGGGAATTGAGTGACCTCCTATTAAGGTAAAAACATAGAACAATAATATGTAATTCATTTATTATTACCAACAATACTCTATTGAGTTTCACTTGACAAGTGTAATCAATGTTTGAAAAAAAACATCCTAAACTAGATCACACCAAAACCATAAAGAACCAAGATTAGCACTATTCCAGCTATGGGCTAATTATTTGACCCACAGATTAACACAATGGTGTTAATCAAGACTCTACAAGCCTCTGCTTAAGCTGATAATGATCCTATCTTACCAATGTTTAAACTCAAACTAACCATGAATAAATAAAATCCAAAATCCAAATCTCAGTGCTACAAGAAGTAAAACTGTGTTGATACAAAAACAGAGTAGCTACAAGAAATGAGATGGGTTACATGAAATAAAGCAATAAAAAAATTAACTAATAATTGCACATTCATGTAATCTACCACACCACACTTGCAAAGGAAAGAAACACGCACACAAGGAGTGGTTCTGGATTTGAAAGTGGCCCTTCCTTCACTAAGAACCGTGCTCAATACTTATTTAATGAAAACTCAGAGTTGAAGATCAAATAAGCATTGATCTGATTCTTGTATTAATGATAAAAAGGATTACAATAGAGTTACTTCATGTATGATATCACTATCTCCTTAATCTCCACCTAAATTCATATCGAAGGTATTATCCATATTTATACATCAATTGAGGTCCAAAATAATGAAACTACATAACATAGCTATAACCTGCATACATGGAAGTTATATGAAAAATAATTGCCATTGCATCCCAAAACTAATTCTATCCCCAACTTAGCATAAAAGAGTACGTGACTAAATAATTGTAGCAAGTATAGAAAATAGAAGTTAGGTCTTCATTCCAAGAATCCCATTACTAAAGGCATGGGATTTATAATTGATGCTCACACTGCAGGATCATAGGAAGAGATCACGAACCAGGTTTAGCGATATGTTGGAGCTAACTAGGATTGGTGTGGTGAACATATCATGATTTGGATGTAATTCTTTGTCAAACCCATATTCCCTTTTTCTACGTGTCAATCGAAAGTATCTCCAATTGCGCATCTATTACCAGATCCCTTGTGTTGCAGGAAGTATTGTGGTTACAGGATTCCCAATGGTTACCAGATTCGCTTAGGAGACCTGCTATAGGATCATACTTCCTATAATTTCATCAACTTAAACAACTTAATTCCCATTAAACTCAAAATAAATGAAAAAAAATAATATGAGATTAGATAGGAATCTTATACTTTTAGATTGTTATGGCATATTACATGCAAGACATAAGAAACTAGGATAACAGAGGTGTTATGACAAGGATATCTACAAGAAAATGAGGCAAAATAGTGTCCAAATATATGCCAAAAGTGGTCAATTCAGAGACCCTATAGGTGCATTTTTCAATGTATTCACAAGTAGTAACTGAGGTTGGGGTAGTTTAGGTTAGATTAGGGTTGTCTAGTGGGGTAGGAAAGTCTAGGTTTAGTTTATCTACGTTAGGTTAGCATATGATATAATAAATGTAAAGAATTTATGTTAAATAAGGTGCATGTTTCAAGGCTAAAAAATTAAAAAGAAATTCAAGTTTTCCAAAAAGGTAATAGTTATTTACTTGCTTTTATATCAAGATTGCAACATATATAATTTTCCCCTCTTGTAATTTTTTTGAATGGAGGATAATGGTCATAGTGACAATGGGCATGGTGATGGTCACAATGAACATGATGATGATGAGGATGATCACGAGGATGAGGATGAGGATGAGGATGGTGATGATGAATGAGGGTATTATGGTGTACTTGGATGAGAGAAAAAAACAAAGACAACAAATACATGACAAAGCTTGTGCAATTTACCAAGTTTTTTATGAATATGAAAAGTTGAACCAATATAGAAACAAATGATATTTTGCTTGGCAAGTCGTGGGAGTGGCACAATGTGAGATGCATGGTGTTGATGAAGCATGATGGTTATTGTGAAAATGAGCATGGGGATGGTGAAGCATGTTGGTGACGATGATGATGGATGAGGATCTTATGGTGTACTTGGAATAGAGTAAAAAACAAAGACAACAAATCCATGACAAAGCTTATGAAATTTATTGAGTTTTTTATGAATACAAAATGTTGAACCAATATAGAAACAATGAGGATGAGGATGATGATGTGTAACATCCCCAAATTTCGTAAAATTTTAAAATTTTTCTAAGCGGTCTATTCACCACTAACTATGCGGAAGTATAAAGTTTCAGCATTTAAATTTACTGTTTAAATAAAAAGCGACATTTAAACATCTCATAAATTATCATTAATTATTTAATTGTCTAAATGAAAATTAAATAGATAATATCGTAATACTTAGATATATAATTGTCAATATTTACATGTCGTAACGACATTCAGCTGAATCTATAATTCTATATTTGAATAGTGTAATGTTGCCTATTTTATCGTAATACGCTTACATAATTTCTTTGACTAGAAGAAGTATCACTGTCTTGTATATTAAATTCATTTGGCCCTAACATTTCATGTGTCGACATTTATTTAATTTGTCCTAAGTTGCTTGTATCATTGTGGGTTTTTTTGTGCTTATGAATTCAGGTGTAAGCTATGAGCTATTTGAGACGTTGAGTTGTTACTTAGTACTTAGGTGTCTTATGTCGTAATTTAACTCATTTATTCACGCTTTAGCTTAATGTAGATATGTTGGGAGTATAACCCTAAAAATTTATAAATAAGAATACTTTTGTTTGATAAGGAAATTTTGGTGTAAGCCTGAGACTTACTTAGCTTAATGCTAAAGCAATTCTACCTTCTATTTTGTATAGGTTACTGGTCTGATTTTAACTTAGCAAGAAAATGATACATTACATGTTTACAATTAAACCTCCATGGCAAAAATCATACCAAATCTATTTTGATAAGGGTTAATGGCAGAATAGTTTGCAAGGTCCAAAACTATACTAAAGTGGTGGCTTAAACCAATCTAATGTCATGGTTATGGAAATGATAGGTTCTTTTGATGGTGTATGTAATAGTTTACTCTGGAACATACCATGAACTTTATGGCCAACACACTTCTTCTTGGAATTAATAAAAGTATTGGGTAGAACTATATGAATGTGGATCCTAGGTCACCATCCAGCGCTATAATAAAATGTGCTTCCCAAATTATGTTATCAACTATAGCAAAATGGGTTTTAGATTTCAGGTTGGTGGATGACTATTCCAAAATTTATTACAATCATGTGAATGATATTAATGTTGTCTCAGGTATCCAAACCCTACTGCTACGTTTGGGGGTTTGGTCTTTTTTCATTATTGTTGTGTTTCTTCGTGGAGGAGGGAAGGCAAAGCCTTCTGTTAAATTTTCAGAATTTACTTCAATCTGATCTAGGATCTTAACTGAGAGAACAACATGTACAACAAATATACAGCATATCAATCATGGACACAATAATGCAAGCACACAAGAGACACAGAGTTTACTTGGGGAAAACCATAAAGGTGAAAAACCCCAATAACTTCCTTAGAGATAGATAGAGAAATGATACAACCAGAATACAATAGATAGTCTTCTCCTAGCAGCAGAGGCTCCTCCTCCACAAGTGCACCACTCTCCCAAGTGTGAGTGAGAGAATAGAATGTATAAAATGAGAGAGACACACTCTCTATTTATACACTAACTTGACTTGACCTTTACTCAACTAGGTCGGCCTCAACTTAACCACTTAACATAATGTTGACTGGGCCGACACCTAATAGGGTGGTATAATAACCCTTTGACCCACATGGTCGACCCCCAATAGGGTGGTCTAATAACCCATCAAGTATAAGTTACGACACTTACAATATAAATGACGACACTTCCGTATAGAGGAATAATAACATCTCTATAGGAATACAATATACACATATGTGAAATACATTCCGAAGTTACATATACATCAACACTCCCTCTTAACTAGGAAGGTATTTCTCGACACAGCTCTTCTAGCACAAGTCTTCTTCTTTGGATCATCATCGGTGAATCATCATCCTCGAATCATCGTCATCGTCACTGCTACTGCTATCTCAATCAATCTCTAAATCTACTCGTCATAGGAAGTTCTACAGAGCCAGTCCTTTTTCATACTGGATGTAGGCCCGCCACCTGCAGGTCTTCATCATCATTGGCCATATTGTGGAATCCTCAGGACTTATTACGTGCGTCACAAAACCTGGCTGCAGCATCCCAGGCTATTACGAGCACACAGCTCTACCTGTCGGATCTCCCAGGAGCACATTACATGTGACCCATCACAAAACCTGGCTGAAGCATCCCAGGATGTTACGAGCACACAGCTCTACCTGTCAGATCTCCCAGGAGCACATTACATGTGATCTCACCACAAAACCTAGCTGAAGCATCCCAGGTTGTTACGAGCACACAACTCTACTTGTCAGATCTCCTGGGAGTACATTACATGTGGTCCACCACAAAACCTGGCTGAAGCATCTGAGGCCTTGTTCATCCTGTCCAGATATCCCAGGAGCAAATTACATGTGGTCATGGCAAAACCTCGCAAGAGCATCCCAGGAATTATTACGGGCACACATCCCAACCTATCCGATCTCCCAGGGACATATTATATGCCATAGGACAAAACCTCGCAAGAGCATCTCAGGATGTTACGGGTACACAACTCCGACCTGAAATCTCCCAGGGCACAAATTACATGTCTTCCCAGAGAAATGTCTCGAAAGAGAATCCCAGGATGTTACGGGTACACAACTCTGACCTATAGGATCTCCCAGACATGCTCATCTGCACAAACTGATCCATGACCACAAAGTATCATCCTGATACTCACCATACATCATCTTGATGTAGACATGATCATCCTGATCATCATCACTACATCATCCTGATGCATGTCATATGGAGAAGATCATCATCCACGATCATCCTGATCATATAATGCATCCACCTGATGCATACCAAGTATCTACCTGATACATATCAACATATACAATGTATCTACCTGATACATACATAGATACATGATCCACACAATGTATCCATCAGCATACATGATCTACCTGTTCATACAAAGATACATGATCCACACAATGTATCCATCAACGTACATGATCTACCTGATCATACAAAGATACATGATCCACACAATGTATCCATCAGCATACATGATCTACTTGATCATACAAAGATACATGATCCACACAATGTATCCATCAACATACATGATCTACCTGATCATACAAAGATACATGATCCACACAATGTATCCATCAGCATCCAACATGATGCGTACATACATAAATGATTCAACTGATCAAATCCAGCATCCAACATGATGCATACATACATAAATGATCCAACGGATCATATAGAGCAGAAACTAGAACATCATCTTGATGCTCATCATCTATGATCCTCCTGATCATCATAGCATCGTCCTCTTCAAATCATCTCATCGTCCATGAAGCACATCCCAGA
Source organism: Larix kaempferi (assembly GCA_027924585.1). Classification (NCBI taxonomy): domain Eukaryota; kingdom Viridiplantae; phylum Streptophyta; class Pinopsida; order Pinales; family Pinaceae; genus Larix; species Larix kaempferi. The sequence goes on from BSBM01000001.1 coordinate 13,024,798, forward strand.
TGCACATCATCCAACACTTACACCACCGACATGGGAGAACACATCTACCACCATTCGGGGAAGGCTCCAGCCCTTACTTTTCACCATGGGAGAACACATCTACCACCATGTGAAAAATGGCTCAGCAATTACATCACGATCAAGCGAGAACACATCAACCATGTCAGAAAAGCTCATGTGCATCTGCATCTTCCGGACTCATCACTTCTCTTTGGAAGGAACCTCGATCTGAAGTGCACCAAGCCTCTCTCTGAAGTACTCAAACTGCACTCTGGCCAACGGCTTGGTCAATACATCTGCAACCTGCTCATCCGTCGCAACATACTCTGCTTCGGCTGTACTCAGTGTTACGTAGGACTGCTTCCTGCTAAACCAAGAGATCACACCTAATCCCTATTTGCAGCATTGCCTGCCCAATCTGAATCAACATAACCCTGCAGGTTAAACTTTTGATTCGCATCATACTTGAGCCCATAATAAATTGTACCCTTCAGGTACCTCAAAATATGCTTTACAGCTACCAGGTGAACACTCCTCGGATCCGTCAGGAACTAGCTCAATGTGTTCACCGCAAAGCAAATATATGGTATCGTGTTCGTCAAGTGCATCAAGGACCCAATCATCTGACGATACATAGTGATATCAACCGGCTCAGATGAAGCATCACACAGAAGCTTCAGGTTCGATTCCATAGGTGTGGCCATAGCCTTGCATTCCATCATCCCTAACCTCTTCAGGATCTCTATTGCATACTTCCCTTGTCCAAGGAAGATTCCATCTGCACTCTACCACACCTCCATGCCAAAAACAAATAGTGCATCATCCCAAAGTTCTTCATCTCGAACTCGGCAACAAGCTTCCACTGCATGTTGGCAATCAATCTATCCTCACATGTTATAAACAGGTCATCCACATACACTTCTTCTTCAACTACACCATTCAAGAAGGCTGTCTTGAAATCCATCTGGTGTATCTTTCACTTCATCACTGTAGCCAGAGCAAGTACGAATCTAATGGAAGTGTATCTGGCTACAGGAGCAAAAGTCTCTATGCTACCACCTACAACATGCTTGATCTTGTAGATCCTCTTGGAAGTCACTACAGACTACCCTTTGGGACTGCATCCCAAACATCTTCATGATCGACTGGTACTCCTCGATCATGGCATTCTTCTCAGATCCTGGGAACGTCAATATCTTCAATATTTTCAATAGATAACTTTGTTGCTGAACAAATGTTGTAGTCCTTCTTTTTGTAGGTGATGGTATACGATCTTTCCTACACAACAAGTTAAATTGCATGATTAGAAAACATCTCATGGTTTTCAGAACAAATTCTTACACATAAAGAAATATGTCATACAGTCATGCAATTATCTTAGCCAGTGCTTCAATACAACATTTATCCATATTCCATAACTTTCTAGATGCCTTCCAATCTCTACCAGAACATTGTTAAGAGTGTGCACAACTCCTAACATGTTAGCAAAGAGGTTTCATTCTAGATAAGTAGCAATGGAATGTTGTACAGTGCCATAGGCCACTTACCCAGGTATATTAGTAGTATACTGTTCATCAATGCAACTATTCTAATATGCATAATACACAACCTAATTCTAGGAACATAAGCATATACATCATTGAATAACATTATTTAAACAAACAACTATGTAAGAAATGACAATTCAAATACTTATCTTTGTTTGATTGTTGGGTTGATTCCCTCTCAGTCTTTGCTTCTTTTTTGCAACTCCATTCTGATGTGGATTGTGAGAAGTGGTCAACTCCCTCTGAATATCTGCATCCTTGCAGAAACTACTAGAGTGTGCTCCCTCTTGATCTTTGCTTCCTGGATTACCTGTCCTTGAACTTATATTCATTCTCGATCCCTATGCATGCTTGTTAGTATCATCATTGTATTATCTTCTAGGTCTTATACATAATAAAAAATTCATTAGTATAATCTTAATATTATCAAAACACAATAATCTAAAGCATGTATAGTCAGGGTCATTTCAAACACAGATAATAAACATTAGTATTCAAGGTTTCAGGGAAGTCTTCTTTTACTCGTGCATATTCTTATTTGATCATAGGACTCTTCTGGTTAGTTAAATCATTAATCAAGATAAGAGATATAATATGCATAAAACTTGTGATTACTCAAACCTATACCTTCATGATTCTTCTGGTTAGTCATATCATCAATTATGGTAAGAAACATAATATGCATACAACCATGACTATTCAAACCTATGACTTCATGAATAATCATTATCAACAACACAACAGTATAAGATCCTAACACAAGGTAGGATTCTAGCTTGATATAGGAAAAACATACCTGGATTGGCATGCTAGCTAGTTATGTCTAACATACGTAAACAATATCTTCTTTGTTCTCTTCAATGATTTGGAGATCCTGTGCTAGAACCTGCATATCTCATAGGTTAAGCATAATAGAACAAAGTCATACATACCTCGTAAGTAGAACTTCTATGTGATCCATGACAATGGATGAATCTTTGTCTTCATGTCACCATGATCATATGTTCTTGAAGTAGAACATGATTTGTCTTTCTTGGTGTACCTTTTATGTTAGCGAACAACATAAACCTCATACAACACCATAATGCATTAGTACAATCATAAGTGTCAACACCCTAATGCATGCATTCATAATTTTGTTAAGGTGATACGACAAGTCTAAAATCAAGATTGTTCTAACATGAAGACAAACATTTCATAAACTTAATCATGAACAAATCTCGAGACATACCTGGATGAGTCATACTTGTCAAGATTGCTTGTAATCTTCTTATGTAAGGCCTTAGCCTCATCTCCCTCTGAGACAAGAACTTCTTCACTTATGCAGGTGACCAATCCATCTTCTTCTAGGATTAACCCAATCCACTTGATTTGCAAGAACTAAACCTGGAAATGGATTAGGGTTTGTCAAAGAAACCCCAAAAATTCAAACTTCCGAAAGGATAGAAATATGCGCCTTGATGAGCTGATCAAGTTGGTATATTCAGAATTTGAAAACTGCAAAGTTTCACCCCTCGAAATTGCCTTTTAGATTTTCGGATTCACTAGGGAGGACCCTGAATTAGGGTTTGATTTTCCCGGAGCTTCACCCAACCAAAAGATTTGATTCAAAGCTCTAAGCTTCTATTTTTTCTGAGGAGCTTCCAGCCGTGGTCACAGATTTCCAAAATTCCAAGTTTTGCAGAAGCCCTAATTTTCCATCTTTCCGATCAAAGTCCCGAACTGGGGTTTGATCAAGCCCGACCTTCTGCCCAACCAAAAGACCTGATCTTGGTCTCTAAATTTCAATTTTGATGAGTAGCATCCAGCCGTGGTCTCCGATTACAAAAATTTCAACTTTCTCCGAAGCCCTAAATTCCGGAAGCCATGAATGAAGGTACTCAAAAATAATTTTGTTTTGACAGAAATATGTACCTGATTGTTTCTGGTGTAACTCTGAACGTTTTGATCCATAGGGTCTGAACAATTTTCCCGAGAGAGAACTTGTACGGTGTGCCATGTGTCACTGGTTCAACTTCGGCCTCTGAAATTTTTTATTGAGATATCCCGACCTATTATCTTTCCATCACGATAGGTCTGACCTCAATTGGATTCTCTGAGAGAGAGTTATGCCAAGTGTCGCAACGTGACCTGTTTATGGGATAATACAGGAGAGCGAACTGGTACGGCATGCCACGTGTCACTTGTTCAACTTCAACTTCTGAAATTTTTTACTGAGATAGTACAGTCTGTGTACTACCTGTCCCTTGTTACGAAATTTCATTTGGAGCTTCCTAGCCCAAGTTATGACCTTTTTACCAAGGTCACGTGATTTTGACTCAGATCTGGAAGAGGCAGAAACCCTATATTGTACAGATCATAAATCACAAAGTACAACGAATTATAGGTTTTCCTTTGGACACAAGGTACATGGGGATCTGATATTCGACTTGTAAAATTTTCAAATCCGAAAACTTCGCCAAAATGGATTTATAGCGAAACTGCTACAATGACTGGTTTTTTCTATATCAAGCCCTAGCATCGTAAGTGCAACAAGTGTCATACATGCCATATCATGCCTTCTTTTAGGCTAGCTCTAATACCATGTTAAATTTTTAGAATTTACTTCAATCTGATCTAGGATCTTAACTGAGATAACAAAATGTACAGCAAATCTACAGCATATCAATCATGGACACAATAATGCAAGCACACAAGAGACACAGAGTTTACTTGGGGAAAACCATAAAGGTGAAAAACCCCAATAACTTCCTCAGAGATAGATAGAGCAATGATACAACCAGAATACAAGTGATAGTCTTCTCCTAGCAGTAGAGGCTCCTCCTCCACAAGTGCACCACTCTCCCAAGTGTGAGTGAGAGAATAGAATGTATAAAATGAGAGATACACACTCTCTATTTATACACTAACTTGACTTGACCTTTACTCAACTAGGTCGGCCTCAACTTAACCACTTAACATAATGTTGACTGGGCCGAAACCCAATAGGGTGGTCTAATAACCCATCAAGTATAAGTTACGGCACTTACAATATAAATGATGACACTTCCGTATAGAGGAATAATAACATCTCTATAGGAATACAATATACATATATGTGAAATACATTTCGAAGTTACATATACATCAACACCTTCTCGGCTGCCAGGGTTACGAAACCATCTGAGAAAGTTAGTTACAACCGGGTCGTGGTTATTTAATGTTGTCCTATCGTGCAAAGAGTTCAACTGCTTAGTGTTCCTTTCGGCCATGGTTCCAACCCTGCGAAGGTAAGCTATTGCAAAAGCATGGCTCTCGTTGTTTACAGTTGCAAGCTTTCAGTTTGTATTAATGGCGTTCTTCAATTTTTAACCTAGAAAATGGTTGTATGACAGGGACAAGACTAGTTCCTCCAAGACTATGGATTCGTGAAAGGATGGGGATCTTGACACCAATGGTGGTGAAGCCATGGTAAGCCTAGGGTTCACTCCCAGATGTTACCTCTGTCAATGAAGGAAGGGTTGTTTGTTTTTGTGATGCTCTTCTGCAATGTTGTTTGTTTTAGTAAATAAGTCGTGAGGCAAAGTTAGGGTAGGAAGGAAATGATGCTGCCTGGAAGACCAGGGTTGGGCCTTCGTCCATTTTTGTTATTGGAACAATGATACAAGGTCTTCTAAGGGAGAACTCTGGAGCAGTTGACTGCGAATGTAACTTTTGTAATGTAAAATATAAATAACTTCTCTGTAACGATACTTATTGCATTTTAATGTTATGTGTATAATACGATGGCTCTTGTCTTTTGTCAGTTTGTAGTATGATGTAAACCGTTTCTTAAATTTGTGAGTTCGGTGTTGAACTGCTATAATTTCAATGTTACAGGGTTTGAACCTAGCTCTATCATGAGATTAATTTTTGGTATTTTTAAGTATTAAGATAAACGTTTGGGGGAGTTCTCCCAGTGGAGACTCGAACCCTCGACCTTTGTTTTGAATACCTGTGTATCGTTAACCTAAGGGAAGTGTTCAATTTTAAAATGTCAATACTGTGTAATGTTGGTTCTTATTGAACCTTTGGGTGAGCCCTTACGGGTCTCGATCCTGAAACTTGCATTTCTTCTATAGATTTATAACTATACATTGAACCTGTAATGAACTGTGGGTTGATAATTTTGAAAAGTGATTTCGATGTTAAACTCGTAGTTGGTTATGGTTTGTTGTAATACGATATTGATATTAGGTTATAGTTGTGCAGACTTTATAGTTGGGCGAGTTCATTCTGAGACTCGAACCCTATATCTATCCAAGTTATTCTCTTAATAGATCTACTTGTGAAATGTCTTTGATGTAGGGTTTATGAGCACTGTCTCGATAAGTTTGTTTAACTATAAGCTGGATAAATACAATAACTTAATGATTGCATTTTTATTAGTTTTAATTTGTTTATAAAGGGTACCGAGACCCATTGTATAATTAATGTATTGGATAAAACCCTTGTATAGATATTACTTACAATGTTGTTAACCGGTTACAGGGTTTATACTTGATTATTTTTACTGAGTTCTTGGTACAGTTACTTGTTATCTATAAATGATGAAATCAATAGGGTTTGTATTCAAACATAAATAAGGTAGTGGTTTAATGTTGTATCCTGTAGCATGGTATAGCATATCCAATGAACATTATTTGCACAGGTAGTGCGTTCCAGTACTCATTTTTTCCATTTGACATTTTAAATATGACATGTACTTATAATATATTATACTTGTATAATTTATCTATGGAAAATGATGTTTATGAATATATTTGGATAATAGTTAGTTTATATAGAACCGGTTCCTATTTATTATATATATACATTCTATCTTTTTATTAGAAGTGAGTATACAACTATACATCTTAATGATAAGGAATTTATTTGAAACTTGCTCTGTTAGCATAATGTTTGATATTCTGTCTAAGAATTGATAAGTCATTTCTTAAGTATAAAGTATGTTGCCTTAAGATAAGTTCTTTAATGTTTTTTTCTATTTTGCACTGAATCATGAAAATCTATGTTTTTGTAGTGAATAATGTTTCAGTTTATGAGAAAAGTAATAAGCTCCTAATCTAGAGTTTCAGTTTGCATTCTGTGTGAAACCTTAGATTAACTCTGCTATTTTATTTATGACGAACAAGTGTATGTCTCTATAAATATTTATTTTGACAAACATGTACGAATGCAGACATAAAATCAGAAACTGATATACTATACAGTATGAATAATTCTATTTTGCAAGAATATTAATTCATATAAAACTTATTCTATTCGAAGTATAGAATATTGTTATTTTCATATCATTGCTTTCAAATTAATTAAACACTTCCTATACTAGAGTACATCATCTATTGTTAGGATATTTAGACACTTAGGAGTTAGTTAAGATCAACTTCTGTAATATATCCATTAGGGATAGTGTGTTTCTTTAGTATGCATTTGTAAATACTTAATCCGATGGTCACAATATGTTCCCGAAATAGAGTGATCCGACGTCTCAACTTCTCTTAGATCAAACCTAACCTTGATCTGTGGCTTAACACCCGATTGGTCCATGATCTCTATTTAAAGAGCATGGAGGTCATTGTTTAGTTGATCGATTATGAGAAGCTCATTTGTAACTTTCTTTCTTTGCATAATAAATTGTCCCGTAGAAGCTATTTGGCCGGGGCCGTGGAGTGTCTCCCTCATGAGGGTTTAAACCACGTCAAAACATCGGTGTGTTGATCTGTAATTTGTTTATGTGAAGTGGTTGCTCTTGGTGTTCGGTCCTTTGGTAGTACCCTGTGTACCCGAACATGGTATCATAGCAAGAGGTCACGAGTTCGATACACACTTGGCTCGCATTGAGGGGGAGATTGTTGCACGAAATTGCAAGTAGTCAGTGCTCCCCGGTGTATCGTGACAAGGGACTAATCGCCTCTCCTGGATCCTTGAAATCTGGCAGTGGTGAGTTTACCAATCACTTGCGGATTTTGGTGTAACGACAGCCGTACTCTCAGTCTAAGTATGCTTGTGACCTTCTTCGTCGCTTTCACATGGAAGATTGTACACCAACCCCTTCTCCCTTCCAGTCTGGAGTCAAACTTTTTGCCACTTGTACTTCACCTGAAGTCGATGCCACCTTGTATCGTCAGCTTGTTGGTAGTCTCTTATACTTGAATCATTCCTGTCCTGACCTTTCCTTTGTCGTTGGTCGTGTTGCCCGTTATATGCAGACACCTCATGAAAGTCACTGGAAAGCAGCTAAAAGAACACTTCGATATATTCGAGGTACAGTTCAGTTTGGGATTCATTACAGTACAGGGGGGAAACCTTTGTTGGTTGGTTTCACTGATTCAGATTGGGCCGGCGATCCTGATGATCGAAAGTCTACTACAGGTTATGTTTTCAGTCTGGGATCTGGACCTATCACTTGGGCTTGTAAGAAACAACAAGCTCTTGCTCTTTCTTCAGCAGAAGCAGAATATCGAGCCGCAGTTAATGTCAGTCAGGAAGCTTTATGGCTTCGACAGATCCTTTTAGAGTTTGGATTCGAGCAGCAGCAACCTACTCCACTTTGGTGCGACAATCAAAGTGCCATCAAGCTTGCCAAAGATCTAGTTCTACATCAATGCAGCAAACACATTGAGCTACATATACACTTCATCAGAAATCTTGTTCATGATCGTGTTCTTGAAGTGCTCTTTTTCCCTACAGATGATCAAGTTGCAGACATCTTCACCAAGTCTCTTACAGAAGCGAAGTTTTCTAAACTTCGATCTATGTTAGGAGTTCAGGAACTTGTCATTAAGGGGGGATAGGCTCTAATGCCTCCTTCCTTCTCGTAATAGTGTCACTTTTGTAAATCCTTCAAACCTATCCCAAGTTGTTCTTAAGGGGGGATGTTAGGATATTTAGACACTTAGGAGTTAGTTAAGATCAACTTGTGTAATATATCCGTTAGGGATAGTGTGTTTATTTAGTATGCATTAGTATGCATTTGTAAATATTTAATCCGACGATCACGATATGTTCCCGACATAGAGTGATCCGACGGCTCAACTTCTCTTAGATCAAACCTAACCTTGATCCGTGGCTTAACACCCGATTGGTCCATGATCTCTATTTAAAGAGCATGGAGGGTCATTGTTTAGTTTATCGATTATGAGAAGCTCATTTGTAACTTTCTTTCTTTGCATAATAAATTGTCACATATAAGCTATTTGGCCGGGGCCGTGGAGTGTCTCCCTCGAGAGGGTTTAAACCACATCAAAACATCGGTGTGTTGATCTGTGATCTGTTTATGTGAAGTGGTTTCTCTTGGTGTTCAGTCCTTTGGTAGTACGCTATGTACTCGAACATCTATGACGAAAGGAAAAATACAGGAAGATATTTTATTCATTCATCTATATCATCTTATTCATTCATCAAATCTATAGAAAACTAATTTATCTAATCAGAAATAAGTCATTAAAATAACTAACTGATACCTAAGTAAATATAGGAAAAACTATGGTAACATATCAAACAGTTTTCAGAAATAATTCAACAGTATTGCAGAAGTAACATAAATAAAAACAAGTAGAACCTAAAAACTTGATAGGGTGGACAAACACCCAAAGAGGCCTGTTCCTCCCAGCCTTCTCTAGCAAAGCAGCCAAGATCACTTGCTCTTTTGGACCCCCGAGCCTGTTTACTAAACCACTAGGATGAAGTCTCTGTGTAGAAGCAAGGCACTCAGGTTGTACTTCAGCAATCAATGGAGACTTGCATACACACCTCTCATATGTACTTCAACAATCAATGGAGACTTGCATACATATCAATACCTCTGCACCCAGCAAGAAAAATCTGCACTGAATATGAATAAGACACTCTTGCTCTGCAGCTCGAAACATAGCTTCTCCTCATCGAATCTCTTGTGTGCAATTTCCAGCAAAACCACAAGGTAAGTTCTCTTGTTAGATAAAGTGTAAGCCTCTGCTCAAATTCGATGGCTATAAAAAGATGCCTAGGTCTTTTGGTGGTCGGTTTTTCATTCAATGAGCCATAAGCTCCAGTTCCACATTCTTGGGAACTTGACCACAATTTAAGGGAGTTGTCCCATAATAACAGCTAGTTACTAAATTCATATGCTGCCACTTGTCCATTGCCTTCTACCCCAGATTCCATTCCTCCTAGTGGGTCAGTAAACACTCTTTCAATAGTCTCTTTAGGTGAGTGTCTCCTATTTTATTTTATTAAATAATAATATTATTCATTTACAGTCATCCTTGACCACTTGGTCAAATATAAAACTTTACAATAAAAATTAAAGTAATATTTTTCCACAAACATAAATTGTCTCAAGTACTAGGTATGTTACATGATGATAGTGACAATACGCATGGGGATGATGACAATGACAATGAGCATGAGGGTTAGGATGGTGACAATGGCACAAGGATGAATATGGTGATGGTGACAATGAGACAATGGGGATGGTGATGGTGACAATGAAAATTACATTTGATGAAGCATGATGGTGATGGTGATAATGGGCTTGGTGATGATGAAGCATGATGGTGATGGTCACAATGGGCATGGTGACGCCGAAGCATGATGGTGATGGTGACAATGGGCATGACGATGATGAAAGAGGTTTTTGTAAAAAATATGTCTAGCTTCAGACTTGTGGTTTTACTTTCAATTATTGATTAATTTACAGACCGTGGCATGCATTTTACTAAGGATTGCATAGCTTGAATCTGAGTATAAGTTGTTTGAGAAACTGCCATCTTGGCATATTCATTGTGGGAAAATGAACCATCATTTTAGGAATCTGAAAGAGGTTTTTGTGAACAATGGATCTAGCTTCAAACTGTGGTTTTGTTTTCAATTATTCACCAATTTGCATACTATGGCGTGCATTTTACTAAGCATTCCATGGCTTAAATATGATCATAATTTGTTTGAAAAACTACCATATTGGCAAATTCATTGTGAGCAAATGATCCATCATTTTAAGAATCTGAAAGAGGTTTTTGTGAAAATGTGTCTATATTAATGACTATGGTTTTACTTTCAATTATTGATCAATGTACAGACTATGGAATGCATTTTACTAAGTATTCCATATCTTGAATATGAGCATAAGTTGTTTGAAATTTTTTCATCTTGGCAGATTCATTGTGGGAAAATGACACATCAATATAAGAATTTGAAAGAGGTTTTTGTGAAAAATGTATCTAGATTTAGGACTATGTCTCTACTTTAAATTATTGATCAATGTACAAAATATGGCATGTATTTTACTAAGAAGTCCATAGCTTCACTTTGAACATAAGTTGTTTGAAAAACTGCCATCTTGACATATTTGTTGCAAGCAAATGACCCATCATTTTAGGAATTTGAAAGAGGTTTTTGTGAACAATGTATCTAGATCCAACCCTATGGTTTTACTTTCAATTATTAACCAATGTATAGATTTTGGCATGCATTTTATTAGGAAATCCATAGCTTGACTATGAAAAAATTTGTTTGAAAAAATTCCATCTTAGCATATTCATTGCGGGAAAATGATCCATCATCTTAGGAATATGAAAAAGGTTTTTGTGAAAAATGTATCTAGCTTCAAACCTATGGTTTTGTTTTAAATTATTGACCAATTTCCATACTGTGGCATGCATTTTACTAAGAATTCCATAGCTTGACTATGAGCATAAGTTGTTTTAAAAAATGACATTATAGCAGATTCATTGTGGGCAAATGACTCATCATTTTACGAATCTAAAAGAGGTTTTTGTGAAAAATGTATCTAGATTCAAGAGTGTGAATTTAATTTCAATTATTGATCAATGTAAATAATGTGGCAGGCATTTTACTAAGTAGTCTATAACTTGAATCTGAGTATAAGTTGTTTGAAAAAGTGCCATCTTAACAGATTCATTGTGAGTGTTAGCACTAAATGTTGTCCTTTGATTACATGAAGGACACGTTTAGAACATCTTGGATTATTACAATGGTTGATAAAATGGATGGATAAAATGGATTAATAAGGATGAGAGGGGAAGGATGTATGGTAGAGGAAAATTAGGCTCAAATTAAACTAGAAGGATTGCATCTCATAGGTCAAAAGCAAGCTAATGAGATGAATAGTAGATAGTTGAAAGATAGCATGGAATAGAAGAAGGTGACACTTAAATGAATATATAGGACTCATAGTCTATTTATCCTTACACATTCATGAAAAAGATATCTGAATTCAAAATAGTGTTTTGAATTAGAATCACAATTTCTAAAACAAAAATTACAAATTGCAAGCAACTTACAATAGAATCTCTACTGCAGTTAGTTTTGAACCTGTATGATGACTAGAGAAGTGCAACAACCATCTTTGATTTTATATAAGAAGAAGGAAAATTAAATAATAATAAAAAACATATATTAACAATCCATCATTATAAATCTCTGAGCTTGAAAATGCATCGTTTAATATAAATTACATAGTACAATGACTAGAATTCTCAAAGCTCTGACCTCTTTCCACTTAACTCTCGAATCCTCTCCCCTCCCACTAAGAGGAAGATCCCCTCTGATAATGTAATAGATGGGTCACAATTACAATCAACATAACATAATTTGTTACAAAATAAAAGGATCAATGATCCTCTCTTCCCAAAATAAAAATAACTAAAAATGATGTGTTACTTGAAAATAGGAATTTGTTAGAGATCCTACTTTCGCTTATCCTTGTTCTTCCTTTGATTCCCAATAGGTAACACAAGTTGACACATGTTGAAGATGATAATCATGCATCGAAAAAGCCTCAAGAAATACCAGATCATTACCACCTTTGAAAATTAACAAAACAGTGTTTTGAAACCTACGAGATTTTAGGCAACGTTTCTGCATTATTTGATGAATTTATTTGACACTTAGCTGCAGATTCAATCATGTGCGGTCTTCATTGGTTCTTGGATACATTTCATAAATTTTATATGGCGTCTGGATGAACAACGAATATGTATACATTGGTGAACTTGGTGTTGGGAATTTTTACGCTTGATTATAAACTTAAGTGCACCTAATGCCGTGGCATCCATGGTGCTCAGGCATTTGTGCGTTTTTATTTATTTTTGCAGTGGAAATATCCCACATACACAAAGAAAAAAAGAAAAAATATTTTTATATTGTTTCTTCTATCCACATTGTATTGACATGTACTGCAAGCCTTTTGTAAGATCCCTTCTTGTGGCGCCACTTGGTTGATTGATTGAAGATTGAGTCTCAATAAAGGAAGAAACCACCCTTTTTTAAAATATAAATATTGAATTTTGTCAATAAAACACTTTTTGCAAGAAACCACCATTTTTTAAAATATAAATATTGAATTTTGTCTGTAAAACACTTTTGCATGAGTGCTTGATCAAATTGGATATTGGAATTCAAGGAAAATATTTTCTTTTCTAAAGCCCCACTATTTTATATAAGATAACATAAGAAGCATGCATTGCATAAATTTGAAAACTTGACCAAAGTTCAAGACTCCGAGAGTGCAGTAGAAATTAATATACCAAAGTTCAAGACTCCGAGAGTGCAGTAGAAATTAATATACCAAACTATACCACTTTTGGTAGCACTCCCTCACAAGATATGTACATTTTGTTACTAAATAATGAAGATCTTCCACAATTAAGACTAGATTGGAAATTGGAAAAGCAAATTTTGCATAAAATTGGCCGGAGGTTCAAGTTTTTTGATGTAATAAGTTATGGTACTAATATTGGATCCAACTGGGAATAACATTTCCCCGTGAGGTGCTAAGAACCACAGACTAGTTCCAAAACCATTTCATCCCTGCAACCTATTACCCTGTAACTTATTGTACTCAAATATGAATCCAACCACACTGAAAAAACAAATCACAAAGAAAGACTTCCTTTGCAAGCCGAAGAAGATTGGAAACCAATAATCTGACTAAAAACAGACCATCTGCTGCAAAATCAATCCAACACACTATGGAAATTATGTGCACCAGTGTCGCCATTGGGCTATGGAGTCATTTGTTCCTCTATCCTATTGTACAAATCAAACTGTTGAAAACCATTTGGTCTAAAAAAGGGAGCTTATTTATATACAAAACCTACTCTAAAACCCATGTCATCTTGGTTAAGTATAGAAAAACTTCCAATGATACCAAGTGAGCATTCGATTAACGAAATGATCATACTGTTTGCAACCAAACGAAAGAATGTAGAAACAATGGAATTTTGGCAACATAAATTTATTAGGCGGTTTATACTTACTGGTGCGAATTGATAGCATACCGAATTTTGCAACATGAGAAACCTTTGCAAAATAAGACTCCATGTAAATAGCTATTGGATACTGAAAATGATGACAAAACTCTAGCTGTTGTAGAAGACCAAATTGTTAATGTTTAATTTCTGCTCCATTTGTGAGACCATAATCCTCTTGAAACAACCCATCAATATCACTTGTTTTATTACAATCATAGGAAACATGAGGTCCATGAAACCATTGATTAATTTCATTGGCAGAAAATACTCTAGTAGCATCCAAAATATCAATATAATAATGAGAATCAAGAGGCTGCAACAACATTTCATTAATTTCAAGAGTTGGAACGCTATGCACAATGAACTCTTGTCTCTGTTGGACTATCTCTTCATAACTATCACCTTGACTTTTGTTATTGTGACAAAGATGCAACAATTTAAATTCTTCACAACATTCTGGATAAAGAGATTCAATAGGAAAAATTTATTTATAATAAGAATGAAAAGCAACATGAAATTCCTTTAGGGAAGAAATATTGGAGGAAGGCAAAGATTTACACCATTCTCGGGAATTTTCCTCTAGGGAATACTGAAACATTTTGAGCAAGAAATATTCATGAACAATACCAAGTCTATGCATACATTCATGAAAGTCCAATGAACAAGAAATATTCATGAACAATACCAAGTCTGCATACATTCATGAAAGTCCAGTAAATGCTCGACATCAAATTTATCATATTCTCCTCTAAACCTTGGAAGAGAATTTTTGCATTCATCTCTTTCAAGCTTAGGATTCGGAAAACCATGAACTTTTGAAAAATAAAAAATTGCATACCTTTGAGCTAGAATAGATTCCATGGCCCTCGTCATTTTTAATTAATGGAGTCCCCAATAGAATCATCAAGGATGGAGTTTCCGGTGAAAGATATTGATAACAATGTTTAGTGCAGGGTTGTGTCTACACTAGTTTAACTATCTTCCTAAGGAATGGTGAGTTCCTACATCAGCATTATGAAAAGATTATCATAAGTTTCCAAAGATCTAGATTCATTAATCAAAACTCATTAAGATCTAAAGACTATTAAGAATTAAATTCATGCATGATAAGCTAAATTCAAACTCATAGATGGTAGAAACTTGAATCTATTCATAGTAGAACAATGGAGAAATACATCCTTACTATGGCATTAGATATGAATCCTTCCTCCGTTGACATAAGATTCCCTTCCTTCACCCTTGCTTTTGAAAAATTTGAGGTCTTTCTCCTTCTTCAGAATCTCTTCAGCATGCCTTTGCTCTTGCTTGGTGTGCTTTACCATGCCCCAAAGCCTTTCTTATATAGCATTGGGAAGTGTATCTTAAGTTTATCTTTTGAGTGTGGGATAATCCATTTTAGATTATTTTAACTTGAAAACCCACTTTTCATAGTTTTTAGGCTTTTTGCACGATTTAGAATGATTTTAAGCACAATTAATACATTTCTTAGAGAGGATTCATCTCTGCATGAACTTGTGTCATGTCTTCCTGCTGCAGGTGCATGGTAAAAAGGCGCTTCTTCCATCACTTGATTAAGGGTGTTAATTTTATTGTTAACAGATATGCAGTCTAATCTAATATCTAACCCATGTTCACCATAAGGAATTAGATCTATGCAATAGGTACAACCCAAGGAAGAATCATCTTCATTTCTCCACTCCCTGGCAATGGTGCCAAAAGATGTTAGCGCTAAAAGTTTTCCTTTGACTACAGGAAGGACAAGTTTAGCACATCTTGGATTATTATAATGGTTGAGAAAATGGATGGATCAAGTGGATTAAGAAGGATGAGAGGGGAAGGATGTCTGGCAGAGGAAATCAAGCTCAAATTAAACTAGAAGGATAACATGTCATAGGTCAAAGGCAAGCTGATGAACAATAGAAAGTTGAAAGATAGCACATAATATAAGAAGGTGCCACTTAAATGAATATATAGGCCTCATAGTCTATTTATACTTACACATCCATGAAGAATGTATTAGAATCACAATATCTAAAACACAAATTACAAATTGCAAGCAACTTACAGTAGAATCTCTACTGTAGTTAGTTCTGAACCTGTATGATGACTAGTGCAGTGCAAGAACCACGGGGGGGGTCAGTTGGTAGGAAATATCATATCACGTCCATTCATATTGGGGAATAAACTATGATACGAAAATGAGAAAATATATTACCCTGTATTGAGGGGCCAAGGGGGATTAATTATGTTATATGGCAATACAAATGTTTAGGGTATATTTTATTACATTTCATGTAGAAGCAGGGGAGGGGAGGCAAAGGGAAAATCATGGGACAAGGGCACAAGGTATTGAGTTTGATGGACAAGGGATACTCAATCAGGTTGTAGGATGGTTGATGCTAGTGCTGTATTGAAGGGTTTTCATGTTACTCATGTGCTTGGTTGGTTGATGGATCTTCAAATTGTTAATGGAATTGAGGTAATTAATGATTATGCTTTTGATCTTTTATGTGATTGTTATCAATTGGAAGTGTAGTTTAGGTGCATATTTTGTTTTAGAAATCATGTGTTTTTTTATGGTTTTCAATGTATCTTTCCTCCTTGAGTCCATTTGAATTTTTTTGCTCTAGAAATTTCCTTTTGTGCGATCTCTAAAATCATTCCATCCACTATAGAGAATCTGGGTTTATGCATTGCGACCTTGTCCCTTTCTAATGTTCCTAAATAAAGCCTCATGCAATCCTTGGTTGACACCATTTTCCCATTGTATAAAACACTAGTGTCCAATTCCTTCATGGCTCTTATATTTTACAAAAACCAAAACACTTTGTTTTTCTAAAGTTACTCTTAATTTTCACCATGTACTCCATTGTTAAACTCTAGTAATCATACCCTAGGGACTCCACCTTTAAGCTAGAGAAGAGATAGCCTAAAGAGACAAAAAAGGTTAGGTGTGGTGGCAATGGCCCCCCTCTTAGTTGTCCATAAGCTATCATTGATTTTAGGAATTCAATCTTAAGATGCTAGTTTGTGTGCTAGCATGGAAGAACAAGCATCTCTAAGATTATTCTTAATGGTATAAAAATTGATGGACCAGGTTGATAGATACAACTATTGGGTAGGAAACAATAACTTATGTGATCATCTACTTATTTTCATACAACTAGAAAAGGAGGATAGAAAACCTACATTTCCTTTTAAATCTAATCATGATTGGTTGGATAAGGAATAATTTAGATTTCTTATTACAAAAAATGGAAATTTTATGATCCTTGTTGATGAGATTTAGTTATGCTTCAATTTGCCTCCAATCTCAAACAAGTTAAGAAGTTAGTCGTAGGGAGCACATAGATGAAAAAGAAAGAAAATCAAGTAGACCTAGAAAAGGTAGAAGAAACATAACCACTCTTTTTGAAAATAATGTTAGAGGGTCTTCCAATGATGAAGAGTTTCTAGATTTAAAGACAGTAGAGGATAAGAAAGGACTTTTAGACAAAAAAGAGGTAGAGCGGAGGCTCAAAAGTAGATCCATATGGTTGGAATAGGGGCATATTAACACTGAGTTCTTTCACAATTATGGCAATTTTAAGAAATTTGTAAATACAATTTGGTCAATTGGTCTTTCTGATGGGTCAAAGGAAAAATAATTTGAAGAGACTGTAAAA
The DNA here is from genome assembly GCA_027924585.1 of Larix kaempferi. Classification (NCBI taxonomy): domain Eukaryota; kingdom Viridiplantae; phylum Streptophyta; class Pinopsida; order Pinales; family Pinaceae; genus Larix; species Larix kaempferi. The sequence goes on from BSBM01000001.1 coordinate 13,042,285, forward strand.
GTTAACAAGGTTAATTTTCAAGATATTTTCAAAGATCCAAAATCTCCAAACATATAATAATTATGAAGGTGATAAGGATTTTATTTAGAAGTTTTGACCAAGGGGTGAATGAAAGCATAGAGGTAGAAGTTACCAAGGAGAAACCATCCACCCTTGGAAAGATAAGGTATCGATACTCAGCATTGAAAAGAATTAATACTTGCTATGCATGGTAGCTTAGTGTGACATGGCTATTTTGAAGCCAAAACAATTGTGAATTTCCAGGTGTTATATCATGTACAATCTCTTAAATGAGCTTTGGGTAAATCGATAGGGTTGTCAAATCTGTCACTTTGTTCATTGTATTTATTATTTTTCGTTTTCAGGCTCCTTGGTTTTTCTCTCTAAAGTATGGGGGAAGTCATCCTACCAAGGCTCTCAAGGTCTACTCTTAAAATTCAAAGGGGATTTACTGAGCGACTCCTTTCTTAGTTCTTACCATATAGAGACTGGGGTTTAGAAGGAAAGCTTGGAGCTTTGGAATTTTCTATACTTGTGATCCAAATCAAGAAAGGCAAAGTTTGCTTATCCATATGCTTATTTTTAGTGTTCATACAATAACTTCATTTGTGAGCCATTGTACAAATAAACTAAATCTCTTTTAAATTGTTACAAAGTTTACTCAATGGTCGTGGAGCATTACGAATTTCGGTGTTTCGTTTATATCAATTTGATTCTTACAAAGGGTACGCTAACCGAGATAGTGTTTACTCGGTCTCATTGTATTATCACAGGTTTTTCTCATTTCCATCTACTTGGTAATTAAGTATACTAATTATCAATCTCTCATGTTAACCATGGTTATTTCGCTCACAAAATTTGGGCTCCTCAACATCTCCAGAACGATGGCTTCTACGACAGGTATGCATAACTCCTAGATAAAATAAATGTAACTCCTGTAAAATGTGGAGTATAACTCTTGTACAAACCTACGTTTGGATTTTATTTTCTACCTAATTTTTTAAATGTGTATTTTTAGGTATTAGCCTTTGATGCCATTGTAGTTCCACTTTGGGAATATGTGGTTGAATTCATGTATAGGATAGATAGGTGGAAATACGTTATAGAAGCAAGAACCACAAGTATAAAACTAAGAGCACTGTGGATAATGTATAAAATTAAGTATAAACAAAGAGAACTATGGTTAATGTACAAAATAATAAAATTAAGTACAATGTCAGATATAATATGCCATGAAGTGATATACATCTTTCAAAATACAAAGTTATGTCCTCCTTTAATCTATCAATGCATTATTTCTATCTAGGATACATTATGGCAGCATAAGAAATGGATGAAGTGGATGCAGTTACATTGTGTATGAAAAGCAAGGAAGGTTTTTTTTTTTTTTGGTTCAGATTGATAGTATTTACTTCTTTGGATATATTTCTTTCACCATATATTCACTTATTACAATTTGTTTGTTTGTAGGTAGTTTTGGAGGACTCTGATTCAACTAGGGCCATTCTATATTAAGGTGAGGTACAATCTCAAGATACTTTGTGAAATTAGGAAATAGGATTATAAAAAATGTTCTAGAGAGAAGCACGGGCTTAATACCATTTATTTGGGATTAGATAAAGTGGTGCTGGTGTTAAATGCATCTGATGATATTGTTAAACGTACTAGGTTTTCTTTGTGTTTTAATATTCTTGTTATTCATTTCATGGAATCTAAATTTTAATTGTCATATGAAAGTAATTGGACAAAGATTGTGAAATTTCACAAGTGACAGGTAATATGCAACTAAAAGAACTCTTTTTCATTCAATCCTAACCAATTCAAATGATGTATTTGAAATTTTAGCTATATGGGCAAATGTCCATGATCTTCATTATGTATTAGTTTTTGTTGTAGTTTAAATTGAAAGGGTTTGTCGAAGATTGCATTGACACTTAATAATAACATGCATGCAATGAGGAATACAAAATTTTCAAATAAAGTTTATTTAAAAATTGTAACATCACCTAATTGTTAACATTTTTTTTTAATAGTATAAAAATTACTTGTATTAATATTTTTACATAGACTCACCCACTAAGGTGTTGCATCCTTTGTATGTAGTGATGGGTTAATTGGTAGTTCTTTTCTTCTTATGAATTGCGAGTACACCATTACAGGTTTGTTTGGTTTCTTGTTAGTAGAACTTACTTAGAGGATCTCTCTTAACCCACCGATGTTACTTTATTTGTTTACTCAATAATGACAACACATAATTTTATGTTGTTCTAAGATGTGTATTACACTGAACAAATATGTTCATAAGTCATATTTGCACCACAGCTTTGTATGGATATGCATATCTAGATAAATGTGGCAATGTATTAATTCCCTGTAGCCTTGGTAGTAGTTTGCACCTTCATGTTCATACCTAGGTTCATCTTATGGTCTTATTAAGCTTGATGTACTATTTGACTTCTCTATGTTGTTCAATGAATGAATAAGATGGAGGTTGAGACCCTATGTAAAAAGTATCTAGCTTTTCAAAAGGATAACGGTGAAAGTGTAGCTATATTCAACTCATATTTAAAACAAAGTGAGACCACATCTCTTATCCCAACATTAGGGTGCAACGCATTATACATGGGGTATACAATAGGTTTATCGAACTTTCATAGGCATATGATAAATAGTCTTACAAGGTAAATATTATGGGTATAACATAACGTTCTCAAGATACCTTGTGCGTTATGCGATTTGGCATGAATTGTGGATACTAAGTGATTTAATTTTTGTGTACTTAATACATACGTATGCTTGAGGCTGTACACCACTTATGTGATCTTAAATGGATCACTATTTAGTCAAGTGGGCGGGTACATGAACTTAAGAGAGTATCGATCTATCTATGGACACTTGGCTGCAAGGAAGCCAATTCTACATTTTCGTACTGAATTCATTTACTATGCCCCAGTTTGGGTGAAATTGGGAATGTAGAATTGATTTCAAATTCATTTGATGTTTTAGCTGATTACTTCTGGGTTCCTCCTCTGTGAGAGTTTGTTTCTGCGAGCGTGGTATTCCTGTTGACTATTGACCCTTATGTCCGTTCTTAGAATGACCTCCTAGTGGGTAAATTTCATGGTTCCATTGAGCGCTTTACGTTTGGCTCTCGGCTCTAATTTACAGGTTAAGACTTCGAATGTTTACCTAAAATCGCTAAATAGGTTTCTATCCTTGTTATACAGGAAATATATCATGGAAAAGGTCTCAAGTTCAGGTCTCGATGTCAGTTAGCTTGTGACCTTTTTTTTTAATATTTTGAGGTAATCCCCTTTTTCTATTAATGTTGGTTTATTTGAGCAGTTTGGTAATCCATTTTTCTTTATATAAACAATTTTGCTAACCCCAATCTGTTGAGTGTTCACATGTGTGATGGCGGCTACTCTTTTGCGGTATTCAAGTGTTGCTACAGGGGATTAACACAGCTTCTCCAGGTATGCTAAAACATAATGTCTCTTAGCCTCTCCTTGTTTGTGTGTGGTGAAACCCCTTGTGGTTTGGATGAGAAAGATGGATGTTGCAGTTATGTCCCTTCCTTCTATTAAAACTAGGCGACGCCCCCCCACCCCCACCCCCGCCCTTTTTTGTCTCTTTATATATATATATGGACTGTGGTAGTAGCGCCATCTTTACTCTCTATAGTTTGGAAGTAGTAACTCATCTTCTGGTCATCTATCTTTTAGTGCTTCTTGTCTTGATTATTTCATCCTTTGTGCTTAGGATATTTTTGTTTTGTTTCTTGGGCTTCCGTATTTTGCATATATTGCTATCGTAATCTTTTTCTTCATCTTATTGCATTGTTGTGCAGTAGAGAATGGCGTCTCTTTCTATTTATATGAGTGCTTTGAATTTGTACCCATAGTCAGCAATAAAATAACCCAAGAATGTGAGCACCACTTTCTCTTTGGAAGATCTTGCTACGCACAACTCTCCAAAATCCAGCAGATATCATGCCTCTGCTCTTTAGCCACTCACTAGGACTTCTGTCCTTGCCGCCTTCATCAAACGTCTGGCAAGAAGTCCATGATCACGCCAATGCCCATGGCCACGGCCACCGCCGGTGCTGATGGCGTTACAGATCAACCAAATCATCCTATAGAAATTATATATATATATATATATATATATAGTGATGTTGCCTCCAGTGATCAACGAATCGAAACTTTGTTATACCGATAATATATTTACTATCACACTAGTCCTCATGACATTGTTTATTATATAGCATCATCTATATAATCCAAAACCCAATCCTTTTGGATATCAAATCTTTCAGGAAAACAAAATGGCAAGCAACAGTAAATATACAATTTCCACAAGATGGCAAGCAACAGTAAATATACAGGTTCCACAAGGCCTTTCTTTGAAGTAGTTGTAGATCGTCTTTTACTGTGGATAGGTACAGTTGTAGGTAGCAATGATGTCCCCACTATTACCTTTTTGAACCTGTGATTTCCTTCAATGTTAGTGATGTATTAGCTCTAGAGCACGGAAGCCAACTGACACTTCTTCAAGGCTTTTATTTGCAGATAGACTTTGATTGAGTCTTAAATTGCCTAGCAACAATTCTAGATTTTCTTCCTTTTAGATGTGTAGCAAAATCTTGAGAAGAAGATTTTGAAAAATATTAGCTACAAGCCGGTCATAGTAAATGGTGCTCACTCGGTTTGACATTGCTTCATTACCCAAAGTGAGGCTAGGAGTCTTTTTGTCTTCAAGATCCTAGTGCCTTACCTTATCTATCAGTGAATTGCTCAAAAGCCAAGACACTTCCTAGATTACGGCCTTTTTTTATACCTTTCTCACCACACCTTAAATAAAATTCCTCGTCTCATCACTCTGTCAATTATATATTTGTCCATTCAAAAGATAAAATAGCCTTAAATAGAAGTCCTTGTCTCATCACTCTATCAATATCTTTTTCCATTAAAAAGCTAAAACAGTGAGCTAAGGATATTTGTATATGAAATTACGCCCTTGTCTCATCACTTTGTCAATTATATATTTTTCCATTAAAAAGATAAAAAGGTGAGCTAAGGATATTTGTACATGAAATCACGCTGCCGTCGGGTGGGATGCCAGAAGCAAGATACTTGGGGTTTTATAGATGCCAGCGAGATTCGTATAGATTTATTAAAGATGACAAATTCTATTAAAAAATGAACATTTTACTCTTAATGCATGAAGTGAAAGCCTAATACTTATCACGCCTAAGAATCTGGATATCTGTCTGCGACGAATTCGTAGCAGACAGATATCCAGATTCTTATATAAATGAGTTGCATGAATAACATGTCCAAGTATTTGGCTAATCCCTAAAATAGCTAATTAAAATATTTTGCTAGTAGAAGACATATATCCAGATTCTTAGGCGTGGTAAGTATTAGGCTTTCACTTCATACATTAAGAGTAAAATGTTCATTATTTAATAGACCTTCTATATATAAATAATTACAAAAACTCATCCCTGACAACTTCCTTAATGAATGAAGGACCTTCCTAATATAACCTCAGGTAGGGTGTGAACGGAACCATCGTGGATCATTTTGGTTTGTGTAGTATCAGTATACATTGCTTATCATAACGATTACTGTATCCTTTCCCAATGCGATCTAATGCATAGAAGGCATTAATGACTAAATAGCGAGGATACACAATAGCGATTTTGAATGGTAGTTGATTCAACATTCTATGCTTGGATAAATAGAGTAGCTGTGAGATATAGCCAGGATAGCAGTCTTCGTGCAGAAATTGAGATAACTAAATATTGCTACGAACATGGGACTCGCAAAGAAAATGTGTCGGTTGTTCTAGTGATGAGGTGGAGTTATGGGACGTAAAGTCGTTCTCAACGTGGCAAGTAACATATTAAAAGAAAATTGTTTGGAGAAATAGGTTAAATCCAGTTTTTAATGGTTCATCTTCAAGGTGGTCTTTACCTGTGCCGAGTGTATTAGATTCTAATATTTAATAGACATGACTAACCTTTTCAACAACATAGTGTGGACAGACAACCATTCAACACGTTTTTGTGATTGGTCATCTGTTGCTTTTACATAATGTTTTAAGGCTATTTTAAGTGGATGAGAAGACGCAAGGGAGGTAAAAGTATACATTTTGGGTTGGCATAAAACTGTTAAAATTTGGTTTATTAAATGAGAGTGGAGATGTAAGGATACATGTGGAAGTATTGCTTGAAATTGGAGTATACGTGTTTACTTAAAAGAAAATTTGTATTTCATCGTCATAAAATGATGGAACAATTCTAGTTGGAAACTTTATGTATCATTATAATAACAATGATAAAAAGAAAATTGTTAGTGGTGTTGTTTCTAGTGGAGATTTATTTTGGGGAGTAATATATATATTATTTAGTTTATATCCTTTATAAATCAAGTCTCGAAACTTTATATATCATTATAATAACAATGATAAATTCTTTTGTCAGTAGTGTTGTTCTTAGTGGAGACACCTTGCATGACCTTATTTTTTTTGGGAGTATGATGTAAGCAAATAAATAAATAAATAAAATATATATATATATATATATATATATATATATATATATATATATATCTCTTTTTAGTTTAGTTCATATCTTTTATAAATCAAGTTTATGTTTAAGTTTAATTGTAAATAAAATTATTGATTTTTTATTATTAAATTTATATAACATTTTATAATTTTAACTATTATTAGAGATGGATCTTAGGGATATAAGAGTCTAGTAGCCAATTTATGGATACTTGAAGTTAATAAGAATTTTTTTAAAAATCAAGTAATATATATATAAAGTTATAAAAGTAGCTAATTTATGGATACTCGAAGTTAATAAGAAATTTTTTAAAAATCAAGTAATATATATATAGAGTTATAAAAGTGAATATTGAGATATCAAGTGCAATTTTTGAATGTTGATGTCGAGACAAGATGGAAATGTAGAGTATAGTAGACATTGGCAAAGTACTACAATTTGCAAAATGAATTTTAGTATGCCACAAAGAATTTATGGACAATATAGAGAACCAAGATAATAATGCTTTGTTAATTAAAATGAGTTTATTTTAGGTAATTTGGAGAAGTTGCATAGATTATCATCATCAACAACAACAACAACAATAATAATAATAGTGCTAGACGACTCATAGTTTTGATTTGAGAAATGAAATTGCCTCTCTAGCTAAATTTTAATCCAATAAAATGCTAGAAAATGATGATTGTGAACCATCTAATAACTATATAAAATTTCTTATGCATATGTGCTTGGTGGGAATGCTATAATTTTTATGGGATTTCCCTCCATGTATCTTATTTAACATTATTAATTATAATTATAATGATTTATCGAAAGTAGCTACCTAGTAAAATGACGATCTTCTTTTGGTTAGATGATAAAGGTTAATCAAAGTTGAAGATCCATATCTCAACAATAACACGTCACTCATAGTATATCATTTCATGATAACCTTTTGTAAGGTCATTCCCGGTCTCATAAGTCAATGTGCTATATAATTACTTTGATGATACTTTCTACACTAGATGTGTATCTGGTAAATCATTGCTTATATGATCATGCATGCTAATTCATTGCATCTTGTGAATGACCCAAATCCAAGCTATGCACGTGATTATATGGTGTTATTGGAAAGTGAGAGGATTTTTTCTATGTTCATTTGGGTTCAAACATCAATGATGTTTTTTTTATAGGAAGGTAGGGAAGTCCATCCATGAAAGGGTTTCAATTTTGCATTTTTATGGAGTTTAATTTATTAAGCTTATAGAAAACATGAGCTCTCTATGGAAATAGTTGTATTTACATGATACAAAATTGGTAGATTGGTAGGCTGTGGTGTGAAACATATGCAGTTCTCATCTTTTCTAAGCATTGCACTGAGTATTGGACTATCATTCTTTTACCTTCTTTGTTACATTGATCTTTTGACTAGGTTTCCTTCTATGCATTTTTCCTTCCCTATTACTATTTCATCGGGTCTTCCACTATCAAATGCTACAATTGATCAGTCACCCCTGCAATCTCGGTGGGATCATTATTAGCATTATACTATTATTTTATTTAGAATCGTGTTTGCTTATACTAAGATGTGTTAGGGTTCCTGTTTGTTACAACTTGATAATATGATATAAAGGGGTATTAAAAATGGCTTGATAAAAATGGATACCTACCATATTTGGTGAAACTAGGGGTTTTCTTAATTGGAAAGATATATTGAGAAGGGGGTTCAACAATACAATTGTAAGTGACATTTTCCAATATTTAGTGAAAATAGAAATATTCTTTAATATCCTGTGAACGGCCGTGCTATGTAACAAGTTCATTTAGTGATTCCCCAATAGAAAAAACCATCTTTAATTTTAGATAAAAATAAATAATAATAAAAAAATAGATTAACACCATCATTATGAATCTCTAAGCATGAAAATGCAACATTTAATATAAATTATAGAGTACAATGACTAGACTTGTCACAGCTCTGACCTCTTTCCCCTTAACTCTCGAATCCTCTCCGCTCCCACTAAGAGGAAGATACCCTATGATTATGTAATAGATGGGTCACAGTTACAATCAGCATAATTTGTTACAAAATAAAAGGTTCGAGGATCCTCTCTGCCAAAAATAAACATAACTGAAAATAATGTGTTACTTGAAAATAGGAATTTGTTAGAGATCCTACTTTCAAGGCAATCGTTTTGACCAAAGCTTATCCTTGTTCTTCCTTTGATTCCCAACATGTATCACAAGTTGACAGATGTTGAATATGATAATCATGCATCGAAAAATCCTCGGGAAATACCGTATCATTGCCATCTTTGAAAATTAACAAAACTGTGTTTTGAAAACTACAGGATTTTAGGCAGCGTTTCTGCATTATTTGATGTATTTATTTGACACTCAGTTGCAGATTCATTCCTGTGCGGTCTTCATTGGTGCTTGGATATATTTCATAAATTTGATATGGAATCTGGATGAGCAACGAATATGTATACATTGGTGAACTCAGCGTTGGGAATTTTTACACCTGATTATAAACTTAAGTGCGCCTGATGCCGAGCCATCCATGGTGCTCGGGAATTTGTGCAGTGGAAATATCCCACATACACAAAGAAACAAATAAACTAGCTCTTTATATTGTTTTTCTATCCACCTTGAATTGGCACGTAGTGAATGCCTTTTGTGAGCTCACTCCTTGTGGCACCCTGTGTTGGTATCGTTGATTCCTGACATGTGATATGACTTTGGTCCTCGGCGCTTGGTGACGATAATATAGCACCCGGTTGTTTGATTAAAGATTGAGTCTCGATGTTTTTAAAAATATAAATATTGAATTTTGGCTATAAAACACTTTGGCACGAGTGCTTGATTAAATCGGATATTGGATTTTAAGGCCAATATTTTCTTTTATAAAGCCCCACTATTTTATATAAGATAACATAATTAGCCTACACTGCTTAAATTTGAAAACTTGATCAAAGTTCAAGACTTTGAGAGTGTATTAGAAAGCAATAGTCATATTTTTCTACCAAAGTATACCACTTTGGGTAGCATGCCCTTCACAAGATATGTACATTTGGCTACCAAATTATGAAGATCTTCCACAATCAAGAATAGATGGAAAAACAATTTTTGCATAAAATTGGTGGAGGTTTAAATTTTTTGATGTGGTAGATTCTGGTATTAATAGTGAGCAATGATCCATTATTTTAGGAATCTAAAAGAATTTTTTGTGATCAATGCATCTAGCTTCATCCCTGTGGTTTTACTTTCAATTATTGACCAATGTACAAATTGTGGCGTGCATTTTCCTAAGCCCATTTTTGCTTGACTTTATCAAACATGCTTTTTTTTCACCCTTTACAATGTCATCTTCTAGAAATCCTCTTAGCTTAACCAAAAAAATTGTATTTTATGGTGTTTTTGTCTCACCATACATGCAATTTTGGCCCATTTGTAAATCTCATTAGCCTCAACAACCATGGATTTTGTCTATACAATGATTAAACTTGGGACTTATTACCCATACACATGCTAATCAAGGATGCAATTTCTCATTAATTATAACATCTATTCTAAACCATATATCACCATCATCATACTTTCCATTGATATGCATTGTGAAAAAAATAAGATACCAAAGTTAACTAACACGATCAAGGTTTCACAACTTTTAGAATATTTAGCCTAAACCACATCATTGTTGGTAATTTTCATACAATTCCATTACCAAGTTCCAACCCTTGTAAGTGCACATATAATAATATAAATACACAAAGATAGAGAGAATAATAAATGTACCAATATTTTGATTCCACAAACAAAATAAATCATTGGACACTAAGAGATATACTATTCTTTTTTTAATTCTATTTTTCTAAGCCCATTTTTGCTTGACTCTGAGTATAAATTGTTTGAAAAATTGTAATCTTGGTAGATTCATCGTAGACAAATGACATGATGGTCTCCTAAAATTGCTCTTTCTTTCACATCATTTCACTATTTTTATCCTCATACCCGATTATAAACCATTACATATATCTTTAAAAGCATATCATTTATTTAGAATATATTAATTAGAAGCATTAAAAAATAAATGATGTGAATTTATACTTTTTAATGTATTTTACACGATTTTAACTAATTTGTTGATAATAAATTTAGTGTTGTGAGTCCGACACTCATTCCAGCACTTATTCCAGTACCTAGTTCCGCACTAATTTTGATGCCATTAATTTACGCAAAGGAAGTAATTTCTATATCTAATTACATTTGAGCTTGAAAGGAGTTGGTTTCGCCTCATTGTCATCCTTGCAATTTTTACAATATTCATGAAACTTTGAATTGAAGCAATGTTAATAAATCATAAAGTCCAATTGTTAAAGAGTCAAAACTACAACAATTATCACTAAGTGCCAGCTCATTCTCACAATGCCACATATTGTTGAACAATGAACAATATAAAAGGATGCACTTACTAATAAAAATGAATATGATAAGATGATGCACTTTTAAATAAAATGTATATTAAAAAAAAACAAAATACAAAATCATTAAAGCAACACATACAAATATGAAATGTCTTCATAATTACTTGTATAAAGGCTAAAGCGAATAATGAGATAGAAATTTCCCTGTAATTTCATCACATAATGTTTATATACTAGCATCAATTTTCTTGTGATTTAATGATTTTGTTTCCATGTGACAGATGGATGGGTACGGACGAGCAACTAGAACACTAGACGTGATTTACTCTGAGCTTATCCTCAACTGGAAGTCGCATCCTTCTGGGATTGATGGCTGGCGATTATGAAGGGAACAATAAGTATATTTTTGTTGTGCAGACCGTTGGAATGAACATGTGAAGAAGTCTGTGTATCCAGGAGTCTAGCAACCATCCAGAGGCAATTCTTGTCATCTTTCCAGGAATCAGATTTCGAGGCTGGTTCTTGAACAAACCGTAAATAATATGGATAAACAATTCAAAACCCACTTCCCAAATAGGCTCATTTACTCCTAACCGATGATTGTTTTCAGAATTTATTAACAAATATGACGTGATTTTTCCAGGATTAGGGTTGCAGCCGGTTTTGTAAATGAATAATTTGTTGAACGAACCATAGTTTTGGGGATTCGGTTCTATCCTTCCCCACTGTCTTTTCATGTATAAATTCTACCTTAGAGGTCTGAGAGAGGGTATATAGATAGGAAATAGCTATGCGCTGAGGCATACCTCTATACTTTTCATTTTGTTAAGACATGTTGATGCATTTATAGAAGCATTCTTCCTTCGTATGACTTGATATCGTGTAACCTGAGGATGTGTTTTGAGTTTGGAAGGGCCCCCTGCTCAAGACCGCAGTGCATCATAGGTCATGGCAACAGAGTATTGATCATAAAAGTTAGAATTAAAAATAGTTGCAACTGATTTGTTAATTAGTTTGAATAGTTAGATTAATTATATTGTAATTTATGTTTAGAATTTACATTTATGTACTCATTTGTGTACTTGTTTGTAACTTTTGTTCATGTAATTAGATTTTGTTTATCAGAATTAGTATTTTAGTTTAATTTAAATATTCAGAGCACAATCTTCATATGTATGTAAATATGGTTTGGTTCTCACTGATTAGATTGAATCGAGTTTGTACAGTTTTAATGAACCTCTAGTTAGCGATTCAATAGAATTATTATGCAAGCCAATTACAAAATCTATATGAAACATATCACATATCAGTCTTTGTAGTTCCTGTAATTGGTAAACTCTACTGTCAATTGAATGTGTGTTTCTCACACGATTTCTTCAAATCACAAACAAAATCACTTTTAAAGTCTATTGTTCAAACTATTCCTCTAAGTCGTGTTTGTAACATTCTAGCTTATTCAATATGTTTACCATGAAATAAATCATAAGAATATTTATGCCGTAGGCGTTTCACTGTGGAGAAGTATGACCATCCACGTCGGCTAGATTCCTCGCTCATAGAGCAAATGGAATGCTGCCATGTGGATGGTCCCTCTTTCATCTTATTTTTTTGAATATTTGGGTTTGCACTGCTTCGTGGGTGTGCGTTGTTTCCTGCAATATTTGGGTTTACACTACTTCGTGGGTGTGCGGTTTGTGCCGTTTCCTGCAACATTGACATCATCGACACGTTCACCTTCACCTTCACCTTCACGCTCATTGTTTTCCATTTCAACCCGAAACAATGCAGTAGAATATCATTCTCAGGATATGCAGAAGGGGTCCTACGGTCCTAACAATTCAACAGACCTAAAACTCTACAGACCTAGCCATCGATAACCTCAATTGCTTCTTTTTCTCCCAACAGGCGACTACATTTAGGCTTGAATCCTAAATATTGTGGGCATTTGCTTATCAAAACTGTGACTACCTGGATTTTTTAGTATAATGAAGAGTCCTGGACTCCTGCGCATTTCTGCGTGATAGTCTCGATCCCATGCTCCATAGTGCAAACCCTAATCTCTCTCGGATGGATTGGAACCATACATTATGTGTATTCTCTTTGTGAACTGTGGAGTGTTGCGTGTGAGCAATCTGCAAGACTGCAATCAGTGAGCCCGAGTCATCTTGGATTATGTGGACCATGCTTGAGTGCCATGGATGCGCCCTTTGTGCCTCACTTTGCTTCTGCATGAGCGTACTCTGCTAAAGAACGCTATGCTGAAAGACAACGTGGTAGCTTCGTGAACTTGCGTCAACACATGGTATTCAAGAACCTGATGTTGTAACATATTTGATTGAGCAACTGGCAATTTTGTTACTTCATGGGAAGCAAATGTTCAAGTACTTGTGAAACCATAGTTTCTTACAACGTCGATCTCTTCCCAAGCGGCATCAAATTTACGATTCATAGATGGGCATAAATGAGGTTTTCACCTTTAGTGGTCTTGAATGATGAGGACTGACATAGGTCTCGTAGAGCCTAAAGGAAAATGTAGGAGACAAGGCAAATGAAGGAGACAAGACGCAACTATGAGACCACCTCCATCATCCAATGAACGCTATAAGTTGTGCAAGCAATTACCGTATTGTGGCCATATATATGTGAAACTGCTAACATGTCATCTTTCTTCCATTTAGTTGATCGCATGCATCCTTGGTCACAATAATTTCATGTAGATTAGGGTTTCCTATGATTGTCAATGCTAGTGTTAATATCATAAAATGAAAACCCTAATTTATATATACTGGAATATTTTGATTAAAACAATGAGTAGAAAATTAATAGCGGAAGCATACCTGAATCCATTGAAGGAGAAACCTTACAGGAAGAGAACCCTTTGAGATGGTCTTCCAATTCTAGCCACTAGATTCTGTGTCATCTTCTCTGTGAGAGGATTTTCAGAAATTGGAATGCGTCATGGTAGAATGGGGACCATAACCCTATTTATAAACCGCTAGGGCAGTTCACAATAACCGCTAGAGCAGTTTTAATTTTATCACAATTATATTTCCGCCCCTCATAGAAATAATAATTATCTAATGGTATCTACACAATAATCTCATGACAATTATACCCTTAAGCCAATTAATCAATTATTAATTAGATCACTATATTTAGGCTTAATTAAATGATAGCACACACATTTTAATTATTTACATGTGTGGCCCAAATTATAGATTAATTACAAAAATTATTCTAACAATCTCCCACTGGGCCACATGCATATGTAATCAAATAAATGTGCTTAACCTTATGAGCTCAAAATTTGCTATCATGTCCTTAGGGTATATCCGAACAATCTCGTCCATTAACTATATTGACATAGGATCAAGGTGGCCTTTGTTACATCAATCGTTACTAGACCAATCAATGGTCACATATATCTGCACAGCTAAATGACATAGATCAATCATGAGTGCATAGCATGGAAATTACATGCAATGTGATCTATTCATGCCTATTTCCAACTGGTCCTACTTAACTTTATTAAGATCAAATCTTTAGCATAATTTAACAGAGTGCAATAAAATGAATACTTTATTTCTGCAGAACACAATCCAAATGTATAGATAAAGTCTAAACATAACATAGAGCAATATACAATGAATAATATAAACTCCCACTAAATTTGGATATCCTCAAATGAGACAACACCCATATGAGCAGTGTGCTCATGAAAGACCTTGGGTGGTAATCCCTTTGTAAGCGGATCCGCTATCATGGAGTTTGTTCCAATATGCTCTATGGATATCTGTCCACTCTGTACTTTTTCTTTTACAACTAGGAACTTGATATCAATGTATTTTGATTTTGTAGAACTCCTGTTGTTATTGGAATATAAAACTGCTGATTTATTGTCACAAAATATCTTCAGTGGTCTTTCAATACCATCCAGAACACGCAGCCCAGTGACAAAATTTCGTAGCCATATTCCTTGATTGGATGCCCCATAACATGCTACAAACTCTGCTTCCATGGTGGATGAAGTTATGAGTGTCTGTTTGGAAGACCTCCATGAAATTGCTCCACCAGCCAACAGATAAATATAGCCTGATGTGGATCTTCTGCTGTCTTGGCATCCAGCAAAGTCGGAGTCGGAATACCCAATGATCTCTAACTGATCCGATCTCCTATATGTAAGCATGTACTCTTTTGTTCTCTGTAAATATCTCATAACCCTCTTGGCTGCTCTCCAATGATCCATTCCAGGGTTACTTAGATATCTGCCTAACATGCCAACAATGTACGCAATATCCGGACGTGTACATACCTGAGCATACATTAGACTCCCCACAGCCGAAGCGTAAGGAATCTTCTGCATTTCTTGACTTTCTAAACTATTTTTAGGGCATTGATTAAGACTGAATTTGTCTCCTTTAGCGACAGGGGTATCACCTGGTTTGCTATTTTGCATGCCATACCTTTGGAGGACTTTATCAATATAGGTCCTTTGTGACAATCCTAAAATACCCCTAGAACGATCTCGGTGTATCTGGATTCCTAAGACAAAGGAGGCATCACCAAGATCTTTCATCTCAAAATGTTCAAATGATAAAAATCTCTTGGTGTCGTGCAATATGCTAATATCATTTGTGGCTAGCAATATGTCATCGACATATAAAACCAGGAAAATATACTTACTCCCACTGAATTTGTGATACACACATTCATCCATAAGATTTGCCTCAAAACCACATGAGACAATAATTTGATGAAACTTGAAGTACCACTGACGAGAAGCTTGCTTGAGCCCATAAATGGATTTAGTTAATTTACAAACCATATTCTTTGAGTCTTCGGACACAAAATTTTCTGGTTGTACCATATAAATTGTTTCATCAATGTCACCATTGAGAAACGCTGTTTTAACATCCATTTGATGTAACTCAAGATCATAATGTGCAACTAGTGCCATGATTATCCTGAAAGAGTCCTTCGTAGAAACTGGAGAGAAGGTCTCTTTGAAGTCAATTCCTTCTTTTTGAGTAAAGCCTTTAGCTACAAGACGTGCTTTATATCTTTCTACATTACCATTTGAATCCCGCTTGGTTTTAAATATCCATTTACAACCAATGGGCTTCGTACCAACTGGTAATGGAACAAGTTCCCAAACTTTATTGTCTTGCATAGATTTGTACTCTTCATTCATGGCTTCAATCCATTTCTGAGAGTTGGAACTTTTCATGGCTTGCTGGAAGTTGATTGGATCATCTTCCATCATTCCACTTTCTACCTCACGTTCCTGGAGATATACGATATAATCGTCCGAAATTGCACTTCTCCTCTCTCTAGTGGATCTCCTTAATGGCATATTTTCTTGAGGTTGTTGAGTTTGTTCTTCAGGAGCAATGTCCTCATTTGCAATTAAGGGTTGAACAATATTGTCTGTTGGTTGAGGATCCAAATTTACTTCTTGATCAATGATAGGTAGTGAAACCTGTACATTATCAAAAGCAATAGTAGATCCCTCTTCCTCCTCAAGGACAATATTCCTAGCCTGATTTCTCCCCCCAAACTCAACATCCTCAAAAAATGTTGCAGTTCCCGTCTCAAAAATTGACCTAATAGCAGGATCATAAAATTTAAAACCCCTTGATCGCTCTGCATAGCCAATAAAGTAGCTGCTAACTGTTTTAGAGTCCAGTTTCTTTTCATGAGGCTTATAAGGTCTCGCTTCAGCTGGACATCCCCAAATATGAAAATGCTTTAAACTAGGCTTTCGACCCGTCCAAAGCTCATAAGGCGTTTTAGCAGCCGCTTTAGTTGGCACCCGATTTAGGATATAAGCTGCCGTTTTGAGTGCTTCACCCCAGAGTTTTTCGGGTAAAGTAGAATGACTAATCATGCTCCTTACCATGTCCTTAAGAGTTCGGTTTCGTCTTTCTGCTACACCATTCATGCTAGGTGATCCTGGCATGGTGTATTGAGGGACGATCCCACATTCCTCTAGGTATTTAGCAAATGGTCCTAGACGTTGTTCACCTGATCCGTCATATCTACCATAGTATTCACCACCACGGTCAGATCTGACGCTCTTTATTCTTTTGTTGAGTTGTAACTCAACTTCTGCTTTAAATGTTTTGAACACGTCCAATGATTGTGATTTCTCATGTATAAGAAATAGGTAGCCATATCTTGAATAGTCATCTATGAATGTTATAAAGTACTGTTGACCATTCCAAGATGCCGTAGGGTATGGTCCACAGATATCTGTATGAATTAATTCTAAGACGTCTGTAGCTCTATTGGCACCTAATTTCTTTGTTTTGGTCTGTTTTCCTTTAATACACTCAACACAAATATCAAAATCTGAAAAGTCAAGTGATTCCAAAATCCCATCGGACACAAGTCGCTCAACTCTAGATTTAGAGATATGACCTAGGCGTTTGTGCCACAATGAAGCCGAATTATCTTTATTCAATTTACGCTTTGTACCTCGTGATTCCACATGCAAGGTTTCATTATAGGACGGAACAGTTTCCAACAAATATAGATTATCATAAACATTAAGTAAACCGGTTCCAACAGCATTTGAATTAATAGATAATGTAAATTTATTGTTTCCAAATGAACAACAATAACCTGATTTGTCCAAAACAGAAACTGAAATTAAATTCCGTCTGAAAGACAGTACAACAAAAGTATCTATTAGATCCAAAAAATAACCAGATTTCAATAATAATCTAAAGTGCCCTATTGCCTCTACTTCTACCGACTGACCATCTCCGACATAGATGCATCTTTCAGCATCACTTGGTTTTCGGTAACTCAGGCAACCCTGCATAGAAACACAAATGTGAGTAGTAGCACCAGAATCTAACCACCATGTGTTTCTAGATACTGAAGCTAAATTAACTTCAGAACAGACCAAAGTAAGAAATATACCTTTCTTAACGCGCCAAGCAGCATACTTGGTACATTCCTTCTTAGTATGTCCAGGCTTATTACAGAAGAAACATGTTACCTCAACTTTCTGTTTCTTTTGTTCTGGACCCTTAGAAGCAGCAACCTTATTATCCTTATTCTTTCGTTTGCCCTTATCCTTGGAAGTGCTAGCCAGATGAGCACTTTCGGTCTTGTCTTGCTTCAATCTCTCTTCCTCTTGCACACAAAATGAAATGAGATCATTAAGAGTCCATTTATCCTTTTGACAGTTATAACTGACCTTGAATTGATTAAATTGTGCAGGAAGAGAGATGAGAACCAAATGCACGAGGAAATCATCAGATAACTCGAGTTTCAAAGCCTTAAGTTTTGAAGCAAGATGAGACATCTCCATGATGTACTCCCGAACATTACCCTTGCTTTTGTACTTCATTGAAATCAAGCTTGCTAAAAGCGTGCTCGTTTCAGCCTTATCGTTTTTGGCAAAACGTTTCTGAATTTCTGCAAGGAAGTCACTGGCATTAGTAACCTCATTGGTTACCGCACCCCTGAAAGCTTCTGGAATGCCGCGCTTCATGATCATAAGACTTAGCCTATTTGAACGTTCCCACTTACCCCAATAAACCTCATCCTCTTGAGTACTATCCTCATTGAGTTCATCGGGTTTGGGCATTCTCAAGGCTAAATCTATATCCATGCAGCCTAAGAGAATCATCATATTCTCTTTCCAGTCCTTAAAATTAGTTCCATTTAACATAGGGACATTATTGATGTTGGCAGATATAGAAGTAGTTGATATAAAAGCTGAATAGAGAACAAAATAAAATGAATCAAATAAACCATCATGTTCACATAAAATAAGCAATTAAACACATAATCTTTAAATTTAAAAACAAATTATGACATTTCAAGATACCTAGCACAACATTAATATCAAGTCTTTGAACAGTAATATTAACTGTAAGTGGTACTCTTGTTGTAGTGATCAAACATTGATAATAAGTTATGTCAAATAATGAATTTATCTTTGGATTGATTTATTATTCACATTAAGTTACCTTTATAATCATCACATATTTATCACCACAAGTATGTATGCAATTTGACCAAATATTAACTTTCCTTTGGGCCAGTCAATACCCGCATGAATCACATACACACAAATATCTAACACCCCGAACAGACTAATCTACACGAAAGATGTCACTTTGGTGATTTTCCGCTTTAATTAGCCTATTTAAAATGCTAGATCAATAACTTAAATATTAATATCATAAAATGCTTTTAAATAATAATAATAATAATAGTAAATAAAAAAAATCAAATTCAAATTCAAATTCACAGTTTTGATCAATAATTATATACTAAATACAATAACTGTGCCAAACCAAGAAAAAATTTATTTAATACAAAAATTGAATTAAAACTTAATATATTATTATAAGAACATGATAAATATTGCAGCAGCAAGGGATAAAGGCGTTTTATACTCATATACATATATATATATATTTGAAACTTTAACAGAATCATCACCTACTATTCCCAGAAAAAATTTCTAAGATAAATCAATTGGAAAGGTAATACTTTTGAATTCAAATACAATTTTTTCTGCACCTCTCTTCTTAACCAATGAATGTATCTATGTATACTCTTATAGAAAAAATAGCTAAAAGCACAGAAAGTAGGAAAATTTCCAAATGTATTTATGTATATTTTATATTAATACAATCGATTTCTATTGACTTTATCAAAATGATCCACTGAATCCATTGACAAATATATATATATTAAATTAATAACTCAAAGAATTAATCAAGAAGTAGGCTCTGATACCACTTGTTAATATCATAAAATGAAAACCCTAATTTATATATACTGGAATCTTCTGATTAAAACAATGAGTAGAAAATTAATAGCGGAAGCATACCTGAATCCATTGAAGGAGAAACCTTACAGGAAGAGAACCCTTTGAGATGGTCTTCCAATTCTAGCCACTAGATTCTGTGTCAACTTCTCTGTGAGAGGATTTTCAGAAATTGGAATGCGTCATGGTAGAATGGGGACCATAACCCTATTTATAAACCGCTAGGGCAGTTCACAATAACCGCTAGAGCAGTTTTAATTTTATCACAATTATATTTCCGCCCCTCATAGAAATAATAATTATCTAATGGTATCTACACAATAATCTCATGACAATTATACCCTTAAGCCAATTAATCAATTATTAATTAGATCACAATATTTAGGCTTAATTAAATGATAGCACACACATTTTAATTATTTACATGTGTGGCCCAAATTATAGATTAATTACAAAAATTATTCTAACAGCTAGCACCAACAATTGTAGGCTCAAATGCACAATGGAGAGAGCTTATCCAACAGTCATACCAGGCACCATCCATAACATAGTTCACATTCAATCAGTTAGAGAATCAATGCAGACTTCATTTGATAGAGGTTGCAACTCACCACCGTTTTCTTGAACGAGATAGCTCCATGCTATCAAGTAGTAGCTTCCATGTTGCTCCACGCTTCAGTTGAAACTTGAAACACTATGCTCAACGTATCAATGACAGCTCCATGTAGATTACTTTATCATGCAATATATTCCAACAGTTCACCAAATGGGAGGAGGAGAAGAACTCAAATAGAATGGGTTGAATAGAGAGGAGAATCGAATCTATTATGATGCTCATTCAAATAATGCACAAGCGTAGATTAGAGGAGGTGTCTTCCAACATATAATGGAGTCACGAATGAGAGAGCACATGATTTAGTGCAGCTCCACACTTAGTTGAATGAGGTCGTAGCTGAGGGCATAGCTCTCCACCGATGGCTCTTCACCATGGATATCAAAACATATTGCAACAAGGTCGCATAACTCTTCAAAATGTATTGCAATAACGAAGAATGATAAGCATTCTTCAATGGCAGGCTCCAATGTTTTGGCAGAAGTGGCATTCACAGATTCTAGAATCTGGAAATGGTGCTTTCTTTAGACTTCAATGCATCCTTCAATGATACCGTCGTGTGGGCAGATGTTCTTCAACCTCTCTACGCTGCAGATGTTCTCTCGGCTATGGATGCAGGTCACACGGCTGGAAGTCAAGTTGCCCAGTTGAAACCTGTACGTAGTCCGCCAGAAGGAAATGTTGAGGCTCTAACAATCTCTATGTCCAGTCACAGGCACAGGCGAGATGACACCGAATAGCTGGGGAAGAATGAGACCCCGCGCGCTAGGACAAGCTTCTTTTTGATGGAGGAGGTTCCTCTTCAGAGGGATGTGCGCGCTAGGACAAGCTTCTTTTTGATGGAGGAGGTTCCTCTTCAGAGGGAGGTGCATGCAGCCCGTGTGGCGTGCATGCAGCCCAGCCCAGACTCACATGAGCTCCCTATGGGCAGGAGAATGGGGGATTCAAGAGGTGGAGAAGAGGTGGGGACTTGACGTGGAGGAATGAGGAGACCTGGGGAGAGTAGGGAGCATGCAGGCTGAGAGTGGTGGAAAGCAAGTGGCATGAAGATGGTGAATGGAGAGGTAAGAAATGGCAGTTGGAGAATAGGTGAGGATGCGTGGAGAGAAGGAGAAAGGTAAGCTTAGGCCACGTTAGGTTAATAAAAAAACAAAAAAATAAATAAATTAAATTTATATTAAATTGTTTAAATTTTAATTTTAGTTTCTAAAATTATATTGTCTATTAAGCCTCTAAATATCAATGGGGAATTTCAAATTAAAATGCTTAGATTAAAATGATAATGGATGTTAATTAAAGGTTTTTAATGTCTAAATTAATGTTTAATATATTTTTCATATATCAAATTTTAATTAATGATAAATTACGTCTATTTAAAGTTAAACTTTAGGTTTACATTGAACCTAATATTGCATATAACATGAAATAGTAATGTTGATAGTGGAATATTAATGCTTAAATCAAATTAAATATTTCTCCAAGAAAAGCTGGGCTTTCCAGAAAATTAATCTTTAATTTAGGCATATGGTATATGAACAATCCTATCTTGTTCTCAGTGTTTCTGTTTAATATTTACAAACAATATTTGATATTTATAAACAAGGTTCTCAGAGGAAATTTACCACGTTCCTTTCTAGTAGCATGCATACTGGTGCGTGGAGAGCATGCAGGCGATCCTAAAGTGGGCACCCTTAAAGGGCTAGGAGCCCGGGGCGTGGAGAGAAGGTGGAGGCCTCGTGGGAGGCCCGGTGACAATGGATCTGTGGCCTCAAAGTAGCTTACAATACACTTCTCCACTTCACTGCCATAGTTTGGATCTTTGGAAACCGTAAACAACAATTCCTGTATTGACTCGGCCAAGAACGTCTGTCAACCAGCATTAACGTCGGACTTGGCTTGCAAGTTCATACAAAGTCTAGCACTTAAATCCACAGGCAAAGTATTTAACTACATGGACAATAACGCCTCTCGAATTTGGGCTTCTTGCATACGATTCCAACGTACCGCATTCAAATATAGTAGGCATTCTTCAACACACTCCTGAAACAATAATTGAGAAGCCACTGGTAGAATAGTAAGGGCATCGTCCACACTTGAAAAACGAAGTCGCTTGCTTGGTGCATTATAATACATGAGTTGAATACATTGAATATGCTCCTCCACACTGTGATTACTTGCAGTTACACTGATTTGAAGTGGTCGGCATTTATCTAAAGACCAACGATCAGATAGTAGCACTTCATAAAATTTAGATTTTCTCAAAACTTGAGAGTGAAGGTAAACTGGGTTTCCTCCATACTCTGCACCATCTGGATCAATCAACTTTAACATTATATCAACGCCATTCATGTCTCTCACTTTCAGCAGTTGTTCAACCATTGCTACTAAAAACTGTATCAGAGAGCACATCTAACATGTTCTATGTGCAATTATCAATGAATGCCTTCGTTTATATTGCATGGCACCAACTCTCACTTGTTATCGCCTGGCACCACCTTTCCCTTGTTGCATGCCTCGGAAGGTGCATAGGACAAGATGTAAAATAGATATATTTTCAATTAGCATAACATGGCTCAAGTGAAGTTTCGTTCAAACACCTAGCTTCAAGCAAAGTTTCGTTCAAACACCTAGCCTCAAGCTCAAGTTATGTGGGCTTTCAGTTATAAGAACTTTATATTATAGCATAGCTAGCAAGAGATTCAATTAAGGCCTCTAATAAATTTCTTTACACCCAAAGCCGAACGTAGTGGCTGTGGAGGCAATCCACTAGCGCTAAAGGGAATGCAGGGTAGTGGGGCTTAGGATTTTATGTTTTCCAATCCAATGCTAAGTACAAAACTTCCACTTCATTAAGTATAACATTTATTCAAAATGCACATATTTTTATGCTATTGTGCAAATGAGGGTGTTATTTGTGTGGTCATTATGAATAATTCTTGACATACACTACTAACAAGCATACTAAACCTTATACTTCTACATGATCTTTGATTATTCTTCATGAAATTTGTAATATGTAGGATGTGCACACAATCATGCACCAAATCTTGACACTTAAAGTGGTTCACTATTCTTACTTGCCCCAATGATTTACCTCCTTAATCTCCCACATTCTTCCATAAGGATATCATTTGTAGCTAACAAGTTATCACCCTTATTCTTTAAATGGTCTCATTCATCATGGCATATGTCCCTCTGTTTTCACTAGTATATCAATTTATAATCATGGTATGGCACATTCTTCTATAAGGATATCATTTCGAGTAGCTTGAAGCCCTTGCCATGGACGAAATGAATGATGCGAGGATTAATATGCCATAGTAGTAGGGATTGGCATCACAATATTATCAAGAATGTGAGAAAATTGAACGAAGAAAAGGGTTATGCAATGGATATTAGACAACAACGATATATCCTGTAACTTCTGTATAGTACCATCTGCACTAAGGGAGCCATCAACCTTGGACATCTGCAAAACAACTTAATACAGTTTTCTTTTGCTCACTAGTTCTGTCTACATCAGTTACTTTTTTTTAACTTGCCACATCAGGTATTTTCTTTGTGTTGTATGGGCACATTCTCAAATTGCAAGTTTAAAGGTTGAATTGGAATTATTCAAGGGGTGATTAAAGTGTGGTAGTTAGCAGATCGGTAAAGGATGTACTTGCATAAATTTGAAGAAGCAGATTGAGTCTTCCCTTCCCATGCCATCAGAGGTTGAATTTTGGAAAAACCGCAAACAATAAAGTGAGCACGACAGACATGAAGTGAATGCCATTGGAGAAGACATCTTTGTGACATCATTTTATACCACTACTTAAGATGATTATCAGGTGGACTTGTAACATTGTTTTAGAGGCCCCGTCTATTGGATGTAACTTTATTGGATCCTAAAAGTATTTGGAGTGATAGACGATTTTGGAGCATTGGTTGAAGTTCCGAGAATAATATTTTATTAATAACAACCTTCGACAATCCTATGATGGCAGCAAAACATGACAAAATATGAATTATGGATATTTCCTGAAATCCTCTAAGTACCATAGTCAGATTCATGAAGACATCAAGTCTCTCCATTCTACAGTCAACGATATCATCAAAAAATGGTTTTGAGCCTTATCTCTGGAGTCCTTATAACAAGTGGAAAAGTATTTGATAACTGGTTATGAGCAGATTTTCTTGGCAACATTTGAAGATCTTTTACAATGCTCGTTCAGTATTAGTTGTGGCAGCAGCAAGAAGGTCATTTTCATACCCAACAAAGGTAGTTTTGTGATCATATGACCTGAAACAGGAAATGTGCATCTTCAGTGTTTTCAAGACTATTTTGCAAGGTTTAAGAAGAGTTGATCTAACACTGTTTCAGGGATGCTTAAAGAGTGTTTGAAGAATAGATTTTAGAGTGTTTGAAGAATTGTTTTGATCTTTAAAGTGGGCAATCTTGAGGACTGATTTTAAAAGTAATTCTTGAGCATTGATTTGGAATGACTGGATATTTGTTCAAAGATAGATTTTGTGACAATCTTAAGGACTGCGTTGAAGGACAATGACGATGATACTAAATTGACAAGAAGAAGTAGTAGCTGAGTTATAAGATTTATTAAATTTTATGAGAGAAGGTAGGAGCTATAATATTTTAAAAATCATAAGAATCTTTAATCGGGAAGTGGAAACTGTATCTTCCAAAATCTTCCTTATTTCCTTTTCCAATTTTAAAACATCAATCTTTGTAACTTTTGATTGGTTTCTCAAACTATTTGAATGATATATCCGTTGAATTCTTCTCCTAAAACATTAATATGTTTATCTTCTCTTAGTCATTTTTTATAATCCCATTCCATAATATCTTGTTTGATCCTATTTAGATTGTATTCAAATTGTAATGTTGTTGTTTTCATTGATATTATTGCAAAAATATTTTTTCAAATTGCTTATATATTCCAGATATAATAGTAATGTATAGTGTTGAGATTACTACTCAATGTGTTGGTGAACTTAACATTTTTTTTGTTATGGATTGAATGCCTATGTATTTGTAATATGAGATTGTTACAAACTTTTCTATTTTCCTACTAGTATCCTCCGCTGCCTATGCCTATGTTTTTGTTCCTTCTAACTTTCCTCTGTGCCTATGTTTTTGTTCCTTCTAACTTTCTTCTTTTCCTACCGACGTTCATTTTTTCCCCTCAAAAGACAAATGCTAATTATTAATCTCTGACACCAAACTATATTTAGACTTATTACGTTTCTTCCAAACCATTTCACTCAAACTTATTCCGACCTCGCTTTCATTTTAATGACAATCAACTTGCTGTCAAAACTGCCTAACCGTTATGTTAACATGCATACTAGTTTCCAGAACATGTTTGAAACGTCAACTCTGATTGATTTTCATATTTAGCACTTTTGATTCGTGAAGTTGTCATGTAAATCATTTCGTTCCCAAAGTCATTCCATATATTTTTAATAACTTTAATGTACATACACGTGTGACTTTGATGAACTTGTGTATCTTGTCTTCTGTGAATTTGTATTTTGTTTTAACTTTTGTATTTTATGAATTTGTCTTTTGTTAATTTTTGTAATTTGTTAATTTTCCTTTTTATTAAAATTTGTTAATGCATATATTTTTATATTTTATTTCATCACATTACTAAAATATTTATAAAATTGGGTTATGTGTGAGGAATGGACTCTAAGTAGAGTATAAGAATATTTAGTTGTTGGTTTATTTTATATTATTTTCATAAATTTAGTTTTATCTTTGCTTTGTCTGTTTTGCATTTTTGCATTCCATAGCTTAGTTCAAATTTTTGCATTTTATATTTCCATGTTTAGGTTTTTTAGTTGATTTATTTCTAGTTAAATTTATTATTTAGTTTTTGTGTTGAAGAGTGTTTGTCGACATTAGATTAGTCTAAACTAGGTTATATTAGGCTAGTTGTGGCTTCAATCCTGCATATATAGTGTCGTCACTTCGATGCTTACACGCCTCGGTTGACAATTTAATGTTGAAGTAAATAACATATATTTTTATCAACATTTTTGGCGTCGTTGTCGGGGAGGTGCTAAGGGGTTGAAATCTAGGTAGATGGGTTGCCTTTACATTACATAACAAGGGGGAGGGGAAATAGTAAGACGCAAAGACGATCTCACTACGGATTTTCCATGGTGTAATATCTCGATGCATCCACTTTCGTGGGTCTCTCCAAAGCCTTGTTGTTCCTTTCATGCAAGTGTGCCTTTATTTCTGCAAGTTTGAGTTTGTTTGCTTTCCTGCAATTTATTTTTTTGCAAGTTTGTTTCCTTTTTGAAGAGATAACTCTTGTGAATAGATAACTCGGTGACAGCGAGGTCTAAAGTAGAAAGAGGAGTTCAAGTTTACTTTGAGTAGTGTGCTTTAGTTTTGCAATAAATTTTATCTCATTTTTGTTTTAATAGGATTTCGTAAACTTAATTTTAGTTATTTCATTGGGTGCTGTAAGAACCCTAGGCACTAACCCATGTGTTAGACATGACTCATCAACCGACAAAATGGATTCAAAGAAGATGACAAGTTCGGAAGAACTCTCTCAAATCTTAATAAAAGTTGAGATCTCTTCTTCTCAAGAAGAGCAAATTTTGGTAGCAGCCAAGCACTTATCTACCTCTCCTGACATAATAGAAGAATCAAAGTCCCACGAGCTACAAAAAGTTTCTCCTTGCCAAATTGCAGAGGAAGATGGAAAGCTAGGGACTACATCCGATGGAGAGCGATTTGAGATTGAGTATATTTCCACATGCATCTCAACAGATCCTTCATCTACTAAAGAAATAAATTATTCAGAAGAGTAGGATCTGCATAAAGACTACATTGAAATTTGGTTCCAAGAGGTGATCAATTCACAACACCATTCTCTCCTTCGACACTTCTTGTTGTCAAAACAAGTTGGTCGGTTGATTCTTCATATCCAGGTAATCACTGTGATGACTTCTTCATATGTGGATATCGGTATGTTTCTTATCTTGCTTCACACATGGTTACATTAGAAAAGTTCTTACACTTACATAAATATTTTTCTTTCTTTTAGGTAAAGTAGGGAAATATGTATATAAATAAACAGTTGCATGTGGTTAGTTAGCTTTAAGTTTCATGCAACTTCACTTTTTCTTTTATTTTTAATAAAGGAACGAAGATGAAGACAATATTAATAATTTATCCCAAACAACTTAAAATCTGTATACTTCTTAATACATGCATTTTTCTTACCATTAATAAAAACAGTTATAAGAAGACCAATCTTTAATACTATGGGGATTTACTTAAACTTTAAGGTCTACATAGTGATACCTATAGGTAACTTGTACATCCTAGATTCATTATCAAAGCTTTTTATCTAGGTTTCTTTATCAAATAGTAGCAGGAGAGTAAGTGACATTTCTACTTGTGGATGAACGCTACTAAAACTTATATGAAGAAGATTGACTTAGGGACTAGAGAATAGATTTAGATCATTCTCTTTTGACATGAATTATAATTTAAGGCTATTACCAACCTAGATCCAAATCCTAGCCTCTATCAAGCGCCGAGAGGGATCAAATCTCCCGAGGTGCAAACCTCTCATTGAATAGCTTCTTGAGTGCAATACCTCTCATTGAATAGCTTCTTGAGTGCAATACCTGAGCCACCTAATCCTAAGCTCTAAAGTCTCTAGTTTAAGTCTCATATTTACTTTTTACTTTGTATTATTCTTTTTTGTTTATGGCCGACATAATATTTATCACTTTTTACTTTGTATTATTCTTTTTTGTTTACTTTGTATTAGTTTGTTACTCAACAAACTCGACAAACACTCTAAAGTCTCATATTTACTTTTTATTTTGTATTAAAAGTAAAAAGTAAAGTTTCTAGTTTAAGTCTCATCTTTACTTTTTACTTTGCATTATTATTTTTTGTTTATCGCTGATATAATATTTACCACCTAATCCTAAGCTCTAAAGTCTCTAGTTTAAGTCCCATATTTACTTTTTACTTTGTATTATTCTTCTTTGTTTATGACCGACATAATATTTATTACTTTTTACTTTGTATTATTCTTTTTGTTTACTTTGTATTATTTTGTTACTCGACAAACACTCGACACATGTTACAAGATCTCCCTCATACTGGGCTGTAGAGTGCCTCTCGACGCAATAAACAATGTTACTCATGGGATTAAATTTAAATTATGAGTTATGTGCTTAGCATAATTAGTATACTCTAGACCCAACCGAATTCCACATACTTAATATATTTTTGAAATAATTATAATTACAAGACAAACCCATCGGGGTACTGAACAAGCGTGCTGGAAGCGGGTCCATGCCAAGTAAAAACATAAATAAGGAAGTTCGTTAAATACAAACAAACCCATCGGGGTACTAAACAAGCTCACTGGCAGCAGGGCCATGCTTGTATGGTACCAAGGTAAACTCGTCGGGGTATTGAATAGGCTCGCTAGCAGCGAGGCTATGGTGGGTAAAAGAGTCATCATAATTACATTGCTTTTCACATAGTTCAATCAAATAAACACTAAATTGCTCTTTCTTTCACATCATTTCACTATGTTTATCCTCATACCCGATTATAAACCATTACATATATCTTTAAAAGCATATCATTTATTTAGAACATATTAATTAGAAGCATTAAAAAATAAATGATGTGAGTATATACCTTTTAATGTATTTTACATGGTTTTAACTAATTTGTTGATAATAAATTAAGTGTTGTGATTCTGGCACTCATTCCAACACTTATTCTGGTACCAAGTTCCGCACTAGTTTTGATGCCATTAATTTATGCAAAAGAAGTCATTTCTAGATCTAATTACATTTGAGCTTGAAAGGAGTTGGTTTCGCCTCATTGTCGCGCCAGGATCTATCTTCAGTGATTCAAAAAGAAATTCCACAGCATTCAATTGATTTTATTATTGGCAGCATGACATACAGACTCCTGTAGATCGGCTTCGAAGGGTGAAGCTCATCACTACAAACACAAACTTAGTGCCTAGGCACAATGTCTCAAGCTCGTTTACTTTTCAGAACTTCGCAGAGCGATGAACTTACTCAGAGGCTACCTGGGGATCCTGAGATATGCCCACTAACACTTTACAGACACATTTTTTTATAGAGGTGAACCTCAGCTTTCTGATGCTGTGTTATACCTTTCGGCAACCAGCAGAGCATAATACCTTGGCTCTGGACAGGACTCCTATGACTCGCAGAGCTCCAACTACTGGATCGCTCGGCTCTAGACTCTAAGTTGCAGAGCAAACTACTAGCTCGATGCACTCGACTCGAATGAATGAAATGATGACTGAGGCCTTCCTTTTATAGCACTCTAGCCGGTTTAAAGGTTGCAAGAAACAGGCACCATTTGGTCAAAAGGCAGGGAATTCGAGGTAGTGGTGGGACACACCACTATTATCTCGTCCTGTAGGAGGCAGCGCCATAAGGAGACCCGGAGACCGGACAAACATCATGGTCGATAGAGATGGCCCACAAAGGACTGAGACCAACTTAAAGCAAAACTATTCAAGGGACAGAATCCCGGCAAATTACACAGTGGAGCTACTATTACCGGTCCACTACCGCTTCCATTATTTGACATAAAGTAAAATACAGAATGACTACTATGTACATCAGTCGTCACTTAAGCGGCAAACACAAAACAAATCAGGATTTCCCGGCGGTCCGATCGACTATCCGCCACATGGGCAATCAAAGTCATTGCCCTGTAGATATTCTTCTAATTCTCGTGCTTCCAGAAGGGCATCCAGGTCTTGGGAGTCATCTGGTACAGGACTTTGGTCTGAAAAAACCGGAGGAGGATACAACCAGGTACTGAAACACTTCTCAATGTCAGAGCTGTGCAATACTTCATTTTCTTCGCCAATGAACTCGCTCTCAAACATGGATTCAACCCTGAAATCCAATGGGAGGGTTCGCCTATGGACCTTTGTATCAATACGGTTACCCTTGTAGTCACGCTTGATGTATTTTTGGGTAACGTGCACAGTGTGCTCTAACTTGGTGTACCGACCACCATGATGTCTTAACAGAAATTTGAACCAGAGGTTATTTTGGTCCGCCACCTGCATATCAGCTTGCATATGGAGTATAAAGTTTGCTCGCCGATTTGTCTAATCTGTTCTTGGACAGAACTTATCCAAAAGAATTTCAGTCCACCCTGAGCAAGACTTGTTTCTCATATTATCAGGTTCTGCACATATTACAATGGACTTTTCCTCACGACAGAATTGCAAAATAAGGTTGTAGCTAGTCCAGGTTAAATTGCCTTCACCAATGTCAATGTACCAAACTGGACCTTCTTGTTCCTCATTGCAATCCACCCAAAGTTCTCTGCATCTTCTTAGTTTTTCCTGGGCTTGGGAAAAACCTCTGAAAGCTGAACGCTCCCATCTTTCCATGATATGCAGTTTACATGGAGACGACTGGATTTGTTTTATCAAAGTAAGAATGAGATATTTCTCAGCAGCATGTCTATCAACATAATCCAGTAACTCTCTTCGATCAGATGGAGATAAATCTTTCATCCTAGGGATTAATGAACAAAGCATTTCTGGGTTCGAACCTAACATAATCAGGTTCAGTTCCTTCTGCTGGAGCTGGGGCTTTTCCCTTATCATCTTTCGGAGCTGCAGAGCTCGATCCAAAAGAAAACATGTTTAAACTGATAGCTTCTTTTTGCTGCAAAACTTCACATGTCAGTATGTCAGCTAAACAATTAAGATAACCTGGCTTATAAACAATATCATAGTCAAAGTTAGAAAGCCAGATAAACCATTTCAGTATCCTGCTGTTATTTTCTGCCATTAAATTTTCATTTTTAAAGATTCCAAGCATTATCTTTAAATCTGTTCTAATAGTGAATCTAACAGGTTTCAGGAACAAAATAAAATGCTGGATTGTTTTCTTCACAACAAGGATCTCTTTGTGGCTGCTGGGATAGTTTAATTCGGCTGCTTTGAATGAACCAAATCCATAACCACATATATTTTCTATGCCATCTATTTCTTCAAGCAGAACACCACCCCAAGTGCTGGATGATGCATCAGTCTCAATAATCAGCTTACCAGTACCTTGTGGCAGATGAAGGGCTTGTAGCTCTTTTACTTTGGACTTTATTTTTTGCCCTGCCAAAGTCATTTCTTCTGACCATGCAACAAGGTTTTTCTTCAATCTTTGTTGTAGACAATGAATGTTTGTTGCCTGACCATGATAGAATGGTCTGATATAATTCAGACTACCAAGAAACCTTTGAAGCTGGGTTGTATCTAAGATCTTACCCGGAAAATGCTCAAAAGAGGATAACACATGTTTTTGCAGCACAACCTGACCTTTCTTTATGTGGAAACCAAGAAAATCCATCTCAATTTTACCAATCTCTATTTTATACTCAGACAAAACTAATCCATGTTTAAACACAAGATCATAGAATTTTTTAAGATGCTTGAGGTGATCTTGCAGGTTCCTGGAAGCTATTAGGATGTCATCTATAAACACAACCAACCATGGAATGTCTCTAAATATGTCTTCCATCCGTTTCTGGAATTCAGATGGAACATTGTTCACACCGAAGGGCATGACTTTCCATTGATATTGGCCATGTGGGACCACAAAGGCATTTTTGAAACGATCTTTCGCTTCAATGCCAATTTGGTAAAAACCAAATTTAAGATCAAATTTGCTAAATATAGTGCAGCCAGTAATCTTCTGTAGCAAACTTGCTTTATCTGGCAGAGGATATCTTACTTTTTGCAAAACAACATTAAGAGGCTTGTAATTCACAACCAGTCGGGACTTACCTCTTTTTTGCTCAGAGTTCTTGTTTACCACAAACGCTCTACAAGCCCAAGGACTCTTGGAGGGGTCAATCAAACCTTTCTGCAACAACTCTTGAATTTCTTTAGAACAAAATTCCTTTTTTGAGGGACTCATCACACGGGCTGATGCTTTCATGGGTTTGATCTTCTGCATGGGATCAAACGACAAAGAGACAAAATATTTTTCTCTAGTCCAAAAGGCATTTGGACTCACAGAGCAACAATTTTTTACAAGCTTCTCTTTGATTTCAACCAGAGCTTTCTCACCATGAATCTCTGCATATGCTATGCATCGATCCATCTTATTTAAATCAACAGACTTGACTGACTCAACTAACTGTACAGGAAGAGACTTACATTTATTGACAGGACTAAAACTTAAAGGAATAGAGACAGACCGACCTGCAACTGTACATGAGAATACCATTTTACTAGTATCAATAGAAAACAGACTTACTTTCTGAAGGAACTCAGAACCTAACACACAGTCTTCTTTCAACACATCTAATCTAAAAAGAGACAAATTACTCAAAACACCTGAGATTTGTACTAGGAATTCCTTTACTTTACTAGACAAAGATACTGGAGAACCTTCAATAGCTGACCCAAACTCACGACTCTTTTCCCAGTAAAACTGAGGTATTGCATTTCCTTTAGCAAGGTTAAACTGACCAGCATAATCAATTAAACAATGTACAGAATAAGATTTGAATTCTGGAGGACAAAACTGTAAGGACACAAATAACTTGGGACCAGACAAGGCACCCAAAAGACTCAAGACTTGAGATTGAGGTGACTGTGGGGGAGTGGATGTAGGAGACTCTTCTTTATGATTAGGATTGAAACAAGCTCTTTCTATCTGTTTGGATAATTCTTCATCAGAAGATTGATCTCTTTCAGTGACCAAAATAGAAATCATACTTTTGATGTTTTCAATTTCTTTGACAAGGAGCTTAAGTTTATCCTGTTTTTCTTTTAGCTGTAGTTTCAAAAAAATTTCTTTATCTTTCCTATGAGACTGTCTATCTTCATGGCCGTCAGGGTATTCTTTATAGAATTCAGTAGGGTTTTAACTGACAGATAGAGACTGGACTTTTTCTTTTCCTTTATCTGTATCTGACTTCCGTTTTTCTAGTTGTTGCTGAAGCCTAGCTTTTTCTGTTCTAAGTTCAGTTCTCTCAAAATGGCGATAGACCAGAATAAGGGAAAGCTAAAGGTCTAAATCAGCTAATTGCTTTTCCAAGTGGTAGCGTGAAGAGGATTTGGAAGAAGAGTGGGAAAACATATACAAATAGAAATCAAACTCGGGCAGGCTACACCCCCCTAAATTTGCATCTGGATCAGACTCAGAGGAAGAGGAGGAGGAAGAGTCAGGAGCAAATTTAGCTAAAGCAGAAGGTTCAGAATCGGAACTAGAATCAGAAGAATAATCATCATCGGGAAGGTAGACCACTTCACCGAAAGGAGCAGGAGAATGTACAGTTACTTCAAGTAAATCCCACCATGCAGGATCCAATCCTTGACATAAAGCAGCAAGATGGGGTCTAGATTTTCTTTCCGGACATTTAGCAGCCCAATGGTCTGATTTACCACAAATGAAACAAACATTTTTCTTACCCTTTTTTGTCCTTCTTTTAACATAGCGCTTGGCTTTGTATTTGGACTTACGATAGGGTTTATCAGGATGATATCTAAGCTCAGACGTATAAAACCCCTTTTTCTTTTTCTTGCATTTGCAAGAATCTTGACCAAAGTGTCCTCTGTTGTGTGCACCGCACCCCCAATCAGGCATACCAGCAACATCTTTACAGAAAGACGTAGAATACATTTGTGGGTGTCTCTTGAAATCTTTACTTACCTGTTTTTCTAGGCAATGTTCTTGCCATGTTTCCATTATGTGGGCATGTAACTGGGAAAGTGAAAGAGTTCTCAGCTCTACCTTTTTATCTTTAAGAGCTTGTTCTACTGCATCGGTAACATGTCCTGGATAGCTTCTGAAATAGTGCTTCAGATAAGTAGGATTTCCAGATTTACCAGAAGAAATCAGAAGCTTTTGCATATAACAAAAATATTCCTCACTCTTACTGAGATCACATAACCTAGCAGACATAAAGAGTGAAGCAAGTCATAATCTTCACCATCTTCAGGACCATAGAATTCCTTACTAAGGGCACTTAGAATCTATTCTTCCGCATCATCAGCAGCAAGCATTTCATTGCGGGTTTCTTGTGGAAACCATCGCCACCATTCATATGCAAGGCCTGACAAGCCTGCAACTAACTGAGTACCCAACATCTGACCAGTAAGGTTATTGTCATGTTGCTTTTTATAAAGAATCCATTGTGCCAGCATTTGTATAGCATTTCTAATGTCCTCTCTGGACTGACACTGGATATTGAGCACAGGTTGCTCAGGCATCTGGGACAATAGTTCATTCATGGAATTAATACCAAAGTGGAAAACTTTGGCAGGAGTACTTGCAGTAGCAATAGCATCTGACATATGGGTGTCAAAGCGAACAGGAGGAAGTCTTCTGGTGTTGGAAGACTCAACATCTAAAGCATTTAAACTGACCAAATACTTTGGATCTAATATAGGCTTAAAACCTTTAAACTCAGAGATCCATTCTTCAATTTCATCTCGGATCGCATCACTTTCTCCAAAGTCCCATTCAGGTTTGTCTTCTTCAGTTTGAACATTGAATTGTCCTAAAGAGTGACTTTTGGTGTGACCTTTAGCGGCTAGTTTAAACACATGGTCCGGAACCACATAATGCTTCTTTTGGAGATTCTCTGTTTTGTGACAGAGATCTTCTAAAACACGAAGTCTTCTCTCAAGCTTTTGAGAAGCTTCACTGATTGCAAGCTTGATTTCTGTGGAATCATGTAATAGATGATCTAACAATTCTAATTTTGTTTCCACTTTACTGATATGCTCCCTTTGCTCTGCACATTGACTTTTTAGAACCAGGATATCTCGAGCCATATCATCGAGATTTCATGCAGAATGTATTTGTTGCAAATTACCCCAATTTGCAAGCTTAATCTCATCAGAAACAGTTTGATCTTGGTTGGAAGACTTACAGGGCATGAATTCTCTTTTGGTTTGGCCATCAGATGTATATTGCCTAAAACCAGACTCAGGAAAATTCCTACCAGGGATAAATGATCTTTGGCCAGTATTAACAACTTCCAAACCTGAACCTTCTCTTGGCAGAGACATCATTCTGAATGAAGGTAAGACTGAAAACATACCTAGGGAAGGCAGTTCCTACTATTTCTATTTTTGTTGGTGGATCAATTTTTGTTTGATTTTTTGGCATGCCTGACAGGTAGCATGCTGACCTTTATGTTTTACATCTACGGAAACATCAGAGGGTTAGGTATCTACAGAAGAAGAAGGGGATTCATTAGCTTTGCTAACTTGATTTGACAAAGCTTGTAATCTGGCATTGTTATAGGAAGAGATGGAGGCAGATTTGATCAGTGGAGGACCAAACCTTTGGGTTGGCTGTTCATTGGGAACACGGAAGGAGCTGGATGCTTCATAAAAAGTAAAAGGCTGGGAATTAAAGGAAGCTGCAACTCTTTCTTGATTTCTAAGCTCTGTATATTTCATTTCCCAAGACTGAGGATAATTAATGCCAGTCCAATTGAATGTAATTGGGGTAGCATTTTTGGATTTCTCTCTTTCCACCACGCTGGTGTCTGTAGAACTCCGATGGACACGAGTTCGAAGCTGGGGAAGAGTGTCATTGCCAAACATAACACGGACTCCACCTTTGAGTTTGTGATGCACCTGCAACAATTAATTAATAAGAATATGCGAAATAGCAGAAATGACATAACTCAGAATCACTTTTATATTGATCACAGGACACTTCGAGGGGGCAACCTCCTTTGAGCAAGCTCAATACAATTAACTTCACGGTGCCTTCATAGGCTTCAACACACTTATATACTAAGTCTAGGCACCAATACCATGGGTCAATACTATGTGTCAATACAAACCATGGGCTAAGTCTAGGATCCAATATTATGAGTCAAAACCATGGGACATATAATACTATGAGACGACTTACAAAGCATATGCGTCCAATACTATGGGTCAATACTATGGGCTAATATAAACTATGGATCAACAAATACTACGGGACGACTTACAAAGCATATGCGTCCAACAACAATATACTAGCAAAGTAAAGACATGGGTTCCTAACATCCCCTCTCCCTTAGAAAAAGCTTTGTCCTCAAAGCTTTAGATGTGGAAATTGATGCAAAATCTGAAGGAGTGGGTCCCCTGTAGCATCCTCGGGTTGCGTTCCAAGCCACTGGCGCCTTTGGAGTTTCAGGGAGGATTACATGGAAGGCTGTAGACGAAGAAGAACCATATCAGCGATGTGAAAAGTGCGCTCGGAACGGTGTTGATCGGCTTGTTGTTTCAGTCGAATTCTTGCCATGTGAAAATTGTCCTGCAGAATGAGAAGAAGGTGATCACGGTTTCGAAGAATTGAGTCAATTGCCTGAACTGGAGAACTGCTGAAGGTGTATGGAAGAAGAAATAGTGGTGCATGTACAAAGACTGCTTCATATGGTGTCCTTTGAGATGTGGTACTATACCACTGGAGCGCTTCTAGGAAATCCATAGAAATAGTTGTCCAAATCTGTGGAGGGATGGGTAAGGGTTCGAGCAGTCCTGAAAGGAGGGTCGTTTCACCCTTGTTGACCTGGAAAGTATCACAGTCAACCACCATCTGTTGAATTGTCCTTTTGAGTCCCTACCAAAATAAGTTACATTGTTCCTAGTCATACGTTTTGAGGAACCCAGAGTGCCCTACTGATGAAGAAGCATGGAGTTCATAGAAGAGATAGCCCCGTTGAACAGATTACAACCAATTTGGAACAAGCAGAGAAATAGCTGTAAGAGAAACTGGGTCATCAAATGTGCGAGGAGGAGCATCTTCCACCATATTGTCCTTACCCTTCTGGTAAGTGGTCGCATAGTCATAACCCATGAGTTGGATAACCCATTTCAGGTGTGTTGGGGAGGAGACCCGTTATTCCAGGAAAGTTTCCAGACTCTGGAGATCAGTCTTGATGCAGAAATAATTCCTCAATAGGGATGGCTGCCACTTCTGGACTGTATGCAAAATAGTCATCAAAGAAGAGATAGCCCCGTTGAACAGATTACAACCAATTTGGAACAAGCAGAGAAATAGCTGTAAGAGAAACTGGGTCATCAAATGTGCGAGGAGGAACATCTTCCACCATATTGTCCTTACCCTTCTGGTAAGTGGTCGCATAGTCATAACCCATGAGTTGGATAACCCATTTCAGGTGTGTTGGGGAGGAGACCCGTTATTCCAGGAAAGTTTCCAGACTCTGGAGATCAGTCTTGATGCAGAAATAATTCCTCAATAGGGATGGCTGCCACTTCTGGACTGTATGCAAAATAGTCATCATTTCCTGTTGAGAGGTAGATGCGGCTAAATTCTTACCGGAAAAGTCTCTTGAAGGCAACAAGCTCATTGGTTCAACAAAGACACTTGCATATCTATCCAAGGAAGTAGTGGAGATTGTTGATGGGTGCATCTGAATGGAATGGAGCTGAGCGATGACACCATGTGAATTCTTCTTAAGTATTTTTTCCAGGCAATATGAACTGATGATGCAGAGAGACCCTGGTTGTAAGCCCATAAATTTGTGTTGTGCCCCATTGACTGAAAACTACATCCAAAGTTCAGCAAAATCCCATAAGATGGGGCCAAATGTGCGTAACCATTGAACGCCCAAAACCACATCACATCCGCCTAAGGACAAGGCAAACATGTGAGAGCGCAGGTTACAATCTTCCATAGAGATACACACATTGTGACACTTCCCCTTGCAAGGTAAGGTGCCCCCATTGGCAACCATGACTTCAAAGTTGGAGCAAGGATGGACAAAACAATCAGCCTGTTTGGCAATTCGAGGATCAATGAAGTTATGAGTGCTACCAGAATCAATGAGTATGGTAAGAGGGAGCTTCTTGAAGTATCCCCTGACTCGCATTGTTTGTGGGGTGGGTCGTCTTGAGATGGGGTGTCAACAGGCGGGTGTTGAATGTCGACCTGATCATCTACTGTATCTGGAGCTTCTTCATCAAGTTTTGAGGCAGGCGGAGAATCCACATCCAAGAGATAGAGCTTTTGTTGAACACAGCTATGTCCCCCAGTGAATTTCTCATCACAATTATAACAAAGCCCTTTTTCTCGGCGTGCCTACATCTCTGTTTCAAACAATTGCTTGATAGGAGTTGGTTTAGGAGCAGGCGTGATGGGAGGTCGTTGGGAACCCATATTTCTGAAGGGAACAAAGGTGGGTTTGGAGCATTGTTGAGCTGCGATCTTGTCCTCAGCCAACTTAGCCAACCCTGGGACTTCCATCATTGTGTTGGGACAAAACATTTTGACCTCTGAGCGGATTTCATCCTTGAGACCATTGATAAAACAACTCCTGCAGAATTCATCAGACAATCCTTCTGTGTGATTGGCTAGTTTCTCAAATTTCGTCTGATACTCTCTCACTGTGCCAGTTTGGTGAAGTTTAGTGGGTGCTCCTGTGAAGTCGTCAAAAGAACTAGGACCAAATCGTGACAAAAGGAGTTGGCAAAAATCTGTCCAGTTTGGCTCGGGATGAGCTTTGATGTACCAACGGTACCATTGAAGGGATTCATGTTCCAAATGAAAGGATGCAAGTCGAACTTTCTGAACATCAAAAGTATTATGTAGACTAAAATATTGTTTTGCTCTGTATATCCATCCAGTCGGATCAGTACCATTGAAGCGAGAAAAAACAAGCTTCGGCCCACGAAAATTGCTGGAAGAAGAGAACCCGGTGGCTGCAAAAGATTCTGACTGTCGGTTATTGTTCATGGCTGAATGCTGAAGATGGAGGCTGAGAAATTTTTCATCCAGATCTTGGAGTTTGGTTTGGATGGCTGCAAGTGCTTCCTCCATGGTGTTTGCTCCTATGTGAGTGACAACCATAACCAGTAAATTTGTTTTTTGTGGGGCGGGGCGAGAATGGATAGAAAAACACAAACACAAGCTTATTTAGTAAGGGGAAATTTGGATTTGGGAAAAACTCGGAGGGGTAATTGGGGTTTGACTAGATTTTCAACATTTTCTAAGGGACAGGGAAGCAAAAAATGGAGATTTCAGAAGCAGAAACTCTATGGTAAAATTTGAAGGCAATCGGGTGAAAATTGAAGAAGTTATGGCAAACCCTAAAAATAGACAAATGTGGGATTTCTGGTCTTGGGAAGTGGAATTTGGGATAGGGTCTTCAGGAATGAAATATGCAGAATGGGATTGCAGGGATGTCAGTGAAGTTTTAGGGAAAACAGAGTTGAAATAAGGGAGATATGGCCGAAAAATAGAAATTTTATTTATTTATTTATTTTATTTTTTTCAGAAATGGATCGGTAACAGCGGCGTGGAAGGGATCCGCAACAGATGGATCTGCAACGGCACGGAAGGAATCGAAAACGGCTGGATCTGGAGTGGAAGTGATCGGCAACAATTCAACTGAAAATAGATATGGACCCCAGGTATGTACGACTTCCTAACAGTTCAGGTGTTTCACTCGGCCACCAATGTTGTCTGACGGCTTGCGTATTGGGGCAGTACCCCTCACTCCACAGCTCAGGTAAAACTAATAACTGCTTTGCCAGAAACGACAGCTCTTGGTTTACCTCACGGGTGGGAACTAGTCAATCAGGTAGGGGTCGTTGCCCTTTTCGCTGGCAGGTCCTCTCAATGGGCCAGCTACTTTGGGGTTCCTGTGGTACTCCTCGCAATGAGTTTTAATACTTATGCCCAAGTACTTCCCACAGTTAAGCGGATAGGGATTATTCCCAAATCCGAAGCTGCAACAGATGCGAAAAAAAAAAATTGGCAGAAATTCCACCCAACGAGCCCAAGAAAGTGCTCTGATACTAGATGTGATGCACCTGCAACAATTAATTAATAAGAATATGCGAAATAACAAAAATGACAGAATTTAGAATCACTTTTATATTGATCACGGGCCACTTCGAGGGGGCAACCTCCTTTGAGCAAGCTCAATACAATTAACTTTACGGTGTCTTCATAGGCCTCAACACACACTTATATACTAAGTCTAGGCACCAATACCATGGGTCAATACTATGTGTCAATACAAACCATGGGCTAAGTCTAGGCGCCAATACTATGAGTCAAAACCATAGGACATATAATACTATGGGACGACTTACAAAGCATATGCGTCCAATACTATGGGTCAATACTATGGGATAATATAAACTATGGATCAACAAATACTACGAGACGACTTACAAAGCATATGCGTCCAACAACAATTTACTAACAAAGTAAAGACATGGGTTCCTAACAGAGTTGGATAATCTTTGAATCAGATTCCATATCGAAATCTTTGGGTAAGATATAGGCTTTAAGCAAATTATAGATATGAGGATTAGTTAGACTCACTGAAAACTTAGGATATACAGTGCCAAAAGTAGGACCATCATGAAGAGGAGCGGTAAAGCCCCCGATTATGGCATTGGAAAACTTCACGTGACGAGTATCTACAATGCAACACAAGGAAGATACAGCTAAACGAGGCCAGACTAATGGGCCAAGTCGTAATTTAATAGCACCAAAGTGAGCATACTTATAATTTTGCTTGATTGCCCAATCAATTTGACATTTATCAAGAAGATTTATGTGAACATGCTCTTGTTTGTCAATAAAAGAGACATCAATACTTGAGACACGGATGTGTGTGGCAGTAGTGATATTCCACCACGGTAGTCTATATACTTCACGAGGAAGTATCTGAGGTAATTGCCAGTTCTCTGAAGGATTATGATCAGAGATTGTAATGTAGGAAGAATCTGATGATGAAGGATTAAAGGATGACTGTCTTCGTTCTGCTAGACTAACTTCAGTGTCATTAGAAGATTCACATTCTAAGTTTGTCAGCTCAACAGTGTCCATTGAAGGATCCATTTTCTAAAGAGAGTGAGTGTTGACTCTAAATTAGTCTCCGGCAACTATGTAGACTTACTCCCCTATCCCAACGGGTCTTACTGTTACTCTGACTTCGGACGACTCTTACACTCTCAATGACCCAACAATCCACTCAGCGGTCATTTCCACCGCCTACAGAACACTATTGTAGAATGTGTATAATCAACATAAGAAACTGAACAATGATATTGCAGCAGATTTAACAGACTATAAATGCATTCATCAGATTTAAGTGAATAAGATATACCAGAAAATTATTGCACTTCTCTGGCACGTTATTCATGAAACTTTGAATTAAAGCAATGTTAATAAATCATAAAGTCCAATTGTTAAAGGGTCAAAACTACAACAATTATCACTAAGTTCCAGCTCATTCTCACAATACCACATATTGTTGAAGAATGAATAATATAAAAGGATGCACTTACTAGTAAAAATGAATATTATAAGATGATGCACTTTTTAATAAAATGTATATTAAAAGAAAACAAAGTATAAAATCATTAAAGTAACACACAAAAATATGAAATGTCTTCATAATTATTTGTATAAAGGCTAAAGCGAATAAGGAAATAGAAATTTCCCTCTAATTTCATCACATAATGTTTATATACTAGCATCATTTTTTCTTGTGATTTATTGATTTTGTTTCCATGTGACAGATGGATGGGTACGAACGAGCAACTAGAACCCTGGATGTGATTTACTTTGAGCTTATCCTCAACTGGAAATCACATCTTTTTGGTATTGATGGTTGGCGCTTATGAAGGGAACGATAAATATATTTTTACAGGTGAGAGGAAATATATTTTTGTTGTGAAGACCGTTGGAATGAACACGTGAAGAAGTCTGTGTATCCAGGAGTCCAGCAACCATCCAGAGGCAATTCTCGTTATCTTTCTAGGAAGCACATTTCGGGGTGGTTTTTGAACAAAACATAAAGAATATGACACAACGGTTCAAAACCCACTTCCCAAATAGGCTCATTTACCCCTAACCTTGAACCGTTTTTGGAATATTTTAACAGATATGGAGAAAAAAATGCCCGAACAAACGTGATTTTTCCAGCGGTTTTGTAAATTAATAATTTGTTGAACGAACCAGAGTTTTGGAGATTCGGTTCTATCCTTCCCCACTGTCTTTTCATGTATAAATTCTACCTCAGAGGTATGAGAGAGGGTAGATAGATAGGAAATAGCTCTGCGCTGAGGAAAACCTTTGTACTTTTCATTTTGTTAATACATGTTGATGCATTTATAGAAGCTTTCTGACTTGATATCGTGTAACCTGAGGATGCGTTTTGAGTTTGGAAGGCCCCCCTTCTCAAGACTGCAATGTATCATAGGTCATGGTAACATAGTATTGATCATAAAAGTTAGAATTAAAAATAGTTGCAGCTAATTTGTTAATTAGTTTGAATAGTTAGATTAATTATAT
Source organism: Larix kaempferi (assembly GCA_027924585.1). Classification (NCBI taxonomy): domain Eukaryota; kingdom Viridiplantae; phylum Streptophyta; class Pinopsida; order Pinales; family Pinaceae; genus Larix; species Larix kaempferi. The sequence goes on from BSBM01000001.1 coordinate 13,085,034, forward strand.
TGTAATTTATATTTAGAATTTACATTTCTGTACTCATTTTCGTATTTGTTCGTAATTTTTGTTCATGTAATTAGATTTTGTTTATCAAAATTAGTATTTTAGTTTAATTTACATATTCATAGAACAATCCTCATATGTATGTAAATATGGTTCTCAGTGATTAGATTAAATAGAATTTGTACAGTTTTAATGAACCTCTAGTTAGTGATTCAACCGAATTATTATGCAAGTCAATTACAAAATCTATATGAAACATATCACATATCATTGTTTGTAATTCATGTAATTGGTAAACTCTAATCTCAATTGAACGTGTGTTTCTCACACGATTTCTTCAAATCACAAACAAAAATACTTTTAAAATCTATCGTTCAAACTATTGCTCTAAGTCGTGTTTGTAACATCATTCCAGCTTATTCAATATGTTTCCCATGAAAGAAATCATAAGAATGTTTATTAATATCTGACAACGAACTATATTTAGGCTGCTTACATTTCTTCCAAACCATTTCACCCAAACTTATTCCGACCTCACTTTCATTTTAATGACATTCAGCTTCTTGTCTTTCAAAATTGCCGCAAACATTATGCTAACATGCATACTAGTTTCCAGAACACGCTGATTTGTTTTCATACGTAGCACTTTTGATTTCTGAAGTTGTCATATCAATCATTTCGTTCCCAAAGTCATTCCATATTCTTTTAATAACTTTAACGTACATGCATGTGTGATTTTGATGAACTTTTGTATTTTGTCTTTTGTGAATTTGTATTTTTGTTAAATTATTAATTTGTATTTTGTTTTAACTTTTGTATTTTATGAATTTGTCTTTTGTTAAATTTTGTAATTTGTTAATTTTCCTTTTTTATTAAAATTTGTTAATGTATATATTTTGATATTGCATGTCATCACATTACTAAAATATTTATAAAATTGTGTTATGTGTGAGGAATGGACTCTATGTAGAGTAGAGGAATATTTAGTTGTTTGCTTATTTTAGATTATTTTCATAAATTTAGTTTCAAAATATTTATAAAATTGTGTTATGTGTGAGGAATGGACTCTATGTAGAGTAGAGGAATATTTAGTTGTTTGCTTATTTTAGATTATTTTCATAAATTTAGTTTCATCTTGTCTTTGTTCGTTTTGCATTTTTGTATTTCATAGCTTAGTTCAAATTTTCGTACTTTATATTTTCATGTTTATGTTTAGGTTTCTTAGTTTATTTCTTTCTAGTTAAATTTATTATCTAGTTTTTGTGTTGAAGTGTGTTTGCTCACATTAGATTAGGCTAAACTAAGTTATATTAGGCTAGTTGCGGCTTCAATCCTGCATATACAGTGCCGACACCTCTATGCTTACGAGCCTTGGTTAACAATTTAATGTCGAAGTAAATAACATATATTTTTATCGACATTTTTGGCACCGTTGCCGGGGAGGTGCTAAGGGGTTGAAAGCTAGGTAAACAGGTTTCCTTTACATTACATAACAAGGGGGAGGGGAAATAGTAATACACAAAGACAACCTCACTATGGATTTTCCGTGGTGTAATAACTCGATGCATCCACTTTCATGGATCTCTCCAAATCCTTGTTGTTCATTTCATGCAAGTGTGCCTTTATTTCTGTAAGTTTGAGTTTGTTTGCTTTCCTGCAAATTTTTTTTTTTCAAGTTTGTTTCCTTTTTGAAGAGCTAACTCTTGTGAACAAATAACTTGGTGACAACGAGGTCTAAAGTAGCAAGAGGAGTTCAAGTTTACTTTGAGTAGTGTGCTTTAGTTTTGCAATCAATTTTATCTCATTTTTGTTTTAATAGGATTTCGTAAACTTAATTTTAGTTATTTCATTGGGTGCTGTAAGAACCCTTGACACTAACCCAGTGTGAGACATGACTCATCAACCGACAAAATGGATTCAAAGAAGATGACAAGTTTGGAAGAACTCTCTCAAATATTAATAAAAGTTGAGATCTCTTCTTCTCAAGAAAAGCAAATTTTGGTAGCAGCCAAGCACTTATCTACCTCTCCTAACATAATAGAAGAACCAAAGTCCCATGAGCTACAAAAAGATTCTCCTTGCCAAATTGCAGAGGAAGCTGGAAAGTTAGGGACTACTTCCAATGGAGAGCGATATGAGATTGAGGAGATTTACACATGCATCTCAACAGATCCTTCATGTACTAAAGAAATAAATTATTCAGAAGAGTAGGATCTGCATAAAGACTACATTGAAATTTGGTTCCAAGAGGTGATCAAGTCACAACACCATTCTCTCTTTCGACACTTCTTGCTGCCAAAACAAGTGGGTCAGTTGATTCTTCATATCCATGTAATCACTGTGATAAATTCTTCATATGTGGATACGGGTATGTTTCTTGTCTTGATTCGCACATGGTTACATTGGAAAAGTTCTTACACTTAAATAAATATTTTTCTTTCTTTTAGGTAAAGTAGGGAAATATGTATATAAATAAATAGTTGCATGTGGTTAGTTAGCTTTAAGTTTCATGCAACTTCACTTTTTCTTTTATTTTTAATAAAGGAACTAAGATGAAGACAATGTTAATAATTTATCCAAAACAACTTAAAATCTTTATTCCTCTTAATACATGCATTTTTCTTACCATTAATAAAAACAATTATAAGAAGACCAATCTTTAATACTATGGAGATTTACTTAAAATTTAAGGTCTACATAGTGATACCTATAGGTAACTTGTATATCCTAGATTCATTATCAAAGCTTTTTATCTAAGTATCTTTATCAAATAGTAGCAAGAGAGTAAGTGACATTTCTACTTGTGGAGGAACGCTACTAAAACTTATACGAAGAAGATTGACTTACAGACTAGAGAATAGCTTTAGGTCATTCTCTTTTGACATGAATTATAATTTAAGGCTATTATGTACAATGTTACTCATGGGATTAAATTTAAATGATGAGTTATGTGCTTAGCATAATTAGTATACTCTAGTACCAACCGACTTCCACATACTTTAATATCTTTTTGAAATAATTATAATTACGAGGCAAACCCGCCGGGGTACTGAACAACCCTGTTGGCAGTGGGCCCATGCTAAGTAAAAACATAAATAGGAAGTTCGATAAATACAAGCAAACGTGTCGGGGTACTAAACAAGCACGCTGGCAGTGGGGCCATGCTTGTATGGTACCAAGGTAAACCTGTCGAGGTGTTGAACAGATCGCTGGCAGCGGGGCTATGGCGAGTAAAATAGTCATCATAATTACATTGTTTTGCACATAGTTCAATCAAATAAACACTAAATTGCTCTTTCTTTCACATCATTTCACTATTTTTATCCCCATACCCGATTATAAACCATTACATATATCTTCAAAAGCATATCATTTATTTAGAATATATTAATTAGAAGCATTAAAAAATAAATTATATGAGTTTATACTTTTTAATGTATTTTACATGGTTTTAACTAATTTGTTGATGATAAATTTAGTGTTGTGAGTTCGACACTCATTCCAGCACTTATTATGGTACCTAGTTCCGTACTAGTTTTGATGCTATTAATTTATGCAAAGGAAGTCATTTCTAGATCTAATTACATTTGAGCTTGAAAGGAGTTGGTTTTGCCTCCTCGTCATCCTTGCAATTTTTACAATATTCATGAAACTTTGAATTGAAGCAATGCTAATAAATCATAAAGTCCAATTGTTAAAAGGTCAAAACTACAACAATTACCACTAAGTTCTAGCTCATTCTCAAAATACCACATATTCTTGAACAATGAATAATATAAAGTGAATAATATAAAGCGATGCACTTACTAATAAAAATGAATATTATAAGATGATGCACTTTTTAATAAAATGTATATGAAAAGAAAACAAAATATAAAATCATTAAATTAACACATAAAAATATGAAATGTCTTCATAATTATTTGTATAAAGGCTAGAGAGAATAATGAAATAGAAATTTCCCTCTAATGTCACCACATAATGTTTATATACTAGCATCAATTTTCTTGTGATTTAATGATTTTGTTTCCATGTAAGAGATGGATGGTTACGCACGAACAACTAAAACCCTCGATATGATTTACTATGAGCTTATCCTCAAGTGGAAATCGCATCCTTCTGGCATTGATGGCTGGCGCTTATGAAGGGAACGATAAATATATTTTTTTGCTTATTTTAAATTATTTTCATAAATTTAGTTTGATTTTTCTTTTGTCCGTTTTGCATTTTTGTATTTTATAGTTTAGTTTAAATTTTTACACTTTATATTTTCAAGTTTAGGTTTTTTAGTTGATTTCTTTTCAGTTAAATTTATTATGTAGTTTCTGTGTTGAAGTGTGTTTGCTGACATTAGATTAGGATAGTTGTGACCTGCACATACAGTGTCGGCACCTCAAAGCTTATGAACCTTGGTTGACAATTTAATGTCGAAGTAAATAATATATATTTTTATCGATATTTATTTTTATGGACATGTATATTATTATTTTTATTGACATATATTTTTATTTTTATGGATATCATAACTTATATGTTCTTCATAAGCATAAATTGTTACCAATTGATGAAATTGTACATATTGAGGAACCTAAATCAGTACTGTGTTTTTTTTTGTCCTATCTTCACATAACATTAATATTCTTTTTCTGAAAAACGTTTTAGTTTTCTTTAGAATAATAATGTTTTGCTTCCTTCTCCTGAAATTGCTGCCTGCTCATTGTTGTTTTAACATAAAATAATACAAGCCAATTTCAATTTATTGATGGCTCGAGGACGTGCTATATCTTCGGTCTAGGGGATGATGGGCTCTAAAAATTGTCCATTTCCATAATTTTATTTTTATTAATTTCATATCCCATTCACCTATAATTTAGTACATCTATCTTCAAAAGAGTTATCTTTTATTTTATTTAATTAATCAAAATTCATAAACATAAAAGATGTCTCTTCTATTACTTTTGATGTATTAAATGTAATATTGTGCAAACACATTTATTTTGGTACCGAATTCCATATTGGGCTTGATTTTTAATAATGGATCGATTCACTAGCTTAACTTATCGTCGTCTTCTAGCTCTGGCTAGTCTCGTAATACCTGCATATGCATACTGAAGTTATGGATGGATTGATGATGAGATTTTAACATTGTTATAAATTTAAACAAATAAGTAAATATAAATTAAACATTAAAATAATTATTATTAATTTATTACATATATTAATTTTTTATAATTTGTCTAAATTTAAAATCACTTATAAATAAAATATCATTATAAGTGTTTAAGTGACAACATGCAAATCTACTCATAAATTTGGTATGCCACTTAGATTTTTAAAACCCATAAACCCATGGCAATTTAAAACATGACAAAGATAAAAAGGTACTCGTATATATTAATTTGTTAATGCCACTTAAACCATAAAACTAATTGAAAGTCACGTTGACTACATGGCATAATACATTCCCTGAGTTCAACCATGTGCTTTCACTAACCATTTTTCCCAGGTCATAGTCGTGCATCATTTAACTCATGCTCATCGTTGGTAATTTAATCTATCTAAAATGCATTTACCATGTGTGACCTAGGCTGGGGAACCATTTAGAATTAACCTCTTGGCCTTCTAGGCTAAAAACTCTTTGAATTTTAGACCAACTAAATTTGGAGTCAAACATTTCTTGTTGAATGGTCTAGATTAATTTGTTTTGTTGATGCGGATGGTACAGAGTGCCACATGCCATTCTCTTATATGTTGTTGTCAATGTGCTTGTTTGCGTGGCATGATAACATGTCCTATAGATAAAATTCCATTTACAACGTTTTCAGAAGTTACCGAAACAACCTAACCTGGGTGGGGTGTTAGCCTACCGACCTTGAAGGAATAACCTTATTGAAAGGCTCTTAAGCCCACCACATGATTTCATGGAAACCAACTATAGGATTTTAAAGCATCAATATATCCTAGATCATAATTCACAATTCATATGTCAATCTCTGCCTATAAACTTCATTTTTTGGTTAATTGCATCTCTTCAAATTGCCAATGTATAATCCATTGCAATCATTATGATCCTCTCTTCTTAAATCGTTATGGTTTCATCTCAATCCATCGCAACTCCATTTCAAAATTGTATAATAATTATTTCCTTCTTTAATATTGTCAATTCGTTCCATCCATCGCACCTCCATTTCAAAATTGTATAATAATTATTTCCTTCTTTAATATTGTCAATTCGTTCCAGGCTAATGAAGTGCTATGTTGACGTAAAGTAATTTCTAGCTTTTAATTTAAAACATCTTCATACATTTCATGATCCATTGAGTTTCAGAGAAACCTGAGGTTCTGGGTCGATCCAGAATTTGCTAAAAACCCCTGAGGAAGTGTTCCACCATGAGAGGAACTTGGAAAATAGCGGAACTATTCCGGGGTTAATTTTTTGGGGGTAATTCTGGACGGAATGTTCTTTAGAAAGAGGATGCTTCTAAATTCCAACAATAAGGTAATTTCTTGTTGTAAGCACCATTGTACATGCATTGTACATTAAAGTGTTTTGTTTATAATTTAGATTTTATTTTTTGTTTTGTTTATAATTTAAATTATTTCATGTTTTCTTTTGCAGTTCCAATGTATATATAAGTGAGAATTTATATTATTTTGTACATATATATATATATATATATACGTTTTGCATTTTGTCTCTTGTAAATTTCTAATTTGTTATTTTGTGTTTTGTTTATAGTTTAAATTATTTCATGTTTTCTTTTGCAGTTCCAATGCATATATAAGTGAGAATTTATATTATTTTGCATATATATATATAGCATTTTGTCTCTTGTAAATTTCTAATTTGTTATTTTGTGTTTAGTTTATAGTTTAAATTATTTCATATTTTCTTTTGCAGTTCCAATGTATATATAAGTGAGAATTTATATTATTTTATATATATATATATATATATATATATATATATATATATACACGTTTTGCATTTTGTCTCTTGCAAATTTCTAATTTGTATTTTAGAGTTTTGTAATATATTTACTTTAGTACATATTTTATATTTTGTAAATACAATTTGCATTCCTTTTGTCATTAGAATATTTAATATGCTATTGAGTGAATGCAGGGAATGGACTCTAAGTAGACTATAAGAATATTTAATTAGCTTGCTGTAGATTGTTTTTATTAATTTAGCTTGTTCTTGCCTTTGTTTGTTTTTTATAGCCTAACTTAATTTCTGCACTTCATATTTTTACCATTGGTTTTATGCACTTTGTATTTGATTCCTGCATTTTTATTTCTAACTAATCACCAACGGAAAGATTAAAGATCTAACTCGTGAGATACGGTCTCCTTACATGGGGCTTCATCCTAAGGTGATTAGTCCATCTTCATTTGTTTGTCTTACTTCTAAGTGTGTTTGTCAGCACTATATTAAGCTAAACTAGGCTAGATTAGGCTCTATATCACTTTGACCCTACACATACAATGTCGACACCTCTAAGTCTACGAATACTGGTGGATAATTAAATGTCAAATTAAATAACATATATTTTGACTGACATGACCCATCATTTCAGGAATCTAAAAGAGGTTTTGTAAACAATGTATCTAAATTTATCTCTATTGTTTTAATTTCAATTATTAACCAATGTACAAACTGTGGTGTGCATTTTCCTAAGTCCATTTTGCTTGACTCTGAGCATAAGTTGTTTGAAAAAATGCCATCTTGGTAAATCCATTATGAGAAAATGACCCATCATTTTAGAAATCTGAAAGAGGTTTTTGTGAACAATGTATTTAGCTTCAACCGTGTGGTTTAATTTCAATTATTGAACAATCTGCAGACTCTGGCATGCATTTTCCTAAGCCCCTTTTAATGTCTATGAGCATAAGTTGTTTGAAAAACTGCCATATTGGCAAAGTCATTGCGGAAAAATGGCCCATCATTTTAGGAATATGAAAGAGGTTTTTGCGAACAATGTATCTATCTTCAACCATGTGGTTTTACTTTCAATTATTGACCAATGTACGAACTGTGGCGTGAATTTCCTAACCTCATTTTCTCTCGACTTTAAGCATATTAATTGTTTGCAAAAAATCGATCTTGGTAGATTCATTATGGGGAAATTACCCGTCATTTTAGGAATATGAAAGAGGTTTTTATTAATAATATATCTAGCTTCAGCCCTATGGTTTTACTTTCAATTAATGACCAATGTATAGACTGTGGCATGCATTTTCCTATGCCCATTTTTGCTTGACTCTGAGCATAAGTTGTTTGAAAAATTGCCATCTTGGTAGATTCATTGTGGGAAAATGACCCATCATTTTAGGAATCATAAATAGGTTTTTGTGAATAGTGTATCTATCTTCAACCCTGTGTTTTTACTTTCAATTATTGACCAATGTACAAACTATGGTGTGCATTTTCCTAAGCCCATTTTTGCTTGACTCTGAGCATAATTTGTTTGAAAAACTACCATCTTGGCAGATTCATTATGGGAAAATAACCCATATTTTAGGAATATTGAAATATTTTTTTGTGAACAATGTATCTAGCTTCAACCCCATGGTTTTACTTTCAATTATTGACTAATCTACAGACATTGTCGTGCATTTTCCTAAGCCCATTTTTGCTTGTCTTCATCAAACATGCTAAAGTGTTTCACCATTTACATTGTCGTCTTCTAGAAATCCTATTAGCTTGACCAACAAATTTGTTGGTGTTAGACTTTATGGTGTTTTTATCTCACCATACATGGAATTTTGACCCATTTGAAAATTTTATTAGCCTCAACAATCATGGATTTTGTCCTTACAGTGATGAAACTTGGGAGTCATTACCCATACATTTTCCAATCAAGGATGTAATTTCTCATTATTTATAACACTATTTTAAACCATGTATCACCATCATCATACTTTCCATTCATATGCATTGTAAAACAATAAGATACCAAAGTTAACCGATGGGATCAAGGTTTCACAACTTTTAGAATATTTACCCTAAACCACCTCATATTTGTTGCTAATTTTTGTACATTGCTACTACTAAGTTCCAACCTTGGAAAGTGCATATATAATAATATAAATACATAAAGATAGAGAGAATAATAAATGTACCAATATATTGATGCAACAAAAAAAAAAACATTGGGGACCCCGAGATATATACTATTCTTTTTTTTTTAATTCTATTTTTCCAAGGCCATTTTTGCTCAACTCTGAGCATAGTAAGTTGTTTGAAAATATGCCATGTTGGCAGACTCATTGTGGGAAAATGACCCATCATTTTAGGAATATGAAAGAGGTTTTCGTGAACGATGTATCTAGATCCATCCCTATGGTTTTACTTTCAATTATTGACCAGTGTACAGACTGTGGCATGCATTATCCTAAGCCCATTTTTGCTTGACTTTGAGCATAAGTTGTTTGAAAAAATGTCGTCTTGGAAGCTTCATTGTGGGAAAATGACCCATCATTTTATGAATATAAGAGAGGTTTTTGTGAAGAATGTATCTAGCTTCAACCATGTGGTTTTAATTTCAATTATTGACCAATGTATAGATAATGGCATGCATTTTCCTAATCCCTTTTTTGCTCGGCTCTGAGCATAAGTTGTTTGAAAAACTGCCATCTTGGAAGATTAATTGTGCGAAAATGACCCATCATTTTAGAAATATGAAATATTTTTTTGTGAAATATGTATTTAGCTTCAACCATGTGGTTTAATTTCAAATTTTTACCAATGTACATATTGTGGCGTGGTTTTTCCTAAGCCCATTTTTGCTTGACGTTGAGCCTAAGTTGTTTGAAAAACTCCCATCTTGGTAGAGCCATTGTGGGAAAATGGCCCATCATTTTAGGAAACTAAAAGAGGTTTTTGTGCACAATGTATCTAGCTTCAGCCATGTGGTTTTACTTTCAATTATTGACCAATGTATGGACTGTGGTGTGAATTTTCCTAAGCCCATTTTTTCTCGACTCTGCGCATAAGTTGTTTGCAAAAAAACCATCTTAGTGGATTCATTATGGGTAAATGACCCGTCATTTTAGGAATATGAAAGAGGTTTTTATTAATAATGTATCTAGCTTCATCCCTATGGTTTTACTTTCAATTAATGACCAATGTATAGATTGTGGCATGCATTTTCCTATTCCCATTTTTGCTTGACTCTGAGCATAACTTGTTTGAAAACCGCCATCTTGGCAGATTCATTGTGGGAAAATGACCATTCATTTTAGGAATCTGAAAGAAGTTTTTGTGAACAGTGTATCTATATTCATCCCTGTGTTTTTACTTTCAATTATGGACCAATGTACAGACTATGGTGTGCATTTTCCTAAGGCCATTTTTGCTTGACTCTTAGCATAAGTTGTTCGAAAAACCACCATCTTGGAAGATTCATTTTGGGAAAATGACCCATCATTTTAGGAATATGAAAGAGTTTTTTTCAATTATGGACCAATGTACAGACTATGATGTGCATTTTCCTATTCCCATTTTTGCTTGACTCTGAGCATAAGTTGTTTGAAAACCGCCATCTTGGCAGATTCATTGTGGGAAAATGACCCATCATTTTAGGAATCTGAAAGAATTTTTTGTGAACAGTGTATCTATATTCATCCCCATGGTTTTACTTTCAATTATTGACCAATCGACAGACACTGGCATGCATTTTCCTAAGCCCATTTTTGCTTGACTGCATCAAACATGTTGTTTTTCACCATTTACATTGTTGTCTTCTATAAATCCTATTAGCTTGACCAACAACTTTGTTGGTGTTAGAATTTATGGTTTTTTTGTCTCACCATACATGGAATTTTGGCCGATTTGAAAATCTCATTAGCCTCAACAACCATGGATTTTGTAATTAAAGTGATGAAACTTGGGACTCATTACCCATACACATGCCAATCAAGGATGTAATTTCTCATTAATTACAAAACTATTTTAAACCATGTATCACCATCATCATACTTTCCATTCATATGCATTGTAAAACAGTAAGATACCAAAGTTAACAGACAGGATCAAGGTTTCACAACTTTTAGAATATTTACCCTAAACCACCTCATTGTTCCTAATTTTTGTACATTGCTACTACTAAGTCTTGTCGGTAAAATTATATACACTATTAATACAACATTAAATTTTCAACCGGGGCTTGTAAGCTTAGAGGTGTCGGCACTGTATGTGCGGGATCGAAGTCTAGACTATCCTAACATCTAAGACAAATGTTGGAAACACAATTTCAAACTGTGGGAAATGTGAAATAATCAATCCAAACCAAGTTAAGAACTCATTCTACTTAGCTAAACTCAAGAAAATGAAACACACTAATCAACTTAGCCAAAAATCAAGCAATCATTTTTTTCTAAATGTCTAGGTTTACTAAAGCAAACAAAATCCAACAATTTTTTCTTTAAAATCAACTCAAAATTTAATGTCTATTAGAAGCTAAATTACCAAACTCAAATGTTTTAAAGAGTAATATTTCCTAAATCTAAAAAAAGAATTTTAAATTCTATCTAAAAACAATACTAACCCAAATGACTACCTAATATTCCTTATTCTTTAACCCAAAATTTAATGTAAGCTTTAAATTCTACATCAATTACTTTCTAATAAACTACTTAGGATTTTATGAACTTTTAATTAACTATCTAATATGTCTTAAATTCTAATATAATAACCCACTTTAATATTTCCCAAGTTCTAATGCATTAAACCACCTAATATTATCTAAGTACAAAATACCATTTTCATTTTCATTTTCACAGAATTTGATACTAATTTTAAATTCTATAAAAAATCCTATCTACAGTAAATCTGATCCACCAAATATTTCCTAAGCACAAACTTCAACATAAGGTAGTTTCATTTTCTCTTAAGGGTATTATGTTCATACCTATAAAGTTAAACCAATAAAATATCTGTTCCCAGATTATATCAAAACAAGGCATGAATTGTTGTATAAAGGCAGACAAAGTAATTGATAAAAGAAGGCAGATGAATAATGTGAACATAGCATACTTGATCTTTTAACTCAACGCATCCAAACCTTACGAGCAAAATAAAAATTTGCATGAGCTCAAATCGACAATCAGTTATAATTTTATCCTCAATCCTTCAAACCAATTCTGGAAAGGTAAATTGCATACAAGGGACATAACATTGATTCAAATTGTAATTACTTGAGTAGAGATAAAAAAACTCACACAATTTGAATTTATAGCCAATATCTTATTTATATGGGAAACATGAATTATAGAAAGGAAGTTAACCAATCTAGAAATTTGTACACAAACCAACAACATTTCTTTATCTAGTATTACACTCCTCTATTAAAAATTAAATCTAGCAAATTGATCAACAAAGCATGTACCTATTTAAAAGTGATAAATGAAATTGAAGAGAAAAGGAAAATACAATCCATAGACGGGCCTGCCTGGAGATTGCACAACACACAATTACACACACACACAGGATTGGAGATATGAATGCATTGTTACACTCAACTATCTAGATTCCAGGACTTGTTACATCGATTAATTCATAAGATCGTCCCCGTGTCAATATTGTCACAAGGATGAGCTTTGCTAGAGAATATTCTTGCTTAACTTCAGGTTAAACTACCACGTTGACTGGCATAAAAAGATACCTTGTAACGGTTCAAATGATTCCCAAATAACACCTCACCATCTGAAACTTCCAACAAGCAAAACCTATGCGGCAGACTTGGAAATGGATGCTTGTACATATGTTAACTAATGATTCCTCTTTCCCAGAAGTGCCAGAACAGGTACCAAAACGGGTGCTGGAATTTCGGTCTCCAAAACATCCCTTTTCCTCTTTGCATTTGAAGTAAATTTTCCAACGCTGGACGATTTTTACAATTCCTGCAAATAAAAATGAGTTATCATTTTAATGCATAAGAATAATTTGTTAAATTCAAATACATTGGGAGATTTAAGATCTCATATTTTTAAAGTAATCAAACTTTTAACATTTTAAATGGTATACTTATGAAAATTTGTCTCTTCAATTGTTTTATTTACATTTTTTACTTTTATTGCATTTAATTAATTAATTAAAGTAAAAGATAATCTCCTAGATGTAAATGTATTAGATTGCAGTTAAATGTGACGTCAAATTAAGGAAATGTAACCAAGGAAAGTGACAATTTTAGGGGCCCATCAAGTTGCAGCCTTGGAAAGTGCAGATATAATAATATAAATATATAAAGACAGAGAGAATAATAAATGTACCAATATTTTGATGCCGCAACCAAATAAATCATTACGGACCCCAAGATATATACTATTCTTTTTTTTTTAATTCTACTTTTCTAAGGCCATTTTTGCCCGACTCTAAGCATAAGTTGTTTGAAAAACTGCCATGTTGGCAGACTCATTGTAGGAAAATGACCCATTATTTTAGGAATATGAAAGAGGTTTTTGTGAACAATGTATCTAGCTTAATCATCTCTATGGTTTTACTTTCAATTATTGACCAGTGTACAAAATGTGGCATGCATTATCCTAATCCCATTTTTGCTTGACTTTGACCATAAGTTATTTGAAAAAATGTCGTCTTGGAAGATTCATTATGGGAATATGACCCATCATTTTAGGAATATAAGAGAGGATTTTGTGAACAATGTATCTAGTTTCAGCCATGTGGTTTTAATTTCAATTATTGACCAACGTAAATATTGTGGCATGCATTTTCCTATGCCCACTTTTGTTTGACTATGAGCATAAGTTGTTTTGAAAAACTACCATCTTGTGTTAGGAACCCATGTCAACCCCTCTATTTACTTTGTTAGTATATTGTTGTTGGACGCATATGCTTTGTAAGTCGTCCCGTAGTATTTGTTGATACATAGTTTGTATTATTGTTGTTGGTCGCATATGCTTTGTAAGTCGTCCCGTAGTAATTGTTGATCCATATTTTGTATTGGCCCATGGTTTGTATTGACACATGGTATTGACCCATGGTATTGGTGCCTAGACTTAGTATATAAGTTTGTGTTTAGACCAATGAAGGTGTCGTGAAGTTATTTGTATTGAGCTTGCTCAAAGGAGTTTGCCCCCTCGAAGTGGCCTGCGATCAATATAAAAGTGATTCTGAGTTCTGTTATTTCTGCTATTTCGTGTGTTTTCATTAATTAATTATTGCAGGTTCTTCACATCTGGTATCAAAGCACTTTCTTGGGCTCACTGGGTGAAATTTCTGCCAAATTTGTTTTTCGCAACTTCGGATCTGGGAATAATCCCTATCCGCTTAACTATGGGAAGTACTTGGGCATAAGTCCTAAAACTCATTGTGAGGAGTACCACAATAACCCCGAAGTAGCTGGCCCATTGAGAGGCCCTGCCAGCGAAAAGGGTAACGACCCCTACCTGATTGACTAGTTCCCACCTGCGAGGTAAAACAAGAGCTGTCGTTTGTGGCAAAGCGGTTATCAATTTTACCCGAGTCGTGGAGTGAGGGGTACTGCCCCAATACGCAAGCCGTCAGATAGCATTAGTGGTCGAGTGAATCCCCTAAACTGATAAGAAGTCGCACATACCTGGGGTCCATATCTATTTTCAACTGAAATGTTGCCGATCACTTCTGCGTTGTTTCAGATCCATTCCGAGCCATTTCAGATCCATTCTGAGCCATTTCAGAGCCATTCTGACAGTCGTTCCAGATCCAGTCATTTCAGATCCAACCATTTTTTATCCATTCAGTGTCGTTTCAGATCCATATGTTTCCGATCCCTTCCGCACCGTTGCAGATCTATCTGTTTCTGATCCCTTCCGCGCCATTGCAGATCCATTCCTGGAAAAAAAATAAAAAAATTTCCCTTTTTTCGCCATATCTCCCTTGTTTTAACTTTGTTTCCCTTGAAACTTCCCGGACACCCCTGCAATCCCATTCTGCATATTTCATTCCTGAGGACCCTATCCCAAATTCTACTTCCCAAAGCCAAAAATCTCACATTTGTCTATTTTTAGGGTTTTCCGTAACTTCTTCAATTTTCACCCACTCGCCTCCAAATTTTTGCCAATGTGTTCATTCCCTATTTCTGCTTCTTTGTCCCTCTTTGACAAATTTTCTCATTCTTTCACCTCACATCTAAAATCCCCATTTTGTGCTTCCCTGTCCATCAGAAAGTGTCCAAAACCCAGTCAAACCCCAATTACCCATCCAAGTTTTTCCCAAATCCAAATTTCCCTTTACTAAATAATATTTTGTTTGTGTTTTTCTATCCATTCCCCCCCCCCAAAAAAAAAAAACTCCTGGTTATGGTTGTCACCCGCGCAAGAGCAAAAACCATGGAGGAAGCACTTGCAGCCATCCTAACCAAACTCCAAGATCTGGATGAAAATTTTCTCAACCTCCATCTTCAGCATTCAACCATGAACAATAACCAAAAGCAAGAATCTTCTGCAACCAATGGGTTCTCTTCTTCCAGCACTTTCTGTGGTTTGAAGCTTGAATTTCCTCGCTTCAATGGTACTGATCCGACTGGATGGATCTATCGTGCAGAATAGTATTTCAGTCTGCATAATACTTTTGATGTCCAAAAAGTTCCACTTGCATCCTTTCATTTGGAACAGGAATCCCTTCAATGGTACCGTTGGTACATCAAGGCTCATGACGAGCCAAAATGGACAGATTTTTGCCAACTCCTTTTGCAACGATTTGGTCCTAGTGCTTTTGATGAATTCACTGGATCACTCACTAAACTTTGTCAAATTGGCACTGTTTGAGAGTATCACACAGAATTTGAGAAACTAGCCAATCACACGAAAGGATTGTCTGATGAATTCTATAGGAGTTGTTTTATCAGTGGTCTTGTTATCACCTAAACTGTAGTTACCCCTATGGATGGATCCAGTCATGGATGGCAATAGGGAAGGGCAACTGAAAGGTGCAACCACGATCACCTCGACCTCCAATATATGGTTGTCACGCCAGTCGAGGCAACCTTCACTTTATGTTATCTAGCCCAGACAACAAAGGGGGAGACCCGATCTACTCCCGACAGGAGAGATCAAAACCAAGACACCAAATCAGGGTATTTCCAAGTGAAGTTAGGTGTATGGTTTATCCTAGACCTAAAGATGAAATCACAAGCCAAGTAGGGGGTTCAATAAGTATAGCTTTGGTTCATAGTTGATGTAATAGTGACTTATAATGTTTGTAGTGAGGTCTAGGGCTAGTGTACTAGTTCAATGTCAAAAGATCCACTGCCTTGGGAACTGTGTCCAAGGTAGGGTATTTAAGGGTTGTATTGGGGCTAACTAGTACAAGTGACAAGCTTGACCATGATACATGACAGCTTCAAGGGTTTAGTTCACCATGCATAGGTCAAACCACAAGTCAATCCAACAATCTAGGAAAGTTGAATTAACTTGGAGAGAAACCAGTGCCTTGGGAATTGGGAAGTGGAGTCAAAGTATGGTTGACTTGTGGTTTAGGACTCCTAGTACTTGGGACAAGTGGGCAATAGAAGTCTTGATGGATGAATGTGTCTAGATCTAGGTTTGACCAAAGTGGACCACAATCCCTTAAAACAAGGAATGCAATCCCCAAGGCAAGATTTGACAAAGTGATAGTCTAGACCTAGGTTTTGAATTATTCCGGTTTCAAATCTCCAAAAATCTCAAGTACCCAGTTCCTAGAAGTGAGTGAACTCACTTCTCCAAGGTGGTGCGACTTTGCCCAAGGAGGCTAAAAAGTGGGGTTAGGTGGGTCAAAACAAGTCGGATGGCATCCAAACTTTAGATCCGGGTAGATCGGTCAGGTAGAAGTATGGATCTGTAATTTCGTGGCAATCCAATGGTTAGATCTTAGTAGATCTGAGTTTAAGTGTTCCAAGTGGTCCAAAATGGGGATTAAATCCCTTAAAATGTGGAATGGGGCCCACAAGGTGAATTTCAGGAAAGTGACAACCTGGGTGTATGTTATTTGATGTGTAGATGTCAAATCAAGTGAAATCTCAAACACCACCACCTAGATCTAGGTCAACTTGCTCAATCAGTGAAGTGCGCCTTGCTTGGGAGAAGCTAAGTTGGCATGGGAGAGGGGTCAAACGGAAGCCAATCCTCACCAAACTATAGATCCGGGATGCCGTGGATGCTATAGAGGTGGGTTTTTAATATTATGCCCAACAACCCACTAGATCTAAGTAGATCTGAGAAAATGTAAAAATGGGGGTTTTAAGATATTTAGGGTTTTAACAATTTATGAGCTATGTCAATGGATTGGATAAAGGAAAGAGAAACAAACTTGTGGATCTTACCTGGGTAACCTTGTAGATGCCTTGATGATGATGATCTATGCAAACCCGATCAATTTGAGAAGTTTTGAGGTAGTTTCTATGCAAGTCGAT
This sequence comes from Larix kaempferi, assembly GCA_027924585.1. Lineage (NCBI taxonomy): Eukaryota > Viridiplantae > Streptophyta > Pinopsida > Pinales > Pinaceae > Larix > Larix kaempferi. The sequence goes on from BSBM01000001.1 coordinate 13,102,427, forward strand.
TTGGTCCAAGAAGCCAATGCGCCCTCTCTCCTGCACAACAAACGTCAACAATATCAGATTTGATGCATCAAGAGATAAGACTAATGCCACAAAAGAAGTAACAGAAAGATAGCATAGATCACAATGATGCTAATGATAACCCCCTGATACAAGCGAATGCCAAGAAAGTCGATTTGAAGAAGCCTTGCAAAATCGCCCTTGTTGAAGTCGCCCTCCTGTAGACAAACAATGATTTCCAAAAAAGATAGATCTTGCCACAATTTCCAAATGCTAGGTTGCAATAAACTTTCCAATCACCATCTAAGAACACCAGATGCAAAGGAGACCACAAGAATTTCCACAAGAATATTTTTCTATACCAATAATCCAAGAGCCAAAGACCCTTTACTATGAGAGGCTCTCTCCTTTAAATAGGAAGGAGAGGCACCAAAACCCTAACCACTTTTTGAATGAGTGGCTAAGATTAGAAGATACAAATGTCTAATCAATGGTTGAGATGAGCTCAACAACATAATACATGGATCACACATAAAATATAACATAAGTGGACAAAATCGCCCTAGAAGAGGGGAATCCCACCAAATCATGATGATGAAATATCATAAGAGGCTTATGGTGGGTCCAAGGGGTAATTTTATCCCTCCTTGGTCAATCCCCATAGCACAATAACCAATAAATAATCATGAATGTACCAAATCGTGCCTCCATAGTGAAGTCGTGGTCCTCAAAAGACCTCAAAAAATCCACAGAAAGTGCCATAAATGATGGATGCGGGCCCCGATGAAGCTGAAACTGCTGGAGAAGGTGTGGAAGGTCCCGATCTATCATCACTGATCATCCCATGCCATAACTTTGCCTCAGTAGCCCAAATCGATTTCCTCAATAGCCATTTCTACCAATCCTGAAATGCCTCGGGAAGCGTGAAACTGCCCCAAACAGCCTCCTGGATTGCTGGCGCTGTCAAGGTGAGGGCACCAATGTGTCCGGAAGGGGGGTAATATGGTAAAAACAAGTGGCTGGACCACCCCCTCCATCATCAGCGCCCTAGGTCAACCGGATAAAAGTCATCTCTGCTCCGACAGGGCCTCCAACAGACCAAAATTGCACTGGGACAGCCTACTGAGGCTCAATCCTCACTGTAAGTGCCCGGAACTGAAAAAAAACTGTCCCATTGGACTCAGAAGGTCCAAATCTATCCAAGATGTGTACTCATACACCATATGAGTCTCTGCATGATCAAAATAAATATCCAATATACCGGAACATGGCCAATAATAATGCGTTGTACATATACAAACACTGTTGTAACCCCAGAATCATCATCATAACCCTGTAGCTGCTGCATAGAATCATCCTGTATGTGTACATAGACCATATATCATCTATCCATATCATCATAAGGTCTAACATCTCATGTCCCATGGTCCTCCATGGTCAAACTAGGTCCAACCAAGACCAAATATAACTCAGTCTATCATCCAAGGCTGCTGAAAAGTATCAAGGTTAATACATGCTTTACAATTTATTCAAATAACAATTATAACACAGAGTAATCATGACTGGCGATCTAAATCCAAATTTATAGTGTCGTTAATTATTATTATTACTCAGACTAGACTTTCAAGATCATACTCATTTCATAGTTGTGATCAATTTGCTAGTGAAGGGTGAAGGCTTAAATTAACTGGCTAGGCTAAGGGATGACTTAACTGTCTTGACTTTGTGACACTTTGGCAAGGGAAAGGGAATACACCATAGTATATACTGAATGAGCAATAACACAGGGAATGGCGGTGTCTCACAAATGGATGAGTTGTTTGAAGAGGGTTTATTCACCTTCACAGATGCGCACAATCCATAATACAAATAAGGCCAGCAATTGTTTAGATATAGCATTTAAGTTTCATTGCTTTTTGGGCCTGAATTTTCCATAGCCTTGATCTATGTGTGTTTATAAACACATTGCATAGATTTACATTTTTTCTTTAGGCTTTCTGCTGCAGGTGTGTTTTTAAGGCACTTGTTTACCTGAGCACTTCTAGGTGTGTCATGGACAGCTTGTTTACCTAGGTATTTATTTTTCCAAAAGATATAACATTTTATTTTCATGGCCATTTTCATTTGGCATGCCTTTCATTCATGTGTGTTTAGAAACACATTGCATGAATGGGCTTTTCATACAAGATATAACATTTCATTTTTTCCAGATTTTGTATTTATGGCAGCACCAAAAGTTTCAGGTTTAGCCAACACAACTTTAGTGACTAGGGGGAATTCACAAGGAACTCCAACTCACCATAGGTAAGTTTTGTCACCAACTCAGAGCCGAGACACAATAAACAGGGAAGCTCATCCAATACAGAGGCTACAGTGGGGAAAAGTCCTCCATGCCACTAGTCAAGTAGTAAGTCAGGGTGATAATCTAAAAGGTAGGCCATGGATGGATGAAGACAATGAAATGATGGAGCCAACACTAGCAAGCCAGAGTATGGTGTAATGATCACCTCTATTCTCCCTAAGGAGGGTATGTACCAATGAGTATGAATAGTGAACTTCTAAGTCTGAGTAGGGACAGTATAATATATATAATAGATCAAACAGGTCCATATATCTATATGATCGCCAGATCATGACACTAAGTGCTAAGACATGCTATAAGAATAAGTATAAAAGCAATCTAACCATAACACCATGATATACCTGCTGAGTCATATAACTGAAAGCTCATCAACCTGTACCATCATCTGTCCTCTGAGACTGCTGCTGTAACTCTGGGCACTACTGTCTGCTATGTACCAGTGATATAATGGCTACATCGGTCATCTCTCTGAGTGTCCTGAAACTCAGTCATGGCATGGGAAATATAACTGCTGTCCACAATCTGATAGTGATCCAATATAGATGCTCATTTCGGCATCTCAAATGCAAGGGAACTGGCTGAATGGTGTACTGGAATGAGAAAAATAATGTATGGTAGCCCGGCTACTATATATGTGATAACAGGTCTTAAGGATGAAATCCGGTCAGAGGTTAAAATGTTCTGTCCAAACACAATGATGGAAGTCCCAGGGTTGGCTAAGTTGGCAGAAGACAAGATTGCAGCCCAACAACACTCCAAACCCACTTTTGTTCCCTTCCGAAATATGGGTTCTCAACGACCTCCCATCCTGCCAGCTCCTCAACAAACTCCTATCAAGCATTTGTCTGAAACAAATATGCAGGCACGCACAGAAAAATGGCTTTGTTATAATTGTGATGAGAAATTCACTCGGGGACATAGATGTGTTCAACAAAAGCTCTATCTCTTGGATATGGATTCTCCGCCTACCTCTAAAATTGGTGAAGAAGCTCCAGATCCAATGGATGACCAGGTTGACATTCAGGAGTCGCCTATTGAACCCCCATCTCAAGATGAACAACCAGAGATATCTCTCCATGCTTTATCCGGCGTCGCCACCCCCCCCAAACCATGCGGGTCAAGGGTTACTTCAAGAAGCTTCCTCTTACAATACTCATTGATTCTGGTAGCACTCATAACTTCATTGACCCTCGGATCGCCAAATAGGCTGATTGTTTTGTCCATCCTTGCTCCAACTTTGAATTCATGGTTTCCAATGGGGGCACCTTACCTTGCAAGGGGAAGTGTCACAATGTGTGTATCTCTCTGGAATATTATAACCTGCGCTTTGACATGTTTGCCTTGTCCCTAGGTGGATGTGATGTGGTTTTGGGCATTCAATGGTTACACACACTTGGCCCCATCTTATGGGATTTCGCTGAACTTTGGATGCAGTTTTTAGTCAATGGGAAAGAACACAAATTTAAGGGCTTACAACAAGGGTCTCTCCGCATCATCAGTTCACATCGCCTGGAAAAGATCCTTAAGAAGTATTCACATGGTGTCATTGCTCAACTCCATTCTATTTAGATGCACCCATCAACGGTTTCCCCTACTTCCTTGGATAGATATGCAGGTATCTTTGCTGAACCAGTGGGCTTGTCACCTTCAAGAGACCTTTCCGGTAAGAATTTAGCCGCATCTACATCTCAGCAGGAAATGATGGATATTTTGCATGCAGTACAAAAGTGGCAGCCATACCTATTAGGGAATTATTTCTGCCTCCAGATTGATCTCCAAAGTCTGGAAAATTTCTTGGAACAATGGGTCTCCTCCCCAGCACACCTGAAATGGGTTATCCAACTCATGGGTTATGCCTATGCGATCACTTACAAGAAGGGTAAGGACAATATGGTGGCAAATGCTCCTTCTCGCACATTTGATGACCCAGTTTCTCTTACATATATTTCTCTGCTTGTTCCAAATTGGTTGCACGCTGTTCAACAGGGCTATCTCTTCTATGAACTCCATGCTTCTTCATCAGCAAGGCACTCTGGGTTCCTCAAAATGAATGACCGGGAACAATGTAACTTCTTTTGGAAGGGAATGAAAATGACAATTCAATAGATGGTGGCTGTTTGTAATACTTTCCAGGTCAATAAGGGTGAAACGACACTCCTTTCAGGACTGCTCGAACCCTTGCCCATCCCTACACAGATTTGGACAACTATTTCTATGGATTTCCTAGAAGCACTCCAGTGGTACAATACCACATCTAAAAGGACACCATATGAAGCAGTTTATGGATAGGCACCGCCAGTTCTTCTTCCATACACGCTCAGCAGCTCCCCAGTTTAGGAAATTGACTCGGTTCTTCGAAACCACGATCATATTCTTCTCATTCGGCAGGACAATCTTCACATGGCAAGAATTCGACTGAAACAACAAGCCAATCAGCACCGTTCTGAGTGCACTTTTCATGTAGCTGATATGGTCCTTATTCGTCTAAGCCTTCCAAGAAATCCTCCCTAAAACTCAAAAGGCGTCAGTGGGCCGCAATGCACCCCGAGGATGTTACAGGGGAACCACTCCTTCAGATTCTGCATCATTTTCAACATATAAAGCTTTGAGGACAAAGCTTTTTCTAAGGGAGAGGGGATGTTAGGAACCCATGTTAACCCCCTCTATTTACTTTGTTAGTATATTGTTGTTGGACGCATATGCTTTGTAAGTCATCCCGTAGTATTTGTTAATCCATAGTTTGTATTATTGTTGTTGGTCGCATTTGCTTTGTAAGTCGTCCCGTAGTAATTGTTGATCCATATTTTGTATTGGGCCCATGGTTTGTATTGACACATTGTATTGACCCATGGTATTGGCGCCTAGACTTAGTATATAAGTTTGTGTTGAGACCAATGAAGATACCATGAAGTTATTTGTATTGAGCTTGCTCAAAGGAGGTTTCCCGCTCGAAGTGGCCTGCAATCAATATAAAAGTGATTCTGAGTTCTGTTATTTCGTGTGTTTTCATTAATTAATTATTGCAGGTTCTTCACATCTTAGCAGAGTCATTGTGGGAAAATGACCCATCATTTTAGGAATCTGAAATAGGTTTTGTGAACAATGTATCTAGCTTTAGTCATGTGGTTTTTATTTTAATTTATTGACCAATGTACAGACTGTGGGATGCATTTTCCTAATCCCATTTTTGCTTGACTCTAAGCATAACTTGTTTGAAAAAACTGCCATCTTGGCAAATTCATTGTGGGAAAATGACCCATCATTTAGAAATATGAAAAGAGGTTTTGTGAACAATGTATCTAGGTTCATACCTATCATTTTACTTTCAATTATTGACCAATGTACAGACTATGGCATGCATTTTCCTCATCCCAATTTTGCTCGACTTTGAGCATGGTTTGTTTGAAAAACTTCCATCTTGGGAGATTCATTGTGGGAAAATGACCCATCATTTTATGAATATGAAATATTTTTTTGTGAAAAATGCATCTAGCCTCATCCCTGAAGTTTTTTGTTCAACTACTGACCAATGTACAGACTGCCATGTGCATTTTCCTGAGCCCATTTTTGCTTGACTCTGAGCATAATTTGTTTGAAAAAATGCCATCTTGGTAGATTTATTGTAGGAAAATGACCCATAATTTTAGGAATGTGAGAGAGATTTTTGTGAATAACATATCTAGCTTCATACTTGTGGTTTCACTTTCAATTATTGGCCAATCTACAGACTGTGGTGTGCATTTTCCTAAGCCCATTTTTTCTTGACTCTGAGCATAAGTTGTTTGAAAATTTGTCTTCTTGGCAGATTCATTGTGGGAAAATTACTTGTCATTTTAGGGAATGTGAAAGAGGTTTTTGTGAAAAATGTATCTAGTGTATCTAGCTCCAACCTTGTAGTTTTAATTTCAATTATTAACTAATGTACATAATGTGGTGTGCATTTTCCTAAGGCCCCCCTTTCTCGGCTCTAGGCATAAGTTGTTAGAAAAATTGTCATCTTGGCCAATTCATTGAAATGATCCCTCATTTTATGAATCCGAAAGAATTTTTTGTGAACAATGTATTTAGCTTCAGTCCCGTGGTTTTGCTTTAAATTACTGCCTAATATACAAATTGCGGCGCGCATTTTTCTATGCCCATTACTACTTGACTCTAAGCATAAGTTGTTTGAAAAACTGACATCTTGGTAGATTCATTGTGGGCATATGACCCATCATTTTAGGAATCTTAAAGAATTTTTTTCTCAACAATGTATGTAGCTTAAGATCTATGGTTTTATTATGAGTTATTAGCCAATGTACTGCGACATGCAATTTTCTAAGCCCTATTTTTGCTTGACTCTAAGCATAATTTTTTTGAAAAACTGCCATCTCCATAGATTCATTGTAGGAAAATGACCTGTCATTTTAGGAATATGAAAGAGGTTTTTGTGAACAATATATCTAGCTTCATCCCTATGGTTTTATATTCAATTATTGATGAATGTGTGGATTCTGGAGTGCGTTTTCCTAAGCTCACTTTTTCTTAACTCTAAGCATAAGTTGTTTGAAAAACTACCATCTTGGTAGATCATTGTGGGAAAATGACCCATTATTTTAGGAATTCGAAAGGATTTTTTGTGAAAAAATGTATCTAAATTCATCCCCGTGGTTTTATTTTCAATTATTGACCAATGTATAGTCTGTGTCGTGCGTTTTCCTACCCATTTTTGCTGGACTCTGAGCATAAGTTGTTTGAAAAATTGTCATCTTGGCAGATTCATTGTGGGAAAATTACCCATCATTTTAGGAATCTAAAAGAGGTTTTTGTGAAAAATGTATCTAGATCCATCCCTGCGGTTTTTACTTTCAATTATTGACTAATGTAAATAATTTGGTGTGCATTTTCCTAATCTCATTTTTTTCTTGACTCTAAGCACAAGTTGTTTAAAAAAATTGTGGTCTTGGCAGATTCATTGTGGGAAAATGACTCATCATTTTAGGAATTTGAAAGACGTTTTTGTCTACAATTTATCTAGCTTCATCCCATGTGGTTTTAATTCAATTATTGACCAATGTATAGAATGTGGCCTTCATTTTCCTAAGCCCATTTTTTGCTTGACTCTAAGCATAAGTTGTATGAAAAACTGCCATCTTGGCAGATTCATTGTGGGAAATGACCCATCATTTTAGGAATTTGAAAGAGGTTTCTGTAAACAATGTATCTAGATTCATCCCTGTGGTTTTACATTTAATTATTGACCAATGTACATATTGTGGCGTGCATTTTTCGAAGCCTAATTTTGCTTGACTCATAGCATAAGTTGTTTAAAGAACTGACATCTTGGCAAATTCATTATGGCAAAATGATCCATCATTTTAAGAATTGAAAGAGGTTTTTGTGAACAATGTATCTTGCTTCAGACTAGTGGTTTTTCTTTCAAATATTGACCAATGTACAATTTTTTGCGTGCATTTTACTAAGCCATTTTTGCAAATTTACACTATTTTTTACATAAATACAAGACATCCATGAAGATTTTCTTTAATACAGGCAATTTTTGAACCCAACTTGGAAATATAAATATACACGAAGGTGGGAAAATAGTAATCCACACTAATTCCAATTTAAATCACTAAAAAATACCCAATAAATTGTCCTTCATGAAGATTACAAGGTTTTTGAGTTTTCTAAATATTATTGTAAGCTTCTAGGGGATTTGAAGAAGGCTAGGCTCTTCAAGGGACCTATGTTAGTTTAATTTTTTGATAGGTTTATGGATGATGGAAATGTTGGCTTTGTGTGAAGTGGGTGTGTTGTTTTGTGAATGGTTTTGGCTTCATGTTGGTTGTGGGGTTTTGTTGGGAGCGGTTGTGGATTCATAGTGGATTGGGAATGATTCGAATCACTATGAACTTCTGGCTCACAAGAAAATCGATAGGATATATTTAGTTATTGGATGGAAATTGCATATATGGGCTTAGTATTGGGTAGTGGAAGAGAAACCATAATGCTCATCATATTTCATGCAATAGTCAAGACCTTGATCTAGATCTTCACTAAATTTTTTTGCTCTATATTTTGTAAGCACTTTTCTTGTTATGTTTTTATTTGACCATGTGATATCTTACATCATTTACGTAGCCCTTGTATTTTTTTGGAATATCGATAATTGTGTATGATAGTTAGTGACTATTCCAGACTAATTTATTGGACCCACATTGTTTCCAAATTCAATGTGACAGGTTTGGAAGCATGATTGCATGTTTTTTATATTCCTTCATCAATGTTCTTTCTATGCATTTTCCACCTTCAAAATTAGAGTTCCATGATCTACGTCAACAAGATTGGCTTAGCAAGGAAGATGAAGAGGTACTTTATGATACAGATTGCACATTTGGGTAGATGTTTGCTAATTAATTTGTATGTCTATCATACCTATGGAATAGTACCCCCCCAGATTACAAACTAATTTTCATTTCGATGCCAGTGAACAAGTGGTAGATAAAGTGGAAATGTTGTTTAGAGAGGTTTTTAGATAGGACAAAAAATCGCCAAATCTGGATCCTTTTATTCTGGTATTAAGGTTCCTGAGCCAAGGAGGAAAATTTTAGAGCTTGAAGGAATGTTGCATAAAGAGACAGTTGAATTTGAGGTGATATTCTAGATGTATAAAAAGGTTGTTTAGTGTTCTTTAGGTTCTCTAACATGATGTTATGCTAGAATACGTTTCCTACTTAATGAATATTTCCAAGGGGGGGAAGGGAAGAACTATGACTTTTGTGTTTCCATTTCCCTCCTTGATTAATGTTTTGAATGCATGATCTGTTCACTTGAGTTTTTGAGCATTTTCAAGTTAATATTTGTCCAAAAATGAGATATATTATCTTTTGTAGGCCTTCTTTTTCTTATGCACGATAACTTTTTGCTCTAATAATTGTATTTCCATGCATCCTATTTTTAAGAACTCCAAATGAAGAAGTATGTCCAGGAGTGGCATGTATAATCCTGAATGGAAACCTCCCTCAAGATTTAATTCATGGTGTTCCGGACTTCGGAATTAATCAAACTTAATAGTTTTCATAATTTCAGGGTTGGTAGGATTGTAGCGTTTCCACTAGATTCTATCATGTATATTGGATTGGAATTAGTCAAGACCCTCAATCTATGGGATTATGCATCTTGCAATCATCTATAAGAGTTAATATAGACATGGGTTTCCTTCTAAAATGTCATTTATGTGTATCATTCTATTTCTTATTTTAATGAAAGATAATGTGTTATCAAGAAAACCTATCTATCTATTTTTTTGTTATTTTTATATACAATGTTTCCTGAGAGTACCAGTTTTAACCTTCGAAATCAATGGCTATATAATGGAAATCAAAACAACATAAAAAAATGTAGAAAAAATTAATTTGGTCTGTAATCTGCGGCAGGGAACCAACAAAGAGAGAATCGGATCTGCAAACGAATAGGTAATTTAATTCTTTTAAATTTAGCTCTCCACTCTCACGCAGCCTGCGGACCTCCCCTCCTCCACTCTTCCGCAGCTCTTCCATCCCACCTCCACCTGCAGCTCCAGCTCCAGCTTCCCTCCTCCCCTCCTCCTGCGCAACCCTCCTCCTGTCCTCCTCCAACGCAACCCATCCCCTCCTCCTCCAGCGCATCCCCTCCCATCCTCCTTCCTCCCGTCCTCCTCCACTGTAGCCCCTCTCATCCTCCTCCCTCTCGTCCTCCTCCACCGTAGCCCCTCCCATCCTCCTCCCTCCCGTCCTCCTCCACCACAGCCCCTCCCATCACCAATGTAAAAAAATTCAGCTGCTAAATTTAATGAAAGGGATAAATGTTAAATGCAGATTTCCTAATTTTAATTTATATTCAGCTGCTAAAAATATAATTTATATTTATATTTATATTTATATTTATAATTTAAATTTATAATTTAAATTTATAATTTACATTTATAATTTACATTTATAATTAAATTTATAATTAAAATTTATATTTAGATTAAAATTAAAATATAGTGTAATATTTATATTGAATTTAAATTTAAATTAACATTTAATTTAAATTTATATTTATATTTAAATTAAAATATATATTAATATTAACATATAAGTATATAAGTTCTTTACTATGTTTAATAAGAACTACATGTGGTATAGTGGTAAGGGTGTTGGGATAATGGGCATGAGGTCCAAGGTTCAATCCTCCTAGATCACCTACTTTTAAAAAATATATATAGAATTTCGTAAATATATTGAATTTCATGTAAAGTGAGTTTTTAGACTTGCATAGATTTCAGTGTATGGGGTCTTTTTATTGCATATTTTTCAGTTTAGATGTTATTCTGTGGACGCATTGATTTCAGTGTATGCACGCATATATTTCAGTGTATGGGGTTTTTTAATTGCATTAATTTTCGGTGTAGCTGTTATACCATGGACGCATTGATTCTAGTGTAGATTTCCTGGATGCATAAATTTTGGTGTGGATTTTATCGATGCATAAATTTCAATGTATATGTTAATTTTTGACTTTTTTTATATAGAGTCTAAACTAGAAATGGAAGATCTGCATGCGGAAGATGCTATGAGACAAATTGGTGAAGAACCAAAAATACAGAACGTCGAACATCGTAAAATATATCAAGGAAGAAAATCTTACGAAATGACAACAAAAGAACGGGAAGAAGACTTGAAAACGAAAAGCAGAAGAACAAAAAGAATTTCGAAAAAGGAAGTTGGACGAAATGACAACAGAAAAATGAGAAGAACGAAGAAAACAAAACGCAGATCGACAAAAAGAATATCGAAAAAGAAAGTTAGACGAACTGACAGCAAAAGAACGAGAGGAACAAAGAAAACAAAACGTTGATCGACAAAGAGTGTATCGAGAGAAAAGGTTGAAACAGTTAGAAGAACAAAGAAATCAGTTTGCAGAACAACAAATAAATCAAAATGTACGAAATGATGGCAGAAGAAGGAGAAGAACGAACAAAACGAAACGCAGATCAACAAAAAGAAAATCGAAAAAAAAGTTCGGCGAATTGACAGCAGAAAAATGAGAAGAACAAAGAAAACGAAATGTTGATCGACAAAGAGCGTATCGAGAGAGAAAGTTGAAGCAATTGGAAGAACAAAAAAATCAGTTTGTAGAACAAAAAAATAAATCAAAATGTATGAAATGACGAAATGACGGCAGAAGAAGGAGAATAACAAACAAAACAAAATGCAGATCAACAAAAAGAAAATCGAATTAAAAAATTAAGCGAATTGACAGTAGAAGAATGAGAAGAACAAAGAAAACGAAACGTTGATCGACAAAGAGCGTATCGAGAGAGAAAGTTAAAGCAATTAGAAGAACAAAAAAATCAGTTTGCAGAACAACAAATAAATCAAAATGTACGAAATGATGGCAGATGAAGGAGAAGAACAAACAAAACAAAATGCAGATCAAGAAAAAGAAAATCGAAAATAAAATTAGGTGAATTGACAGCAAAAGAACGAGAAGAACAAAGAAAACAAAATGTTGATCGACAAAGAGCGTATCAAGAGAGAAAGTTGAAGCAATTGGAAGAACAAAAAAATCAGTTTGCCATAGGAGCAAGGGTAATGTTCACATCAAACCTATGGACTAATGCAGGACTCGTCAATGGTGCTCTTGGAGTTATATAACAAATTGTATATAACCCTGGACGTTCGCCTCCAGAACCACCCACATATGTTTTAATAATATTTGATAATTATGTGGGGGAACAATGGGATGAATCGTTTCCTCAAATTGTTCCTATTACATATATCGAAAGAGGTAATAAAAAACAACTTCCATTGAAACTCGCTTGGGGTTTAACAATCCATAAGTCACAAGGATTGACATTGGAGAAAGCTACTATTAGTATTGGAAAGCAAGAGAGGCAGAGTATGACATTTACAACAATATCTCGAGTTAAATATTTGGCAGGTCTACGATTTCAACCTCCATTCTCATATGATCGATATGAGAAGATGTCAAAACTACCCGGTGTGAAGATAAGAAAAGATGAAGAAGATAGATTGAGAATGATCACGATGTGAACCATGTTTTCATTTATTTAATCCTTATAAAATTATTGTCTCTATTTTCCAGTTTAACAATTTACTCAATCCTTGATACTTATTACTTACATTATGATAATCCTCGTAAATGTATCTGTGTTTTCAACTTAACCTGTTCCTTACAATGCTGATCAAACTCCAGTTTTGTGTCACCGCCCACAATTGACAACAACCTAGATCCAAATCCCAGGCTCTATCAAGCGCCGAGAGGGATCAAATCTCCCGAGATAAAAACCTCTTCTCAGGTATTACACTAAAGGAGCTTTTTGAGGAGAGGTTTTGCACCTCGAGAGATTTGATCCCTCTCGGCGCTTGATAGAGCCTAGGATTTGGGTCTAGGCTGGTTTCTATATACAATGTTTCCTAAGAGTACCAATTTGAGGGGTGGGGGGGGGTCACATTTATATGTCTTCCCATTTCAGAAAATTGTACACATTTCGTGAAACTTAGCTCCTAAGTTGCAATCCTCCGTGGAGACTTTAGACCAATTTCTAATTGTGATTATTATTGGTCATGTGAAACAACTTGGTTTTGTTCATAGTTATTCCCTTTACCTCCTGTAATGTCCCCATTTTGACCCCATTATATTAAAATGTAAATGATGTAATATTGTTATAAAATCATGGTGAGGAGCTCAAGGCCAAGGCCCCGCCATCGATTTATTGATGCATATGGTTTGTGTGCTAGCCAGGCACATTGGAATTTCAACATCATGTAATATGCATTTTAATAAAAGTACCCACAACTAGCTATGCAATGTAACAAAGAGATGGGGGCATGATTTTACAAGGAATTGAGAGGGAAAACATTCAAACCCTTGGAGCCAGTCAAGTCAAGCCAAGTGTCAATGAGAGAACCTATCAAACCCTCAACTACCCATGTTGACTTTTGTACCCAATCATTGATTTCTCCCATGAGTTGGTTGAGATAGTTAATGCCTTGGGGAATGAGAGGTATGGCTGTCCAAATTCGGGTATGGGCAAGCCACCCTGCGTGGGAAATCGCATTTTGCTTATTGGGCAAGAAAAGAGCCATGAAAATCTCCCCCAATCCATTATCCATCAACTAGTTTGGGCTCTCTCACGAGTTGGGAGCTGGTTGGGCATTTTCCCCATCGAAACCCTGTGATTTCCTTCATTCTCAGCTGGGAGAAGGACATTTTTGTGTTTTATACTAGTGGAGAAGAATAGGAATGGAATTGGGGTTCCATAGAGACTGTTTTGCTGTTAAATGCTTAGAGAGTTGGGGAGAAAACACTTTTCCTCCCTGTGAAGGTTTTTCCCAATCCCATAATCCGTTTTTGGCTGCAAACGAATTGGGGAAAACCCATGGCCATCCTGTTGGTAAATCCAGTGTTTTGGCTTGAGCTTGAGAAAGCACCCAGGGTTCAATTGTAGCCTGATAAACCCAGCTATGGACTGGCTTGGCTCAGATGGAATGATTAATTGGCTGTGAATGAGCTTTGTCCCCTTTTTCCTTGTAAGAATCATGCCCAGCTCGGGGGTGGCCTTTGGACGGACTGAGTATATGCCATCGAAGAGCCTATGGTTGGGTGGAACGTTGCAGCGACATAGCTAGTTGCTTGGGACAATTGCACAATGAAGATAAGTGTTTTTCTATCTACGTGTTTTTTCCCTGCAGTGTTTAAATTAATGACTGTTATTGATATATTGAATGCATATTAAAATATGTGTGTGGATGAGTTTATTTCTGGTGTGCATGTTTGATTAATTTGCATATGCACACAAATATTTTTAACTATATCAATCTAATGAAATTGGTTGAGATTTATGGAAAGCCCTATAGATTGGTAGAATGTTCCCTTCCTCGAATTGGGTCCGCAGGTGGGTACATTACATTTTCGTATCAGAGCTGTTGGTTGCAACATTGGGCCTTTATGGGCTACCTATCATAGTTGCAGAGGTAAGTATGCTTCCTGCTCAACACTGATAGTTAAGAAAATTTTCAAAAATTTCAAATTTTCAAAAATTTTCTAAGTATCTATGAGTTTCTGCCAAAAAATGTGCCTGCGAATCTCGGCAAGTTCGTCCGCAACGGCGGAGGAACTTGGCAAGTTTGTCCAAAACGGCGGAGGAACTCGGCAAGTTCGTCTGAAACGGCGGAGGAACTCGGTAAGTTCGTCCGCAATGGCGGAAGAACTCGGAGAGTTGCGCCGACAGAGTTGCCGGATGCCCGAGAAAAGAAGAAAAGGTTTCAAAAATTGTTCTAAGTATTTTTGAAAATTTTGTCTAAGTCTATATCGGAAGGAACTTGTGAGTTTTCGCCAAAACGGCGGAAGGACTCGAGGAGTTGGCCCGCAACGGCGGAAGAACTCAATGAGTTCTTCCGCAATGGCGGAAGAGATCGACGAGTTGCTTCGCAACGGATCGCCCATAAATTTTAAGTTCGACGAAAAAGATGGAAAAATTTGGGAAGGAAAAGCTGAGTTCGATTGGAAGAACTCAGCAAGTCGCCCCGTAACGGTGGAAAGGACTCGGCGAGTTGGTTCGAAAAACTTTCTAAGTGTTTTTGGCGTCAAAGAGGAAATTTCGGGAGAACTTGGCGAGTTGCTCCGAAACGGCGGGAGAACTTGGCGAGTTGCTCTGTAACGACGAAAGAACTCGGCCATTTGGTCCGCAACGGCGAAAGGACTCAGCGAGTTGGTCCGAAAATTTTCAAACATTTTCGAAGTGTTTACGGTGGAGACAATTTCAGAAGAGATTGGTGAGTTTCCACTGCAACATCGGAAGGAATTGATGAGTTTGTCCGCAACGTCGGAAGAGATGGGCAAGTTGCTCCGCAACGTCAGAAGGAATTCAAAAAGTTGGTCCGCAACGGATTGGAAGAACTCAGCGAGTTGGCCCGAAACAGGTCGGAAGAACTCACTGAGTTGCTCCGAAACAGAGAATTTCAACTGTTTTTCAGAGAGATTTTTCAAGCGCCGAAAGTTGAAAAATGCCATGGAACTTGTGTGCCAGATTGCGCGAAATGGAAAGATTTACAAAAAAAAAAGCCCCCTTGACCCCCGGCGTCCCCCAGAGGCAGTCCTTGAAAGTGTGAAATGCATTCTCTATGCTTGGGATGAGAAGCAGGAATTGCATTAAGAGTAGTTGGCTGTAATATGCCTTGCAGAAGATCAATGGGAGAAGCAAGGCAATGTTGATAAAGGGAAATTCCTCACCTTAAACTACTTATGTTTATAGCATAATAATTGCATATAGCAAGAATGAATGTTATACACATATGTATATGTTGAATTGCTAATTCATGAGAAGATCATAGCTAATGATTGCTTGTATGCTTGGTAGGGAAGCCAAGAAAAGGATCAGCTATGATGTGGAGGAGGAACTCCATGTCATGATGAGGAATTGGAAAGGGAGAATTCCTTAACTCCGCCATTGCTATTATATTTATATTTCATAAGTTGTCTATACTGAAAATTATGGCATAGGGATGCTGGAAATGCAAGAGGATAGATAGATGAAGTGAATATGTACTAGATGGCATATTGCACAGTGCATGTGAAAATGTTTTTGCGTGTATATGATATTGCATATTGGTAAAATAGTGAGGTTTTACATATGCAATGAGCCACTTAAGATAATGATTGTGGTTGTTAATAATTAGTTGTGTTCGTATTGGTTGTAGGACCAAAGACAACCGAAGCATGGCTAAGGATGTGGATGATGATTGTTGCATACAACCTTATGAAGAAAGGATGGTGCAACAAATCTGTGATCATGAGGTTGGCAAAAGGACTATGAATCCTTGGTAAGAGGCCAACTGATCAAGTAATATCAAGCGATGTTAACAACAGCCATGCAGGTAATGATTATTTATGCGTAAATTGCATGAATGTTGAAAGAGGATTTGGTGAGATTCCTTCAACTATGTTCAAACTATGATTGATTGGTTTGCATGTGGTATTGAGTGCCTAAATGTGAATGTTGACCCACCGAGTATGGTGAGGTGCGGGTAAGTAAAGGCAAGGAGCCTTGCACCCTATAGTTTCTTAGAAACCTCAATGCATTCATATGAAAATTATATCATACCATTTGTGTATGTTGGTTGTGAGTTTAACAACCAAAGCAAGTGATGACTTGTGGTTTTATTGTAGTGTATGCCATATGGGATAGGCATGGTTAGGCCATAATATGTTGGAATGCATAGTATTCATGGATTAATGCAAGGTTGTATTGAAATATTATGTGAGTGATGTAAATGTTGTGAATATGCATTGTGTGAATGCATGGGTGTGACATATATATGTTTCAATGCAGTTAGATAATAGATGAAATGGTGGACTATCGTTAATCCTGAGACCATTTAATGAGCTGCTATGAATGCAGGAAGAAGACTGCATGAAGAATGTAGACAGGTGATGGGCTACCAGAGCACTCTGCTGGAAGGATAGAATTGCATGGAATGCGAAGTAATGAGTATTTACAGTTATTTAAATTGCATGGATAATGTGACTGTGTCTTGCAATTTTATTGTGATAATGCATATATAGAAATGTATATATTTCATTGCATTTCAAATGTTAACAACTGAAGGTGTTTGAATTATTGAGTGTTATAATTATGAGATCACTTCAGTGACTGTTGTGGCAATGAAAGGATTATATGCATAGATACTCACAACGTGTTGGCTGATTGAAGTTCAAATTACAGGTAGAAAATTCTTGCGTATGGCAATGAAGATAAGTCCATAGTAAGGACCGAGATCTACCATGTGCAGAATCCAAAGGTTATGAGAAGGTTCTCATGGTTGTAATTTATGCATGAAACAAATCTAAAAATTGTCTGGTTTAAGTTTATGAGAATAGTCTCATGGTTGCAAATCTAATTTCTGTAGGAAAACAGATTTGTAAATTTTAGATTTGAGAATTTGCTTATAATTGCTAATGACTGTTTGGTTTATATAGAATTGTGTCAGGAGGACATGTTGTAGGTGGATGTTCATGTATGGTAGCAAGGGTGAAACCATAATGGACAGAGTGATACCACTTACGAGAGCCAAACAATATGATGATAGCGTCATTGCTAAGAAAATCAATTTTTGTAGGAGACAGAATTGTAAATTCATGTTGAATTTAATTATTAATGCCATTGATTGGTTATGAAGCAATCAGATTTGAATTTATTGTTAAATATTGCTGACTGTTTGGCTAGTTGATAAGTTTTCCAGGATGACACATTGCAGGAAGACCATGTGTGATGGCCTGCAGAAGCCAAACTAGATGGGAAGGATCCCATGCCTTGGAAATGGGTTTTGGGTGAAATGCCATTATAAATTTTGATAACACCTCAGCTGCACTGCGTGTGAGTGAGAGGGTGAAATTATGCCAAGAAGGCATGTGTGAGTTATGAAACATGGAAATAATGGGGTGGAAAACCGAAGTACTATTGACTCAAAGAAGGGAGCCCCATTCTTCGTCAATCAAGGAAAGATACATATGTGAAACGAATGAGTATTCGGTAACTCTAACTGAGGATATACATGTCTGGTTATTAGATTTAATATGTAGAGCATGTTTTATTATTTCATTATTATTTCAGACTGCTTGAGTGGGACTAAGGCCTACATGGCTCACATCGAAAAGGGATGCATACCTTTCAGGTGATGGGTTATGTTAGGGTTTTCAATATTGACTACACCCTAAGGGAGTGGACGCATTCCTGGTGTTTCAATACTTGATAGTGAATGTTATGAAATATGGTTACAATTTTAGAGCAGCAATACTGATGAGTCTGCTTATCCTTCTTGTGCTATCAGCTTACACAAATGCAATTTGGTGTTGCACGTAAGAGGAAAAGTGAAGAAAGGGTGCTCAAGAGGACTGTATGGGTAGTGGTAACCTTTCTACGCTCACACTAAAGGACACTAGAAGAGATGGATAGGCCCGAGGAGCTGTTTTGTAGAAAAGGGGTATCATCCTTGTGTAGTGTGAGTGGGTATTGTGGCTCCATGCTAGCCTGCAGTCAAGAGAGTCACCTATGGAGTTCCTGGAGGGAACCGCTAGTTGCATAAGAGAAGGAGCCACGTAATCATATTATGTTGTTCATATTGCCTGATAAACCCAGCCGATGTACTGGCTTGGAAATGGTTGTTGTATGCCTGATAAACCCAGTCGGTGTACTGGCTTGGCATTGGTTATTTGGGTGTTGTGGTGAAGGGTTGCTGGATGCCTGATAAACCCAGTCAGTGTACTGGCTTAGCATGTTGTTAAATTGATGCCTGACAAACCCAGTCGGTGTACTGGCTTGGCATTGGTTATTTGCATGTTGTGGAGGTATTAGTGAAGGGTGTTATTTCTCGACAAACCTAGTCGGAGAACTAGCTTGGAAATGGTTATTGTATGCTTGATAAACCCAGTCGGCGTACTGGCTTAGCATACTGATTTTTGAAATGCTTGATAAACCCAGTCGGCGTACTGGCTTAGCATATTGATTTTAGGGATGCCTGATAAGCCCAGTTAGCGTATTGTCTTGGCATTGTCTATTCGGATGATGCTGTGGAGCAGCATGTGTACTGGTCAAGCATCCACCCCACAGGTGATCCAAGGCTTGTAAAGCAGAGAAGGAAACCTGTGGAGTAGCGAGGAAACGCACAATACAGATAAGTATTCATTTCCATTTATTTCTTGTTTGGAATAATGAATATTTCAGGTATAAGTCTTCTAACAACTAAGTTGATACACTATTGTTTCCTTGTTGGAAACCTTGGTCATTGCAGGAAGCAAGGACCCTGAAAGAACTATAAATTCTTGGTAAACCCAGAGAGTAACTGGTTGGAGCTATAAATGCTTGGTAAAGCCAGAGAGTAACTGGTTGGGCGCTATAAAATTCTTGGTAAATTCAGAGAATAGTTGGTGGGAACATTAACCACTTGATGTTGTGGAGCAGCCAACGTGTTGGCCAAACATTCCTTAATTAATTGATAAAACCCAGTCAGCGTACTGGCTTGGCATTGCCTATTCAAATGGTTGTGGAGTAGCCTGCATGCTGTCCCAACATTCATTATTGTATCCATAGGAAATCCAAGGCTTGTAAAGCAAAGAAGGATCCTGTGGGATCAAGTGAAGACATCCAATGCAGATAAATATTTGGTTATCTTGCAGCTTCTTGCTTATTTAATATGAATATACATGTGTATATGATTCGGTTATGATTTCTTAAATTCGTGTTTGGAGATAAACCCTATGAAAATAAACTAAGCATGTGAATTGATTCAATGTTTGGGTGTAGGTATTGCTGGAATCAAGGACTATGAAGGCATCATAGGGATGCATGTGGACATGTGACCATCCTAAAAAGAGCTCAGTATGAGCAGTAATGAAAGATGGTGCTAGTAGAACTATGTGGTCCTAACAGCCAAAGGTTCTGTAAGCAACAATGCGGAAGGGTTTCCTAGTTGAAAGACATTAGACAAACCTTAGACACTAAAGTGTCATAGCCAAGGAAGGGCAAGTCAAGCATTCACATTGAAGTGAAAGAGGCCAAGGAGCATAGAACCACAAGTGATGGTGTGGCTCCAGATTGGAACAAGACTAAGAGGGGGGGACTCTTACTCTTCTCTTTCCTTTGACTGATGCATCTTATAAACAAAAGATTGTTGAGTGCATGTCATAAATGAAAACAAATTGTGTTTAATTGCTTGAAATGAATTGCGAATGCTGAAATAGTTATTTTCCTGTGAAAGGATGAACATGAATGAGTTCATGTGTATGTGGGAAAGAATGAAATGTGTGGAAGTCTCATGAGTAAAGCATGGACGTTCCAAGTCAATTAAGAAAATAATTGACTAATTTTAATATTGTGTTATGCTTGTCCTAACAGGAATTGCCATGATGAGTCTCACAGGAGAGACATAGAAAGCCATTGTTGCAGCTGTTACTAGCCAGGTGATTGCTAATGAGAAAAGTGAGAGCTAGTTGTGCACCTTGATCATGGAAGCAGACCAAAAGCTATTTTTTTGGCTAGAAATCTTCCTCAATTAGTTGTCAAGACAACAAGAAAGGTGATAGCCATGAAATTCCAGACTTGTAGATCAGCTGGAAGGTAAAGAAAAGGAAGGGATTGCTCTGGAGCAATGCCCACCTGTAGAGATGGAAGATCAAAGCTAGAAGGAGCAGTTGTGGAAGCCAAAGGACTTGATCCTGAAAGCTCAAAGTAAAGAGGTGAAATGCAGGACGGACCTGCCACCATTTGTGAATTTGAAGCAGGTGTAAGGTGGATATATATTCCAAATTGTTGGAACACCGAGGACGGTGTTATTCCAAGGGGAGGGGAATGTAATGTCCCCATTTTGACCCCATTATATTAAAATGTAAATGATGTAATATTGTTATAAAATCATGGTGGGGAGCTAAAGGCCAAGGCCCCGCCATCGATTTATTGATGCATACGGTTTGCGTGCTAGCCAGGCACATTGGAATTTCAACATCATGTAATATGCATTTTAATAAAAGTACCCACAACTAGCTATGCAATGCAACAAAGAGATGGGGGCATGATTTTACAAGGAATTGAGAGGGAAAACATTCAAACCCTTGGAGCCAGTCAAGTCAAGCCAAGTGTCAATGAGAGAACCTATCAAACCCTCAACTACCCATGTTGACTTTTGTACCCAATCATTGATTTCTCCCAAGAGTTGGTTGAGGTAGTTAATGCCTTGGGGAATGAGAGGTATGGCTGTCCAAATTCGGGTATGGGAAAGCCACCCTGCATGGGAAATCGCGTTTTGCTTCTTGGGCAAGAAAAGAGCCATGAATTTCTCCCCCAAGCCATTATCCATCAACTAGTTTGGGCTCTCTCACGAGTTGGGAGCTGGTTGGGCGTTTTTCCCCATCGAAACCCTATGATTTTCTTCATTCTCGGCTGGGAGAAGGGCGTTTTTGTGTTGTATACCAGTGGAGAAGAAGGGGAATGGAATTGGGGTTCCATAGAGACTGTTTTGTTGTTAAATGCTTAGAGAGTTGGGGAGAAAACGTTTTTCCTCCCTGTGAAGGTTTTTCCCAATCCTATAATTTGTTTTTGGCTACAAACGAATTGGGGAAAACCCATGGCCATCATGTTGGTAAATCCATTGTTTTGGCTTGAGCTTGAGAAAGCACCCAAGGTTCAATTGTAGCCTGATAAACCTAGCTATGGACTGGCTTGGCTCAGATGGAATGATTAATTGGCTGTGAATGAGCTTTGTCCCCTTTTTCCTTGTAAGAATCATGCCCATATCGGGGGTGGCCTTTGGACGGATTGAGTATATGTCGTCAAAGAGCCTATGGTTGGGTGGAACGTTGCAGCAACATAGCTAGTTGCTTGGGACAATTGCACAATGAAGATAAGTGTTTTTCTATCTACGTGTTTTGCCCCTGCAGTGTTTAAATTAATGATTGTTATTGATATATTGAATGCATATGAAAATATGTGTGTAGATGAGTTTATTTTTGCTATGCATGTTTGATTAATTTGCATCTGCACACAAATGTTTTTAACTGTATCAATCTAATGAAATTGGCTAAGATTTATGGAAAGCCCCATAGATTGGTAGAATGTTCCCTTCCTCGAATTGGGTCCGCAGGTGGGTACATTACACCTCCTTAATTAATGATTGGGTAGGTCAGTCCCTCATAGTTCTTCCCTTTCCCTCCTAGTATTAAGGTTCCTGGGTCAAGGAGGAAAATTGTAGAGCTTGAAGGAATGTTGCATAAAGAGACAATTGAATTTGAGGTGATATTGTAGATGTATAAAAAGGATGTTTAGTGTTATTTAGGTTCTCTAACATGATGTTATGCTAGAATACATTGTATACTTAATGAATATTTCCATATTTATTTAGAAAATTACTTAGTTAGAAATGATTTCTTCATCGTGTTCAATTTTTTGATGCAATCTATCAATTCAAACAGGGTTTGTTGCAAGAGGCCATCATAAGTCACTAGCAAGTTGGAAGGCCTGTTGCTGATATTTTGAAGCTAAACAGTATAAGGCATATTCTTCTTTATGAATCCTATGAATGGGATCGTCGTCTTTTCCATGCATTTAGATTCATCTCTTAGAGTGAAAAACTCTCTTTCCAAATTGGAATCAAGTCCACTAGAGGGACTTGAGGATTTTAAGGCTCCGTATAAAGAATATGATTCTAGAATAAATGAAAAGGTTAGGGAAATCCAGGGTACAATCAAAGATAGTAATAATGCTAGTAATTTTGGTATTCCAATTATAGAGGACACTGGCTCTACAGTTGATGGAAATACCCGTAGTGACACCTATGAGTAACATGCTTTCTATTATTAGTTATTTTGAAATTACATTACAAAACAACTGTTTTTTGGGGATTTTGGTCAAAATGGTAATATGAAATTTAGATTGACAATATTACTCTCTTATTCCTAGGACCGTACCACAAACGTGCTAAATAAAATTGTTAATGTTGTGGATGAAATCAAAGAGTCAAGGTCTGGTAAATATAAATTCATGTCACATGAGGTTAAATCGAAGGACATAAAATCCTTCTCCATAGAGTTTCTTCTCTAGCTAAAACTACAATAGGCTAGACTGAACATATTTATGGAGCATTCAACGGCTTGGAAGACCCGCAAAACTAAATCTTGCCTACAGAGAATGACATGTAGAATTAATACATGTTACAAAAATGTAGAATAGGTACTAAACTGGCTTCGAATACTACAAAAAAAAATCTTGTGCCTTAAGACTTATTTTTCAGTAGAGTTAGGGCTATAATGGAGTAGCATTATGTCATGATTGAGAGAACCCCAACATTATTGAGTCTAGAACAAGGGATTGACAATGTAGAATATTAAAGTTGAAAGCTCTCTTCCACAGCTTGATCGTGATTTCCTTTAATGATTTCTACTTCCTTCTCAACCAATGTATTTTTCTTGTTGGGAAATTCATCATAGAGAAGAAGAGTTTGATTGAAGAGAAGCTGGGAGATCTTCTTTGTCTCTTGTAAGTCCTTTTCAATGGAGGTTCATCTTAGAGGAGAGGAGATTACTTAACAAGGAGTTAAAAGTAGTCATCCTTGTCTAGCTGGAATATTTTGATGTTCTACTCATACCATTCTTCATAAGCATCTTTGATATCTATCCAAGCATCTATATTTTTTATATATTCTTTTTGTATTCTGCATTCAAGATCAATACATTTATCACATGCCTTTAAAATTGTTTTCAACACATTTATCCTAGCCTTACTTCTGTGAGACCCGACATGGAATTCACAATTATGAGAGGCAATGTTGAATTTCATCACAGTGCCAATGGTTATATACAAGGAAAACGAGAAGAAAAGTGACTCAGAGATTAAAATGATGAAGAGGAAGCTTAACTGGCTCAAAGAACAGATAGAGATGATAAAAGGGAATCAGGAGCAATTGTAAACTTGTTGGGGAATAAACAATCAATGTATATATGCTATTCCCTTTTTCTTCAAGTGAGGGTTTGATAAGAGAAATAAAAGACAACTTACATTCAAGGAATCTGAAACTAAGATTTTGTGGGCAATTAGACTTGGACTTCTTCTTCAAGTAACCAAGAAACACTTGATTTTCTTACCCTCATTGAGAGTTGTGATGATTTTATCCTTTCTTCTAGGGTTTTGAGGTTGAAGAAGACAACTTTTATAGCTTGTATCTTTGTGCCTACTTCATAAAATATTTTGAAAGACCACTCATTTAATAACTTTTGATCTATTTTCCAACAAAACAACTACTCCTGAATCAAAAGCTGAAAGTCTCAGTTAAATACTTGGTACTCAAATGGACATTGTTTTTTATCTATTCTAGAAGGGGAATTTGTGATGGATGTTTTTCCCTTGATACTAGTTCAAAAATTATGAGTGACCACTCATTGAAAGTGTTTGTGTATCTAGTTTGTAACAAAAGGAAGGACCTTATTCCAACTCTCCAATAGAAATTTATTCCCCATGCAACACAATGTGCATGGATGAGAATATGTGCAATATTATTTCAAAGACAAGTCTAAACTGAAAGAACAATAAACAGAGGACATAGAAGTAGTAGAGGGTAGGTTTTGTATTTTGTTTGGTTGCTTTTAATCTTGGTTACTAAATCTGTATATCCTCTAGCCTTTTTATCAGTTAGTAATAATTTAACTAGAGTAACCAAAACATATTTTTTTTGTATGCAACAATTGAAATTAATGGATATATCATTGTATCTAAGTTGGTCTGTGAAGGTCTAATCCATTTTGATATATTGTTTTAGAAGTCATACAAACAAGCAAAGTTTTGAACTATATTAACAGATTACTAATAGATATCCATTTCTGTGTTTGATTTACAGCTCAGTAATATAGCGAGTCTTTGGTTTCTCGCACTATTTATCTATATCTTCACAATTGGATTCCTAGAGATGCAGTGGAGTCGTGTTGCAATTGATCACTAGTGGATAAATGAACAATTTTGGGTGATTGGAGGTGTGTCTGCAAACCTTTTTGTTGTTTTACAAGGGTTGTTGAAAGTTCTTGTTGGCATTGATACAAAGTTTATTGTGACCTGAAAAGGTGGAGATGATGATGATTTTTTAGAGCTATATGCATTTAAGTGGACAACCCTATTGATCCCCCCGACAACAATACTTATAGTGAGCCTTATTGGAGTTTTTGTTGGGGTTTCTAATGCCATTAACAATGGATATGAGTCATGGGTCCCTCTGTTTGGAAAACTATTTTGCTCCTTCTGGGTGATTATGCATTTTTATCATGCCCTAAAAGGTTTGATGGGAAGACAGAATGGGACACCCATAATTGTTGTTACGTGGTCCATTCTACTTGCATCCATATTTTCTCTCTTGTGGGTTCGGATTATTCCATTCATAGCTAGATCAGATGGACCCACATTGGAAGAATGTGGCTTAGATTGTGAGTAAGCTTTCATATGACGTTATCTTACTACATATGTGAGAGTTTTGCGGCATATTTCTATCATTATTTGTAATATTCTATTTTGGACTATGCTATAGTGTTGATATGATTATATTGATGGTATATGACATTTTGAAAGCATAATCTACTAGCAAGTGGGCATCAGTAGATAGTGTTAAAAGGAAAATTGTATGATTCATGTGACACTGTAGTACTGGCATATTAAGACCGGTGATGGAACTTAGAAGGAAAACACCAAGTATGTCTCCATGTAGTTTATAATTATCTAGGCAGTGTTGTCGATTCCTTGATTAACTTAAAACTTATACCTACTTGGTTAATATTTCCACTGATTGGGGCACTCAATGGTTGAATTGCTCGAGCAATCTTGGTAGACCTAATTATTCTTTATTACTTGGTAAAAGGGTCAACAATGTGCATGTATATTTCATGTTGATATTACATTGATTTCTTTTCAATAAGGGCATATTTATTATTTCCATCGAGGTCCATATGCAAGGGAGGACATGGGAAATTCAGACTTTAAAGTCTTTATTGATTAGTTCTATTTGTTTTGTTGTTTCATCTTACTTATTTTCTTGTTGCTTTTCTCACTTTGAAGGTTTTTCTTAAAGTGATTATTTTGACATTTACTCATTTGTAAACTAGACCTCGGGTTGAGTGCACCATTCCTAGAGATGATGGAACTTTAGATTCATATGTAGGCTTTAGGGTGGAACATGGCAATACTCGAGGACCCATGAAGGGAGGAATACACTACCATCCAAAGGTGAGTTTTTTTATTGTTAATATGTAGTAACTACTAATTATTGGTAATACCTGCATGCACAATCTTATATATCTCTACTATTGAGGCAACTACATATATTATTGAGTTACTTGATGTTACATATATATCTTGTTTGATGTTTTAGAAACATATGATTATATGTATTGAAATTGTTATAGTGGAAATCTTATAGTTTTGCTTGCTTGTTTATTGTCACTTTATATGACGTCAAGCAATATAGGAAATATATAGCACAAGAAAAAATATGAATTCTACTTCCTTTATGTATGTATACTTTGTCCCAATGCAAATCATATGATCACAATTTTATAACCGTCATCTCATAAAATTCCATCTGTAGAACCTCAATATTCGAAAATATATCCAAAATTTAGAATTATGGTTTCTTAACTTGTTATTATTATTACTGTTAGTTGTTTTTATTTATTAATGCATCCCCAAATTCAAAGTTATGATATTCGGTTTATATATATATATATATATATATATAATTTATTTATTTAATTATTTTTCAGGTATGGTCCTGCCATTTAACTTTAATTTGGAGTTTAAAAGGAGGTAAGATTGGGTGGGGAGTTGATGTAAAAATCCTTGTAGAATACAAAGGAGGAAAATGGTGAAAGTCCATATGGGTGCGTTAGAAGTGCACTCCAGGACTGAAAATGAGATGCATAACTATCATTTTCCATTTGAGATGAGTTTGGTTTTGTTTATTTTGACATGCACTTGTTTGTGAAATTTACCGTCTTATATTTATATGTGCTTATATTTATATGTGTTCCACCAGTCTAGCATTTTCAAGCCTTTGATATGCATATGCTATTTTTTATTGTATATAGGTTATTGGATTGCAAATGGGTTTTCACATACTGTTATGTTAATCTAAACATGAGTAATGTGCAAATGCACTTAGTTGAATATAAAAGACTAGTGGTTGTGGCCCTAGCTTGCATTAGATGGTCTTTCTAAAGGACTACACAACACATAATATTTTATATCAATATTATCGAGAGCACGCATTGAATGATTGAATTTTCCTTGAATGCTTGAGGTATTTTGTGAAACGATGATACCCAATTGCATTTAATCAAGGTTACTTTAATTTGTGCTTAACATAATCTATTGATCAATGCATTATGTATTAAATAGTTGCTTATTTGACACTAGTCAGTTTTGTTTAAAAGTGTTATCGTGTTAGTGTGATATTGTAAGAGGAAAAGTGTAGTCCAAAGTTCAACATATCCATGGAAGAACGTATTGTAGGGGTTCTTAGGAAAGAACACCCAAATGATTGTTAGCACACTGTGTACTAGTGGGAGAAGTATACACAAGAAATGATTGTTAGCACACTATGTACTAGTGGGAGAAGTATACATAAGATATTAGTGCACGGGAATTGAGAAAATGAAGTAGTGATGGCTTCACATAATTGTCACAAGAAGCTTCTCGATAGGGAGTCATTAACAAAATTCTGTTGAGACTTGGACAACCCTCATTGTTATCCATAGCTTAACAAGTAGTTATGGAAGTTGTCTTTAACAATTCCTTCAATTCCTTCATATTGATTAGAAGTTAAGTTTTATCACATGATCTAACCCTATTATGTCTGAAATTGAACTTGTCTAGCTAGCATCTCTACAACATGGAAACATAGCAAGTGCATTGTTTGGAAATTCTTGAGCCAGGACCTAGTGAATGGACTCCTACTTGACCGGGATGATGATTATCACCTTCATTTTTTCTCTGTATTCCCTATTTAGATCCATGCTATTGATGGGATATTTAAATTTCTTGAGTTGATTTCATATTGCACCTTAAACAATAGCACGTATTTGAGCAATCAAATAGTAGTAGTGTTTGAGCTCTTAACATAGCCTTTTTTGCAATTCATACATTTTGCCACAATCAGTTCATAGAATGTTGTAAATGATTTATTTATTTTTGGGGTATGCAGGTTGATCTAGATCAGGTAAATGCATTAGCACAACTCATGACATGGAAGACTGTTATATCACTATGGATAAATTGTGGCTTCAAAAACTTATCATTTTGATGCTTGCAAATTATGCTTCACTAGGTGTTGCATTAAGGGTAGCTCATGGATGGGTGTGCCGGAAGGAAGGTAAATTTGTAACTATTTCACAACTATATGAAGAAAAATTAGAGGATACATATTTTTCATGTAAACTTGCTACCCTTGCTAGTGACAAGGATTTGTACTCCAAGTATATCTCCATTATGTCTAAGAGGATGAAAATTGAGCAAGAGTTGGTGGAGCAGATTGATATTAAATAGATACTTCTACTCATCCTTGAGGTGAATGGTAAGTGAAAGAAATATGGCTTCATGTCTACCATGGGATTAACATTTTTACATTGGTAGTCATAGAGCTCGCCATTGGTGGCTTAAATTATACTATTTTTACAGAAATAATCATTGTGCTTAGTTTTGTTTGAGGGTTACAATTTTTCCTACCAACAAAAGTGACTAACGACAACTACATAAAATATTTTTGATATATGAATGCTATTGATGGGCTAACGGTATCAATTGGATAAAACTAGTTGTCAGTGGTTGGGTAAATTTCCTTTTTTGTCCCTACGTATTCTACTAGAAATATTCAGTTAATAATATTTTCCTTGCTTGCAAGACTCTACAAGCTTGAATATTGTTATGTCATATTACTTAATTGTTCTTGTGATTGCATTTTATGGGAAGGTAAACCCCCTCAGGAAAAATTGGATTGTACTTTCATGATTGGTTTATGTATTTTTGTTTATATGTATGTTTTCAACTCAGAATCAATTTTATTTACTATTTAGTGTTCTTATGCTCTCATGGAATTTCAACATGGAGCAATTTATCCCTTTTTTTTCTATGTAGCATTTGAATAATTGGCATGATTTTTTTTCCTACTGCATTAATTTTGATTCTTCCATTTAAGGGTGCTAGCTCAATGGAAGATCACCTACCTTACAGGGAAAAAGTTGGTGGTTCGATTCCTCCATGCCCTATCTACATAAATTAATGATTAATTAAATGACCAGTTAACATCAATCAATGACTAAATAAATGACCAGTTAACAATAATCAATGACTAAATAAATGACCAGTTAACTGCACTTAATGACTAACTAAATGACAAGTTAACCACGATCAATTACTAAATAAATGACCAGTCAACAATAATCAATGTCTAAATAAATGACTAGTTAACAACAATCAATGATTAAACAAATGACCAGTTAAAAACAATCAATGACTAAATAAATGACCAGTTAATAACAATTAATGACTAAAATAACGACTAAATATACGACCAAACTAACCAATCAAAACAACCAATAAATGACTAAATATTTTTAGTCACGTATTTAGTCGCATTATAAGTGACTGGCAATAAATGACTATTAGTCATGTGACTAAATTTAATCATTTATATGCAATTTTTAGTATTTTTTTTAGTCATTTATCTCACTTTTTCTACTAGTGTATAGCTTGTAGATATTTTTATTTATATGATTAGAGTTAGCTTGCAAATCGGATGTTGTTAATGGTTATATGGATCTAGAAGATCTAATTAAGTGATCTTATTATATGTTAAAATCGTGTTCATATATGTTTACATTCATGCTTGCATTTACCTTGCTTAGCATGTGCATATGGAAAATGATATGTATCACAAGTTGCATTATCTTTAAGAAGGTTGATTTTTTATTAAATTGACTTGTTGGCATGATGGCCTTACCTTAGATAACTTTATTCTACTCTGCATTTATCTTGATTGATTCTTCCCTTCGGTATCCTGGTGACGTTGGCCTTGGTTTTGGGGTTGGAGACATGACAGAGTGGTATCAAAGCTTAGGTTTCAACACTGTGACTGTTGGGACTTCTATAGATTTGAAACTCTGTGTTATGTCTTGGAATCATGATATATGTATTGTGAACGATAATGAACACATTGTAGCCCCAGTTATATCAGTTAATGATTGAGCATGCATTGTGGTTATTGAAATACAATTTTAAATACCAAACGAAATAGTGAAGACCTTCTGGCATCTAATGAATGCTTAATGCACGTATGAGCTATAGTAAGAATGGTTTAATAATCCATGGCTACTATAATAGAGATAAGTTATTGTTTCTTATTTTAATGATAAGTAAGCAATACGATTATTAAATGATGACGTAAATAATAAGTCATTATTATATTAATGGTGGTATATGGTTATGAGTATGGATGTAATAATATGTGGATATAGTATTATTATTATTAAATATTAATATGATTTATTAAGTGGCATTTATACCCTATATGGATTTTGGGAATTCTATTGATGGTATGATTTTATAGGCCTATCTATGTCACTTGGATGGCAATGGTTACATTGATGAGTAACTTCTTGTATATTTTTGGGGAAATAGGTCACTTGTCTTAATAGTGGTTTTCATTTTTTTTATTTTTTTTTTATTTTCAATATATGTGAGTAACTTCTTGTCTATTTTGGGGAAATAGGCCACTTGTCTTAATGGTGGTTCCATTTTCCTTGTATGTGAGTAACTCCTTGTCTATTTTTGGGGAAATAGGCCACTTGTCTCAATGGTGGTTCCATTTTCCTTTTATTTTTATTTTCAATATATGTGACATGTTTCATTTAATTATTATATATTCCTCTCTTTGTCTAGTTTGGGGGGGAATGGGCCACTTGTTCATAGAGTGGTAATATATATATTTGTAATTGTAAACAAGTATTATGTATATTGTTAAATATATATATTAATGATATGATGTATTTGTGTGTAAGTTGTATATGTGTGTGTGTAAGTTGTATATTAATGATATGATGTATTTGTGTGTAAGTTCATAGATCCTTATGAATGTTAACACTACGTGGATACATAATCACCTAACCACGTTTCCTAAGGTAGGTCAAGGAATGGTTAATGTGCATGCAGGATTGACCACCATGACGTGTTGAGGTAGTCTTGAATACGCTCCTACATGTGCGTGGGAGTTTCGGCAAGGGCCGGTAAGTATGGAAACATTGGTATCTTAGCTAATTGGAACGACCCTCTCGAAGAGAATCATTCCTACATAATCATTTTTCCCTCCTCTCGACAGTGCACTAGGTGTAGAAACCCGAGGGATTTCTTACTCCATATACGCCATCCCATGGGGATCTTATCACTGATTTCAAACTAGGAAAAAGTATCTAGATGCTATGCTCTATTTGGTTATGTAGGATTTGAATTTCAGGTTATGCCATGAGTGTAGGTTAGGTTTTTCCCGATAATAAGTTAGCTTCCTTTAACTTGACAATACTACTTAACAATAGGCCTACAAATGGTTCATTATCTTAGTTGTAGGGAATTTGAATGGTAATTGATGGAATCCTAAAGTTTATTTTAAATTGCTCTTCAATCTCCATAGCAACATAAACCTTTGCATATATGCATGGTGGAAACGATCCAGACCTGCTTTTCTTAAGCATTTATGATTCCCAATATCCCAGTATTGGTAACTATGCCCTACAAGTGGTGAGTCTTTACTGTGTGGTTGAAAACAATGGGTATGTGAATCTCCCTATTTCAAGTCATATATCTATATTTATGTATTACTCAATATTGCACATGAAAAGGCTAGGTACATAAAAAATTTCATTATATCAAAATGGATGCATACTCTACTCTTAGAAGATAGCAGTTGTGGCAGGATTTTGATTTTTTTTTTTATTGAACTCGTTTATATGTGCGTTGGATAGGGACTAGTAGAGAAAAATATTTTGTTTTGTCTTGTTTGAAGTCCTAGTTTGGTTGTGCTTTTTCTTTTTGTTTTGTTTCATTGAAATGATGAATATTTATTCCTTCTGCTATATAAATTTCTCAGAAGTCGATCTAGTACTACAAGACACCTTGAATTGTATTATTGCTAAGCAAGTTGTAGAACTTATCAAACCTGGAATAGATTGTCAAATTACTAGCGCTATACTCCAAAGTGTTATATAAGCTTTTTATTTCCCTTCATTGCATTGTCGACTAGGACCCCTCCCCCTATATTTTATATTCTAAATCAATTGACCAATTAACCCCCGATCGATCTATACAATGGTCTGAACCCCAGTTAGTTAGTTATATTTATAGGTAGGTGAGCTTCTCAGGAATTTACCTCCTTCTCGCCTAAAGGTTTTAAACACGATCCTTACCTTCGTGAATAATTGCAAACCCTATTGGTATGTACTGAAAAAAAATCTCGATCAACATCCCTCGCAGGTGGAATATGACCTGATCGGGTATTAAGTGACCATGGAATGCTCGCAAATGCATTTTTTAGCCATTTACCTTGAGAAAGAGTGTGAGAGAGTCTTAAGGGGGGAGTTGCATATGCTCAAGGATGTGGACTAATCTCTCTTTCTTATTTTTCATGTAAAGCAGTAATCATTTCTTATATATGTAATAATACTAGCCTATTGGGTTATACTATAGTTATTCCTAGTATGGTTACTTGACTTGATCCTCTATTTTTTTCCTTCTTTAGAGCAGACACAAGCCTTCTTCTCTCTTCTTATGTCCTTCCTACGCCGTACTCTTCTTCTTATTTCTTTCCTTCCTTTTCCTTTATGGGTAATAGCTGTTAGCTAAGTGTTATGTTTTCCCATCTATCTCCTTATCTTCCCTCCTTAGCTAAGGTATGCATGCGACTATCTAGGTGAGTTAGCAGGGTAAAACTTAAATATAGGAGTTTTGAATTTTAGTGACTTGACGGGCTTGATAGGCTTGATAAGTAAAGGTTATTTCCAATGTATGCCACCGATAATTGCCAGTGATATGCTGGAGGAAGGTGGGGATGACGTTTTTATTATCATTGGGAAAATAGTGACTGCCTGCCTCCCCATTGATCAATTAGGGATCTCGCCTGGTTTTTCACTGGATGCGCAAGTAAAATAAGGAAATTCTTGAAGGTAGACTTCTATTTTGGTAGGTAGTTATTTCACCAGATTAGAATTCGATATCTATGGACTGACTGCAAGGCTGCATCCCAAGTGGGGAATTTGGACCTCCCCCCTCATAGGTCTTTGGCGAGCTGCTCCTATGAGGGCCCATAAAGCCTCTTCTATACTTCCTTACATAACGAGAGAGAAAGAGGTATCCTGGTGGACGGATTGGGAGCGTACGCAGAAAGGAACGCATCAAAGAACCAGGGAGAGCAACAATTCGTTCCATTCAAGATCCAAATTGTACATATTACAATATCATTGTCTCATAAATTTATATACACTGCATTGAAGTGGGTCATAGTGTAATATTATAATGATAAATTATCGACAGATCTTACATGATTTTCCGAGAGTAATAGTAAATAGAAGCGTACACGTTACATTGAGATGAAGATATGGATGACTTCTCTACAAATTGGTAATATACTCTCTTTTCATGTTGGTACTGGTACTCTAGGTTCTCTACATAATGTTATTTACCTCTACAATACATAGAACTAGCATTTTCCCATGAGGGGCAAAGTGAACACAGGTAGGAAAAGAGGAAAGGTAAAAGAAACAAAGATGGGGTAAATCTATGCTCAAGTATCACGTATCACGCCAATCAAAGATATGACATGTGACCTGTGCAGCAATAGAATCAAGCTCATCAAATAACAAGACACATGGTGCAGATTGTTGAGATTTGCCAAAAATCTCTTGTACATTAACCTAAGCTTCTCCAAACCACATTGTTAAGAATTTTAGGCCTTTTACACTAATGAAATCAGCTTGACACTCATTAGCAATGGCTTTTGCAAGTAGAGTCTTCCTACAACGAGGTGATCCATAAAACAACAACCTACAAAACAACATTGAATCATTGGTGATTTACTGTTTGAAGGTTCCTCTTGACATTTTCCAAACATTGGGCACCTCAACAAACTATCGAACAAATCTTAACATGTTGTTATTTATACACTATTTACTATAAATAAACAAATAAAGATAGAAAGACAAGATTGCACCATAGTGTTTATATACACAACTTAAACCTTACAAACCTTCTAAGGGATGGGTCAATACTATTTGGCATTTTGTTGCTCCAATCACAATAAAATAGACTCAAGTTTTTCGCTCATCCAAAGTAACGATCTGATGTGCAACTTGTTGGTTTGCTATATTAGCTATGAATTTTGTTGCTGCTAATAACAGAGGCTGCATAATAGCTAAACAAAAAATAAGCATATCATGCAAAAGATAGTTTCAAAATAAAACAGGAATCGACAAGGCCAAAAATTAGCTAATAAGATAAAGGCAAACCAACCTTGCCATTGTGTTTGAATGCCCTTTTAAGTTGGAAAATAATTCTTCTCAAAAGCAGATTACCAACTTCTGGAAATTTTGTATTCACCACAGCAACCAACGTAGTGAAAAACATCAGTAAATCCAGGTGATGGCATTTGGGATTTCATACATGACCTGCAACTCTCTTTTTTCGAGTTGAAACAATGGGGGGATTCGCTTTTGGAAATTCTATAGTAGTGTTTCCTTCTCTTGCCCCTACTGTTCGATTTCTAGGAGTTTCATAATCCCTCCTCTGTTCATGGTTACATCTATCAACCCTCTCATCTGGCTCCTGTGTGAAAGGTCCGACCTTGATCTCTTATAATTGTCCGCGGCCGGTGTGATTCCCTCATTTGCAACAAAATGGTTGGCGACCTTTGTTGTTTTATACCAACGTTGGCATCAATTTACTTTTGCTGAAAAATTCCGTCATTAGCCGGGCGGCGTGTCTCGTTCAAATGATGCGAAACTGTCAGCGCAACTCGCACAACCGATGCGAAACTCTTGGTGCAGATTCGTCAAAATGATGTGAAAAATCACAAAATAACTGCGACATGTTTCGTCGTAAAAGCATGAGTTGTACTTAGTCGAAAACTCACCCTTTTCTCGAAACTCTTAGGTCAAAATCAAGATTACAAGACATTTGAAGGAACCACATAATTTTTTAATCGTGTTACCTCCACCTAAGGGAATTGTCAAATTCATATTGTCCCCATTTGTTTCTGCATAAGGTATCTCACCAACAACCACAATAGCCATGATAGACAATATCAGCAGCAAGGTCATTGATCACAGTACACCCTCGCTTCAACTCATTTCATCTTGAAAGTTCCTTGATGAGATCTTGCTCTAACAGTGCATTTGCTAATAATCACTCTTAGATATGTGATCTTCTGAATATGAGAGTGTAGGAAAATCTCCATATGGACATTAAAAGGCAAAGATATGTAATCAAATCTTCCTTGATGTTTTGAATTGCATACCTACCTTGAATTTATTGAAATACATTATATCCTTGTGCTCATCTATGAGTGAAACCATGCATTCCAACAACAAAATAATCATTGGGAACAAATGCAACTACAAATCCAGAATAATTTATATCCTTGTGCTCATCTATGAGTGAAACCATGCATGCCAACAAGGCCACCCTTACATTCTCTATGCGTACACAGGGAATGCCCACACTTAGCGTTGGAAAGAACAATAAAAAATGAAAATGAGACTCCCATAGATAGAAGCGAAAACCTGGATTTCATATATGTGGAGCGACTTTAAACCATGTGGAAGTGATGATTCCCAATGTCTTTGGTGCTCGTTCCCTTTCTATCCATTTCCTCCATTTAATGTTGGCCAACCTCCATTTAATCATGCCGGACTATTTCAGCAGAATTAGGTCACGCCCACTGACCATTACAATTCGGTAAGCGATCATTTTACTTAATTACTTTCAGGTTATTATTGGCTTAACTTAATTACCTTCAATCAATTCAAAAGAACAAAATACATGGTGAAGGACATTTCATATTGGAACACCACATCTGATCTTGGTTTGGTAGGGAGATGGGAATTGGAATGGAACAAGTATGTAAATAATCTGAACAGTGCTGGCATTCAATTATCCAAGGAAAATGATGTTTTAGTATGGGAAAAAAATCCAGTGAATGGTTAGGTTACTGCTAGTACTGCATATCAGGCTATTGTGGATCAACATGTTGATGATCAAAGAAAATGGTGGCATCTGATTCTTTGGAAATGGAAGATGCCACTCAAGATTAAATGCTTCCTTTGGCATGTTTTCAATAATAAAATCTTAACATGGGAAAACTTGTGCAAACGAGGGAAATTTGGTCCAAGCTATTGTATACTTTGCAGAAATGGAATGGATTCCTGTAATCACTTGTTTTTTCACTGTAATTTATCTTGGCAAGTTTGGAAAAGAATCTGTAAGGAACTAAAAATTGTGGAGAACTGGAGGGGTTTTGATTTCGACTCTGCATATGAATAGTGGAAACATAAAAACCATCATTGTATCAGTGTGTCGGGCTTGCTGGCTTGGGTTAGTTGGAATACTCGAAACAAAGCCATCTTCCAGGACATTAAGCCATATGTTTCTAAAACTATATCAAAATTTTGGAGTCTTTATCACTTATATGCAAAGGATTCAGTCTACTCACAGAAGAACAATAGATCTCATCAGTACATGGGTTTGGACAAAGAAGATATGCATGGTTTCTTTGATGGGGTGGCAACAAATTACAAATGTGGAGTAGGATTTCTTATCGGTTGTGGAACTTCTCTTATGCTCAAATTTCGACTATTTGGAGGTACGGGTACAAATACAAAGGCTGAACTACTGGGCATGTGGGGTATTTTAAAAATTTTCCATCTGTGCGGATTGGACTCATTACAGATCTTTGGTGATTCCATAGTGGTCATCAAATGGGAAAATAAACTTGCATTTCTTAAGAATATCACAATACAATACTGGTGTTCTAGAATTTCTGATTATATGAATCTATTTCAGAATCTCTCTATAAATCACACTTATAGAGAAAACAATGTTGAAGCGTATGCTCTTTCAAAACTGGCTATTGATGGTGATCTTGGTACACTTCACTGGGAAGAATGGGTGGAAGATCATCTTGTCTCGATGGGCAGTTGCAACTCTTT
Source organism: Larix kaempferi (assembly GCA_027924585.1). Taxonomy (NCBI): domain Eukaryota; kingdom Viridiplantae; phylum Streptophyta; class Pinopsida; order Pinales; family Pinaceae; genus Larix; species Larix kaempferi. Next base: position 13,139,580 of record BSBM01000001.1, read on the forward strand.
TTTTGCTAAGGCTTAACTGGTGCCTCTAGTACTTGACATGTTTTTCTAGGACTGTCTGTTTTGATAATAGTATGTTGAGACAATGATAGTTTTTTGTATAAGTTATGAATTTCAGCAGTGTTTTGGAAACTTGGTATAGTCATCAAAATATTGGCAGTCACCATGCTTTGTACTCTTTTATTTCATTCCGAAATAACAGAAGTACATTTTTTGTCCTCTGAAAAAAAAGGTGCATAAAAATAAATGAATGTGAGGTTTTTTTTCTAGGAATCTAAGGTACATAAAACATATAACAACAACCAAAAAAGGTTTTGTGAAATTTATTTTGAATGTGTAACAAGAATAAAAAGTGGATTTGAAACTTTTGATACCTTTTTATTTCAATTTGAAAACTGTTACAGATAGCTGTGATATAATACTATCCTTTGTGTACATGGCTGCTTCCTTGAACGGATGAAAGATGGTTGTTGGTCTGTATATATATAGCTTTGGTTGTAAATATATGTTTGGAACAATCCCAAGCTTATATAGCTCATTGATTCAATGCTCTACACAAGGAGGGCCAAAATAAACTATCTGCGGTGCGTAGGATCCCTGTTTTTCCTTAAGGAGCTGATCTGGTAAGCAGGGATGGTTTCTCTGGTTGCTGTGGCGAAAGAGATAAATCTGGAGCTCTACCAATAATCCTCTTATAAATGGATTTGGAATGCGTTTATGTCCATATCGAATAATACATAAAGTGGGACAAGTCACATATGCCATTGGCTTGCCTTCATTTACATGATGGTTTTCATGCGAAAACAAAGCAAGAGAGAATGCCTTTACCAGCAAGGCACAAAGAATTAAAACCAAGATAGACAAGCCAAGGAATTATGCTTTTCCTGTTGTAATCTTAATTGTTCCTCTTTGTTCCATATCATATGGTATCAGAGCAATCGATCCAGGCTTGCTGCTTAAATTTTTTATGCTAGTTGGGTTTCTCAAGGTCTTCCCTTTACCCCAACAACAATCACATTTGTAAGGGGGCGAGAAATCCTTTATAGAGTAGGGGTAACAACATTACGTTATGGAGGAAGTGCCATGCTAGTGGCAAGTCGAGGAGCACGTTGATCCCATCCGGTTGAACAACTACTATATATGCAAATGGAACCTGGAAACTTAACTGTTTTCGGCCCCGCTTTACAATGGTTCAATTTTTTGAAAATCAAACTGCAAATTGTCACAATTTTAATCAATTTTCTTAATAAATGGTCCAAAGGGGATGCAAAAGCATTTTCATAAGCCAACAACTTCTCTTTTCACTCAACATTTGATTTCTCAAGCTCGAGCTGATCGTTCCTAGCCATCAATTTTGGAGGTTAGCTTGCTCACAATTGAGATATCACTATTAGCTTGCTTACACAAAGACCTTAACTGTCATATAACCGAATAAGACTTAGGTAACTAATTAACAAAAATATATCTAACATAATTCCATCTAAAAATTTGATTCTATCCAGCATTCCCACATTTTATCTTAATGTGAAAAGGTTTATAACATAATTGATCTTCCTAACATATTAATTCATTAAAGCTATACAGATTTAGAAAATTTTCTCTTTAACTTTTTTAAATATAAAAATAAAATTTTAAAACAAATTAATGTTTTTAAATAATAAAAAATAAAATATTCTAAATAAATTATAACAATAATCATCATTAATAATAAATTTATTTAAAATATAATATGATATATTATTTTAATTTTTTAATATTTTTAAACAACAATTACCAATAATAAATAATTAAAAATTCGATTATGTTAGAAAAGCATTTAGGATTGAATCTTTTATATTTATTATCATAAAAAAATACAATATAAAAATGATTTCAAAGACCTTTATTGATAAGCAGTTTGATATTCAACTGATCAAGCTCGTTATGAATAGAGCTTTTTGAAATCATATTATATTGTATATCTTGTATGATAATAAAAGAATCGATCTTTGTTAGTTTGTAATGTGGGGGAATTTGGAGATACAAGAATCTTGTTATTTTTGAAAATGATAGAAGGAGCGTATTGTTTTTAAGTCTTTAGATTGTAGGGATCTATTAAGAATATTATATATATTCAAATGTGAAATTTATTAGGATCATTAATTTCTCTTCTTTTTTGAATAATACACTTGTATGTTTTTTTTTATGGTGCCTCACAAATGGGATATTATGGTTGTGGTATTTGTAGTTTGCTTATATAAAAGGTATTGGCTCTTTATAGGTTCTGGGAAACTCCAAGGTGATGGTGGATTGGTTTAATGGGGAGTCAGATTTGTAGGAGGCCATTCTGGATCAATGAAAATTTAGAATCCGAGAGCTTCAATCAAAGTGGCATATTATTTCTCGCAGGCATGTTTATAGACAATTGAACTATGTTTTCAATGGCTTGTTTAAGAAGGAACTTGGTCAAAGTGGAGTCCTTCTTGTTTATGAAGAGTTTTTGGATAGACAAGTGATGTCAATGGGAACTTTTTAGGAATATGCTTTTAGACATATTGATAATTTTGAATTAAAACTTTATTTTAATATTATTTAAATTTAAAAAAGAATAATAATATATTTCAATCCTTATTTTTTTTTTTAAATATTTAAATATTTGAAACATCTTGATTTAATTTAAATGTTGGATTAAAACCAATTGGAAATAAGAGGAGTAGATTTACTCTATCTAGACCAGATACATTTGATACTGATAGTTCACATTGCTTGCCTACTAACAGTCCAAATGGCCTCTTTCAGAAGCCATGGGCTCATTCTGTTGTTTCTTATTCATCTATCAAACATAGAGATATGTTAGATTGTAGTTTCAATAGCACTCGTGGTATTGCGCGTTTTTATAGTGAAACCATGGATTTTAGCCACAAGAGGCCTCGCAAATCACTATCCAAATATAAGGTTCGAATAGGGATTGATCTGCCAATTACAACCGTGGTGTTGCAGGTTATAGTAATGTTAAGGTTGTTGTATCATGTGGAGTGGTGAAGAAACATGTGAAGAATGCATGCTTTTTACAATGTTCTCAATTTAGAATCTTTGAAAGTTTGGACCATCCAAAAGATAATTCATGTGAATTTTTTGTTGTCAATGCAAAACGAAAGCAAGTTAAGGAAAAGTACAAGTCAAACGAAACAGAGAAATCAAGATTTCATGCCCCATCCAGAACTTATGGTATTACAAATTTCAAACATTTTCTGGCCCATGGCTCCAAAACATCATTGGGTTTTGAAACATGAAAATGTATGGTGGTGTAAAATTATAAAATTTGACTTCACATGCCATGTGTTTCTATACATGCATGAACTTGATGTTATGTTTGGTGTTGGCCGTCATGTTGTACAAAGAAGTAATAACAAAATAAAACTTTTAAAGGAAATACTTCAAAAGTACAATATTTATTGCTATATAGGTAGATCATTAAAATAATAAAACATATTAATATTCTTAACGTAAGACAAACTTTTATTTTTGTGTTGATTATGTTGAGTGAATATTATTTTTTGTGAATTATAATGCATTGTGAATTTTGCAAAGCTTCCTCATAAAAAAACAATAAAATATTATCTTATGGTGGTAGTGTACAAGATACACTTTTTTTTATTGGTAGTATGATGTATTCCTCTCTATTATGTTAATATACATATAACTTAACATGATTATAAGAGTCGTTCCATATAATCTATCATCATCAAATAATGAATTAATCTATTCTAGATAATATATTCTACGGAAGGCAAATATATAATATCGCCAAGTGCATCACTCAGAATTTAATTCTTTCTATTGAACAAGTACTAAAAAAATTATCCAATAAAATAAAAGAACTAATTCCATTTACATACTTCAATAGGTGTTCATAAAAAAGTGTTTACCTACGTTAAGTATCTTAATTCAATTCCAGCATAGATAATTGTAATGATTTTCACATTTTTGCATCAAAAAATCACAGCTATTTCCTGATTTGGGAATCATGACTACATCCCAGTGATTTCATCCAATTTCCTGACTTGGAGATTATGTGTAAATGCCAACTATTTCGGGTAATTAGCCTGCATAATAAATAAATAAAAACGAGTTTAAAAGCTTTTAAATTATTTAATTCTTGAGAATGAAATTTATGAATACATCCCAGTTATTTCATCCAATTTCTTGACTTGGAGATTGTGTAAATGCCAACTATTTCGGGTAATTAGCCTGCATAATAAATAAAGAAAAATGAGTTTAAAAGCTTTTAAATTATGCATAATAAATAAAGAAAAATGAGTTTAAAAGCTTTTAAATTATGCATAATAAATAAAGAAAAATGAGTTTAAAAGCTTTTAAATTATTTAATTCTTGAGAATGAAATTTATCAAAAGATGTATTATTGTATAAACTTTGTAATATATGAAAAAGAAAGAAAAGATGCGTTAATAGAGGCTAGTTACCAGTATCCTTTTGTATGTCTCAACAATTGTCTCGGGATCAACTTTCGTTTTAGCATATGCATCAATCTTATGCAATTCCTGTAATCAAGTGAAAATGCCATTCAACAATTTTATAGCGCATAAAATTTATCACAAAAATCCAAAACCATTAATTTTTCATAGCTGAAAATTGGAAGTATTGTAGATAAAAGAGAAGCTTAACTTGCCTGAATCCATTTCAATAGTTTTGGTCTATCAGATGTGATATCATTGTTCTTCAATGCGGGATACACAATTTGAAAATACAGGATAGACAATAGTATCCTGTTAGGGTATTTGGTCAGTTTTTTTACTAAATTTGTAGTAAATGAAAATAAATCCTAATGATCAATGATTTGAGTTTTACGAGTTCTTGATTCTCATTTTTTAGCGTCGACAAGAGAATTTATTAACGGAAACATAAATTTCCTGAACTAACGTTACCTGCAAATAGTCTGAAAATGCTCGGCATGCCAAATAGTTGACAGTGAGTGAGATATATCACTGCTCGGCATGCCAGATAGTTGGCAGTGGCAGAGTGTCCATTAGCCATTGCCACATAGAGAAGGGTGGAGGAATGCAAACATGCAGTGGAAAAGGAACAAACGCTAGAAGGGTGGAGGTTTGTCTGTTTCGCTGGAGAAATGGCGAAGTTGGCCAACTGTTTTGTTGGAGAAATGGTTAAGTCGGCCGTCCTCATCATGCTATTGAGCATATGTGTGTATTTAAACGGTCGAAAGTCCTGTCTCTAGAAATCGAAACGGATGAAGTTGATGAAGAGATACAAATTGTTGAGTTCAAGCACGGGATTAGAGTTCTTCAGCCCGTCGGAGATCAGAGATTCCACAGAGAATTTTGGCACGTTGAACATGATCGGCGAAGGAGGTTTCAACACTGTTTATTAAGGGAGGGACGCTGCCAAATGGATTGTGGATAGTTTTCGGACGATTTGCAGGTAACGTTAGTGCAGGTGGTTGCGGTGAAGCATAACCATCCACGTGGCAAGATTCCATTTGCTCCATGAGCGAGGAATCTAGCCGACGTGGAGGTTATGGACCTCCATGGTGAAACGCCTACAACGTAATTATTTGCTGATAGACTATATGGGCTTTAATGTTTGTACTTTTATTTGTTGTTAGACTTTAAGGGTCTTGATATTTGTAATTATTATGCATACTTTTGTCCCTTATTTGCCAATATAGACGCAGTTAGTCACAGGATTGGCTTGATATAGATTTTGGAATTGCGGAATGTGTTGATTTCATTGCAATATCTTTTGTAAATTATGCCTACACAAATGTAGTTGGCTCACATATGAAAGGAGACCCACCAAAATTTTGGATACCAACAATCCCTCTCGGAGAAAGGAAATTTTGGCCTTCATCGTGGTCAAATATAATTGCAGGAACTGGCCAATGAAAAACCTTGGAGAATAAAGAGAAAATATAATAACATAGAGACCTTTGCCCTAGAGAATCACATCCTATATACAAGTGCTTCATAGTATTCAGAATCTATGATTGATAAGCCTATGTCTTGAACATTCAGGAAAGAAAGAGTATCAAGAGCTTGTGAAATACACAAAAGTAATTACACATTTTAGGATCTATATTGTTGCTCGATCTCATGATAGGTAAAGACTCTTTCATTGATGTTTACAATACAAAGATAGTTGTTGCATAAATTGATCAGCAATTGTATATTGTAATTTTATATTGTTACAACTATTATCTTTCCTCTCTTTAATGTCAAATTTCTATCTTTTGATGGAAAATTTTGGTTTCTCTAGCATTTATACTATACGATTTTAATCCATTCTCTACAGTGACATTGTTGTCATTAATAAAATGGAAAGCGTTGATTTTCTCATGAATCTAGAAGAAATTATTAAATCATCTCATGGTGCCATGGTAGCAAGAGGGAATCTTGGTGCACAAATTCCACTTGAGCAGGTTCCATTTGTCCAACAACATGTCGTCTAGCTATGTAGGAAACCTGGACAAGCCAGTTATTGTTCCCTCTCAGTTACTTGATTTAATGATAGAGTGTCCTATACCAACAAGGGAAAAGGTAATTTATGACTCATAAATCTCTATTGCATCTTGTTGTTTGTTAGATATAATATAAAAGATAAGTTGATAAAAGTTGAATCTTCTCCTAAAGCCTTCTAATGGAGGCAACTATAAATGTGTTCTTGTTGAAATGACAGCACATTGTTTCATGTAAAAAATTGTCTCATATAAAATAACATCACCTCAAACAGTGACATGTCATGTTAAAATGCTTAGATACAAATTAAACTACATTTTTTTTCATTTTCCAAGTATTTAAACTGGGCAAGGATGTCACAATCAAAATGTGACCCTTTGTTCTTTTTAATGCTTTTGTATAGAGTTGTCATGTACTACTACATGTGAATTTTTAGACCATGCTAAGCAAATAAGTAGACTCTGCACTCAAAGAATAAGTCTAAAATCCTATGCATTTAAAGCTTGAAACATATGAAAAAAAAATCTCCGAATATTAGAATCGACAAACACATGCTATAGAAAAAAACTACTATTTAGAGCAGTTTTGAAGATAACAGTAGGTGTTGCAAGGGAAACTATTTTTGCAAACCCATTAGTAGATGCCATTGATTGATTCTCCACTATTTCAGACATTCCTAGCTTAATTGTATATCCTTTGTTGCAAATCCCTTTGCAATTAATTTTAGTGAGGTTGTCTCATCCTTTATGTTTGCCAGCAAGAAGAGTAAATGACACCTCTCTCTTGTCTTTTCAGGGGTACACTATGTATACACTATGGTATGTTTTCATCTCTAACTAAGTATGCCAAAAGTTTGTTGAAATAGTTAAAGATGAATGATTGTAAGATAACATCTACACGTATGGAGACTAGGCTGAAACTTTCAACCGAACCTAAATAAAAATTAACAAATGAGTTGGTATGAAGGTAGTTCGTAGGGAGATTAATATATCTTACAGCCACTAGCCTTGACCTATTTTTTACAATCAACTACATCGATGGACCATAACTAGGAGTTTAAATGTGAATAACATAGAGAATCTTGTGATGGTTTCTCATGGACTTTGAATGGAATGTTCAAATAGTGTTATGGTTTATTACATTTGAAATCCTAACCTTGATTTCACTCTAACATCAAAGTATAATCCTTTGAGACTTGTCATTGGTGACTGTATAAGTACAGTTTGCACTTTGTTTCACTACATTTTTTATATTTTTGTTTATACACACACACTATTGTTGTCAATTGGACTAAAAGATGGTTGAAATTTTTGTATTATTGAGTGGATGGAACCTCTTTAGATAAAAATGAATAAAGTTAGTTGCAACCATGTAGCTATTTGTGCACTATATTAAGGGTACACCTATTGGTTTCTATAAATCCTCTAATGGGATAAGCCAAGGATTCTCCCTTATATATATAATTTTATGGTAAAAACACTACATAGGGTCCTAGAGAGAACAATAGCTAATTAAAAACTTCCAGGAACTAAAATGGTCTAGGATTATAAGATCATAAATCACCCACAATTTGTAGATGTTCATGATTGCCAAGCTGACTATTTTGGAGGATATAAGATATATTGAAATTGAGACTTTTTTAATCAAAGTTTCCTACTGTATGTAGATATCCATCTCTAGGAGTTGATTACATTGATGAAGTAGAAGAGAGAGAGAAATATAAATAAAAAAAGGTTTATTACTCAGTCCATGTGAAGGCTGGGGATCCATTGGATCAAGTATTTCTTTCCTTTCCAATTTTGGATTCCTTTCCAAACCTTAGAAACCTACGATGGATTTTAGCTCCCGTTTGCATTTGATGACTTTTATTGTCTAGAACACTAAACTAAAATGTTAACGCTTACATAATATTAAGGGAATACTGTGTCAAGGTGTAAAATATAGAGGCTAATTGGTTCAATAGGGGAAATATGTCAAATTGTAATTTATTGTTCTATGATTTCCAACTTTTACTACCATTAAAAATTGGAGAAGAGATCGAATTTGAGGCTTATTATTGAAGCTCCCTATTATCCATGCATTGTGTCTACTAGATTCTTTTATCCATGGAGTTCTTATTATGCAACTAGAATTACCTTTGGTTTGATGTATGAATTTTCATATTGTAGGTACCTTTTCAAGCACATTGTATTTTTTTAAATAGTATCCATTCAAAATATCATGTCTGATGCTCTAGAATTGATAGGGACGCAATATAGCTATCAATTGTAGTCATAAATCCCCTTTCTACTATTATGGAGTAGAACTTAAGCATAAGACCATCCCTTTATGTAAGCTTGGATATGGTTCTATTTGATTGTGAAGTAATGATGGTTATGTAGCAATCTTTCTTTTGCTTAGCATGTTTTTAATAAGATAACTAGTGGATGCGTTCCATTTTCAAATAAGTGCGGGTTTAATGACAATAATGAAGATAGTAGATTGCACCTTCCCAAGTTACACATATACAGAGCTCAACAAAGTCATTCCTAGTTGACCACATAGGGAGAACTTGAGATCAAATCTACTAGTTTCCCCTTATTTCCAAGGATGACAAATCTAGAGGAGATCGATGTTGTGGTTTCCAAAGAAGACGTTTTAGGAAGAAACGTGAAAAAGTACAATGTCCATTAAATCTAATTGAATTATATGGATTGTGCATTGAAAATCATAGGACAGGAAAATGTCCTCTACTTCCTTCTTGCAAAGAAGCAATGCAATACCTCGGATCAGAAAACCCTATAGAACAACTCTATTTTGTCAACCAACATTGAAATAATTTCTCTAGGCCATTTCAAGCTATAATCAGGCCTACTTCAATAAGGGAAATCCTTATCAATATTGGAATCCAATAACAAAACCCTCATGGCCTATGCAAACATGCTCGAGTCAATGGAAGCAAATCCAAAACCCATACCAGCAGTACCCCCCACCTTTCAACAACCACAAATAAAATACATAAATCAGTATCCATCTTATTCCAATTGGATACCTCCACCACAACAGGATATCATAATGCCTCCACCACAAAACCAAAAACCATCAAGACCACCTCCAATTCCAGCTCAGTCCATTCCAAACCCAAATAACAACCGGCCAAATCAACAATTTTTCAATAGTGAAGTAATGCAGTTCCCAAGTTATGTTGTGGAAACACTCGATTTAAATGAGATAAAATTGAGATCAGGAAAAATAATACCAGACCCAAGGCCACCTACGAAAGTTGAACGAGCACACCTACAATATCAACAACCTGTAATTTTGGACCTTCCTAAAGAAGAAAAAACCAAGAGAAATCACTAGGGCCTACTACTCCAAACCCTCCATTTCCTTATAGACTAAAATAGAAAATTCAAGTAGCCTAGTAGAAAGTGCTATACTTGATGAACAAAAAAAATTGAATATCCAAATTCCTCTTCTGCAAGACATCAAAGATGCTCCCATCTACAACAAATTCATAAGAGAAAACTACATAAAGAAACCAGGAAGAAGAAAACGAGATCCTCCCACCATTAACATTGTAGAACAACTTGCATACCTCATGTTAGGAAGGTCTATCAACACTAAGTATCTAGACCCAAGAATCCCTATAGTCAATGTAAGCATGAACAAAATGCCTATCCCAAGTAATCTCATTGATTTAGGAGTTGCAATCAATGTAATGACAAACGATACAATGTTGGCCCTAAATATGCAATCTAACCAAAAGGTATACTGGAAGATATCATCATTAACATTGAATCTTGGGAACATCCTATAGACTTTGTAGTCATAGAGGTCAAGAGTAAACTTAGTGGATATCCCCTCATCCTAGGAAGGCCATGGCTAGCAACGACAGATGCATACATAGGTTTTTGATTTGGAGACATGACCATAACCAGTGGAAAATACAAAAAGAAGATCACCATCTATCCCATGGCCAAAATTTATGTCGATTCAAAAAATACTATTTGGTTAGATGATTATGATGACATTTATGATCAAGTAGTACAACTAGTCCTCAGCGTAAAAACTGCTTTAATACTTCAAGCTAAGGATGATGATACTTATTTATCTAATTTTATTCAGAATGTTTATCCTAACAATTATGTATTTGAAGAAATTTTTGCAACATGAGAACAAGAGGAGATCATAGGAGCACCACCTAATGATCCAGGAGGATCATCTCATCGTTGATCAGGTTTAAAGTCCTCAAATTGCAGTACAAAGGTTACAGTGGTAAAGATCTCTTCAACAGCTTTCCTTCAATGCTTATTTCATGCGAAATGACCTCCAAATGAAGAAGTTGTCAGCATTTGAAGTTTCGACAAGGAAGGTTAAAAAATGGATAAAATGGTTTAAAATGGTGAAAAATGTGGATTTCTGAAGCTTTGAGAATCGAACCCAAAACCTTGTGGAAAGGTCACCTTTAGCTTCATTTTAAAAATATGTAAAATTGGGGGCCCAAGGGCATATCCCTTGACCCAAGCTTCACCCCCATGGTATCTAACTTGTAAACTATATGTTAACACCATACAACATAACATATATATCACATGCAAAGATGTAAAATGGGAGGCAAGGAAGATAACTTGTAAACTATGTGTTAACACCATGCAACATAACATATATATCACATCCAAAAATGTAAAATGGGAGGAAGGGGGACCAAGGGAATATCCCTTGACCGCAAGCTTCACCCCCATGGTATCTAACTTGTAAAGTATATGTTAACACCATACAACATAACATATATATCACATGCAAAATTGTAAACTATATGTTAACACCATAAGGACATAGCAAGGGCCATAACATATATATCACATGCAGAGATGTAAAATAGCAGGGCCAAGAACATAGCCCTTGACCCCCTTGGTATGTAACTTGTAAACTATATATTAACACCATACAATATAACATATATATCACATGGAGCCAAGCACCAAACTATATCACATTTATAACAATAAATATGCCATATAACAAACCATTCCATATATTATGAGCGATATCATACGCCATGTGTTAAAACATATGGAACCTTATCCATATTATATGCGCCAACTATTTAACAAACCATATGATAAACCATTATACGTGTTAATCATATGCCTAGCCAACGTTATGCTATCACGTTGAAAGGGGAGAAACGGGAAGCCCGCGATTTTGACCCCGGGATATCCGTTTCCCATTACCATGTGTTACCATTGGGCTACACGGCTGTCCGTTGATGGGATACGGTATAATATTATTTTATCTTTGTGCAGAAAATGGGGCTCAAGAAGAGCATGTAGCCCTTGGCCCGTGCTTTAAGGATAATTTTAGGGGCGAAATTTAGCCCATGCGCTATTTTTCCATGTTTTTTTCCAAAAAAAGATTCGCCTATTTGCATTTTTTGAAGCTTCGTTTCGCCCAATTTTAATGAGGTAAACTTTTTTCACTCTAAAAATCGCCAAATTATAATATAAAATATATTAAATCCTTAGAAATTGAAATAATTTTAGAAAAATATTGCCAAATATTTTATAGTTCACATTTTAGGAATTGGTAAGATTCGCCAAGGTTTATACACTTTTAAAAAAGTATGGGTCCTTAAAATTATTCCTGTCGCGCTTCCCCATAACCACTTCAAAACCTTTATAAAAAACACATTTTTTTAACCATGAAATAACGAAAAAGTGGAGCTCGTGGTCAGACTTCGGCATAGTTTCCAAGGCAGGTACAGAGAATTTATGTGCACAGTTCCCGAGGCAAGGAAAGTGCATTCCGTATAGTGCAGAGAAGTTATTTCTCGTTATGCGTGCCAGAGGATTTTTCAGCCAAAGGTGGTCGAGTTTACGCTCGTTTTTCTCAGAATTTCGCAAGGAATTCAATGGTGTTGTTTATTTCTCCTTCTAACTGACATAAAACAGAGTTGTTCCCAGAATACTCATTTTGTAACCTTTGAAGAATTAATAGGATCAACCTTCCCATTGGAAGCAGCCCTGAGACGCAGCCCAAGAAGGGTGAACTCCGTTATTAGCTCTTGTCTTCATTTTTTGGTTTGCGTATCTCTTTTATTTACTTATGTGCTTCAAATATGGTCTTTAAATTTGTCATTTAAGCCTCTTTAATGGATTTTAGCATTTAAACATTCACATGAAAATATTTGTTATAAAGATCCTAGATAATTTTCAGATCACCTAAATATCCCGACATAATGTGGCAGTGGGTGTTTTCTGTGGAACAAGAACCCATAATAGTAAAAATAATAGAAATTCTTCCTGGAAAGACTATGAACATTAACGCAAATCTGAATCCAGACCAAGAGCAACTCTTAATTAAAGTAATCACGGATCATAGCAAGGATTTTGCTTGGACATACATAGACATGAAAGAAATACATCTTGATATTTGAAAGCATCATATTTATATCAAGGAAGGCACTGTCCCAATAAGGCATCCCCAAAGAAGAATGAACCCAGCATTAAAAGATATATTCAAGCAAGAATTACAGAAGCTACTTGATGCTAGCTTCATCTAGCCTATCTTAGATAGTGAGTGGGTGTCACCTCTGGTGATAGTTCCCGAGAAAGGGGGGAAATGGGGAATATGTGTGGATTACAGAGAGCTTAATAAGGAAACCAAAAGAGACCACTTTCCCCTACCATTCATTGATCAGGTACTGGATACTCTTGCTAGAAACAAGTCCTTTTCATTCTTGGACAGTTTCAATGGATACAATTAGATCCAAATCCACCCAGCTGATCAAGATAAAACCACATTTACTTTCCCATGGGGTACATTTGCATACAAGGTACTACCATTTGGAATTTGCAACGCCCCTGTAACCTTTTAGAGGGCCATCCTAAGTATATTTACAGATTTCATCAATGATCAAACAGAGGTATATATGGATAATTTCACACCATATGGACAATATTTTCAGCATGAACTAGATCATTTGGAAGCAGTTTTGAAGAAATGCATAGAGATGAGTCTCTGTCTAAGCAATGATAAGTGTAAAATGCTAATGGAAGAAGGCATAGTTTTAGGACACCATATATTAGAAAGAGGAATTTAATTTGATCAAGCTAAGGCAGCTGTCATTAAAACTTTGACCCCACCAGTCAAACAAAGGGACATGCACAATTTCTTAGGGAAAACGAGCTACTACAAAAGGTTCATAGAAGGATTTAGCAGAGTGGTGGCTCCCATGTTTGCACTATTGATCAAAGCTACAAATTTCAATGGACTAATCAGTGCATGGAAACATTTGAGCACCTAAATGAAAAAACTACTACTGCTCTTGTATTCCAAGGCCCGAAGTAGAATCTACCTTTTCACATTCAGTCTAATGCTTCCAACATAGCTATTGGTTCAATTTTAGGACAGGAAGAGGAAAAGAATCCCTACGCCATCTATTATATCCGCAAAAATTTACCAGGAGCAAAGTTCAATTACATGGTCGCTGAGAAGGAATTTTTAGCTATTGTTCATGCCATCAATAAATTCTAGCACTACATAACAAGATATCCAATTTTTGTACACACCGACCACTCAACAATAAGGTACCTAATGAATAAACCTCATACTAGTGCTAGAGTTATAAGATGACTACTTCTTTTACAAGAATTTGATTTGACAATTCTAGATAAACCAGGAAAACACAATGTAGTGGCATATTTTATATCAAGACTAACCCATGGGAAAGACAAGGAATTGGTAGAAGATGCTTTCCTAAATGAACACATGTTTGCAATATCGGTGGAAAGTCCATGGTTTGCTGACATTGCCAACTACCTAGTCTCTGGAAAATTTCCACAGCATTATGAATACAATTAGAGATGCAAAATAATAAGGCAGAGTGCAACTTACAACTAGATACAAGGACTTATTTTTAAGAAAGGACCGGATAAGATATTAAGAAGGTGCATAAGAGAGGATCAAGTACATGATATACTTCATGATACTCACAATGATCCCCGTGGAGGCCACTATGCAGCAAAAAGAACGACCTATAAGATACTCCAAATAGGGTATTATTGGCCTATGCTCCTTAAAGACACTCAAGAATATGTATCACGTCATGATGACTTCCATAGGATGGGTAAACCCACATAGAAAGATGAAATGTCTCTTCAGCCTCAAGTATCATTAGAGCCATTTGATAAGTGGTGATTTGAATTTGTGGGACCATTTAACCCACCATCTAACCAAAATAAATACATCCTAGAATGTAAATATTACCTTACCAAATGGACAGAAGTTAGAGCTATTACTACTACTAATAAAAATAGTGTGGCAAAATTCTTCACAGAACAAATATTTAGCAGGTTTGGAGTCCCAAGGGAGCTAGTCTTTGATCAAGGTACACAATTTACCTCCAACCTCATTGAAGAACTCCTAAGAAGAAACAAGATAAAGCATAGGAATTCTTCTTCCTACCACTCACAAGCAAATGGTCAGGTAGAATTCATGAACAGGGAGCTAGAGAAAATTCTAACCAAGACAGTATAGTTACATAAAAGAGATTGGGAAGATAGGTTGAATGAAGCAGCTTGGGCCTACAATACAACATGTAATACAACCACTGGATTTACTCCCTATGAATTAATATATGGAAAAACAGTAATGTGTTACCCATTGAGTTCAAGATCAATAGACTCAGAACAATTGTTGAACTAAACATGGAACTCTCAAAGATTCAAAAATAACACATTCTCCATTTAAATCAGCTATATGAGTACTGACAACAAGTTTGATCTCACAATGAGATTGTACAACAACAAGGAAACAATGGCATGACAAGAAAATAAGGACAAAGAAATTTAAAGAAGGAGACTGGGCATTATTATATGACTCCAAATTACAGAAATACAAAGGCAAGTTAACAACCCGATGGCTAGCTCCATACCATATAGACACCATTTACAATAATGGAGCAGTAAAAGTAAAAACAATAAATGACAGTTAGTTTCTGATGTTAGTGAATGGACATAGACTCAAAATGTAAAAGAAACCACTGTCTAAAGAAGAATTCACGCATAACCTATAGAAGAAGCATCTCATGCTTATTGAGGACCCAGATGTCCTCCACTTTAGCTGAATTCTTATTCAAAAGAAAAAAAGAGAAAAGAGAAAAACAAAGAAAAAAAAAAGAGAAAAAGAAAGAAAACAAACAATACTACAAAAAAATTTCTACCAAACAAATAAACTAATATTTTATCAATCAAGCAAGCCAGCAAGTCATCTCCAACCAACCTGAATTCAAAAATCACAAAGCAACAACCCCCACTAAAAAAATGAACAAATTAACTACAGACAAATCCACAATAACTACAGGAACCATCATGTGCTATCTGCCACATCACATCAACAAATCACTCTCTACATCATCTCTCTAGGTACGTTAAGCATAAAAAATGTAACTTTTGACCTCATTATTTTAAATCACTAAAATATAGCCTACCTACAAAAATCATAATTACCCCATAATCGAGTTGAGGATAGCTCACTTTTAGAAAGGGGGAGGCAGCGCGCAGTTCAAAGGAAGGATGGTTATCCATGAAAATTAATAATTGCGCATTCAAAATGGAAAATAATAATCTAGGGTGGCGAAGATGCATGAAAAAACATAATTAAAACATGTGTTACATATCTCCCCATGATCTTAATATCAATCAGTCGCAGAAATGGGAGAATAATGAAGTGGTAAGGAAGAACAAGGACAATTGAATGGTTTTGGCCTACATTCACTCAAAAATGAAGACCGCAGAAAAAATCCAGATGGTGCATAGGAATTAGGGGCATACTTAGAAATTCAAACAACAATTCAAGGGATGTCGGTTCACCATTCAAGCATAAACGCAAGTAATTTAGCTTCAATCCTTCAACTTGTTCATCTGTTCAGTTGATTTAAAAACAATGACCACCAATTTTAAGAAGAACGAGATTGTGGATCATTCCCTCATTTATGATAACCCGGAGGTATTGACCATCCTCCACACTATGGGTTGGATGCCCTTCATCACTTTTTTAAGGGGATACGACCAGAATATGGCCCTAGAATTCGCTAGAAACCTCAAACATTTGAAAGAGGAAGAATATGTGACAAGGGTGAAAGGGCTGCATATCCATTTGAACGAAGAAAGAATATCGGCTTAGACATGCATTCTTCTAGGGTTACATTGGGTTAAGGATGATAGAGAAAGTGTCATAAAAGAAAAACATTCCTTATTTATAGAAGGAGAAAGGTATGATGAGGATAAAAATGGATTCAAAAGGGAAACTATGCCAAAACCCTGGGATGAAAAAAATCGATTCAAAAGGGAAACTATGCCAAAACCTTGGGACGAAATCACAACTGTCATCCTAAAATACATCACCTGTACTGGGAGACTCAGCTATGTACCCACATTTCACTTAAGGATGTTGGACCTATTAATAAATCGAGGGCATATTAAACCAAATAACAATATCAACATCCCCTTTTACCTACTGCATTCTATATGGGAGATGAGTCGGAAGGTAGTGCAAGGAAAAAATGTTTCCCTGGCGCATCATGGACTAATTAAATTAATCATCTACGAGGAATTGTCCACCTAGATCCTTGAAATTTCCTGGGAAGAATTCATACATATTTCCATTGGTGATGTGCAAAGAATGAGGGGAACTCCAGGTTCGATCTAAACCCCCATTACATGACAGAAAGAAAGGAAGGTTCCACGCACAGAAAAGAAGGCAGCCACTCAATCAGGGGATAAAAGAAAGATTGAATTGGAGATAGACGAAAATGAGGTCATTGCTTACACCCTGGTTAAAATAAAGAATTCCAAAGAACCCTCTATGTAGAAACAACCAAGGTCATCCTATGGAGCATACGATTTCAACCGACAGAGTAGTAGGCTTAATAAGGATGCAAAGATCAGGGAAGAAAAAGAGAAAAAAGAGAAGGAAGCGAAGATCAGGGATGGAAAAGAGATAGAGGAGAAGGAAGAAGATGAAGAGGACTCTAGGCAGTCACCCATAGATCAATAGGACTTAGAGGACTATGAGATGGAAGAAGGACAACCTTTTACATCTGTGGAAGAGAAGACGCCAATCAAGGGCAACACATCAAATGGAGAATAAATGCCATTTAAAGGGGATTCTAGTCTAGCAGAGGCATTATCAGAACTATCAAGGTTTAAGGAAGAATTGGCAGCACTAAAGATTGCAACACATTCCCCTGTGACCACGAGGGTGAGTGGGAAGGTTGCAACTTTGATAGAAACTCCAGTCATCCATGAGAAGATTCAAATTTTAAAGAGGAAGCTTGCTTACCAGCAAAAGCGCTTGGAGAAGCAAAACCAAGCATTATAGGTAGAATTGGGGAAAGCTAGCTCAAGAAAGGCTAGCGGAGAAAGATAAAAAAAGATTAAACCTGGAGACTACCCTAGATCAAACTACAGAGCTTTATGAAGAAATTGTTAGTTATAGACCCCTGTCCAGAATTTATATTGTGTATCTCAGAGAGAAGTGGTGTTGATTTCAGCTATAAAGGTTAAAGAATAAATTTCTATTAGAATTGGACAACCCAAAATATTTTGTGGATGCCTCTCTAGATAGCACAGATATTGAAAAAGACCAGCTATGTGAATTCTACTTCCATAACTTGGTTGTTCCTCAGTCATTTGACTGGACACCGAACCCCTACATTGGTGATTTTCAATTAAGAACACTTTGTTCCTAGATGAACCATGAAATAGAAAGAGCACATGATGTTCATCTCTACCAGTCAGAGGAATGGATGAATGCATTATGGGTTAGATCAGAATCATATCACCGTGGAACAGTGATCCACAATCACAATGCTCTAATAGTTGATGATGAATTAATTCCTATCCTCTAGGAGAAGAAGCAAGAAGCTATTGAACATTTTGATAAAACCATTCAGAGTACCCTTGAGGAGGTGGAAGAGGCCATAAGGGACAGATGGAAAATAATTTCAGGATATTTGAAGAAGAGGGAGTCACATTCCCCCCATAGGTTGGATATTTCTATGTTCAGGGAATGAATGTATAGAGAATATCTACAGAAAAATAAACTGAAATGGATTGGAAAGAAGATGAACCCGCCGTTTTTTCTTCCCCTAGCAATAAAGGAAACATTGATGAGGAAGAAGAAAGGAGGACTTGGGCCAAATAAGAATAGGACATGTGATACTACCAAAAAGGGGCGCCTAGTATCATTGCATGGGATATCAGAGAGGTTGTTGAAAATCAGGGAAGTACACCAAGCCAAAGAGATAGGTTACACAAGGATGTGCAACATCTTCAAGTTTTTGGGATATCACCAGTACAAAATGAGAGATAAGTGACTAGGCGACTAAAAAAATTATTCACTACTGTTTTTTCAAGGGATAAATGACTAAAATTGAGCAATTTTAAATAAGCCAACAAAAAATAAATAAGATAAACGACTAATTTAGTCACGGGATAAAATATATGACTAGATAACAAGTTACTAAAATAAAAATGACTAACATAAATGACTAATTTAGTCACGGGAATTTAAATATGACTAGCTAACAATGATTAATGTGAATTAGTCGTTTATGTTAGTCATTTTTAGTTGTGTCACGCTGACAATGGAAAACTACAATTTTGATAACGAATTTGTACAATATTTTACTAAATTTTAACAATGCGGATGGATGGAAAAGTCATCATCTCTTTTCAGGCGATTTTCCTCTTTAACAATTTCCAAGGCCTCCCTTACGTGTATTTTAGTCAAGTGATCTTCCATGGTTAGGATCTTTAGAGTCATTGATGCAAATGTGGTGTTTAGTTTTGCTAGGATTTTCTACAAGGGCTGAATACTTTTCTCGATTGTGGATGATTGCTGCTTTATGTTCTTTTAACCTAGTCTGAAAGATGGATCTCCTTGTCTCTCCAATGTACTTAAGGCCACATGAGCAAGGGATGCTATATACGCATTTATGTAACATTGGGTCCATAGGGTCCTTTACAAATTTTAGGAGGCTTCTAATGGGGGGGAGGTTGGAATAATATTGTACCAATATTTTTCTTCCTGAGGATCCTAGCAATATTTTCAGAGGTTCCTTGAACATAAGGGACCATTCCTTTATTCTCAATATCATGAATATACTTCTTTTATGGTTTCTTTTTAGCCGTGTTGAAGGCCTTCTTTATTTGCCAATATTTGTAGCCCCTATTTCTGAAACTTTAAGTTAAATTATTCATTTCTTGCTCAATATGTTTGTCATCGGATATTCTCAAGGCCCTAGGAAGTAAGGTATTGATCACGCCTATTTTCTAGGATGGGTGATGATGTGACTCTGCATGGAGGTATAGCTCAGAATGGGTTTCTTTTCAGAAGAATTGGCCGGGTATGGTGCCATCATCTCGTTTGGAAATACGAACATCTAAGAATGGAATGGAACCATTTTCTTCTAATTCCATCATGAATTGAATGTTTTTAGATTGTTTGTTCAAATGTTTCACGAATTTGTTCAAGTTCTCCATACCATGAGCCCATTAAGTTGACATTTGTATCATCTACAAATATTACCTAGAAATCTAGTTTGAGTGGTGAGGACCTAATGGCTGATTGTTCAAAATGATCCATGAAGAGATTTGCCACTACAGGGGAGAGGGGGGATCCCATTGCGATTCCACATGTTTGTTCATATAAGCATCCCTGGAGACTGAAGAAAGTCGATCATAGACATAGCTCCACCAAACGTATTGTTTGGGAATCTGTTAGGTTCTTAATTACGGTCATGACTTCATCTATGGGGATCATGGTGCATAATGATACCACATCTAGGCTCAAGAGGATGTCATTATTGTTGATCCTCATGTTTTTTATCTTACTTAAAAAATGTGTACAATCTTTGACATAAGTTTCTATGTTAACCACAAGAGTTTTTAGTTCGCTAGCTAGGAGTTTAGATAAGAAGTAGGTAGGGGATCCAATAATATTAACAATAGGTCTTAGGGGGATATTATTCTTATGAATTTTAGGTAACCCGTAGATTCTCGGAATAAGACGTGTAACTGGGATGAGTTTTATTTTGGTTTGGTCATCTAAAGAGGATGCTTTGATGGTATTAGATAGTTCTTTCATAATCTTATTCATGGGGGTTTTGTCCAACTTTTTGTAACAACAACTTGATTTAAGGTGTTTGTGCACTTTTTTTAGAATTACAATGTTGTCATCGCTTCTTAGTTTTTTCAGGGCTTCAATTTCTGCTTTGCTCATATTTAGTTTCGGTGGTTTTGATTTTCTTAAGGTTACCGAGACTTCCTGTCTAATGTCTTCAGCAATTTCAAGGTGTTTTATTCCTACCTCTATGCTAGAGACAAAATCATCAATAGGAATTTTCTTGGGGCAAGGGAAAAATTAAGACCTCTATAAGACGTGAATGGTATTATCATCAAGAATTTTAGGAATTTTCTTTGGGGCAAGGGAAAAATTAAGACCTCTATAGGACGTGAATGGTATTATCATCAAGAATTTTATTGGAAAGATTAACTACACCTTGAATTTCTTTTTGTTTTTATCCTCTTTGCAGCCGTGAATACCATTAAGTTCAAATTAATAAAAAACTCAACTTTAAATCTAAAGATGGGTGACTTCGACCATCCTTGTAGGGAAATGCTGGGGAAGTAGTGGAGGAGGATCTTGTGGTTGTCATGTCCGTGGGAATGTGAGTACCTAATATGCATGGTGTATGGAACAAGGTTTGGCTGAGTATGGCACTGCCAATAATAGAGGCTCTTGTTGTTGGCTGGCATGGGGTCCCTTACTGTGGCAGGGTGAGAGGGGGGGGATTACTCCAACTTACTGTGGTAGGGTGAGAAGGGGGGGGGCAGGGTAGGAGTTTGAAAATGAAACAACCCGTCAAATTTGACGATTTTGATAACACTCTAACCCGTTTTGACGGTTTTAACAAAGATTTATGACAGTTATTTAGAAATTTTGACCGTATTTGATGGGAAAATCACCTCGTGATGGGAAATTTTCCCATCAATTTCCATCCCTGGGGGGGGATTAATCCAACTATAGGAGGTAAGCCCTGAAGCCTAAGTAAACATCTCATGTGTAGAAAGTCCGCTTTGGTGGCAATTGTGCGTGTAGAGGATATTTTTTGAGTTAGTACTTGACTGTTGTTCACATTCAATCATTTCGATGGGATTGGTTGCAGGATTACAAAGAACGTTATCCATGTGTGCGGAGGGCTCGGTGGAAAAAATTGTCCAGGGTTTCCAACTTATCATTTAAGGTCGCAGGCTTACAAGGAATGTTGTCTCTGCGTTTCGAAGAGTTTGTGGGGAGATTGTTTTTCTGTGAGGGATGCCTCAATCGTTTTAACCTCTGCGTATTGATGTGTTTTCAGGTTATCGGTGAAGGATGCTACCAGCGCTGGATTGGTCGAGGGATCAAGGTTTTCGACGTGAGGGTTAAAGTTGCCTTCAGGTCATTGGGTCAGTTATTGAATGAATCACCTGGGCCAAATGCTGCGCATTCATAAAGTTTTCTACAGACAATTGCGAGTTCGATACCCTAGTGGAAATGATTCCTCCAACCCAGTATAAACAATGGGTCATTTTCTTTATACAAAATAGTATTTCAGACAGTTTTCAAATGGGAAGACCAGATCAATCGGCATGGCTTTGATGTATTGTTGCTTTAGGAACGAAGTAGCTGGTCTTAAGCAATTTGGATAATGAAAAATGATATTTATCGACCTAAACGGATCAATCATGTTCGGACCCCAGAGGAACAATGGGCCATTTGATATAGAGTTGGGCGTTGAATCTCCACAAGAAATAAGATCTAGGGTATCTCAGTCAATTTACCCAACAATTCCTAGTTTCATGAGAGGAATTATTACTGATATCTATCGTCGAGGTGGGTTTCAATGGACGGAAAGAGTTGTTGCAGTAGGTGCCTTTTGATGCGTTTAATTTCTGAAATTTCTTGCAATGAGATTTGGTCTGCACCAGTGCGAGGTTAGTTAATTACACAATTTTAATATCCTTTTTTTGGGTATTCTTCCGTGGGGATTTTTTTTACTATGTATCCATATAATTAGAACCCTTGCGATGGTGAAACTGATTGTTATTCATGTTGTTTGGATTACACTATGAAGCATACCAATCCCTTCATTTGAATTGCTTGCTAGTTAGTTTTTTTGTTTTCTCCCCCCTTCAGTTTCCTTAACTGGAAAAAAATAGCCAATTTGTTTCTGAAAAATTAGACCGTACTTGTTTGACTTGTATTCAACAACTAAAATCAATTGTATCCATAAACCCATCTCTTTAGATGATGAATCTTGAAAGTCTCATTTGTTGGTACCCATTTTCTTTATCAGTGAAAGTCGAACAACCGACTACGGAATCAAAGAAGAAATGTTATGACTAATGATACAATCCCCAATGCAGTTGGGAAAACTTTGTTGCAATCCAAGCCGATTTTGCTCCAATATTGCGCAATCGAACCTTCATGTCGATGCCAACCCATTGACCCTCTTCGCACCCTTGCAATAGAACTCTACGCCAACAGAAAGTGACATAGCGCAGACCTACTCTAGACCGTGACAATTAGACAGACATGTCGTACCACTAGTGGTATAACATCCACATGTGTGGCAAAAATAAGGGCTTCAATCTTTGACCTAAGGTTCTACAAAATTGACTTTATTCATGCTAGGCCTTTTTATTCCATCACTGGGGATTCAAGTGCTTTCCAAAGATAAGGAAATATCTTACAAAGTTCCTCTTAAGCTAGGTCTACCTTAAACCACAACATGGGCACTTCAACCCAACTTAGGGGCTGCATGACTCCTTGCAAGGGTCTTGGTCCTTAAATTCCTTTAAATATGATATGGACTTCCTCAATGATTCCTTAACGAATGGTCTCAACCTTGCTCACAATGATGACCTTAACATGAGCCATTTTGACATCAATGAAAACACTAATGTCAAACAATATTTCCATCATGGTTCAATGTACTTGATGGAAATGTGGTTTTGTTAGATGAGAAACTGCCTTATAAAAGCTAACACACCTAGTCTTGTCTTGTACTTCAAATTGCTCTCACTTCATCATTTTCCTTGTCTTGTACTTGAGATTTTCTTTACCATATTTTTATGAATCTCAATCTAAGAGGTCTTGTCATATTACCATCTCTTGCCATGTTTTATTGCTTGATGTTTTTGTTCAACATACCTACTTCATCATCCTTTATCTTCCTTATTTTGTTAGATTTCTTCCTGGCCATATATGGGATACTTTCTTTGATATAGGGGCCTTTTGACTTCCTGCAGTCTTGAAATTTGTGACCAAATGTATTGTAGTTATATCATGTTCCACTGTAGCAAAATTTTGCAATGTGTCCAAGAAGATTGCATTTCCATTATCTTATCGTTTTCTTTCGATGGTCTCTTGTTGCATAGAGTTTACAATTTGAGACTTTATGACCAAACCTATTGCATGCAAAGCAATAACCATTAAATTTAACTTGATTCTTCTTTTGGGGTACTTCATTTTTTACCTTGTTCTTCATTGTGGGATTTGTCCTTCGAAAATATTCTTGGCCTGCTCTTCTGAGAGTTCTCTTTTTAGCATTATATTGAGTCTGCCTTTGACCTTTGACCTCACCTTCCCCTTTTGAAGAAGGAATTTCTATCTCATTATTGCAACTAGAGCCACTGTTGTCAGCTATATATTTGTCAACACCAGACCTACCAATATTGTTGTTGTAGCCAAGACTAGTTTTATCATTAGGAGACCTTTGATTATTCAATATTTCATCCAAGATTGCTGATCTATTTATAAATTTGAACCTTGTCTCTCACTTTTCAATATTTTTACTAAGTTCGACCACCTCTTATTCTAACTTGCAGCATGTGTATTCCTTTTTGAATATTAGGCTTCTTAATATTTCCTCACTTACCTTGGCTTCTTCAACTTGATTTATTAGGCCGATGACCATATTTTATGTCTCATCTAGGACTTCATTCTTTTTTAACATCTTCTCATTTACTTGAGTAGTATATTCTTCCATCTCTTTTTTCAAATAAGCCACTTCATATTTCAGCTTGTTGATCTCGTCTTCCTTTAATTCCAACTGAAATTTTTGTTTATTGATGATCTCTTTAAGTTCTTCATAGATAGATGCCCTTTTTTCTGAGATCCGAGCTTTCTTTTTAGAATCTTGCAGCTGGGATTTCAAGGTTGTTTTTATTTCCTAAGTTCTGAAATTTCCTCTACATTGTATTTAAGTCTTCCTTCATACATACCAATGATGCTTTCACAATTACTCAATCTTACTAATTGTGCTTTTAAAGAAATAACTTCATTCTTTATATCAGTACATACCTTATCCTTTTCACTTGAATGCTTGGTATCCTTTTGGGAAAGGATATTCTTCATATGTTTGAACCCAACTTCTTTCTCTTGGCTCTTCTTTCCTGCTTCATCTAGATGATTCTTGACCTCACTAATTTCCTTGGACTGATTCCTAGCTATCTTTCTTAAGTTTGTTACTTCATCCTCTAATTGTTGTTCTCAATCTGAACTCTTACAACCTGTTTAACGAAGGTAAAAAACAACAAGCCCTTCCAAGCATACCACTAATATACTTCACCGTATACCAAATAGTCAAAAAATGTCTCCAAATACTCTCAATTTCCCTCAGTCTGAACACTATCAAAACTACCTTGATTTCTTTATAAATATGAACTCTTTCAATCCTTAGAATTGCTCAGATTCTTTCCTCAATCCACTTTCTTGTACAACCACAATTTTCCTTCTTGAAACCTGTCATATACAAGAAAATATTAACCATAGGTTGTCCCAGTCCTTCAAGTCACAATAAGAAATCAACCAAAAGAAAGGATTTCCAACTTGACCTTAGGAATGCTCAACAATGTTCCTTCAAATCTTCCCTCAATATATATCTGGAATTCCTTATTTTTTGGATGTACAAACTCTTTACTTATGTAGTCTTCAGATTGCTTAACACTTACAATCTATGCTCAATAAATGAATATATTCTCTTATCAATAAAACCTGAATCCGTCACATAGACATAGTAAGGGAGAGCCCTCAAACACTTTCAAAACTTCCAATACAAAAACACTTCTAGACTTAAAGCGTATAGAGGCAAACACAAATCAGTCCAAGGATGATTTACATAACTCAATCATAATTTATGTTTCAACCCAGATTAGTGCTCTTCATAATCAAACCATCTCACATCCTTGGTACTACTGCCATCTTCTTCAATCTGCACCTTTTCTGCCTCAGATATTTACCTTAGATCTTGAGCCATACACCTCGCCAAATGAGGACGTAATTTGTTTTATTTATATCTTTTCAAGTGGCATATTGGGGCCGGTCTGTCCCCTTTTTTTATGGCCAAAAGTAAATTTAATTAGACTTCTTTGTTAGGGCTGACCTGCCATATGGCAGCAATATAATTTTTATTTCCCTTTTGATAGGGATGACTTATCACTAGTGGTATAACTTCCACATGTGCGACGAAAAGAAGGGCTTTGATATTTGACTTAAGGTTCTACAAAATTGACTTTATTCATGATAGGACTTCTTATTCCATCATTGGGGATTCAAGTGCTTGCCAAAGATAAGTAAATATCTTACAAATTTCCTCTTAATCCAGGTCTACCTTAAACCACAACATGGGCACTTCAACCCAACTTAGGTGCTGCATGACTCCTTGCAAGGGTCTTGGTCCTTCAATGCCTTCAAATATGATCTATACTTCCTCAACGATTCCTTAACGACTACTCTCAACCTTTCTCACAATGATGACCTTAACATGATCCATTTTTATATCAATGACAACACTAATACGATTCCTTAACGAATGCTCTCAACCTTGTTCACAATGATGACCTTAACATGATCCATTTTTATATCAATGACAACACTAATATCCAAAAATATTTCCATCATGTTTCAATGTACTTGATGACAATGTGGTTGTGTTAGATGAGAAACTACATTATAAAATCTAACACACATTATATTTCATTCACTGTGCAATTTTGTGAGAAGGAAAGCTAAAACTAGTTAGATTTCCATCATGGTGCAATGTATTTGATGACAATGTGGTTGTGTTAGATCGAAAACTATCTTATGAAAGATAACACACATGATCTTTCATTCACCGTGCAATGTTGATAGAAGGAAAACTAACTCTAGTTATATTTCCATCATGTTTCAATGTATTTAATGAATTGTAGCCGATATACATTAACTGGAAGTCAGTTTTGGTAAAGGTGATAACAACAATTCAAATGCTTTTACTCACTTAGAGAGAAATTATAGCATGCTGCTCAATTGTATTTGATGTCCAAAATAATTTGGAACAGACTTACAATGGGAAAAGTAGATTTATATAAAGTCTCTTTTAGAAAGGGATGCATCAATTTTTTAAGTACTTGTTCAAATAAATTTGCTAACTTTCAAAGGAAACATGTATTTTCTGAGAAATTTTCATTAGAAATCAATTTGGGAAGCTAATTGATATATCTTTATTTTCTAATGTTGTCATTTTGAAAAAGGAATTTGTAAACATTTTTCAATTTGATTGTTTATTTATGTTTGTTCCATGCGATCGTTTGAAACATATCTTATTGGAAAAGATACAGTTAGGCAAGGATGATGATGTTATTCCAAATGGATTCCCAACTATGAAATTCAATTTTGAATAGAAGTCTTCAATTTGTTACTGTAAACATTGTTCTTTTCTAAGCTAAATGTGCATTCTTTTTTAGTAATTTTTTATTGTTGTGTTGAGAATGAACAATTTTCATGCAACTTCTTCTTGGCAAAGTTTTCATATTGTTAGTAGAAATGTGTTTTGCAACATTATTTAATTCAATATTAATTGATATCTCACATTTTAAGTTTGTAGGTGTTTTGTAACATTCTTTAATTCAATATTAATTGATACCTTGTTTATTCACCTTTGCCGTTTCAAATTTTCAAAGGATGGAAAATATCAAGTCTCAAATCATAATGTCAGAAGATGAATTCTACATAGGAATATGCAAGGACTTCAAGGAAAACAAAGGACATATGTTGGGTAGCAAGATGTGTGAGAGCGTAGTGGGTGTTGGTTAAATGAAAATAAGAGAATTATTGGATTTCTATGGGCATTTCCAAGGCTTCACTTAGTGGTCATCATAATATTTTGAAAAGTCATTGATGTAGATGATTTTCATGTAAAGTATGGAGATGGTTTTTTTCATGGACTAGTATTAGTCCATCAGTGGATATTCGGTTGGAAATTCAATATATTGTAATACTTGACATTTTTCACATAAATAAAATTTACATGGTTGAAATTATATATGTGTGTACCTGATATTATATAGTGTTGTAATTAACTAATGCGATTTTGTATGATTCACATGTGTGTTAAGATTTGATTAGCATAAATATTATAATGAACACAAATAAAAAGAATAAATGACTAAATTAGTCATTTATATTGATTAATAATGAAATAAAATAAAATAATAGAAAACTAATAAATTAGTCATTTATATAATTAATATGAAACTACTAAATAGAGATAAATGACTATTACAAATGATAATTTTGTGACTAAAAAAATGACTAAAATTTGCATATAAACGACTATTAGTAGCTAATTTCCATTATCTTATAGGTCGATTAACTTAGTCGTATTTATTTTAGTCATTAATAGTTTTCTTAGTTAGTAGTATCTTTTGTAATTGATTTCAGTCAGTAATTATGACAATTAATGACTAAATCAATGACCAAATATACGACTAAATAAGGCAACTATTAATGATTAAAATAAATACGACTAAGTTAGTCGAGCTATAAGATAGTGGAAATTAGCTACTATTAGTCGCCGACTAAAAAATAGTCGTTTATATGTGAATTTTAGTCATTTTCTTAGTCACTAAATTCTCATTTTGTACTAGTGGATGATAGAGCCACGATATAGGTATCAATTGCAATCATAAATCCCCTTTATACTGATATGGAGCAGTAATTAAGCATAAGATCACCCCTTTATTTAGGCTACAATATGGTTTTAATTGATCGTGAAGTAATCATGGTTGTGTAGTAATCTTTATTTTGCTTAGCATGTTTTTAATAAGCTAACTAGTGGATGACTGCCATTTGCAAATAAGAATGGGTTTAATGACAACCATGAAGGCAAAAAATTGTGCATTCCCAAGTTACATATATACAGAGCTCGACAAATTTAGTCCTAGTTGACCACATAAAGAGAACTCAAGATCAACTCTACCAGTTTCCACTGATTTCTAGGGATGAAAAATCTAGAGGAGATTGATGTCATGGTTTCCAAAGAAGAAGTTGTATGATACTTTTTGAAATTATGTAATAAATAGGGACTTACGCATAGCGTGAAACTCTCTTTGCTTTTATCGTTTCTGTTTAAACATTTTCCTTTACACGACACTCAAGTTTTGTACTATTTTGATATGGATTCTTAAACAAATTAATGGAAGAACTGTGTTTTACAACATCTATGAGTTAATAGTTTAAATTAGCTCCTGTAACACGCTTTGAGGTGGGCCCCTTCATTGTGTTGAGAAAGGGTTTTTTGTTTTCTCTATTATTAGTTTAAAATCATTTCTTTGTTTTGATCCATTAGATAGTTGTACTTCATTTAAAAGATCATTTGATGGTTAAAATAGAATTATGGAAATTTCATGTTTTCACTCGTAACTCTGTATAACAGTGTTTGTAGTCCCACTATATGGTGTCTATAGCCCTGTAGGTGCATTCCGCAAAGACAATTTAGACAGATTTACATTTCCATGCATTGGAATAGTTTAGTCATATTTTTGATATCATGCATTCCAGCTTTGGTTTAGATTAGTCCTTTTCGCAATTTCTTAGATTAAAAACTTTAGCTTTCATATAAGTAATTTTCATTACTTTAGATTAATATTTCAAAGCATTTATTAGGATAAATTGTCTTGCTTTATTAGATTAATCATTCCTTGTTTTCAATTTAATTTCAATTTTATAAATTAGATTATTTCCTTAAGTAAGTAGATGGTATTCTTAAATAGATTCTCATGCTTTCATAGACCAAAAAAATTATATGCTTTTCTTTTATCAGTGATTTCCAATTCCATAGAATAAATATTTAGATAGGATTCTCTCAGCAATTTCACATACGGTGCGTAGTGCCTCTTAAGTTTCTACGATTCCTGGTTGATAATTAAAGTAAGACTCCTGAACTGTAGGCCTGTAAAAAGGTCAGCATATCAGTAGACCACCAACAATGCACTTGAATTTTTTTGCCTTGCTAATGAGTCATGTGACTTCATAACTTGTTTTTGTCTTTTAGTATCTATATTGATTAAACAAGACATTGGTGAGGTGTATGAAATCAACAGATTGGTGGATTAGGTAGAATGGCTAATTGTTAGAGGTATTATTGAAGCTAAACATTTTTTTTTCTAATTGTTGATACTGAGATTGCTTAATTTATAGGAAATATATCGCATCAAGACGTTGGTGAAGGGAAACGAGAAAACCAAAACCATGTTATTATTTAATTCACTCATGATGAAGGTCTTCAAACAATTGATATGAATTAGGTGTGTTTAGCTTCTCTGAATGCTATATTTTTTTATTTTTATTTTTAATTTTAGCGTGAAATATCTTCACCATTCTTTGGTTTGTGGACTTTCCTTAAGGTCTTTGGTTTGTGGATTCCATATTTTCGAACGGACAAACTATGGACGCAGAGGCTGTATTGATGGATTGCAACTTAGTGGAAAAAAATTGACTAATAACAGATGACAATGTACATAAAATAGTCATGATAGAACTAATGTTTTCAAAAGAAAAGAAAAACGAAGCCTTTTGTCACGATAATTAGCTTCATATGCTTGTAAACGTAGTGTGTTCATGTTTGTAAGAGTTTGTGATATGTTTTTAATGTGAACTTTGATCTTATTTAAAGGTGCTAGCTCAATGGAAGAACATCTGCCTTACAGGAAGAAGATTGGTAGTTTGATTCCTCCGTGCCCTATCTACATAAATCAACGATTAATTAAATGATCAGTTAATAGCAATCAATGACTAAATAAATGACCAGTTGACAACAATCAATAAATAAACAAATAACCAGTTAACAACAATCAATAACTAAATAAACGACCAACTAACAACAATCAATGACTAAATAAATGACCACTTAACAACAATTAATTACTAAATAAATGCCCAATTAACAACAATCAATGACTAAATAAATGACTAAATGTACTACCAAACAACGATAACTAATAACCAAATAGCGTCAATTTTGACCAAATATCGACGATTAATAACCAAATAAATGACTAAATATATGACCAACACATGAACAAATTCAAGCAATTTATGACCAAAACAAGTTATACAACTTGACGAGAACTTGACATTGTTCTTGTTTTTGTGGGGGTCAATTTTAGTAGTTATTTTTACTTCCGTTTCAAAAAGTGTGTATAATGGTGGCGCCATTTTTCATTTTGAGCTATTTTTTTGTGATTTTGAGACTTTGGTCATATGAAAACTATAACTTTTATTTACAAGGGCCTTTTTTCAAAGTTTATAAAAAATGTATACATTTAGTAGCTAGTTATAATGGAAAAATACACACTTTTTTGAACTTTTTTAGGATTTAAAAGTTAGTTGGAACGAAAAATATATGCATTTTCAAAGTTTTTTCATTAAACTTTTATTTTAAAAAAGTCATTTTTTGGGCAAATTTCTAAAAAAAAGAGAAAACAAAAAGACATTTCAAATAATTTTTCAACGTATTTTCTACTATTTGGTGTATAAAAATGATACTATTTAACACTATTTTCCAAAAAGTAATGATTGACATAAACTCAACAAAATGCATACCATATATTTATAAATAATATCTTAAAACCAAAATATTTATTCTCAAAATAAAGCCTTAAAGTTAAAACATAACAAAAATATATCATCAAAAATTTGTCAAATTTAACATTTTCTTTAACAATATGAAACTAATCAAGAATATTATGTAGGCTAAAATCTTCATTGAAATCAACATTTTCTACAGCTTGGCTCTTTTCCTAAACATCAATTTGCTCATAATAAACTTTAAAAACCATATCAAACCAATAAAACATTAAAAAAACAAATATAAAAATATATAATTTAAAATTATTATATAATACCATAAAAACATGCGAAGATGGTTTTAAAATATATCAAAATGTATGAAAACAGTTTTAAAATGTATGAAAACAGTTTTAAAATATATAAAAATTTATTAAAATAGTTAAAAAAATAAATAAAAATAGTTTATGTATATTGTAAATTTACATTTATATGGGGAGAGGTCCTACGGGTGATTCTTGGAATCACACCACCGCCTAGCCACCACTCGGTGGAGTGGAGTGGAGGCTAGGCGGTGGTGCGATTATGGGAATCGTCCCCTAGCACCTCTCCCCTTATCATTATAAACTCGTGACATTTCACACCAAAAAACTTTCAAATATCCCCACAAATTGGTATTGGCTATGGGATTTTAATGTGGTCATGACATACCTTGTAAATATTAAAACAGTTTTCCATTTATTATGTTATATGGTTTAGCTTTTAATTTTTTTATAATTTGTTTTTTTATTTCAATGTTTTATTATAATTTTTGCACTTTTTCATTTTTATAATTTGTTTTTTATTGTTTTGTTGTCATCTATTTTTATTATTTCTTCTTTTATTTGTCTTTTTATGGTTTTAAAGTATTGTGTTTTTTTTTAAAACAAATTAAGAATATTTATATTTATTATATTATAATGTTGTTATTTTAATATTTTTTTATGTTTAATTGTTTTTAATGTTTTTTTGTTATGTATTTTGTGTTTTTAGGAGTTTTGGTTCAGTGATGTCGATTGCTAGGGTTATATTTTGAAATAATGTGTAATTTTAACTCCTTGCAAAAAGGGTCATTTTGGGAGTGCCACTTTTTTATTAAGGGGTTGATTTAGGGTTTTGATTACAATCGCATTGGTTGAAGTTTCAAAAAAATTGTAATTTTAGTTCTGGAAAAAAAGAGTGCTACCGGTGCACCACTTTTTGATTGAGGGGCTGATTTGAAGTTTTGATTGCAATCGCATCAATCGCGGTTTCAAAAAATTTTAATTTTAGCTCTGAAAAAAAAAAGTGCTACCAGTAGCTCCACTTTTCAAATTGAGGGTTGTTTTTGTTGTTTTTAAGACAAAAATATGAGCTTTTATGGCTAGAGTTCTCGTTTTGAGTATAAAGTTCTCGTCAAGTTGTATAACTTGTTCCAAGTGATAAATGACCAATTTGGTTGGGTGATAAGTGACTGTTAATTTATGACTATCGGTCACGTGACCAAATTTAGTCATTTATCACCCATTTTTAGTCACTTATCACCCATTTTGTACTAGTGATCTATCATGTGAATAGGTGTATATTATCGTAAATGCATTTAATTTATGATAGTACTATGAAGGAAATGTGCATCATGGATGTATATGATAATTGGTGATGTTCTAATGGTTATGAATGTAAAATAAAGCATATATAGCCATGATGCTTATGCAGCTCGTTAGTCTTGTCCTTAATCCTGTAATAATTCTTGACAGGTCATCCTTGTTGTGTAAAGGCATGATTGATAAATGAATGGTGTTAGGTGGCTCATCTTGGCTTGATTAGCAAGGACATGATAGTCCTATGTGTTATCATTGGGTGACGATTGGCCTCTATAATAGCAATGCATATGTCTTGATGATTGTAAAGAGTCAATGTTAATGGTTGGAATATGCTTTTATAGCTTGATCCTTGTAATTGCTATGTTAAGGACTAGTATTTATGATGTCTCTAGTCATCGCTAAAAGTTACTAATGCTAATGTGGAATTTGTGATACAACTATGGGGCTATAGACTATCTGTACATTATGCAAGACACTATGGACCCTTTGAGATCTTAGCTAGGATAGGTGCCATTGCATATGAGCTTGCATTTCCTGCTTGCATAAAAGTGCATAATGTATTTCATGTATCTTTGTTGGAAACATATATATAGATGCTAATCATGTGATTGATTGGAATGTCATTTAGGTGGAACCAGAAGGGTATTTTCCAGTACAACCAGTCCACATATTAGGAAGAAAAACCAAGGCGCTATGGAATCGAGAGATTAGGCAGGTAAAGGTCCAATGGACCCATTACAATCTTGTTGATGCTACTTGGAAGATGGAAGATGATCTGAGGGAAGCATAACCTCATATTTTCTTTGAAATTTTGTGTTGCAACATGTATGTAATAAGTATGCATTGAGGACAATGCATTGTTTAGAGGGGGGGGATGTAATGCCCTGATTGTTAAGCCCCATACGTATGTTATTATTTTGTTTATTATTGGGCACTAGGTGTCGATAATATGGAATTTGGACATTATTATTATTGTTTAATTAAATAACTAGATTCAACATTGACAACTAATGAGAATGGGGGGCCATAGATTCCACATGTGAGGGGGTTAGGGACTAGGATTCGTTGCTCTCCCTAACATTAGTCTTTGGACCCTATTTTGATTATTTTGGTTTATGGAGGTACTATTACACCCTCTTTGATTTTTAGTGGGGATTACTTTGCTAGTGCACCTTCCTTAGTCTCTTATGATGCTCTTCACCAATTCATGCACCCTCACTAGCTATTTTTAGCCTACACTCCTTGAAAAAGTGTAACTCCCCTCTCTATTTCACCTTTTTCTATTATGGGAAAGGGAATCTCTAATTGTAACCTCTCTCTCACGAATTGAGTAACCCCCCATAAATTTGAGTTACATCTCTTGGAATTGAAGTTACTTCCTTTGGAATTCAAATGGCTATAGAATAATTGGAAAGGGGATATATTTCATCCTTATTCTTGATCTCTTGAGCTCTCCAGTGTAGGGGAATGCTAATGCATGCTCTCGAGGAGGATTTGCATTGTATTGTAGAAGATTGAAGGCTTTGTAATGAGGTTTGAAGACCCTCTATGGGGATTGAAGATTGATTGTGTACAAAACAACATGAGTCCTTATCCCATTGATTATCATGTTCGAATATATACACGTGAAACTCGAACATGGATGGTGATGTCTTGAGGGACCTTTGTGGTGAAGGGAATCTCATTGCTCCAGGTAGTGTAGATGGAAGGGAAAGTTTAGATGGAGAAAGGTGTAGTTGTGGTTTTTTATAGTGTGAAAACAACCATTACTTGTATCTACTTTGGTCTTGCATGGGAATCTTGACGGTGGATGGTGATATATAAAGGGACTATAGTGAAGCGAATCCCATTACACCAGGTAGTGAAGATGCAGAGAAAGTAAGTGGTGAGGGAAGGTGTTGAAATTTCTTAGGTTGTAGCCTGAGTTTTATGTGAAGGGTGAAACCATATGTTCTTATTCACCTCTTTCTGATCAAATGGGGTCATGAGACCTATACCATTGTGTCCGTAGTGAATTTTCCAGTAAAGAACACTTTTTTTTTCATTGAAAAAGTATTATGTATGACTAATATATGGTTAATTTGGTGTGGAAGGGTTTTCTCATGGTGTTGAGAAGGGTGCAGCCATACTTTCTAGTTTATATATTTATGAGAATTTTTAGGTTGTGAGACATATTCCATTGTGTCTGGAATTTCATTTCCAGTAAGTAATACTGTTTGTTTCACTGAAAAATGTTTTCGTATGACTGAGAAACAATTATTTTTACGTGGTAGTGTTCTTGGTGTTGGGATGAGCACACCATGCATGTTGGTTTGAGAGTGCCTCTCCTATGGATGTATGGCCTTAGCTCAAGGGTTACTATCATGTTGAAATATGCAAGAGCATGGAGTGTTTATGGTAGTGTGGATCATTTTTCTGTTGAAGCTAGTTTCTCATGATTGAGATGAGTTTTTCTTATTATGTTTTTTTACTGCAATTTCAAAAATATATGTGCTTATAGATATGATTTGCTTAAGGATTGTATGGCTATAGGTGACATCCATGAGTTATGATTTTATATTTTTGTAGATGAAATCTTTCATATATGAATCTTTTCATGTTGATATGGTTGGTATTCAGTGATGAGTATTTTATTATGTGTTTATTGACTGCATTATGATGTATGTGTGCTCTTGGATCCAGTTTTGCTTATAGTTTGTATGGATGTGGGTGATATCCATGAGATTAGAGGTTATTGTTATTTATATGACTTTATATGGAAGCCATCATATCAGGATTTTTTTTATGTTAACATGGTTATAGGTGGTAGTCAATACATCTAGTTCCTAATACTATCAATATGGTTGACTGTGGCATCATGTAGATCTTTTTATTTATATTGTTATAGTTAGCTTGAAAATATGATGTTGTTACTAGTTATATGGCTACAAAATATACGATTAATTGATCTTAGATTACATGTTAAAATCTTGCTCAGAACTGTTTACATTCATGATTGCATTTACCTTGCTTGGCATGTGCATATGGAAAATGATACGTATCGCAAGTTGCATTGTCTTTAAGAAGGATGATTGTTTTATTAAATTGGCTTGTTGTCGTGATGGAATTACCTTAGATAACCGTATTCCACTATGCATTTACCATGATTAAACCTTCTATTGGGTTTCCTAGTGACCTTGGCCTTGGTTTTTGGGTCGAGGACATGACAACAACTAAGGTTACCAATTCACAATCAACATTCGGGCATGACAGTCATAAGTCTAGGACAATTCACATAAAAAAAATAATCCAGAAAGTGATGTCACGTCACTGAGGACTTGTCACTTACATGGAATACTGTTATGTGCTCATGTCCCACTAAACAATAAAAAGGAGGGGTACTACCCTTCTTATCTAGATTAACCTCGTGCTTGACGTGTGTTTTAGATGCACTTTCCCAAGGACCTTTTTCTACTAATGGATTTAAATTCTCTTTATTCAATGCTAGCTTCATAATTTTGTGGCCCTATAGTGTTAACTCTCCAATCCTAACCCAAGGCTCTAGCCTAATCTTGTTTGTGATATGAAAATCAAATCTTAGTTAATTTTAGATTAAGAGTCCATTTTAAAGATAGTTTTCTTAGTTTGAGGAGTGATAGTGAAACTGGTGGTGTTTATGACTCGATGGGTGAACCAACCAATGCAATCATTTTTTACAAATCTATCCTTATTTTTTATGAACTCTCTAAACTATGGAAAATTAATAGGTTCATCCTACGTAATATGCAACCCTTCCAAATTTCATGCAACTCTCTTCAAACTTTAAAATTAAACTTACAAATCAAATGACATCATCAACTCAAATGTTTCAAATCATTTAGTTTTAGAATTTCAAAATATCAATTCATGAGTTCCAAAATAGTAATTAAAGAGTTTCAAATCAGAAATTTTAAGAGTTCTGAAACAACATTCAAGAGTTTCAAAACATAAATTCAAGCGTTCCAATTCATAGTTTTACTTAATCACTAAGTAATTTGTTTGAATTTAGGATTCATAAACTGAAAATTGTTCTCAAATTACTGAATTCAAATCTCTTTACACTTAAGATCCACTTTCTTGTTTATAGGGCCACTCGAAAGCACAAGCAAAGAGGATACTCGTGGCTCAGAACTATGCTTCAAAATTCAAAACTAATATATTACCACTAGTACAAAATAAGAAATTAATGACTAAAATTCGACTATAAATGACTATTTTTGAGTCGGTGATTAATAGTATCCGATTTTCACTATCTGATCTCTAGTTGTATTTCACTAATCATTAATTGGTTGACTTATTAGTAATTGATTTAGTCATTGATAGTCACTAATTAAGTCATTGATTTAGTCATTGATACTCATTGATTTACTCATTGATTTAATCATTGCTGCCATAATTAATGACCAAATATATGACTAAATAAAGTACTAGATGATAACATATTAATGACTAAGCTAAATACGACTAAATGTTAGTCGTGCTATAAGATACTGGAAATTAGCTACTAATAGTCGTATATATGCGAATTTAGTCATTTTCTTAGTCACTAATTTATGATAAGGTACAGAGGAATCGAACCACCAATCTCCTGCCTATAATTAGGCAGGTGCTCTACCATTGAGCTAGAACCCTTTAAGAAGTTGTTATGGTTTGACAATTATGATATTCAAACAAATTTTGCATCATTCAAGCATACAAAGTAATGATTACCAAGTTACTATAGATCCATAATGGCTTTACCTTTTACTAGTCTTTCAAGTTCTTCCACTGCTTTTATTAAGTGCAAATATATTTTTGCACTTAATAAAAGCAATTGAAGAACTTGAAAGACTAGTAAAAGGTAAAGCCATTATGGATTTATAGGAACTTGGTAATCATTATTTTGTATGCTTGAATGATGCAAAAATGCAAAAATCTTGAGAAAAAAGTAACCTCTCTAAAAAAAAATTAAAAATCAGATAGAAATTTTGGAATCAACAAGATAGGATCCATTGTAATTTTATTTAGTCTCCAATGGAGTAACTCATTACCCAAAATGTATATAGAATAGTAAAAAGAAATATACTACTAATTCCATTTCACATCAAGAAGAATGGGCATTAGCTCTAAGTACTCTTAGCCACTAGATAAATGGAAATGAAATGAGATGACAAGATCCCAGAGTTACTACCAACCCTGACAACAAAACAAGTTCATCAAAGAAGGGGTTCTGTTGCAGGTAAACTCTAACCCCGGAGTTTTCCAAAAGCTTTCAGTCCAGACTAGATCAACTTTACCCATTATATCATTAGGTTGAACAGGAATAACCTTCCAAGACTCAGAGTCATAGGTAATACAAGTTGAATATGCTGGAACATACCTGCACAACAACATAGCACTAAGAAAAGACAAATGAAGAATGCTAGGACCACCATTTGATATCAAAGGGCTATGTCCAAGCCTATTAGTTTGTCCTGCATATATGTACTTTCGGATCCTTTGGTATATGTCAAAGTATTTAAAGTTGTTTGTTCTTTACTTTATTCTAGGTTTTTTGTCCTTAATTTTGTAGTTCTAGGCCTTATGTTGTGGTTGGGGGGCTCAGGTCTATTGTTACTCTCCGTTTCCTTTTGAGTTTGAAAAGTACTTTGAACATATATGTGATTTGGTAGCAGTGGGTCTTCAAAACACTTTTTGCCTTAATATTTTGAGGAGTTTGTAAATGGTTGAATCTTTTTATGGGATAATCACATAGTGTAAATGTTCTCTTTAATCCATACTCTATGAATAACAAGAAATAACATTTTTTCCTACTTGAAAAAAAGGCAAGGCTCAGAAATGTAAAGATAATCTTAGTGTGGTCAAAATACATAAATCAAAACTGGAGTGTGAATATAATCTTAATGCGATCAGTCAATATATATATATATATATATATATATATATATATATATATATATATATAATTTTAAATATATTATATATGTTTTAAATATATTACTTAATTTTGTTCTCGTAAGTGTAAATTGTATACCCAAATTATTTTTTATCAATTCGAACTTGTTAACTATGAACATGATCACAATGTGTAAATTGTATACACAAATTATTTTTTATTAATTTGAACTCGGTTACTATGAACATGATGACAATGTGGGTCGAAACTATTTCATTAAAAATGTTGATTGACTTTTACCTTTGAAATGATTTCATAAAAAATGGTGATTAACTATTGACTTTTACCTTTCTCTTTCATGGTGGCTCGACATTTATTTAGATTGTTTTCAATTTAGAGTTCAGGCCATCTTAAATTTTTTACTTCCAACAAGCTCTTTCAATTTTTTATTTCTAGCAAGCTCTTTAAATTTTTTATTTCTAGCGAGCTCTTTCAATTTGGTAGCTTTCTTACACTAGTACAAAATAAGAGATAAGTGACCAAAAAAATGACAAAAATCCGCATATGAATTACCACTTTTGAGTTGGTGACCACTAGTAGCAAATTAGCGGTCATATATCACGCGACAAAAAATGTGGTCATATTTAGCTTGGTCATTTATAGCTTATCTTGTGGTCATATATTTGGTCGTATATTTGGTCACTAATTGTCACAATTAATGACCACATTTTTTGTCAAGTGATAAATGACCGCTAATTTGCTACCAGCGATTGCCAATTCAAAAGTGGTCATTTATATGCATATTTTGGTCATTTTTTTTGTCACTTATCTCTCATGTTGTACTGGTGGTCGCTAATATGCAAATTTTGGTCATTATTTTAGTCCTTTATCTCTTTTTAGTAGTTTCATAATATAAATAGGGCATGGTGGAATCGAACCACTAACCTCCTGCCTATAAGGTAGGTGCTCTACCATTGAGCTAGCACCCTTAAATAGAATTCCTTATGGATTGATATGAGAATAAAATTTCCAACAGTTAACATCATCTTGCTAAATTATAGAAAAGGGTCACATACCTAGGTAAGAAACAAAGATTACCCAATAGTCACCAAAAAGGGTAACGTTAAAGATAACCTTCTTTTGCCAAAATCTCTCAAAAATCAAGAATGCAGTTGTATTGTCAATTTGTTCTCTGACTGGTACCAAATCAAGAATCACAATTGTATCTTCCTGATCTTTGGTCATCTGCACTGAAACCAATGGGAAAAAAACATAAAGTGCCACCCCAAGCTCAAGCTCCCCTTGCATTGGATATACACAACCACATATAAAACACTTCGTGGGATTCCCCCTCTTCCTCTATATATCTAGATAGAGAATGTTTTCAACCGCTAGCCACAAAAGTGGTTGGTAACCTTGAGGTATTCAACTTGATTTGAACCTCTGTCCTATTTCCTTGCAATTGGAAACACACCATTCGTGGATGGTTCATCCGATAGAGCTAACCCTCGGAGCAAAATTTAGACACAAATATACTTATTATAATTGATAAATAATCGTTATACAAAGGTTGTTTCTCTTGTGGAATCCATAATTATCTATACAAGTAATCTACTTCCGAGCCATTAAGAAAATCCATTGTATGGGTGTGATTGGCCTAGTTGATCATCCATTGCATAAACTTCTTCCCAGTTACACTTTCATGAGATTTTCTATTTGATATGAAGAATGTAAATTATGGGTAAAAGTCAAGACATGAGGTGGATAAATTGTAGAAGGAACTAACCTGTATTTTATAATGAGAAAAGGCAAGAAATTATGAGATGAAGGAAACATGGTCTTATTCAATATCTCAGTCATATATATTCTTAGAAGAGGCTTGGTGATCACATTCTTGTATGATTGACATTTGAATTGAAATGAAAGTGTGTATGTAGGATCACATGATAGTAAAATCCAATACCAATTACTCTATGATGATGACATAACGTTAAGAAAGGTAACCTATTAACATGTTCCAAAAAATAATAATACGCATGTTTCCTTAAAAATATTTACTTGATGTTTTTACTAGCTCAATTTAGACACTAGCTCTTACTAATTGAGTGCTCTAGTCCAATTGTCAGGGAAACTTTGGCCATAGAAACAAAGCAATTTTTTCAAATGACTTATAAAAATAGTTTGTTTCTAGAACACTACCAAAAATTGCACCATATCTATCTTCTATAACATTACCTTGACTTGCTGATGTCTTTGAATCAATATACGACGATATTGATGATGTGCATTTGCAGAATCGATCATGTGCACTACACGACCAATTACTTAGTCAAGTGCCAAATTCACCTTCTATTTCCTGAAAACCTTCAAAATATCATCAATTTAAACATTATGATTTTTATCAAAATTAGAAAAATTATCAATTAAAAATACATAAGCTAAATATGCATGTGCTAAAAATACTCTATAACATAACCTGTAATGACTAAAAATAGATAATCAATCATGATCAATTATAATAATAATTGATCATGATTGATTAATTATTTCACTTCACTAACTTTAATAGAAGTCCATTCTTTAATGGCTAAATAAATAATCAGCATAATTTTCTATTAACCAAATCATCCACTCAATCTGTCATCTTACCCCTCCCTCAACATTATTGTCCTAACTATTTAACCAAATCATCCACTCAATTTGTCATCTTACCCCTCCCTCAGCATTATTGTCCTAACTATTTCAAGCATTGCCATGTCATTGAGTTCAAACACAGTATGCACATAAAATAAAATAAAAATCTATTATAAGGACCTTCACTTCACGCTTTTGACTAATTAACATCGCTAACCCTCTTACCTTCTTAAAGTCGAAAGTTCAAGTAATAAATAACTCCATTTGTGTGCTCAAAATGTTTCTCAAGGCAAATGCGTATTCACATGAATGAAAAATTATAAATAACACATGGCAAATTACACTTAGCAAAACGAGGAGAGACCAAGCCTTTTTTTAATGTGAAGGGCGAGAAACATTGATTCCACCATTTTTTATTGGTTCCTTTTAATGGAGACAGGTGTCAATGTGACACGTGCAATTGCATTACATTCTGGACACAGAAAGAGATCACTAGCGTTCTTGCTTGTCGGATGCCTCGAACATTGAAATCATTGGCAGCGTGCTCGGATGCCTACTCCCTTGTCGCCAGTGCCTAAGAAATCATTGCCATGGCTACAACCAAGAAAGCCTGTTGCCTGGGGATGACCAGTTGGACGAAGGGCAAAGAGTGGTACCAGGTATTCTTGGCGAATTCAGTGCCAGATCAATCCACGACACAGAGCGGCGTACTTGCATCTTCATTCCACTACATGATGCCGAAAGTGATAAGTGGACAGAGAAACTGGTAACAACTTTGAGGTCTAAATATGAGTAAAGCATAGGAGTCACAAAGTCAAGACTTTGGAAGCTTTGGAAGGCTACTTGGATGGAAATGTCGGGCATAGAGTATCATAAGATTGAGTACATTACACCATTGGCTCTTTCATATGGCCAAGGATGACATAAATAATAATAAACCTTGTATTAAATTTCTGGTTTACAGTGGATGGATTCTCCAGCTCTTTGGCAGCCAGAAGGACAGTTCGAGATTATGTTGTGGACAACCAGGGAAGTGGGTTGGCTGCTAATGCATTTCTAACAGAAGTTGCTATCATATTTGATGGCAATAACAACCATGTAGCTACTGTCAAGTTTGATGCCAATGAGCATGAAGCAACTGTGAAGTTTGATGCCAAAAAGAATCATGTTTTCCAAGTGCTCACTTTTAGAGGTAATGGTATCTGCTTCCGAACCTTATCATTCACAATTACAATTACAAATTGATGAGCAAAAAATTGCTGTATCAACTTTTGCATTTCTAAAAAGAAACCAAAAACTGATATGCTCTACAACAACATAACACAAAAAGCAACTATGAAGATCAAGAGAATGTCTATGCTAATTCCATAGAAGTACCAATAGGATAAGCGGAAAAAGATGGATGTACACGTTCAAAATATGTATTACTTGATGTAGATTTACTCTCCAGAAAACTTGAAACAGAAGATGAACTATGAGACACCATTGACCACCGTCCATCTACTAATTTCTACTATAACCTTAAGTTCCTTGTTTCTTACCAATAACCAATACCTCTCAAGATTCATTGAAGGCTTCTAAGTATCACAAATACAAACCTGAACAATCTAAATACAAAATTATGTCCAGTCATAGTATTGATGAGCCGAGAAAGATCTCAATGAAAAAGAGTAGATGTTTAGCATTATTTAATTTAAGATCAAATACCATTTAAACGTAGCTACAGTATAGAAGAATGGAAAGTGAAAGTAAAACAAGCTTCTAACCAAACCAATACAACATGAAAGTGCCTTTTTTTTTTTAGTTTTAACTTTTATACGATTATGGTATTTCATGGCAAAATATATTTTAATTTTTATATAGTTGTAAGGTGTCATAGCTAAAATGGTTAGGCTATTGCAATAAAGGATTTCAGATCTGCCAAAATTTTAGCAAAAAGGTGAGACAATGGTTTAACAAAATGGGGACACCTACATTTTATCATGACCGCAAAGAATCTAACCATCAACCATACCCCACAAATTTTAATAAACTAAAACAATAAAAGATAATCAGATGCAGAAAGAGGAAAAGATCTAGAAAGTCTGAAAAAAGAGGAAATCAAAAGACAAATTGAAAGGAAAGTCTGCTAAATAATCAAATATATCTCCAGGATCTAAATATGTGCAGCAATACTTTCGCATTGGGACAATTATTATGATGTGACAAAACCAATGAAATCTCACCTCTCCTTTGGCTATCTTTTGATTGCAGTTTTACAAGTTGCATGAGAACCATTGGATTTTTCAATGGCAGATTCATTGAGACCCTCCACAAGCTTGTATGCATTGGTTGGAGCATGCTTATGTCTGCAACTACAGTGCTATCTTTAAATTGACGTCTCAACTAACATCAAAGCTGGTAATATGTTTATTATAGAAAACCATAAAATATTACAAGGAAGAGAAGCGGCCAACTTATTCTGTCCTAAATATTACAGTTTACATTATTCCATTTATTTAGATAATTTTATTCCTTCGTTGGCAGCCCTGTCCTCCTCCATTACTCGACTCTGCTCA
This sequence comes from Larix kaempferi, assembly GCA_027924585.1. NCBI lineage: Eukaryota > Viridiplantae > Streptophyta > Pinopsida > Pinales > Pinaceae > Larix > Larix kaempferi. The sequence goes on from BSBM01000001.1 coordinate 13,183,672, forward strand.
GTGGACCCTATCATGGATTCTGTCATGTAATATTACAAGGAAGAGGAGAGGCCATCTTATTCCGTCCTAAATATTACAGTTTACATTATTCCATTTATTTATAGAATTTTATTCCTTTGTTCGCAGTCCTGCTCTCTTCCATTGCTCAACTGGGCTCAATGGACCCTGTCATGGAAACCATATGGACTTACCTATCAATCCAAAACAAGAAGAAAACAAGAAAGAAATCATAATTTAGAATATTGATAAAACCAGAGAGATGAGGGGAAATAATAAGTACGCGTCACAGCTCATGGAAGTGCTGATGGTAAAGCCGACATTGACGCCATAGAGAGAACAATTTTCATATTTTAACAATATAGCATGTTTATATTTAATATGATCCATTTAAGTTTTGAAAATTTATATTTCATACTCGACTTTAATATGAACTAGGTCATTATATCAGTTGCATGAATTTACATACAAAATGCATACAAAAGGAACTGCGTCCATTAGGAAACTAAACATCCACCATATACTATGTGATGACATATGAGGGATAAACCTCAGATTTAATAAAAAAAAAAAAAAAAAAACAAGTAATAAAGATTGCAGACAACGTTTGAAAAGATAATGACAGGAATATCAAGCTCAAAACAATTGAAAAATCAAATTGGAGTGAGATATGTAAAACTAGAGACAACACTATACTATATCTACAAGTTGATTTCTGTGGGAGAGCAGAAATATAGTATTTCCATAAAATAAATTGAAGACCTTCAGGATTAGGTTACTATGCTTGTTGGGCGGGATAGCAGGGTGTTTCTCATGCCTTAGAAAAGCTTTCACTAACCATATCCTATCTATATAAAGAAAAACGAAGGTTCGCCCACAAGGGTATGCTTAAGCGCTCTGCCAGAGGGAAGTGACAGTAAGGGAAGTCCTAGGCTTAAGACTTACACAATGGCATTCTGGAGTTGACAGTCCCCAACCAGAAGAAGACCCTCAAAATATTTCTTGATCTTCGCCTTCAAGATCATCAAGCCCCTCCACGTCATATATTGTGCCAAATTGGCCTGGGTACTTGACTCCCTCGAACTGCCTGGCCATGACCATCTTGGCAATAAAAATCTGTTCCAGATATTTTAGGGTTTGGAAGGATAAAAATACAAATCCTGAAATCCTTACCTATATTGTTGATTAATCAATTCATGAGCTCTGGCGTTCGTGGGCAATGCTTTTGAGCTCCTCAATTTTTCTTGCGAGTTTCTTCTTTGCAGATTCCCTTGAACCAGTACCTGCAAAATTTAGGGCATTGACATTAACTGGTAGGGTTTGATAATATATGCAAACCCTATAGAATATCCAAAGAAACTAATGTGAAGATCCAAAAAAGAAATAGAATGAAAAGAATTATATAGATTTAATGTATATTAGAAAGAAACTGTTATACAATGCCTCTCAAACACACATAAAACCCTTCCCTTTGGGCCAAAACCATAATTTTGACACCAATTAGAGCTCTTATCACATTGTCCAGACTTGACAATGAATTTGTCTAATCTTCTTCTTCTCTGAATGTTTCTTTTCCCCAATTTTCTTTCCCTCCATTTTTATTTTATTTCCCTCCATCCTAGTTTTTAAAATTGGTTAATATAATAATATAACATATTATAAATATATTAAAAACATATTATATAATATATATATATATTCCTAAAGCGGCGGTGGTTAATATATTAAAAACATATTATATACTATAATACTTTAGGATTATATATATTATATAATATGTTTTTAATATATTTATAATATATTATATTATAATATTAACCAATTTTAGAATCTCAAATTAAGATGGAGGGAAAGAAAATAAGGGAAAATAATTAATACATAAATCTAAGTAGAAACCTCTTCATTTTCTAACGATAAGGAGATCGAGGGTTGACATTGTGGGTTAACAACTATATTTTTAAGGACATAGGGGTCACATCATATTGAGATGGTTGGTCACTCAAGTAATCATTTTTTCATGAGGAGAATAGTTTCAATGGTAGAATACAGGTCTAAAAAGACATAGGTTAAGGGTTCAAATCCCTTTCTCTTTATCAACATTTCATATGTTTGGTAGAGGTAGCAATCAAAGTTCAATATTTAAAAGGATTAGAAAGGTTCTTGTAGGTTTTCCTCAAGTAGTACCTTAATGACTGTATTGACTTGTCAAACTTAGGGAGAGCATATAGAGAAAATGTAACACCATAGACCATTTCTCATTATGCTAATATCCCCGGTTATCTAATTGCGATGTCAATTAAGTAAGTAACTTTGTAAGGCATACCACCATAGAAAATTTAGCTCATATGATTTCAATACGAAGAGAGATAATAAATCCAACCAAGAATATATCAAGAAATAATTGTTTTAATACATATGATAGATCTATTTGTAAGGCAAGAAACAATAACGAGTTCATGTCATGCTAGTAGCTAGAAGTAACATAAAGAGAAAATATATCTTGTAGAATCATGAGAGAGTCTATCGAGATAGACTTTTGTGGAGTTATTTTCTCCTTATGGCACTATCCTTAGTTATTGGCATGCAACCTTGAATGATATGATCACCAATGAATTCCTAATAAAAAACTTTATTAGTGATTCTTATCATCCAATAAACAACAACACAATGGGCGCCAAAATAAGATGTCGAAGCATGGGTTTATTAAGATTTGTGCTGTTGACAAGGAAGAATTAAATGAGCATATACCATCACTACTATGGGAATACCAAACTAACATTAAGAATCTCACCAAGCATACTTATTTAAATTTGGTGTATGACAAAGAGGTAGTGATACCTACAAAATTCCAATTCTTGAGCTTTCTCATAGCGGATGCAACTTGTGTGTCAAATGATGAATCTCTACCAAAATGACTATAAGAACTACTAGAATTAGAAAACAACAAATCTTTGGCTCAAATACAACAAAAAATGAGGACGAACATAATGGTACCTAGGGTTGTTGATTTTAAAGAAGTGATTGCCCATTTTGTTAAAGATGGAGATCATCATATGGGGCACTTAAGTTCACGCTCGTTGTCACAACAGAAATCCCAACAGGGTGAAATGTGACATTTTCGGCAGATGAATACTCAACACCTCCCATTTAGGGTAGTGTTGGAACTCCCCCCACAACCAATCAAATAATTGTCTAAAATTGCAGCTTTCTTGCCCCCATGAAATCAAAACCCCCACATATTTCGTCTTTCTTCGATTCTCATCAGTTCAAACCCCATAGAAATTTTCTTGTGCCCACTTCCAGGCTCCATGACTTCAAATACCATTGGATTTCAAAGCTCAAGAGCCTCCCAAGGCCGACAACACTCAAATATCCAAACTCCAAAACATGTTTCCCCAAGGTTTAAAAAATATAACCTTTAACGAATGACTATAAAATAATTTTCCCGACTTCCAATCCATATACAAAGAATTTTGGTGGAGAAGGGGGAAACATAGCTTAAAACCCTAAATCAAATATCCAAATCTCAAAACTATGCATTTAGTTTCAATAAATTTTCAAGTTTTCATGCCATAACCCACAAAATCTTCTCCATAACCTATGCAATTATTTTTATGGATCATCACATGCACACAATTTTCACATACTCAAACCCCAAAATCCCAAATTACAACTATTCAGAGCCTCCCTACCAAATCCCTACCCGAACTGTTAGAGATGCATACGGAAATCAAAAACCCTAGTAGATGACAATAGCAGGTAGTCTTTTTAGGATTTATAACTGCCTAAAGCAATACTAAGCCATTATAAAGCACACAAATTTTCAGCCTTAGCATGGCTCAAGAAGTCATAAGACAATTTCCTTCAATTTTGGCTGAATTCGATAGCTCAAACTCTTGATGTTGATAGAAATTTGGTTAAGGATGAGATTTGAACTCTATTGTACCAATGTTTAGCATTCAAAAGGAAATTTGGTTTAGCATTCAAAAGGAAGCTCGAAGTCGAGTAGGGTGAGATTAAGCTAGGAAATGAATAGTACATGTATGGAAATTGCTAATTCAACATTTGCATCTGGTGTTGGAATTGCGCTCGACTCTCATGATGCGCATCTAGATGCTTCAAACCCTCTTCACGCCCTACGCATCACACAATTTGCATGGTGCCCTCTTTTCTTGAAAGAAATATGAAATTGAGCAATCTATGTTGTGGAACGGCAAGAACATAAGAAAACCCCAGAGAAAATTTAGACTTTTCATTGGTGAGAAAATCAAGCCATGGGAAAAATATTGGCGCCAATGGATCCAAATCTCTATGTAGTAGAGTAGATCGAGCCATATTGTTATGGGTTTCACGACCATCATAAAACAAATTGGTGTCAATGGAACCAAATATTTGTGTAGTGGAGTAGAACGGACCATATTGTTATAGGTTTCACGGCCATAATCAAACCATCGTGCGGTCACATACTCTGGAATCGTGGCGAGCGACCAAATTATTGGGGTTTCCAATACAACTTGAACACGTGTCTTAAATTTTTTTAATGTTTTTTCTTTTTATTTACAATATTATATCATAAATGTGTTTTAATAACATAAACTTTGGTTTGAATTTATATATTAATGTTTTGTTTATATATGAATTTTTATATTTATATATTAATGTTTTTGTTTTTATATTTACAATATTATATCATAAATTTATTTTATAACATTGACTTTGGTTTTAATTTATATTTTTGAATTTATATATTAATGTTTTGTTTATATATGAATTTTTATATTTATATATTAATGTTTTATATGTTAATGGTGATAGTTCATTTTCTTAAGAAATAAAATAAAATCATGTACATGACACAAAATACATGAACTTGTCGAAACTTTAACTGACTACCGAGATGGTCAAACAATGATGCTTTTGTTCAAACCAAATATGAACACAACTAATACAACAAGCTCAACGGAGTGACACTAACTTCAGGACATGAAAATTCCAAAAGGGAGAGACGACAAATATCTAAGACTCAACTCAAACACATGTAGAAGAACTCATTTATCACTTGATAAACTATATACAAGACATGATGTATTATCTAGATATCAACTCACCACACCCAAGGCACTAGTTAGTAGGGAAACTCCTAAATGAGCATCTCAATGATTCTCCTATCATCTAACACAATAGGTATCAGGATGGCCTCAAAGAAATGATCCCTTAGAAGACATGTATTGAGAAATAATCCAAGTTGCATACTATTAATGTTACAATTTACTAAAGTTTAACACTGCAGATGGATTTGGAGACCCCCTAGAAAGGGGGTCTCCAAATCCATCTGCAGTGTTAAAATTTAGTAAATTTAGGGGGTCTCTAAATCCATCTGTAGTGTTAAAATTTAGTAAATTTTACAAATTCATTATCAAAATTATAATTTTTCATTGTTGGAATGACACAACTAAAAATGACTACATAAATGACCAATTGTTATGTGGTCATTTTTAGTTTAGTTCTTATCTCGTGACCAAATTGGTCATTTATCTTGGTCATTTTTAGTTTAGTTCTTATCCCGTGACCAAATTGGTCATTTATCTTGGTCATTTTTAGTCAGTTCACTTGAAATTTCTCAATTTTGGTCATTTATCCCTTGAAAAAGCTGTGGTGACCAAATTTTTTGGTCGCCTGGTCACTTATATCTCATTTTGTACTAGTGTTATCAAATTTATCAGCCGCTAGATCAATCCGCAAAAGCTTCAGTATGGATGCTCATGAAACAATTCTTGGCTCATTGAACGTATTCTAATTTCGAAGATTCAACTTTGATCTGATATGGGACTGCTATGAAAGCTCTCTAAAAATCGTGATGCCATGTTCAACACTTGGGCTGATCAGAAAATACATCTGATATGCAAAAATAGCTATCTATTTGTCATTTATATAAAGATCTGTTCTCGTACTGTACAACATCATCCTCTCAATGGAAGCATCATTATTGCAGAAGATATAGTATGGACCACCAGTGTGAATATAGATATATTCACAGTTAATCCATGAAGTTTAGCTCAAGTCATTTGTGGGAATATTTTCTCTAATTCAAGGGGTGTCCATCTCCGCTTATAAACAGATGATTCTGCCATCCAACATTGAGACTAGCCTTGACCTAGACTCAATTTAGTATGAAGAAGATAATTCTTCCATCCAACATTAAGACTAGCCTCAACTTGAGCATCATTATTGCAGAAGATATAGGATGGACCACCAGTGTGAATACATATATCTTCACGGTCAATCCATGAGGTTTAGCTCCATTTATTCCCTTAGCTCCATTTGTGGGAATATTTTCACTACTTCAAGGGATGTCCATCTAGGTTATAAACAGATGAGTATGCCATCCAACATTGAGACTAGCCTTGACCTAGACTCAATTTAGCACGAAGAAGATGATTCTGCCATCCAACATTAAGACTAGCCTCGACCTGAGCATCATTATTGCAGAAGATATAGGATGGACTACCAGTGTGAATACAGATATCTTCACAGTCAATCCATGAGGTTTAGCTCAAGTCATTTGTGGGAATATGTTGGAACATACCTACACAACAGCATAGCACTAAGAAAATACAAATGATAAATACAAGGGAAACACTATCATTTACACTCAGTCGAGTTACAACTTTCTAGGGGTAATATTAGTATATTTGCACAAAAGGTCAGATTATTGAGCAAATACCCTGCACATGGTAGATTGTGACATACATATGGAAAAAAGACACAATATATGGAAGGAACCTACTGAGAACTCACCAGTTGACCTCTCCAAATCACCAGAAATCATATGACATAAGGATTCTTGCTTCAGGTCTAAGAGCACACAAACTATATCTAGCAATAGTATTATGAATAAACCTAATATGAAGCAAAAGTTATTTTAGGCTACTGTATAGTGTATACCTTGTTGTTGAAAGCATGCACACTCCTTTATGATCTATTCTCGATCCAACACACATTTCATCTGATTTTTTGCAATCTTTTGAGCAGGACAAGAAGTCTTCTCTTGGAATAGAGGTACGTTCTGCGAGAAAATTCCAGATAAATTGGGACATATCATCAACATAATTAGGATATGAAGACGAAGGGTCTCCCATGATAACACCAACATAGTGATTTGCGCAAACTTGGGTAGGTGTGATCAACTCTTTGACCAATCTACAAGATAGCCCTAGTTTACAAGACAACAAGCATCCTAATAGCTATTCAACAAGCGATTCGTTCACATTAATTGATTGCAGAATTGTATTGCTTCCTGATCCATTGTTTGCCAGAATATACAGGCTCCATGAAACCAGAGAAGCAGCTGCTGCAATTGATGAAGAGTTGACATTTGATGCACATGCAGAGAAAGAAAATGAGAATAGCGTTGATGATCAAAACTTCCAATTGAACAAATACTTTGTCCAGGAAAACTATAAATGAGCTAAAATATGGGCTTCTGCCTGCCAAGGAAAGAAGGTAAATTGAGACCATACGTGAGTCATCCAAATGAATGATAAAAACTGTTTTTGAAGGTTGTGTTGAATTCTTCCAACACAGTTCCTAGAGTTGAAGGGTATTGCAAAGATTAAAAGAACCTTTTAGTTAAAATAAAAGCATCCAAAATTTCTAGGATTTTGGAATTTGAAGGAACCATGGATGCATAAAATTTAAAATGAAAGGAACCTTGTTTAGGAAGGACATTAACGATGGAAGTGGTATCCTTGGATTAGAAGTGCTAGCTCTTTCAACTTTAATAACTTCATATCCAAATGATGTAGCAGCCCTTTCAAAAGCTTTTGCAATAGCTTGTGTGCTATCAGAGTCCTACAACCAAAAGAAGAATATCCATGAGTAGACAACAACAACAATAAAGTTTGCAGGAAAGAAAGGTGTTCTCTATAATGAGGATCTGTCTCTATAGAATATGATGTTATATCAAAGAAACATAGATGAAACCTTTTGGATATTGTGTTTTGGATATAATTGAATAGCTAAGTAAATTAATCAAGATCCAAAGGTCAAAAGACTCAAACAAATACATATGCATTGAATCTAGTGGAGGGCCTATTTTAAACATAGTTACTGACCAGGCTTGGAAAAAATTTGCTAAGACAAAAGAGACAAGACTACGACTCGACTTAGGAAAATTTTGATAGAAACTCAGCAAGTACAAAATTATTAAAAAATATTTATGCATGTTTTTCTGCGTTTTTTTGCAAGTCAACAGGTCAAACACAATGACTTGGTCATAAATACTGTCAATGTTGAGTTGGTAAGCCAAACTCATCAACAGAGAGTTTGATTCAAAATTACATACTCGGACTCGGCTGGCCTGGGATTCGACAAGACTCAGTGACTCCAGAAAGTCTTGGCTAACCTGCTTGGGTTTTAGACTTTGTTTTGTTTCCATGGTGAAAACCCTCTTCACCAATGCTTCAGCCTTTGTTTCTATCAACAATGGCTTGTCCAATGAATTTTTTTGCATTAGACCATTTGTTTAGGGTGCTTGTTGTCTCATTATATGTATGTATTAACTGCAAACGGGTAACTTGCTGGAGACTACTCATATTGCGGGGAAGGTTCGTGGTATTTTTCTCCCAAATGATTCAGAGATGATTAATAACAATTTGCAAATGAGTCAATTGATGGGGCTCTTGGAAAGCTGTAGTTGGTTTGGTCCATTGGAATTAAGAGGGCAGCAATGCAGGTTGGGACTTAGCATGCCACCCCATTTGCAGCTGGAGGTTGTAGGATTTTTCTGTGGTGGAGATGCCTCACTTCCAAGCATGTCAATTGAGTAGGAACGACATTTTTGTTTAGGGGATTATGTGGGATGCAACGATTTGTGCCTGGAATGATTAGCACCATCTGGTTCAGGAGTATGGATTGGCTGCCTTTGATCACCTAGAAACTATGAAGTTGAGACTTGAGGACTCATCCCAAAGGCAGATACTTTCAAAATTAATATCGGGATGCCTAGGCCCTTCTAGAGGGACCAGAGATGGAGTTTTGGTCATCCTCTATTGCAGTATGATTCCTGACAACTCTATTTGGTATTTTACTATTTTATCATCGACATATGCTATCCCTGGTCCTTAATGCACAATAAGTGTCTTCTGACCCGGAGGAGAGAAGGGTTCATCAATGTCATAGTGTGTGCTTCATTATGTTTTTTTAAGTTGGGGTTATTTGCTTGGTCAGTGTTGTATCCAGGGATCCCATCCAAAGCCCATTTGGTCAAGAGTAGTCTTTCGAATGAATTGTGCCCTGTTTGTAGTTACTCAAAGATAGTGGAGTACATCTTCCTAGGATGGAGATATTTGCAGGATCAGTTTTCAGTCCTGTTTCAGGACTTGTTAGCAGGCTGTTTTTTTTGGTGATTGTGGGTCCCTGATTCATTCTGCCTTCACAGGGGTCTGGCACTCTTTGAGTATTTCAACCTTGTTCATTCTTTGGAAAATCAAGTTTAAATTTGTTTTTGAGCAAGAGGTTAGCTCACTGTTTACTTTTTGTACTATGTGGCGTGATGAGGTACACTATCAGCTCCTGGTACACTCTCAGAGAGTCAGATCAAGGATATGGTCTCATCAATTGATCTTATGGATGAGAATTGATATATTTTGGACATCTATTGATATATTTTGGACATTTATTGATATCTAGTAGTATATGGACATGGTTACTTTGAATATCAATGAAAAAAAAAATTAATTCAAAATATGTGTATATATTTATTTTTTTGTATTCGCCAATTTTTTCCCGATCTGTTTCAAAACTTTGACTCTTTGCCTCGCCAATTTATTGTCGTTTCCGATTATGGTAACACTGATACATATAGTTGATGTTACTATTATTCACTAAAATGTACAATTAGCAATTCAATAATATTGTTGTATCAGTCATGACCATTGAAATACATTTACTCTAGGAGAGCAGCCATTGGAACACATTTACTCCAGAAGAGCATTAGAATAGGATTGCAAGGGACTTAAAACACAAGATTATACTTGGCTGATGTGGATATAAGTATTGTTATTTATTTGTTGTTTCAGGTTGATCCTTTGCTTTAGCCTTTTGTTGGTCAAGTCTTGTTTTGAATTTTTTTATCGGATTCTTTGTCTTTTGTTGGCATGTAGTCACACTCTGGAGTCTGTATCAAAACATGCCAAACTCATTGATCATTTCCCTCATGAAACGACAACAATACAACTTCCTTCTTTTATTCTTTTACTGCATTTCCCTAAATTATTTTGCTAGCACATCAAGGACTAGCATGTTTTGTTAACAAGAAAGTATTTCTTTATCTCAATCATTTTCCCTCAATAGGTTAGAAATTGGAATATCTAATATTAAAGCAGGTAGTTCTTCCCAAAGAGTTGCAATGAGGGTAAAGTTCTATGAGAGTTGTGCAAATACCAATTAGGATAAATGAGAAAGCTTACACTTACAAAAAATACTTGACCAACAATTATAAATTTTAGCTAGAATTTTTTCAAGTATAATTCTTCTCTAAGAACTTGTGGATGATGACCCACCTGTTGAGTGTGTGCAAAGAATGTAGGAACTCCCTCCATCATAGCTTTGCCAACATAACCAACTTCCACTACCTATGCATAAGGAAGAAAATAATTAATGCAGTAGAATGCCAAAAAAGGCTCTCTTGAAATCAGTATGCATGAAAAAATTTTAATTTTTTTTTAAAAAATAACCATGTGGACAAAAAGATATGAACTATCCAAGCTTATAACTTCAATCAGCTAGAGATGACTACATTTCAGTTAAAAAAAAATTCATGTTAGTAGTAGTACCTGGTCAATCAATGCACTAATAAGGCCATTAACTGAATCTGCACTAGAGGTAAGTTCTACAAGAAATCGTCGACTGCCAAGATAACCCAATGCTTCCCCCATGACAACTAAAAAGACCAGCTACAGACGTGAAACATATGAACAATCAACAAATGTGAAACATGCCACACAAATTTATCAAACTAAGAATTGATAAATTGTAAGACTTTGCATATCATTGATAAACATCCACAGTAAGAAAAACTCTCAGCCCACCTCATAGGTCAATTTACAACAAGCTCATAATGTCAGGCAATCCATATTTTACAAACTTATCACTCAGAGGTCAAAAGAGTGAGTTTGATACATTTATTGATTAGGACAATCCAAAACAGAGATACTACATCTTTAAATGACACAAGAAGCTAAATTGTCCTTAGTAAGAATTGCCATAAGTTTAGCCTCAGTAAGAATTGCCATAAGCTAAACTTGGAATCATGCTTTATGTTGCTGCAAAGATGTTTTCTGTCAATGCAATCTTTGATGGAAGAAAGCTTATGAATATTGTATTTGGGATTGGACTTATTTGGCTCTCAGCTGGTGTTAAGAGTTTAAGAGGTGCCTTTTATTCTGTAGCAGGAATCAATGAAAAATTCATGCCGAAATAAAGACGAAATGTTGCTATATTGAAAAAGGAGTTGAGCCATGTCTTTTTCAAGGCTTTTACCCTGATGGCCTTCTCAGTTTTAAGGTTTGTGTAATTTTATCTTTACAGGAAATGACCTAGGAATAATGATCAAGTCCCTGGTCTTTCATATGTAATATATAGTTTTAAACTTTAATTTCTTGCACAACATTGGAAAATTTCTTTTATGAGATCCCTTTGTTCATGTTTTTTACAATTCTGGGTTGTTTACTAGTGTATTTAGGGCCCACTGTTGATTGATCCTTCTGATTGCATCATTGCAAAAACACCAGTTTTCCATGTGATGTTTCTACTCCTTAATGGGAAATTATCATAATTGCACAATTCAATTTATGACTAATTGTTGGTCCATTGAATATTGTACCATGATTGCATGTTTTGGTATCAAGAATTGTTTAGTTTCTACCAACAAAGATACAACTCAACTTCTATCAATGTGCAGACCTGTTAGAAAATGGTAGTTTCTTACAATGATTTTCATAATTGGTTTTGAGAATTCCATTAGCCTAATCTTGGACCAGTCCATGCATTTTAGACCTGCTTTGTAACTAATGAGAATTAGAATCAGTGGGATGTGTTGGTTGGAGGCGATGTGGCTAATGGCTAGGGACAAAGGTGCACAAGCTTTCCCCAACTAGCCACTACTACCAGTCCATTTTCTCCTCTATATGAGGACATACCTTTTCCTGAGAATTGCCATTGCACATTACCCCTATATGAGATGATAAGGAAGTTCTGCTTCTACTTGCACAAAATGATCCATAAAAAATATAATTAGTTTTACTATTCTACATGGAGATTTGATGCATCTATCCATTTTAGATGTTGTTACTTTTAGCAGCCTTATGCTCCCTACACTCTTATGCTTTGATAGATTATCACCATGAGAAGTAATTGTTAATTTAAAGCAGCTAAGGTCTCCACCATGTCTGGTAAAATCAAACACGTGAAAGAGTTTAGGTACAATACTATTTTGAGAGTGAAGTGTGGAGCTATCAAATATTATGCCCACTATGCAAATTGAAAGATGTGGAGTTTGAAATGGCATAGAATGTGAAGTGTGTGGAGCTGCAGAGAGTCTGAATTCATATTGAGTATGAAGCTTCTACACCACAAAATGTGAAGCAGTGAAGCTACTGTGTAAACGCTGTGTAAGTGCAAGTGTGAAGTTTCCAAGCTACCACAAAGTTTTTGAGATCCTGAATTGTGAAGTTGTGTTCCAAGGTGCACAATCTTGGTTACAAAGAGTGTAAGGTAGGTGATTGTGAGCCTTTGGTGACAGTTATGATGGTCGAGTTTAATTTTCTTTTGAGGTGACTTGTGCAATAGACCCTAACAATAATGAGTGTAAATGCAACTTTCAACTTTTTGTTAGCACTATGAAGGTTTGTTTGTTACTATCATATCTTCAGGTAGGTACATTTAGCAGCTATTAATGAAAATATGGACTCTATATAAAAGATATAGTTTTGTAACGGTTATGTAAGCTCTGACAGCAGAATCTGAATTGTAGATAAAAATAATTTTTAAAGCAAAGAATATTTCAAACCAAAGAAAAAAATACACGATCATAATGCAAATTCAATGGTTGTTGAAGTCTTGACATTTAACATGGAAAAATCTGGCAAATATTTAAAGAAATTTTGATAGTTAACATATTATTTTTTGGAAAAGGTATTTTAGCCAATGGAAACAAATAGACAATAAGATGTTCTTTGACATAGAGTTCCTATGTGAACTACATTGATTATGTGACATATGGTGACAAAGAGTTCTAAACTCCTAATAAAAGATGAAAAACATAGATATTAACCTACAATTTAATTTAACCAAAGAAAATGCAAGTGATATAAGACAAATTGATCAACACACAGAAAATGTCAATGATTCTATATTGTTTCCAGACTCTATACCCGATCAGGAAAACGACTTTTAAAATGGAATTTGACTAGCAAGTGACTCAACCAAACAAGTAGGAAGTAACTCAACCAAACATCATGGCATCATTGCAAACATGTGCAGATATATCGAGACTGGGGAACTTGGACCTTGATCACCTATGCGGTTTTGGCTATCACAGATCCCTGTTGATACAAATTCCTCACTAGACATATGACTAAAAATGGACAAAAACTCAGATTGTCCCAGAAATGCTGAAAGTCTGTCTGTCTCGATGCAATATACAAATCTAGAGATCATTACATATTTTTTTTTATCTATGGTTGAGCAGGTTCATTCTATTGGCCAGTCCTCCAACAAATGATCACAAATCAAATCCCACGAAACCAGTTCACTTGCACAAACAACACAAGCCCTAGCTCTAGAGAGTGAAACTGATGTGCATAGTGTTAACAAAAAAGGCCTGCATCACCTTAGCATTTGTGGCTTGCAGTAGTTTCCATTTCATATCAATCCAATAATAAATACCAGATTAATACCAAAACTAGGAATCATCAGAATTAAACCAATGCGCAAAACAAGTATAAAGACATGGATCGAGATCCGTGAAACATAGAAACATTATGGGAGGCAATAGCAATTGCCGACAAGATGTCAAGATTTTGAAACTCATGAAAAAATTTATTGAATTCAACAAAATCTGATACAACACCACAAGAGAACATGGAGCTCTCGATCTCGGTCTAATTACACTACTCAACAATGGATCGAACAAAAGATACAAGGACAAAAGAGACCCCTTGAGACTTAGAACAAATTCACAGGCTCAAATCCCATTGATACCTGGATCATTGATTGGATGATACTTGTGCAAAAACAACTTGTGTTACATATAAAGACCCAGCACAACATGTGCACTTGTATGCATTGGGTTCGATTATGTCCCCACTTCATTTTATAATTGCTATTATAGGTATTTTCATACACACACAACACTTCAATTAAACAATTAAATAATCACAAACACAACTTCTATGATAGTCCAACGTATTCATGCAGAGCCATGATTAAATCAAATTATTATACATTGAGATCTTCAATCACACCCAACAACCCAAAATATAGGGGAGATTAGTTAATTCCTTCATAGTTCATTAGCCCTTATAAGCCCTAGGGACATGGGATGGGATGGAATAGGCTTCAGACTAGAGAATCTTTATCCCAGAACCCTGCCAAGAAGACCCCAGTTGCCATCGCACCTGCTCTGAATAACCCCCCCTTAGCTAGATTATTACTAATGTAATCATAAAAAGCGAGTTTCTCGGGAATTTTTTACCAGGCTTCCGATAGGCTCAAGGTAAATAGTAATTCAGAAAGTAAAAAGCAATGTTCAGCCCACGCACCCAAACAAGAAAGCGCTTGATTCAATTCCTAATTCCCTGCGGCTTGAGCCTGGGTGTCAAAACAAAGTAAAGGGGCTACCTAAAGCTTGATCGAGTTGCACAACTTGTTCATGCAATTTTATCACAAGACTTCAAATCATTCAAACCAACGGTTGAACACCAGGTCAAGGGTAAACCACGCTAGTGCCGGTAAAGAACGATCTGCCAATAAACAACCTCCTACGTGTTGTTAATTGTGTAGTGGTAGAGCATTCATAGTATCATTGGTTAGCGGACTGGCTTAGATAGCTTGGCTGGGATGTCTTGTCTGGATTCGATGTCAGAAGCCTACTCCACTGGAGGAAGAACTAGCTTGGCTATTTCTTTTTTTTAGATTAAAACCAACACATCAATAGATTAACACAGATGGAATAACACTTGATACTTGGAGACAAAACACATTGATTTCATTAATTTGATATGTGTAAATGATTCCTACAACTCAAGAATCCTTCTATCTCTCGCTGCTTGCCTTGATTTTACATAGTTTTTTGGGCGCTTCTATGGCCTTGATAGCCATCTTGATTATTCTGTGCCAGGGCCATAATTATGTGGAGGTTTGCTTGGCATGTGGAGGACCATATATGGAGGACCTTCTCAATTATGGCCCTGACCACCTTCTATGACCCCAATATGGTCCTGCATTTTACTGATCCCTAATGAAAAGGGATTTGATTTTTACTGTGGGAAAGGAAATAACGGTGATAAAAATTAGGGCTACAAAGAGAATCATGAGGCATACCTGTATGATTAACCTTGTTGGATTAACGTAGCCACCATAGCCATCACGTCTGACCACTTCCTCAAATGTAACAGTTGCATCTCCGGGCACGACATACAAAGTTCAAAGCACCCATATGCATATAGTTCATACCTCTGATGAGTGGAACTTCTTTTGTTAGGTTTTTGTTCAAAATGCAGAGCCTCTGCAACAAGATGGTTCCATTCGCGGGAAACTCTAGATTTGGAAAATGAAAATGAAGTTTTTTTCTATATACTTTTTTATTTTTTTTTAAGAGGGTTCCATTAGGTTTGGAAAATGAAAATGATTTTTTTTCTATATATATATATTAGGAGGGTTCCATTAGCGGGAAAATCTAGATTTGGAAATGAAAATGAATTTTTTTCATATATATATATATATATATATATATATATATATTAATAAATTACCAAAGTCACTCAATTCAAATATAGAGAAATATATTATTTATTTTTTATAAAATAAAATAAATAGGCTAGTCAACCTATGAATTATGGTAGCTTTTGCACTTTTCTAAATAATATTGAATCAAATCTTAGAACTCTTTCCATTATCTTTGTCTTTGTGACGAATTCTTTATAGATTTGAAATGTTGATGAATTAAATAGCTATTATTGATAATATAAAAGTATTTCATTCTTAGAATTCACACCATATATATCTTAAAACCAAAATTACAACATTGTTAGCAAATTAGTATTGTAATTTTATAAACATGTCTTATGCAACTTTTAGTCAATCACACCAATGTTGAGTCCATGTTGGAAGTATGGCCTCTTGCTTAATAAGATTTGTGAGGCCATTTCACAAATATTATATACCCCTTGCATAATGTAAGGTCTTCTCATTGTATGCATATAAAGTTAATAATAACCTTTATGCAATGGCAAGTAATGATAAATTGTTTCATATGAGAGATGTGGATAGGAATTCCTAAACATTTGTTCTATGAGAGATATTGTCACCATTTTGAGTGCAAGATCAAGGATAGTTATTGGTGGAGATAGGATATCAACATTTTTACACCAAATTATAAGAAAAGAACTACAATTTTTGGAAGTTTTTTCACACAGCATGCCCATAGCTTTGGGGTTACACCACATAATTGAATTTTCTTGCTTAGGTTATAGCTATAATGGGGATTTATTATACGGAAGTAAACCAACACTTATGTGTATAATCATCCCTATCTAGCATTACATTTTGGTAGGGTAAACCAAAAAGTGATTCTAGTCATAGTTTAATGAACCAACGTCCTATTAGCATGAACACACAAAACTCACTTTTACTTTATATAATTCTAGTAATCAATTTGAAATGTAATAATCTAATACAATAACTTTGCATTTATTTGTCCTATAAATAGTGGAAAAGCAATAAATTTTACCTATTTCATCGTCATTTCTTTGTGATCAATCATTAAAAATAGTTTACCATATTATCTTTAATTTGATTGTTTTTGTTGGGATGCCAATACATGAAGGGCATTGAAGATTTCCTGTGCATTTTTTCGTATTTATAAAATCAAAAATAATTATCTACTTAACTAGGTTCACTTTTCTAGATGTGGGATTAGATTTGGATGATTGAAATAAATTCCTACATTACAAGTACTTGACAAGGATCCAACATTGTAAATTGGCATAGTGTTTTATGATGGTGTTTTAGAGTTCCCTCCAAATAATATCGTTAGAATTTTAGAGAATTTATAGTGATTAATGCTTTATATGAAACTCTTAATAAGCCAAATCTACATACCAAAAATCAAACATGCAAAGGGACTTAGGTCTAAAGACCCACCCTTAAGATTAATTAATTTAGAAGCGAACTGGCATTCCAACAAGCACAAAGGACATGAAAATATATTTCACTTACGCGAGGGAGAACTAATGTCATATAGCATATTTGATCCTCAAACCTGCAAATGGATACATTTGGTACAGGGTTTTAAATCCCATTTAATCGGGTTTGAGCATGAAGGTGGGATATATCCCACATAAGGGATGGCGATGATCAAGGGAAAATATGACATTTACAATTCTTGCTCTCGGAAAGGTGATTGGCATCTTCAATAGGCACACAAGGGTCTTGTGGTTAGTGGTAAGATTGACCTCTCCTTTCAGTTTACCCTCATGTGTTTTGAATTCGCCTTGCTTGGAATTAGTGTTTATGTTTCTAGGCACTTTTGTGTATCTTGGGTCAAAGGCAATTTGTTAAATTGTGTTGAAATTCACAATATGAACGACTAATTCACATTAATCGTTGTTAGCTAGTCATATTTATATTTCCGTGACTAAAATAGTCATTTATGTTAGTCATTTTTATTTTAGTCACTTTTTATCTAGTCATATATTTTATCTCGTGACTAAATTAGTCATTTTTTGTTGGATTCTTTAAAATTTCTCAATTTTAGTCGTTTATCCCTTGAAAAAACTATGGTGACTAACTTTTTTAGTCGCGTAGTCACTTATCTCTCATTTTGTACTAGTGTACACTTGAGATCCACTTTCTCATTTGAAAGATCACTCGAAAGTTCGAACAAAGAGGATATTCGTGGCTCGAAACAATGTTCAAAATCAAATCTAGACTATTACACTTAAGATCCACTTTCTCATTTGCAAGATCACTCAAAAGTGCAAGCAAAGATGATACTTGTGGCTCAAAAATATGCTTCAAAACAAATATACATCTAATAAATTGAAAAATGCAATCCAAATTTCCTTCCTAATCAAAGTTCTATTTGGCACAATTTATAAAAAGAATTTGCAAGCAAACAATCACACATTGCCAAATACTAGTTTTTTATTCAAAAACAAATGTGCTTAAAAATTCGCGAGGGAAGAACAAATTCTTGCTAATGCCAAAGAAAATGGTGATTGAAACACCAACTCATCAAATCAATACTGTTTAAGCATCAATTTAGGGATTCTACCAAAGAAAAAACACCTAATCACCAGGGTACTTAAGTATACTTAAGTATAGTATTATAGGTGATTATTTTGGAGTGAAATATATATATATATATATATATATATATATATATAGATGTAGATGTAGATATAGATATACATATAGATATAGATATATATTGGTAGGCGAATAATAAATATGAAACATACAATTTAATACTGAAAATTGTAAAATTTGGCGAATAATATGATAAAAAAACATATTTTTATGTAAATATAGGCGATATTAGAGACTGAAAATGACCAAATAGCGAATTTATTTTTTGAAAAAATCTCCCAAAAATAGCCAATTGGCGAAATTTCGCCCCTAAAATTTTCCTTGCTAATCACTAAGCATTTTACTTGGATTTTGAGTGCCCCAAATTCAAAATAACTAGACCTAAGAGTTCAAATTCCTTCAAACATGCTCTAATTTCTTTCTAACTATAATTTAATAAGTTTTATAGGACTTCCTACTTAATAATATCAACCAATTACAGGCTGAGAGCTTATCAACAAGAAATAGCCTACAATGGTTGCCCCTTGGGGGAATGACCACATATAAGCAAAAAGTCACTAAGGTTTTAATTCAAAATGCTAAATCAATCAAATAGAATGTTCATTCATGTCCTAAAGGTCATTCCCTAGATTTTCAATCCAAGGAAAAAGATCACAATTGAAACAAAAAAAACAAAATCTAAGTCAAATAGTCACATACAGGAGGTATCGCTCTGATTTCACAAGCAACAAGCAAAAAAACATGGGACTTTAGCCCCATTAACATTGAGTAAGGAGTGAAAAATATTAATTTTATCTATATGGATAACTAGGGAGGGGAGACAATTCTAAATCATGAACAAAAGCAGATCTAAGAGTGAAAAATGAAAAATATTTGACCATCAGACATGGTATAGTGATTCCAAATGAAACCAAAAGCTCCCTAATCACTCCTAGAAGGCTTTTAACTTGACTTGAAGGAAAATTAGATAACAATCACATGTGCAAGATCACCAGCAAGTTTAGAGAGGAAATGTTAGCAATCAAGTCCCTCCAACCAACAGAATCGGTATAATATCTACAACAGAGCTAGATAGACAGGATAAGATCCTTCTCCTTTACCAAGGGGTTGGTGAATCCCCTTGTCAGCAATATAATATGATTAAAAACAATTATCCATGGCTAGATCTATGATTTTTTCAAGGGTTTGAGTTAGGGTTGGAGAAAGGAGAATACCTCTTGAAGTTTGCATGTTTGGAGAATATTCTTGGAGATGCCTTTTGCTTGGTTTTTTCTCTTCAATGCTCCTCTTAGTACCTACAAAACTAGAACACAAGATGTTTTCTCCATTTTGCAAACAAAATTCCGTATGATACTTAAACAAAAAAATATATCTAGCAGTATACAAATTGATAAACAACATCATTTGGGGACAATTGAATCAATTCATATCCATTCAAAGAAAATTAGAGTTTCCAACCTCATAATGAGATGCTTCCTCCTCCTTCACTCTAGGTTCTCTCATTTTCCCTTCAAGCATTGGGTCACCAAAAGTGTGAAGCAAAAGAGTCTCTCTAACCAATTCACTATAGTAACTTTTATCTTCAATCAATCCTCCTATTATTCACCTCAAATGCCTCTTATCTAGCTTTAGTATTTGAATGATGAGAGGTAAATTTTCAATGTGGGATGAGAGTCCAATCTTAATTTCCTCCATTTATTCTCCATGTTCCACCTTAAGTTTGTGGAGACTTGGTATTAGCTTTTAATAGGCAATTCAATCACTGAAGTTGTCCCTTGTGGGATAAATGGGTCTTCATTCACACATTCCTTTCGGAAAGTAGTGGGTTGATTAAGAGATTATGTCTCTTTAGTGCTTCATCTATGTCTTCATGTTGTAGGAAAAAAAAAAATATATTTTTGGCCTACACTATTGAGGGTGTTAAATTGCGTGTTAAAAAAGACCTTGCAGGATCAATTTGGAGTCATCAATTTTGCTTTAGTAACACAATACTGGGCCTTGGTATAAACCTTTGAGGCTTTCACCCCTCAAGTGGGAAGGGCTACACACCTTTGTACTATTTTTCCCACAACATGACCCATCATTTTAGGAATCTGAAAGATATTTTTGTGAACAATGTATCTAGCTTCAACCATGTGGTTTTACTCTCATTTATTGACTAATGTAGATGGTGGCCTACGTTTTCCTAAGCCCATTTTTGCTGGACTCTAGGCATAAGTTTCTTGAAAAACTGTCATCTTGGAAGATTCAATGTGGGCAAATGACCCATTATTTTAGCAATCTAAAAGAGGTTTTTGTGAACAGTGTATCTAGCTTTAGTGTTGTGGTTTTACTTTGAATTATTGACCAATGTACATAATTTGGTGTGCATTTTCCTAAGCCTTTTTTTCTCTTGACTCTAAGCATAAGTTGTTTGAAAAAATGTCATCTTGGCAGATTCATTGTGGGAAAATGACCCATCATTTTCAAAATATGAAAGAGGTTTTTGTGAAAAATGTATATAGATTAAACTAAGTGGTTTTAATTTCAATATTGACCAATGTACAAACTATGGCATGCATTTCCTAAGCTCATTTTTTTTACTCTATGAATAATTTGTTTGAAAAATGTCCATCTTGGCAGATTCATTGTGGAAAAATGATCGATCATTTTAGGAATATGAAAGAGGTTTTTGTGAACAATGTATCTAGATCCAACCATGTAATTTTAATTTCAATTATTGACGAATGTGTAGATTGTGGCATGCATTTTCCCAAGCCAGTTTTTGCTTGACTCTGAGCATAAGTTGTTTGAAAAAATTCCATCTTGGAAGATTCATTGTGGGAAAATGACGCATCATTTTAGGAATGTGAAAGATTTTTTTGTTAACAATGTATTTAGCTTCATCCCTGTGGTTTTACTTTTAATTATTGACCAATGTACAAACCATGGCATGGATTTTCATAAGCCCATTTTTGCTTGACTCTCAGCATAAGTTGTTTGAAAAATTGTCATCTTGGCAGATTCATTATGGGAAAATGACCTATCATTTTAGGAATATGAAAAATTTATCTAGATTAATCTCTTTGGTCTTATTTTCAATTATTGACCAATGTACATACTATGGTGTGAATTTTCCTAAGCCCATCTTTGATTGACTCTAAGTACAAGTTGTTTGAAAAAATTGCCATCTTAGTAGATTCATTGTGGGAAAATGACCCATCATTCTAGGAATCTAAAAGAGGTTTTTGTGAACAATGTATCTAGATTCAGCCCTTTGGTTTTACTTTAAACTATTGAACAATGCTAATACTATGGTGTGCATTTTCCTAAGCCCATTTTTGCTTGACTTTGAGCAATGAAGTTGTTTGAAAAACTATCATCTTGGAAGATTCATTGTGGGAAAATAAGCCATCATTTTAGGAGTCTGAAAGAGGTTTTTGCGAACAATGTATTTAGATTCATCCATGTGGTTTTACTTTCAATTATTGACCAGTGTATAGACTATGGCATGCATTTTCCTAATCCCATGTTTGCTTGACTTTGAGCATAAGTTATTTGAATAGCTGCCATCTTGGCAAATTCATTGTGGGAAAATGACCCATAATTTTAGGAATTTGAAAGAGGCTTTTGTGAATAATGTATCTTGCTTCACCCCTATGGTTTTATTTTTAATTATTGACCAACGTACAACCCGTGGGTTGTGGCATGCATTTTCCTAAGTCCATTTTTTCTTGACTATGCACATAGGTTGTTTGAAAAACTACCATCTTGGCAGATTCATTGTGGGCTAATTACCCATCATTTTAGGAATTTGAAAGAGGTTTTTGTGAACAATTTATCTAGATTCATCCCTCCATTTTTACTTTCAATTATTGACCAATGTGTAGAGTATGGAGTGCATTTTCCTAAACCCATTTTTTCTTGAATATGAGCATAAGTTGTTTTAAAAACTACCATCTTGGCAGATTCATTGTGGAAAAAGGACCCATCATTTTAAGCATATGGAAGTGGTTTTTTTGAACAATGTATGTAACTTCAACTCTTTGATTTCACTTTCAATTATTTACCAATGTACAAACTATGGCATGCACTTTCCTAATCCCATTTTCGCTTGACTGTAAGCATAAGTTGTTTGAAAAACTGCCATCTTGGCAGGTTCATTGTGGGAAAATGATCCATCATTTTCAGAATATGAAAGAGGTTTTTTGTGAACAATGTATCTAGATTCATCCCTGTGGTTTTAATTTCAATAATTAACCAATGTATAGACTGTGACCTACATTTTCCTAAGCCCATTTTTGCTTGACTTGGAGAATAAATTGTTTGAAAAACTACCAAGTGATGCTAGTTTAAGACTAGTGCTATTCTATCGACATTAACCAGATGTCGATGGCATCAACATTAACCATACATCCCATTTGATGTTAGTACTATTCCATTGACATTAAACAAACGTCTTTGGCATGTCACTAGCATCAGACTAGGCATCACTTTAGCAACATTGTGGAGAAATAGAATTAAAAAGAAAAGAAAAGTATATCTCTTGGTGGACCATGGCTAAATCTACCTAGATCACTCAACATCAAATCCTATCTATAATTGAAAGCACAAGATCCTCTTGTATTATAATTTCATTGTGGCATATCTCATATGGACAACATGGGTAAGTAATTTTTATGCAACTAATGGTGAACCAATAGGATATAAAGGATAAAGACATGGTAAACCTAGTGTAGCCTTGGGAAATGGTTTCAAAATCTAGTGAAAGGTCATGTATTATAAATATTTACTCTCTAATGTGGTATGTTTCCAAATCTCTTCCTTCTATTGTAGTTTACTTAAAAATACACATGGCATATTATACTACAAACAATGGAAATGGGGGGAACATATTTCTTATCACATGCTTATTAGAGATGAATTTGGGGCATAGATGTGGAGGACTGGAAGCTCCATATGTGGTAACATATGTATAGTGTTTCATCATGTATGAGCCCCCTTTAGTTACTGCCAACAAAATTGCATCTTTAGGCATGCAAGGGGCTTGTTTGTACAAATGAAGAGTGTAGAGAGGAGAGATGAAGTTATCACAAATACTTATTACCTAATATACTTGCGTTCCCAGAGTATTTTCTAATAAATGTAGATTTCCTTACTTTCTAGTTTCCATTTTCATTATAATATTATAAAATAATTCAATGTGCACATATCCTTAATCAAGAGGGATGACCTAAAAATTATTGGTGGATGCCATGAATGTTATATCTATATTAGCGTTGATGGTGTATCTCATGGTTGTAGATAATAAGTAAAGCTAGTTGAAAACTTTTCCTACTTCTACTACTTACTCAATCAATGGGATCAATGATTCTTTTTATTGAGTAGAATCCTTCAACCTGTAAATTATGTTTCCTAGTTCTACCACATGTTTCTATATGTGTTTGAGGCAAGTGGTTAGACACACATATTTTTACGTGACCTACTCACCTTTTATTTTATCAACCACATTTTTTAACTCTTGTGGTAATTTTTAAATGTTGCAAATGGTATTTCCCATTCATCAATCATGCTTATGCCTTGGGAAACTTGTAATAGGTATCCAAACTTGAAGGCTTAAACTATGCTATGGATTTTCCATTTTGTTCATATTTGATTAATTTATTGCCAATTTCATCATAGCTATTCAACCATGAAACTACCTCTTCTATTGACATAAGAAATGGCCTATAATATACCCTATGGAAGTGAGCACTTCTATTATGTTGGTTTGTATAATTAGGTCTAGATCTATTATGTTGGTTTGTATAATCAGGTCTAGGTCTCATTGTCCTAGACATAAAGATGAGTCTACATAATTATCCTCTTCAAAACAATTCTACATTTATTACCACTTTTATTTTTTCCCTAGATTAAAATTCCATTCCTTAAATCGTAAAAATGACTTTGAAACTTCTTCAACCAATGGTTTTGTAGAGGTTTATTCCTCTTGCATAAGTTGTTAATGTTTTCTTTTATATTTGGATAACTTTTGGGAGACATATTGATGTTGTAAGATTCATTAGAATAATCATCTACCATTAATACCAATGTCAAATATAGCTAGAGTTCAACCATATTTATTTCGCTATGAATCAATATGTATGTTTGTAGTGGTAACATGTTGGAAAAACGAACTTCTTAATGAACCCGCCTCTAGTGAATATCCTAGGAAGCAACTCATGGAATGTTTGGTTATGAAAAAATTACTAATGAGAATGGTTTGGGAGATAACTTGAATAAAATGTATGATGTAACACACAATCTTGAGATGGAAACATATCATATGATTATTGGTAAAATTGAGACTTATAAATCTAAAGGTGAATTTTCCAACATATTTATATGAGGTGAGACCCTTAAGGACACAAGTTCAAAAGGTTCTCCAATACTTTCCCATTGACCAATGAATCACATTGTCAATCCCATGAACTGTAGTATATGAAGATAAAATTCAAAAATTGATCTCAATTGGTGATCATTATTAATTTTTGGATTTTAGTTTCAATGTAACCCATTAGCAGGATGGAACCATACGTACCATATGATTCCATTCTTTTAGTATTTCAACTACAAATAATGACATCCCACAATCATTTGTTCATGAAAACATAGGGAATAAAATATGGGTAGTATTGCATCCAACAAATCAATAGAGACAAGTGTTAGGGAGACCAAAGAGATGGATATAACAATCTTTCTATTGAACTTTGGAAGATATTCTTATTGTCATTCCTCCAAGAAATATTCATATTGTATTTGATCATGTAAAAACCCTAAAAGGAATCTAGTCAAGTCAGCCCCATAGAAATCAATGGGTAAACTGTCCCAAACAATGGGAAAAAATCCCCCGGTCAAGTCAGCCTAGTTAAGTAAAAAGATGTTGTGACAAGTATAAATAAGTGTGTCACCTAGCTCATTCGAAATAATCACTCACTCAAGCATGTTCGCATGACAAGAGAGAGAAAGACAAGTTCGCTAGAGGAGAAGTGTTGTTGCATTATGAAGATACATTGTCTTGGATTTTCTATCTTAACTGATTGTCGGGGTCTTCATGTAAGAACCTTTTGCTCTTGATGTACTATATTGCCATTGTACTTGTGACGAATCTATATTGAAAAGGTTTTGTTGGTTTTTTCCCGTGAGAGTGCTTTCCCAGGGTAAATATTTGTGTACTCTTGTTTATGCTATTCTTTTCTATCTTTCATTGATCCTATTTCATATGGTTATTGTGATAATATATAAATTGTTTTAAGATATAAAATAACCATTCTTGAAATATAAAATACTAACATGGTATTAGAGCTATCCTGAAAGAAGACCTTGTGTGACAGAAACTGTTGGAAGTGAAAACTAGGTTTTCTTGTTCCGAAGGATTTTTACCATAGATTGGCATGAAAAGGAGTTCAATTCAATTCTCCCTAGGAGGGTGCATCTTTCTATGAAGGAATATTCCAGATCCAAGAACTTTGAATTTTGACCCTGTCACTACTGCAAGGGAAAACTAGGGAATCAATTTTTTTTTATCTTTTTGTCCATAGATTTGGATGAAGGAAGGGTTTTATCTACTCGACTTAGGGAGGTGCATATTTCCCTCAATTCATATTATAAAGATCTATAAGTTGGAAAAATTAGGGTTTCTCTATGAAACCCTAGGTGAACTAAGAAGCAAATTTCAGAAGGCATTAAAGAAAGCACTTGGTTGGAGCATCTCTATTGGTAAGTACTATCACCTTTATTTCCATTTGAGGTTCTCTTTTTATCAAGATGACAAACAATACCAAGATTGAGGATAAGCTTGAAGGAGGTGATAACTTTCGGCCCTGGAAGTATAGAGTACTGCGCATTCTAGAAAAGAATGATTTGGAAAACTATGTTAAGGAGGAAGTTGTGGAGCCAGAGGGATATGAATACAAGTCTAAACACAAGAATAATTTGGTTAGGGCCAAAAGGATCATTGTTGACTCCATCAAGGATCACTTGATCCCCCATATTTCATCATTGAAGACTCCCAAGGAGATGTTTGATGCATTGAAGAGACTATATGAAGGAAAGAACATTAATCGGAAAATGACCTTGAGAAATCAAAGCAAGGGTGTGAAAATGAAGAACTTGGAAAGTATCCAATCCTATTTCATGAGGATATCCCAAATCAAAGAACAACTAGAAGTTATGTAATACCCCATTTTCCCTTGGTGTTTATTGGCTTCAATGTAAATACTGTGTATATGCAGTGTGTGTATTCACCCTAGTGTGGAGCTCAAAGCCAAGGCCCCACTAGTGGATGTTTAAGGTTATTGTGTATGCAAGTATTTGGACATTTTGATTATTCATGGGTTGTTAAGACATGAAGAAATGTAAATGATGTACTTATTATTAATGAATAAAATAACCAAGAAGTTGGATAAGGAGGCAACTAATGAGAAGGGGCCGTGTGTATCCACTAGGGAGAAGTGAGGGGGTTATGGGATTGGTACCCATGTTGCCACATGTCCAACTGTGAAACCTTTTGACCTCCCTGCTGACATTAATTCAGTTGAAAAGGGTGGTTGAGAACCCTGTTGCTGAAGCCAATGGAGTATGGAGCATTCTTGCGATTTCGTATGGTAGGGCATGGCTCTGGTTTCTTGTCCTTGAATACACTCAAACTCATGGGAACCCACAGAACCTGTTTTGGATACCCATTGGGGAAGGAAACAAGGATTCACGCACACAATCACCATTCATCGCCCATCCATTCCTCGAGAGAGAACTCGTTCAGACATTCCTGCATTCAAAGACCGCAGAGCCCCACCATGAGGAAGTTGGAAGATAACTGTGTTTTCCTGTGTAAGAGAAAAATACCATAGAGTCCATGACCATAGAAAGTGTGTAGTAAGAAACCTGAGTGAAATTAGAAAGATTAAAACAACAAAGAGAAACCGTGAGAAACCAGGATTGGCTCGTAGAGAATAGATTGCGGAACACGGCCCTATACACAAGTCTGAAAGGAATCAGCTTGTTTAAATGTGGTAGAAGGTTGGGTTTCTTGATAAACCCAGTGAAGGCTGTAATCTCATAGAACTAGCGATTGGAACTTTCTATGCTCATCTTGAATAGCACTAGAAGGGAAGAGGCCTTGAGGGACTATGTAGTAGAGAAGAGGGTCTTCCTTGTTTTGGGTGTGGTAGGTAATGTGGGTGCCATGTATGTTGAGTGTTGAGATTCCTGTAGCTTTGTGGTTGAGCTCACTAGCTTATCAAT
This sequence comes from Larix kaempferi, assembly GCA_027924585.1. NCBI lineage: Eukaryota > Viridiplantae > Streptophyta > Pinopsida > Pinales > Pinaceae > Larix > Larix kaempferi. The sequence goes on from BSBM01000001.1 coordinate 13,211,521, forward strand.
ACCTTCCTTGTTATCCTGTATGCCTGATAAACCCACTGTAGGTTGGCTTAGCATGATCAACTTGTCTGGTATGCTTGATAAATCCAACTGCAGGCTAGCTTGGCATGATTGTGTTGCTTTGTATGCTTGATAAACCCACTGCAGGTTGGCTTAGCATGATCATCTTGTTTGGTATGCTTGATAAACCCAACTGCAGACTGGCTTGGCATGACTGTGTTGTTTGGTATGCTTGATAAACCCAACTGGAAGTTGGCTTAGGAGGACCAGTATATCCCTATATGCTTTATAAACCCACTGTAGGTTGGATTAGCATGGGTAGATGCTCTAGAATGCTTGATAAACCCAACTATAGATTGGATTAGCATTGGGATGGAACCTTGACTGTGAGAGAACCTGATAGCCCTCCTTAGTGGATACACATCCCATCTCGGGGGTGATATCTCAGTTGAAAGAGTATAGGATGGACAGAGATATAAGGTTGGGTGGAATGTTTCTCTCACTTAGCCAGTTGATTGGCAACTTCAGAAAGTTAAAAGATAAGTACTTCTTGTTATGTTAAATGATGATGTTCCATTGATATAATATGGTTGCTTATGTTTGAGTTATGGATGTATGTTTACATGAATTTGGGAATATCATGTGTAGGCCTGAGTAAGAGGCTGATTTAATTGCTATGTACATCATTGTATTGCATGAGTTTAATGAATTATAAGTCTTTCATGTGATAGATGTAATGGTTAGATCTAACTTTATGGACCTTACATGTGATATGTTTGATTAACCCTATGAATGAGTTGTTTGTATACACCTGATCTTGGGGAAAGGAGGGGAATACCCCTGAGATGTTTCAAAACCCCTATGTGGTTCAGGTACAAAGGAAAGTGATGGAAGGAAGAAGGTCATAGTCTTTTAAGTGGAGTTATGCACAAATGTTCAATTGGGGAAATGACTAGGTTAGAGACCTCGGTTTGGAGTGGAAGTTGTACCATTGGATAGTGCTCTCCAAGATATTTCCAATGGTACTGAACTTGCCTCATTTGGTTAAGGGATGAGGGAGATATGAGCTCAGAGAGTTTGCAGGAGTAGAGGTGTTTCCGCAATTCCGCATTGTGGATTGCGGATTGCGGAAACGTAAAAGTTTCGAAGTTACGTTTTGGAATTCCGCATTTCTGATTTCTGCATTGTTGATTGCGGAAGTGATATTTTCGGAGGCTGAAATTTAATGTTCCGCATTTCTGAGTTCCGCAGTTTCAGATTGTGGATTGCGGATTCGTGGTTGCGGATTGCGGATTTTGGAAAGGTAAGTTTTCCAATGTGAAGTTTCGCATTTCCACATCCGCAGTTGCGGATTGCAGATTGCAGATTACGGATTCGCGGTTGCGGATTGCGGATTGCGGAAAGGTAAGTTTTTCGATGTGAAGTTTCACCCTTCCGCATCCGTAGTTGCGGATTGCAGATTGTGGATTGTGGATTCGTGGATTGCGGATTGCGGATTCGTGGATTGTGGATTGCGGAAAGGTAAGTTTTCCAATGTCAAGTTTCGCACTTCCGCATCCACAATTGCAGATTGTGGATTGCATATTGCGGATTGCGTATTTGCAGTTGTGGATTGTGGATCCGTGCTATTCCGATTGTGTGTGTATTCAGTCGAGTTGGAAGAAAAAAAAATGTATCGAGGTCTCTCATGGCCTCTGAGGTTCATGGGTACGTGACAAGTTATTGGAGACAAAGTTGAAGAATCGTCATTGATGATGACTACATTGACTGGTCTCCTAAGATCATGGGAATCATTCATTAAAGGAATTTGTTCTAGAAGGAAGATCACCAAATTTAGTAGGCGATGGGAGAATCGTACATAAGAAGAAGCTAGAATTGAATCCAGAGAAGAGAATATGGGTGAAGATGATAATCAAGCCTTAGTAGCTCATGCAAAGAAGGAAAAGAGAAAGAAAGAATAACACTCTCACAAGAAGCCTAGAATATTCCAAAAGAATCATAGACCTCATAAGGAATACTCAAACTACATATGTTACACTTGTGATGAAAAGGGACACGTTGCAAGAGATTTCCCTCCCCCCAAAAAAGGAAACAAAAATAAATGAAAGAAGAAGAGGCATCATGCTCATGTTGTAGAAGATGATGAACTAGTTAAGAAGAGAGCAAGGGAAGATTCCTCCAGTGATGAAGAATATGTCTTGAACTTTTAATGATACAATAGAAATTGGAGAGAAAGAGGGAAGCTTGTACAAATTAAAAGGCCAGCCAGATCAGGAATTGATTCATGACACTATGGAACCAAGTGAACTATGGAACAGAAGGCTTGCATATATATACACACTACAAGGCTTTACCGATTATAAGCAAAAAGTGTTGAAATATTGTAACTTTAAAGAATATTCTATTTGTACTTTATTATTATTCATCCGGAGATGTTTTATTCCTTCATCGGGATGTTATTATTATGTAAAGTCATTGAGGTAAATCCTCCCATGTAAGTCAGGGCAATAGATCCCTAAGAGTAATTTGTAACAGGGTGTTTATGTCCCCTAGAGGGGTTGGCCCAGTTAGCATTAAGTTGAGTGGTTAAGTTGTTGCGGTTGACCTAGTTAGGGTTAAAAGTAAAGTGAAGTAAAGTGTAAATAGAGGAGGTGTGTTCCTCATTTAACACACACACACTCACTTGTGAATTGCACATAGGAGAGAGAGAGATATTTGCAAAGGAGGAGAAGGATCTCTTGTTCGGGGATTAGATCTTTGTATTTATTGGTCATCTATATTGAGGAAGCTTTGCTGGGTTTTCTACCCCATGAGGGCTTCCTAGGCTAAATATGTGTCTCTTGTCTTTATGTTGTGCTTGTTGTTCTTTCAGTGATCCTGTATATGCTATTGTTGTGAAATTGAATGTAATACTGATGTTATCTATCTTAGGATATTGAATCTTAACATGGTATCAGAGCTATCCTGAAGGAAGGAAATGTATGGCACTTACAATGCTTGTTTCACTTGCGATAATTTGAAAGTTAGGGTTTTTTATAGCAAAACCTAGTCATCATGGAACTTTCGCTATAAATACATTTTGGCGAACGTTCAGGATCTGAAACTTGGACAGGCCGAAGATGCAAGTTTCTTGTACCTTGTGTCCAAGTTTCAGCTTCAGATTCGTTTTACTTTCTAAGATGTGATCCATACAAGTTAGATTTTCTACCTCTTCCAGAATGCAGTCCTAAATAGGTGACCTAGGGAAAAGGTCATATCTCGGGATTGAAAGCTCCAAATGGAATTTCATAAAAAGTGACAGTTAGGGGATGGACTTTAGTTTCACAGGTCTGCGTTTCAGAGGACGAAGTTTAAACAGTGATACGTGGTACTCCGTACAAGTTCTCTATGTTGTTTCATCCCTTAAATAGGTCATGTTGGTAAACTGAGCATATCTCTCTGATGGAGAATCTGATGAAGCTCAAACCTATGGGGTTGGAAATATGATAGGTCCTTCTAACACATCCCGAAGTTTCAGACCCTGAAGATGCAAAATTTCAGAGATACACCAGAAACAATACGGAACATATGAATGGATCAACAGAGGAAATCAAGGAAGAGGAGGAAGAACCTCTCACTTAGGGTTTTCAGTTTTTTTAGGTATGGAAAGACCTGATACAATTTTGGAGACACCTGATGCAGCATTGGAAAATTTGATAATGGGTTTGAAATCCATTCATAATAGATATTGATCATCCATCAAAATGTTGTGGGAGGAAGGAGATTGAAAATTAGGGTTTCCAAGTAAGAAGAAACCCTAGCAAAGTTGGGAGACTCATAGGGCAGCAATGAAGGAGTTTTAAATGGCACTGATATTTATCATAATAGCACCATGAACCTATATAAGATGTTTACAAGTGATCTATCTTGAATGTTTAAGGTTTTACCGTTATAGAGAAGACTACAAGCAATCTCGACAGGTATGACTTGAGAAGATACAGGTATGTTTTGAAATCTGTTTCATGATTAAGTTCATGATATGTTTGTCTTCATACTATCAAGGTTAGTACAATCATGATTAATTTTAGATTGTCTAATAACCTGAGTAAAAGTATGAATGCATGTGAATAATAGAAGAGATTCATTGATTAGGGTTATGACACTTATGATTGTACTAATGCATTTGTGGTGTTGTATGAGGATGTTGTTGTCTGCTAACATGAAAGGTACATCAAGAAAGACAAATACATATGACCATGATGACATGAAGACAAAGACTCATCCATAGTACTTGATCACATAGAATCTCTACTTACGAGGTATATATGATTTTTTTCTACTATGCTTAACTTATGAGATATGCAGGTTACTAGCACAAGGTCTCTAAATCATTGAAGAGAACAAAGAAGATATTGTTTGGGTATGTTAGACATAAATAAGCATGCATACTAATCCAGGTATGTTTTTCCTATATCAAGTTATAATCCTACTTTGTGTTAGGATCTTAGATAAGTATACCTTTGTCTGAAATGATCATGACCATACATGCTTAAGATTATTTAGAAGCATAATGTTTTGATAATATTGAGATTATACTAATGTATGTATGATTATGTATGAGATCTTGAGGATGGCACAATGATAACACTAGTGCACACTTAAGCATGAATAGTGGTCCAGGATGGATAGAATTTCAAAGACATATAATCATGATGCTATCATAAAGGGAAAATTAGAGATCAAGAGGGGGCAACCACACAAACATAAAATATAAGTATTTGAGTTGTTATTTGAATTACCTCTTGAATCTATGAATAGTAAATGATATTGCTCGTAATAAGTTGTATGCATATCTGTATTCCTAGAATCAGGAAATATATCATGCATAGTGTAAGCATTCATATAGCATTCATGGGTAAGTTGGACAAACATTCCATTGTTGCTTGTCTAGAATGAAATCTCTTTGCTGACATGCTAAGAGTTGTGCACACTCTTGATAGTATGTTCTGGTAGAGATGGAAGGCATCTAGATAGCCACTATATGCATACAGGATATGGAAAAGTGTTGTGCCAAAGCATTGGTCAAGATAGTTGCATAACTATGTGAATCATATCAGTATGCATAATAGGTTATTATGTCAACATGATTTGGTGATTAACCTTGATTTGTAGGAAACTATCATGTGCTATGATATACAAAAGAAGGATGATGAACACCTATTCCAAATAACAAGTGATGGATGTTCAACAAAAATACTTACAAATCAAACATACTATAGAAGGCTCGTGGCTATAGGATTCTCTTAGAAAGAGAGAGAATCATGGTGAGATGTTTGCTCCAAGTGGCTAGACAAGACCGTTCTCTTAATGGTGTAATTGAAGAAGAAGTGTGAATCGAGCAAACTCACAGGATTTGATAGAGAATCACATGATTGAAGAAATCTATGTATGGGTACCCAGGATCGATAATCATTTGATGATCTTAATGATCACCACGGGTGATGCGGATTTAAACCTTTGCTACAAGGTTGAAGATGGTTTCTATATACAGATGACATTCTTCTCTTAGATGGATGCAAGAAGGAACTCACCACAGATTTTGAATGATATTGAGGCTCATATCAGTAGACTCATCTAATGGGAGATGGCACAGATAGATATGCAGAAGATCACTTAATGCAGAGTGTGAATGATGTTCAGTCACAGAGGGAGAATTGATAGCTTCTTGACAAGCTTGGGCTTTACCAAAAGTAAAGTTGATCATAACCTTTACCTTAAGGTTATGGATGATGAACCTATCATACTATTACTGTATGTGGATGATCTCTTTCTGACAGGGAATGAGAAATAGATCACGGAAAGAAAGAAGAAGCTAGCTACAGAATTTGAGATGAAAGATATCGGATTGATGCATTACTTCCTAGGTCTGGAAGTATGACAAGGCCCAAAAGGAATCTTTCTCAACCAAGGAAAGTATGCTGTGGAAATATTGAAAAGATTTGATATGTTGGAATGTAAGGACATGACCACTCCCATGGATTCCGACTTGAAGTTGTTGGCTGATGTAACTCGGTACAGACAAAATATTGGGTCATTGATGTATCTGACGAATACCAGGCCAGATATATGCTTTGATGTGAACACCTTGAGGCAGTATCTGGTGGAACCTAGACGTGCTCACCTAATAGCTGCAAAGCATGTGATGAGGTACCTAAAGATTACGATAGACTTTGGTCTATATTATCTTGGATATCATGACTTCAGATTGTATGGCTACATGAATGTTGATTGGGCATGAAGTATATCAGACAGGAAGAGCACATCGAGTGGATGTTATTGTCTGGGATATTCCATGATCTCGTGGTTTAGCAGGAAATAGTCTAGTGTGGCTCTTGACAAAGATGAAGCGGAATATATAGCTTCTTGCTCTGCTATTTCTGAAGCGATATGGCTTCGGAAGTTATTATCAGGATTGTTTAACTTAGAGATGGACCCCACTGTGATCCTGTGCGATAACCAGAGTTGTATCAAGATGACAGAGAATCCAGTATTCCATGATAAGTCAAAGCACATAGAGATCCGATATTTTTATATATGGGATATGGTGCAGAAAGGAGCAATAAGGCTCAAATATGTGAGCACTGACAAACAAGTTGCTAATGTATGGAACAAACCTTTGTCTTGAGTAAAGTTTGAGTATTTCCGAGACAAGCTTGGTGTAGTTCAGAAGGACCCTCCTCGAAAGGGGGAGTGATATGGCTGATGATGATACTTGGATACTAGTATCGATATGGATACCTGTATCAATGATGAGGTTTCCTAAGTTGATGAGTGAACTACATCGTCCCTAGACATGATATGGTGTTTTAAATGGATAGGGATTGATCATCTCGTAAATAGATCATGTATGTTGTAGGGTATGCTGCTATGATGTTGTTGATCGAGAGATCCAGATGATGTTGTTGATCAGAAGATCCAAATGATAATGTTGTTGATCAAGAGATCCAGATGATGTTGTTGATCGGAAGATCCATGTGATGATTCTATTGATCGAGAGATCCAGATGATGTTGTTTATTGGAAGATCCAGATGATGATTTTTTTGATCGAGAGATCCAGATGATGTTGTTGATCGGAAGATCCAGATGATGATGTTGTTGACCAAGAGATCCAGATGATGTTGTTGATCGGGAGATCCAGATGATGATGTTGATGTAGTTGATCAAGTGTTGCAGAAGATGGAGACTCAGTACTTAAGATGTTGATGTTCCAGTATTGAAGATCTTGAAGATGTTCCAGTAGATGTTTGAGTTATTGATGATGATTGAAGAAAGATTCCAATGATTTATAGATGTATCATGTATGATTTTGTTGATGACTCCTTCCTCCTGCAGATATTGTTAGAATATCCTTCTCGTTAAGGGGGAGTGTTGAAATATTGTAACTTCAAAGAATATTATGTTTGTACTTTATTATTATTCATCCGGATATGTTTTGTTCCTCCATCGGGATGTTATTATTATGTAAAGTCATTGAGGTAAATCCTCGACCCATGTAAGTCGGGGCAATAGATCCCTAAGAGTCATTTGTAATGGGATGTTTAAGTCCCCTAGAGGGGTCGTCCCAGTCAGCATTAAGTTGATTGGTTAAGTTGTTGGGGCCGACCTAGTTAGGGTTAAAAGTCAAGTGAAGTAAAGTATAAATAGAGGAGGTGTGTTCCTCATTTAACACACACTCACTCACTTGTGAATTACGCATAGGAGAGAGAGAGAGATCTGCAAAGGAGGAGAAGGATCTCTTGTTTGGGGATTACATCTTTGTATTTGTTGGTCACCTATATTGAGGAAGCTTTGTTGGGTTTTCTACCCCATGACGGTTTCTCGAGATAAATCTGTGTCTCTTATGTTTATGCTGTGCTTGTTGTTCTTTCAATGATCCTGTGTATGCTATTGTTGTGAAATTGAATGTAATATTGATGTTATCTATCTTAGAATATTGAATCTTAACAAAAAGGTGACTGGTCTACCTGAGATCCAGACAAAACATGATGGTGTATTTGAAGAATCCATTTCCAAGAAAAAGGATATCTTGCAAACAGTACACGAGGACCAAGGATGAAGACTTTAGAGAGTTCCAGACTAGACGAAGAAGAATATAAAGGTCTTAGAATTAGATGATGGAGTAGAGTACGCTTCTAGAAACTCTAGTAACTTATGCAAGGAGACAGAAACTAAGAGGGAGCCTACAAAACACATGAAAGATAAGTATTTCCTATCGTTTGAATTCCTCATTATTTTGAAGGATATTGCTCATCATAGTTACATGTAGATCTGTGATACAGTTTTCTTTTATGCATTTATATATGACTAATATTGACTGGCAGTAGGATCATGTAGCACATGTTATGGGTAAGTGGCACATAGTGCTGCACAACATTCCATGAGCCATTTTTGCTTCTCTAGAATGAAACCTCTTTGCTAACATGTTGAGATTAGTGCACACTCTTAACAGTATGTTATGATAGAGATGGAAGTAATCTAGATAGTTATCGTGTGTATACAGAATATGGATGAGTGTTGTGGTGAAGCATTGGATAATATGTATTGGTTACATGAATGTGTACATTATGGATAATAAGATTTCATTACATGGAATGTTACTAATCACGTGACTAATTTGACTTGTAGAAATGATCGTGTGCTTTAACCTACAAGAGAAGGATGATAAGACTTGTTTCGAAGAACAAGTGATGACTTCTCAGCCATGACCTTCAAGAAGAATATTTACAAATTCAAGCATACTAAAAAAGTACAAGGAAAGTTTCATGGTTTCTCTCAGAAAGAGGGAGTTGATTATGATGAGATGTGTTCTCATGTAGCAAGATACACTTCGATTAGAGCTATTCTTGCGATAGCTGCAGTGACAAAGTGGAAGGTACACCAGATGGACGTGAAGACAACTTTCCTAAATGGTGTAGTAGAAGAAGAAGTGTATGTGGATCAACCACTAGGATCTGAGACACATGACAGGAAGACACATGTTTGCAAGTTGAATAAAGATTTGTATGGATTGAAGCAAGCCCACCCAGGACGTGGCATGACAGGATTGACGTATTTCTGACGAGCTTGGGATTTACCAAGAGTAAAGCAGATTCCAACATTTACTTCAAGGTTGAGGGTGGAAAACCAATGATACTACTTTTGTATGTAGATTACTTGTTTTTGACAGGTGACAAGAATATCATTGCATAAATGAAGAGGAAACTTGCCACAAAATTCAAAATGAAAGACCTAGGTTTGATGCACTATTTCTTAGGTCTAGGTCTTAAGGTGTGGTAGAATCTAGAAGAGATTTTCCTTAGCCAAGGAAAATATGAAGTAGAGATCCTGAAGAGATTCGGGATGATGGATTACAAGGGCATGGCCACACTAATGGCATCAAATTTGAAGTTGTTGTGTGATACTTCTTCAGAGATAATGGATGCCACTATATACAAACAGATGATTGGTTTGTTGATGTACTTAATGAACACGAGGCTGAATATATGATTTTCAGTGAACACATTGAGTCAGTACATGGTAGAGTCGAGATGTGTTCACCTTATCGCAGCAAATCATGTGTTGAGGTACTTGAAGGGAACGATTGATTATGGACTCAGATATGCAATAGATCAAAGGCTTAACCTACATGGTTATGTTGATTCAGATTGGGAGAGTAGTGTCACAAATAGGAAGAACACTTTAGGATGTTTCTTCAGTTTGGGATCGGGTATGATATCCTGGTTCAACAGGAAACAAACTAGTGTGGCACTCAGTACAGCCGAAGCAGAGCACATTGCAGCTTGTTCAGCTAGTTGTGAGGCAGTATGGCTTCAAAAGTTACTTGTAGGATTGTTTGATCTCGATTTAGAGGTGACTTGTATTTTCTTCAACAACCAAAGTTCTGAGAAGTTGTCCAAGAACCCAGTGTTTCGTGACAAGTCGAAGCACATCGATATGAGGTACCACTATATCAGGGATATGGTGCAGAGAGGAGGAGTGAGGCTCCAATATGTGGTGAAAGACGATCAAATAGCTGATGTGTTGAGCAATCCTCTATTGAGAGTGAAGTTTGAGTACTTCAGGGACAATCTTGGATTTTTCCATATCGATTTTCATCGAAAGAAGGAGTGTTGAGAGACATAGCACATGTGAGATGCAGGTAGTCATAGGGTGACATAATTTGTGCTCCTGGATGGCTCTCCATTTGAGGTGATGTGGTAGTGGGTGGTCACTTAGGTGACATAATGTGTGCTCCTAGACTACACTCACAAGGATGTAGTATGTAGTTACATTGGTGACATAACTAAGCCTCCTGACTGTTGGTTCTATGACGGGCATACACGACATGTTCGAAGACGCGAGTGGTTGCTTTGGCGACGTAATGTTTGGTCCTATACTATTCTCCACATGATGTGATGTGATAGCAGCTAGTCACTTCGGTGACGTAATTTGTGCTCCTAGGCTATACTCATGAGTTTCTTGTTTTTGAGATGTGCGAATACGCAGGTAGTGACCTAGTGACCTAATTTGTGCTCTTGGGCTGGTCTCCACATGATGAGATGTGATGTGCTAGAGGGTAGTCACTTCGGTGATGTAATTTGGGCTCATAGGATACACTCATGAGGTGATATAATACAGGTGTTCACTTTGGCGATGTAATGTGCACTCCTAGGCTGGACCCACTTGATGGCTTGCTCGTACAGAACTTCTAGTGATGTATAGATTTGAGATAAATGTCACAAGTCAATGGTCAGAGGTATAGAGTTGCAACAGTAGTGATAATGATGATCATGATAATGATGAAGGAAATGATGGGGATGATGACAGTGCCAGAAGAATACCTTCTTTGTTAAGAGGGAGTGTTGTGTTGATGTCCAATTTTGTTATCACTTTTGATCATTAAATGTGCTCCGTTGGCGTTATTTTTACCATTTTTGATATGATAAGTCATATTTCTTGCCATTCAGACCACCATTCGAACTCAAGTATGAACTTAGTTTAATATCGCATGAATCCTAATTAATTGTCATCATTTTGTGGTTTATTAACGTTAATTTAACATTTCTCAACCTGCTTGGCACATAGAATTCATCCTGCAGGTTATGGTTTTCAAACGGACTCTCATTCAGACGCGCATTCACGTTCAAGACACCTAGCCGCATTTGGAGCATCGTTTAAACCTCCGTTCACACCCTCGGATTCATTGGTTACCATATTCTGGGGAATTAAAGGAAAAAACCACGACGTGGGTTCTGTTGGCGACATGGCCCTGATGGATCGTGATCCCTTGTTCGAGAAGATCCACGTCCTCACTCGCCCAGCCTGCCAACACATCAACTGCTCACGTGAAGGGAACCAACATGCACAGAATCAGGAAGATGGCCTGTGCGTTGTAATGAACCGTTTTTATAGCAATAAAAGACCTCCTATTTTTAGAGAGGTCGACCTTCTCTCTCTTTGTAAAAGCTATATAAGGACGTCTCGGGTTGAGAAATGAGTTAGAGCAATAGACATAGAGATAGAAGAGAAACGTTGTACAAGCTCTGCTTTAAATAAAAAGACTATGTTTCAATTGTTGATGATTCTGTCTGTTTCCTTTCAATGGTTGGTGATTGATTAGCTTAGGAGATAAACCCATGTTGCTAGGAAGGCCCCCTCAACAATCAAAGGCTCCATTTATGTATATTCAGCAGTTTCCTTTTTACATTTGCAGCTAAGTGATTTCGTTTTTGCATGTATCTATTATGTTTTCCTATAAGTCATTTTGTTTATGCAAGCAAGTAGTTCGTTTTCCTGTAGGTAACACTTTGTTGTTTATAACATATAAATTTCCTGTGTTTTTATGCAATTTATGCCTTCAGAATCCATTCGTCCGACCATTCGCACCATCCATTTAGACTACCTTTCAGACCTTCGTTCATCCTGTCATTCGCATTTAGACAGAATTTTCCAAAATTTGCAGTCATTTTTCAGAATTGCTAGTATTTCATTTTATGCAGAAATAGTTAGTTGGAGTCTAGGTTGATTTTTCCAGTACTTCATCACATTCTGTAACTAGTTTGGGATTCGAATCCACCCTTAACATTTCATATCTCATTTTACATTTACACATAGGTTAATTATTTCAAGTTTTATTAATGATGAAATCCATTTACATTCAGCATATGTTTTACTGTTCAAATGAGAAATAGCTTTGGTTCAAGTAGAAGCAGTATAAATGTCTCTTGTTTATGATTTAGGTAGCTTATGACTTACTTTCACTTACTTTCATGCCTAGGACCTAGATTAGCTTAAACTTGTTTACAATGTTATCATATACTTTGTTAAATCTCAGTTTGTCTTATTTCTGAATCAGTTCAGTATTTCATTTCCAGCTTTCATTCAAGTTCCTAATTAGTCTTTCACTTTTATTCACATCGTGTTTTGATTTGGTTTAATTTCATTGTTTCAAGTTCTTTCATTTCTGCAGATAGAATAGACTAGGAACTAGTCTCAATCCAAGTTTAATAAGTTCATGTGTGTTTAGTATAGATGCATTAGTTTTCAATATCTAAGAGTTCTCATAACTTAGTTTAACATAGGTTTACTTCTCAAGTTATAGGTCAACTTTATTGCACTTTCATAGTTGTCTTAGAAGATAGTTTGATTTGCAGTAGAGATAGCATAGGAACATCTTGTTTTCTGTTGTAGGTTTTGAACACAAGTTAACATTGATTCCAGTCATTTAAGTTATTGTCTTGTACTTAGTTCAATTTGTTTTTCTTGTAGTTAATGTTTCATAAACTAGTTTGAAGTATTGATAGGTATCATTTGATGTTAATAGGTATATGCATGAGTTAGACAAATATTTCATGTTTTAATTCCAAATAGAGATCAAATAACTTAGGATTTGTACTTTTGTTAATCAACATTTCATTTCAAGTATTGTAGCTAGTTTTTAAGTGTCATTTGCTTATGGATAACAAATAGATTACAATGTTTAAAATCACTTGTAATTGGTCACTTTTTAGCTTGCATCTCTTTGTAGAGGTTAAATTAGATTTACTTCCGTTTTGTTTCTCTATCACATTTGAAAGTCATTTCGATACGTTTTCTCCAATTCATATCACATTTGATACATTTCCTCAAAATCGTCAAGGAGAGTGGAATTAGGTAGCTTAGCTTAGTCTTAAGTATTTGTCGAATGCATGAGTAGTTTAATTGTTGGTTTTCTTAGGTTCATTAAGTAGTTGTAATCTTGCTCAAGATAGTGTAGTTTCTTGTCTTCATATAGTTAGTTGTAAACTCAATCACTTCATAGATAGGTTTCTGAACTTGTTCATAGTTATTACATAGTAGCTAGTCTTTCTAATTCCTAGATTAGAGTTTGAATAATTGATCAGTGTTTTCCATTTTCATAAGAAGTAGTTTTCTTTTGATCAAGTCTTGTTTCCTAGAATAGTATTGTTTTTATCTTTTCAATTATTGTTCATAGAGTAGAGTAGTATAGATTGATACTATTTTGATCTATTGGTTTGGTTAGGTCTAATCAGCTTAGTAGTTGTATTTTTGAAGTTTGACTTGGTTTTTCATTTTGAAAGATCATTCAATCTTTTCATTATTAAACATTTATAAGGTTGGTCGAGCCGATGTCTTAGGTACCCTTCTACCTCAGCATATACTTTGCCACAACTCTAAGATTACCAAGCTCGGTTGATAATTAAAAATTTGGTGAATTCATTAAGATAATAAAACACCCAACATTTTGGCGTCGTTGTCGGGGAGTTGTAGATAGGTAGAATTTTCTTTCTAAACCTTAGTGATAGGTAGAATTTTCCTTTTGAAACTTAGAGAGAGGCTGGTGACGGGTGAGCGGTAAGACGAGAGGTAAGAACCTGCACATCTTTTATAACAGGCATCCCCAAAACCCAGCAATAGTAGTAATGCAATTAAAATTTGTTTTAGTTTTAGCTTTGTTTTCATGAATAGACCTAGAGATTTAAAAGGTAGATAAATTAAAACTAGTCCCCAAAACAGTAAAATTCCTACTAACCTTTACGGGGGGCATGCCACCCCAAATACTAACTCAGCAGAAAGGTATCAGAAAACACCTAAAGGGGATAGTCCTACTTGCAAAGCTAAGGAAATCCTTTCTGGAAACCATTCAGGGGGAACCATAGAGACATTAGAGAAGTCTGTTCATAAAGAAACACCACTAGGAGAACCTCAATTTCATATTGAAACCAAACTTGGGAAGGAGTAAGCTCAAAAAGATAAACCATCAGAACCTCTTAATCCTCCATTAGTTTCAAAACCCAAAGACACAACCTTCTCACTAGTAGGGGGTCTGAATTTAGTAGATTTTGTTATTACCTCACAAATAGACGCTCTTTTTGAAAACTCTGCAAACATAATTGTTTCACAAATAGAAACATCAACTATAGGACCTACAATCCCTATAGAGTTGGACTCTCACATAGCTAACAACTCTTCTCATCGGAAGAATACTCTCCCTGAAACAGAAAGTTGGGACATTCCATATTCACCAAGAAAGGAACCACCTAGGTACACTCTCTTTGGAAATCAAGTTTACATGGAGAATGAAAACGAATATCATGTCCGACAAGATGAAGAAGAGGGAGAGATTAGAACTGAAGGTACTTTTGGGTTCCCTATTTTAGACACCGCATAAGATGTAACCCTGAAAAACATCCCTCCTTCCTCACTACCTACCTTTTATGGTAAGAGTAGTGAGGATCCGGATACATTTATGTTCGAATTTGACATTATGTGTAGGAGCTATAACTACCTACAAGATGGCCAAAAGTAAAGACTTTTCCCTGCTACACTGAAAGATTCTACTCTTAGGTGGTTTATGGGGTTAGGAGAATCTAGCATTAGAACTTGGGAAGACATGAAGACTGCATTTCTACGGAAATATCAGGATTACTGTAAACCTAAGGACTCTTGGAATGACATTTTAAAAATACAACAACTTGAAGATGAGATCCTATAATACTATCTCGAAAGATTTAACTATGTGTTACATAAATCAAAATATAGTGATCTTTGACAAGATGCAGTAAGAACACTCTTCCTTAAGGGAATTTTAGAAGAGGTTTTAGAAAATCTTAACCTCATGGCAACTGGAGATATTTCTCATAGGTATTTTTCACAAATTTGTGAGTTGTGTAGGAATTACTCTAGGAGTAGAGGGAAAAGTGGGAGACACTTTCAGGAATCTTATACTGGAAACCTAAAAGGAAATACATCCAGTCATGGTGGATTTACAAGGGTAGAATTGGGGAACCTATTATAAAATTTCAAAACAGATATGTTAGGAGCCATGGGTTCTCAATTAGATGCATTACAAGCTAAAAAGAGACAGAATGAAGAGCGTGCAACAATGAGTGTTTTATTTCCTAGGAGTAGAACTAAACATCCCCAACGGTAATTCCCATTGATCAATGTTTTAGTATGTCACCTTTGTACAGAAGAACATCCAACTGATAATTGTCCATCGTTGCCTGGGTTGCAAGATGTATATAAGAGTGGAAATTTTTGTGAGACATCTAGGAGGCATTGAAAACCTAGAGACCAACCATCATATCATGATACATCATTACAATTTCCACCGTATTATCACTCTTATCAACCACCTCAACAATGGAACACCCCAAATTGGCAGAACTGGCCACCTCAGAACTGGCCACCTTAGTATCCTCCTCAAAATGCTTAGCATCAACAATGGTCACCAAGATGGAGGGACAAGCATATGCTCAATCTCCACCTACTCTCGTGCCTAACTATCCTTACCCACCTAATATCCAACAACTTTTGCCTGGATTTCTGTCTCCTTTACTACCCCCTATCACACATCAACCTCACCATTTCCAGAATATGAATCCCCCAAGACCCATAATATTTCCTGCACAATCGATACCAAATCCTAACAATAAGCCAACTCAAGATCTTAACAGCATTGGGTTGCCACCTCTTCCATCGTATTTCATTTCGACCGCACCAGTGCATGAGATTCAACTGCGGTCTGAAAGAGTTATGCAAGATCAACCCAAATCATCAGTTGTTATTCATGAAGAGAATGAAGAAGAATATATACCGAATGAAATCTTGAATGATGCCATTTTTGAAAATGTAGTTATTCCAAAAGTTCCAACACATGACCCCTCTCAGAAAGAAGCAACTCCAAGAGAAAAATTACCCCCATATCCGAAGCATCTAGCAATAGAGAAACCTGCAACTTTTCCAGAGTATGATATTATTAACGAATTGAAAAATATTTGTATCAAGATCCCTTTGTTACAAGCCATTAAAGACATACCAATTTATAGTAAAGTGATAAAGGAACTCTGTATTAAAAGACCAGGTAAGAAGCAAAAAGACCCTCCGACAATTCATGTCATAGGTGAAATGTCAGATTACATAGCAAATCAACATGAAATCAACCTAGAATTCCAAAGTATACAAATCCAGGAAATCCTGTGGTAACTGTTATCATCAATAGCATTGGTATAGGAAGCACACTTATTGATCTAGGGGCTGCTATTAACCTGATGACTACCACAATTTTAGAATCTCTCTATTTAGGAAAGTTTCTCCACCCTACCCCAACAATGCTGGAATTAGCATATCGCACTATGGTGCAGCCTACTGGAATACTAGATGATATATTGTATCAATGGCTTCATGGGAATATCCCGTGGACTTTATGGTCATAGAATCAAAGGTCCCTTCCAAAGGACACCCTATTATTCTGGGAAGACCTTGGTTAGCCACTGCTAATGCATTTACAGGATGTAGGGATGGAGAGATGATCATCTATGATGGGTTATCTACAAGGAAACTTGATTTGTACCCACCAGCACAACCAGTAACCGAAAACCTGTTTTGGTTAGATTGTCCTTTTGGGGATGAGAATTTGGAAGAAATTTCCCTTGTTAGTGATTTCTCCTAGGCACTTCAAGAACAAAATACCGAAAATGTGTTGAACCAATTTGTCTCTTCCACAACATGTATATATTTTCCCCAGTCTTTTTCCCAACTTGATCAAATCTTTGGAGATGAATTCCAAGAGAACATGAGCCTCTCCACATTTACAAACACACCTTGTGTCTTTGCAATTGAAGAACACATAGGATCCTATACCATACCTTGTGAGGTCAGTCCTGAAAAATATCTACATATAAATGCAAGTTTAGATGAGAGTTAACAAAAACAATTACTAAAAGTTCTTAAAAGTCAAACTAGAGCATTTGCATGGGAATACACCGATATGAAGGGTATACACCTAGATACTTGTATTCACCACATTTACACAAATACAAACATACCTCCTGTCAGGCATCCCAACAGAAGAATGAATCCATCCCTAAAGGATATAGTTAAATATGAATTACAAAAACTCCTCAATGTTGGTTTCTTCTACCCAATTTATAATAGTAAGTGGGTGTCTCCTTTGGTAGTAGTTCCAAAGAAAGTTACAGGGAAGTGGCATATCTGTGTTGACTTTCAAGAATTAAACAAGGATACTCTTAAGGATTATTTCACTTTACCATTCATTGACCAGGTGTTAGATACCTTATCTGGAAAACAATAATTTTCTTTCCTCGGTGGGTATAGTGGATACAATTAAATCTTAATAGCACCTGAGGATCAAGACAATACCACCTTTACTTGTTCTTGGGGGACGTATGCCTATAGAGTTTCTCCATTTCACCTATGTAATGCACCTACCACTTTCCAGCATGCAATCTTAGGAATTTTTGTTGACCTTATACATGATTGTGTAGAAGTTTACATGGACGATTTTATAGTTCCCCATTTGGCCTATGTAATGCACCTGCCACTTTCCAGCATGCAGTCTTCGGAATTTTTGCTGACCTTATACATGATTGTGTAGAAGTTTACATGGATGATTTTACAGTATACGGTAATACCTTCCAAGAAGCCCTTGATAAACTTGAAACAGTTCTTATCCGGTGCCAAGAGACAAACTTATCCCTTAGTCATGAAAAATGAAAGATGTTACTAACCGAGGGTATAGTTTTGGGACATCATGTCTCTCTTCAAGGAATCAAGGTGGATCCTGCCAAGATAGAAATAATTGTTAATCTTCCTCCTCCAAAAACTAAGAAAGAGGTAAGGAGATTTCTTGGCCATGTAGGCTATTACAGACATTTTATTGAAAACTTTACCAAGATAGCTGCACCTATGTTCAAATTACTCATGAAAGATACATATTTTCAATGGACTGAACCTTGTCAACATGCCTTTGAAACTTTAAAGGAAAAGCTATTAGTGGCACCAATACTTAGGGGCCCCAATTGGTCCCTTCCTTTTCACATATACACTGATGCTTCCGACATGGCTATAGCAAGAGTCTTAGGTCAAAAGGAAGGACAAGCATCATATGCCATCTACTTTGCTAGCAAGAATTTGACTGCTGCAGAATCAAAATACATTGTTACTGAAAATGAGTTTCTGGAAGTATTCTATGCTATTAACAAGTTTCGTCACTATATCACAGGATACGAAGTTTTTGTACACACAGACCACTCTGCCATTAGATTTTTAATGAACAAACCAATCACCAATGGCAAGGTGACTCGGTGGATTCTTTTATTACAAGAATTCAACATCATTGTTTTTTATCGTCCCGGTCGAGAGAATGTGGTAGAAGATTTTCTCTCTCGTATTCAAATTGACAATAGTGCCAGTCCCATCGATGACAGCTTTCCTGATGAACATTTGTTCGCTATGTCTGTTCGAACCCCTAGGTTTGCATACATAGCCAATTATTTAGCAACTGGAAAGTTACCAAACCATCTCTCCCCACCCAAGAAACGTAGGATCATAGTCGAAAGTTCTAATTATTGTTGGGTTGATAATGATATTTTTCGTACTGGTCCTGATCTTATTATTAGACGATGTGTACGAGAGGATGAGATGGGAGATATTCTCCATGCATGTCATGGTGGACCATGTGGTTGGCACGTTTTTGATAAGAGAACAACATACAAAGTGTTGCACTCTGGATATCACTGGCCAAGCATTTTCAAAAATGCTGCCAAGTATGTCAAGTGATGTGATAGTTGTCAAAGAATGGGTAGACCTATGACATCCGATGAGATGCCCTTACAGCCCCAAGTTATGATTGAGCCTTTTGAAAAATGGGCTCTAGATTTTGTAGGTCCAATTTCCCCTATGTCTTGCAAAAAGTACATCCTAGTTTGTACAGACTATGTCACTAAATGGGTGGAAGCTAAAGCCTTATTCCGAGCCATAGAAAAATATGTGGTAGAGTTTATATATGAAGAGATATTTACCCGATTTGGTGTACCTAGGGAAATTGTAACCGATCAAGGATCTCAACTTACCTCCAAGTTAATGAAAGAACTTACTGAAAAATATGGTATTAGACATTGTAAATATTCACCATATCACCCACAATGGTCAGGTAGAGTCTACCAACAAGATATTAGAAGCCATCCCAGTTACACCACAAAGACTGGGAAGTTAGGATTCCAGAAGCCTTGTGGGCTTATCAAATAACATGGAGGAATACCATTGGCCACACACCTTATGAACTTGTTTATGGTAAACAAGTTCTTCTACCCATTGAATTTCAAGAACCCTTCGTATGGCTGCACAATTAGGGATGGATTTAGAAGAAGCACAAAAATAATGAATCTTGCAAATAAATGAACTAGACGAGATAAGACAAGATGTCACTCAACGCACAATTCTAGTACAAAACCAACTCAAAAAGTGGCATGAAAAATATATTAAACAGAAACAGTTTAATACTGGAGACTGGGCATTACTATTTGATTCGAGATTTAAAAATTTTAAAGGAAAGTTGACTACCCGTTGGATGGGTCCATATGAAATTGTTACAGCTTTCGATAATGGATCTATTGAAATTAAAACAATCGATGATTCACAAATTTCCTTTGTTGTAAATGGACATAGACTAAGACTTTATCATCAACCAATATCTAAACAAGACTTTGTGCAGAATATCTCACAACAAAAGGAGATGGAGCTAGTTGAAGGGGAAGTCTCTCCTTCTCCTAGTTTTTTACTTATTTTTGGGTTATCTTCATTTGTACATATGTAAATATATTTATGTTCTTTGAATAAATAAGAGTAATTTCTGACAGTTGGTTTGTATTTACACAGAGATTTCACTCTTATGATCAGCTCATAAGACTTCATCAATTAAAAAGGGAAGACTCTTTTTCTTTTCCTAGTTTTTGGTAAAATTTCTATGGTTTCTCTTTGTAGATATGTTTTTTGTTTTGAATAAATTTGAATCATCTAACAAATGGTTTTGCAGTTTGATTACAAGAGCCTTATCTCTATAATCAGTTCATAAAAATATTATATGAAAAGGGGAAGTGCTCTAAACATTCATCACACATGATCTTGATCCCCTTTCCTCCTGATTACTTTAAGAATTGAAAATTTACATTGAAAAGTTAGAATGTTCTTGTATCATCTTTTTCCATTTACTTAACATGATTCTTGCAGCTCTTCTAATACGAATTTCATATATCTTATGTCAGTGATCCTATCTTTATAAAGAGATTGATAGCTAAAAAAATTTCTCCATCTGAAGCCCAGAGGATCTCAGTACATTTTAGCCTTGTTGTTCAGTTAGTAGGTAGGCCAATATTTTCTGAACAACAACAGGAAGGGAACCTTGGGGATCTTACTTTTGAGAAACACCGTTGTAATCTTTTGAAGAAGGAAACTTGGACTAGAGAGGTCTTCTTTCTATTATCTTTTGGCTCCATCCACTGCACATTAATACAATCAACCATATGTATCTTTGATTCGACAAGACTTTTTATTTTGGTTTATATAAGAATAGTTGTATTCCAAGCCATATATAATCCCATTCCGTAGCATGGTTTTCAGAGCTGCTCCCCCATCCACTCACTTTTAGGCAATTCATTTTCCAATATCTATAGAGGGTGGAAACACTAGGACAAGAGCCTCTGATGCAAAAAGGGTTCAAGAGGTTAACCCGCCGAAAACTGAACATGCTTGTTGGAAGCGGGTACTGACCTATGGTATGACCAGGTAAATTTGACGGGGTACTGAACAGGCCCGACTGATAGAGGGGAATCTTCCTGGGGAAGACATCTTGTTTATAAAAAAAAATAATGTCTAAAAAAAAAACTTTTATATGTTGAATTGTTGAAAGTCTAATCGGAAAGAAGTATGTATGGTTGAGCTAAGGAAATGAACTTCATCAATTGGCCAAGGGAGAATAGTTTCAAGATTGTCTTAAGACTGGTTACCTTACCTTCATGAGATTAAAGATTTCTTATCTTGCCAGGTGGGGCCATATACTTAAGATTTCCAGGGACCTGAATGTGAAATTCGATAGGATTTCTATATGTACTTTGATTCTGGGGCTCTTGGGAAATTTGACTGAGTTCCTATGAGCAGCTTTGATGAGGAAATCTAATTAAGTTTGATATTCTCTTAATTTTATACAAGGGTCATTGTAATTTTATCTGAAAAATATTTTACGAAGAAAGGCATATTTTCTTTTGTACAAACTGAAATATATTGAATAACTATATGTATGGATCATTTTTATGGCGAGTTAATGTTTCCTTTTTGTATAATAAAATCAACATTCTATAGTTCTTTGTTAAACTACTAATTGGAAATACGTGAATACCAATCAGTTTTATTTTATGGCTCGAGAACATGCCATATTTTTGGTTTTGGGGAGGATCAGAATTGTCTTTATCTTCTGATTAATTATAAGCAAAGTTCATTTATCCCCGATAAAATGATATGTATTTCAGGAATAATGCAAGTAGTGGAAGAAAGATTGTTTTGATCCATGTTAAAGAAAGAAAGAGTGACTGAAGTTTTCATAAAAGCAGATTTACATCATCCTTTTGTGTGTTGGAAGCCTTAGAAATTCTCTACATAATCAGCAGCAGTCATATCCAGCAAAGCACATCTTGTACAAATAAAAGGTCTGTATGAAGGGTCGAATGACGATCCGAATGATGTGAAGAATGAAGCGAATGAATGAGATGTCGAATGAAGTGTCAAATGATGATCCGAATGAGACCATAGCTTGATAACAGCATGATCAAGTGTGCTAAGGTATCTAATTTTTGAATTTTGACTATAAATCTAATTGACTAACCATATCAAGAAATATCAAATGTCATCTCTATACACGATCTCATTCTTCAATTCATCTCGACTTCACCAAACGAATCAACTAATCTTGCGTTAATGCGATTTTCAGAATTTTTTACTATCATATGGTTTAAACTCTTCATTAAGTTATATGCAAAAAATCATCATGCGAGCTGTCATTTTATTACTTAAAGTTCATCATGATTTTTCAATGCACCACATGATTATAATTCCATGATGAAAATTTCATTCAACCTGTCCAAAGTTTACTTTGGACATGGTTGAATATTTCACAACCATACAAATTCATTAACACACGCATCTTTATTAGGGCACACGATTCAAAGTTCTGAATGATGGTGTGATCGTTTAACCATGCCAAATATCCATCTCACGATCACTTTTCAAATGGATCCGATTTAAACCAACGCCTGTGTGATTTTTACCTTCATTATGCTCGTTCTCGTCCTCTCTGAGTCCATCCAGTCGCATTCCTTGCATTCCCTGCAATCCCATGTATCCCTTGTATCCATCTACCTTCGTCTAACAATGTCGTCTAACAATGTCGATTCTCCATGAGCCTAGGACCTACCAAGATTTGCTCCATATTCCTGAAATCAAAGCATGTCGTGAAATTTTTCTTTGAGCAGGTTGGGGTGCATTCCTCCATCTTCTCCAGGTCCATGATCATGAAATATCACTCCTATTTTCCAAGAGATTCGACGGCAAAATGGCTAAGATTGGACACCTTACTTTTCCTGTGACGGAAGAGTCTATTGCATTGGCTACAAAGCTTCCACGGGAGGGTGCTCATTGGAACAAGCACCTCTTCCTCCCTCGAATGGCTCATGAATTTGCTCTCAGGGTTGACTATCAACACGTTGCAGGCACAAAAGGGTTCCACCGGGAGTGGATTAAGCCAGAATATCTTGAGCCCTTAGCCGTCATCATCCGGTTGATAACCTATGAGGGTAAGTTTACCATATTCAAAGCCTATCATCTCAGGTTTTAGCTCATTTTGTAAATGGCCAAGCTCTCAATTTCCCATTTTTATTTTATGAATAGCCTTGAGAAAATGTCGAACCAGGTGAGGAAAAACGTAGTTAACCCCACTGGTAGTTTATATCACCACTGTCTCATTAAAATCCTGATCATTCACCTGTTGAGGGAAAAGGGGCAAACATGGTAAAAAATTGTGTTTGAAGTATTGAACCCCCATTTGGTCAAGAAGCCCCTTGCTAAAGCCTCAGCCTCTCAAAAGCACCATCAATTTCAAACTCGTACTGATGAGCCTGCTCAAACCTCTGCCCAAGCAAAAAGAGACACTAAGTCTGTTTGGTTTGATAAGGGTACCTCAGGAGAAATGCACCTTGTCCATTCATCCTCCTCTCTTGAGCTTGTCCATGAGGACACGACCATGAAACCCCCACTCTTTTCACCAATACCCAGTAAATCTAGAAAGTCAAATCGTGATCAATCTATTGACCAGACCGTCGTCCAGTCTGTCGTTCATCCCATCATTCAGCCGGTTCATTCAGATAGCCTTGACGCCCAGCCGAATGACCCTATCCCTGAAATGTCCCTTCTTGCATTAGGTGATGTCTCTTCCCATTTGCTTGAAGTCCCTGTCCTCAAACTTACTCCTACAATCACTGAAGGCAAGGCTTCTAAAAATCAAAACACCTCTGTTGATCCTGAAACATGTCCAAATGGATCGAGCCCTCACAAGTATTATGAGTACCATGTAGAACTATCCACTCCAATCCATTAGATTGTGGATAGATTGACCCAGGATGTAGCACGATTGACAAGCTAGAATTAGAAATATGTTGAAATAATTTATGATCTTCGCCAAGAGAATAAGGAACTGCGTCTACAAGTGAAGTGTGTCGAAGACCTGAACAAAGCCATAACATCTTCTCATGACTCTCTTCGGATGAGGCACGATACCTTGAGGGCCAAAGCCAGGAAGTTAATGCCCAAATCTACTTCCTATTTTTCTAACTCAAAGGCAGTTGCTGCTGCAGCGCAGCCTTCTTCCTGACTTCTTCTCTGCTTTGCTCAGTGGGACCTGGCATATCTCCAGTTTGGGGGAGTGTTGATGTCCAATTTTGTCATCACTTTTGATCATTAAACGTTCTCTGTTGGCGTTATTTTTACCATTTTTGATATGATAAGCCATATTTCTTTCCATTCAGACCACCATTCAAACTTATGTATGAACTTATTTTAATATCGGATGAATCCTGATTGATTATCATCATTTTGTGGTTTATTAACGTTAATTTAACATTTCTCGACCTGCTTGGCACATAGAATTCATTCTGCAGGTTATGGTTTTCAAACGGACTCTCATTCAGACGCGCATTCATGTTCAAGACGCCTAGTTGCATTCGGACCATCGTTCAGACCTCTATTCACACCCCTGGATTTGTTGGTTAGCATATTCTGGGGCCTTAAAGGAAAAAATCACGACGTGGGTTCTGTTGGCGACGTGGCCTTGATGGATCGTGTGCCCTTGTTCGAGAAGATCCATGTCATCACTCGCCCATCCTTCCAACACATCAACTGCTCACGTGAAGGGAACCAACATGCACAGAATCAGGAAGACGGCATGTGTGTTGTAATGAACTGTTTGTACATCAGTAAAAGACCTCCTATTTTTAGAAAGGTCGACCACTAAAAGGGTCGACCTGCTCTCTCTTTGTAAAATCTATATAAAGACGTCTTAGGTTGAGAAACGAGTTAGAGAAATAGACATAGAGATAAAAGAGAAACATTGTACAAGCTCTACTTCAGTTTAATAAAAAGACTTTGTTTTAACTATTGATGATTGTGTCAGTTTCCTGTTAATGGCAGGGAAATTTTTAGGGCGAAATTTAGCCAATTGGCTATTTTTGGGGCTTTTTTTCAAAAAATAAATTCGCTATTTGTTCATTTTTAGCCTCTAATATCGCCTATATTTACAGTAAATATGTTTTTTTTAACATAATATTCGCCAAAATTTACAAGTTTATGTAGTTAATCGTATGTTTCATATGTGATATTCGCCTACCAACCTATATATATGTTTTTTTCAATCCAAAATAATCACCTAGAATACTATACTTAGGTATACTTTTATAACCCTTAAAAAATACCCTAGTTAATGATTGGTGACTGAGTAGTTTAGGAGATAAACCCCTGTTGCTGGGAAGGGCTCATCAACAATCAGAGGTTCCATTGGTGTAAATTCAGCGGTTTCCTTTTTACATTTGCAGCTAAGTCATTTCATTTTTGCATGTATCTATTACGTTTTCCTGTAAGTCATTTCGTTTCTGCAAGCAACTAGTTTGTTTTCCTGTAGGTAACATTTTGTTGTTTATAACATATAATTTTCCTATGTTTTTATGCAAATTACGCCTTCAGAATCCATTCGGTCGGCCATTCGCACCATCTGTTTACACTACCTTTCAAACCTTCTTTCAGCCTTTCATTCGCATTTAGACAGAATTTTCCAGAATTTGCAGTCATTTCCAGAATTGCTAGTATTTCATTTTATGCAAAGATAGTTAGTTGGAGTCTAGGTTGATTTTTCCAGTACTTCATCACATTCTGTAGCTAGTTTGGGATTCGAATCCACCCTTAAAATTTTATATCTCATTTTACATTTACACATAGGTTAATTATTTCAAGTTTTATTAATGATGAAATCCATTTACATTCAACATATGTTTTATTTCAAGTTTTAATGATTTAGGTAGCTTATGAGTTACTTTCATGCCTAGGACCTAGATTAGCTTAAACTTGTTTACAATGTTATCATAGACTTTGTTAAATCTCAATTTGTCTTATTTCTTAATCAGTTCACTATTTCATTTCCAGTTTTCATTCAATTTTCTAATTAGTCTTTCACTTTTATTCACATAGTGTTTTGATTTGGTTTATTTTCATTGTTTCAAGTTATTTCATTTCTGCAGATAGAAAAGACTAGGAACTAGTCTCAATCCAAGTTTCATAAGTTCATGTGTGTTTAGTATAGATGCATTAGTTTTCAATATCTAAGAGTTCTCATAAATTAGTTTAATATAGGTTTACTTCTCAAGTTACAGATCAGCTTTATTGCACTTTCATAGTTGTCTTAGAAGATATTTTGATTTGCATTAGAGATAGCATAGGAACATCTTGTTTTCTGCTGTAGGTTTTGAACACAAGTTAACATTGATTCCAGTGATTTAAGTTATTGTCTTGTACTTAGTTCAGTTTGCTTTTCTTGTAGTTAATGTTTCATAAACTAGTTTGAAGTATTGATAGGTATCATTTGATGTTAATAGGCATATGCATAAGTTAGATAATTCCAAATAGAGATCAAATAACTTAGGATTTGTACTTTTGTTAATCGGCATTTCATTTCAAGTATTGTAGCTAGTTTTTAGTGTCATTTGCTTATGGATAAAGAATAGATTACAATGTTTAAAATCACTTGTAATTCGTCACTTTTCAGCTTGCATCTCTTTGTAGAGGTTAAATTAGATTTACTTTTGTTTTGTTTCTCTATCACATTTGAAAGTCATTTCGATACGTTTTCTCCAGTTCCTATCACATTTGATACATTTCCTCAAAATCGTCAAGGAGAGTGGAATTAGGTAGCTTAGCTTAGTCTTAAGTATTTTTCGAATGCATGAGTAGTTTAATTGTTGGATTTCTTAGGTTCATTAAGTAGTTGTAATCTTGCTCAAGATAGTATATTTTCTTGTATTTATATAGTTAGTTGTAAATTGAATCACTTGATAGATAGGTTTCTGAACTTGTTCATAGTTATTACATAGTAGCTAGTCTTTCTAATTCCTAGATTAGAGTTTGAATAATTGATCAGTAGTTTCCATTTTCATAAGAAGTAGTTTGCTTTTGATCAAGTCTTGTTTCCTAGAATAGTATTGTTTTTATCTTTTCAATTATTGTTCATAGAGTAGAGTAGTATAGATTGATGCTATTATGATCTATTGGTTTGGTTAGGTCTAATCAGCTTAGTATTTTATTTCTGAAGTTTGACTCAGTTTTTCATTTTGAAAGATCTTTCGATATTTTCATTATTAAAAATTTCTACAGTCGGTCGAGCCGATGTCTTAAGTACCCTTCTACCTCAGCATATACTTTTCCACAACTCTAAGATTACCAACCCCGGTCGATAATTTAATATTTGGTGAATTCATTAAGACAATAAAACACCCAACATGTTGAAGATTGTGTGACTTCAAGATATTCTTATTGTACTTCTTTCAGGAAATATTCATCTTGTATTTGATCATGTAAAATCCCTAAAAGGAATCTAGTCAAGTCGGCCCCATAGAAATCAGTGGGTAAATTCCCCAAACAATGGGCAGTCTTCCCCAAACAATGGGAAAAAATTCCCTAGTCAAGTCGACCCAATTAAGTATAAAGGTCATGTTGTGACTAGTATAAATAAGTGTGGCACCTATCTCATTTGGCATCATCACTCACTCAAGCAAGTTCGCATGACAAGAGAGAGAAATACAAGTTCACTAGAGGAGAAGTGTTGTTGCATTGTGAAGCTATCTTATCTTGGATTTTCTATCTTATCTTATTATGGGGATCTTCGTGTAAGAGACTTTTTCTCTTGATGTACTAGATTGGCATTGTACTTGTGACGAATCTGTATTGAAGAAGTTTTGCTGGGTTTTTCTCGTGAGAGGGTTTTTCCCATGAGAGGTTTTTCCCGTGAGAGGGTTTTCCCAGGGTGAATATTTGTTTCCTCTTGTTTATGTTGTGCTTTTCTATCTTTCAGTGATCCTATTGCATATGGTTATTGTGATAATATATAAATTGTTTGAATATCTAACATAACCATCCTGGAAGTATAAAATACTAACACTTTCCACCATTAAGAGAGGAGGCCAAAGTCTTCGAATGAGTGGTTCACATTATGGTTTTCATAAATAGACATGTGTTATAGGATGGTATTATAATGTTTTATTTAGAGGTTGCATAGCCATAAGCATAGTGTTGGTTGTGGAGCCTAATCTCTAGATTCAAAGATATTATTATTCAGTCGTGTTTGTACCCCAGGTTTGGTTATGATCTTGGCACGACCCTAGGGGGGTCTGGGGGAGTGCCCAATCCCCCAGCTGGGGGCCGCAGGGGCCAGTGGGCCCCTGAGGAAAATTTTTGGGGCTGTTTTTCACCACCAATTTTCGGGCCCATGTTTTGGGTAACCCGTGGTATTTTCCCATTGTATTTCCCTTATAAAAGAAAGACATTGTAACACGGCTAGGGTTGATGTATTAGGTTTTATGCACTGTAAATATCTCTGAGATCAAAGAGAGACTATGAGACAGTGAAGAGGAAGTGCAACGGTTGTGCTGCAGGTTGTATCCCTTCACTTTGCTGGACAGAATAATAATAAGGACTGGCAACTTCAGTGTGGACGTAGCCCAAGTTGGGTGAACCACGATATATCTTTGTCTCTCTTGTAATGTGTATGTGTGATTATATTTGCATTTATGTTTATTGTTATTGCTCTATGATCCTGTTTTTCTAACACATAGTTAGACATTTTTAAGCCAAATGGCCACAATTTTTAGTGCTAGCCATTTAAAAATTAGTATAACAAGGATCACCCTCAACATGCTATATCATGAACACCACCCTTAGACATCAAGGAAAACCAATTCAAAATTTCTTCTTCATTTTCCAATTGGATAACCTAGTTTCAACCACAAGTTGGTATGTAACACCAACATTTATATTTCATGTACAAAACAAAAAATTGAATTGTCATTACATGGAAAAAAACAATAAGAGAAACCCGTATAAATTCATAAGCACGCTTATGCGTAAAACAATCATAACTAAATGATTGCACTGAGAATAGCGAGGTTCTCTATAGCCTAGTATGGGGGAAATGTTGTAACATGTAACGTTGTGTAATGTTATGTAACATGGAGTTCCCATAAAAAAAATGTAAATGATTTCGTCTTAAACAAAAAAAGTTAAATTATATTCATTTCATCTTAAACTTACATAATCTTGATGTGTAAATTTTTTCTTCGTGTGTAAAAAGTTTAAGATAAAAAAAATGTACACCTCAAGAAATTGGATCCCTCTTAGTGCTTGATAGATCTAGGTTTAAGATGAATCTATGCTGGTTTTACAAAATTGATGAATTAAAGAATAAATATATGAAATAAAATTAACAATGCATAATAGAGAATAATATTCCATGAGATTGATCCATTTGCATATACAATAACATAGATTTCCATTATATTTATTTATTCCATTAAAAATTGTTTAGGAGAGATCCATTGAAAAAGATATGTTACAATTCCCTATCATATTGATCTTGAACTTCATCCAAGTAGACACCTGAGTCATGAAGATCATAATTTGTATCCAACCCTTTAGAATCATTGTAAGGATTGTCCAAAACAACATCTAAAACATCTAGTGCTAAGTCATCATCGATATAGTCATCATCATCGAGATGTGAGTAAATGAATGCTTGGTAAAATTTATTCCCCACTCATATAAGTTCACTTCTTCCTCCATCTCTCCAGCTACACCTTCTTCTTCTTGATCATGAATATCTTTATCTTCAAGAAAATTATACTTCATGGGTTGTCCTCTTCGATCAAATCTAACAACAAATGACCAACCTACTCTACCTGGTACCTCTAGAAGAAAACACCTGGTCACATTGACTTGGAAGTACATAGGGCTCTGTATTTGGCTTGTACCTATTAGTATTAATCATGGTAAATCCATTGTCATGATCAATAACCATCCTTTCATCACCTTGCAACAACAATCTATACCACCTCACCTTAAATAGAACCACTTTGAAATCCTTCCAGTTGGTGTTGGTAAATGAGGGAGTTGGTGCTTCCCATGAATGTAATATTTATTATATAAGAAAGCATTTTGTGGTTTTCTCCCGTTTGGGTTTCCACGTCAAATATTTGTGTTATATGTCTTATGCATGTGTTGATGAATGTAATTTTTTATGGTGAATACATAATATAAGTATGTTTGAATTTGGTAAGAGTGAAAATTGTTTAAAAACTACGCTTAATACTTATTCACCCCCTCTCAGTATTAATAAGATTTCCAACAATTGGTATTAGAGTAGGTGCCTTCAGTAACATTTTAACAACTAGAAGATAGATATTTGCGTAGATATGGACAAACAGGAAGGAATATCTACCAACATAGCACCTAGGTTTGATGGCTCAAACTACACTTTCTTGAGAATAAGAATGGAGGTATATCTATAGTCCCTTGGTGCTGATGTTTGGTAGTCAGTTGAAAATGGCTATAATGTTCCCACAATTGTGCCAGTTGATCCAGGTGAAAGAAAGCAGTATGAATATAATGCAAGGGATAGGAATGCATTGTTATGTGGACTGGAAGACTCTGAATTCACCAAGGCCATGCAATGTACTTCAATAAAAGAAGTATGGGACAAACTCAAACATATCTACAAAGGAGATGAAAAAGTTAAGAAGGAAAAACTGTAGACTTATTATGGATTATTTGAGTCTTTGAAGATGAAAGAAGAATAAAATATTGCATCATATCTTCTTCGAGTTGATGAGATAATCAACTCCATCAAAGGTATTGGAGTCCAAATAACTAAAGAAGTGATTGTAGAAAAGATACTGAGAACTTTGCCACCAAGATTTGACTCCAAGGTGTCAGTTTGTAATGTCCCCATTTTTTATAGCACCATAGTCCACCACTAACCCATTCAACTTACATGGGTCCTAGTGGAAAATAATTAAATAAATTACTAAGGGGGTTAAGTTTGAAAAAACAAGTACGTTATCTAAATAAATAATTAATGGTGAGCCTAATTTTTATTTATTTAATATTTCTAATAATTATTTATGATTTGTCCATGGCTTAGGTAGCCCAAGAGGATAAATAGGATGAGGATAAGGGAGGTGATTTGTCTCCTTAGAAAAATATGGATAGAAAGTATTCAAAATCAGAAACAACAGCCAAAAGAAAGAAAAGCAAGAAAATAAACATAAATCTAAAAGGACAAAATTTTCTTGATTTTGGAAGATAAGGTTTAGGAAAGTTTTGTAAAAGAAGAAATATAGAAAAAAACGATCCAAGAAAGATATGGAGGTTAATTTTATCCAGTGAGGGTGAATTCATGAGGCAAGTTGTCCAAAATTAAAAAGTAACTTTCCAAAGAAGCCCCACTCATCGCTAAATTCGAATTGCATAGATGGCAAGTCCTAGAAGGTAGGCAACAAATCTAACAAAGGTCAATAAAAGAATGATGAACACACCCATTCACATATTTTGGTAATTTTTCATTTATATTGGAGAAATTCATGCTTCGCACAACCTAGGATATGTGCCCCTGGTTTGCATTGGGTGATGTGCCCCTTTGCATACAATAACTAGTTGGAGTGTTTGTTAGCATTCCATTTGGTAATTGAGGAGAAGGACATCCAGTACTTTTCATAGAGCTTCAAGAGTATGTTTTTTGTCCATTTTCAGATGATAAGGTTTCATTTTGGAGCTTCAAATTCATATTCACAAATATCTTCTTCAGATCCAAGTGTTTTGGATTATGTTGTGTGGTCAGATCAATTTAACCAGTGGAACCAGTGTGGGAAGGCCGAAATGGTGATTTTGGTTTCAAAAATTATAATAATTTATGGACCTTTAGGCTTGTTCCATTGCATCCAAAGATTCATTTCCAATGGGAAACACCGTCTTTCTTGTCGAAAAATACGTCTGGATGACCAAGATACAATTATTTTACCAGATCTAAGGGTTTCATTGTTGAAGAACGCACCTGTTCATATCTATATTTGTATTTCTAGATTTTTGAGATGTGTAAGAGTCCCATATTGTTCATGCACCTCCATTGAGATCTGTTATTATGTTCTCCTTCCCATGACTCTGATCCAGTGGTGAAATTTCTTTCTTTCATTCTCAGATACAATATTCTTGCTTAAATGTTGTAAGATCTTAAGGATTATGGACATTATGTAATTTTGGATTCAGTATATAGTCAATTGATGCTCTAAATGTCTGAAAAAATTATGATATAGTTCAAAGGAATTCTATTAGCTTCATACATTATGTATATTGCATAATTTGGGATCATTTATTGCTACTTGTAATTCATTGTTTTTTGAGGTTTATGGTGCCCTAGTGAGGAAAATTCAACTAGTTTCCTGCTTTGAATATTTTAACTGAAAAGGTTTCTACTAATTTATGATATGAAGGTATTTTTCAGTAAAATATTATGTATTAAATCCCATCCATACCTACAGAAGATAAATTAGGAATCTCCATAGGCCATTCGAATCCATCTGGAATTTTTTCCTCCCTCTAGTCCAAGTCTCTCCCCTTTGCAATTAGATGAAATTGTCACTATTAAACCTTTGTTTCCAAATCATATTAAATATATATTAGGTTTGGGGTAGTTAATTAGGCTTACCTAAGGTTTTATTAGTTCTATTACTACACAAAAAGTAGTGGAGTTTCTACATAATTCTTTAGGAAATGTGCATTGATAGCTTTGGATCTACCAAAGAAATATTCCCATGCATGACAGACTCTTGAAAGTGCAATTGTTGAAGTATTGACCTTTATTCCACCTTATTTGCATCTCCTTGTAAGTGTGTCAATCCTACA
The DNA here is from genome assembly GCA_027924585.1 of Larix kaempferi. Taxonomy (NCBI): domain Eukaryota; kingdom Viridiplantae; phylum Streptophyta; class Pinopsida; order Pinales; family Pinaceae; genus Larix; species Larix kaempferi. The sequence goes on from BSBM01000001.1 coordinate 13,244,375, forward strand.
TCCTATTTTTTCAAGTTGTATAGTTGAGTTAGTGTGCCTAATAGGGGGGTTGGGTACATTATAGTGGTATCAGAGCATGGTCCTATGCACCTGTGCATTGTGACCATTGGTCATTTGAAGAAAAGTTTGCAAGATGAGGCTAATTCCAGTTGTTAAAGGTGATGATTGTGAGTAGTATAAAGGAGATGAGGTGATATACATAGATGGAGGTTTGCATATGTCACAGGAGGAGGATGACTTCTTTTGTGAATCAATATACACAAATGACAAAAGGAATTATCCACTAATGGTTAGCCTTGAGGAGGAATTATCAAGAAGGTTAGCAACAAGTGCTAACAAGTGTCACTACTATCGGGAGTATCTAGATTTGGGTGAGAAGATCTATGCAGGTATTCCCTTCAAATATTATTTCACTTGCAAGCATGGATTTTGGCCTTAGAATGTTGATGAGGATTCTTTGAGAGTATCAAATCATTCATAGAGGAAACAAGTTGTTCCACCTCTCAGAGTGAAGAAGAAGAAGAAGGAACCAAATGTGAAGCTTAATCGGATCCATTTGCATACAGTGGCATCGTGAGAATATTTTGATTTTCTTCAAGGAGAGACTCCAATAATATTGATCCTAAGACTACTAAGGAGACTAAAGAACATTGCAAAATGGAATGCCACCCACAATGCAGGAGGTTGTTGATAGTGTGAAGAGTGAATCCACCCTTGAACACCCAAGCTTCTTTGTTATTGTGTTTGAGATCACTACAAAGGATATGGGATATGACTCATTGCATAGAAATTTCTCATTTGGCATGAGATAGATATTTTTTGAAGCAATATTTAGATAATGATTTTATAGAATTGATAAGAATAATGTGCAAGGAAAAACAAAATCCTTGGAGGTAGAATACTTCACTTGGCTACATGTAAGTAGATATATAATGTCGTACGAAAGGTGTGCTATAATATCCCCAAATAATATATGAGAATATTAATTCAATCACAACAATATTTTTACTCAAAATTTTCAAGATAAAACTAGTCAACAACTAGTTACAGGAAAACTACTTTTAGCTAAGGTAGATTCCCACCAGAATTGGGAACTTGAAGACTTTAGGATATGAAAAATGTATAGGTGAATGTGCAGCAGAAAATATATCAGATCCAAGGCTAGCTTTTGATTCCTATGCACAAGGTATTGTGGCCATTTACGTTTCAACAATAGATGTCGTTGAAGTCTACTTCGAGGCTTCATGGGCACATCAGCATATGCATACTAAACTCATTTGCTCACACATGAAGGTAATAAAATGGTATATAACAGATATTAACCCCCTAATTAAATTTTGAAAAAGAGTTTCTGAGAATTTGGTAGGTCCTAGTTGAGTTTGGAGGCAAAATAAGGAAGGGTGTTGTATTGGACTTCTCAACTAGTGGTTTTCCAAGATCTCGCAAACAGGCTAAGAGGCCTTCGAATTATCAGGAAAATGGTTGGAGAGGATTTATTAGGGACTCAGGATTCATTAATGACCATTAAAACATAAAATTGTTTCATAGATAACTTTGAATTACAATAACTATAAAACTAGTCAAGAAAAAGAGCTTAAAGAGCTAGTCTTGGAAATATTTGATTCAAACCGCCTCTAAGACTTAAAAAATTAAATTTTGAAGTATAATTTATGAGATAACCTTCGAGATATTGATTTACCCTCTCAGTTTGGCCATCAGTCTGAGGGTGATAACTCATGCTAAGGTTCAAACTAGTTCCATCTATTTCAAACAAAGTTTTCCATAAAGCACTAGCGAATTTGCTATCTTGATCACTTATTACAGCCTTGGGAAGACCATGCAATCTAAATACTTCTTTAAAAAATAGTGCAACAACTTGAATGGATGTAATAGTTGATGTGACAACATAAAAGTGAGAAAATTTAGTCAATCTATCAACCACTACAAAAATACTATCCTTACCTTGGGCTTTGGGAAACCCTGTGATGAAATACTGCATGGACACACTTTCCCACTTTTGTTTTGGAATTGGCATGGGTTGAAGGAGGCCAGCAGGATGAGTGTGCACAAACTTATTCTGTTTGCATGTAGTACACTCCCTTACATGCCTTAACACATCATTTTTTAGGCCATTCCAAGTGAACCTCTCTCTCACCTTCCGGTAAGGTTTCAAGAATCCAGGGTGGCCCACCATTGGTGCATTGTGGGAAGCCTCCAAATTTTTTTTCTTTTAAGTTCTATCTAGGCACTAAAAAAATTATGTCCTTGTAATATATGACATCATTAAGGACTTTGTAAGCATCACCATGAATCAACCCATCCAACACCTCACAATCAAACTAGTTCTTAGAATATTCAATAGCTTGTTGTACCTTCTAATTAGTTGGGACTTGCAACAAAGAAAAAGTAGGTTTCCTAGAGAGGGAATCAACTACCACATTCATATTAACATTTTTATATTCTATGTCAAATTCATAGGACTGAACCTTACTTACCCATTTTGGTGTTTATCATTCAACTCTTTTTGGGTCAGAAAGTGTCTCAAACTGTTGTGATGAGTCTTCACTATGAACTTGTCGCCTACTAGGTACTATCAGAATTTGTCCAAGGAATGCATAATTTCCAACATCTATTTATCATAAATGGAATAATTCCTGTCATGAGGATGCAAATTTTTTCTCTCATAGGAAATGGGATGCTTATTCTACATCAAAACTGCTCCAATGCCTTCCCCTGAGGCATCACATTATATTATGAAGGGATGAGTGAAATTGGGAAGTGAAAGTATTAGGAAGCTACTCATTACTTCCTTCATTTTGTTGAAATATTTTTCAGCCTCCTCTGACCAACAAAAGTCTCCCTTCTTGGTGATATCTTTCAAAAGGGATGATAGTTCAGAAAACCCTTTCACAAATTTCTGGTAGTAGGTGCACAAACTAATGAATCCCCTTAATTTAGTGATATTCTTTGGAATTGGCCACTCAAGTATGGACTTGGTATTCTCCATATGCACCTTGATTCCTTCTTTCCCAATTATATTACCAATATAGAGGATCTCAGTCAATCCCAACTCACACTTGGACAGTTTGGCATAAAAAGATTGTTCTGCCAAAATTGTCAGAACATTGTCCAAGTGGTGCAGATGCTCCTCCCATGTCCTACTATAAATAAGAATATAATAAAAGAATACAAGGACATAATTACGCAACTGATTATTGAAAACTATGTTCATGCAGGATTGGAAGGTGACTGGTGCATTGGTCAAGCCAAAAGGCATAACAAGAAACTCAAAATGCCCATAATGGAACTGGAAAACAATTTTCTAGATGTCTTCTTCCCTCATCCTGATTTGGTGGTATCCTGAGCGGAGTTCTATCTTGGAAAAATACCTTTCTCCATGCATCTCATCCATCAATTCATCAATCCTTGGGATAGGATATCTGTTTTTGATGGTCTTCTTGTTCAGGGCCCTATAGTTAATGCACATACGCGTTGTTCCATATTTCTTTTTAACTAGGACCACTGATTATGCAAAGGGACTTGAGCTTGGTCTAATGAATCCCAACTCAAGCAGCTCCTTGATGGTCTTCTCAATCTCATCCTTTAATATTTTAGGGTGCTTGTAAGGATGGATCTTGATAGGAAGTGTTCCAAATTCCAGCTCAATCCTATGTTCAGTGCCTCTGTCAGGAGGCCTGCCAAGTGGAATACCTTCAAACACTTCCTTGTGTTTGTGTAGTATCCTGTTGATGTCCTCAGGATGATGTGAGACATCTATGGAATTTCCTTTAATGGTGATGAAAAATTCAACAGCCCACTCAACATCACCATGCCTCAATATTGATCTCATACTATTAGAAGAAACTACTAGTTTTGGGTAGGTGTTGACACCCTTCAATACCACTTGCTTGCCATCAGCATCTTTGAAGATCATTTGGGGTATTTGAAAATTCACTAAATGTTCCCAAATGGAGTACAAAAACTGCACTCCCAACACCATATTGGTATCAGCCACATTGAAAACATAAAAGCTTTCAGTCATGGTATAATCTCCGATAGTCATTTGCAACTTTGGAATCCATCGATTACACTCCATAGTGTTGTTTCCTGGTATGATGACAGTGAAACTTCCAAAATTTTATGTTGTTATATTTCTCCTCTCCACCATGGCTGCATCAATGAAATTATGAGTGGCACCCCCATCAACCAAAACTGATAATATTTTCCCTTGCACTACCCCCTTGAATCTCAGGGTATGGAAGTAGGGAAATCCACTTAATACTGCAATTCTGTTTTCTAGTTGTGGGGGATGATCTTCCCCTATTTTTTCATATCCATCATCTACTGGTGCTTATTCTTCAACTTCTTCTTCCTCACTTTCTAAAAATACCTCAATGTAATGTGCTTTCCCCTTAGCACATTTGTGGTCCGGAACCCAGGGTTCCTAACAAGAGAAGCATAGCTTCTTCCTTCTTAGTTCATCCCGAACTTTGTATGAGTATTCTTTCTTGTTTGGGGCAGACACATTCTTAAAATGTTGTCTTTGATTTTGAAAGTTTGCAGGCACATTAATATTTGGAGGATACCTTGTTCTTGGGATGGCACCTTGCAGATCCCTTGTTCTTCCCACTGCCTCTTGTAAAGTGGATGGCCTTTATTCATTTACCAATCCTTTCAACGACTTTGCTAATACTTCCATGAGTAAAAGGATGAAGCGAGCTTCAGATATGTTAGTGACCATAAATGCAATCTTCTGGAACTCATAGATGTATGCTTCAGGAGTTCCGGTTTGTTTCACATGCGCCAACTCCCTGAAAGAGATCTCATGGTCTCTCCTATCAAATATTTCTACCAAACTCCTAGTGAAATATTCATAGGAAGTCACTTGATCAGGGCCTGAGGTTCTCATGCCATGTAACCACCAATTATTGGCCTCTCCTTCCATATTCAAGGTTTCCATTCTAATGGCATCCCTTTTAGCCGTGGGATTCAATTGAAAGTAAGTGTCTAGCTTTTGCATCTAGGAGCTAGCAGTACACTTTGAGGATCCATCAAAAAAGGGTAATGAGATCTTACCGATGGCATTTCTCAGCTCATAGTTATGTGTTGGAATCCTATGACCTCCTCTTGGCTGTTTTTTATACTTTTCTTCACAAAAATATTTAAAAGGTAACGCCCTTCTGCATTCTTCACTCAGGGTTTGGTATTCTACATACCGATCTTCCCATGAAGCAACTGATTTAGTCTGCACTTCATGATATTCCTTGTGTTCCTCAATGAAATTAGTCATGGTAGTTCAGGGCTGATTCTTGATTTCCTCTTTGAACTCATTAGGCCTATTATGAGGCCCAATATTTGAAAATATAGACCCACTAGGGACCTTCATTTCTTCATTTTGAGAGCCACTGTTGCTCCTTTCTCTATCTTTATTTCCTAGTTTCTTAGCCAATAATTCTCTGGTGTCTTTCCCATATTGTATGATGTTTTCAGATATGTGATGAAACCCTTTTAAGATACTTTGGACAAAGATTCTGAACTCTTACTTTTCATCCAAGTCAGACACATCCTTTCCTCCTTGCATTTTTCCTCCAGTAGATTCCACCTCTTCTTCAACATAGGGTTCTTCAGGATTCTTTCCTTTGGGGAGTGGACCTCTCTTGGGACTCTTCAAAATTAATAAAGAGCAAGTTTAGAGGACCATGATATGATACTATTGTAATATCCCCAAAGCATATCTCAGAATATTAATTCAATCACAACAATCTTTTTACTCAAAAATTTCAAGATAAAACTAGTCACACCGGAATTGGGAACTTAAGGACTTTAGGATCTATAAAATGCATAGGTGAATGTGCAGTTGCAAATATATCAAATCCAGGCATAGATTCTGAGTCCTATGCACAAGGTACTAGGGCCATTTACATTTCAACAATAGTTGTCGTTGAAGTCTACTCTGAGGCTTCCTAGGCACACCAACATATGCATACTAAACTCATTTCCTCACACATGAAGGTAAAAAAATGGTATATATAAGATATAAAACCCCTAATTGAATGTTGGAAAATATTTTCTAAGAATTTGGGAGGTCCTATTTGAGTTTGGAGGCAAACGAATGAAGGGAGCTATATTGGACTACTCAACTAGTGGTTTTCCAAGCTCTCCCAAACATGATGAAAGGCCTTCGAATTCTCGGGAAAATGGTTGGATAGGATTCATAAGGGTCTCAGGATTCATTAATGAGAATTAAAACAAAAAATTGGTTCATAGATAACTTTGAATTACAAAAACTGTAAAACTAGTCAAGGAAAAGAGCTTAAAGAGCTAGTCTTGGAAATATTTGATTCAAACTACCTCTAAGGATTACAAAATTCACTTCTAAAGTATATTATGTATCAGAAATGATCTCAATAAAAGAAGAAAACTTAAATTAAATATTTTGAGCATAAATTAGAAGGATTTTAGTCTTCAGATCATCAAGGAGTCTCAAATACAAGAGAAATCTTACAAAACTGAGAGTATGAGTATGATAGGATGAGAAGAAAGAGAATTTATGAATTGGATTTGCAAGTATGATGAATTCAGAGCTGGTAGCTGCATATGTATGGTATACTAAGATTCATGAGCTTCTCAGTGGCACATTCACTTAAATGGATCACCTCCTCCAGATGTAACTTCCTCGAGAATTCTCTCCAATTGCATTGTAACTGATGATCTCTCCCTAGATGTCCTAGATTCTTCAATAGTGGACTGATATTGTCATGTTTATCATCATTCCATAGATCTGTATCTGATCATGGAAAAACTGGAACATTAAATGCGTTGGGGCTCATCTCCCAAGCTTGGTTGAGGCACATCACTCAACTCTGAGAAGCAAAATCTCTCAAGACAATAAACAAATGACCAAAAGATGTGAATGGAGCGCACTAGCCTCATTTTATAACTTGGATAACTTCCTGAGAAAGAAATTGGCACATGTGAGAGGTGAGGGGTCCTTCCTTGAGAGAATTAGCAACCTTTCTTGCCTTATGAAACTTGTTTGATTTGTGTTTATAACTTCTTTTAGCAATTGTTCCCTCCTTAGATTTTCAGGATGTTGCCTTCTTTTTCAAACTGGATGCTTTCTGCATTTTACTTCATTCTCACTTTTATGCTTTGTGATTTTTCCTTTTTTTTATTACTTTTGTAAGTTTCTATCTTTTTTTGTTGCCACCTTGCTTTTATCTGACTCCTTGTTGTTTCTATATTCTTCACTTGAGTAGGTGAGGTTCACCTTGTCCTCATGCACCCTCCTAGCTGTGTGAACATCACCACTTTCCAAAAATTTAATTAATAATGATAATTAAATAATTACAAAATACTTAAAAATCAAAATTATTAAATTATTAATCACTATAGGCCTTGTACCAAAATTTATCCCAATTAATTAATTATCCTCCACTTAATTGTTCTTCCTAGACCCTTAGGGATTGGAGGGTCCAAGTCTTGACCAAGTGGCCACTAAGGAAGGAACATAACATGCGCTTAAAAGTAATATGTGTAACACTAGTATATTTTTAATAATTAGGATGTGTCCTAGGACCTATACCATGGCGATGGAAGAAATATGAGGGCCTTGGGTCCTAATCAAATATCCCCATGCTTAATGGACATTAACAAGGCCTCAAACCACCACACAAATCCTTTCTAATGGGTTTATATTGTCTAGGTTGGATATGGGCACCATTCACAAGTTTTGTGCACTACATATGTTACTCAAGGTATTATCCATGGTCATGGAAATAACATAAGGTTCTTATTCCATATTTGAATCTTTTAAAGATGGAATTTTATGATGTACTACTCTAACAACCACACAAGACTTGTGTAGGGGATATTTGTATGCAATTCCACAAGGATAGATCAATGAGATGGAACAAACCTCATAATTTCACACTATTATTACTGAGAAGAATTAGACAAAGACATGGATCAATTCACTCATAAAATTGAAACACACATGAAAAACTGATGTTGATACATTAATCAGATGTAAGATGGAAATCAAAATTTTTTACAATAGAATGAATTCGATACACCTGGAAGAGTTCAAATTCACCTCAAGTATAGGCTTAGTTTGCATTGGAACCATCTCCCGATAAGGTTCAGTGGCCATGGATGATGAATAATCAATTAATTGAGGTAGAACTGGGCATAACTAATCATGTGGGAACACAAATAGGGGAAGAGACTCCAAAGGGGAGAAATACTGAATTGTAGTGGTCAAAATAGGTGCTCCTACACTCAGTAGCAGTGAAACTAGGTGTAACAGTCAGTCAACTAGGAAATCAAGGGGACAAGGTGGCCTAAATCATGGAACTAACTGTGCTAACTCCTAAAATCATGCATGAGGGAGACTTTCTACTTCAGTGATGTAACCAAGGTGCTCTAAGTGGATAGGAGGGATAATGATGGCAAAAAAAAATCTCCAAGGGGCCAAAAGTAGGGACCAGGTGTTAGGAGACTCAACTGCCAATTCATGGATGCATGGAGTGCTACATGGAATGCATGGATGGATGCAAAATGCATGCAAAGAATTCAATACCAAAATAGCATGGTGAGAATATTCCAACACCCCCCCCTATGCTGGACTATGAGGAAAAATAAATAAAAATTAGGGCCCTAGTTACTGAGACCAAAGTTCGCCCCATACAATAAATCTAGAAAAAGTAAGGAAAGAGGGAAAACCCAGTGGGAAAAAAAAACACCCCTCAAGATAGACTGAAACACACCAAAAATTGTTTCACAAGACTCAAGTAGGTGTGCTACTTGATTCAATGGATGGAGGTATCTTCCTCTTGAGAAGAAGTGGATCATGCTCCAAAAACATGTGCTTGAATTCTCCTTCAATGGATGCAAGTGAATCTGGAGGCTTTCTGAACTTGCTCTTCAGACCAAACATGGTGAGAACAAATCCAAAAATATGAAGATCATCCTGGAACCTGTAATTCGAACCAACTGGGGTAGGATCAACTCCAATCAGATATGATTTCTCTTGAAACTTGAACTTCTTATCAGTGGAAGTTAAATAATACCAAGAATTGATAGATGGCTTCTTGTTATATCCTTTGAACCAGCATGGGTGATATCAAAACCAAAATCACCAAAATGTGCCAAAGACTTGAACCCAAGCGAATGGTAGTGTCCTCCATCTTCAGTGAAACTCTAAGAACATGTTCCAATGATCGAATAGAAGTACATAGGAAGCATGTGATCAAGGAGCACGAATGCATCACCTCCAAACTCTTATTTAACCTCCAAAACATTCAATAGATCATCATTTTGCACACCAACAGACTCATGGGAAGTAGAGAATTCGAAACTCTCTTCAACTTCTAGATTAGTAACTGACATATCTTGCTCAGAATTCGAAATAGAATACATTGAGAACATGAGTGAGGAATGGATAATCTCTACAAAAGGATCATCTTCATTATTTGTATCACTTTCATCTTCATTAGCTACATGGGAAGGGGACAATTTGAAATTGTCTTCAACTTCTAGAGAAATAGAGGAAGGAATGTCTTCAACATGAACTTTCTGTGTTGAATCTGCAACTTCTTCTTCATCTTGAACAACTTCATCATGAGATATGATTGAGGTTGAGACATAATTAGAGATAACACTTAAGTATGTATCACTAGGATTGTTCTTCAAATAATTTGCACCAATCTCTTCATTCTTATTTCCAAATGCTTTGTCCAATTGGACCCATAGATCACTTGGATATTCAACAGTTTCCATGAGGTAGCGCATACTAGGAGACATAGCAATACACATTGCTCCAAAGGATCTGTCACATTCATTTAGCCAATCATTCTCTTCTTCATAGGAATCAAAATATCTCATAACACCAATACACATATCAAAAATACCTTGTCTCATCAGATATGCTATCATCTTTGGTTTCCACTCATCATAGTTGACTAGAGAGAGAGGAGGAATTGCTTTCAGATTCATGGAAGTTGTTGTAGAATACCTGCAAAAAAAAAGGAAAAATATCTAGAGGATTGTTACTGAATCTATTGAACACTTCTTTAGGATAGTAGGCACTTTTATCCAAATCCTTCACACCTGGCTAGACCTCAAAGGATATCTCCAATGAATTCAATCCAATGGCACCAGGATTTGTTGTGGAAATCCAGAGGCTTATGGTGCTCTACTGAAAGAAACTTCTCAATCTACTGGTGCAGCTGCTGCACTCAAAATCTCTCATGATATCTGATACAATGTGAAATTCCACATGGATAGATCATTGAGCTAGAACAAACCTCACAATTTCACACAATTATTACTGAGAAGAATTAGACAAAGACATGGATCAATTCACTCATAAAATTGAAACACGCATGAAAAACTGTTGTAGATACATTAATCAGTTGTAAGATGGAAATCAAAAAGTGTTACAATAGAATGAATTCGATATCCTAGAAGAGTTCGAATTCACCTCAAGTACAGGCTTAGTTTGCATTGGAACCATCTCCTGATAAGGTTCAATGGCCACCGATGATGAATAATCAATTAACTGAGGTATAATTGAGCATAACTAAATCATGTGGGCACCAAAATAAGGGAGGATACTCCAAGGGGGAGAAATACCGAATTGTAGTGGTCAAAATAGGTGCTCCTACACACAATAGCAGTGAAACTAAGTGTAACGATCAGTTAACTAGGCAATCAAGGGGACAAGGTGCCCTAAATCATGGAACTGATTGTGCTAACTCCTAAAATCATACATGAGGGATAATTTGGACATCAATGATGTAACCAAGGCACTCTGAGTGGATAGGAGGTCTAATGATGGCCAAAAACAAGCTCCATGGGGCCCAAAGTAGGGACTAGGTGCTAGGAGACTCAGCCACCAATGCATGGATGCATGGAGTGTTGCATGGATGAATGGAGTGCTGAATGGAATGCATGGATGCATGCAAAGCATGAAAGACCAAAATAATATGGTGACAATATTCCAACAATTTTGCATCTCTATGGATGTTTGGTGCTATTAGTATTTTTCACAATAAGAATAGGTCTCAATGTTTGTACCATGCCCAGGGAGGAAAACAAGAACCTCAAATAACCATGTATATCCTTTATAAGGGATCATTGGTCTTTAGGTGGGATATGGGAATCAATAGGAAATTTTTTGCACCATATATGGGAGTCAATTAGCTCACTGGGCTATCTTAAGTGTTATGAATTACAAGGATTTCATGGGGTCAAGTTCCCAGTCTAGTTGCCTCTTTAAGTATTATGGAACTCACTCAAAGTTACTATCGAGATAACTTGCCAAAACTATAACCGATCGATTTACCTAGGTACCATTCTCAAAATGAGGGTAAGTACTCAAATGGTTCATTGAGATATATATTCCATAAACAAATATGGGATTAAAGGCTTGTCCCATGGCCAAGGGAGGGCCTTAGTCTCTTAACAAATATTTATCTTTCTTAATGGCCATGAAAAAGACATCCAACTGGGAATTTGGGCAACACTAGTATGTTTTGAACAATAAGAATGGGTTTCAAAACATCTTCCATGGATAATGGAGGAAAACAAGGGCCTTAGGTCCTTTTTTGAATATTCTTGGGATCAAGATTTATGATGTAGTGGATAATTGGCCTATATGGGGAGTCATTGGTGACATTTATATGGTTTTCATAATAATAATGGATCTCGGGGCCTCTACCATGGTTAGGGGAGGAAAACAAGGACCTAGAGCCTAAAAGGAAGCTTACTAAGATCAAGGGTTGTGAACTAGGACTTAAACAACCACATAGATCTTTTCTAATGGATCTATTTCCTATGTGTGTGATATGGGTGTGATTATAATGTTTTTTGAACCAAAGATGGGATTCAAGCGTTGTACCATGTCTAAGGATTAAAATAAGGGCCTTAGGCCCTAAATGAAACTTCATTATACTTAACAGTCATCATGAACAACACCTCTAATTGGGAATATGGGCACCACTATTATGTTTTGAAAAATGAGAATGGGTCTTAGAACATCTACTATGGCTAGTAAAGGAAAACAAGGGATTTGGGCCTTCAATAAATATTATTGAGCATAATTTCCTTGAACAAGACCTTGAACCATCACATGGTTCATCTCTAATGGACCCATGGCTTCTAAGTGGGATAAGGTCACCATTCACATGTTTTTTGCACCATGTATGGAACTCAAGGCCTTTTCCATGGTCAAGGAAAGGACATAAGGTGCTTAGGCCATATTTGAATCTTCGCAAGATATTAAGCTTCATTATGTATTTCTAAAACAACCACATAATACATGTGTAAGGAATATTTGGGCTTATTTGGGGTCCGTTGATGTCATTAGGGTGTTTTCACAATAATAACGGGTTTTGAGGCCTATACCATGACCATGGAAGGAAATGTTTTACCTTGGAACTAAAATGAAGATTCTTGAGATAAAGGACCATGAGCTAGGCCTTGAACAACCACACAAATTATTTATAAGGGATATTTGGTCTCTAAGTGGGATATGGGTTCCATTATAAGGCTTTTCTCACCACATATAGGAGGCAAGGCATGTACCATAGTTCAAGGATAAAAACAAGGACCTTAGACACTAAACAAATATTTATCATGCTTAATGGACATCAGTGAACCTTTGATTTTAAATGTGAGAACCATTACTATATTATGCATAATAAGAATGGGTCTCAAGACCACTACCATGGCCAAGGGAGGGAACAAGGGAATTAGTTCCCAAATAAATATTCTTGATCTCAATGTCCATGCATAAGTCTTTGAAGCACTACATAAATCCTCTCTAAGGGATATATAGCCTCTATGTGGTATATGGACACAACTTGCAAGTATATTGCACCACAACTAGGTCTCGATCCCTCCATGTTGGACCTTATATTCATTGAAAGATTGTTTGCACTATGTATGGGACTTGCAACCTTAAACACGGTTAAATAAGGAACCTAAGGTACTAAGTCCCTATTTAAATTTTCTCAAGGTCAAGCTTCATGTGTAAATCCTTGAACAACCATACAAGATCTGTGTAAGGGATATTTGGGACCATTTATATGTTATACACAATAATAATGGGTCTTGAGGATTATGTCATGGCCAAGGGAGGAAATCCAGGACCTTAACCCCAAAATGAAGCTTCTCAAGCTCAAGGGATAGGAAATAGGTCTCAAACAACCACATAGATTCTCTCTAAGGGATTATTGGCCTACAGGTGGGATATGGGCACCTTTAGGAGTTTTTTTGCACCACATATGGCAGACAAGGCCTATAACATATCCAAGAGACAAAATAAAGGGAATTAGGCCCTAAATTATTTTTTATCATGCTCAATAGCCATGAACAAGACCTTTGACTAGGAATGTGAGCACTATCAATATGTTTTTCAAACTAAGAATCGGTCTTAAGACCTCTACCATGGTTGAGGGAGGAAAAAAAGGGTTGTATTCCCTAAACAAAGCTTCTCCAACTCAATGGCCATGAAAAAACACCATAAGGGATCTCTAGAGGATTTATGGCCTGCGAGTAGGATATGGGAACCATTCAAATTTTTTGTTCACCGTAGTTGGGTCTCAAGGCCTCATAGTTGGAAACCAATGTAATTAGAAGATTTTTCATGCCATGTATGGCACTAGGGTCCTTGACCATCATCAAGGAATGAGAAGAAGAGACTTAGATCCTATTTGAATCTTGCTCTTAGATTCAAGCGTCCTGAATCCTTGGAAAACCACCTTAGATATCTATAGGGAATTTTGACCTCCAATTATGAATATGATTGGTGCCATTAGTATTGTTTTCATAATAAGAATGGATCTCTAGTCCTATACCATGGCCAAGGGTGGAAAACAAGGGCCTTATCCATAAATTAAGATTCTTGAGCTTAAGGGCCATTAACAAGTCCTTAAACCAACACATGATCTTCTCTAGGGGATCTCTTGGAATGGGGTGTGATATTAACACCATTCAAACACCAATATTGTCACTCTACAAAGCTTCAATATTTGCAGGCATGAGATGGAAAGAGGAGGAACATTTGCATATACTTTTAGATATTATATCATAGCATGAGTATCTTCTATGTTATCATGAGCATTGGCCAAAAGGGGCAATAATGATATGAATTTATGATGGTATGATTATTTTTAATAACAGTAGCACAAGTGCATTCTACAAATGTGCACACACTTAATAATGCACATGTGTTCTAAAACATGTGCATGTCCATAAATTAAAAAATGTCTTTGTGAGATTAAAAATTTCAAATTCATGTGTATTGCCTTATTGCTTTGGATTTATGTTCAAAATGATCACACTAGTGGTTGGGGCTACAAATACAACTTTTGTTTTTTAATGTCTTTCAATATATCCATTTTTCACATTATTTTGAAATAGACTACACAAATCCATTACTGAAACTACACACATATAGATCCAACTATGCAAATTCTAAATATATGATTTTTTTTAATATTGTTTTCTATTTTTTCATTTTTTTTTTATCTTGACATATATCAATTTGAAAATGCATAAGTCTTCCAATCATGCTTACCAATTTTTTAGAAATTAGGGGGTAGGGTATGTACACCTCTATGAGATTTTAGAAGTAAAATTGCTATGTGGAGGGATCCGTTATCCCACAAAAAAGGGATTATAAATCAATTTGATGTATACTAGCACAACCACTTAACTTGTGGTCGTTCAACACTGATAGGACACAAGTTAAGCGCCACAAATAAGTTATGTGTTACTTGTTCTCCATGTGTGGTTGTAATCATCTATTGTATATGCCTCAGCTAGATGTTATCACTCCTTTCTTCTAGTTAAGCGGGTTGTTTTCCAAAAAGCACGTTATCCATGCATCAGTTAAGAGTTATCCATATTTTTGATATTATTTTTTCTTTTATGAAAGTTTATTTCAAATTTTCAAAGACTTCTATAAAAACGATCTGGATAGTACACTTGTCTCATCCTCGTGCAATATAGGAAAATTATAAGTGTTGGTCCACCCCAAATCATTTTAAGAAAATTAATTAACTAGCACAGCCACAAAACTTGTGTCCGGTGAACACTGATAGGACACAAGTTAAGTGCCATGAATAAGTTATCTCTTACTTGTTCTTTCATTCTTTTAGTTAAATAGGTTATCTACCACGAACTGCCCCTTATCCATGCATCAACTAAGAGTTATACATGCATTAAATACCACTTATCCATGCATCAATTAACAATTCTTTTTTATATTCTTTTTTTTCTTAATTGTTTATTTCAAATTTGGAATTACTTCCATAAAATCAACCTAGAGAACTTACACTTGTCTCATTCTCATACAATCTAGGAAAAGCATCGATGTTAGTCCACCCCAAATTCTAAGATATAAACACACACTCACACACATTTTATTTTCTTAGGTCATATTCAAATTAGTTGTAAAGATAAACATATCTTGATTTATTAATTTATTTATGTAAAAAAAAATTGTTTTTGTTTTTGTTTTTCATTTATTTTATGTAAATGATTTTTTTGTTCTTTCTTTTTATTACCATTTACCTTCTTTTTCAAATTTTCATTATAGATATCAATTTTTTATATTTAATTTATCATAATTACTTTATTTTACACATTTCATATATAAAATTCACTCCTATATTGATATAAAACATATTTATTAATATTTAATATTATTAATTAATTTCACTCCTTCATCATGCTATTGCAGTTACACCTCATTTCTCACTTCCATCCACTCTACTGAAGTATTCAGTACCTCGTCAATTTCCTCTTGAGTTTCCTTGATTCCCAACTGAGCCTCATAAGAGTTCTCCTCTTCTTCACGGTTGACTCTTCCTCTATTGTGAGCCCATGCCTCATGGTGAGGTCTCCCCCTTTCTCTGTATCGTGATATTTCGTGAATGTGACCACTCTCAAATTATTGCAGAGATGGCTAGATAAGTGTATTGGTCTACCAATTGAACCAAATATGACATGCATATTTCTACAAATATGCCATGAATGGGAACATGCCCTTGATTTCATGCCCTCCTAGAGTCATGATGAGGAACTAAATTTCCATAATTTTGGAATTGAAGGAGTGATCTAGTCTGTCCTTTCTCCAAATCCTTCACATGCTAAAGGTACCATTAAATATGTGTATTGAACTGAATGAGAGGACTCCCCTCCTTAATTACCCCAGGCCTTTTGTATGCATTGCACCGCCAAGTGACTCGATGGATGCATGGGATGTGAGTTGTCACATCCATGTATTTAATGTGATTGCATCCCACTTGGGGATTCGAGGAATATCAAGGAATAATATTACTATGGTGGTCATTGTTAATTATTTTAATGTTAATAATAAGAAACAAATGATGGCACCCTACTTGGGGAATATCAAGGCATAATATTACTATGGTGGTCATTGTTAACTATTTTAATGTTGATAATATACAATTAACTAATTTAAAACGTTTCATGTAGACAAACATTGAATTGATAGTGTTGCACGTAATCTGTAAAAAATGAAGAATCAAAGAACCATTCGATTATACACTGTCCAAATGCAAGTAAGTTTTGAATTAAAACACTGAAATTGACATCTTTGGAATCAGTATTTAGATCCACAAAATTAAAATTGGCATTTGATAGAATCAAGAATCATACTTATGAAATCAAAATTCTCATTTTTGGAATTAAAAACTTCATTTGTGATATAAGAAATCACACTTTTAGAATAAAAAATCACAATTTTTGAATACTAGAAAACACACATTTTGAATCGAAAATATCACTGTTTGGGTTCATAATGATTCTAAAATAATGCTTTTGGAATTGGAAATTGCACTTTTTAAACCCATTTTTGGACTTTTAAAACCTTACTTTGCACTTTTGAAAAGTTGTTTTGGGGCTTTAGAAAGCATGATTTTCACTTTTTTTGTTCAGATTCTGTTGAATATATCCAAATTTAATGAAATGGGTGTTTTATATTATTTGGAAAATGTGAAGAGGCAATCCCTTAAGAAGATGCATCCTTTGGATTCAGACAAGGAGAAAGTGAAATCATTCACTATTGGTGACTCCATTATTTTGGGAAAATGGAATCACAGTTGTGACAATTCATTTATTTTCACAACCAAGCTTTATAGCCATCCCTGAGTCGGCCCCTTTGTTTGAACCACAGGCGAAGAATAAGGGTAGAGTCAAGGGTACTTAGTCAAAATTCATTGTTGGGGATTGTTGGCAACTTTGTTTTTGGAAAAATGTTGTGAAAGAATGGAAGGATGAAGAAGAGTAATAGAAATCATAGGGATTGGTGTGAAAGACACAAAAAAAGGCATGAAGAAATGCAGCGAAAGTTGGATTCCAATGGGGTATCAAATATAATCAATATGTTGACTTGGGTAATGGATCGACTTGGTCATCCTTCTCCATTTTGTAATTGTCATGACACAATCAACTTTAGAAACTAGTTTTCTATAAGAAACCATTGAGGTTAGGAAAAAGGGGTTATTGCAAAAGGGATAAAGATTTGTAGGTCACTAAGTTGAGTCTCAATTTTTTATTGATCCCATCTAATGAGAAATATCTCTGAATTTCATCTACTATGATGTTGTAGATGCATATTATATTTCGATTATATTAATAAAAGAAGAATGTTTGAGGCCCGCCCTTCAAAAATAATGTGTAATGTGTCTGATTGATGAGTAGGATTTATTTGTCTTATTATTTATTAATGGATCTTATTGTTGGTTGTGGAGCTAGATCTTCCAGTCTCATAGATGATATTGTCTCAGTCGTGCACCTCAAAGAACTGTACACTCATTCCCCAACCTTGAGCTGTTTTCGCCAATAGTTTTCGAGCCCATGGTTTTGGGTAACCCGTGGTATTTTCCCATTGTATTTCCCTTATAAAAGAAAGACATTGTAACACGGTTGGGGTTGATGTATTAGGTATTATGCATTGTAAAGATCTCTGAGATCATAAGAGAGATTGTGAGACAGTGAAGAGGAAGTGCAGTGGTTGTGTTGCAGGTTGTATCCCTTCACTTTGTTGGACGATATAATAATAAGGACTGGCAACTTTAGTGTGGACGTAGCCTATCTTGGGTGAACCACGATATATTGGTGTCTCTCTTGTAATGTTTATGTGATTATATTTGCATTTTTGTTTATTTTTATTGCTCTGCGATCCTGTTTTTCTAACAATTGGTATCAGAGCCAAATGTCTATTTGGAAGATAAAGCTGCAAGAAGCTAGGGTTTCTGGTTCGAGTGGGAGCAATGGCAGAAGAAGGAAATTTTAAGGTCGAGAAGTTTAACGGAAAAAACTTCCAGTTATGGAAGATGCAAATGGAGGACTATCTGTACCAGAAGGATCTATTCCTGCCGTTGGGAGGAAGAGAAAAGCAACTGGCGGCCATGAAGGACGAAGAATGAGAGGTTCTTGACAGAAAGGCACTGGGGATAATACGGTTGTCCCTGGCTTCATCGATGGCTTTCAATATCTCATAAGAAACGACAACAGAGGGTTTGATGAGCGCATTGGGTAAGCTGTATGAAAAACCCTCGGCCTCCAACAAGGTATTTCTAATGAAGCATTTATTTAATATGAAGATGTCTAAAGGTGGATCTATTACTGATCATTTTAATCATTTTAATACAGTTACAAATCAACTAAGTTATGTAAGTGTGAACTTCGATGATGAGGTTAGGGCTCTTCTAATCTTGTGTTCATTGCCAGAAAGCTAGAATAGCTTGGTCATGGCCGTAAGTAGCTTTGTCTCTTGTTCAAATACCTTGAAATTTGATGATGTTATTGGTGTTATTCTTAGCGAAGAAATGTGAAGAAAAAGCACAGGTGAGATATCAGGTAATGCGTTGACCATGGAGAGCAGGGGAAGACAAAAGGAGAGAGGAAAGAGCCAAGGTAATCGCAACAAATCTAAAAAGGGCAGATCCAAGTCCAGACTGGGAAAAATAGAGTGCTGGAACTGCGACAAGAAAAGACATCTAAAGAAAGATTGCAGATCTCAAAGAAGAAAGGAGATGGACAGAACGAAACTACCCAGGAAGCAAATGTAGCAGGTGATGTGTTACAATATGCTTTGATTCTTGCATTAGATAATACTAGTGATTATTGGGTAGTAGATTCAGGGGCCTCATGTCATGCTACACCCCATAGAAAATATTTTCATGATTATGTTCCAGGCGATTTTGGACATGTTTTATTGGGTGATGATGAGCCATGTAAAATTGTTGGAATGGGTAAGGTATGGATAAAAGTTAAGAATGGAACTGTTTTGTTGTTGAAAGATGTAAGGCATATTCCTGCTATGAAAATAAATTTGATCTCAACATAGCAGTTGGGAGATGGCGGCTGTCTATCTACATTTGGAGAAAAGTGGTGGAAGATCACTAAAGGATCAATGGTGATTGAAAAAAGAGACAGGGTAGGTACGTTGTATTTATGTCCTCATAATACTGATCATTCTATCTCTTTATCTTCCATAGGAACAGATACAACATTATGGAATCATAGGCTTGGCCACATGAGTGAGAAGGGGATGCAGATTCTCCACTCAAGGAAGTTGCTGCTAGATTTGAAGCAGGTATGTTTGGAATTCTGTGAGAACTGTGTTTATGGAAAACATAAGAGATTCAGATTTCTCAGGGTTGGGAAACATAAGAAGAATGAAAAGTTAGATCTTGTGCATACAGATGTATGGGGACCGGCTCAAGTACAATCTCTTGGTGGCTTTCATTATTATGTTACATTTATTTATGATGCAACTAGGAAAACTTGGGTTTATTTTATTAGACATAAATATGATGTGTTTGCTACTTTTAAGAAGTGGAAAGCTTTGGTTGAGAATGAGATAGGAAAAAGGTTGAAGTGTCTCAGATCTGATAATGGAGGTGAGTACTACAGCAAGGAGTTTGATAGTTACTATTCATACCATGAGATTCGTAGAGAGAAGACAGTCCTAGGAACACCAGAAGAAAATGGTGTGTCAAAAAGGATGAATAGAATGATCATGGAGCGTGCAAGGTGTATGAGATTGCATGCACGGTTTCCCTTACAGTTTTGGGAAGATGCTGTAAATACTGTTGTTTATTTAATAAACAGAGGGCCTTCAAGTGCTTCAGATGGTGGTATTCCAGAGGAGTCATGGACAGGTAAAAAGGTAAACTACTCATTTCTGAGAATGTTTGGTTGTGAAGCATTTGTCCATATTGATAAAGAAAATAGAACAAAGCTTGAAGCTAAATCCAAGAAATGTACCTTTATTGGATATGGGATTGATTATTTTGGCTATCGATTATGGGATTATGAAAATAAAAAAAATCATTAGGAGTAGAGATGTGATATTCAATGAAAAGGTCATGTATAAAGATCAGTTGCAGGGAAAGAAACAGGAAAATGAAACCACAGAGTACACAGTACTTGATGAAAATGAAGAAAATGAAGTTCCAAAGGTGCCAGAAAATCAAGAACGACAGCAAGTACCTGAAACTCCTACAACTGCAATAAGATCCACTAGGTTAAGTAGACTCCCTGAACGATACTCGCCTTCAATGTATTATTTATTGATGACTGATGTTGGTGAACCAGAGTGTTATGAAGAAGCAATGCAAGTGGAAACTAGAAATAAGTGGGAGCAAGGCATGAATGAGGAGATGGACTCATTGGTAGGAAACTAGACTTGGGATTTGGTTCAGTTTCCTGCTGGTAAAAGAGCATTGCAGAACAAATGGATTTACAGGTTGAAAGAAGAAGAAGGAGGTAAGAAGCGGTACAAGGATAGACTTGTTGTAAATGGGTTTTCACAGAAGAAAGGTATAGATTTTGATGAAATATTTTCTCCTGTTGTTAAGATGACTTCAATTAGGACTATCTTAAGTCTAGTGGCGGTAGAATATTTGCATCTTGAACAATTAGATGTAAAAACAGCTTTTCTCCATGGGGATTTGGAGGAAGAGATATATATGCAGCAGCCACACGGGTATGAGTTCAAAGGCAAGGAGAATTTGATGTGCAGGTTGAAGAAGAGATTGTATGGCTTGAAGCAAGCTCCAAGGCAGTGGTATTTAAAATTTGATAGGTTTATGACAGAAAAAGGTTATAGTAGATGTCATTCTGACCACTATGTTTATTTCAAGAAGCTAGACAATGAAAGATATATTATCTTGTTATTGTATGTGGATGACATGCTTGTTGCAAGGTCTAACATGCAGGATATAAATGTACTCAAAAGGAAGCTAGCTAATTCATTTGTGATGAAGGATTTGGGTGTTGCAAAGAAAATCCTTGGTATGAGAATAACGAGAGATGGAAAAAATCGCAAATTGACATTGTCTCAGAGTGAGTACATACAAAAGGTGTTGGAGAGGTTTAGAATGCAAAATGCAAAACTAGTTAGTACACCTTTGGCCAACCATTTCAGTCTAATTAAGGAAATGTGTCCCAAGACACAGGAAGAGACAGATTACATGTCCAAGATTCCCTATCAATCAGCAGTTGGCAGCTTGATGTATGCCACAGTGTGCACAAGACCAAATATTGCACAAGCAGTGGGAGTTGTGAGCAGATATATGAAAAATCTAGGTAAAGAACATTGGAAGGCAGTACAGTGGATTCTCAGGTATTTGAGAGGTACTACCATTCAGACATTATGTTTTGGAGGTTCAGACACTGTTCTACAGGGATATGTTGATGCATATATGGCAGGTGATAAGGATAGCATGATGAGCACCACATGGTATGTGTTTACTGTAGCTGGAACAACAGTAAGTTGGATTTCGAAACTGCAGAAGGTTTTTGCACTTTCAACAACGGAAGCAAAGAATGTTGTTGTTACAAAGGCTATTAAAGAGATGGTTTGGTTGCAGAGGTTTATGGAGAAATTGGGTAAAAAGCAGAAGGATAGCAGGTTGTATAGTGATAGACAAAGTGCCATTCATCTTGCAAATAACTGAGCATTCCATTCCATGACTAAACATATACAACTCAAGTACCATTTCATACGCTCTGTTATGGAAGATGAACTGTTGAAACTGGAAAACATACATACTAGCCAGAATCCTACAGACATGTTCACAAAGGTAGTGACTAGAGAGAAACTGAGTTCCTGCTCGATTTCAATTGGCCTTCTAGCATGAAGGTGAAGATGAAAAAGCTACCAAGTCCAAGGTCCAGCAAGTACAGCAGGGGTGGAGTTGTTGTGACTCTCCAAGTGGGAGATTGTTGGTTGTGGAGCCATATCTTCCAGTCTCATAGAAGATATTGTCTCAGCCGTGCAACTCAGAGGACTGTACACTCATTCCCCAACATCCCCGAGAAAAAAAAATGGGGTTGTTTTCGCCAACAATTTCCAGGCCCATGGTTTTGGATAACCCGTGGTATTTTCCCATTGTATTTCCCTTATAAAAGAAAGACATTGTAACACAGCTATGGTTTATGTATTAGGTATTAGGCATTGTAAAGATCTCTGAGATCAGAAGAGAGACTGTGAGACAGTGAAGAGGAAGTGCAGCAGTTGTGCTGCAGGTTGTATCCCTTCATTTTGTTGGACAGTATAATAATAAGGACTAGCAAATTCAGTGTGGACGTAGCCCATTTTGGGTGAACCACGATATATTGGTGTCTCTCTTGTAATGTGTATGTGTGATTATATTTGCATTTCTGTTTATTGTTATTTCTCTGCGATCCTATTTTTCTAACACTTATGGAATCTCTAATTAATATGCTTATGATGGATTTTATTTTAAGTATATTGCGTGATATTTATTTTTGCACGTGATAAGTGGTTATATGACGGTAGGCTATGAGTTGCATCCATCATCTAGTATTTTCCCATATATTGCTAAGGTCTTAGTTCTTACTTTAAGTGAGAAATTCTTCCATCAAGGAAAATTGAAAATGACAAAAAATCTAGACTACACCAAAAATTTGTTGACCCAACTAAGAGAACCCTGACCATCTCAAATTTACACTAACATTTATTATGGTTTTATCATGTTAATATAAATCAATATCAATATGCCTAAGAGTGACCTAAGAGCATTATTCCCTTTTATAGATCCACTTTAGCTTCCTTGTTTTGAAATTGATCATTTGCATCCTTTGCGACATAAAAATTCAACCTTTCTCTTTTTTAATAATGTCAATCCTCTCGTAATTCAATGAAATAGTCACAACAAGTTGGACTTCTTTCTTTTGTCTCAATCAATGCCTCCTATATAATATATATGTCCTTTCTTAACTCTATTTGAGTCCCTCTCTACATCAATATTGTATAATGGCTCAAGCCATTATTTATCATCAGTGTATGTAACATAGTAAAATCCATACTTCCAAAGGATGTAATTATCACAAAACTAAAAATCATCATTGGCAAGATGATCAAAACCCCTATTGCTAGAAGTGGCTTGAGAAATAGACTATAGTTTTAGAGCATATTTTTGGGCATGTGAGACCAAGAATAAGAATCATATTAGGATACTAGATGTGAACATGTTATATGGTATAGTATACTCTCAAGTAAGCATGGACACTTTATGAATGTTATCTTCCTCAAGTAGTCATTAGTTCACTAATTTGAAATATACAAGTAAGGTGACTCAATGCATAGCAAGTTCTCATTTCGCATGAGATAGATATTTTAGAAGCAATATTTAGATAATGACTATATAGAGTTGATAAGAATAATGTGCAAGGAAAGACAATATCCTTGGAGGTAGAAGACTTCACTTGGCTACATGTATGTAGATGTATCATGTCATAGGAAAGGTGTGCTTAAAAGTAATATGGATACCACTAGTATATTTTAATAATTAGGATGTGTCCTCGGACCTCTACCATGGTGAGGGAAGAAATATGAGGGCCTTAGGTTCTAAAAAAATCTCCCTGTGCTTAATGGCATTGAACAAGGCCTCAAACCACCACAAAAAATAATTTCCAAGCAGTTTATATCCTCTAGGTTGGATATGGGCACCATTCACAAGTTTTGTGCAATACATTTGTTACTCAAGGTCTTATTCATGGTCATTGAAATAACATAAGGCTTGTATACCCTATTTGAATCTTCTAAATATTGAACTTCATGATGTACTACTCTAACAATCACACAAGACTTGTGTAGGGGATCTTTGGCCTCTCTAAGGATGTTTGGTTCTATTAGTATTTTTCACAATAAGAATAGGACTCAATATGTGTACCATGTCCAGGGAGGAGAACATGAACCACAAATAACCATGTAGATCCTTTATAAGAGATCATTGGTCTTTAGGTGTGATATGGGAATCATTAGGAAGTCTTTTGCACCATATATGGGAGTCAATTAGCTTGGTGGGTTAGTTATAATGTTTGAGTGTTATGGATTACAAGGAGGTCATGGGGTCAAGTTCCCAAGATAGTTTCCTCTATAAATACTGTGTAGCACACTCAAAGTTCCTATCGGGATAGCTTGCCAAAACTATAACCGATCGATTTACCCTAGGTACCATCCTCAAAATGGGGGGAAGTACTTGAACCACCACATGGTTCATCTCTAATGGACCCATGGATTCTAACTGGGATAAAGTCACCACTCACATGTTTTTTGCATCATGTTTGGAACTCAAGGTCTTTCCCATGGTCAAAGAAAGGACATAAGGTTCTTAGGCCACATTTGAATCTTCGCAAGTTCTTAAGCTTCAAGATGTATTTTTAAAACAACCACAAAAGACATGTGTAATGAATATTTGGTCTTAGTGGGGTTATTTGATTTCATTAGTGTGTTTTTCACAATAATAACGAGTCTTGAGGCATGTACCATGACCATGGGAGGAAAATTTTTACCTTGAGCCTAAAATAAAGATTCTTGAGATAAAGGACCATGAACTACGCCTTGAACAACCACACAAATTATTTATAAGGTATATTTGGTATCTAAGTGGGATGTGGGTTCCAGTACGAGGCTTTCCTCGCCACATATGGGAGGCAAGGGATGAACCATAGTTCAAGGAGGAAAACAAGGACCTTAGACACTAAACAAATATTTATCATGCTTAATGGACATGAGTAAACCTTTGAATGGAAATGTGAGAACCATTAGTATATTATGCATAATAAGAATGGGTCTCAAGATACTACCAAGGCCAAGGGAGGAAAAAAGGGCCTTAGTCCCTAAATAAATATTCTTGATCTCAATATCCATGAAGAAGTATTTGAACCACTACATAAATTCTCTCTAAGAGATATCTATCCTCTACGTGGGATATGGACACAATTTGCAAGTATATTGCACCACAATTGGATCTCGATCCCTCCATGTTGGACCTTAGAGTCATTGGGAGGTTATTTTCACTATGTAAGGGAATCACAACCTTAAACATGGTTACAAAAGGAACCTAAGGTACTAAGTCCCTATTTAAATCTTATCAAGATCAAGCTTCATGTGGCAGTCCTTGAAAAACCATACAAGATATGTGTAGTGTATATTTGGGACCATTTATATGTTCTACACAATAAGAATGGGTCCTGAGGCTTATGTCATGGCCAAGGGAGGAAAACAAGGACCTTAACCCAAAAATGAAGCTTCTCAAGCTCAGGGGCTAGGAACTAGGTCTCAAACAACCACATAAATTTTTTCCAAGGGATTATTGGCATGCAGTTAGGGTTTGTGCACCATTTGGAGTTTTATTGCACCACATATGGGAGTTAAGGCCTATACCATAGCCAAGAGACAAAAGAAAGGGACTTAGGCCCTAAATGATTTTTTATCATGCTCAATGGACATGAAAAAGGCCTTTTACTAGGAATATGAACACTATTAGTATGTTTTTCAAACTAAGAATGGGTCTCGAGACCTATACCATGGTCGAGGGAGGGAAAAAAAAGATCGTAGTCCCTAAACAAAGCTTCTCTAGCTCAATGGCCATCAACGAAGACCATAAGGGATCTCTAGAGGATCTCTGGCTTACGAGCAGGATATGGAAACCATTCAAAAAAAAAATCACCATAGTTGGGTCTTAAGGCCTCAAAGTTGGAAACCAATGACATTAGGAGATTTTTCACACCATGTATGGCACTAGGATCCTTGACCATCATCAAGGAATGAGCAGAAGGGACTTAGGCCCTATTTGAATCTTAATCTTAGAATCAAGTGTCCTGAATCCTTCGACAAACACCTTAGATCTCTATAGGGGAATTTCGACCTCCAATTATGAATACGAATGGTGCCATTAGTATTGTTTTCATAATAAGAATGGATCTCTATCCCTATACCATGGCCAAGGGTGGAAAACAAGGGCCTTATCCATAAATGAAGCTTCATGATCTTAAGGGCCATTAACAAGTCCTTAAACCAACACATGATCTTCTCTAAGGGATCTCTTGGATTAGGGTACGATATTAACACCATTCAATCACCAAGATTGTCACTCTACAAAGCTTCAATATTTGCAAGCACAATGTGGAAAGAGGGGGAACCTTTGCATATACTTTTAGAGATGATATGATATCATGAGTATCTTCTATGCTATCATGAGCATTGGCCAAAAGGGGCAAGAATTATATTAATTTATGATGATATGACTTTTTTTAATAACAGTAGCACAAATGCATTCTACAAATGTGCACACATTTAATAATGCACATGTGCTCTAAAACACGTGCCTGTCCATAAATTAAAAAGTCTTTGTGAGATTAAGAGTTTCACATTCTTATTTATTGCCTTGTTACTTCGGATTTATGTTCAAAATGATCACATTGGTCATTGGGGCTAAAAAGCAACAAAAAATTCATTTTTTTAATGTCTTTTATATCCATTTTTCACATTATTTTTAAATAGACTACACAAATCCATTAATGAAACTACACACATATAGATCCAACTATGAAAATTCCAAATATATGACTTTTTTAATATATATATATATATATATATATATATATCAATTTGAAAATGCATTTAAGTCTTACCCATTTTTTAGAAATATGGGGGTAGTGTATGGACACCTCTATGAGATTTTAGAAGTGAAATTGCTATGTGGAGGCATCCCTTATCCGACAAAAAAGGGATTATACACCAATTTGATGTATACTAGCACGACCACTTAACTTGTGTCCATTCAACACCAATAGGCCACAAGTTAAGTGACACAAAATCACTCCCTTCTTCTAGTTAAATGGGTTGTTTGCCAAAAAGCACATTAGACATGCATCAACTAAGAGTTATCCATGCACCAACTAAGAGTTATCCATGCATAAGCTACCAGTTATTTTTTATATTCTTTTTTTCTTTTATTACACCGATATGTGTTTATATCTTAGAATTTAGGGTGGACTACTATACATGCTTTTCCTTGGATTAAAGGAGGATAGGATATGTTTTTCCTGGATTAAAGGAGGATAGGACAAGTGTACTGTTTAGATTGATTTTGTGGTCATCGTTCAAAATTCCAAATAAACAACTATAATAAAAAAGAAATATGAAAAATAAATCATAGCTTATGCATGGATAACTCGTAGCTCATGCATGAATAACAGGTAGTGACAAACAACCCATTTAACTAAAGAAGGTAACAGATAGTTCAAGCATAGAAAACCACTTATTACAACTAAGCATAGAGAACAAATAACATATAATTTGTTCATGGCACTTAACTTGTGACCTAGCCATAAAAACAATCTATGCAGTACACTTGTCTCATCCTCGTGCAATCAAGGAAAAACATAAGTGTTAGTCCACCCCAAGTTATTTTAAGGAAATTATATATATATATATATATATATATATATATTCTACGCTCTTTCTGATATATATATGTATAACATAAGTCGGAGGATGGGCTCGTTAGGGTATTGGGGGCATCCTCGGCTCATGTAGCCCTATGGGGTTTGCACCCTGTATAATCATGATGACCATACCAGCAGTCAGCAGCTCGGATCTCAAGACCCTAACCTGTCAGGCATACCACACTGTCGACTTGGTGGACTACTCAGCAGATCCTATGGAGGGTAAATGACTTTTTTCCTCCCCAAAAGTTATTTTTAATCTATCTCTTCACTGTAATTTTTCCCCGATTTCCTTACCGTCACGCTCACCGTTGGTTTCCGAGGCCATTAACAGTTTGTTGACATCGAGAGGGGTGAATTCGATAGCGGTTTCATCTCCCCTACATCTGTCACCTACAGTGGACGATTTCGTAGCTGGCAATTTTAACCTTGACAGTTTCCCGGTTTTAGGGTTTACCGATCCTCTCCCAAATTTGTTTGGTTTTCCATCCCCGGGGGACTCCTTAACCCTAGATTCCACCATCGTCCACTCAGAACCGCTCTTGGATTCCTAGCCCCTGAAAAAATGTTGCTCTTTCAGATCTAGGGGTCTGTGATTTTCCCCCTGGGATTTTCACTACGCCGCAGTCACTACCGATACTCCTAGAAAATTCCTCCTCGCCGGCGCCGGAAGACTTCATCAACTCCTTCTCTATCTCTCCTCCTCATGTTGGCTCTACATCAACTACCTTGGGCTCGGAAAGAATACTACCAAACTCTCCCCCCACTGCGCTTCGTCAGGAATCCCCTCCGCTGCGTAGACAGAAGGGTAATTTTTTAAAATGTGCGCGGGATAGAATCAATCTGATCTATGGGGAAAACGTCTCAGTGGCTGGCTCTTTGAACATGGTAGAGACAGCATTGGTCGGATGCGCCCGAGGAAAATATCCATGCACGGAGAACCTTGAACGCTGGATCTCTGCTCACTGGAAACACCTCCTTGGAAAAAAATTGAAAATTATGGTATTATCCCGTGGTTGGTTTGTCTTCAAATTCAACTCGCAGGAGGATGTTCGTCTCATTCTTGCATCACACTAGAGCCTTGGTAACACGCCTATCTTGTTTAAAAACTAGACCCCAATGTTTGACGCGGACACCGAAAAATTTGATGTAATCCCGGTCTGGATTCGTCTCCCAGGTTTACCTTGGGAATTTTGGAATATGGATTCCTTCAGGGATATTGGAAATGCATTGGGTGCCTTCATAGATGTAGATATGTCATTTTTGCAAACTCGATTATTCTCAGTTGCTCGTATTCTAGTCGCTATCAATGTCTACGAGGGTCTTCACCCACACATCTCTTTTACTTGGGGTCTTGCATCTTGGACCCAGAGATTAGATTATGAGGGAATCCCTTTCAGATGCCATGGAATTGGCCACCTTTCAAAACATTGTAGACTCACCTTCCATTCGAAGCCTGATAAAACTCGTAAACGGAATGAGGGAAACCCTCCAGGTATAAATGTCACTCAATCATTGGAGGTCCGACTGGAAGTCTCAACAGAAGAGCACTACATGTGGAGCTTCAGCAGTGGACTGATCGGTACCTATTAACGCATCTACTTCAGCTTTGCATTCTTCTCAACAGGCCCTTAAGGGTTACACTCCAGCATCGACTCTGAAAAGATCTGGTATTGCTTCACACTTCACTCCTCCAGGTATGACTGATTTCACTCATCCTATGCTTTCCAATGTCATTTATGCTTTGTGCACTATGAATTTGATCTCCCCTGTTTCTCATTACCACCCCACTTCTCTACCTCCCACTTCCCCCTATCCACCCCTCTCTACATTTTCCCCTTCACCCATTTTGGGCATCTCATGTGCTCCACTCCCCACTGACCCCGTTCCCTCCTCCATCCGCTTCCATCTTTGCAACCGTGACATTCCCTTCCTAAACCACTTCCCCATCACTATAGGTCTAGGGGAAAACCCTACACCGCGTAAACCTACCTGACCTACACATTTTGCCTCTACACAACAACAGGCTATATTAGATATGGCAGACGGAAAACAATGTTCCATTATTGGGGCACTTAGAGTAGTGCATGCCCAATCAAGGTTTCCCCCATGAAACTTTTATCCCTCAATCGTAGGGGTTTGGCAAGTAAACCTAAAAAACTTGACCTGCAGCGACTTATCACTCTTTAACAACTGGACATTTTTTTACTTCAAGAAACCATGGGGTCAGACATTGATGTTCTGGCTTTTCTCGCATCCACTTTCCCTACTTTGGATTTTACAGTTGTTACTGCTCGTGGGCTCTCTGGGGGACTCGCCACGGGCTGGAAGAAATCTACCAACAAACTCATCAACTCCTGGGGCTTCACCTCGGGACTGGGAGTGGAACTTTTTCACATAGGTTTGAACCAGAACTTTAAGATCATCAACATTTATGGGCCATATGCTGATAGAGAACCATTCTGGAACTCTATCCGCAAAAACTCCTTGATCACATGACAAAATACAATTCTTGGTGGCGATTTAAACTTCACTCTTGGTGCTCATGAGACCTAGGGATAACAGGTTCGTGGAGATGCCCTCGCGGGTCTTTTTGAGCAACTTCTTCTGGACACTCACCTTATCGATCTTCAACCTCCAACACTAAAACCTACCTGGAACAATCATAGAACAGGGGAGGACTGCATTTCTAAGAGATTGGACCGTTTTCTTGTTGCGGAAACATTGGTAAATCAACCACTCAGATTGCGGTAGTGGGTCGACTCTGGAGGAATTTTGGATCATCACCCCATCTACCTTGAGCTTCAAGGAAATAATACAAAGCCTCCCAACTCCTTCAAACTTTGTGCAACATGGCTAAGGGAGGAGGAGGTTGCTACCATTCTAAAAAATGCTTGGATCCCTTTCCAGCCCAGAGATGGACTTTTTGCAGCACCACATTTTGTAAAAAGCCTCACCCGAGTTAAACTTCTTCTCAAGGATTAGGCTCACACAAAACGTGAAAGGGACACTCTAGAACTCTCTAAGGTTGAATCGGAGCTGGCTTTGATTCAGGACTAGGTTGGGGGTGGTTATGCCTCCCTAGAGTCCATAAAAAATTTAAAGGAACTGGAATGTGCTAAAAACAAATTACTCATGGCACAAGAGGAAATTTGGAGACTTAAAAGCAGAGCCATCTAGCTAGATTGTGGTGATGAAAACACAAAAAAAATTCATGCATATGCCAAGGGGCGAAAATCACAAAATACCATTTGGGATCTAAAAAACTCTCAGGGAGATTCAGTTTCCGCTTTTGAGGACCTTGCCTCGTTGGGCTCTGCACATTTCAAACAACTCTTCTCGGCACAGAATCGAGCCACCCTTGTGGAGGTGATCCGACTTTCTCAATATTTTCCAGGTGTGGTCACAGAAGAGGACAATTTGTATCTCATGGCAGAAATTACGGAAGGAGAACTTAAATCCACCCTACAAAGTTTTCAAAAGGATAAAATCCCTGGACCAGACGGATGGACCATCGAATTCTTCATTGAATATTTTGACACCATTGGAAATGACCTCCTTCTTCTAGTTGAAGAATCTAGAAAAGGGGGACATACTCACCCGCCCCTGAACGCCACTTTCATAGCTCTGATTCCAAAATCTAATAACCCCACCTCCATGGATGAATTTCGTCCCATCTCCCTTTGTAATATCACCTACAAGATTGTTGCAAAGATCATGGAAAATAGGTTAAAACCTGTTCTCTCAAAAGAACAGTTTGGCTTTCTGGAAGGTCGACAAATTCATGAAGCCATTGGGGTGGCACAGGAAGGCCTACACTCACAAAAGATCAAGGGATTAAAGGGAGCTATCATCAAAATCGACCTCTCCAAGGCTTTTGACAGGGTCAGCTGGCTCTACCTATGAATGCTCATGACCCACCTTAGTTTCAATTATGCATTCATAAAATGGGTAATGAGTTGCATCACCACTGCCTCTTTTGTTGTTCTCATCAACGGTTCACCTTCTCATTTCTTCTGTGCGGAAAGAGGACTCCAGCAGGGCTTCCCACTCTCCCCTCTTCTTTTTCTCTTGGTGGCAGAAGGCCTCAGCCGGGTTATCACAGATGCCATATGACAGGGTACTTTCCATGGTTTACAGATCACAAATAATTTTTGCATCTCTCACTTGCTTTTCGTAGATGACATCCTTATCTTCTGCGATGGCTCCATTGGAGATGCAAATCAACTGCAACATATTCTAAATCTCTTCCAAGCAGTAACAGGGATGATCATAAATATACAAAAATCCACTATCACCCTTTATGGCCTCAATGCAGAGGAATTCTCCAAGTATACAACTCTCTTCCCATACGAATCTCTCCAGCCATGTGATGGCATTAAATATCTGGGATTCCATTTAAATCCAAATCGATATAAAAATTGTGACTGGAATTGGCTCATTGCAAAATTGGAAAAGAGGCTTATGTCTTGGAGCCACAGATGGCTCTCAAGAGCAGGCCGTCTGACCCTTATAAAATCTGTCCTCGAAGCTATCCCTATATACTGGATGTTGCTGGCATGGATCCCCATAGGAATTAAGAACAAGACCAAGAAACTTTGCTTCTGTTTCTTATGGTCTGGACACTCCTAAAACACAACTTCACCCTGGGTCAAGTGGGAGAGGATCGCATTTCCAAAATCTCTAGGCGGATGGGGCCTTAAAAATATTCATCTATTTGCAAAATCTCTAGCTGCAAAATCCGGTTGGCGCCTCATCAACACGACAAACCTGTGGACAAAGGTGGTCACTCAGAAATACATTGCTCCATCCACTCTTCTTCACTGGATCAAAAATCCAACTAAGCCTCGAACCGGGTAATCAATGATTTGGAAAGCGGTGCTGGATTCTCTCCCACTCATCTCCCAAGGACTTGCATGGAAAGTGGGAATGGGCTCACAGGTCCGCATTGGCTCGGATCCTTGGATCGGATGTCAAAACCAACATATTCTGTCGACACCACTCATTAATTCTCTTCATCAACTTGGCTTTTTTCATCTCTCCCATATTGTCGACCTTGCTACTGCAGACATTTGGCACCAGGGTTGGTTATCAGCGATGACTCTACAACTCCCAGAGGCACATCATTTTCACTGGGACAATTATATCTCTGCTTTACAACTCTCATACACCCGCATCACTGACCTTGATGATGAACTTATTTGGACTCCAGCCTCAAATGGGAAATATGCCCCAAAAATGGGATATAAATTCTTAATGGAGCAATTAAATCCTGGAAACAATAAAAAATGGTGGTGGAAATCCGTCTGGAAGATACACTGTCCGTCTAAAGCAAAAATTTTCATGTAGTGCACTCTTGCAAATTGCATACCCACTTGGGACCGCATAAAGAACAAATGTATAGAGGGATCGGGATGGTGCATACTTTCCAAACAAGCCGACGAATCTGCTGCTCATCTCTTCCTGGATTGTGCTTTCAGTGTCAACATATGGTTAAAATTACAGCATCTCATCAGGCAGCAAAATTTTGGAAGGGTCCCTCTATTGAAGAGGCCTGGAAATATTGGAATGATTCCCCATCCACGACCTCCATTAAGGCACTCCCCCTGCTCATCTTTTGGGGCATTTGGCTTGCCCGGAACCATCTGATTTTTAATGGAAAACCCACCGCCCCCTCCGTTCTAATCAGCCACACCCTCTCTATCCTCCATCATTTCCCCTAATCACTCCCCATCACCCATCCACGCAACCGCACTGCTGAAATCATCCTCCCAAACTTACCCTAGGCATACTTCGATGGTGCATCACAAAATAATCTTTGTGGGGGGGGGTGCCATTCTTCACCTCTCGAACACACACTCCTTTAAGCTCCACATGGGATTGGGTAGCGGCACAAATAATTATGCTGAATTGCACACTCTTGAAAAACAGTGTAGTAGGCTACAAATCTTTGGGGACTCACAGCTTATCATAAATTGGATCAACAAGAAACAGCAGTGCCATCAATTGACTCTACATTATTTACTTGCAGACACACTCAACATTGCTGCAATTTTTTACTCTCTCTCGTGCAATCATGTCTACAGGGAAAGAAATGTGGAAGCAGATCTCTTATCCAAGAAAGGACTGACTCTGCTGCATGGTCAATGGAAGATTACAGAACATTAAAATGATACTTTCAATGAATACTATCACAGGCCATTCTATGAACCACCACAACCCGCAGTACATATGTGACTAGACAATTTTTTTGTATATTTTTTGTATTTACATATTTTTGTTGGAGACTCTCATTTATATAGCAATGATACATGATATGGATCCTGCGTGATCCACCATATATATGCAAAAATTTTGAGACTTCTTGATACTCGAAGCTGAAAAGCTATTTAGTGGAAAAAGCTCAGCTAAGCTTTTATACAATATGTAATTTTGTTTATTTATAAGAAAAATTAGGCTTTTTTCCAAAGAAAAAAAAAAAATATATATATATATATATATATATATATATATATATATATATATTCTACATTTTATTTTATTAAGCCATATTCAAATTAATATAAAGATAAATCTATCTTGATTTCTTAATTTATTTTATGTAAATAATTTTTTTAAGTGTTTCTTATTATTATTACGATTTACCTTCTTTTTCACTAAATTTCATTATGATATCAATTTTTATATTTAATTTATCATAATTACTCTATTTTACACATTTCATATATAAAATTAACTCTTCTTCTATATTGATATAAAACATAATTATTAATATTTAATATTATTAATTAATTTTTAATATTAAATTAATCTTATTACACTATACAATATACATTACATTACTGATTTCAATTTAAATATAAAATATATAAATAATATTATTTATAATTAAATTTTATAATAAATTATTTATAACTCTCTTTAAAGTATGCATTACTCTTTTAATCAATCTAGTAAATAGTCCTTCTAATTAGTTTTAAATTAAAGAGTTAAATATTCCAATATCAAATATAGCCAAGAAAATCTTTCCATAAATTTCCAAAAACATGCATCACAACGTAAACCGCACAAGTTGATAGTATTTATGGCTTAGAATATCGGGACAAATACTATCAATTTTTTTAAAAACAGTGAACTCTCACATTAATTTAGTTTGAAGTATTATTAGGGAATTTGAAAATTTATTATTAATAATAATTTAATTTTAGGTTTAGTTATATATTAATAAATCGGTGTTTAGATTAAATTACTATAATTTTGATAAGAAAGTTTACGAGAGTTTATTTGTATTTTAGTTATGTGAATTAAGCTAGTTAAAACAAAGAAATAATTTTGATCTTCAAAATTAGAGTTAAGACCTTCTTGTAAGATCTTAATTTTTTTTTATCCTCTAAATTTTCATCAATCCACACTTCTTTTTGAAGTTAGAAGTAATAATATTTTTAATATCATCTATAATTTGCAAAGTAACATTTTTTACAATTTCCCAAGTTAATTAATATTTTGTGTACATTAGGTATTTAGTCATAGCTATATTCTCAATTGCTGAAAAAACCCCTTTAATATTGCTTAATTTTAAGATTGCAAGTTATAAAATGTTTCTAGATTTGAGAATTTCAAAAAGAAATTTCTTTATCTCACATTAAACTTGTGAGAGATATTAATCCCAAAATATTTATAAGAAGCCACTTCATCAAAATTATTAATTATCATACCAAAAATTAACCTAAAAAAATGATGACAATTCCTATCTATTAAACAATATTAATTTATATAATAATAAATTATCAAATAATAAATAAATATATTGATGGCCACTTTGAAATTTTAACATTACCCACTATATGTAACCATTTAAATTTTTTTTTAGCAGAAAAAACCGGATTTTAACGTGTGGAATTGCAACACCTTTTCGTAAACAAAACATTCTTACCCTCCAACAAGAGTTAACACAGCATGTATTTTCTGCATTAAATATAGTGCATTTATATTATTTAATAATTTGATTGTATTATTTTACATATTTTTAATAATTCCATCTTTTTAGTACAAATACTTAATTTGTGGTTGGAGAATATTAATAAATCACAAGTTAAGTGTCACAAATAAGTTATGTGTTATTAGTTCTTAATGGGTAGTTGTAATCACTCGTTATCTATGTCTTTTGTTTAGTTAAATGGGTTGTCTGCCACGAACTACCAGTCATCCATGCATCTTATTTTTTATATTCTTTTTTTTTATAATTATTTATTTCGAATTTAGAACTACTGTCATAAAATCAATCTCCACCGTACACTTGTCTCATCCTAATACAATCTAAAAAAACATATATATTAGAGCACAATATTGTTACATTTTTCTTTATTATTATTATACACTACTACTATAGTATTGGATCACATGCACTTATCTCTTTACATGAAGTTATACTATTGTTGGATCACATGCACTTATCTCTTTGCATGAAGTGCTAGTGATTAAAATTGCACAGCAGTTTAGTGTTAGATCGGATGCATTTATACCATAAAATAAGCACTTAACTAACAGTCTTATCTCTTTGCATGAAGTGCTAGTGATTATTTTAAGGTTAACTTGGCAAACTGACTGACTGTTGTGTACAATTAATTTTATTATTTTTAACTGGCCAACTCTTTGCATGGTAAAGTTACGGAACGAGCAGGTATTAATATAAATACAGATATCTCCATAGAATTTGACGTTTTATTTCTCGCCCATTGCTCTGAAATTAAAATCTGTGAGATTGAGCTTTTGATATTTGCTTTCAGGGCGTGTTCAGGAAATTGTAATGGCAATGGCAATGAAAAGGAGTTACGTTGCTGTCATAATCTCCATTTTAGTTCCGCTTATCGTTACCGTTACCGTTACCGTTGGGGCAACAAATTCCGATCCGTTGTCTAGTCTTGCAGAGCACTGTGTGAACGAAATAACGGGTTTAGTTCCCTGCCTAGATTTCGTCACCAATGACAAAATCAAGAACGTCAGCCCACAGTGTTGCTCTGCCATTGGCGCAACAGTGAAATCCAACGTGTTATGCCTCTGTCTGCTCTTTACCAATAACAGTGACTCAGCTGGACTTGCAATTAATCAAACTCAGGCTCTCCTCCTCCCTACTCTCTGTAAAGTCACTGTGCCGCCTCTTAGTGCATGCCAGCGTAAGTGCAAACTCCTTTCACTTGCATCTTTCTAACTTAGAATCCACTTCTAGTTACTATTGTATCAAAATTAAAAACTTGTTTCCTGTAAAATATATGAGACTGACTGACTTTTTCAATTGTTATTGTTACAGATTTGGGAGATGTTTCCAGCCCACCACGTGATGAATCTCGACCAGGTGCAGTTTCTACAGTTTTTTTTTTCTCTTATATTGTCAAACTAGTTTCTTTTTATTTTTTATCAATGCCTTAAGGGATTGAAGTGGATGTATTATTATAATTATTATTAATAGCACTGACATAGGATTTGTTTACAAACAGTTTCAAAAGGACCGGCCGATCAAAATCAGGGACGTTCCTCTTCAGATTCTTCTCAATCGGGAAGACCTATCAGTTTCATAACAACAATTATAGTTAGTTTTTCCATCTTGCTAAGCTTGATGACAGTTTTTATCAAATTCTGATGATATAGTGCTTATCAAATTCTGGACTTGAGTATTATTTACTGAGGCAAGCTGGTGGTTTCTGTTTTGTTAAAACTCAATCTGTTTTAGATTGGATGGTCATATGTTTCATTCCTCCATCGAGTGATATGAATCTCGTTTTCATTGCAATGCTTACTAAAGATTTTTTGCATGGGTTGTAAAGATATTCAAATATGCTTTTTTATATATAAAAATGGTTTTTTTGGGTTTAAAATAATTTTAATTAGGAAGGCTCAACCCTCTTACAATGTTGTGATTGCAAAACCAGAAAACAAAAAAAAAACATTATAGTAAATAATGAGTCCATAGAACTGCTTTGAATTGAAGGGAGAGACATTGGTGTATCTAGAGCCCTAGCCGATAGTTGGTCTATCATTGTTTGGATGAGTGAATTCTTTTGTCCGTAAAAGTTTAGTGGTTCGAATATGTGTTATTTCAGTGGAGGTTACAGGTTTAAAATAGGCAGGGTAGGGTTGCTCATTGACCAATTGTGACAATACTCGAAGAGTAGGCTACCCTGAGATAGAAGATCACCATGATAGGCTTGGGGAAGTCTCAACCCCTGTTAAATCAAAAGTTACTGATATATCTACCTATTGGATATATACTCTTGAAAGGTTGTTTTTCCCATAGTTAAAAAAAAGGGTTCAGTGGGTTCGAAGAGGCCTATTTTTCTGTAGAATAATGGATCTACACGCCAAGCATGCGGGCGCTTTGAGTCGGCCATGCAGAATAATGGATCTGCATGCTTCCATGCAGACACTTTGGCCGCTGGAGAATAATGGATCTACATGCCATGCCAAGCTTGCAGACGTTTTGGGTCGGGTCGGCCATGTAGATTCTTTGGGTCGGTCAAACAAGGAATTGAAGAATTCAGTTTTTAATGTGTAATTAAGAAACTCTTTCACGTATTGTTTAGTTGTGGATATGTTCGGAATATTGATACTTTCTTGTTTTCATTTTTTTGATATTTTTGGATGAGATGAAAGTTTGTATTTTTGAATTTGGAATGAATTTTAATCAAATATTTTACACTATAGTTTAATGACAGCAAGTATATCTGAATTTGCACCTCATTTTAATAAAATATTTTAGATTCTAATTTTATTAGATCAAGTAATTATGAACTAAACATGATATTACTGAACTAATCGATGTACTAGGTACTTGGAAATTAGTCACGATACTTGTGCTTGTGAATCATTCATTTCTTAGATGCCTTTGAGTTATACCACAATTTTTAGCTTGCTTATTAAATACATACATTTTACTTTTATGTTCTTACATGCACTTTACAATTGTTGTTTAACCTTTGATTTTACCTACATTTTTGCAATAAAGATATTAGAGATTGTTGAATTAATTTTTTAATTAAAAACAACACATTTAATAATGTAAAATCAAAATTTGGGCAAAAATCAAAAGCCACTCTCAAAAAACACACAATTTAATGTTATTATACTATTTTTATATTCGTATGTATGTTTATAATTTTTTTTAGAAATTAAGTTTGACATAGTGTGTAAAAGTGAATGCATTTTCAAGAATCTTGTAATTGAATAGTGTGTAAAAGTGAATGCATTCTCAAGAATCTTGTAATTGAATAGTGTGTAAAAGTGAATGCATTCTAAGTATCTTGTAATTGTTCAGTAACTTTCATTCTCAAATCAAATTTCTTTATTGTAATATTTTTATCGTTAGCTTGGGTTAAATGAATAATTATTTATCTAAAAGTTAATTAAAATTTATTCTAATTAAGTTAACATTTATATAGATAAATAATCTATCAAAAATAAAATAATATATTTATAGAAGATTTTGTAGTATACACATTTACATTATTTTATTAATGAAAGAGTAGTAATTTTATAAGTTTTCAAATTTTTTTAATAAAATGTTAATTTATAATTCAAGTTAATATTTTTTTAATTTAATTATGTATTTAATCATTTAGTTAATTAATTGTCAATTCTTACTAGTTCACTTGATTAAGGGAAAGATATTCACCTAGGTAATCAAGTTCAAATCCATTTGGATAAGTTAGTTAGGAGGCTTATTTGAAACAAATTAAAATATAATAAAATGTTTTATAAGTATATGTTATTAACATTTAAGGAGTAATTTATGTACATGCATAACTATCCTATGTTATTAACATTCAAACATATTAACATTCAAGGAGTAAGTTGTGTACCATGCATAGGTATACAAGTTTTTGGATAATAATGAAAAGTGAAGAATAATTTAAAATATCTATTTGTGAAGTAAATAGTTATGAAATGTATCATTTATATGTTTTCATTATTTTTTTTAATGTAGAAAATATATAATTCCCAACTTTTCAATGTGTTGAGATATTTTTAATGGTTCAAATAGCACTGTAGTCAAAATTTAGGTCTAATATAGATTTTGTAAGGTTCAAAACTTTGATATATAGTTACTAACCTCTCAGTGTATTGATATATTTCTAATGGTTCAAATAGCACTTTAATCAAAATTTGTATGAAGGATTTATGCTTTCAATAAGTTGATCTATGATTTTGACCATCACACTACCAAGTAGATGTCATATCAGCTCCTATTACTCACACATGTGGAGATAGTCAAGTGTTACCTTTCAAGAAGGTTCTAGAGGGTCCAAAAGCCTAGCCCTAAGTGAAAATTGGGAATGAAAATCCCTAAACCTAATCGTAAGGACTACAAGACATGTTAAAAAATAATCCATGAGGGAATAAAAGGGTTTCTTTATCATTTTATTGGTCCATTAATCAATAGTTCAGCAGAGAAAAGGATAAATATATCATAGAAGAATATAGGAAGGAGGGATTTTGTAGCATCATATTTAGGCTATAGTGTTCATCCACCCCACAGTGATTAATTATCTTTCTTTGTAATTTGCATTGTAATCTAAGAATAAAGGAGCAAGTCATATATATTCATTATTTATGGCTAGAGTTTTTGAGTGAAAACACAAAAATCAATAACACTTTTTAACAAGAGGTTGTTTATGGATGCTAAGTGTTGAAAGCGATATATTCTTTTACATAAATATCACAGAGTAAAGCAACATAGCTGGTATGTGATCTAGTTCTCTTCTTTGCTCTGTGTTCTTCTTCTGGAATGCCATATCTTTCTGCATCTTGGATGAGCTCTCTAGCCCATGCAAGTTTCCTCTTGTGAGAGTTATTCTCACGGGGTGGATCTACAGGTATTTGTGGATCTTCAACTTCATGATCTGCTTCTCGAATTGATTCAGTCATGGTGATGTCTTGAAATTTGTTTTCCTTTGGTTCTTCATGATCTTCAATAGGTGTCTTTCTTGATTTGATGAAGGTTGAGTTTTCATCAAATGTTACATCCATGCTGACATCAATCTTCTTGAACCCTGGAAAGTATATTCTGTAAGCCTTCGAGCTTTCACTGTACCCCACAAAGATTCCCTTCTTTCCTGAAAGATCTAGCTTTGTCCTCTTTTCCTTTGGAACATGAGTGTATACTGGACAACCAAATATTCTGAGATGGTTGACTTCAGGCTTCTTACCAGAGAAGACCTCTTATGGTGTCTTGTTGTCCAATATCTTGTGAGGTGTTCTGTTCTGCACATATACAGTTGTCCTAGTTGCTTCTGCCCATAGATGCATAGGAAGATCCTGGTCATGCAGCATTGCTCGTGCTGCTTCCATGATTGTTCTATTATTTCTTTCTGCAACTCCATTATGTTGTGGATTGTAGGGAGCAGTCAACTCCCTCTTAATCCTTGAATCACTGCATAGCTTCTTGAAATCACCTGAAGTGAATTCTCTACCATTGTCGGATCTGAATGTCTTTATTTTCTTATCAGTTTGATTTTCCATCAAGGCTTTGAATTCCTTGAACTTATCAAACACTTCATCTTTGTTCTTCAAGAAATAAACCCAAGTCTTCCTGGAGAAGTCATCAATGAAAGAGACATAGTAAACATACCCACTCAGAGAACTCGATGACATTGGACCGCATACATCAGAGTGGACAATTTCCAAGATTCCTTTTGATTTGCTTTCACTGCTTGGAAATGCCTTCTTTATGTTCTTTCCTTTTGCACAGCTTTTGCAAACACCTTCATGCTTGGTCTTGATTTCAGGAAGACCCTCTACTGCTTTACTTGCAAATGGTAGTGCCCTATAGTGCACATGTGCAAGCCTTCTATGCCAAAGTTCACTTGGCTCCATGGATTCATGTACCATGGCATGTTCAGGTTGTCCCTTTAATTTATACAAACCTCCCTCTTGCTCTCCAATCACTACTGCATCATCAATAGTTTTACCTTTTGGACACATTAGAACTTGGCCATCCACAAATTCAACCCTCATGCCTTTTGCATCCAATGCAGATATGGAGAGTAAGTTCTTCTTCAGCCCAGGTACATATAGCACATCTTTCATCTTCAAGGACTTCCCAGAGTCTAGGTTGTAGGAGGCTTCACCACTTCCTTTGATGGGATATTGGTAGTCATCCCCAAGTTTCACCTTATGGGGTGACTCATGTTCAGATAGATTAGCAAAGGATTCTTTAAACCCAGTCATGTGTTTGGAAGCCCCACTGTCAATAAGCCAATCATTACAACCATGAGAAATAGTACCTGTGAGAGAAGAGATTAGAACATATTCATCTTCACTTGATGAGTCATCACTTTCTGCCTTAGCCTTCTTCTTTGGTGGTTCATCATCCTCAGCAGCATGAGCATGATATCTTCTTTTGTTATTTTTCTTCTTCTTGTTGAAGTTGTTGTTGTTGTTATCCCCTTTGTTCTTGGGACAATCTGCAGCAAACTGTCCCTTCTCATTGCAAGTGAAGCATCTGAGATCTTTCTTATGATGGTGGTGCGAAGGTCTTGTTTTGTGAGATGACTCCCTTTTGATCTTCCCTTTCTTGGTGTGAGCTGTGAGAGCTTGATCTTCATTCCCCATATTTTATTCTCATGCCACAAGCCTTGCTTCTTCTTGATCGCATTCCTCCCATAGTCTACTGAAGGAGATCAACTTCCTTCTTGCACAAATTCCTTGAATAAAGGAATCCCATGACCTAGGTAGGCCATTCAGAGTGGTCATGACAATTTCACCATTCTCCACCATTTCATCCATAGCTTCAAGTTGTTCCTTGATCTGAGAGACCTTGGAGAAATAGGATTGAATGGTCTCTCCATTCTGAAGCTTTACCCCTTTCAATTGGTTCCGCAGAGTCATCTTCTGATTTATGTTCTTCCCTTCAAACAGCTTGGTCAAAGAGTCAAACATTGCCTTGGGTGTCTTTTAGAGATGACACATGTGGAATGAGATGGTCCTTGATAGAATCAGCAATGATCCTCTTTGCCTTGACCAAGTTCTTCTTGTGAAGAGCCTTAGCCTCTTCTCCCTCTGGGACAGGGACCTCTTCACTTATATAAGTGTCCAACTCATTTTCTTCCACGATTAACCCAATCCTATACTTCCATGCTCGGAAGTTATCAGCCCCTTCAAGCTTATCCTCAAGCTTGGTGTGGTGAGACATCTTTAAGGAGTACTTCAAATGGAAATAGAAAAGATTTAGGTCTTACCACTTGATTTGCTCAAAACTGGATCTAGTCCTGGATTAGGGTTTGTCAGAGAAGCCCTAAAAATTCAAAATGTGAATTTCAACTTTCTGAAAGGATAGAAAGATGCGCCTTGATGAGCTAATCAGCCTGGTATATTCATAAATTGAGATCTGCAAAGTTTCACCCTTTAGAAATGCCTTTTAGTCTTCCCGGATTCATTCAGGAGGACCTTGAATTAGGGTTTGAGTTTCTCGGAGCTTCACCCAACCAAAAATCTTGATCCAAAGCTCTAAACTTCGATTTTTCCAAGGAGCTTCCAGCTATGTCCTCAGAATTCAGAAATTCCTATTTTTATGGAAACCCTAAATTTTAGGGCCAAAAATGAAAGTGCCCAGAATTGAATTCTGATTGGACAGAAATATTCTCCTTGATGAGTAGAGTCAATCTACCTTACTGCTTTTCCAAACTCTGTGGAGAGAAACCCAATAAACAAGAAACCCTAGTTTATGCCACTGCACAATGTCTTCTTCTCAGGGAAGCTCTGATACCATGTTAATTTTTGAGCATTAATTCAATATACTCTAGGATCTTTATTGAGAGAATAACATGTACAACATATCAAGTATAACAATTCATATCAATCACATGAGACAATAGACACACAGAGTTTCAGTGGGGAAAACCATAAAGGTGAAAAACCCACAACTTCCTCAGAGATAGAAAGAGCAATGATACAACCAAAGTACAAGAGATAGTCTTCTCCTAGCAGATGATCCTCCTCCTCAAAAGTGTGCCACTTTCTGAGAGAGATAGAAGTGAGTAATGAGTGATCAAATAGAGATCTCCCGATCTCTATTTATACTTGTCATGTCCTGCCCAATAAACCAGTGGGGCCAACTTGTCTAGCTTAGCCTAATAACCCTTGGTTAACTTAATCAGGTCCAACCCCACACATGGTGGTCTAATAGCCCATTGGCAAGTTACGACACTTGCGACACTTGTCAATACAAATGAGGACACTTCCGTATAGAGGAATAATACATCTCTATAGGAGTACAATATACATAGGTGAAATACATTCC
Organism: Larix kaempferi; assembly: GCA_027924585.1. Classification (NCBI taxonomy): domain Eukaryota; kingdom Viridiplantae; phylum Streptophyta; class Pinopsida; order Pinales; family Pinaceae; genus Larix; species Larix kaempferi. The sequence continues at coordinate 13,288,473 of BSBM01000001.1, forward strand.
GAAGTTACATATACATCAACAGTGTCTGATTGATGAGTAGGATTTATTTTTCTTATTATTTGTTAATGGATCTAGTGGAATCTCTAATTAATATGCTTATGATGGTTTTTATTTTAAGTATACTGCATGATATTTATTTTTGCATGTGATAAATGGTTATATCTTGAGATGACGATAGGTTATGAGTTGCATCCATCATCTAGTATTTTCCCATATATTGCTAAGGTCTTAGTTTTTACTTTAAGTGAGACATTCTTCCATCAAGGAAAATTGAAAATCCCAACAAATCTAGACTACACCAAAAATTTGTTGACCCAACTATGAGAACCCTAACCATCTCAAATTTACACCAACATTTATTATGGTTTTATTATGTTAATATAAATAAATATCAATATGCCTAAGAGTGACCTAAGAGCATTATTCCCTTTTATAGATCCACTTTAGCTTCCTTATTTTGAAATTGATCATTTGCATCCTTTGCAACATAAAAATTCAACCTTTCTCTTTTCTTACGATGTCAATCCTCTCGTAATTCAATGAAATAGTCACAACAAGTTGGAATTCTTTCTTTTGTCTCTATCAATGCCTCCTATATAATATATATGTCCTTTCTTAACTCTATTTGAGTCCCTCCCTGCATCAATATTGTATAATGGCTCAAGCCATTATTTATCATTAGTGTATGTAACATAGTAAAATCCCTACTTCCAAAGGATGTAATTATCACAAAACTAAAAATCATCATTGGCAAGATGATCAAAACCCCTATTGCTAGAAGTGGCTTGGGAAATAGACTATATTTTTAGAGCATATTTTTGGGCATATGAGATCAAGAATAAGAATTAGGATACTAGATGTGAACATGTTATATGGTATAGTATACTCTCAAGTAAGCATAGACACTTTATAAATGTTATCTTCCTCAAGTAGTCATTAGTTCACTAATTTGAAATATACAAGCAAGGTGACTCAATGCATAGCAAGTTCTCATTTCGCATGAGATAGATATTTTTAGAAGAAATATTTCGATAATGATTATATAGAGTTGATAAGAATAATGTGCAAGGAATAAAAATATCCTTGGAGGTAGAATACTTCACTTGGCTACATGTATGTAGATATATCGTGTCATAGGAAAGGTGTGCTTAGAATTAATATGGATACCACTAGTATATTTTTAATAATTAGGATGTGTCCTAGGACTTATACCATGGTGAGGGAAGAAATATGAGGGCCTTAGGTCCTAAACAAATCTCCCCGTGCTTAATGGCCATGAACAAGGCCTCAAACCACCACAAAAAATCATTTCCAAGCAGTTTATATCCTTTAGGTTATATATGGGCACCACTCACAAGTTTTGTGCAATACATTTTTTACTCGAGGTCTTATTCATGGTCATTGAAATAACATAAGGTTCTTATACCCTATTTGAGTCTTCTAAAGAGTGAAATTCATGGTGTACTACTCTAACAACCACACAAGACTTGTGTAGGGTATCTTTGGCCTCTCTAGGGATGTTTGGTGCTATTAGTATTTTTCACAATAATATAGGTCTCAATGTTTGTACCATGTCCAGGGATGAAAACAAGAACCACAAATAACCGTGTAGATCCTTTAGAAGGGATCATTGGTCTTTAGGTCGGATATGGGAATCATTAGGAAGTTTTTTGCACCATATATGGGAGTCAATTATCTTAGTGGGTTAGATCTAGTGTTTAAGTGTTATGAATTACAAGGAGTTCATGGGGTCAAGTTCCCAAGCTAGTTGCCTCTATAAATATTGTGGACCTCACTCAAAGTTCCTATTGGGATAGCTTGCCCAAACTATAACCGATCGATTTACCCTAGGTATCATCCTCGAAATGGGGGGAAGTACTTGAACAAGGCCTTGAACCACCACATGGTTCATCTATAATGGACCCATGGATTCTAAGTGGGATAAGGTCACCATTCACATGTTCTTCGCATCATGTATGGAACTCAAGGTCTTTCCCATAGTCAAAGAAAGGACATAAGGTGCTTAGGCCATATTTGAATCTTCGCAAGATCTTAAGCTTCACGATGTATTTTTAAAACAACCACACAAGACATGTGTAATGAATATTTGGTCTTAGTGGGGGTTATTTGATGTCATTAGTGTGTTTTTCACAATAATAACGGGCCTTGAGGCATGTACCATGACCATGGGAGGAAATTTTTTAATTTGGGCCTAAAATAAAGATTCTTGAGATAAAGGACCATGAACTAGGCCTTGAACAACCACACAAATTATTTATAAGGGGTATTTGGTATCTAAGTGGGATGTGGGTTCCATTACGAGGCTTTTCTCGCCACATATGGGAGGAAAGGGATGAGCCATAGTTCAAGGAGGAAAATAAGGGCCTAGACACTAAACAAATATTTATCATGCTTAATGGACATGAGTAAACCTTTGATTGGAAATGTGAGAACCATTAGTATATTATGCATAATAAGAATGGGTCTCAAGACCACTACCATGGCCAAGGGAGGAAACAAGGGCCTTAGTCCCCAAATAAATATTCTTGATCTCAATATGCATGAAGAAGTATTTGAACCACTACATAAATTTTGTCTAAGAGATATCTAGCCTCTACGTGGGATATGGACACAATTTCCAAGTATATTGCACCACAACTAGGTCTTGATCCCTCCATGTTGGACCTTAGAGTCATTGGGAGGTTTTTTGCACTATGTAAGGGAATCACAACCTTAAACATGGTTACAAAAGGAACCTAAGGTACTAAGTCCCTATTTAAATCTTATCAAGATCAAGCTTCATGTGGCAGTCCTTGAACAACCATACAAGATATGTGTAGTGTATATTTGGGGCCATTTATATGTTCTACACAATAAGAATGGATCTTGAGTCTTATGTCATGGCCAAGAGAGGAAAACAAGGACCTTAACCCCAAAATGAAGCTTCTCAAGCTCAAGGGCTAGGAACCAGGTCTCAAACAACCACATAGATATTTTCCAAGGGATTATTGGCCTGCAGTTAGGGTTTGGGCACCATTTGGAGTTTTATTGCACCACATATGGAAGTTAAGGCCTATACCATAGCCAAGAGACAAAAGAAATGGACTTAGGCCCTAAATGATTTTTTATCATGCTCAATGGCCATGAAAAAGGCCTTTGACTAGGAATATGAGCACTATTAGTATTTTTTTCAAACTAAGAATGGGTCTCGAGACCTATACCATGGTCGAGGGAGGAAAAAAAAAGACTGTAGTCCCTAAACAAAGATTCTCTAGCTCAATGGCCATCAACAAAGACCATAATGGATCTCTAGAGGATCTCTGGCCTACGAGTGGGATATGGGAGCAATTCAAATTTTTTGTTGGGTTGGTGCAAGGTAATGATACCCAATTATGACACGTTAGTTGCAATGACATTCTGGAAAAACAGAAATATTATCATTAAAATGAATTATTAGAGGTACCTACAAAAAAATTTCGGATTAGGTGTAAACAGATGAAACGTAGAAAAACAGATGACCTTCCGGAATATATAACTTTTATTTATGGAAAAGTGGTATAACCACCCCAAAATGTCATTATTCAAAGATTGGTATGTTATATTTTTTCTCAAACATAATGCACATGTTTTTGTTGAGCCACCCGTTTTCTATGTAAATTTTCAATTTACAAGAAAACAAATATGTAGAGGCATAGACAACAGAATAATCTTGTGCGAGGCTATTTTTCCAAAATTTTAAAAGTAAATTTTATATTTTTTTTAAATTACCGAAGTCAGTGAAGCCTTAAAACGACATAGTCAAGTGTTGAGCCACCATATCATGGTCTAAAAATAATCAAAATACTTTCTTTTTTTTAGGTTGTCGGTATTTTCGTGCTCTTGTGCAGGTTCTCTTCCGTTTTCGAAATAGGTAAGCCAATCAAAAGTTATAGGCCAAATAAACGACCTATGTTTTTTACAAATTTGACATGAGTGTTGTTAAAAATGAATTAAAAATAGAACACAAAAACAGATCTATTCAAAAATTATATATTTAGAATTTGCACACAGAGCTCGAAAAGCATGTGCAATTTCATCTGCAGTGCACTCGTGGAGCTTATGTGGAACTAGTTGTGAAAAACCGAAAGTTACAACATTTGATGTTTTCTGCTATAAATCAGGCATAAATAAGACCGATCCTAAAGGTGCAATCTGAAACTAATTCCAAGCCTGCAAGGGCACCAAAAACAATTTGAATTTAGGCACGCGCGTGCGCAACTACGCGCACACGTAGGTGCGCATACGCGTTAAGTACAATGCGCATGCGTCCTTGCACATACGCGCTATTGTATGCCTTTGTATGGTTTATTTAATTTCCTTTGTCAAAGGGATACATGAAGTTGATGAAGATGTGATGATGAAGAAGATGGCGATGATGGAGATGTTGATGAGGAAGGGGGAGATGATAATAATGTTGAAGATGTTGATGATGATGATGAGATGATGGTGATGGTGATGATGATGATGATGACAATGGTGATGAATATGACGATGAGGATGATGGTGATGATGATGAGATGATGGTGATGGTGATGATGATGATGGCAATGGTGATGAAGATGACGATGAGAATGATGGTGATGATGATGATGATGATGATGATGATGACGATGGTGATGAGGATGATGGTGATGAGGATGATGATCATGATGGTGATGAAGATGATCATGATCATGATGAATATGATGATGATGATCATCATCATCATCATCATCATCATCACCACCATCACCATCATCATCAACATCTTCATCATCATTGTCATCTCCCCCTTCCTCATCAACATCTCCACCATCGCCATCTTCTTCATCATCACCACCTTCTTCATCATCATCATCTTCATCACCATCCTCATCAACATCAACATCATCTCCATCATCATCATATTCTTCATCCTCATCACCATCATCATCATCATCTTCATCATCATCATCATTGTCATCATCAACACCATCATCATCATCGTCCTTCTTCCTCATCTTCATCAACATCTAGCTCATCATCTTCATCGTCAACGTCATCATCATCATCATTATCATCCTCATCATCAACATTGATGGCGATGATGATGAATATGATGATGATGATGTTGATGATGAGTACGATGATCATCAACATCATCATCGTACTCATATTCATCACCATCCACCATCATCATCATCATCTTCGTCATCACCCTCTTCCTCATCATCATCATCAACAACATCTTCGTCGTCGTCATCATCATCATCATCATCATCATCAATGATTGATGATGATGACGATACGAAGATGATGATGATGATGATGATGATGACGAAGAAGATGGCGATGACAAGTATGATGAGGATGATGAAGATGACGATTATGATGACGAAGACAATGATCATCGTGACCATGATCATATGATGATGATGATGATGGTGAGGATGATGAAGATGGCGATGATGATGATGACGAATATGATGATTTTGATGATGATGATCATATTCATCATCATCTTCATCATCGTACTCATATTCATCATCATCATCATCATCGTCATCCTTGTCCTCACAATGATGATGACGATGAAGATGATGACGATGATGATGGTGATGATGATGATCATGTTGTTGATGATGATGAAGATGATGAGGATGATGAGGATGATGTGCTGCATATTCGTCATCTTCTTCATCATCATCATCTCCATTAGTCATCATCATCATCACCATCTTCATCATCACCATCTTCATCATCATCGTCGTCATCATCATCATCATCATCATCATCATCATAAGGATGATGGTGATGATGAGTATGATGAGGATGATGAAGATGACTATTATGATGACTATCATCATCATCATATGATCATCATCTTCATCATCCTCATCATCATCCGCGTCCTCACAATGATGATGATGATGATGATGAGGAAGTTGATGATGATGATCATGTTGATGATGATGATGAATATGTTGATGATGTGTGGCATATTCCTCGTCATCTTCATCATCATCATCATCACCGTCATCATCATCATCTCCAATTTAGTCATCATCATCATCGTACTCATATTCATCATCATCCACCACCATCATCATCATCATCATTATCATCATCATATCATCACGACGAAGATGATGATGATGTGTTGCATATTCGTCATCATCTCCAACAACATCTTCGTCATCTTCATCGTCATCATCATCATCATCGTCATCATCATCATCCTCATGCTCGTCCTCACAATTATGATGATGACGATGATGATGACGACGATGATGATGATCATGCTGTGGATCATGTTGTGGATGATGATGATGTGTTGCATATTCGCCATCATCTTCATCATCATCATCATCTCCATTAGTCATCATCGTCATCATCATCATCATCAACATCATCATCATCATCATCTTCATCATCATCATGATCTTCATCATCATCATCATCATCATCATCATCATGACGAAGATGATGGTGATGATGATGATGATGATGACGATGAAGATGGTGATGGTGATGATGATGATGAAGATGGTGATGATGATGATGATGACTACTGGAGATGATGATGATTATGTTGATGATGAAGATGATGATGAAGATGCTACACATCATTCTCATCCTCATCATCATCATCACCATGATGATGATGAAGATGGATATGACGAGTATGATGAGGATGATGAAGATGTAAATTATGATGACGAAGACAATGATCATCGTGACCATGATCATATGATGATGATGATGATGATGGTGAGGATGATGAAGATGGCAATGATGATGGTGAGGATCATGAAGATGGCGATGATGATGGTGAGGATGATGAAGATGGCGATGATGATGACTAATGAAGATGATGATGACGAATATGATGATTTTGATGATGATGATCATATTCGTCATCATCATCATCATATTCATCATCGTACCCATATTCATCATCATCCACCACCACCATCATCATCATCATCACCATCCTCATCCTCACAATGATGATGATGATGAAGATGATGATGATGATGATGGTGATGATGATGATCATGTTGTTGATGATGATGAGGAGGAGGAGGATGATGTGCTGCATATTTTTCATCATCTTCATCATCAACATCATCATCAACATCATCATCATCATCGTCGTCATCATCATCATCATCATCATCATCCGCATGCTCGTCCTCACAATGATGATGATGACGACGATGATGATGATGATCATGTTGTGGATCATGTTGTGGATGATGATGAAGATGATGATGATGTGCTACATATTCGTCATCATCTTCATCATCAACATCATCATAATAAATCATCATCATCATCTCCATTAGTCATCATTATCACCATCTTCATCGTCATCATCATCATCATCACCATCTTCATCATCATCATGATCTTCATCACCATCGTCATCATCACCATCTTCACCATCATCATCGTCATCATCATGACGAAGATGATGATGATGATGATGATGATGATGATGATGATGATGATGATGATGATGATGATGACGATGAAGATGGTGATGATGATGATGACTAATGGAGATGATGATGATGTTAATGATGAATATGATGACGAATATGATGCACATCATCCTCATCATCATGATCATCTTCATCATCATCATCACCACGATGATGATGATGACAAAGATGGATATGACGAGTACGATGAGGATGATGAAGATGCCGATTATGATGACGAAGACAATGATCATCGTGACCATGATCATATGATGATGATGGTGATGGTGAGGATGATGAAGATGGCGATGATGATGACTAATGAAGATGATGACGATGAATATGATGATTTTGATGATGATGATCATATTCGTCGTCATCATCATCATCTTCATCATCGTACTCATATTCATCATCATCCACCACCATCATCATCATCATCATCATATCATCATCATCATATCACCATCATCATCATCATCCTCGTCCTCACAATGATGATGATGATGAAGATGATGACGATGATGATGGTGATGATGATGATCATGTTGTTGATGATGATGAAGATGATGATGATGATGATGAGGATGATGTGTTGCATATTCGTCATCATCTTCATTATCAACATCATCATCATCATCATCTCCATTAGTCATCATCATCATCATCATCATGAAGATGGTGACATTGATGATGATGGTGATGGTGGTGATGGTGATGGTTTCATCTCGCATCCAAAAGATGGAGATGGTGATGATGATGAAGATGGTGATGATGATGAAGATGGTGATGGTGATGATGATGGTAATGGTGGTGAGGTTGATGGTGATGGTGATGGTGATGATGATGGTGATGGTGGTGAGGTTGATGGTGATGGTGATGATGGAGATGGTGATGGTTTCGTCTCACATCCAAAAGATGGAGATGGTGATGATGACGAAGATGGTGATGATAATGATGATGGTGATGGTGGTGATGATGGTGATGGTGGTGAGGTTGATGGTGATGGTGATGGTGATGATGAAGATGGTGATGGTTCCGTCTCACATCCAAAATATGGAGATGGTGATGATGACGATGATGGTGATGGTGGTGAGGTTGATGGTGATGATGAAGATGGTGATGGTTCCGTCTCGCATCCAAAAGATGGAGATGGTGATGGTGATGAAGATGGTGATGATGATGAAGATGGTGACGTTGATGATGATGGTGATGGTGATGATGAAGATGGTGATGGTTCCGTCTCACATCCAAAAGATGGAGATGGTGATGATGACAAAGATGGTGATGATAATGAAGATGGTGATGGTGGTGATGGTGGTGAGGTTGATGGTGATGGTGATGGTGATGATGAAGATGGTGATGGTTCCGTCTCACATCCAAAAGATGGAGATGGTGATGATGACGATGATGGTGATGATCATGAAGATGGTGATGATGATGGTGATGGTGGTGATGGTGATGGTGATGGTTCTGTCTCGCATCCAAAAGATGGAGATGGTGATGGTGATGAAGATGGTGATGATGATGAAGATGGTGACATTGATGATGATGGTGATGGTGGTGAGGTTGATGGTGATGGTGATGGTGATGATGAAGATGGTGATGGTTCCGTCTCACATCCAAAATATGGAGATGGTGATGATGACGAAGATGGTGATGATGATGAAGATGGTGAAGTTGATGATGATGAAGATGGTGAAGTTGATGATGATGGTGATGGTGGTGAATTTGATGGTCATGGTGATGGTGATGATGATGAAGATGGTGATGATGATGAAGGCGTTGATGATGATGGCGATGGTGATGAAGATGATGATGAAGATGATGAAGGAGTTGGGGAATTTATTTATATCCAATGTATTTGACTCCAAGAACCTCTCATGTGTGATTATAAAAAAATCAAGATTCCCTCAACCCCCAAACATGCCCTTTCAAAGAATTTTTTATCTTTGAGTGTGATATGGTGCCAACATGAGGTTTTGTCTACTAAGGATGGATCTTGGCATCTTGACCATGGTTGGGGTGATGGCAATGAGGTTCATATGACTCCAATGAATCTTCCATGGATCATGGGGTAAAATGATCTCTCAAGTATTATTGCATGTGAACTTGCATGTACCAAGCTACAACAAATCTTTCACAGGAGTGGATTTGTCTATGTGAATAGATAAGTGAAAATATTTTAGCAACAAGACCTATCAATTTTAACTTGGAAGTATGAGAAATGTTCAAAATGGGATTGAGAGGCTTGATGGTGATTGTAGTAGTAAGCATGGTATTGGTGAGAATGATGTCATGATAATGGAATTAAACATTAATATGGTGACCCTAGAGCTTGGATCCTAGCCTAGAAACACGAGAACCTAGCCTAAAAACCCTAGTTGGTAGCATAAACCCTAGTTTGTATTCTAATCACAATGAAACCCTATTATGTAGCCTAAGATCTAGCCCTAAATTATAATACATGTAAAGATTAAATCATTTTCATTGTACATATATATTCATGTGCATACACCCTAGTTGGTAGCATAAACCCTAGTTTGTATTCTAATCACAATGAAACCCTATTATGTAGCCTAAGATCTAGCCCTAAATTATAATACATGTAAAGATTAAATCATTTTCATTGTACATATATATTCATGTGCATACATTTGAATCCAAACCACTATACACATATATGCATAGTTTCTCATATATATAGCAAGGGTGTATACAACTAGAAAACCGTTGTACCTAGCATCAGATACCTAATTTAGAAACGTAATGGTTTGAAATTGGTTGTACCATGAATACCTATGGAAACCTTCTCAATGGATGGAAAACCTAATATTATCATAACATTAGTAAAGCTTACTCCAATATGTAGTAATGCTTACATGTTCTAGTGTTGATGGCGTTCTAATGGATGCATGCAACTTGATGAGGGTGTATTTGTGACTCCATTGATGTAATGCACTTGTCCTAAATGTCTTTAACAAGTGTCTGAGTGTCCAATAGATGAATTATGATGTCCTAATACCCCTCTATCCCTTCCAAACAAAATTCGACAACATTTGGGGTATTGGGGTAACAAGCTGGTGTGTTGAGGTGGATATAGCCTCAAAAATACACCTCATAGTAGTCATTTATTGTAATGTCAACTATACATGTGTTTAAGTCAACGTGTCTACATAAAATTAGATTGCTATCACATAATGATAAATTAAGGAAGTCCTAATTGTAAATGGTAGTGGATGTGATGGTCATCAAATCAAAGGTGGCTATATCCATGAGTGAGAATTAATGAGCTAGCTATACATAGTGATCAAGGTTGTCCTATGTGTATGGTGACAATTGATTAAGAAATGATTCCATAACTTGGTTATTAATTTGTTGCATGATCTTAAGTGGAAAAAATGGTCAAAATAAATACTAGTGACGGCATTTCATTATGTAGAGTATGGCCTTTTTGGATCTCATTATGTAGAGCTATTAAAAATCATGTTGGATCTCATTTAAACCTTTTGACGACAATGGACATTTTCTATTTTTAAGTGTTCTTTTCCTAGTACTCAAGTTCCCAATATATATCTTATGTGCCATGAGGTGTGATTTGTCCATCCATTTATTCCGTTTGTTTTTAGATTAATTCTCACACATGATTTTGTTTGAGTTAGCCTATGTTTACAATGTTTTCTTAACATAGATACCATTAGAAGCTTTTACATGTGGAAAGATAAACCAAGCTTAACTATGATATCCAACTTCTCTTCTAAGATCTAGGTAAAACCCAAATTTACACAACATCACATCATGATACACACAACATGAGACAACCACATTAGACAACGAGATATATAAATCACATAACTGAAAATCCATGTACATCGAGGCTACAAAACTCATCCAAACATATACAATTTATGGCGAATAGTGGAACATGGTTCCCAATGTACGTACAATGGCAACTCGTGCCCTACACAAAATGCGACAACTCATGCCGTAGATACAAAATACATGGCAACTCGTGCCATAGATACAAAGTACATCAAAACTGGTGCACAAAAGTGCCACATCGTGGCTTATGTACATAACACGTGGTGTGTCAAGCATTGTGACCACCGTCGTCACTCCCAGGTGCAGATCCAAAGTCGATCTTCCTACTCTTCGAGCTACCGGTGCCTTGGGTCTTGGTCCGTCTAGGAGTAAACCATCTCTCCGGGCTCTGGAACAAATGATATAAGATACCGTCATTTTCAAGCATTTGCAACATTTACCACATTTATAAAACAAATGTAGAATTCGAATATTAAATAAATCACCTCTGACATGAGTGGGAAACGTTGGACATGTGTCCTGGATCTGTGGATCCTCTTAGCAATTCCATCCTACAACATTTAAAACAATCATTTCATTGAAAAGTCATAATTGCTTAAATTAATTTTTGTTAATGCATCAAAATATTTTCGTAAATCATCTTGATTCTCAACATGAACACCTCCGACGATGGACATGGCTGGCCTTGTGGGATAGCAGGTGGAGCAGATGGTGGGACAACCAGCTCCGATGCAGTGATGGGGGGGGGCGCAGATGTAGTGGCAGCCACTACAGGTGCAACCACTGGAGATACTGATGAGGATATTGGAAGAGTATATGCCACAATAGTGGCAGGAAGTGGGGATGATATGGTGGGAGAATACACGGTGGTATGGGGTGGAGGAGGACCATCTGGATAATGAACCCCTGTCGGTTGTAGGATAGAGGGTATCGAACGAAAAAGGGCTAGGGGGGGTGTTGAGGGATGGTGCATGGGAGGGTAGTCCTGCATGGAGGGAGGAGGATGGACAAATGGGAGGTTGTGAACGAAGAGGAGAAGGTGGAAGGAAGGGGGGGCGTGGACGAATGGGGGAGGATGGATAGACATGGGGGTGTGGATAAATTGGGGAGGATGTATGGACGTAGGGGGGTGGGCGAGTGGGGGAGGATGGATGGAGGGGGGAGTATGGCCGGAGAGGGGGGGATGGATGGAAGGGAGGGGGTGGACGTAGGGAGGGGTCTAGATGGAAGAGAGGGAGGGGACTCATGGGAGAGGGTGGATACATAGGACTAAAATTGGGAGACACAGCTACCGGTGGCACCTACATATACATTTGTAATATCACAATTTAGTAAACAAACAATAAATTAAACCATAGTAAGTTGTAACAAATCAAATTAAAAGCATGCTTATAACTACACATTGTACCTGTGTATATGGTGATGTGCCAATCCTTGGCGGGGGTGGTTGATCATCGTAGTCACGAAACACCTGTGGACAACAAAATGCATGCATGTTATGAACATGTTAAACAAGTCATTATCTAGGAAATCAAGATATTCAAAAACATTGTACGAACTATCAACGTGTATGCCATAAATATAAATACTTGAGTAATATAAATGACATAAGTAATAAAAATATTGTGTCGGGTATTGAAAATACCTCTGTGTGGGGTGCCGCAATTTCAGTTGCAGCTGCCATTGCTGGATCCAGGTTGGGAGATCCTACATTCTCCCATCTTGGTGTATCAGCTCTAAATAACTATACATTGAAATAATAGTTTAAGTCAAACAAAAATACTTTAAAAATAATTTACAAGTTATCAAGTGATGAATCGGGCCAGGGCAAGTGTGCCCGCAATAGGGACAAAGATATGGCATTGTCCCCGTCAAATTGGAATGGACAGCATGGCTACCATCGGTCGGGTCTATCCTGGCCCTGTCGTGAAGGCACTGCACCTGGATCTCTATCAAGGTCACCTGACCTCTCCACTGTAGTCGCTGCTACAAAGGAGGTGTGTTTGAGGAGACCACGTGCAACATTACTCATTGCCACCTCGATCTAATCAAGCTTATGGGGCAACTGAGGTGGCTGGGGAGAGGGGTTGGGGTCGCGCCTCGGAGCTGGTGGCCCTCTCAGTGGGTTCCTGCTAGCAGCAGGTCGATCTTGGGCAGAGCCACGCCCAACACCCTGGAACTCGGTTATGTCAAAATAGTTGACATGTAAACCGAGGAAAAACTCAGCCCACAGTTGGCAAAGGAAGTACTGTGGAACCTCCCTATTATTGCAGGGAGGTTTATCGTACACCATGAACCACCTCTGCATCCAATTGTCCCTCCAGGGTTGGTAATGACACCAATCCATGCAGACACGTGGCTTTGTAATGTTCGGTGGTTGGTTTGTTTTCGGATCGGTGAACATACTATATAATTGGGCTTTTGTAATGTTGAAATATTTTATTGCTTCCTTGGAGATGCTCGTGGAGTAGTACTCCCGCATCCTAGCTCTAAATTGAGTCATGTTGGTCAATTGTTGGTGTGCATGGATGAGGGAATCAATTGAATTCTCAATTGACGTGGCAAGAGACAATCGAGATGGTTCCCCCGAGTTTCTAAGTTCACGAGTGTGCACTCGCATTTCATTTACATAATGGTTGAGGTCATCTTGTTCAAAATTAGGTTGGGGGTTTTGGTTTTGTTCGACATTTGGATTGTGTTCACGGTTTTCTTCGGCATTGGGTCCAAGGTTTGGGTTTTCTTGTGTTCCACCGGACTCGGGGTTAACATCTTGTTCACTCATTGTCTCAGTTTACAATCTGCAATAGAAAATTGGTTCATTGTTTTCAAAATTTGGGAATTATTTACAATTAAATAAACAAAAAAAATCAAAAAATTGATACAAAGAATAAATAAAATGAAAAAAAAACTTGATATTTACCTATCAATCGCCCTATTGATGAGTTTGTGGGTGTTTTTGGGTGGTTTTGGAGTCGATTTGGCCACCTTTGGTGGTTGAATCGACGCGCACGCGGAGGTGGAGGTCGCGCTCGGCCGGCCAAATAGAACAATGCAGAAATTATGATCTATTTTTTTTTTAACAAAGGCACATGCACGCCACCGTTGCATGCACGCGCCAGCTACGCGCATGCGCCTCGGTTCGGTACCGAACCTAGCGGCGCGTGCGCGCTGCCTTAGGTGCGTACACGTCATTTTTTTTCCGCTAGAGCGCCCCCATTGCAATGAAAATGGGGACCATCTTCATGCGCTCGCCCTGTTCACCATAGTTGGGTCTCAAGGCCTCAAAGTTGCAAACCAATGACATTAGGAGATTTTTCACACAATGTATGGCACTAGGATCCTTAACCATCATCAAGGAATGAGAAAAATGGACTTGGGACCTATTTGAATCTTACTCTTAGCATCAAGTCTGAATCCCTGGACAACCACCTTAGATATCTATAGGGGAATTTCGACCTCCAATTATGAATATGAATGGTGCCATTAGTATTTTTTCATAATAAGAATGGATCTCTATCTCTATACCGTGGCCAAGGGTGGAAAACAAGGGACTTATCCATAAATGAAGCTTCATGATATTAAGGGCCATTAACAAGTCCTTAAACCAACACATGATCTTCTCTAAGGGATCTCTTGGATTAGGGTGCAATATTAACACCATTCAATCACCAATATTGTCACTCTACAAACCTTCAATATTGCAAGCACAAGGTGGAAAGAGGAGGAACCTTTGCATATACTTTTAGAGATGATATGATAGCATGAGTATCTTCTATGCTATCATGAGCATTGGCCAGAAGGGGCCAGAATTATATGAATTTATGATGGTATGACTTTTTTTAATAACAGTAGCACAAATGCATTCTACAAATGTGCACACATTTAATAATGCACATGTGTTCTAAAACACGTGCATGCCCATAAATTAAAATGTCTTTGTGAGATTAAGAGTGTCACAATCATATTTATTGCCTTATTGCTTCAGATTTATGTTCAAAATGATCACACTAGTCATTGGGGCTAAAAACAACAAAAACTTCCTTTTTTTAATGTCTTTCATTATATCCATTTTTCACATTATTTTTAAATAGACTGCACAAATCCACTAATGAAACTACATACATATAGATCCAACTATGCAAATTCCAAATATATGATTTTTTTAATATATATATATATATATATCAACTTGAAAATGCATTTAAGTCTTACCCATTTTTTAGAAATTAGGGGGTAGTGTATGGACACCTCTATGGGATTTTAGAAGTCAAATTGATATGTGGAGGGATCCCTTATCCCACAAAAAAAGGATTATACACAAATTTGATGTATACTAGCACGACCACTTAACTTGTGTCCATTCAACACCAATAGGCCACAAGTTAAGTGACACAAAATCACTCCCTTCTTCTAGTTAAATGGGTTGTTTGCCAAAAAACATACTATCCATGCATCAGCTAAGAGTTATCCATGCACCAACTAAGAGTTATCCATGCATAAGCTACCAGTTATTTTTTATATTCTTTTTTTCTTTTATTACACAGATAGGTGTTTATATCTTAGAATTTGGGATGGAGTACCATGTATGTGTTTCCTGGATTAAAAAAGGATAGGACAAGTGTACTGTTCAGATTGATTTTGTGGTCATCGTTCAAAATTCCAAATAAACAACTATAATGAAAAATAAATATGAAAAATAAATCATAGCTTATGCATGGATAAGTCGTAGCTCATGCATGAATAACAGGTAGTGACAAACAACCCATTTAACTAAAGAAGGTAACAAATAGTTCAAGCATAGACAACCAGTTATTACAACTAAGCATAGAGAACAAGTAACATATAATTTGTTCATGGCGCTTAACTTGTGACCTAGCCATATAAACAATCTAGGCACTACACTTGTCTCATCCTCATGCAATCTAGGAAAAGCATAAGTGTTAGTCCACCCCAAATTATTGTAAGGAAATTTTATATATATTCGACATTTTATTTTATTAAGCCATATTCAAATTAATTGTAAAGATAAATCTATCTTGATTTCTTAATTTATTTTATATAAATGATATTTTTTTTATGTTTCTTATTATTATTACGATTTATCTTCTTTTTCACTAAATTTCATTATAAATATCAATTTTTATATTTAATTTAAATCGTAATTACTCTATTTTACACATTTCATATATAAAATTCACACTTCTTCTCTATGATATAAAACATATTTATTAATATTTAATATTATTCATTAATTTTTAATATTAAATTATTCATATTACACTATAAAAATATAGATTACTGATTTCAATTTCAATATAAAATATATAAATAATATTATTAATAATTAAATTTTATAATAAATTATTTATAATACTCTTTAAAGCATGCACTACTCTTTTAATCAAACTAGTAAATAGTCCTACTAATTAGTGTTAAATTAAAGAGTTAAACATTCCAATATCAAATATAGCCAAGGAAATCTTACCATAAATTTCCAAAAACATGCATCACAACGTAAACCACACAAGTTGATAGTATTTATGGCTTAGAATATCGGGACAAATACTATCAACTTTTTAAAAAGAAGTGAACTATCTTAGCTTGAAGTATTGGATTAGGGAATTTGAAAATTTATTAATAATAATAATTAAAATTTTAGGGTCATGGTTTAGTTATATATTAATAAATTGTTGTTTAGATTAATTAGATTCAAAATGTTTGGAAAAGAGTATTTTGAAATTAATATAATTTTGATGAGAGAGTTTATGAGAGTTTATTTTTATTTTAGTTATGTGAATTAAGCTAGTTAAAACAAAAAGATAATTTTGATCTTTAAAATTAGGGGTAATGACCTCTTTGTAACATATTAATTTTCTTTTATCCTCTAAATTTTCATCAATCCACACTTCTTTTTGAAGTTCTAAGTAATAATATTTTTAATATCATTTATAGTTTGCAAAGTAACATTTTCTGCATTCTCTCAAATTATAATAATTTGTGTACATTAAGTATTTAGTCATAGCTATGTTCTCAATGGCTGAAAAACCCACTTCAATATTACTTAATCTTAAGATTGCAAGTTATAAAATACTTCTAGATTTGAAAGTTTCAAAAAGAAATTCTAGATTTGAAAGTTTCAAAAAGGAATTTCTTTATCCCACATTAGACTTGTGATAGATATTAATCTCAAGATATTGATAAGAAGCCATTTTCTCAAAATTACTATTATCATACCAAAAATAAACTTAAAAAGATGATAAAAATTCCTACCTCTCTTAAACAATATTAATTTATATAATAATAAATTGAAAAATATTAAATAAATATATCATTGCCAATGTGAAATTTTAATATTACTCACTATACAACCATTTAATTACTAAAATAATAAAAACAAATTCATTTTTTCAATAATAATTTTTTATTAAATTTAAACCATTAATACTCAATTAAATTAAATTTTAAGTGTACGTGATTAGTTGAGCGGCGTAACTACTCCATCCGTTGGAAATCTTGATTGATCGATACATCGACTCTTGTTTACTGTTCCATCTTCGCTGACTATTACGTCATCTAAAATTTCGCTAGATGGCGCCTCTCAAGATCCCCATGTCTCCGGGTCTCAAGAATTTAGATATCTTGAGGCAATCTCGGATTTTAACGTGTCGAATTGCAACACCTTTCCTCCAACAAGAGTTAACACAGCATGCATTTTTTTGCATTAAATGTAATGCAATTACATGGCATTATTCAATAATTCGATAGATCTATTGTAAAATTGTATTTCATTATTAATAATTTTTTCTTCTAAATTTAGTTAACTTTTTCTTATTAGTATAATCACTTAATGTGTGGTTGGTGAACATCAATAAATCACAAGTTAAATGCTATAAATAAATTATATGTTATTAGTTATTTACGAACTACCACTCATCTATGCATCAATTACCAATTATCTATATATTAACTATGAGCTATTTTTAATATTCTTTTTTTCTTTTATAATTATTTATTTTCAATTTAAAACTACTACTATAAAATTAATATACTAAAACATTCTTTATTATTTTAAGCTTAACTTAGCAAACTGACTGACTGTTGTGTACAATTAATTTTATTATTTTTAACTTTCCGGGACGAGCAGGCATTAATATAAATACAGATATCTCCATAGAATTTGACGTTTTATTTCTCGCCCATTGCTCTGAATTTAAAATCTGTGAGATTGAGCTTTTGATATTTGCTTTCAGGGTGTGTTCAGAAATTGTAATGGCAATGGCAATGAAAATGAGTTACGTTGCTGTCATAATCTCCATTTTAGTTCCGCTTATCGTTACCGTTACCGTTACCGTTGGGGCAACAAATTCCGATCCGTTGTCTAGTCTTGCAGAGCACTGTGTGAACGAAATAACGGGTTTAGTTCCCTGCCTGGATTTCGTCACCAATGACAAAATCAAGAACGTCAGCCCACAGTGTTGCTCTGCCATTGGCGCAACAGTTAAATCCAACGTGTTATGCCTCTGTCTGCTCTTTACCAATAACAGTGACTCAGCTGGACTTGCAATTAATCAAACTCAGGCTCTCCTACTCCCTACTCTCTGTAAAGTCACTGTGCCGCCTCTTAGTGCATGCCAGCGTAAGTGCAAACTCCTTTCACTTTCATCTTTCTAACTTAGAATCCACTTCTGGTTATTATTGTATCAAAATTAAAAACTTGTTTCCTGTAAAATATATGAGACTGACTTTAAAACTCCTTCTCTGTAAAATATATGAGACTGACTGACTCTTTTTCAATTGTTATTGTTACAGATTTGGGAGATGTTTCCAGCCCACCACGTAATGAATCTCGACCAGGTACAGTTTCTACCGTGAATTTTTTTTCTCTTATATTGTCGAAGTAGTTTTTTATGTTTTTTCCAATGCCTTAAGAGATTGAAGTGGATGTATTATTATTATTATTAATAGCACTGACATAAGATTTGTTTACAAACAGTTTCAAAAGGACCGGCCGATCAAAATCAGGGACGTTCCTCTTCAGATTCTTCTCAATCGGGAAGAGCTGTCAGTTTCATAACAGCAATTATAGTTTGTTTTTCCACCTGGCTAAGCTTGATGACAGTTTTTATCAAATTGTGATGATATAGTACTTATCAAATTCTGGACTGGTGGTTTCTGTTTTTGTTAAAACTCAATCTGTTTTACATTGGATCTTGTTTTTATTGAAATTCTTACCAAAGATTTATTGCATGGGTTGTATAGATATTGAAATATGCTTTTTTATATATAAAAATAGTTTTTATTGAGTTTAAAATAATTTAATTACATGAGTGAGGAAGGTTCAACTCTCTTATAATGTTGTGATTGCAAAACCAGAAAACATTATAATAAATAATGAGTCCAAAGAAATGCTTTGAATTGAAGGGACGGACATTGGTGTATCTAGAACCCAGAACGCTAGCCGATAGTTGGTCTATCATTGTCTCGATGAGTCCTCCTGCAGCTATGGTAGTCCCTGTTCACAAGGATGATTTCTTAGAATAGTTTTTTACAGAGGAGTTCTTTTGTTGGTAAGGGTTTAGGGTTCAGTGGCTTCGAACATATATTCTTTTGGTAGAGGTTATAGGTTCAAAATGGGTGGGGTAGG
Source organism: Larix kaempferi (assembly GCA_027924585.1). Taxonomy (NCBI): domain Eukaryota; kingdom Viridiplantae; phylum Streptophyta; class Pinopsida; order Pinales; family Pinaceae; genus Larix; species Larix kaempferi. Next base: position 13,308,423 of record BSBM01000001.1, read on the forward strand.
GTTGTTCGTTGGTTCAACATTTGAAGAGTAGGCAACTCCTTGGATAAAGGCTCAAGTCTCTGCTGAGTCACAAATTACTGATATATCTAACTTGTCGGCTATTAGATATACTCTTGAAAAATCATTATTCCCATAATTAATGAAAAAACCTATTTTTATGTAGAATAATAGATCTACACGCCAAGCATGCAGGCGCTTTGAGTCGGCCATGCAGAATAATGGATCTGCATGCTTCCATGCAGACACTTTGGCCGCTGGAGAATAATGGATCTACATGCCAAGTTTGCAGACGCTTTGGGTCGGGTCGGCCATGTAGATTCTAAATTGGGTCGGTCAAACAAGGAATTGAAGAATTCAGTTTTTTAATGTGTAGTGGTTGTGGTTGTTAAGGAACTCTTTCACGTATTGTTTTAGTTATGGATATGTTCGGAATATTGATACTTTGTTGTTTTCATTTTTTTATATTTTTGGATGAGATGAAAGTTTGTATTTTTGAATTTGGAATGAATTTTAATAAAATATTTTACACTAATGAGATTAAGTATATCTGAATTTGGAATGAATTTTAATAAAATATATTAGATTCTAATTTTATTAGATCAAGTAATTATGAACTAAACATGATATTACTAAACTAATCAATGTACTAAGTACTTGGAAATTAGACACGATACTTGTGCTTGTGAATCATTCATTTCATAGATGCCATTGAGTTATACCACAATTTTTAGCTTCTTTATTAAATGTACATTTTACTTTTATTTATGTTCTTACATACACTTTACCATTGTTGTTTAAGCTTTGATTTTACCTACATTTTTGCAATAAAGATATTATAGAGATTGTTGAATTAATTTTTGAATTAAAACAACACATTTAACAATGTAAAGTCAAAATTTTGGCCAAAATCAAAAGCCACTCTCAAACACACACAATCTAATGTTATTATACTATATTTATATTTGTATGTTTATAAAAAAAAATTTATAGAAATGAAGTTTGACATAGTATGTAAAAGTGAATGCATTTTCAAGAATCTTGTAATTGAATAGTGTGTAAAGTGAATGCATTTTCAAGTATCTTGTAATGTTAAGTAACTTTCATTCTCAAATCAAATTTGTTTATTATAATATTTTTAATGTTAGCTTACGAATTTAGTGAATAATTATTTATTTAAAAGTTATTTAAAATTTATTTTAACTAAGTTAACATTTATATAGATAAATAATCTACCAAAAATAAAATAATATATTTATAGAAGATTTTGTTAGTGGAGTGTTTGTCAAGTAACAAAATAATACTTGAAGTAAACAAAAATAATAATACAAAGTAAAAAGTAATAAATATTATGTAGGCCATAAACAAAAAAGAATAATACAAAGTAAAAAGTAAATATGAGACTTAAACTAGAGACTTTAGAGCTTAGGATTAGGTGGTAAACCCTCCTACTTTGAGCTTGTCTCCATTCATCACTTCTTAGCACTATATATATCTTTAGCTCTTCATTAAAACTCTTTTGTCCTCAATTTTTAACTATGGATATTGTGGGTAAATATTATGTCGCTAATAAACAAAAAATAATAATACAAAGTAAAAAGTAAATATGAGACTTAAACTAGAGACTTTATTTTTTACTTTTAATATAAAGTAGAAAGTAAATATGAGACTTTAGAGTGTTTGTCCAGTTTGTCAAGTAACAAAATAATACAAATTAAACAAAAAAGAATAATACAAAGTAAAAAGTAATAAATATTATGTGGGCCATAAACAAAAAAGAATAATACAAAGTAGTAAGTAAATATGAGACTTAAACTAGAGACTTTAGAGCTTAGGATTAGGTCAGGTATTGCACTCAAGGAGCTATTCAATGAGAGGTTTTCTACCTTGGGATATTTGATCCCTCTCGGCGCTTGATAGAGCCTAGGATTTGGATCTAGGCTCATAGTATATACATTTACATTCTTTTATTAATGAAAGAGTAGCAATTTTATAAGTTTTCAAATTTTCTTACATATAAATAAAATGTTCATTTATAACTCAAATTGATATTTTTAATTTAATTATGTATTTAATAATTTAGTTAATTAATTGTCAATTCTTGAACATAGTTTACTTGGTCAAGGGAGGGGTATTCACCCCTCCTTATTTGAAACAAATTAAATACTTATAAAATGTTTTATTAGTATATGTTATTAACATTCAAGGAGTAATTTATTTACCATTCATAGGTATCCTATGTTATTAACATTCTATGAGTAAGTTATGTACCATGCATAGGTGTACAAATTTTTGGATCATAATGAAAAGTGAAGAATAATTTAACAGATCTATTTAGGTCTATTGAGGTATTAATATAGATTTTGTAAGGTTTAAAACTTTGATATATAGTTACTAATCTCTCGATGCATTGAGATATTTCTAATGGTTCAAATAACATTTTAATCAAAATTTGTATGAAGGATTTATGCTTTCAATAAGTTGATCTATGATTTTGACCATCACACTGCCAAGTAGATGTCATATCAGCTCCTATTACTCACACATGTGGAGATAGTCAAGTGTTACCTTTTAAGAAGGTTCTAGAGGGTCCAAAAACCTAGCCCTAAGTGAAAATTGGGAATGAAAATCCCTAAACCTAATCGTAAGGACTACAAAAGATGTTAAAAACTAATCCATGAGGAAATAAAAGGGTTTCTTTATCATTTTATTGGTCCATTAATCAATAGTTCGGCATATAAAAGGATAAATATATCATAGAAGAATATAGGAAGGAGGGATTTTGTAGCATCGTATTTAGGCTATAGTGTTCATCCACTCCATAGTGATTAATTATCTCTCTTTGTAATTTGCATTGTAATCTAAGAATAAAGAAGCAAGTCATATTCATTATTTATGGGTAGAGTTTCTGAGTGAAAACACAAAAATCAATAACACTTTTTGACAAGAGGTTGTTTATGGATGCTAAGTGTTGAAATAGATATATTCTTTTACAGAAATATTTAAGAAGTAAATGGTTTTTAACCTATGTAGAATTTCATATTTTACCATCATTAAAAAAATTGAATAATTAAGGATAAAAATGACTAAGAACAACATAAGAAAATACTACATGTTCAATCTTAAAAAAATAAGGAATAACACTACCCATATTCATGTCATGTTTTCACCTTTTCCCATAATAGGTTTCTCTAGGGTAAATCATTTGGTCATGTATTGATGGTGTGCACTTTTAATTATGGTAGATTTTCTCTTATTTTATTACTTATTATTCATGAAGAAAGCACTATGCATCGAATTTTACAACTTTGGTCTTAGGTAATCATTACATAGTATCCCAAGGGGTTACCTTAATAGGTGGTTTCCACTGTCATTGAGCATATGGCTAGTTCTATTCCAGCATGTGTCGAGTTTGAATCCCCATGGGTTAGGTGCAGTAGTTTATGCTTATAGGTTTATAAGGTCTATTCCATCCACAAATGTCATAGAGCATCCCTCAGGTTTCCCCACAGGGTTTTTTTGGGAAAAAAATAATCATTGCATTGTAGAGTATAACCTCACTATATTTGTAATAGAATTTTAAGATTTATTGTTACAAATTATCAAGTGGAATATCCATGGAAATTTACAAAATATTAGTATCAGAGAAATTTTATTTTGTGTTTCTATGAAATAGTTGTAGGATCCAAATATGGACACAGTGAAGGCAGGTAAAGTAGTGTCAAAATCCATCATGGATGAGTATAGTGGTATTCCAAAGTATGACTTAGAGAAGATAGCTACAAAATTGAAAATGCCAATCTTTGGAATTTAATGTCATATCGATAGAGTATGTTTGAAACCAACTTTGTGGAGGACATATTTAATTCTAATGAGGATGTTAGCTCTAACACCATACCGGAGATCGTAAAGAGGATCCGTAGAAAGAAAATACCATAAAATCTAGTCACACTTCTTCTAAGTTGTTATTCAAAGTGTAAGACAAGGTAGGAATCAAACCCTATCAAGGTGACATTGATGTCATTAAGTAGAATCGTTGGTTTTAGTAATTAGAAGTTTTCTTTAGTAGGCATAACCTAGGGAAAGAGAATAAGATATCATTCCCTACTTAAATCTATATACCATGTCCTAATTTGGTCTAAAATTAATTTAGAGACACTTAGAATTGAGGGTGAACTATTTGTAACTAAGTGGGAAGTGTTTCAAAATATCATCAAGTCCTAAATTTACCTTAGGACTTTGAAGAGGGCCATGAAATTCATTAGCACAAACTCTAGGAGAATAAAGGGAAAAGTGATTAAGAGTGCTCTACCAAGTTCAAGAAACAAGCCATTACATTAGGAATATTTCCCAACACTACAACAATACCATGCTTTAGTGTCGTATTTAGCATCACCTCCTAGTACAATTTTTTAGAGAAAAAATTCAAGTTGGGACAATGCAAAACACAATGTTATAGGGGGCTTCATGATTTCTTTCAATAGATTGTCATATTTTTCAATTCCTTGTCTATAAGGTGGTGTATTAGTGATTAAAAACATTATGCAAATAGTTGGTCAACCTCGTAGTGTTGGTTTGCAACACATATTATGTAAAAATATTTTAGAAAGACACTTTTGCATTATGTTTGCATCAAGCTTGTGTGTGTCGCGTCGCATTAGAATCCATGTGTCAAATTAGGTCTTGATATTTCATAATGGACGTTGTATTTTTGTCATGCATGCATCATCATAGCATCAAAATATAGATCTTTTGAGTACTTTTGCAACATGTTTGTATGTTTGAGCATCACATTATATCAATCGTGCATCATGTTACCATCATTTTTGCATCACGATAACATCATTTTAGACTTGTTTTGCATCACATTAGCATCACATATGTATCAAAATTACATCCTATTATGTCACAAGTGTGTCATGTTCAACCATCTTGACTCAAAATTAATTCATATTGGCATCAAAGTTGCAACATAATGATTATTGATTATTACGAAAACAAATATATATGTTGTAACGAATCCAAATTTCCAAGTTAGTAGTTTTGGTAAAATTTTAAAATTTTCATCATAAACATTTACAATAAAATCTGAGATACACTAAAGCACAATGTCGATTATTTATTTATCAGAGATGTTGAACATACATAACATTTCTTCCATCATCCCTTTCATAAACTTCACTTATATATTTACTAAGGCATCAATGTCAATTAATTTCTTCTATTTTACTTTTTAGACATACAAAAATTACTTCCAACAAGAGTATACATCCAATACCTTATAAACTTGAGTTTAGATAAAATGGTAATACAGTTAGCATTATTTTACTTTTTAGACATACAAAAATTACTTCCAACAAGAGTATACGTCCAATACCTTATAAACTTGAGTTTAGATAAAATGGTAATACAATTAGCATTACAATTGTCCTTTAGTTCCTTCCTAAATTTTTACCCCTTAGTGGTAACTTGAATGCTTGCACAAAAGACACCATTACAAGGATATCACACAGTTACCATAAAATAACAAGACATATTATTCATCAACGCATATTTTTGCACAAAAATATAAACATTAAGCCATTATAGTTTGTAAAAGATAAACTCATAAGATACATACATTTATATATTCAAAGCAACTCAAACCCAATAACATTGAAAACACCAAGAGAATACACAAAGAGACACAACATAGAAAGAGGCCATTTTTAACGTGGGTCACCCAGTGCTTAGGCTACGTCCACAAAAGGTTGTGTTGTATTAATATTTCAAGAAGGTGAGTTACATCTTGCAACATGATTGTTGCTCAAGCCGCTCTCATAGAAAGCATTTATCAAGGCTTTCGTCACCAAAACAACACTATTGCGGAGGTCTTATAACTTAAAACCTAACTATATCTTTATATGTTAAGCAAGTAATGACAATCTCGAGAGAAAATATAAGGTTACACCCTCATTGACTCTTTTCTCCCTAAGAATATAATACCAATTTTATGCTTCTTGCAATTCAAAAACTTCGGTTTACATCCCTTATAATTTTTATTTCGAGACTAAAAAGGTTGTTGTAGTATATGAGGAGGGTTAAAAGAACCCGTGGTTTTTATGAGTTAAGATGGCTTTTTAGTATGGGACATAATTCATGGAAGTTACTATAATAAAGCATCATTTTTCACTTTCTACAACAAAAGTATGTATAAATTAGTCCAAACTCCTTATATAAATATAAAAAGGTCACTCAAATCCCCTTTCCCACGCTAGGGCATTTAAGGAAACCTCATCTTAGATAATACTTATAAAATGTGAGGTTGATTGGAAGATAAAGTAATTTATAACAAAAAGTGGGGCGTTCTTGAGGTCGGGTGTTGACTACTAGTAGTGAACCCTTCTTACTGATTATTATCTCAAGACGATAATGAAACTTCAAAATTCATAAAATAAACACTCGGAAAACTACAGAGTTCTATTCCTATCGTTTCCGCTATCTTCTTCAGTTGACCTTTAAAGATTTAGACATAATTTTGGTGCTATAGTTCCTGAGATGAATCTCGACAGCATAAATTATTTTAAGGATGATGTCAGGGTTTAACTACAGAATTGGCAGGACTCGATCCTACATCTTCTGAAGAATTTATTTGACAGCATTGTACAAATGACAATTTTACAAAAGATCCCATGCGATCTTATTCCAGGATAAAATATAGTTATAAATGTTGTTTCACTGAAATTTAGCATTTGTATAAAGGTTTCTGCGATTATAATACAGTATAAACGTAAACTTGAAAGACTTCCATCCAATTTCACAAATCGGGCAAGAACAAAACCCAATTATAATCATCATGCATTGTTGGAAATAATTCCTCCCGTCACCTGTCCAAATCCACCAACCACCGTACACGAAGTTAATACAATTAGATGTAGAAGTTAATGCGCCTTGGGTGAAGAGGCATCGACATGTTCAATGTATTTTGGGGGTTCATCGAGAGTTCTGGAATGTGGTAGAAGGGCCGCAGAGCTCCACAGTGAAGCAGACCCTGTTTTGTTTTTTGTTTTTTTTGTCTGGCTCATACTCTGTTTTTCCCTGGTTATGCTCTGCCTCCACAAAATCTGTCATGGTATCAGAGCGTAGGGTTATGAATCCTCCTTCACCAGCCTCATGAAGGATCATAGAGCGGTAAGAGGAGCCCGTTGCAAACAGAGGAGCTGCCATCCCCTTGTAGGAGTCTTGTAATCGTTGTTCAATTCGGAGAGAAGAGAATTAGAAGCGAAGCACAGAGCAGAGATGGCCCGAACGAAGCTGACTTCCCGCAAATGAACTGGGGGAAAATCTCCCTGTAAGCAGTTGGCCACCAAGGCAGCTCAAAAGTATGCACCAGCAACTGGTGGAGTGAAGAAGCCGCACAAGTTCAGGCCTGGTACCGTTGCTCTCCGGGAGATTCGAAGGTACTAGAAGAGCACCGATCTGCTCATAAGGAAGCTCACCTTCCAGCACTTCGTAAGAGAGATTGTGCAGGACTTTAAGACCGATTTGAGGTTCCAGTATTCTGCGGTGACGGCGTTGCTTGAAACGGCAAGTGAAAGAGCCAAAGGTGCCCGGGCTTAAAAACGCCCAGCTTAAATCTGCATTTGAACATGGTATCAGCTTTACTCTGTCTTTCTCCGCAGTTTTTAATTTAAACGAGTTCAAAGGAGCTGCCTGGTCCTGTAGAATCTCTATTTTTTAATGAGTTTTTCTTTGAAGAGGTCCTCATTAAGAAAACATGATAAAGAGTCGCTGAGATCGTTGAAGCCAGCCGACAGTCTGGGTTGTGTTTGGTGAAGAAGGCACTGTAAAAGGAGCTGCCTCTCTCCATTGTTTGAAGCCGTGGAAGATTTGTGCAACCCCCAGCGTGTATAAAAAAAAAAGCACATCCCTTGAATTTTCTCCTAACACGTGAATCAATACCCTTAGGCCTCCGCCAATTCTCCTTGACGCAAATACGGCGATTGCTCTGAGGCCTAATGAACTTCTTGACGCGCTTCTTCACAATCTTCTTGTTCAATAGAGGAATCGCCATTTTTCCTTCACCCTATCCTGGTACTGGCGGTCGTAATATGTGTGGCCACCCAACTCCTAGAGGCTAAGAACCTTCATAAAGGATTGAAAACCTCTGTTAAGGCGGCGATCCAAACCTCAAATGAATTCCTTAGCGTAGCTTGCAATCCTACGCTTGATCCTCATGTCTGCGCCGCAGTTTCGACACTCGAGGGTTTCAATGGATCACCACAGTTAGACACAGTTCCTATTTAGATAATCAATATTGTGCTCAAGGTGTTGATTGGCATCGTCGAGAACACATTCGCCGGCGCTTCCAATCTGAAGGGTGTAGTAGCCGCCGAATTAGAGCAGAGTGCTCTCTAAGATTGCATGGAGATGCTGGACATTACTGTTGACGACATCACCCAAGCGATCTCTAATAAAAATGCCCTAAAATGAAATGAAATGAAAATGCCCCGAGCATAGAAAATACAGGAAAATTAAAAAACAGAGTGTTTTGCATTAAGGGGGCGTTTTTGACAGGTATTGCAGCCAGCAGGCAATTTTATATTTTTTTAGGGGGCGATAGGGAAGGAGAAGCAAGTAGGAGACTTGCAAGAAGAAGACAAGTGCCAGCACAGAACGCCTGCAACAAAGAAGAGAAGAAATGGGTTACCAAAGCAGACTCAAGCAGATCAAAAGAAGAAATGCAAGGGCAGAGGCAAAGTATTTTGCACACAGATATGGAGAAGTTCCCATTGCAGAGGAGCTTATTAACACAGTTGAAGTCCAAGAAGAAAACCAGGATAATTGGAGCAGCAGAGTTCTCTTTGTAACCCCGCATTTTTCAGGTAAAAATTATGAATTTTGGGCTATTAAGATGAGAAGTTTTCTTAGAGCAGGATTTGTGGTGTTTAGTTCAAAATGAATGTGTGCATCCCCTAGATCTAGAGGCTTTTGAGGCCCTGCCAGAAGACCAAAAATTGCAGCAACATGAATTATCCCTGCATCTCATCCAACGAGCTGTGGATGAAAGTATTTTCCACAAGATTGCAGCAGCAAAGACTTCCAAGGAAGCATGGAGAATCTTGGAAGAGGAGTTCAGTGAAAGGGGGAGTGACATGTGCAAGCAGCCAACAGTGTCACAGCCTGTTGAAGAAGTAGCAGTTGAGAATCCTGCAGTTGAAGCAGAAGACAGCCAAGTTGTTAGTGAATCCCACGGTGTAGAGGCACTTGTGGACGAATATGAAAATGGAACTGCCATTGCAGCAGTAGAAACTCCAGCCATAGAAGCTGTTGAGAAATTCGGTGAACCCCACACAATTGTGGATAATGAAGTTGAAGAACCTGCTATACCAGCAGAAGCACTTTCGCATGAAATGGTTGAGGACTCTGTCAGCCAAGCAGAGCTTGATAAATTTGAGAATAGTAAAGCCCACTGTGCAAAGCCACAAGTGGATGAAGATAACAAAGATGATGTTGAAGAGGAAGCTGCCATAGCAGCAACAGAAAATGGTGAATTAGCAACTCAAGTAGTTGCAGGACAGCCAGTGAAGGCTGAATCAGAAGAAGAAAATGAGCTCATGAAGAGCATGCCCATGAGGGCAGAAATTTTTCTTAACAGTTTAGATGTTTGTGAGTGTGCAGGTATTGAGAGCAAGAATCAGCCTAAGGAGTGGCTAGCAAAAGAAGAGCATGCAGTCAAAGTAACAAGATATTTTGATGAAGATTTGAAATTTATTGAAGAGTGGCTAGCAAAGCCCAAGCACAATGAAGACTGTAATTTTATTGAAGAGTTTGACAAGATTATCGAAAGCTGCATGGAAGATGATGCATTTGAATTCTGTAATGATGGGCATTGTGACATGCCAAGAGTGCTTAGCAGCACCATCCTTGAAGAAATCTGCATTGAAGATGCAGAGGAAGAAGATAAACCAGCTGAAAACATTTTTATGAAATGGAGTCTTGAAGAAATCAGACACTATTATCAGCTGATGTCATGGCAGCATGCCAACGAAGAGGATGAAAACAAAATGAAGGATTTGAACAGCATGTGGGATCTTGAAATTCCCACAACATACGAACTAAGGATGCTAAAATCAGAATTTGAAGATGAAGACACAAGGCAGCAAGTCATTGAAGAATTTGCAGACATTGATGGAAGATTCAAGCCCAAGAAGCTTGAAGAAAACAGGAAGAAGAAGGTGAGAATGAAGAAGAAGATGAGAAGAATTCCAGAGTTCAAGGTCTGGAGCAAACGAAATAAAAAGAAGCCGCTGCATCAGCATGCAGCAGACAAGAATGGTAAGATAATTTTGAGCTTTGACATGAACTGAATGTAAGCCTAGCTGAGACTTAGACCAGCAGGCATTAATGTTTCAATTTTTTTTTTTGTTGAAAGCCCATGAAGGCATTGTATGTATGTGTTAGATGTTAGTAGTTTGTTTATGGTCGGAATTAAGGGGGAGTGTTGGAAATAATTCCTCCCATCACCTATCCAAATCCACCAACCATCGTACACGAAGTTAATACAATTAGATGTAGAAGTTAATGTGCCTCGGGTGAAGAGGCATCGACATGTTCAATGTATTTTGGGGGTTCATCGAGAGTTCTGGAATGTGGTAGAAGGGCCGGAGAGCTCCACAGTGAAGCAGACCCTGTTTTGTTTTTTGTTTTTTTGTCTGGCTCATACTCTGTTTTTCCCTGGTTATGCTCTGCCTCCACAAAATCTGTCATGCATCACTAGCTCGGGTTCTACCGAGATGTCTGGCGATTGAAGAACAGAGCATCATATCCTTATCATCCAAAGGCATATAAAAAATCGGCAGAGTGTTTTAACTCTGTCACAACGAGCACGGATAGAAACCAACATAGTATTCTAAACTCTATCCTAGACGTGGATCGATCCAGGATGTAAACACAGATCACTACGACTCTCGATTAGGAGGGATATACAGTAAAGAGAAAGCTGATCTCTTTTCACTACAAAATTACATCTATAATTTAAGTATTAAGAAGGTAGAGAAAAACACATAGGTGTGATTGAGGGCAAAGATATTACCAAATAAAAGAAAACAGAAAATCACATTCACAGTGATTTGTTTGAGCAGTGCACAACTTCAAAAATAGCTAAATATCGCATTCCTATGATGGCTGAGCAGATATATCGGTTTATAAATTATTTAGAACAAATTTTTCACACCTGCAAAGAACCTGACAACCTACATTCCATACCTGGAGGCAACCGGACTCTACTGAAAGGTAAAATTAATAGTATTTATTTTGAAAGGCAGCAATCTAATATAATCTCACACACACACATATATATATATATAAAGCAAATCATTTTATTTTATATTATGCATAATATACCCTTTGTTTGTATATAAAATGGTTCATCATCTCCTTCGTGACCAATTTGTTAAAATATAGATCATATTTAATTGTTTAAGATTTATATAATATTACCTAGCTTTAGCAGATAGGTTGTGGGGGCTCTTTAGTACCTTGTGACCTTAAATAGTCCTTTTGTTAAACTTACTTGGGATTGAAAGTTAACTTCTAGGTCATAATCCTAAGACGACACTCTGCTTAAGTTTATCTTGCTAACATCCTAGTTTCTCTATAATTTCTTACGGTACTAAGACGGTGCTTGGGTTGGAAACCATGGCTTCCTATCCATTTTTCTGTGCCCCGTCGTTAAATTGCATTATGCCCTTGGATTCCTAAATCTAGCATTTAATAATCACAACTTAGGAACAATTATAACAACATTCTCACAAGGATTACTGGTGGGGCCTGTTGGCATGGGATAGATCCGCAGGAAGTGCGGAAGCCGACAGGCACGAAAGCCAAATCCCATGAAAGAAGGAATTACCGTGAAGTCTAAGGAAGCGCAAGAATAGTTTAGAATATTTAATTGCTAAGTCGGCCAAGGCCATTTTGTAATAGGATAGAAGCATACAAATAGAAGTATATTGTAATCCTAAAGGCATCGAAGTTTAGAGATTAATGCGATCTTTTGGATTCTGTTGACTATTCCCTGTGAGGTTTGTTCCGCAGATGTTAATGAATGAAGATGTTCGGTTATGAATTCTGTTGTTATGCGATGATGGGTTATTTAAATGCTTTATGTTGATTTGTGTTGATACATGTTGTTTGTTAACACGAACATGTTGTTCAATATGCTTTGAGATAAATATGCGAATGTTTGGTTAACTAGATTGTCGTAAATATTGTAATCTCTGGTTAACGTGCACATATCTTCTTCGCAACTGCGGAAGCTTGGTTCCTGCAGTACCCTTATCTGCCTCGGGTGAGACCTCACCTGCTTTGCGGGTGTCGTTCGGAAGGGTAACTCCTTTCCGGGCCGGTGAATAAGGGGTTGTTGGTTTTGTTGACGATAGAGTGAACCCCTGTCGAAAGACCCTATGTCAACAAATGGTTTCATTGTCGGGACCTTGAGAAGAAAGAAGAGGATATGATGTGGCATCCGATGAAGCCAGAGATCCAAGAGTGGTTCAGTCAAAAAGTAGAAGAGTTTGCGAAAGAAGAAAGGAGGAACCCGGTAGAGACAGTAGAAAGTTGGTTACAAAAGCACATATACTCGAATATCCATGAGATATTCTTTGTCGAATTTCCAATAATACTACAGGAGTGGCTAGCGCAGTTAACATTCAAAGGACATACCAACTAGAGTATCGGATCAGATCAGTGGACTCCAGAACTAATTCAACAGCTGAAGCAAGGCAACAATACGGTATCAAGGGCTGTTGATTTCTAGATCGATGGTATTCTAGAGGGGTACATCACTGAGTTCACGCTAGATACCAACAGTTCTTACAATGACGTGGAGAGACGATTTTTTAGGGGACCAAGGGGTAGGTTCGTCCTGTCACTGAACATGTGGATTAAGATGCTGGTATGCGAAAAGGGCATGATGAAAATGACCTCCGATGAGTAAACAACTCGATGTGCAGGGGTTGTAGGTATCACATAGTTACAGATCTGCTATGAAAGATGCAGGGTAGATGGACATGAGTGACGATGAATCTCTAAGGGAAGTTGAGGAAGACTGTGGCACCTTGAGAAGTGGAACGATATTCCAGTGTCCTAATAAGAGGAGGAGGACTGAGGAACAATCCCTTGAGAGGACCGGAAGGGAAGACTATGCAACAGGGCCACAGAGGACAGAGCTCCCTTATTACGAGGAGGAAGGCGGTGACCAGGCTACCCCAGAAGAAGGGCGGATCATAAGCTACCACATACCTTTGACCCCGCATGCCTTCTATCAATTTAAAGGAAACAACACAAGTAATTCGCAGAGCTGCCCCACGTGTAGTGGAAAAAGTAGTGCATCAGTAAGTAACAATATTAGGAACACCGCAATGGCAGACGATACGAATATGTCGAGTTTCGTAGGAAGTGGGACGGAGGATCCCGAACAGTTTTGGTTTTTATGCGAAGCGGTGTGGACCGTGAAGCAGGTCCAAAATGAAGACATCAAAAAGGGGCAGTTGGCAGCGACCTTTCAGGGCCGTGGGCTTGACTGGTTCATAAAATATACTAAGGTTCCAGGGAAAACATTGGAAGAAATCAAAGCAGCGATGATTCAGGAATTTAAAAAACCCAAGTCAGAATAACAGTACATTACTGAGCTCAAAGAGATTAGGAAATACCCGAATGAACCAGTATGGGAGTTTGATCAGAGATACAAGACACTGATAGCGAAAGTTAGTTTTCCAATAAATGACCTGCAGCATAAAGAGTGGTTTATCGTCGGGCTGGTACCACATATTAGAGGACCATTGATGCAGCAGAAGGTTGCGGACCAAGCTTAAGCATTAGAAATCACGATGAAACTAGAGGCTTCGCTGATCGGAGAACCTAAAGATAGAATGGATAAGATTCAGGCACAATTGGCTAAGTTGACTCTCCAATTGGAGGACATGAAGCAAGGGAAAAATAACCGTGCAGATGTATGGTGCACTAGATGCAGGACGGAAGGCCATCATAAGGATAACTGTTCAATGTTTCAACAGTATTTGAATTCAGGGGCGCCAAACCCCCATTCACCAGGAAGGTCTACCATGGTGTCCCATTTACCAAGCCAGGGGGCATCGACCAGAGGACTGCATATACTTACAGAAGATAGTGTCGAAACCGGCGAGTATGTTTTGTAAATTCTGTCGATCAGTGGGGCATGACTAAAAGGATTGTAGAACACACGATTTGTTGCAAGAACAAAACATGGATGCATACCTGGTAAAGGAAGAAGAGCAACAACTGGTACTGCAGCAGCTGTAGTATGCCTAGCAACAACCGAAGTTTATGCAGACGTCGCAATTTAACCAATGACAATATGGGAAACTACAATATGGCACACCGCAGTATCCGCAACCACAGTACCCGCAGCAGCTATATCAACAATACCCACAACCACAGTATCAACAGCCACACTATCAGCAGGCGTAGTACGGACCGCCACGCAGAGGATTTCGTGGAGGATTCTGGGGAGGACGTGGTGGTGGCGCTGGAAGGGGAGGGGACGCTGAACGGGGTCAAGGACCTCCTACAAGCTACAATTGTGGGAAACAAGGACATTTCGTAAGGGATTGCCCCAACCCAGCCCTGCAATGCACGTACTGCAGTGGAGCGGACCATAGCATCGAAGATTTCCCACAACTCATCGCCAGATGGCAGATGAAGAACCTACCACCTCCACCTAACCAAAACCAGAATCAGAACCAGAACCAACCGACAGTACAGAAGATATCGACGGAAGCTAGAAAGCAATCTACGACAGTGGGAATAGTGACATAAGGAAAAGCAACAACAGGAGCTGACCAGCCGCACCATACCGTTCGACCAGCAAAACATGTCACCTTCGATGCGGAGGCCGCAAAGGATGTCTTCTCAAAGGCATGGCAATGAATGTTGGGGCGACAGAGGAACGCATCTCCTCAAGCGGATATTTACGATATGCCACCGACGTTCGATCGAACTAAATCGCAGCGGAAGGCCACTACCGTAAGAGAATTCATCGGGAGTTGTTTAGAATTAGCAAAAGATGAGGAGGCATTGGAGGAGATATCCAGGCTATTGAGTCGATAGGAGGGCGAACGTCAGGAACCCAAGGTTAATCACATACATAAGAAAAGGAAGACAGGTAGAGAAATGAGGATGTCGACACAAATTAGAGCATTCGATGTTGAATCCATCATTTTGGATCTATGGTCAGACGAGAACATTCTGACAAAACAAACATGGGAAACAATGGGAAAACCACAAATGACTTGGTCACCAGTACAGCTGCGATTGGAAAACCCGAGCAAGGTCACCCCTCTTGGCCGAGTGTGTCAACTTCCTATTAAAATCGAAGGACTTCAAACATATGCCAATTTCGATGTTATAGAGATAGTAGATAACACATGTCCGTATCCAGCACTATTGGGAATCGACTGGGAAATGGAAAATCAAGCAATCATCAATTTCAAGAAGCGGATCATGTCATTTGAAGATCGAGAAATAAGGGTTGTCGCACCACTAGACCCTACAGAAGGACAACGATACGTAGAGCCTACCAAAGACGAAGATAGGGAAGGATGGGATAGCCTATATAATATTTCTGAAGATTACATCAATCCAACTAATGGAGGGGAGTTGGAATGGCGCAGCTCTAGCTCAGCATCTTCGGACTCAGACGAGGCACTGAAAAATTGGCAAAACCGACTTCACAAAGTATCGTTTCGCGGATGTGCAAGGATTACACAGTCCGTGCATTGGATGGATACTGAGGAGAGCGCATTACCAACGTACGAGGGGTTACCAAATTTGAGCACCTTCTTAACAGAATTCAAAGGAAAGGTAGCGGAACCACAAAGAGTCTTGGCCTTGGAGGAAGCCTTGAAGGCTACTCCTACGCGCTGGTGGGCAGCGCATAAATCAAGGATATCAAACTGGCCACTATGCCGACGCCTCTTGGAGGTACGTTTCAGCGACACCACAGCATGGAACGGACAAAGATACAATGGCCAGGGTAACCCAAACGAACATCTGAAGGCTTGTCAGCACCAATGGGCAACGTGATCAGAACAGGAGTGGGTGCATGCCTTCGTGGATACGTTGGATGAAGTACCGCAGAGTTGGTATGTCGCGACGGAGCTGCGACTCGGTACACTTTCTTGGGATTAGTTAATAATTGGATTTAGTCAAAGATTCTCATTCTCAGACGAAAATCCCTTCATCCATAATGCACTTCAGGCAATCAAGAAGAATATTTTTGAGGTGGAACCAAAAGTATAGTTATCAGAACTTCGATAGACCATGACACCCGAAATGATGATGGACTGCTACAACATCTCAGGAGAACCAAACGATGATGACGATGACCCAAGAGCCACATATGTGCCAGATTCTGAAGGCAGTCGCAACGTGAAGGCACCTAAGCTACCATCCTATAAGTACAACCAACCGCTGAAGATTACGAAGGTAAACATCGAGTCGGAAGAAAACTCGAGATTTGCGAGCATTGGAGATTATTGGGATGAATCAACTATCATGAATATGACAGATCTGTTGCACGAGTTTCAGGACTTGTTCCCAACGAAATTCTCAGAAATGAAGGGAATCTCCAGGGACCTTGGCGAAATGAAGATTCCCCTAAAACCTAGTGCGAAGCCGGTTAAACAAAGACCATATCGCTTAAACCCGCAACACAAGGAAAGAGTACAGGCTGAACTTGAGAGAATGCTGGAAGCCAGCATCATTGAACTAGTTGAAGAGTCGAAATGGATTAGTCCGATGGTCGTCCAAGATAAGAAAATTGGAGAAGTAAGAATTTGTGTCGACCTACGAAAGTTGAACGATGCTTGTTTACACGACCCATTCCCGACACCATTCACAGATGAAGTACTCGAAGGAGTTGGCGGTCAAGAAATTTATTCGTTTACGAATGGGTTCTCAGGCTACCACCAAATTAGGATTGCGAACGAGGATAGGCATAAGACCACGTTTGTCATGGAATGGGGGTGTTACCAATATATAGTGATGCCATTCAGTATGAAGAATGCCCCCGCAATATTCTCACGACTGGTAGTTGCTGCATTCAAAGACTATATCCATAAATTTCTCGCAGTATACATGGACGATTGGACAGTTTATGGGCTAGTCAAGAACCACATTGCCAACCTCAGACTAATGTTAGAACGATGTTGTCACCACCAGATATCTCTTAACTTGAAGGAATGCATCTTTTGTGCCCCATTCGGGATACTGCTGGGAAACATTGTTTGCAAGGAGGGCCTATTAGTTGATCCAGCAGAGATTTCCATCATTGTTGACCTTCCACCACCAACAGCAGTTAAGCTACTCAGGGCGACGTTGGGCCACACAGGCTATTACCGCAAGTTCATCAAAGGATACGCTACAATCATAGCACCCAAGGAGAAACTACTAAAGAAGGATGCAAAATTTGAATGGAACGGAGAATTCCAGAAGAGCTTAGATGTTTTGAAGACAAATATGGTGGAAGCACCCATCCTTGCCTTCCCAAATTGGAAGTAAGAGTTTCATGTCCACGTTGACGCGCCATCCATCGCACTCGGTGTTATCTTGGCCCAACCAGGTGAAGGTGACATCGACCATCCGATAGCTTTCGCAAGTAGGAAGTTGTCGACAGCAGAAAAGAATTATACAACCACTGAGTGAGAAGGACTAGCAATGGTCTACGCCCTACAGAAGTTCCGACATTATCTCTTAAGGGGCCACTTCAAAATGTTCACCGATCATTCAGCATTGAAGTATTTAGTGAACAAGCCTGTGTTGAGGGGGGGAATTTATACATGGCTACTGTTCTTTCAAGAATTTGATTTTGAGATCATCGTGAAGTCAGGACGGTTGAATGCAAGACCAGACCACCTATCAAGGATCGAGTCAGGGGAGGAACCGCGAAGCATCGACGAAGGATTACCAGACGCTCAGCTATTTCGAGTTGGAATGATTGACGACTACTGTGAACCAATTATTCAGTTCCTGGCAACAGGAAAGCCACCAGAGGAATTCACCACCAGTCAGAAGAAACAGTTAGTTGTCAAGGCTGCGGACTTCCAACTAATCGTAGGACAATTGTACAAGATGGACCCCAATGAGATATTACACCACTACATTCTCCCACATGAGCAGGAATGGATTTTAGCCGAGGCACATGATGGCATTGCCGGAGGACATTATGGAGGTCGAGCCACTACGAAAAAGATCCTGACAGCCGGGTTATGGTGGCCAACCATGCATATTGATGCCACTGGCTATGCCAAAACCTGCTACGTCTGTCAACACACAGGGAAACCATCGAGATGGGACGAGATGTCATTAGTACCCCAGGTCACACTGCAGGCATTCGAGAAATGGGCGGTATATTTTGTAGGACGCATTAACCCCCCAGAAAATTGCATAGGATCATGCTACATCATATCTGCAACAGAATATTTGACACGTTGGGCGAAGGCCGCACCAGTCAAGGATTGTACCGCATCAACGGCTGCCAGATTCCTCTTCGACAACGTGGTCACCCAATTCGGATGCCCAAATATTTTACGAAGTGATCAAGGGGCACACTTTGTGAACAAGACAATCGCAGCACTAACGGAGGAGTTTCAGGTTCAGCATAAGAAGAGTACTCCCTACCATCCTCAAGCAAATGGGACAGTAGAAGCATTCAACAAAATCCTGGAACACGCACTCACAAAGGTATGTAACACAAATCGAGACGTTTGGGACCTTAAAATTCCAGCGATCCTCTGGGCCTATCGAACCACATGCAAGCGATTAACTGGCCAAACTCCATTCAAACTAGTCTACGGTAAAGAAGAAATTATGCCGATGGAATATATCGTTCCAAGTTTGCGTATTACAGTCGCCACAGACATGAGCGATGACAGTGGGTCGAAAGAACGACTAGCACAATTAGTACACTTAGAAGATCGGTTCATCGCAGGATTCCGCCAGCAGGTTGAAAAGGATCGCCAGAAAGCATGGCACGACCGTCCTATTAAGCAGAGATACTTTCAGAAAGGCGACACGGTGTTGCTATATGACAACAAGTTCGCGAAACACCCGGGTAAATTACAAATGCACTGGTTAGGACCCTATATCATCAATTTTGTCACTAACGGTGGTGCAGTGCAGCTACAGACCTTAGATGGGGTATTGTTGCCTCGCATGGTGAACGACAATAGGCTAAAGCTCTATTGCTGTGATCCGACATAGCAGTTAAAAAAAAAAAGAGAGAGGTATCGCACAAGAGGGATGCGCACAAGGAAAAGTGGGATCGTTGCGACAACAGGCGGATTACCACCCCGTCAAATCAACACCAACCAACCAGTAGACGGAATGGGCAGAGATAACAGATCGGGTGAACAGAAATGATGATCAACTGGCCGGAAGCAGCGCTGGCGCCAGGCATGTAAGAATACACGGCATCAGCATGGCCGCTGGCACCACGAACAATACATCGCACAGGGATGACACGAAGAACTGATGGGAATGGTACGGTCACCCACCATGCACGTAGGACGCCTGGTAATCACACGCAGGAGAAATGATGACCAAATCAGTGCATGAGGCGAGCAGATTCGCAGAGGAATTTTTGGGCAGACACCCTGAATAATGAGAATGCATAAATACAGGCACTAAGGGTTTAGACAAGCACCAGTGCATTTAACAAATGAAAGAAATCCATGCTGCCAGTTAGTGAAGTTATTGCTTAAGTTAGGAATTCCAAGGAGGCTGTGGAAATGATTCGCTTCATTTCATGCGGTAGCACCCCAGGGGTGTTGTGGACCCGAACGACGAGCGTCCATGAGCGCATTGACAAAAAAGAAGCCGGTACAATCGGGTGTCACAACGACGAGGTTTCACCCGATATTTCTAAGTATGTGGTGGTAGTTCGAAGCTTCATGGGTCTAGTGAACACTAGAAGAACAGAGGGGGCAGCCACCTGACCCTGGTAGGAGAAAATCCAAGGCACCAAACAGATGTGTCGGAGCAATCGGCATGTTGTCCACCTTAGACATGCCAATAACCTTCGGTTTCGACAAGAACAGCAGAAGAACAAAGCAATAAAATCTGGAGAGGTAGATGATCAAGGTTCTAAGGGACTGGCAGATGAGTGCAAGAAGTACATGACAGCGAACCAGTGACCGACGGACGGAGATAGGAAAAACACAACTGCAAGTTCCAGACAACAAGAATAGTTTCAGAGACCGAGCATAGTACAAGGCAGGCGCAAAATAGCAAAGTCCGGCTGAGGTGGCTCAAGACGAGCCACAAGTTTGTGTTGGGGGCCTGTTGGCATGGGATAGATCCGCGGGAATTGCGGAAGCCGACAGGAATGAAAGCCAAATCCCGCAAAAGAAGGAATTACCGCGAAGTCTAAAGAAGCGCAAGAATAGTTTAGAATATTTAATTGCTAAATCGGCCAACATGGGCTATTTTGTAATAGGATAGAAGCATACAAATAGAAGTATATTGTAAGCCTAAGGGCATCGGAGTTTAGAGATTAATGCGATCTTTTGGATTCTGTTGACTATTCCCTGTGAGGTTTGTTCCACATATGTTAATGAATGAAGATGTTCAGTTATGAATTCTATTTTTATGCGATGATGGGTTATTTAAATGCTTTCTATTGATTTGTGTTGATACATGTTGTTTGTTAATGCGAATATGTTGTTGAATATGCTTTGAGATAAATATGCGAATGTTTGGTTAACTAGACTGTCTTAAATATTGTAATCTTTGGTTAACGTGCACATATCTTCTTCGCAACTGCAGAATCCTAGTTCCTACAGCACCCTTATCCGCCTCAGGTGAGACCTCACCTACTTTGCGGGTGTTGCTGGGAAGGTAACTCCTTTCCGGGCCGGTGAATAAGGGGATGTTGGTGTTGTTGACGACAGAGTGAACCCCTATCGAAAGACCCTGTGTCAGCAGGGCCTTGGCCTTGAGCTCCTCACCAGGCCATTTAGATAATTACAAATGCATTTACAACAATAGTAATAAGGGTCGAATTGGAGGGACGTTACATATGTGTATTAGAAAAAGAGTTGTGGCTATATTGCACAGTCATATAATGCAAAATTTAGAAGATTGAATCAAGGCCTTCAAGCAAAAATTGAGGTTTTTCTAACATAAAATCTATGATCTCACTTATTCTAGAGCTATTATTATAATTCCAGTAAGTATATTTCTCTACAAATTGTTGCAAAAGTAAAATAACATGATGCTACATACAAGACTTTCAATGAAAAAATATTGAAAAATATAGTCCCTAAGATTGTTCTCCTACCGATTCCTATGGCATTGCCCACGTGATTTCCTCTTTTCCTTTCTCCATGCCTAGATTTCCCTAAGGGAGATCCTCTTTCACATCCTCTTCTTTGGATTTACTAAAAACAAAGGGATTAACCTTGAAAACTAAAAGAGGAGGAGGCATCATGTACTTCACAGAGATACCCTAGTGTTCCACCACCTTATCAACCATAGTGACCAAATATATCAACATTTATTTAAGATCAAATTTCTTCTACCACTATGATTGCATGAACACCTTTATTTCCACTATGCTTCTTACTCTCTCCCTTTTATAATTTTGTGACATCTCTTGTCAACATTTTTCCCATCTACTTATTTTCCTCATAGTGTTCACCATATGAATTTGAATTTCAAGCATATCTCTCACACATCATTCCATTCCTCTTTTTACCATTATTATATCACACATAGCATATTAGATACTAAAATAATGGCATTGACCGTGAGCCATAGTGAAGCAAACATATGCCATTATCATTAGATGGATAAGAGAATTTATAATGAAAATAACCTGAAGACATGACACACCAATAAAATCACTACCCTAGGAAAAAAATCTTAGCACGAGATATGAACCATGACACTCAAATCAAACCACAACATAAGGTAAAAACCGACATGGGATTCCCTCTTTACTCAGCCCAAAAACTAGACTAGGGAGTGAGCAATCATAAGAGACAAACCCAAAGTGATATCACATATGCACAAGTATAACCTATCATTGTACAACATATAATTCTAATAATTGGTGGGGATTTATTACAAATGAGTGTAGGATTTAACTGCCCTACCATTCCAACTTGCATATAATTCCACATGCTCATAGAAAGGATTCTGTCAATTCGAATGAGAATTTCATAAAGTGGAATTGATTAATATGTTACCACCATTATTAGATAAGTAATGTTATTCCATGTGGGCATTATCATTAGCTTGGTGATATTCAGTTTTATATGTGTCCTTAGTACTTGATAAAACCCAAATTAGTCAAGGATTTTAGCTAGGACCAAGGATCTTTGAATGATTCTAGCCAAACCAGTATTTCAGATTATATATGCACCACATATATAGGGATATTGTGATGATGGATGATTCCCCAGTATGATCACCACAAAATCCCCTTTCCATAAAACTAGGTCATTGCATAATTATCATTTAAATGTAATCCTCTAAATTATTTTCACAAAAATTTTGCAAGCATAGAGAACCATTACAACTTTGTCTAAAATCATTTAACCAATAAAGAGAGCAATATAAGAAAGAAACCTATCGAGAAAAAAAAGAAAAAAACTAACTAACTAAACAACAAAATAAAACATCATATGACTCCATGTGTAGATCATGTTTGCATATAGGAGCTAAATGAGCTTCCTATAAAATCCTTCTAGAACAAGAGAACCTTTAACCAAATGAATTAGTTCATTGGATAACACATATTCCACCATGTTCAGTTCCCTTTAGATGTGTTAGAAAGAGGGATTTTAAGTATTACTATTTTTATCATATTTAGATATTGATGAGAATAATTATTAGTATAATACTATTTTACTTCATACTACTCAGGAGAGTAAAAATAATGTAGATATAAACACAATTCTTCACTAGCATTTAGTTAACTCCACATCATGAGAGAAAAACAAAAAACAAAAAAACATGTATCCATAAACATAATTAGGAAATTTGAATGCATTAACATTCAATAAATTTCACACCATAGAAGAAAAAACCCATTTATAAATAAACAAAATGATCATTTTAAATTAAATCATAAAATAACCATGTAATTTTCTCTACATGTAAACAAGTAGTACACTACCACCCTAGGGAAATGTCAAATCTATATACAACAATGCATGAAAAATACGTACGCATAAGGAAATGAAATCAATTTGACATAGAATCTGATTAAATTGTTGGTATTTTCCTCCTCATCTATTGAACTCTCCTCATTATTACTTTGTAGAAACATAATATAAGAAACATGACTTCATTCAAATAAAAAATTGCTCATCAATTAGGTCTAGCTTAAGTGGTAGAGAGGATAACTTGTTATCCTCCCCACCCAAGTTCAAATTACATTTGTGACATGTTCACTCTTCTTGATTTGATTGTTAATTAGGGATAACAAGGTACTAAAAATCTTATTCTCACCTATAGGATGGAGGGTGGGAGCTTGAAAACATGGAAAAAAAATTACTAATGTTTAAAGATGTAATAAAAAAAGATATAATTAAACAATTGCCAATAACTTGCAATTCCTCCAAGTCATTATTATTATCATCAATCTGAAAGAATATAATATATTTCAATCAGTCAATCAATAATTCCAACTATTTAAAAGATAAACACATGGTTAACAATTAAATACTTGGGACATGGGCTTCAAAACTTCTACCATTATTTCTTAATTGTTCCTTAGGGCATACTTTAATTCTTTGGGTGTGGGATTATGAATATAGTTATTTAAATGCATGCAGTAAGAGAAATCATATTTAATAATGACATTTATCAAGCTAGCATATTAGCATAATGAATTAAATTATATTGATAAACTTACAAAGCACCTTCCAATAAAGGAACTTTTGGCTTGAGTAGAAGAATGTGTAATTGTTAATTTATTTAATATATTTGTAAAAACAAGTGTGGTGTCTCAAGGTCCATTCCTTGTACCTTCTCATCAGCAATCCCCTTCACCTCTTTGAACTAGCAATCCCATTCACCTCTTTGAACTGGAAAAAATATATATATGGTTTTTTCAATCTCACATGCCCACTGTTATCACTCCAGGAATCTTTCCCAGACTATGAAGGGAATGAGCTTGGTAACTTAAATGCTCAATAATATAAAGGATGAATCGAGTCAAGTAACTTGCTCACAAACTCAATCATTCAGACACGCATGAATATACTCAAACAAACGAGGCTTTCTACTACATTTTCCAGATGATTTAAGTATATAATGGATGTATGAAGAACACCTATTATACTAGCGAAAAAACATACACAGAGGATATGCGAATGGCCAGTTATAACAAGGAAGAAACACTTATGAGCCTAGTCTATCAATGAAGAGACAAGACGACAGTTATTTGTCATAGATAAACATGGATAAATGTATATAACATCACTCACAAGCACAGAAAAGATAGAAGAATGAAGATCTGCAAAACATAGCGAAAGAATCTTGTATCCTGATATATACTCAAAATATCTATTTACAAAGAGTTGGGCAAATTCTCAAAGTCGAATCACAGTCCTCGGGACTGCTTCCCCCCTCCTTTTCAATCTCCTGAAAACTTTAGCTTTATAGCTTTTACATCAGAAAATAAGATCCTATATAAAAGGATCGAATAACTAAAGATAGTATGTAACTGAAACTAACAGCAAAATAATAGGAACCGATCCTAAATAAAAGAAACCAAACCATATTCTAATACCACATCTTTGACAGCTGGGCGATTTCTGTTAAGAAAAGAAATGCCATTTGGCTTCATTCCCTTACCATATGCCTCTAAAACTAGAACAGAGCACTAAGATAAAAGCCTCTAATTATTATCTCCCATTAGAAACCCTCTTAGTGCCGTTTGAAGACAAAAAACCAAGATCTGGGCGAAAAGAATATCATTCTGCCAATGTCTGTGCTTTCGGTGGCTTGTAGGCCTGGAACAGAGTAGGGTTACCTAGCAGCGTTTTCCGCAGCTAATAACGCCCTTTTGAAATGGTTTTAGCAGCCAAAAGCACCGTCTTCAAACTTGCTTCAAAATTGCAAAATGCAGAGAGCCTTCAATCTTTTATTCTTTTGGTCAAATTTCTGATGCCTCAATAAGAGCTTCGATGGCCATGTTCTTCAAGTTCCCACTTGCAAGCTTACATTACATTTCCATCTTAACCTTATTGAATCCCTTCATAAATGTAATAATGAGAATGGCTTCTCTGAAATCTTCAATCTTCCAGTTACAGCATGAAATGAAACAAATATAGAAGTATCATAAAAAAGAAGCTGAAAGAAATCTAACTCTGCAGTAGACAGTTCATAACAATGTACTAAACATAGTATCACTGATAGCATATCTGGATCTGTCACTAAAAATGCGTGCTTATATTCTGGCTTCTTCTATCCGAGTGCTCTGTGGATGACTCAGAGCTGAGTGAAGGTCAATTGTAAATTAGACAACAAGATCTATTGTATTCTCCGTGTCATCACAAATGGAAACGTCGACCCAATGTTTTCCTTGTAATACTTATAAATACACTTGGCAATATTGCTTTGACCCCTGCGCATTGCACCAGTAGCGCTTTGAACTCTTCTACATGTAAATAGGGCACATGGTATCTCTAAGTTCTGCGTTTTATTTTTTATTATTTTATTAATGAAATAGTCCCTCATACATGGAGATTCAAAGGCTTAAGACCTTTACATGAGCCGAGGTTTATATTGCTAGTTCAATGAGGTGAATAGGGAAGGAGCTGGGCACCCAACGTTGGGCTTGGTAACTTGATGCGTGGCTTGACTTGTGACTTGTAGCTTGGCTCGTGGGCCCTCCAACTTTTTGATAAAAACTTATAATTCCTGAGAGGTTTATAGACTTGGGAATAAAGTGAAGTGTGGTCTAGGCCTGTAGATTTTATGGCTTGACAATTTATTATGATTTTATATTGCCGGTCAGGAGATAATATTAGGTACAAGTGATAAATGGGATATTTATGAAGAATCCGGAGGTTAAATTTCTAGCCAAACTTTCACCGAAAGCAATAAGTCAAATAGAGATTCATGAAAACCCATTACATTTTGATCACTAACATCTGGCTCCAACTCGAGGATGGAATCCTTCTTGTGAGGTTCCAAGAACCTAGTAGTTCTAGTCACCTTCACCATTGGGCTATGGAGTCATTTAGCCTGCGCAACCGATCTCTGCACACCTTCAAAACTTCCATTCTCAAAATATGTCTTTATTCATACAGACTGACTGTTATTTTTGCTGCAAACTGGAAGAAAAGAAATGCTCAGACAACGAGCTTATTTCCTACCCTATTCTACTCTAACCAGCTATGCAATTTGGTTAGGTAAATGTTGACTTCCATAACAGTCATTCAAGCAATTTTAAAATTGAAGAAACCTTGTCTCTGTCACTGTTTAACAACTGATGTTTGAAATGTATCAACAGTAATAAGAATTCATTCAAGAAGCCATACTCACTTGGAAATGCGGATGAGTTTAAAAAATCTAAAATCTTCAAGTTCTCTGAAATGTCAAATTCCATGAATGCTGTCACCGGATCCTTAAAAGGAAGATCAAGAACATACTGGTCTTCGGGAAACAGCTGCATATCTGTGGTAGCCTCTTGCTCAGCCATGGATGTTCCTCTGTTAGAAGACTGACCACCTTCTTGTTCCCTTAAGCTTAGATCATCAATCATCACAACTTTCTCTACGGCAAAGTGCTCAGAAAATAATGATAAAATAGTGTTAAAATCATATGAATAGGGATCAATTAAAAACATATAATTGCCTATGCAATCTTCAGTTATCATAGGCTCATCCTTGTTAGCAAACTAATCATAACACTTTGACTCATACCTATTTCTAGAGCATTTAGCTGATATTGAAGAACCCTGACCTGAATCTAAAATGAGCTCATATGCTTGCCGTTGTTCCAAATATTCTTCAGACTTGTTACTTTGTTGTTCAAAATATGAACCATAATCACAATTCATTTGTTCATGTGCTTGCGTATTTTCAGAGTCAACCTGCATTCGGATCAGCCTGGATGCAAGGATATTTTCCTCAACCTCTTGAGCATCTTTGAACAACTGGGTTAAGGATGAAGACTTCCTTTCTAGGAGAAGAAAAACAAGTTCTGAATGAAGACCCATGACATAATATATCATGGTAGTTGTTACTATAGGTCGGACCTCCAAAGGCATGTCATGGTAGATACTGTAAAATCTTCGATTGAAGATGGACAAATCTTCACCCTGCTCTCTCTTCAAAGCATAAAAATCAGCAAGATATGAATCTAGTGATTTGTACTCACCCCAATACTTCATGAAAGCATTTGAGAACTCGATCCAAGAGCCAATAGAATCAACTCTCAGACCCTTAAACCATGCAGCAACATCTTTGATCAAAGTTTTGGAAAATATCCTCATAATCACATCATCATGAACTATCTCAAACTGATCAAGGAAGTTCTCAAAAGCCCCTAGGTGCCTCTCCGCTATAACAAGATCATCTCCAGAAAACTGAGGAAGATACTTAAAGAAATCAAGAGGGTAAGGGTTAAGGTGACATGGAAACCTCAAAGGTTTAAACATCCTATTTCTGATTTTGACTTGAAAAGCAGTGGGTTGATCATGAGGGTTCATGGTTTGATAAGAAGGGTCAGTAATAAGGGAAGAAGGTGTTATGATCTGCATAGGTTTCGAAACAAGTTCTACCTCCTCAAGGTTACACAGATGCTCAATCTCAGAAGGAATTTGGATACATAAATCATTTTTATAAATGAGTTGAAGCACAAAGACTGATTCAACTTCTACAATACAAGCAGGCTGCAAATCTTCTTCTAAAGATGGATTTATAAAGGATGGCTGATAATCTTCAGAATATACAAAACAAAGGATATTTCTTTTAACATGTGAAGGGAAAGGTATAAAAGAGCTGATAAAGAATAACAACAGTTCATAAAGTAAACTTATGAACTGGTACCTAGATTTTGAATTCAGCCTCTTCATCTTTTATCAATCGGGTCCTCCCCAGTGGAGTCTTTAATGTGGAGTCACCAGGCAAATGATTACAGTCGAAAATTATGTCTATCTCTTGTCTGCCATCAAGAAACAGATCTATGTCGTTCTCCCAGGGAAACTCTGCTTTCACTTTCGTTCCCCGGCAGCAGCGCCAATTTGTTATCACTCCAGGAGTCTTTCCCAGACTGTGAAGGGAATGAGCCTGGTAACTTAAATGCTCAATAATATAAAGGATGAATCGAGTCAAGTAACTTGCTCACAAACTCAATCATTCATACACGCATGAATATACTCAGACAAACGAGGCTTTCTACTACATTTTCCATATGATTTAAGTATATAATGGATGTATGAAGAATACCTATTATACTAGCAGAAAAACATACACAGAGCATATGCGAATGGCCAGTTATAACAAGGAAGAAACACTTATGAGCCTAGTCTATCAATGAAGAGACAAGACAACAGTTATCTATCATAGATAAACATGGATAAATGTATATAACATCACTCACAAGCACAGAAAAGATAGAAGAATGAAGATCTGCAAAACATAGTGAAAGAATCTTGTATCCTGATATATACTCAAAATATCTGTTTACAAAGAGTTGGGCAAATTCTCAAAGTCGAATCATAGTCCTCGGGACTGCTTCCCCCCTCCTTTTCAATCTCCTGAAAACTTTAGCGTTATAGCTTTTACATCAGAAAATAAGATCCTATAAAAAAGGATCGAATAACTAAAGATAGTATGTAACTGAAACTAACAGCAAAATAATAGGAACCGATCCTATATAAAAGAAACCAAACCATATTCTAATACCACATCTTTGACAGCTGGGCGATTTCTGTTAAGAAAAGAAATGCCATTTGGCTTCATTCCCTTACCATATGCCTCTAAAACTGGAACGGAGCACTAAGATAAAAGCCTCTAATTATTATCTCCCATTAGAAACCCTCTTCGTGTCGTTTGAAGACAAAAAACCGAGATCTGGGCGAAAAGAATATCATTCTGCCAATGTCTGTGCTTTCGGTGGCTTGTAGGCCTGGAACAGAGTAGGGTTAGCTAGCATAGTTTTCGGCAGCTAACAACGCCCTTTTGAAATGGTTTTAGCAGCCAAAAGCACCATCTTCAAACTTGCTTCAAAATTGCAAAATGCAGAGAGCCTTCAATCTTTTATTCTTTTGGTCGAATTTTTGATGCCTCAATAAGAGCTTCGGTGGCCATGTTCTTCAGGTTCCCACTTGCAAGCTTACATTACATTTCCATCTTAACCTTATTGAATCCCTTCATAAATGTAATAATGAGAATGGCTTCTCTGAAATCTTCGATCTTCCTGTTACATCATGAAATGAAACAAATCTGGAAGTATCATAAAAAAGAAGCTGAAAGCAATCTAACTCTGCAGTAGACAGTTCATAACAATGTACTAAACATAGTATCACTGATAGCATATTTGGATCTGTCACTAAAAATGCGTGCTTATATTCTGGCTTCTGCTATCCGAGTGCTCTGTTGATGACTCAGAGCTGAGTGAAGGTCAATTGTAAATTAGACAACAAGATCTATTGTATTCTCCGTGTCATCACAAATGGAAACGTCGACCCAATGTTTTCCTTGTAATACTTATAAATACACTTGGCAATATTGCTTTGACACCTGCGCATTGCACCAGTAGCGCTTTGAACTCTTCTGCATGTAAATAGGGCACATGGTATCTCTGCGTTCTGCGTTTTATTTTTTATTATTTTATTAATGAAATAATCCCTCATACGTGGAGATTCAAAGGCTTAAGACCTTTCCATGAGCCGAGGTTTATATTGCTAGTTCAATGAGGTGAATAGGGAAGGAGCTGGGTGCCCAACGTTGGGCTTGGTAACTTGATGCGTGGCTTGACTTGTGACTTGTGGCTTGGCTCGTGGGCCCTCCAACTTTTTGATAAAAACTTATAAGTCCTGAGAGGTTTATAGACTTAGGAATAAAGTGAAGTGTGGTCTACGCCTGTAGATTTTATGGCTTGACAATTTATTATGATTTTATTTTTCCGGTCAGGAGACAATATTAGGTACAAGCGATAAATGGGAGATTTATGAAGAATCTGGAGGTTAAATTTCTAGCCAAACTTTCACCGAAAGCAATAAGTCAAATAGAGATTCATGAAAACCCATTACATTTTGATCGCTAACACCCACATTATGACTTTTTCTTCTTTATTGAGATTTTCGATGTTCTCACTAAATTTGATCAACACAATATAAAATGAAGTCATCTATAGAACTCAATGATAATACATAATGAAATATAAAAGGTGGATTGGAAATATGAGTACATAGAATACTAATTCAAACATATTTCAACGTATATGGTTCCTCTTCCTAATAGTCTAATAGAACCCATGAAGGGCCCATTTATCATGAAATTCAACTTTTTATCTAACCTTCTAAGTAGATGTTGCAATTTTTTTTTCCTACTAAAACTACTTATTTTAGACCAAGATTTATGGTATTATTTGGACCTATTCCTCATGACAGTTTCATTTTTTTTGTATGGAAAATTTGTCTTCCACTAAATTGCAAAACCTAATTTCCTTTATCAGTAACTTGCATGTCATCATAATGGAGTTGTATCTTCTCTATCTTCTACCAAGGAAGATATTCATATTTATTCATCCTCATCTATTCATCTTATGCTCAAACAGTAAAATGCACATCATAGAAGAAATAAGTACCATCAAAAAGGTAGTATATTGTATTCAGTTACACTCAAAACTTCACAAAAAAAAATGCAAAATAGGTCATAGGATGGATAACATGCTCATATATAATATATATTATGACTAACACCCCTAGAACTTTGTCCTTGTTGCATCAAATGCAAGTAATTCATATCTAGGTGTGGTCTCTATTTTTCCGTTATATTTTTTATAAACACCACAAGTTTTTTTTTTTTTTTTCAAAAGTTTCTACAAGATCAAACTAATTTTAGTAACTAACGATTATAATTATAAACACAACTCTTAGTAAAATAAATACATATATTTCAATATTATATAAAAATCATAAATCATGTAATTACAAATCATCAATGGATTATTGATGTTGTCTTCATCAAATGAAATTATTTTATCTTTCTTCTCTAATGTTCCTCCTCTATTTTCAACCATCTAATGTAACTGTTTAAGGAATCTACACCTAAAACTATATGAATTGTAGATCTATTACAATATTATACTAAGTACATAAAAATCCATAAAATAAACTCCATACATAATTTGATTTGAACATTAAAAATGCATGCACATATAACATCAACATATGTAAGCCCCAAGAGTTAGCTCGATCGGATGTGTTCTCGGAAGTTAGGCCTCCCAGCATGCGAGGTCACGGGATCCATTCTCATAGACTCTCTTGGAGTTAGGCACGCAGCGGCCGCATGGTGAGACCCCTTCGGGTGGGTCCGCCAGAAATTATTTCGTGGACGTAGCGGTCGGCTAAGCCGATTAGTGAACCACATGGAAAAAAAAATAAAAAAAAATCAACATATGTAGAGAATAACCATATAAATAAAAAACGAAAACATATGCATAGACCCCCACTAAACAAACATTGAACCACTCATTTTATCAACTTTTTTTTTGTGTATTTTATTTTTCGAAGAGGAATTCTTAGTGTGGCATCTAGTTACCTGCATATTCTAGTATAATTATCCTTTAAGAGAAATATAGAGATAGCTCAAAATGGAACAAATATCTACACAAAATAAAGTCGATTATATAATTTATATTTATATTTTAAATTTGTAATACACAACGCAATCTTATTATTAATTACATTTAATTACTACAACTCCAACCACGGAACTTTCCCAATAACAATAACACAACATTTTACTATTTTACAATGGCTAAGGATAAAGAATTTCACTCATCCCGTGTAACATGTTATGTTTTATACTATTTGAAATTATAAAATAACTCTGTTTAACCATATTGCGTGGTTATTTATTGGTCAAGCATCGAGTTTTTAACCGGTCGTGGTGCAACCCGGCGGCCCCAAAGTCAGGCGTTTAGCAGATCAAAGCAATGAATGGGAGAGTTTAGCATTCCCGCCCGATATGTGAATTACTTCGTTTGTGCCGCCTATAAGCCTTTCCACCATACCTAACTCAAGGGTGGTGCATCAATCAATCCTATAGAAGATATGTTTGCACGTTGTCGTTTTCCTCATAAGCAGTCTATTCTTTATTGCTCAGGAAAACAAATTCCAGGCAGATCTCACTTGAAAGCTCTACATTGGAGTACAGTTGATTGGTGTTTTATAATTTTAAATTTTTGGATTGATTTGTGCTATGTAGTGTAATGTTAGTATAACAGATGTAACACATCTCATCCACTAAGATTATAAAAAACATATGTCGATGCAATAACCCAATTATTATATAAAAATTAATCAAACATATAGTTTCCTTGTACAAATCTTTGGGTTAAGAAAATTGATTTTGGCCACAACTGTACTTATGAACCTTGGTATAGGATTTCACTTTGGCATGGTATTAAAAAATCCACCACCTTATGCATAAAAAAAACCTTGGTCAACATCAATTTTAGCATCATTACCTTTCGGACAAGAGCAAACCTCCCATATACCTAAGTTTACACCATAAAAATAGTTGATTCTTTAAAAATAAAACACCCACTTTACCATACATATTACACCTAGATTTCTTAACGTGTCAAACCATATCTGATATATCAACCATTTTTAATAACATATAAATCCAAAAGTCTAATTTGGATCAGTCGCTACCATTTTAATTAGACTCCAACAATATAACCACTAAAGCGTCACCACCACATTTAAACTTTGGTTTATTTATGGTGGGCCTATGGAGGGGAGCCATGGCCAAGCTGTCTTGGACTTTGGCTTATGGAGAAGCCAATGGTGGAAGAAGACACGGGCCAATGTAATGGAGAGAGCCATGGCGAGTGAAGTAGTCTCCCACTCACCTACTTGGTTAAAGTACACTTGTTATATAGGGACCAAGGAAGGGGTTGATCCCTCTTCAATGTGCCTCTTCTAGCGTACTTGAGTGACCATTATGGAAATATTTCAACTGACCCTAACTTGGAGGATCTAAATGTGCCTCTGTTAGCATACTTGAGTGAGAGGTATGGACATATTTCAACTGAACCTACTGACTTGGATGATTTTAGACAAATTGTTAGCCTAATTGTTGGCAGTGGCATTGATATCCACTTTTCATCTCAATTTTATTGGCAAGTCTGCAAAGTAAATCACTCATTGGGAAAAGGTAATGAAGCATGGAGCATCTGTATTAAAAAGGCTCCTTGAAAAAATTTGGTAAGATGTAACAAGTGGCATGAAAACTTGTAGAAAGGTTGGAAACCTTTCCATTTTTTAAAGGAGTTGTACAAGATGACTTAAATGTAGAAGAGATTGTTTTAGCCATGAAGCAGTGCATTCCCATGGGTTGGACTTGATAGTTGGATTAGGAACATAATTAGTTTGAGAGGATCCAATGCACAAAATCAAGATAGATTGGTCAAAGTACTTATTCATTAAGAGGTTGGGGAGTGAAACACTTGCCTTATAAATCACTATAAATCAAGAAACCCTCTGCCCTCATAATTCCCCTGCTTGCCAAGTATAGGAAGCGATCCACTAAAGGCGATCCAGTAAGGAGCGGAGAATGGTCATCTTAAAGGTATCTCTATATACATACAATAGACTAGGAAGCATCATGGAAAGTAGAGTTTTATAGACTTAAAGAGCTATAGTATAATTATACTTTCCTTTGTTGTGGGTCTTGAGTATTAGTGTTTACATTGCAAAACCTACGAGAAATCTTTGTAGGTTCAACAAGTAAAGAAAAAATTGTAGCTGGGTTAAGGTAGACATCTAAGAAACCCTCTGCCCTCACAACTCCCCTGCTTTCCTTGTATATGAGAAACCCTCTTCCCTCACAATTACCCTGCTTGCCTTATATATCAAAAACCCTCTCTAGCTAGCAATCCCCATTCCAAAGAAAATTATTAACTTTTAATTTCCTCAGTTCTGTTCGGGAAATAATTCCTTCACATCTGGAGGCCCCTGCATGACAATTAAAAAGATAGAAATGCAAGAATTAAAGGTCTTAGGTTAACTAACCTCCAAATATGGTTGTGATTTCGTTGCAGGGGATGCCTTCTTCTACAAATTCCTAGGAGCAGTCTTCTTCGGCAATTCCTTCTGGAAATTCCCAATAGAAGTCTTCTTAGGAAAATCCTTCTGCAAATTCCAGGGATCAGTCTCTTCTCAACCAATTCGTTTTCCTTCAAAAGTATTTTCAAGAACCTCCAAGTTCTGTCACTGGAGGCTCTATCCATGGCACCTCATTGATGTGTATAAATATTATTTTGAACCCCAATTTATTTGAAATGACGCTGTCAACAAACATTAAACGCTTCCATTCATTTCTAAATACCTATCTTAACCCTCTAGACATCCCCCATCCCACCAAAATGAAATATTTAGAACCAACCAGGTAGGGAAGTCGGCCAACAGCTTCAAAAATTGCACTGTGACTTAACCTCTCAAACCCCAAAACGCCTTCATTCTTGTTGGCTTGGTTTTGCAACCAAGCTTAGTGCTATGGGCACCTGCTAACTAGTAGCAGCAGTTTCAATATTAAACAAAAACAATAAACTAAATCTAAACTAAACTAAACTAGCATGTGCATCTTTGAATTAAAAAACAAGAACAAGAAATATAAGAAATAATTTTGTATTAAAATGGGGGCAAGCAAGTGCTTGCAATAACAATACCTCCAAGTGAAGAAGATAGTTGAGAAGCTCCAAGGGTGGGCAGCTCCAAACTCCAATGGGTCCTTTCTCCAAGGTTGCTACAATGGCCAAAAACTCAAGGGAGATTTTGGCAGCATGAGGATAGGAATATGGATGGATGTGAAATGAGGAGCCCCTACCACCTTTTTATAGGTTTTGGTGGTGGGGAATACCATTTGTGGTTTTGTGGAAACCAATGGTATTGACCAACATGGTTTAGGTACTTTTCCCTCCTTTTTCCTTTTTTGAATAAAATTAATATTTTTATTCCCTTTTTAATACTTTTGGGAATTTTGGACCATTTTTTAGGGTTTTTTATGCTTTTTTAGGAAAAATAATCTTTTTGAGTGGGAAAAAGGGGTGTACTAAGGTCTTTTGGTGACCTTTTGTTGGCTTTAGAGGCTCAGATGGTGGAAAAGTGGACAAATGGGTCATGTGAATAAGGAAATGAGCTAGTGAGCACTTTTTAGGTGTTAACAGATTGCCCCCTGATATGTGAGGGCAGGAGCTCATCGTATGGCCGATAGACATCATAGTTCTTTTGTCTTTTTTCTGGGGTTTGGGGAGGAGAAGAGACCGATTGGAGACTGGATCCGCGGCCCTTGGAAGCTGCAAAAAATAAACAATATTACATGGCCTCAATATGAATGAGGAATAATCTCTGATAATGGACGAGGCGGGCATACCCATGCTCGTATCAAGACATATACATAACAATTAGTCCCAAGAAGGGGGATCTAATACATAAAAAATTTACTGGCACATCATAATGGTCCTGTGGGGACATTATTTTTGGTTGTACTCATGATCATGACATGACTGATCTCAATAGCTAATACACTGGAATAACTGATGAACTACTGAAACTAAAGGTGTCCAACATCTGTAGGGACGCAATGACTATGAGCCATTTCTGGGAAGTATATGTGACTGTATACTCGAGGGAGTATAAAACTGGTGTACATCTGAATACTGTCGCCATGCGCAACCCGGATATCTATAGAAAAAGTGTAACTGGTTGTATCCATAGGTAGACTGTCAAATGTGGAGGAGTCGGGAGGTATCCGGGGTCTTCGACTAATAAGTGAACGAACCAATGCCCTGTGCGAGTCTCAACGATGCGATCAAGGTGTTGAAGTCGAGCATGTGAGAAACAACCATTTGGAGAAGCACTGAGGACTCTTCTTGAAATGATTCGTAGGCACTCATCATAAATGGTGATGAGTCCAAGACACGGGGACCTCTAGGTCTATCCTCTGGAATAAATTTGGTTGTCGTCGACAGAGGGAGACCAGCAACTAACAAGGCAATGATGTTTCCTTGATAGGAGCGCGAGGTGTAGAATTGAAGTCTGGTAGTACTGATGGTAGGACTAACATACTTGTGGGGATGGGAAGTAACTGGGGTCATATAGTGGGTAGACTCAAACTTCCTTTGTTCAGAGCATGATGACATGGTTGACCTGGCAGCGTAGGGAACTGACTTGTAGGTGTGGGAATCATTGCTTTTAAGGACTGAAGGGTATGTATTGACTCTGGGGGGAATCAAGTTGATGGGTGCTGTCGAGGGGTTCTCAGGGTGACATACTGCAGAATACTCTGAACAAAGGCGACCAAAATGGGGAAGCTTCCATATGAGTAGACGTGATCTGTTGTGGCACTGAGAAGCACCATTGGGTCCTTCTTTGTAGTTTTAATGAGCTCCAAGAAGGTATAAAAGTGTGCTCTGAAATGGTACTGTCCTGTGGATTTTGTGAGCCCAGGACTGTTCGTGCTCATTGGTGCTTTCATTTTTAAGGAGTCTGAAAGCGATAAGAAGACTCTACAGCGGTTATGACTACTGTCCTGTTGGTTTTACGAGCCCGGGATGGTGATTGCTCGTGGTCGCTTTCATGTTTAGAGAGTCTGAAAGCGGTAAGCGGACTCCATTGGTGTTCTTTTTCGTAAGTTAGTCTCCAAAGCCCGAAAAAGCATTAAATGATGCAGATGGAGAACTCTTCTAGCCGATGTGACTAGAGTATTCATTTTTCGTAATTAGTCTACAAGGTCCGGAAAAGGGGTAAACTTATACCAAGTAGACGCCCTTTCAGATACGTTTAGCGAGCATGAAAGGAATCAAGGTTGCTCGGCAATCTTTTCATTGTTTTAGGAGTCAGAAAAGAGCTTAACAGAAACTCCCTAAGTGCCTTTTTCGTAAAGGGGATTGCTCGGCCCGAAAAAAGGGGTAAAATTATACCGAACAAAAAGGGATTGATGAGAGCGATAAAAGGTCTCAAGCATCATCATGAGTGCGAAAAAATGAATGCGGTGACATAAAGATTGTCAAAAAGGGGGAACGACCAATGTGGCACGCAAATCGAGGTAACAAGGGGGCATGGTAAAAATGCCTGAAAAATCTGGGCGTGAGAGCGAGAAATGATCTCAAGCATCATCACGAGCGCGGAAAACAGGATCCGGCGATATAAAACTTGCTAAAAATGGACGACGGCCGATGTGGCACGCAAACCGAGGCGACGAGGGGGCATGGAAAAAATGCCCGACAAATATGGGCGTGAGAGCGAGAAATGATCTCAAGCATCATCAGGAGCGCAGAAAACTGAATCCGGCCATATAAGACTCGCCAAAAACGGATGACGGTCGATGTGGCACGCAAACCGAGTCGACGAGGGGGCATGGTAAAAATGCCCAAAAAATCTGGATGTGAGAGCGAGAAATGATCTCAAGAATAATCACGAGCGCGGAAAACTGAATCCGATGATATAAGGCATGTCAAAAACGGACGACGGTCGATGTGGCACGCAAACCGAGGCAACGAGGGCGTGAAAAAATGGTCAAAAAATGGACCTGGTGAAAACAGGAAAAGGAAAGAACTATCATGAATTTCTTCAGTGGACGGTGGTGTCCATCCGGTATTATGGGTAAAATCGTTTGAGGTACAACCCGTTGCGTGGGTTGCGTAGGGGGTTGCCTTCTGAATCGGTCAGAATGTATGCCCCTTGTCCAAGGCAAGTGTGTATAATATATGGGCCTTGCCACATGGACACAAACTTTCATTTCCCGATTTTTTCATGAGCCTGATCGTAGGCGAGGACAAGGTCCCTTTCGAAAAAAGTTCTTGGGTGGAGATGTTTGTCATAATTCAATTTGGATCGGTTCTTGGCTGCTTCCATGTTTTGAAGGGCTATGCGCCGATCTTCATCGGCCTGCTCCAGGAGTAGTAAGCGTTGCTTAATCGGGGCAGTGTCCGGTAGGAGTTCAACGGCCATATGTAGGGTTGGAATCTGGCACTCAATGGGGAGGACGGATTCGACACCGTGAACTAAGTGGAAAGGGGTAAAACCGGTGGCGGTTTTAGTTGATGTGCAGTATGCCCATAGTGCCGGGAAGAGCATGTGGTGCCAATTTGACTTGTGTTTGTCTACAGTGCGCTGGAGGATGGTTTTCAAAATTTTGTTTATCGCTTCGACTTGGCCATTTCCTTGGGGGTAGTAGGCAAAGGAGAAATGGTGTTCAAATTTCAGTAAGGTGGATAGTTCTTTCCAGATGGCGTCTTCGAAGTGAGAGCCGTGGTCTAATACAAGTTGCTTTGGCACTCCAAAACGTGTGATAACATGGTTGAGAAAGAATCGTGCTGCAGTTTCGGCTGTGCAATTGTAAGTTGGCATTGCCTCCACCCACTTGGTAAAATAATCTACGACCACAATAATATGTTTGTGACCGCTGGCTGACGTGGGATTGCAATCAAGGAAGTCAATGGCCCATTTACAAAATGGTCCGGCAGTAACGACTGGATGAAGGGGGGGCGGGTGGGGTGCTTGCTTTAGGGGCAAAAAGTTGACAATTTTGGCAATGTTTGACTGCAGTGATGCAATCAGTAAATAATGACGGCCAAAAGTAACTTGCACGAATGATCTTTTGGGCGGTGGCCATGCCGGAGAAATGGCCTCCACAGGCACCGCTATGACAATCATTGAGGACTTGTTCTGCCTCACTATGGGATAGGCAACGTCGTAGGATGGTATCAATGCCACGTCGATAAAGCACATCCCCTAACAAGAGGTATCGGGGGGTGTGGTGACGTATACGACGGCGTCCGTCACGATCGATGTGGGGTCTAAATTTCTGCGTGCGGAGGTAAACTAGGATGTCACTGTACCATGGGTCGTCAGACGAAATAATGAAGATGTGATCGTCAATCAGATCCGTTTGGATAGCGGGTGATGATGAAGAGGATGGGAGGTCAGTGATGAGACGGGAAAGCGCGAGGGCTTTGGTGCTCTTAGGATTTTTGAAAGTGAGGTCATATTCCTGGAGGATAATGACCCATTTAGCAACACGACCTTGTAGGAGTCGCCGGTTTAGGAGATAGACCATAGGGTTGGAGTCGGCGACGACCGTGGTATGACCGAGCAGGATGTAGTGTCGTAATTTTTGGACGGAAAAGACTATAGCTAGGGCTAATATTTCCTCGTATGGGTAACGTAGGGGTGGGCCAGACAAGGTCTGGCTGACGTAATAAATGACATGTTCTTGGTGAGAGGCATCTTCTTGGACCAAGACTCTGGACACGGCATGTTCAGATGCCGAGACGTAAAGGATGAAGTCCTGAGAGAAATTTGGAGGGGAGATCAAGGGGGCTTGTGTGAGAGCTTTCTTGAGGGCTTCGAATGTCGTGTCTGCTTGCTCATCCCAAACAAAGGGTATGTGGGTGCGAAGTAGGCGTAAGAATCTGTGAACTTTGGTGGCGTAATCAGGCACGAAGCGACGAAGGAAATTGGACGGCCCCTGCAAACTCTGGAGTTGCCGAAGCGTGCGCGGAGAGGGAAGGTCTAAGATGGCTTTGACTTTCAGGGGATCAACAGTAATTCCATCCTAGGAAACAATGAAACCCAACAAATGGCCTGCAGGAACGCAAAAGACACACTTGTGTGGGTTCAAGTGGATTTTATATTTGCGACAACGGAGGAACACTTGCCGGAGGTCGTTAAGGTGGTCTGATCGTTTCCGGGAACGAGATGTAAGGTCATCAAGATAGACCAGCAGGATATGGACCAAGTCGTGAAAACAATAGGTCATGGCCCGCTGGAAGGTGGCACCAGCATTTTTGAGGCCGAAAGGCATGACACGATAGGCAAAGGTGCCCCATGGGGTAGTAAAGGCAGTCTTATACTAATCCTCCTTACGAATCTGAATCTGGTTCTATCCGGAAAAACCATCCATGAAAGATAGGACTTCATGTCCCGCACACGCATCAATGAGTTGGTCAATGAATGGCGTGGGGAAATTGTCTTTGGGACAAGCGCGGTTTAAATCACGGAAGTCAATGCATACTCTAAGGGTGCCTTGTTTTTTGTTGACGGGAACGGGGTTTGAAACCCATGTGGTATAAGCAATAGGATAAATGAATCCTCCTTCGCGAAGTTTCTCAACCTCGACTTTAACAGCGGGGAGATTGGAAGGTTGAATGGGTCGCTGTTTCTGACGAACGGGGGGGACATCAGGCCATGTGTCAATGTGGTGTTCTGTAATGGCAGGGTCAAGACCAGGCATTTCGGTATAGGACTAGGCAAAGACATCACGGAATTCTTGAAAAAGCTTTTTATACGCCTGAGTTTCCGCTTGAGTGAAAGATGCACCCAACGAGATGAGTTCAGGTTTTCCAGGTGTGGTGGAAATATCAATTTGTATAATGGGGGAAATGTTTGACATGTTCCCTTCTTCGAAAGCATCCGGTGCTGGGATGGGGTCCTTGAGCCAATCGACCTTAGTGGGTATGAAATCTTTCGATTTGACCGATAACTGATTAGATGTTGTGGATGTAGATTCCTCTGGAAGGAAGTATGAGTGATGATGCATATCGTCCCACGGGTTGTCGGGTGTAGTTAGTGTTTCCAAAATTTGCTCATCAGTATGGAAGTAGTCAGACCATAAATCAAGGGGTTCTGGTTTGAAAGTGGTAGTCGAAGAGATCATATAAATGGTGTTAATCTCTCCGGATGAGGATGATGCGGGAGGGAAGATCTCCTCAATTGTGGGGGGTGTCGTCTCAAGGTCCAAATTGTTCATCTCGTAGAGAGCTGCTCTGTAATATGGGATGTCAGGACAGTTATGTGAGTAGTGGCCATAAATACCGCATATCGCAGATGGTTGGTTGGTACGCAGTGATTTGTCACGAGGCATGGGGTTTGGATCGAGTTTGACCACCGGGATGTTGGGGTCGTCGTCCAGCATTTGCATGTGTTCCTGTAATGCAGGTAACTGTGGACACTGATGGGTTGGATGGCCTAACTCATCACACAATGAGCATTTTGGAGGAGCATGGAATACGGGGGGAGGTTTAACTGCCTTGGGTGGGGGTACCGCAGTGTATGGTTGTGGGCCTCTGCCCCCAGTGGGCCTGATGAGTGGACGGGGATTCGTTGATGACGAAGGAGTAGTGATACCGGGAGGTGGTTGGGTAGAAGTAACAATGGGTTGCACCGGTTGCAGGATGACATTTGGTGTCGGCGGAGGAACGGGAGGTGAAATATACCACACGGGTAATCCCAATGTTAACCCGGGTAGACTAAGGGTATCCATAACCGGAGCGCTTACTACACCTGAGGGAGGGAATAGAAAGGGGATTGTGTGGATGGGTGTAACACCGATGTGACTAGGGACCAATGGTGGTTTAGGGAAAAAGGGTGGTTGATTACCGGGTGTTTGTGTATTCTGTGAAAGAGTACAGAGGTCAGTGACGTGGGTCTCCGGTGACGGTGGTGGAATAGATTGGAATGTAGAAGTCATTGGAGCATCGGAGTAAAGTCTGGGTCCCACTGAGGAAACGAACGAGGTAGTTGCACCACAAACAAGTTGTTCAACCATGGGGAGAACATTTTCAGGTGTGGCGAGGGCCTTGGGGTCGTAATAGGTAAGTTGGTCGACCTTGACCACGCGTCCCTCATGGGGGAACATCAAGGTACGAAAAACGGATGAGGCAACCGCCCCCATGGCATACATGTAGCTGCGACCAAGTAAGAGGTTATAGTCGAGTTGGGCATTGATAACCTCAATGTAAATGAGCACGGTTTTACCCGCCAGCTGGACGGGGACATTAGCTAAAAGACCTTGGGGTTGAGCCGAACGGCCGTCGTAGGCTCGTAATGCAGTGGTGTACTGCTGGAGAGTAGGGGATCCCAACTTCTACCAAATGAATGTAGACATGACGCATGTAGAGGCCCCTTCATCGATAATGCATCGATGGATGACAAGATTCCGAACGGAAACGGAAACTTGGAACGCTAAAGTAGATGGTAAGCATGGTTCGGACTGGTCTGAATCGAATGCGATTAGCTGTGAATCATTGGGGTCAATGGTGCCAATGGAAGAGAGTAAAGTCTTGCTCTGTGAAGGACAGTTTTTCAAGACTTCTAAAGCGGACATGGCTGCAGGAGACTGGGCTAAGTCGTCTACGATGTTGTAATTCGACGCAGCATGAGCATTGGGATTACTGTTGATGCGACGAAGTGGGAAGCGAGGCGCTTTAGAAGCGCCATCGAGTGGAGCCGGAGGTATACGTAACGTCTCATCGGTGGGATGAACGTTAATGTTCTTGTCGGCGAGAGGGGCTTCAGAGGTGGAGCCATATTGGTTCCGACGGGTTTGGAGGTTGGCATTGGCGGTTGACATCATCAACAAGTGGTGAGTACCTGAATCGAACATAGTTTGATCAGGGGCTGCATAAGTGATCAATTGTGGTGGGACGTTTCCCTGAGGGGGAGCTAACGGCTGAGTGTTCACTACACCTTGGTTTGGAAATGGGTTTTGCAGCACCAAAGGTTGATGTTGAGGTGGTGGAGGGTTGGGTGGCGGCTGAGGAGCTGCTTTCCCTTGACGATGGGCATCGTCGGTCCAGATTTGCCGAGCTGGCTCCAAATGTGGGCAAGAATGGGTGTAATGACCACAGACCCCGCAGATAGAACAAGGGTGGTTTGTTCTGAGGTTTTTATTCTTAGGCTGCCTGGGATTCCGATCCGGATTGCAGTTGGGAGGAGCAGCATTGTTATTCTGCGGAGGATTAGGAGGTGGAGGACCTTGCTGATGTTATTGGTTATTACCGCGGTTACGTCCTCTTCCACGGTTCTGTTGTGCACCTTGGTTGCGCTGGTTGTTCTGGTGCTGGGGCTGGTTGTGCTGTGTGTACACTTGCCCTTGACCAGTGGGAGGATTTTAGTTCGTCGCAGGTGTGGGAGAAGGTTGTGGTGCATAATAAGCAGGCGGGGCTGGAGGTGGTCCAGTTACCTGCTGGGGTTGTTGGTAACCCTAAGCTATTGGAAGTGTTGGGTTAGCTGTCACAGCTTGCTGTGGGTATTACACTGGTTGAGGTGCGGCTGGGGGGGCGTATGCAGGTGGTGCATGACCAAAGCACTGAGGTGGACATGAAGGTCCATGGGTATGGTGGTGATGTGCCATGGGAGTATATGAATTGGTTGCTCCAGATTGAGATGTAGCCCACGAAAGGTCGGGACCATGGCTAGGATGTGCAATGGAAAATGGTTGGGGATGCGAGGCCATACGACCAATGATGCCATCAGCGGCATGGGATTCCCCCGGCGCATCGTGTTGGGATGACTCGCCCCGAGGGGCGTCTGGTATAATGGTATACAGATAACCCGATTGGGCGTAAATGAGATCAAATTGTTGGGATTTGAGGATGGCCTCTTCTTCAGACTGGGGTCGTTCGGATGCCACATCCTTCGCAATGAGAGGGAGGAGGGATTTTAGGAACCAATCTAAGAAGATATGGTCGTCTAACTTGATTTTGCAGAGGCTTCGGCGTTGACGCCACTCATGAATGTGGTCAGTGATGTGGGTGGTCATGTTCTGTCTGCAAGACAGTAGGATCTCAACTCCCGCATCATAGCGGACAGATAACTGGAAGAATTGCAGGAAGGTCGAGGCAAGGGAGGTAAAGGTGGCATGCGTCCCATGGGGCTGCTCGATATACCACTTAGCTGCAGAGCCAGTGAAGGTGTGCTGTAACAGACGGAGATGGACTGAGTCATCCACTATGGAGTTGGAGGAACACCATAGATGGAAGGACATGATATGGTTCTGTGGGTCCTCACTTTCCTTACCCTCAAACTTAGGGATGTCGGAGGGGATTTTGGTGGGCATTTGAGGCCACGCAGGATCGTGTCTGATAGGATCATTGGTGAGCCTGGCTAAGTCTGGTAAGTTCAGACTTGCCATGTATGGTAAGCTAGCAGATGAATGTGGCGTATTGACTAGGACATGACTAGTCATGATGGTATGATGTAGGGGTCCAGTAGCGCCTAAAGGTATGCTAGGTATTGAAGGTATGTGTCCTCCAATAGGTGTGGTCTGGTATGGGCCAGCGCTTCCAAGTGCAACATGGGTTACACGTGGGTTAGGAATAGTAGTGGTGATTCTTGGAATCTGGGTTGTGGGAATCAGAGGGAGTGTGACCCCTATGTTGGGCATACCCATAACAGGTGGTGGCCCTGTGTTGGGAATTCCTATAACAGGAGGTGGCCCTGTGTTGGGCATTCCTAAATGTGGAGTGTCCGCCATATTAGGCA
The DNA here is from genome assembly GCA_027924585.1 of Larix kaempferi. Classification (NCBI taxonomy): domain Eukaryota; kingdom Viridiplantae; phylum Streptophyta; class Pinopsida; order Pinales; family Pinaceae; genus Larix; species Larix kaempferi. Next base: position 13,352,962 of record BSBM01000001.1, read on the forward strand.
TACCTAGGGGGGTGGTGGTTGCCATGGATGGCACCGCAGCAGAAGGGTCTGTGGATGTCTCACCTATGGTGCTGGTAAAAAGTGGGTCGAATTGTGTCCCAGCCGTGGGGTTGGTTGGTAACAACTCGGTAGGGTTTTCGGATTCTGCCTCAAAATCAAATGTGAAGTGAGGCATGTCAGAATCGGATGACTATCTGTTTGACCGACGATGTGTCGAGTCAAGGGATAAGGCTCGGCATCGGTGACGTGGCGAGCCAAGTAGACTGAACTCTGGGAGTTCGCCCTGAAGACGACGAGAGCATCTAAAATTCTCAATGGTGAGAAATAAGTTTTTTGTGGAAAAAACTTATGTGTAAAATGGTAATGTATAAAAAACTCAAAACCCTAATGCAACCAAGGGTGCAAGAAGGGGAGTGAAAATGAAGGCTCTCAGGCCAAAAAATCAACCTCAAAAAGGCACTTATTATAGCAGCTGTGCTATAATAAGTGGAGGGATGCAAAAAATGGTTAGAGTACCAACATGCAAACAGCTTCTAGAAAAAATAGGTGTAACTAGACCAAAGGTAGATTGTATCATGCAAACACCTAACTAAAAGTATTGTGAATCAACAAACTATATTCTCTGCAAGGTGATGAAATCCAAGTCAGACAATATTGAGTGTTGAGTCAACGGCTAGATATCCCCCTACCGGGAGGGACACCGGGTAATCAATCCTAAAGAATGGCTACTATGATACTCCATTCATGACATGTCGAGAAAAGGTAAATCTGCCGTTTGGTCCTTTTACCGCAATATCCCCATACAGGGATATCCCGAGAACTGCGAATGGTAGCCCTTCGGTTACTGAATGGATTTCGGTATTCCACTCAGGCTTCCGGAACCATCCTCGCGACTTCAACCCTCCTAGGGAAAGAGACCTTCCCATAAACCGGTTGTGACCGTGCCAATAAATACTAGGAGATTTTGGTTCCCTAATGGACAAAAACTATGTCTCAGATGTAATAACTGAGGGGTGTTATTGGAACACCTATCCCCTCAATACTACCTAGCTACAAAGTTCTTTTAATGTTCCCCAAGTGGGGTTAAAAGTGGGGTTAAATTAGGGTAAGTTTTAAGGCTCAATTTTAAATTATGTGTTTGAGTGGGTGCACATGTGATATTTTAAACTGAAATTGAAAAAATAAATGCTAAGTATTCAAAAAACAAAGGATCTTTTGAAATAGAAAAGCAAATAATATGAATTTTTCAATAAATGGAAATTAAATGCTTTGCAAAGACTATTCAAAAAACAAAGGATCTTTTAAAATAGGAAAGCAAATAATATAACTTCTTTAAGAACTAAATGGATTTCTTTTCAAAAATTGCTATGGGCAAAATATGAAGGAAGTAAACAGTAAAAAATTTTAATCTAGATAAAATGCAAATAAATCCTTCTTTCAATTTCTGAAAATTTTTAAATAGACTCTTTCAAATGTGCATTCTAAATAGTAAAATTTTCCTATGGCTGTAAACAATGCTGGAATCTTAGTACTGTAAAATGTGCTATGTGGGCAGAAAAAACAGTAAAAAATTATTTTTTTAAACGGATCAGCGGAATGAAAAAATTGGCATAGCGGGTTTTGACAGAACAGCCGCGATGGACCGCACGGGTTTCTGTCGCACAGTCGCGATGGACAGCGCGGTTTCGGCCGCGAAGCCGCGATGGACCGTGCGGGATGTCGTCACACAGTCGCAATGTGCAGCGCGGAAAATGTCCGCGAAGCCGCGATGTGCAGCTCGCTAAATGGCCGCGAAGCCGCGGTGAACCGCGCGGAAAAAAGCAATACCATGTGCGAGTCTCAACGATGCGATCAAGGTGTTGAAGTCGAGCATGTGAGAAACAACCATTTGGAGAGGCACTGAGGACTCTTCTCGAAATGATTCGTAGGCACTCATCGTAAATGGTGATGAGTCCAAGACACAGGGACCTCTAGGTCTATCCTCTGGAATAAATTTGTTTGTCGTCGACAGAGGGAGACCAGCAACTAACAAGGCAATGATGTTTCCTTGATAGGGGCGCGAGGTGTAGAACTGAAGTGTGGTAGTATTGATGGTAGGACTGACATACTTGTGGGGATGGGAAGTAACTGGGGTCATGTAGTGGGTAGACTCAAACTTTCTTTGTTCAGAGCATGATGACATGGTTGACCTGGCAGCATAGGGAACTGACTTGTAGGTGTTCGTATCATTGCTCTTAGGAACTGAAGGGTATGTATTGACTCTGGGGGGGGTCAAGCTGATGGGTGCTGTCGAGGGATTCTCAGGGTGACATACTGCAGAATACTCTGAACAAAGGCGACCAAAATGGGGAAGCTGCCATATGAGTAGATGTGATCTGTTGTGGCACCGAGAAGCACCATTGGGTCCTTCTTCGTAGTTTTAATGAGCTCCAAGAAGGTATAAAAGTGTGCTCATAAATGGTACTGTCCTGTGGATTTTGTGAGCCCAGGACTGTTCATGCTCATTGGTGCTTTCATTTTTAAGGAGTCTGAAAACGATAAGAAGACTCTGCAGTGATTGTGAGTACTGTCCTGTTGGTTTTACGAGCCCAGGATGGTGATTGCTCGTGGTCGCTTTCATGTTTAGAGAGTCTGAAAGTGGTAAGTGGACTCCATTGGTGTTCTTTTTCGTGAGTTAGTCTCCAAGGCCTGAAAAAGCATAAAATGATGCAAATGGAGAACTCTTCTAGCCAATGTGACTAGAGTATACCTTTTTCGTAATTAGTCTACAAGGTCCGGAAAAGGGGTAAACTTATACCAGGTAGACGCCCTTTCAGATACGTTTAACGAGCATGAAAGGAAGCAAGGTTGCTCGGCGATCTTTTCATTTTTTTAGGAGTCAGAAAAGAGCTTTAACAGAAACTCCCTAAGTGCCTTTTTCGTAAAAGGGATTGCTCGGCCCGAAAAAAGGATAAAATTATACAGAACAAAAAGGATTGATGAGAGTGAGAAAAGGTCTCAAGCATCATCATGGGTGCGGAAAACTGAATCCAGTGACATAAAGATTGTCAAAAAAGGGGGAACGACCAATGTGGCATGCAAACCGAGGTAACGAGGGGGTGAAAAAATGGTCAAAAAATGGACCTGGTGAAAACAGGAAAAGGAAAGAACTATCATGAAGTTCTTCAGTGGGAGGTGGTGTCCATCCGGTATTTTGGGTAAAATCGTTTGAGGTACAACCCGTTGCGTGGGTTGCATAGGGGGTTGCCTTCTGAATCGGTCAGAATGTATGCCCCTTGTCTAAGGCAAGTGTGTATAATATATGGGCCTTGCCACATGGACACAAACTTTCCTTTCCCGGTTTTGTCATGAGCCTGATCGTAGGCGAGGACAAGGTCCCCTTCGAAAAAAGTTCTTGGGTGCACATGTTTGTCATAATTCAATTTGGATCGGTTCTTGGCTGCTTCCATGTTTTAAAGGGCTGTGCGCCGATCTTCATCGGCCTGCTCCAGGAGTAGTAAGCGTTGCTCAATCGGGGCAGTGTCCGGTAGGAGTTCAACAGCCATATGTAGGGTTGGAATCTGGCACTCAATGGGGAGGACGGATTCGACACCGTGAACTAAGTGGAAAGGGGTAAAACCGGTGGTGGTTTTAGTTGACATGCGGTATGCCCATAGTGCCGGGAAGAGCATGTGGTGCCAATTTGATTTGTGTTTGTCTACAGTGCGCTGGAGGATGGTTTTAAAAATTTCTTTATCGCTTCGACTTGGCCATTTCCTTGGGGGTAGTAGGCAAAGGAGAAATGGTGTTCAAATTTCAGTAAGGTGGATAGTTCTTTCCAGATGGCATCTTCGAAGTGAGAGTCGTGGTCTGATACAAGTTGCTTTGGCACTCCAAAATGCGCGATAACATGGTTGAGAAAGAATCGTGTTGCGGTTTCGGCTGTGCAATTGTAAGTTGGCATTGCCTCCCCCCACTTGGTAAAATAATCTACGGCCACAATAATATGTTTGTGACCGTTGGCTGACGTGGGATTGCAATCAAGGAAGTCAATGGCCCATTTGCAGAATGGTCCGGCAGTAATGACTGGATGAAGGGCGGCGGGTGGGGTTCTTGCTTTAGGGGCAAAAAGTTGACAATTTTGGCAGTGTTTGACTGCGATGATGCAATCAGTAAATAATGACGGCCAAAAGTAACCTGCACGAATGATCTTTTGGGCAGTGGCCATGCCGGAGAAATGGCCTCCACAGGCACCGCTATGACAATCATTAAGGACTTGTTCTACCTCACTATGGGATAGGCAACGTCATAGGATGGTATCAACGCCACGTCGATAAAGCACATCCCCTAACAAGAGGTATCGTGGGGCGTGGTGGCGTATACGGCAGCGTCCGTCACGATCGATGTGGGGTCAAAATTTCTGCGTGTGGAGGTAAACTAGGATGTCACCGTACCATGGGTTGTCATATGAAATAATGAAGATGTGATCGCCAATCAGATCCGTTTGGATAGCAGGTAATGACGAAGAGGATGGGAGGTCAGTGATGAGATGGGCAAGCGCGAGGGCTTTGGTGCTCTTGGGAGTTTTGAAAGTGAGGTCATATTCCTGGAGGATAATGACCCATTTAGAAACACGACCTTGTAGGAGCCGCCGGTTTAGGAGATAGACCATAGGGTTGGAGTCGGCGACGACCGTGGTATGACCGAGCAGGATGTAGTGTCGTAATTTTTGGACGGAAAAGACTACAGCTAGGGCTAATCTTTCCTCGTATGGGTAACATAGGGGTGGTCCAGACAAGGTCTGGCTGACATAATAAATGACATGTTCTTGGTGAGAGGCATCTTCTTGGACCAAGACTCCGGACACGGCATGTTCAGATGCCGAGACGTAAAGGATGAAGTCCTGAGAGAAATTTGGAGGGGAGATCAAGGGGGCTTGTGTGAGAGCTTTCTTGAGGGCGTTGAATGCCGTGTCTGCTTGCTCATCCCAAACAAAGGGTATGTGGGTGCGAAGTAGGCGTAAGAATCCGTGAACTTTGGTGGCGTAATCAGCTACGAAGCGACGAAGGAAATTGGACTGCCCCTGCAAACTCTGGAGTTGCCGAAGCGTGCGCGGAGAGGGAAGTTCTAAGATGGCTTTGACTTTCAGGGGATCAACAGTAATTCCATCCTAGGAAACAATGAAACCCAACAAACGGCCTGCAGGAACGCAAAAGACACACTTGTGTGGGTTCAAGCGGATTTTATATTTGCGACAATGGAGGAAAACTTGTCGGAGGTCGTTAAGGTGGTCTGATCGTTTCCGGGAACGAGCTGTAAGGTCATCAAGATAGACCAGCAGGATATGGGCCAAGTCGTGAAAACAATAGGTCATGGCCCGCTAGAAGGTGGCACCAGCATTTTTGAGGCCGAAAGGCATGACACGATAGGAAAAGGTGCCCCATGGGGTAGTAAAGGCAGTCTTATACTAATCCTCCTTACGAATCTGAATCTGGTTCTATCCAGAAAAACCGTCCATGAAAGATAGGACTTCATGTCCCGCACACGCATCAATGAGTTGGTCAATGAATGGCGTGGGGAAATTGTCTTTGGGACACGCGCGGTTTAAATCACGGGATTTAGTGCATACTCTAAGGGTGCCTTGTTTTTTGTTGAGGGGAACGGGGTTTTAAAACCATGTGGTATAAGCAATAGGATAAATGAATCCTGCTTCGTGAAGTTTCTCAACCTCGGCTTTGACAGCAGGGAGCTTGGAAGGGTGAATGGGTCGCTGTTTCGGACGAACGGGGGGGACATCAGGCCATGTGGCAATGTGGTGTTCTATAATGGCAGGGTCAAAACCAGGCATTTCGGTATAGGACCAGGCAAAGACATCACGAAATTCTTGAAAAAGCTTTTTATACGCCTGAGTTTCCGCTTGAGTGCAAGATGCGCCCAGCGAGATGAGTTCAGGTTTTCCAGGTGTGGTGGAAATATCAATTTGTATAATGGGGGAAATTTTTGACATGTTCCCTTCTTCGAAGGCATCCGGTGCTGGGATGGGGTCCTTGAGCCAATCGACCTTAGTGGGTATGAAATCTTTCGATTCGACTGATGGCTGATTAGATGTGGTGGATGTAGACTCCTCTGGAAGGAAGTATGAGCGATGATGCATATCGTCCCACGGGTAGTCGGGTGCAGTGAGCGTTTCCAAAATTTGCTCATCAGTACGGAAGTAATCAGACCATAAATCAAGGGGTTCTTGTTTGAAAGTGGTAGTCGAAGAGATCATATAGATGGTGTTAATCTGTCCGGATGAGGATGGTGTGGGAGGGTAGATATCCTTGATAGTAGGGGGTGTCGTCTCAAGGTCCAAATTATTCATCTCGTAGAGAGCTACTCTGTAATCTGGGATGTCAGGACAGTTGTGGTAGTAGTGGCCGTAAATACCGCATATCGCACATGGGTGGTTGCTACGCAGTGATTTGTCCCGAGGCATGGGGTTTGGGTCAATTTTGACAACCGGGATGTTGGGGTCATCGTCAAGCATTTGCATGTGTTCCTGTAATGCAGGTAACTGTGGACACTGATGGGTTGGATGGCCTAACTCATCACACAATGAGCATTTTGGAGGAGCACGGAATACGGGGGGAAGTTTAACTGCCTTGGGTGGGGGTACCACAATGTATGGTTGTGGGCCTCTGCCCCCAATAAGCCTGATGAGTGGAGGGGGATTCGTCGATGACGAAGGAGTAGTGATATCGGGAGGTGGTTGAGTAGAAGTAACAATGGGTTGCACCGGTTGCAGGATGACATTTGGTGTCGGCGGAGGAACGGGAGGCGAAATATACCACACGGGTAATCCCAATGTTAACCCAGGTAGACTAAGGGTAGCCATAACCGGAGTGCTAACGACACACGAGGGAGGGAATAGAAAGGGGATTGTGTGGATGGGTGTAACACCAATGTGACTAGGGACCAATGGTGGTTTAGGGAACGGGGGTGGTTGATTACCGGGTGTTTGTGTATTCTGTGAAAGAGTACAGAGGTCAGCGACGTGGGTCTCCGGTGACGGTGGTGGAATAGATTGGAATGTAGAAGTCATCGGCGCCTCGGAGTAAAGTCCGGGTCCGACTGAGGAAACGAACGACGTAGTTGCACCACAAACAGGTTGTTCAACCATGGGGAGAACATTTTCAGGTGTGGTGGGGGCCTTGGGGTCGTAATAGGTAAGTTGGTCGACCTTGACCACGCGTCCCTCACGGGGGAACATCATGGTATGAAAAATGGATGAGGCAACCGCTCGCATGGCATACATGTAGCTGCGACCAAGTAAGAGGTTATAGTCGAGTTGGGAATTGATGACCTCAATGTCAATGAGCATGGTTTTACCCGCCAGTTGGACGGGGACATTAGCTAAGAGACCTTGGGGTTGAGCCGAACGGCCGTCGTAGGCTCGCAATGCAGTGGTGGACTGCTGGAGATTAGGGGATACCAACTTCTGCCAAACGAATGTAGACATGATGCATGTAGAGGCCCCTTCATCGATAATGCATCGATGGATGACAAGATTCCGAACGGAAACGGAAACTTGGAACGCTAAAGTAGATGGTAAGCGTGGTTCGGACTGGTTTGAATCGAATGCGATCAGCTGTGAATCATTGGGGTCAATGGCGCCAATGGCAGAGAGCAAAGTCTTGCGCTGTGAAGGACAGTTTTTCAAGACCTCTAAAGCAGACATGGCTGCAGGAGACTGGGCTAAGTCATCTACAATGTTGTAGTTGGACGCAGCATGAGCATTGGGATTACTGTTGATGCGACGAAGTGGGAAGCGAGGCGCTTTAGAAGCGCCATCGAGTGGAGCCGGAGGTATACGTAACCTCTGATCTGTGGGATGAACATTAGTGTTCTTGTCGACGGGAGGGGCTTCAGAGGTGGAGCCATATTGGTTCCGACGGGTTTGGAGGTTGGCATCAGCGGTTGACATCATCAACAAGTGGTGAGTACCTGAATCGAACATAGGTTGATCAGGGACTACATAAGTGATCTGTTGTGGTGGCACGTTGCCCTGAGGGGGAGCTAACGGCTGAGTGTTCACTACACCTTGGTTTGGAAAGGGGTTTGTCAGCACCAAAGGTTGATGTTGAGGTGGTGGAGGGTTGGGTGGCGACTGAGGAGCCGCTTTCCCTTGACGATGGGCATCGTCGGTCCAGATTTGTCGAGCTCGCTCCAAATGTGGGCAAGAATGGGTGTAATGACCATATAGCCCGCAGATAGAGCAAGGGTGGTTTGTTCTAAGGTTGTTATTTTTAGGCTGCTTGGGATTCCGATCTGGATTGCAGTTGGGAGGAGCATCATTGTTATTTTGTGGAGGATTGGGAGGTGGAGGACCTTGCTGATGTTGTTGGTTATTACTTCGGTTACGTCCTCTTCCACTGTTCTGTTGCGCACCTTGGTTGCGCTGGTTGTTCTGGTGCTGGGGCTGGTTGTGCTGTGTGTACACTTGCCCTTGAGCAGTGGGATGATTTTGGTTCGCCGCAGGTGCGGGAGCAGGTTGTGGTGCATAATAAGCAGGTGGGGTTGGAGGTGGTCCAGTTACCTGTTGGGGTTGTTGGTAACCCTGAGATATTGGAGGTGTTGGGTTAGCTGTCACAGCTTGCTGTGGGTAGTACACTGGTTGAGGTGCGGCTGGGGGAGCATATGAAGGTGGTGCATGACCAAAGCACTGAGGTGGACATGAAGGTCCATGGGTATGGTGGTGATGTGCCATGGGAGTATATGAACTGGTTGCTCCAGATTGAGATGTAGCCCACGAAAGGTCGGGACCATGGCTAGGATGTGCAATGGAAAAGGGTTTGGGATGTGAGGTCATACGACCAATGATGCCATCAGCATCATGGGATGCCCCCGATGCATCGTGTTGGGATGACTCGCCCCGAGGGGCGTCTGGTATAATGGTATACAGATTACCCGATTGGGCGTAAATGAGATCAAACTGTTGGGCTTTGAGGATGGCCTCTTCTTCAGACTGGGGTCGTTCGGATGCCACATCCTTTGCAATGAGAGGGAGGAGGGATTTTAGGAACCAATCTAAGAAGATACGATCGTCTAACTTGATTTTGCAGAGGCTTCAGCGTCGACGCCACTCATGAATGTGGTCAGTGATGTGGGTGGTCGTGTTCTGTCTGCAAGACAGTAGGATCTCAACTCCCGCATCATAGCGGACAGATAACTGGAAGAACTACAGGAAGGTCGAGGCAAGGGAGGTAAAGGTGGCATGTGTCCCATGGGGCTGCTCGATATACCACTTAGCTGCAGAGCCAGTGAAGGTGCGCTGTAACAGACGGAGGTGGACTGAGTCATCCACTATGGAGTTGGAGGAACACCATAGATGGAAGGACATGATATGGTTCTGTGGGTCCTCACCTGCCTTGCCCTCAAACTTAGGGATGTCAGAGGGGAGTTTGGTGGGCATTTGAGGCCACGCAGGATCATGTCTGATAGGATCATTGGTGAGCCTGGCTAAGTCTGGTGAGTTCAGACTCGCCATGTATGGTAAGCTAGCAGATGTAGTGACTGGGACTGGGACATGCCTAGTCATGGTGGTATGATGTAGGGGTCCAGTAGCGCCTAAAGGTATGTTAGGTATTGAAGGTATGTGTCCTCCAATAGGTGTGGTCTTGTATGGGCCAGCGCTTCCAAGTGCAACATGGGTTACACGTGGGTTAGGAATAGTAGCGGTGATTCCTGGAATCTGGGTTGTGGGAATCATAGGGGGTGTGACCCCTATGTTGGGCATACCCATAACACGTGGTGGCCCTGTGTTGGGAATTCCTATAACAGGAGGTAGCCCTGTGTTGGGCATTCCTAAATGTGGAGTGTCCACCATATTAGGCATACCTAGGGGGGTGGTGGTTTCCATGGATGGCACCGCAGCAGAAGGGTCTGTGGATGTCTCACCTATGGTGTTGGTAAAAAGTGGGTTGAATTGTGTCCCAGCCATGGGGTTGGTTGGTAACAACTCGGTAGGGTTTTCGGATTCTGCCTCAAAATCAAATGTGAAGTGAGGCATGTCAGAATCGGATGACTGTCTGTTTGACTGACGATGTGTCGAGTCAAGGGATAAGGCTCGGCGTCAGTGACGTGGCGAGCCAAGTAGACTGAACTCTGGGAGTTCTCTCTGAAGACGATGAGAGCGTCTAAAATTCTCAATGGTGAGAAATAAGTTTTTTGTGGAAAAATCATATGTGTAAAATGGTAATGTATAAAAAACTCAAAACCCTAATGCAACCAAGGGTGCAAGAAGGGGAGTGAAAATGAAGGCTCTCAGCCCAAAAAATCAACCTCAAAAAGGCACTTATTATAGCAGTTGTGCTATAATAAGTGGAGGGATGCAAAAAATGGTCAGAGTACCAACATGCAAACAGCTTCTAGAAAAAATAGGTGTAACTAGAACAAAGGTGGATTGTATCATGCAAACACCTAACTAAAAGTATTGTGAATCAACAAACTATATTCTCTGCAAGGTGATGAAATCCAAGTCAGACAATATTGAGTGTTGAGTCAACGGCTAGATATCCCCCTACCGGGAGGGACACCGGGTAATCAATCCTAAAGAATGGCTACTAGGATACTCCGTTCATGACACGTCGAGAAAAGGTAAATCTGTCGTTTGGTCCTTTTACCGTAATATCCCCATACAGGGATATCCCGAGAACTGCGAATGGTAGCCCTTCGGTTACTGAATGGATTTCGGTATTCCACTCAGGCTTCCGGAACCATCCTCGCGACTTCAACCCTCCTAGGGGAGAGGCCTTCCCATAAACCGGTTGTGACCGTGCCAATAAATACTAGGATATTTTGGTTCCCTAATGGACAAAAACTATGTCTCAGATGTAATAACTGAAGGGTGTTATTGGAACACCTATCCCCTCAATACTACCTAGCTACAAAGTTCTTTTAATGTTCCCCAAGTGGGGTTAAAAGTGGGTTGAAATTAGGGTAAGTTTTAAGGCTCATCTTTAAATTATGTGTTTGAATGGGTGCACGTGTGGTATTTTAAACTAAAATTGAAAAAAGAAATGCTTTGCAGAAAATATTCAAAAAACAAAGGATCTTTTGAAATAAAAAAGCAAATACTATGACTTTTTCAATGAATGGAAATTAAATGCTTTTGCAAAAACTATTCAAAAAACACAGGATCTTTTGACATAGGAAAGCAAATAATATGACTTCTTTGAAATAAATTGATTTCTTTTTCAAAAATTGCTATGGGCAAGAAATCAAAGAAGTAAACAGCAAAAAAATTTAATCTAGATAAAATGCAAATAAATCCTTCTTTCAATTTCTGAAAATTTTTAAAAAGTCTTTTTCAAATGTGCATTCTAAATAGTAAATTTTCCTATGGCTATAAACAATGTTGGAATCTTAGTACTCTAAAATGTGCTATGTGGACAGAAAAAACAGTAAAAAATTAATTTTTTAAACGGATGGGCCGAATGAAAAAATTGGCATTACGGGTTTTGACAAAACAGCCGCGATGGACCGCGCGGGTTTCTGTCGCACAGTCGCGATGGGCAGCGCGGGTTTCGGCCGAGAGGCCGCGATGGACCGCGTGGGATTTCGTCACACAGTCGCGATGTGTAGCTCGGAAAATTTCCACGAAGCCGCGATGTGCAGCGCGGTAATTGGTCGTGAAGCCGCGGTGAACCGCGCGGAAAAAGGCCGCGCAGTCGCGATGAGCCGCGCGACTGTTGGGAAAAAAGCCGCGAGGCAAAAGCCATACGTGGACGCCGAAAAACGAACTCGAAAATTGAGAATTTTGGGCTGTTAATGGCTAAAAAATGGTCCAAGATCTAGAACAGCAATGGATCTGCTGTCTAGGGTGGCAGATCTATGAATTAAACTAACTAATACTATCAAAAACTAAGATCTAAAGCAAAAGTGAGATCTAAAGATTCGAAAAGCAGCGGAGTTGCCAAAAACTGTTGGCTTGGTTTTGCAACCAAGCTTAGTGCTATGGGCACCTACTAACTAGTAACAGCAGTCTCAATATTAAACAAAAACAATAAACTAAATCTAAACTAAACTAAACTAGCATGTGCATTTTTGAATTAAAAAACAAGAACAAGAAACATAAGAAATAATTTTTGTATTGAAAATGGGGGCAAGCAAGTGCTTGCAATAACAATACCTCCAAGTGATGAAGGTTGTTGAGTAGCTCCAATGGTGAGCAACTCCAATCTCCAATGGGTCCTTTCTCCAAGGTTGCTACAATGGCCAAAAACTCAAGGGAGATTTTGGCAGCATGAGGATAGGAATATGGATGGATGTGAAATGAGGAGCCCCTACCACCTTTTTATAGGTTTTGGTGGTGGGGAATACCATTTGTGGTTTTGTGGAAACCAATGGTATTGACCAACATGGTTTAGGTACTTTTCCCTCCTTTTTCCTTTTTTGAATAAAATTAATATTTTTATTCCCTTTTTAATACTTTTGGGAATTTTGGACCCTTTTTGAGGGTTTTTTATGTTTTTTTAGGAAAAATAATCTTTTTGAGTGGAAAAAAGGGGTGTACTAAGGTCTTTTGGTGACCTTTTGTTGGCTTTAGAGGCTCAGATGGTGGAAAAGTGGACAAATGGGTCATGTGAATAAGGAAATGATCTAGTGAGCACTTTTTAGGTGTTAACAATTCTTGTCAAAGAAAAACTTTTGGTGCCAACGCTCCAAGTTGAACGGGTCATGCCCTCTCCTTGCAATGGAAGTTTGGATCCCTCTCCTTACAAAGGAAAACTGGAAGCCACCGCCATTGGAGTAATACTAGCTACATTCTCGGGGTAACACTGGTGTTAAAGGAATAATGTGTCTCATTTTCTCCTTGATAGGCGACCACCGCTTTGGTCACATAATTGCTACAAACAATCGAAATTTTGGGTTGATGTGTTATAAATTTTTTTTATTTTTGTTATTTCATTTTATATATTCTAACATTAATATAGTTTTCCAACATGCACCAAGGTATAAGGTATAACTTAATGTTTGTGTGTTGATTGGGGGTTATTATAGTAGGTGCATATAAGGTGTTATATTTGTGAGTTATATATATATATATATTCTGAGGAAAAAAATATTTTATTCCATTAGAATAAACATAGTTTGTCCATGAAGACTTACATTCCTCTTCTTTGACCTTAACAATTCGACCAACGAGCCTTCATTCTTTTGTTCTTTGCAATATTACGAACCTTAAATCATAACATGAATTTCAGTATCTATTACATTTACAGAAGCCACAAATCAAATTAACTAGTTTAGCAAAAACCGCTCCCTTCCCACTCCTTCCCGGAACTCATGCACTTCAATCAAACCAGGTTCCACTACCATAGCTAGCTTGGAAAGACTGCATGCTTCTATGTAAATATGAGAAAAGGAGAAATTTGCAAAGTTTGACTGAATTATGGTTATTGCAGAGAGTAGATGATGTAAGTGGGGTGTTGCTATCTGGATCTACTTCCTCACCCAATCCACAACCATTTTCGAATCCTCGAACATTTGTGAATGATTTAATCCTTTGCTTCTTGCTACTTTCAAAACTGCCCAAACAACCGCTAGATTGGCTTTACTATTCATACATCGACTTGGAGCATACTTCATCATAACCTTGTGTTCTTATGTTAAGAAAAGTACCTTGTCGACACCACCAAGGGGAGGAGTCCCTTGACTCGCCCTATCTAAAAAATCCCACGGGATACCTGTATCTATCATGGGAGGAATGATCACCCTTTGTTTAACAGTATTTGTATCTGCAGAATCAAAGCGGTCATTACTTCTATTGGAATCCATTTGTTCTGGACAACGGTAGTGTTACGTGCTCCCTAGAAGCTAAAAACAAATAATGTAGGGAAAGCATCATATTCACCTACCAATTTCTCTTGCCACCATTTTTTACCGCATTGCTCCAACGAAAGGTTCCTCCCACTGAACATCGCTCTATTCAGTTTCCTTGTAGATGACTCCCAAACGCATTTAGCATAAGGGAAAGAGCTAAAAATATGAGTTTGTTTCATCGTCTATTTTGCATAAAACACACACACTCGGTCCCTACCAGCCTTTTTTTTTAATTTTCCCAGGTCAAAATCTTATTACATAAAGCTAGTCATAATGTTATCTTTGATTTTAAAGGACCATGTTTTTTCCAAACAACCGCCCACCACCATATCTTCTCTCCACTAAATGAACCTACAACAGTAGCATCATATCCCATCTTGACCGATAAATCTCCAGAGGTTGTGTTTTTAGTCCAAGCTAGAACATCTAATGCCTCAACATCCAAATGAATGAAACTCATTACTAACTTATTAGTGTACCTATTCCAGTCCTCCACTTCCAATCCCAAAATCCCCAGCTCATGTGAGGATTTCCACCCTTGTCTTCCCCAAACTTGTGGAGCTTGAGCCTAAGCATCAACCAACACATAAATATTTTGAGATTTTAAATGTGCTAGGATAGCATCCAAAATCTTGTAACTTATCTTCCCCTACTCCAACCCATGGGTTCCTACCTATTCTGACCTTTCTTCTATCCCCAATGTTCCATGCCATCTGATTCCCGACTAAAAGGAAGGCCAACACAAAATATTTTCATCCTATGGATCCATTTTTAAAATATTATGTCGCTTTCCTGAACCGTTCAACTATTGAAAAACCCAGGGATTTTGGGCCAATATCCACAAGGATTTTGCCACCAAAGATTGATAGGACAAAACTGGATTTTTTATTCCCCAACCTCCCATATCCTTTGGAAGGGATAATGTAGACCATTTCACTAGAAGAATTCCATCCGACTATTTGCTTGTTTTCCAAAGAAAATAGAAACACTTCTTTCATATTTTTGTTAGAATCCCTTTTGGAATATATGCAATGGATGCCCAATAAACTGGAATGCTCTGCAAAACTGCCTTAAGTAAAACCAGCCTCCCTCCTCTTGAAAGAAAACTATTTTCCCAAAAATAAATTCTAGCTTCAATTTTCTTATATAACCAGATCAAGTCTTGAAAAGAATACGAGTTTGGTTTAAGCAAGAATCCTAAATATTTGAATCCCTCCAACGAGGGGATAGGAGAGAAGGAAAATACCTCTCGAGTTTTTTCCAGAAGGTCTTCTGAAAAGAGATTATAAGACAAACTAGATTTTGTGATGTTTACCTACATCCATGTCGCCTTTTTATACACCTATAAAATAGGGACTAGCATTTGTAAATTTTCCACCGTTCCTTCTCCCATTAGCAAAACATCACCAACAAAGAGAGTATGAGTTAATATGTGTGTGTGTGTGTGTGTGTGTGTGTGTGTGTGTGTGTGTGTTTGTGTGTGTGAGTGGGTGTGCTTAATTATGGATATGTGGAATATCAACTACCACAATCAATATATAAATAATTCACCTTGATATATATATATCTCTATGTGTGTGTGTGTGTGCGCGCGCGCGTGTATGTATGTATGTATGTATGTGTGTATGTATGTATGTATGTATGTGTGTGTGTGTCTATAGAGGGGAATATTGAAAGGGGTTAAAGTCTCAGAGACCATAGATTTGTCTCATGTTTTGTTTGTGGATGACGTTCTGATGCTTGGAGAATCTAGCAATAAAAACATCCAGTCTCTATTGGCTAGTCTACAGCTCTACAAGAAAGCAATAGGAATGTAGATAAACATTGACAAATCAAGATTTTCTTACATCAAAGTTCAACATGAACAGCTTACAAATTTCAGGGAGGTGTTCCTGTTTCCTTTAAATCCTTTATATGAAGGATTCAAATATCTTGGATTCGTGCTAAATCCAAATTCTTATTCCTTCGAAGATTGGATCTGGATTTACAAGAAAGTAGAGGCTAGAATTTCATGTTGGGATCATTGTTTTCTATCCATAGGATGAAGGTTAGTTCTCCTTAAGGCAGTCCTTCAAAGCCTTCCAATATATTGGGCTTCAATAGCCTACATTCCCAAAGGTATATTGAATAAAATGAGGAATTTTTTTTTTTTTTTTTTTTTGTGGACAACTAGTAAGCAAACAAAAGGAATTCCTCTAGTTAAGTGGATGGATTTGGCTAGCCCTACAGATCTTGGAGGGTAGGGTATAAAGAATTTGGAAATTTTTTGCATATCATTAGCAACTCGACTACTGTAGAGATTGGCGCAGTTTCCATCCTCTTTATGGGGGAAAGTTATGAGTTTCAAATACTACCAAGGTGTGTCTATTGTTGATTGGTTCAGGAATCCAGTCAAAACATGAAAGAACGGATCAATAGGATGGAAGGCTCTAGTTCTTGCATTCCCCTTGGTAGGGCATTGGATCGCTTGGAAGGTAGGTGACCGAAAACAAGTAAGAATTGGAAAGGACCCATGGGCGGGCTTAGGAAACAGTTTTAGGTTCTTAGGAGAAACAATCTCTCATTTGAAACAACATAATATTGAGATTCTAGTGGATGCACAAGATCAATCTCCGCAAGAATGGGGAAGAAGAGGATGGATTTCAATGCAAGCGCTAGGGATGAGGGGAGATATTGCATTCGATTGGTCTAGATATGTAAACAATCTAGTAGCAGGGTTTGTGTATCTGGATAAATCAACCCCTGATAGACTAGTATGGACAAAGAATTTAGTAAACGATGAATATTTAGCCAAACCAGGATACGACACTCACTTAAATGAGTCCTTTACGGGAGAAAAGAAGTGGTGGTGGAATTCTATGTGGAAATCAACAAGATCTCTGAAAGCAAAACTAACTCTTTGGCTTATATTCATCAATAAGCTTCTAACCTGGGAAAATCTACAGAAACGAGGATGGCAAGGCCCAAGTCTTTGTTATATGTGAAAAGGAGACTATGAAACAGTTTCTCATTTATTCTTTTCTTGCTATTATGCAGATAAGGTATGGCACGATGTAGCAAGGAAGATTCTATTTCACCACGACAGAGAGGACTCTCAAATGGAGCAGAGATTTCATAGATGGTGGCATAATCCATTGGTGAGTGAATTTGCAACCCTTCCTCCCTCTTTTGTTTATGGGGTGTGGTGGGCTCTAAATTCAGCTATTTTTCAAAACCATTTGATCCCTCCTGAAGTCACAGTTTCACTTATCTTGCAGTGGACCATGGAACATAAATTCACGCCCAAGAAAGCCAAAGAAAGGACTGTGGTGGATCCTCATATTGACAAAACAATTCCATGGGCTTTTCTTGATGGTGCAAGTCAAGGTGAACCACCACTAGGAGGATCTGGAGTAGTTTTGTATATTTTCGACAATCACAAACTTAACATCAAATTTGCTCTAGGACAGTGCTCCAATACTAAGGAAAAATTGGCAATGCTTTGGGCTGTTTTAAAGGTTGCTAGATCAAAGAACATTGAGCAGTTACAGCTTTTTGGTGACTCTAAAATGGTCATAGATTGGGCAACAAACAAAATCCAAATTGTAGCACCTCATTTACAAAACATTCTATCTACAATTCAATCCCTTCTCCTTCAGTTCAGAGTTGCCTCTTTTGCTCATGTGTGTACAGGAAATTAATGCCAAAGCAGACAAGTTGTCAAAACTAGCTTTGGCAGTGGTCCCATGTGTATTAGAGGTTTAGGAGAGCAGGGATGGAATAGATTTCAATACTATAGTGCAGATCTAATTATGTTGGAAACTTTGGGAATGCATAGTATGAAGGAAAAAATGTTTGTAATGTAAAACTCTGAATGCGTTTTGATGTAAGTCCAATCAAGGCAGTAAAGCAAAGCCTCAATGGCTTTTATGATGTAAGTCCATAAATGGACAGTCTATGTTTTATTCGATATGAATAAAAAAATAATTTCTTGGAATATATATGTGTGTGTGTGTGTGTGTGTGTGTGTGTGTGTGTGTGTGTGTGTGGATATGTGGAATATGAACGGCCACAATCAATATATAAATAATTAACCTATATTGAATCAAGGTGGGGTATCGATGTATTCATGCAAAATGTTAGGGTATACTAGTGGTGCAACATCGTAAATAAAAAGTGATAATTAGAGACTATAATATGATAACTTATCACATGTAAATGATGGTTATTTTCTAGCTAGAATGTGTTTTACATGACAACTAGGTAGAGAGTTTAGCAGATTGAGTATGGATCCCACACAGGCCAGGGTTGGTTATGTCCATGATTTTCACAAAAAGGAGCTAATACTAATTAACATACCCGACCTTAACCAGAAAGCATAATATATAAAACCAAGGGGGACTAGTCGTCATCAGACATAGAAACATAAGCTTTAATGGAATTACAACCTGGAGTAGTCTCTATTGTTGCTTGAGCCACCTCTTTGGGATAGTTCCTGATCAATACCAACTATGCGTACTCTAAGCTATTGAACCACTTGCTTATGATTTAATATTCTTTGGCCAGATCGTCCAATTTAGCATTGATGTTTGCATCAACATTCACTTAATTATGTGCCAAGCACCTAATTCCCTCCTCCAAATGAGCCAGGCAACCCTCCACTGACGGGTTTCCTATCTCCTCAATCTTGGAACTAAATATAATTACCAGTCTACAATATAATTATACACAGTTGTCCAGATCCATGCATCCTGCAACTAAGGACTTTATCATGTTTGAGTACCGGCCCAAAGTCTATGTATGCCTTGTTTCGCGGGTACACGCAGACCCAAATTAAAAATGGTATATTCAATTTCATTTGTTTTTCTAAATAACATTGAGATCCTTCTTGATTCAAGATAATTGTATACAAGTTTTCTTAGTTTTCATAACTTGATCAATTAGTGACTAAATTACTCATCTTTTATTCCATGACTAAATTAGTCATTTATTTTCGTCATTTTTAGTGTTGGTCACTTAAAATTGTTCAAATTTGGTCATATTTCACTTTAAAACACTATGGTGACCAACTTCTTTGGTGGTTTAGTCATTTATTTCACATGGTGGCCAACTTTTTTGGTCGCCTGGTCACCAATTACCCAATATTTTACTAGTGTACGGGTCAAGATTTCTCATTGATCTATTGATTTTGGTTTCCTTAAAAGATGTTGTGACAACATAATTACTCTAAGGTTCGTTGCGTTAGACCATCAATTGAGAGATGGGTATATACACCCATTTACTAAGTTGATTCTTACATTTGTTAAAGGAGAAATTAAATGCACAAGATGTGATTTAGATAATCTCTCTAAGAGTGCATTTGACATATATATGTGTCTATCCAAGATTATATGTATTGAATTCTAGCTCACAATTGTATTGAATTATAGGCACAACTATAAAAGATGAAAGAGCCTTCACCACAACCAAAAAGAAAAAAAGGCGCTAATGATAATAATATTAACTGAGATGACAGTCTAAAACCAAAAAGAAGCTTGGAAGCCAGTTATACAACATCTTAAAAATGAAACATTCTCTTAATGATTTTCAATGGTTGGCATAAAGCCAACCCTACCCACTAATTAATCATTATTTGATTAGTTTTCAAAGTATTAATATGTTACAAAAATTAAATATGAGGAATTTGTGAGTTGTTCTATTTCTCTTGAAGATGGACCTTCTTCAGGGTCCAAATCATCAAGAAATGTTCACCTCTAAACACAAAATTTTCAATTATTGTGCATCTGTGTAAATCATGAATAAGGAAATAGCCGCCCTCCATGGAAGGGAAATGCTTCATAAATTTTGGATCTTTGAAAGACTAAGGGTCAATATTTCTCATCAATCTATTGAGTTTGGGTTTCCTTAAAAGATGTTGTGACAACATAATTATTCCAAGCTTCGTTGTGATAGACCATCGATTGAGAGATAGGTATATTCACATATTTATTGATTTGAGTCTTTATTAATTAAAGGAAAAATTAAATGCACAAGATGTGCTCTAGATCTTCTCTCTAAGAGTGTGTTTGACCTACATATGTGTCTATCCAAGATCATATCTATTGATTTATGTCTCACAATAGAAGCAGGCACAACTATAAAAGCCAAAAGAACCTTCACCATAGCCACAAAGAAAAAATCCACTAATGATAATAATATTAACCAAAATGATGATGTAAAACTAAAGAAGCTTGGAAGCTAGTTATATAACACCTTAAAAATGTTGCATCCTCTTAATGATTTTCGATGGTCGGTACAAAGCCGACCTTACTAATTGATTAATCATTACTTGATTAGTTTTTAGAGTATTAATATGTTACAAAAATCAAATATGAGGAATATGTGAGATGTTGTAGATCTTATGAAGATGGACCTACTTTAGGGTCCAAAACGTTGAGAAAAATTCACCTCCAAAGATAGATTTTTCATTTCATGTGCATCTATGTAAAATAATGAATAATGAAATTGTTTTCCTCCATGGAGCAAAAATGCTTCATAAAATTCAGCTCTTAGAAATACTAAGGATCAAGATCACTCATCGATCTGTTGATTTGGATTTCCTTCATGACAACAAAATTATCCCAAGCTTCATTGTGTTAGACCATCGATTGAGAGATAGTCATATTCATGCATTTACTGAGTTGAGTCTTACACTAATTAAAGGAGACATTAAACACACAATATGTGCTCTAGATCGTCTCTCCAAGAGTGTGTTTGTCCTACATATGTGTCTATCCAATATTCTACATATCGACTTTTGGCTCATAATAGAAGTAGACATGAATATAAAAGTTGAAACAACCTTCACCATAGCCACAAAGAAACAATTTGCTAATGATGATAATCTTAACTAAGATGATAGTCTAAAACGAAAAGAAGCTTGAAAGTGATTTCTACAACATCTTAGAAATGCAACATCCTCTTAATTATTTTCGAGGGTGGGTACAAAGCTGACCTTACCCATTGATTATTCATTATTTGATTAGTTTTCACAGTATTAGTATCCTACAAAAATCAAATATGAGGAATTCATGAGTTGTTTTACTTATCCTAAAGATGGACCAACTTTAGGTTCTGAAACATTGAGAAAAATTCACCTCTAAACACAAAATTTCCACTTCATGTGCATCTCTGTAAAACATCAATAAGGAAATCGCCGCCCTCCATGGAAGTGAAATGCTTCGTAAAATTTAGTTCTTTGAAATACCAAGGGTCAATATCACTCATCGATTTATTGATTTGGCTTTAATTAAAAGATGTCGACAACATAATTATTCCAAGCTTCATTGTGATAGACCATCAATTGAGAGATAGTCACATTCACGCATTTACTGACCTAATTCTTACCTTAATTGAAAGATAAATTCAACACACAAGATGTGCTCTCAATCATCTCTTCAAGAGTGTGTTTGACCTACATATCTCAATCATCTCTTCAAGAGTGTTTTTGACCTACATATTTATCTATCAAATATTCTACATATTGACTTCTATCTCACGATAAAAATAGATACAACTATAAAAGTTGGAAGACCATTCACCACATCCACAAATAAACAAGTCGCTAATGATAATAAGATTAACCAAGATGATGGGCTAGAACTAAACGAAGCTTGGAAGATAGTAATACAACATCTTAACTTGCATCCTCTTAATGTTTTTTTTATGGTAAGTACAAAGTTGACCTTACCCATTGATTAATCATTATTTGATTAGTTTTCAGAGTATTAGTATCTTACAAAATTCAAATATGACTCATTCGTGAGTTTTTCTAGTTCCTCTAAAGATGGACCTGCTTTAAGGTTCGAAACGTCGAGAAAAATTCACCCTTAAACACAGATTTTCGATTTCATGTGCATTTGTGTAAAACATGAATAAGGAAATAGTTACCTTCCATGGAAGGGAAATGCTTCATAAAATTTGCCTCTTTGAAAAACTAAGGGTCAAGATTGCTCATTGATTTGTTGATTCCTCTCTCCTTAAAATATGTCATGGCAACAAAATTATTCCAAGCTTCATTGTGTTTAACCATTGATTGAGAGATAGGAATATTCATGCATTTATTAAGTTGAGTCTTACATTAATTAAATGTGAAATTAAGCACACAAGATGTGCTCCACATCATATGTCCAAGAGTGCATTTGAACTACATATGTGTCGATCCAAGTTTCTATGTATTGATTTCTTGTTCACAATAGAAGTAGGCACGGCTATAAAAGCTAAAAAATCCTTCACCACAACCACAAAGAAACAAACTGCTAATGATAATAATATTAACTGAGACAATGGCCTAAAACTAAAAGAAGCTTGGAAGCCAGTTATACAACATCTTAAAATGAAGCATCCTCTTAATGATTTTCAATGGTTGTTACAAAGTTGACCTTACCCATTGATTAATTAATATTTGATTAGTTTTTAGAGTATTAATATGTTATAAAAATTAAATATGAGGAATTCATGAGATGTTCTTGTTCTCCTAAAGATGGATAGCTTTAGGGTCTAAAACATATAGAAAAAATCACCTCTAAACAAATATTTTCCATTTCACGTGCATATCTGGAAAACACAAATTATAAAGAAATTGTTTCCCTCTACGTAAGGGAAATGCTTCATAAATTTCGTCTCTTTGAAAATGAGGGCCAAGATCGCTCATTGATCTATTGATTTGGCTTTCCTTAAAAGATGTCATGACAACATAATTATTCCAAGCTTATCTACGTTAGACCATCGATTGAGAGATAGGTGTATTCATGCATTTACTGAGTTGAGTCTTACATTAATTAAAAGGAGAAATTAAATGCACAAAATGTTCTCAAAATCATCTCTCCAAGAGTACATTTGACATACATATGTGTCTATATAATATTATACGTATTAACTTTTGACTCACAATAGAAATAGGAATGACTATAAAACTTGAAAGAGTCTTCACCATTGCCACAAAGAAACAAGCCACAAATGATAATAATAGTAACCAAGATGATGGTATAAAAATAAAAGAAGCTTGGAAGCTAGTTGTACAACATCTAACACATGCAACATCCTCTTAATGATTTTCGAGGGTGGGTACAAAGTCGACCTTACCCATTGATTAATCATTAATTGAATAGTTTTTGGAGTATTAACATGTTACAAAAGTCAAATATGAGGAATTCACGAGTTGTTCTAGTTCCCTTGAAGATCGACCTGCTTTAGGGTCTGAAACGTCGAGAAAAAATCACCTCTAAACACATTTTCCATTTCTTTTGCATATGTGTAAAACATGACTAAGGAAATCATTGCCCTCCATGGAAACGAAATGCATCATCAATTTATTGCTTTGGATTTCCTTAAAAGATGTCATCACAACAAAATTATTCCAAGCTTCACTACATTAGACCATTGATTGAGAGAAAGCCATACTCATGCATTTACTGAGTTGTGTTATACATTAATTAAAGGAGAAATTAAATGAACTATGCTCTAGATCATCTCTCCAAGGGTGTGTTTGACCACATATGCATCTATCCAAGATTCTATGTATTGACTTTTGGCTCACAATAGAAGCAACCATGGCTATAAAATCCGAAACAACTTTCACCATAGCTACATAGAAACAAGTCGTTAATGATAATAATAGTAATCAAGACATTGGTCTAAAACAAAAAGAATCTTAGAAGCCACTTATACAACATCTTAAAAATGTAGCATCCTCTTAATGATTTTCGATGATGGGTACAAAGCTGACAATACCCATTGATTAATGATTATTTACCCATTGATTGATCGTTATTTGATTTGTTTTTGAAGTATTAATATCTACCAAAATCAAATATGAGAAATTCATGAGTTGTTCTAGTTATCCTAAATATAGACATGTTTTAGGGTCCCACAACGTGGAGAAAAATTCTCCTATAAACACATATTTTCTATTTCATGTGCGTTTGTGCAAAACATGAATAAGGAAATCGCTGCCCTCCATGGAAAGGAAATCCTTCATAAAATTTGGCTCTTTGAAAGACCAAGGGTCAAGCTCACTCATCGATCTACTTATTTGGATTTCCTTAAAGGATGTTGTGACAACAAAAGTATTCCAAGCTTCATTGCATTGGACCATCGATTGAGAGATAGGCATATTCATGCATTTACTGAGCTAAGTATCACATTAATTAAAGGAGAAACTAAATGCACAAGTTGTGCTCTGGATCATATCTCCAAGAGTGCATTTGGCATACATATGTGTATATCCAAGATTCTATATATTGACTTCTGGCTCAAAAAAAAGCAGGAGTAACTATAAAAGTTGAAAGAGCCTTCACCACAGCCACAAAGAAACAAACTGGTAATGATAATAAGATTAACCAAGATGATGGTCTCAAACTAAAAGAATCTTAGAATCCAGTTATACAACATCTTAAAATGCAGCATCCTCTCAATGATTTTCGATGGTGGGTACAAAATCGACCTTACCCATCGATTAATCATTATTTGATTAGTTTTCAGAGGATTAATATCTTGAAAAAATCAAATATGAGGAATTTGTGAGTTGTTCAAGTTCTCTTGAAGATGGACCTGCTTTAGGGTTTGAAACTTGAGAAAAATTCACCTCTAAACACAAATTTTCCATTTCATGTGCATCTATATTGTAAAATAGGATTAAGGAAATTGTTGCTCTCCATGGAAGGGAAATGCTTCATAAAATATGGCTCTTTGAAAGACTAAGAGTTAAGATCGCTCATCAATAAGTTGATTTGGATTTCCTTAAAAAAAAAGTTGTGACAACATAATTATTCCAAGATTCACTGCGTTAGACCATCGATTGAGAGATAGGCATATTCACACATATACTGAATCGAGTCTTACATTAATTAAACGAGAAATTAAATGCACAAGTGTAATGCCCCGTTTTGGCTTTAGGATCTGTACTATCATTATAGGTTTGTATTTGCTTATTATTGTTAGAATTCGTTAGTTTGATGACACTGTGGGCATATGGATTTACTATTTCAAGGAACATATATATATATATGTGTGTGTGTGATGTTAAAATGTTATGATATGTATATATATTCATGTTTTGATTATGTCTCTTGCATGCAAAAAATTATGAATGATAAGTACGTGGATACCGAGTTAAAAGTTATATGTTGAAGGGATAGATGTGATACCAAGTGCATGGTACATAGAAATGATTTGTATTATTGTTCCTTAGTAATGACATGTGTATGCATGTCAATGAATGCACGATATTCTCGATCGTATGTTGGAGACTAACCTACAAGTTAAAATGGCTAAGTGATAGTTGGATCCTACGAGGTTGGAGTACCTTGGGGACATGCACTCTGAAAGATAAATGGTATGCAAGTGATGTATTATGTTATATATGAGTATTGTTTTATTATCATGATGTGTGGGAAGGTGTTGGGTTTCAGGAAACCCAACTGCCCAAACTGGTTATTCGAAGACGAAATCCCTAAGAACAACAATAGCAATGCAATATGACTATGAAGGGTGTTGACCCTTGTTCCATAGGAGGGGTGGAAAAATTACCCACCGTTTATCCTCCAAAACCCGAAGTCATGGGAGGGTCGCGCTACAACACACTCCCCAAGGTGTGTGATGATGACTAGTGGGTTCTTGCTGGGGAATCTTGGTCGATGTAATCGACACTTCCGCTTACGGGTTCTAACTGGAGCTGGTCATGGTGTGACACTTCAAGGTAGTCCAGCAGAGGAAGGATAGGATGTGGAAGTTAGTGTGAATTAGGTAGAAGAGGAAGGTAGATAGGAATGTCATGGAAGTTTAAAGGGAAACATAATTTACTGTGTGTGAAATAAAAACCTTTGCTTGATTCATGTGTCGTAATTCAATATGTTGTGTTGTTCATATATTATTAGGATTTGAGTTAATAAAACAGCTTGGATGTTTGTATGAGTGTTAAAACTCTTCCTTTTCTCACGTATGATAAACTTAGAATACCATGCAATTGATGTTGTGTTATTATGACTAGTTAGTAATTATTGTTAAATGATGTTATTACTGAATTGTTTATTGCATGGTTGCTTGTGATAAATAAGAGATATGCATTAGAGGTTCGGCATGCTAATATTAGTACACGCACGGGCTATGTAAGTACTAGCTACACTTACATACTGTGTGTGCATACGCTAGTATTATTCAAATATATATTTATTATTTAGTAACATGATTAATTGTATTGATAATTATTTGTATTGAGGTTATTGAGTTAACTATACATTAATTTATTTATTTTTTAATAGAAATGGGTAGCTGATATATTTATAAAAAGAGGTAGAAAATACAAAATAGAGGATAATCATAATGCTCCCTTGAGAGAGAGGCACCCATCAATCCTAGAACTTCTTTTTCCGTCTGATATCTTGCAGAGTTTCTTTCAATCCTATGATAACAATATATTCTAACAAACTGCCCTGGAAGTAAAATGTAGAAATATAACATTGACCAGCTTCTGCCTCGTACAAAAAGGAAGCTTTTGAACTGCCCAGTTTATCAAAATTGCTACTACATCCTACTACAAAGACTCTAGACATACTACTATATAACTCATCAAAATATAACATAGAGCTAGAAATATCCAACCAAAGACCAGTATCGTCCAAACCCCTACTGCAGTCCAAAATCCATAGCAACATCAGTGGAGATTGCTGCACTATTCTTCTCTGCGTCGAGGTCCACAAAATTTCCTTCATTAGCCATGAACTTCTGGAGCTTTTCCATCTTCCTGTTGATGACTTCCATTTCTTTGCCTGAAACATTATGTTTTCGAACCTTATGCTGGTAGGATGTACCCAGGGTATCCTACATGTGCTCCACTTTCGTAGAGATGCTCTGAAAATTAGCTTTGGCCTCAGTGTGGGAAGAGTACACCAGATTGTATAGACGAGTTAACACATTTTTGAGTTCCAGATTCTCGCTGCGAATTAGCCTATTCTGCATCTCAAGCTCCTGTAGCCTGTCCAAGAACTCAACTTCGAACTTGGAGATGTTTCGAGTCTCGTTCTGCCCCTGCAAGTTCCCAACGCCACCATGATTACAGCAAAGACCACACCCATGCTTACTCTCATCTTCTGCAGAATCGCCCATCAATTCTTCCGAGGACCAACCCCGGCTGCTTCCACAATCCGGGCCTCTCTTCACCAAGAAGCACCTTTGACATTTCTGGTTCCCTGCGTCTCTTCTCTGGAAGTGTCCATCTCCAAGAAGGCAGATTCCTCTTCCCCCGTGGGAACGCCCAGCTCCAAGACGGTCCATGCTTCTGCCTTCTTTGAGATTCAACACGCCACAACAAGTCCCACAGCAATCATGCACCACGGAAAGCACACCCCACAGCGATACCTTGCAAGCAAAGTCACTGGAAACGCCAGAATGAGGGGATGGAGGGCTCCCTCGGCTGAGATAAAGGCTAATTCCTAGCTCGCATGCCAAACAAGTGGCTAGCTGGCGAATTTCATTAAATTCAAGTGTGTCTGTGTAGGAATCGAGGGGAGGAAGATTCGTCATATTGTTTAAAGCAAAATTCCAATGCTTCAATGAGATGCACCCACTATTCAAATGTGCTCGAAGATCCAAGAAAGCTCTTAGGGCAATGAAAATTAGGATTTTATAGGAATTGTTCCAGGCCATTAGGACCATAATTGAGCTAGGGAACCCAAGATTCTTCCAAGGTCTCATTGTTGCAACTGAGAATCCCATAAGAAATACTAACTCCAATATTAGCCATTTCATCAACTCAACCATTTAGCTCACGTAGTATGTGCATAAATGTGATTTCCTGAAACTCTTTACTGATGCATAGAAGGAGATTGTGAATTTTTGAGATGGGCTCTTTCCTATTGCCAATGATATTTCTTGCTTCTCTGATAATTATAAGGGAGTCACCTAAGACCAAGAGTTTCGTGATGCCCATCTTGATAGCGATTTCCATCCCTTTGATGAGGCCAAGCCATTCAACCCCATTATATGTTTTTCTTCCAATGTTCCAAGCGAACTCCTTCTGCTTGTTCCCCATGGAGTCGAGAATTTCTCCCCCCGCACCTACCAACCCTGGTTTGCCCTTCGAGGCACCATCAAAAAAAAGAATGCTTATTTCCTGTTGAGTTATCCATTGTTGAAAGTCTTCTTTACTTATCCTTATCTACCAAGACAATGATCTTGGTTTTTTTGGAGGCTTTATCCAAAATAGCTTGGGGGGAGGGAGCAATAAATCCGCCATCCAATTCCTTTCTTCAACCATGAGAGGTTCCTGGAGAATAATGGGAATACCTCTAGAGAATAAAGCTTCAATCCAAAGGGACTTGGCAGCAATGCAGGTCCGGCGAGGGCAAGGAGATAACCCTTCAAAGATCTCTTTGTTCCTTGCGGTCCAGACCTTCCAGCAGATGAACCTGGGAATGGATTCCCAAGCTCTTAAGAAATATTTCTTTATGCGAAAAGATCCTTGATAGTAATCCCTCCATATTTGAAATAAGTCACTCCATTCAGTTGGCATCACTATGTTGACATTAAGGGAATTGATGGCATAGTTCCAAACTTCCAACGTGAACCTACATTCCAAGAATAGGTGGCTCATAGTTTCCTCAGCCTCTTTACATAGAACACAGCGAAGTGGGCCATTTATTCCACGTTTTCTCAAGTTGTCGGTTGTTAGCGTTTTCCTATGAGCTAGAATCCAGAAGAAGACGTTCACCTTGGGGAGTCCATCTTTGCACCAAACCTTAGTCCATTGTTTATCTATCTTTTCTCATATCCTGCTGATGAGGACGTGATGGTATCTGTCCTTTACTGAGTAGGACCCCAATCTTCCCTAGCCTCGCTTGTCTTTAAGATTTCGGTTGATGGGGAATTGCTCCTGCAATAGGGATAGAAGCACTTTATAGTCCAATTTCAGGTGATCCGGTAAGTCAAGCTCCTTCCAGCTAATCCATCTGCCATTGGCAGACCACCTTGAAATGTCATACAAGGAGTGCAAGCTGTTGTTTTCCTGCTAGTCTTGAATATTTTTTAACTCATGGCGGAAGTCAGCAGGAGAGGGCCTCCCCAGCTTATCGTACCAAATCTTGATGCTTTTGCCATTTCCAGCGATCCAGTGAACCTTATCTTCCATAATGAAAGCTGCCCTTTTACACAAGTCCCAAATCGGGGAGCCTTTCGTGCTCATAATAATTTTTTCAATACAACGAGTTCTGGCATCCTTCATATATTTTTTCTACAAGGCTTTCTTCCACCGGGCATCCTTGTCCGAGATAAGCCTCCACAAGATTTTGGCTCCGAGAGCCAAATTCATAATGCTTGTATCCTTTGCACCAGCTCTGCCACTAGCCTTAGGTCTGCATACAGTATTCCAATTAATTAAGTGATACTTCCTATTGTTGGTTGCCTTACTGCCTTGCCAAAGAAAATTACGGATTTCTCTTTCTATTTCCTGAATGATGAATCTAGGTTCAAGAGAGATGTAACAAGTATAAATCGGGTAGGCGGAGAGAATAGAATTAATCAAAGTGAGCTTTCCCGCAGGGTTTAGCCATTGAAAACCCCAAGCAGAGATTTTCTTTTTAATCTTGTCAATCAAAACTTTCCAGACCTCCTTTATTTTCTCCCCTTTGAATATCGAGATTCCAAGATAGTTGAAGGAGCTCCATACTGTAATTCCTTCGAACCCTAGTATTCTTGAAATTCTTGCCATGATCATTGGTGAGCAATTCCAACCAAACACTTTAGATTTACACTCACTAATTTTTCCATCTGAAGCATTAAGAAAGGTGTTTAGAACTTTTTTGAATCTCTCCACTATGATGGTAGATGCCCCTCCCATCAGGATGGTATCGTCTGCAAATTGTGCATTGTTTGCAGCACGAACACCTCTGGCAATTTTAATTCCTTTGAGTTCCCCAAAACTCTAAAGTCATTGAAGTCTTCTACTCGGGGAGTCAGCCACCAAAATGTAAAGGAAAGGGGAGAGTGGACATCCTTGACGGATTCCACGAGAGGCTTGGAAGAAGTTGTGTTACGGAGAAAACTTCCTATGGCTTGGGGCAGACCAAAACAGACAGCTGACTACCAGAAAATGACTCAATTCCCAATGCAATGCTATATAAATGGCAATGCTAAGATAATGGAGAAAAGACCAACCTTTAACCGGATGTTTGATGTAGATCCCTGTTGAGCTTTCAACTTCTGCACTTGGACCTGCAGATTAATCTCAACAACATGTACAAGAAAGTGCATATAATATGTGAAAGACATTAGCATAATCAATAGCATGATCCATGATATCATAAGCAAATATAACCCAATGTAATTTAACAATATTCACAACATCAATTGGACGAGAAAATGAGTATTTCCGTTAATGAATAACAAGAAGTACAATATAGGACCTCTTGCCGGCAACCAATCTGAACCAAGAACTGGGTCTCTCCACTTGTGCCTCCACCACTTCAATCCTCCACGTAATGGAAAACTCAAACTAGGATAGGAGTTTGGTAAGTGAACATAAGGAGTTCACAACAACAAGGATCAATGAGTGTAGACTCAAGTCACGACAAAAATCCACTAGAGTTATTTTGCTCTCTCTTCTCCTCCCTTCCATATGCCATAAGAACTCAATATATAGCCTTCCAAAGGTAAGTGAAAGGACACATCGAGGCGTTTCTGGGCAAATGGAGGGCCAAAGGTCACCCTAAGACCACTTTTTGGGAGTGAAAAGTAATTTTCTAATGATTTTTACCATTTTACTTGGTACCCGCGGGCTATAGTGGAACAGCTCGCGTGTACGCTGGCTAAAGTGGAACAACTAGCGTACAAGAAGAAAAATAGGGAAAAAGTGTTTCTGAAGGACATAAAGTGAATCTGAGTCAGTGAAATGAATCCTGAAGGCCAAAGAGTGCTGATGCTCACAGGATGGAAAATTATGTTGTAACAGATGCCCCCTAATGTGTGAGGTTAGAGAATGGTGCTACGATGGCCGAAATACATTATAAATCTCAGAAGTGGAGTGATGGAGACACAACTGGAGAGAGTAGCTCACTCATCATAATACAATAGTATCCCTGAGTACATGTCGGTATAGTACAACAATCCCATACAATGGCCATGAATAGGCAGTACATCATGAATATATGTCATAAGTGGTCATAGCCATAACCATCTACAGTAAGATATGGTCTCCTGCTGAAAAGGAAACAACTGGTGCAATACTAGAGGTACAAACTGTTGATGTCCAAGAGATGATATCTCAGATGTAAAGTCACGATCATAAGTAGCATACTGAATGCCACTATCGCCTGGGGTCTTCTACACAAATCATCTTCAGTGCAAGTCCCATCAAGTGAATAAAGGTGTTGAGGTCGAACCTGGTGTGACATCGTCTGATTACCAGTCAATGATGTATACCATTAACAGACGCGAGATAACCCACCAATAATGAAAATGGGCAACAAGGCACATAGTACAACCATCAAAGTGTGAATAGATGTGTTGAAGTCGAACACTAAGATGAATCCATCGATCAGGGGACATTGATGTATTCCCAAAACTGTCGATGGTGAGAGAACCTACCACTAATGACTGCAAGCCTCAAGGTACTCAACTGAACTCTTAGTCTCAAATTCCGGAATAAATGGGTTGATGTCGACGAAACGAAACTCGCTAGAAGGAGGGCATTAAGGCATCCCCCATCAACCAGCACGAGGTAACAGCTATGCTGAAAGATTTGGAAGAACTCAGGTGAAACAGACTGACTCAATAAGGATGGCCGACATGCAATAGTCAAGAGATTTGAAGAGTGGCCAACTCTCGTTTCGGGACTTCCTTTGAACAAGAGCATGAGCAGATGGATAGACTCAGGCAGCATAGACTCGATATAGATTGTGCGATGCAGGAGGCATCAACAAAATGGCTCCATAGTGACTAGAAGCTTAACCAATCAATGGAGTAATACTGAGAAACGAGTACAGCTCCTAAGGTCCTACTATAGTCCCGACTCATAATGTATGGAGTGGAATGAATGCTCTGTTCAAAGGCGACACAACAGCTTCCAACAATAAGAAGTAAATATTCTCCCGTCCGGCTTTTTGGAATATTTGATTTTTTTGGTCTTTTTCATATTTGGAAAGCTTGAAAAAGAATAAAATTGCTTATAGTACAACAATTGAGGGAATGAGTGTCAAATAGCGAGCAGACTAGTCCAAAGTAGTGGAACATACCTATGATAAAATGCAAGGAAGCATGTGTAGGATGTGGACACTCGGGGGGCTGTTCCCTCAGGGTCAAAAGGTCATCAAATTGTGAAGGGCAAATGGAAGCTCTGCAGGTCCCGACAGGGAAAGTGCTCAGGCACCATGCTAGCAATTGAGTAAGCGGGAGCCGACACAAGGCTCAAGCGGCAAGCAGGATGATGCAATGCAATCACAACTCGACATAAAAGGGGAGTCCTTTTTCGTAAAGTTAGTCTCCTCACCCGAAAAGTGTAAAACAATGAGAGAAGAACACTTCTAGTCACGTATGACTAGAGTATACCTTTTTCATAATTAATCCACAAAGGTCCGGAAAAGGGGTAAACTTATACCTAAGTGAATGTCGCTTCAAATCCTTTCATGAGTCTGAAATGACAAGTATACTCGGTGATTTTGTTTGATTTGAAAAAGTCTAACAAGGGCTTAAAATGGACTTTATAAAAATCTTTTCCGTAAAGGTTTAACGAGCCCGAAAAAGCAAACTCGTGACCTCCTTACTGTTTTTAATGAGCTCAAAGGAGATATGGAAGAATGCTCGTAACCTCCTTACTATTTTTAACGAGCTCGAAGTAAAGGTGGAAGAATGCTCGTAATGGGAGCAGATGAGTGTCAGGGACATGCGAGACTAGTTCCAAGCACATGGAACAAAGCTATGCATAATGCAAGAAACATGAGTAAGATAAGGGCACTCAGGGGGTGTCTGTGAATTCGGATGGCAAAAGGTTCAACTGCATCATAAAAATGGGGAGTCCTAAACCTATATGCAAAGTTCTGAATATGCCTACCTTTCCCAAACCAAATGTCAAAAAGGACCAGTAAACAAGTATAAGCCCAGCTAAGTATCCTGTCTCTAAGAAACATAAGTACCAAAATCATATCTAAAACATACGTAAAGAAAGATATGATACAATTCACTGTGGTAGAAACATTTTCAACTTCACTATTATCAACTCCAGACATAATGTAGGTAGGGATACCTACTGAAGGTGCCATAGTACCAACACCCGAGGGATCAAAATGATCAACTTTAGAATGAAGAGCAAAACTGAAGGATGTGAAGGAATATGTAGTGGAAAATTCATCATCACGGGAGTTGGAAATTCTAGAAGTAGAATCGAACTCAATAGGATCACCGATTTGTGGATCTATAGGAGAGTCTAAAGACTCATCACTAGGGAGATCATACTTTAATGTCAAACTGGGGCTAGACAAAACTATGCCTGGATCAAAATGTATGGCAGACTATATTCTAGACTCATCTTGTTCAATAAAACCAAGGGTAGGAGGGGAATGAGATCTATGATAAATATCCCCCCACGACTTGTCATCACCACTCATGGTCTCAATAAAAACTTCATCTGAAGGTAAAATACCATCGAGGCAACCATGTGAACAAGATGGATCGACTGCACACGCGGGTAGCATTACGGGATCTTCTTCTCCTGTCCGTGAAGAAGAGAGATCCGGTTATGCAGTGGATTGTTGAATATCTTGAGAAGCAAGCTCTGCTGCAGACAAGGGCATATCCACTCCAATGTGCGTAACGTCTCCAGACGGGGAATTCGTGGAAGGTAGATTCCACGGATCACTGAAATACAATGTTCGGAAAGGTATATCAGTTAGCGAGGAAGGATCATCATTGGAGATGGTTGCTACAAAGGATATTGGTGCGGGGAATTCGAAATATCCCATCAAAGAAGGATACAATCCTACACCAATGTTCCCAGTTGCCGACTGAGAATCTTTGACTTGGGGGACAACAGGTCCTGTGGATGCTGTGGAATAGGGACTAACGAAATCTAGCTGGTCGACTGTCACAATCTTACCTTTGTGTGGAAAGCAAATAACTCTGAACACAGTGGACACGACCGCTTTCATAGCGTACATCCAATTCCTACCTAGTAGAAGGTTTTAGTCGATGGGCACATCAACCAACTCGACTTCAATAGGCACGGGTTTCCCACCCAAGCGGACAACAAGGGAAGGGATAATCCCATGCGGCTTAAATGACCGACCATCAAATGCAGTGAGCATGGTCATAGACTTGGATAAGGGAGGAGAGCCAAGAGCTTTCCAACAAGATAAAGACATCACTGACGTAGAAGCACCTTTGTCAACCACCGTTCTCTTGACGAAATTCTGAAGGCACTCCACATGGATTTGAAAAGCCGTGTGGTAAGGTAAGCGAGGTTGAACGTCAGTAGTATCAAACTTGATAACGTTAGGACTTCCCTCATCCTGAACTCCTAAAGCACTCAAAAGGGCATGCCTTCGAGAAGGCACGCTTGTAAAACTTCAAGAGCCGACATGGCACACGGAGTTTGACCCAAATCTTCTACAATAGAGTAGTTCTGGGCGGCTCAAGCATTGGGATTATGCATAGAGCGCTTGAGAACACCTTTCGGTATTCACGGCATAGTAGAGGGCTTTTCGATATGCAAGGATATATCAAGAGGAGGGGGAGGCTCATTCCCCATATTCGGTTGTGGTGCACCATAATCGCGTTGACGAGTAGCAACACTAACCTCTGATTGGACCATATTCACGCATCCATAGCCACTATTATTGGAGGAAGACGTTGTAGTCTCATTAGGTCCGTAACCAGTAGTGGGAGCATGCGAAGCCATGTTCTGATGATGTGGAATGGGATATTTCAACAAAACTGGGCTCTGTGCAAGATGCTTCGATGCTTCTTAGATTCGAGGACACAAGTGAGTAAGATGATCTTCCCCACAAAGCTTGCAAGGGAATTTCACTTTACGCCTAGGTTTACGGTCCCCACCAGCATTTCCTCCTTCATGAGGAGGGTTGGCATTCTCTTTCCGAGGAGTATTACGATTAATACCATTGTTCCCATTGTTTCCACCCTTACGGTTGTTTCTCCCCTTCTTCTTACCACCAGGCTGTTGGTTACCCGATGGGTTCGTCGATTGCACAGCGTGTACATCGGACGATTAGGTGGAAGTGGACAAGGTGTGAACCTATTCGGGAGTAGACTGGTTAAGCGACAAATTTTTCATTTGATTAGAAACCAAATCTACAGGTCGAGTACTTGCGGATCCAACAATGCCATCGGCATGTGATCCAGGAACTGACTTGGGATCATGTCATGTTCGCGATGCATCAAGAATAATGTCATACAAGATACCAGACTGAGAATATAGTAAATCTAGTTGCTGGACTTTTAAGATAGCTTGTTCCTCAGTCACAATGCCGAACATCGAAACATCCTTAGCAATATATGGAAGCAAAGACTTGAGAAACCATTCCAACAGAAACTCTGGAGGAATTTTGGCTTTCACTAACCTCTTCCGTCGACGCCACTCTTGAACATGGTCAGATATGTGCGTGGCCTTATTCTAGCGGAAGGTAGACAAGAGTTTAGCGTCAGTATCGTAATGAACCGGAAGCTGGAAATGATTTAAGAAAACCAAGGCTATCTCATTGAAACCCCTATATGTGCCCCCAGGCAACTCGACATACCACTTCGTGGCTACCCCCGTGAGGGTGCGTTGAAATAGTCTCAAACGAACGGAATCATGATTTAACGAGTTGGATGAGCACCAAAGGTGAAAATTCGTGACGTGATCACTTGGATCCTCACCAGCCTTCCCTTCAAACTTGGGAATGTCCGAAGGGAGCTTGGTAGGGACCGGAGGCCAATTAGGATCATGACCTGAAGGATAAGATGGACCATAACCGGGACCCTGGCCATAAGGTTGATAACCTCCTCCAACCTGACCCGTGTGAGGGTAAGCAGGTATATATGCCTTATGAGCACCGTATTGAGGTGGGTTGTAATGAGGACCAGCACCGACTATATTATAGTAAGGGTTACCACCATAATTATGCGGCATATAAGTATTACTTGTAGCAGGAACCATGTTGTAATGACCATGGTTATAAGGTATGTTCCCACCCCCTACATAAGCATTATTAGTAGCGTGAGCAGTCGTGTGGTGACCATGAGTATGAGGTATATTCCCAACCCCAACATTGGCATTACTAGTAGCAGGAGCGGTGGTGTTGTGACCATGAGTATAAGGTATATTCCCACCTCCTACATTAGCATTACTAGTAGCAGGAGCAGTCGTAAAAGTATACGGTATGTGTCCACCCCCATTTTTAGGAGGATTGTTAACATTAGCAAACGTGGTCCTAGGTTGATGGGTAGAGGCATGTGTATTGAACTGTGGATGGTGAGTCGTATTGTGAACAGTTTTCTTATTAGTATGGGTAGTCCTAGAAGGCGGTCGTCCTTCAACATTTGGATTGTTAGGAGGGATATGACCGGTCCCCATAGTATGTGTGTGAGTAGGAAATGTGGTGCCCCCGGCGAGGGTATTTTCTCTTGTGGGTGCAGTGTTTCCAACACTATGACCAGTGCTAGCATGACTACCAAACATAGTGGATGGATCAATTGTGTTGTACTCAAGCATACCAAAAGAGAACGGGGTAGCGTTCGTAGTGGTCGCAGGGCTTGTGTTAACATGCAAGTTCGGCATCCCGTGTAGGAAATTATGTGGAAAGGATCGAACAGGTCGTCCTCGGGTGGAGTGGATCCAAACAGAAGAGGTCGAGTCTCTAGTATCAATGGATCTCCCCCCCATTCCTCTCTAGGAGTAGGAGGATGAGACGCATCTTCGACTCTACCTGATGGAGTCGTAAGGAATTCTTCCATGCCAAAACCAGTGTAAATGTCAGCGCGAATTGCATCAAAGGAATCTGAATATTCGGAGGGAGCCTTCCGGCATCCTCGCTCAACACGACGTGTAACTTTCGTCGATCGGTAAACCAGCCAACTGACGAGATTGACGGAGACTAGGACCTCGTGCCATGATATCTCTGAAAGATCAATAAATCAAAGCGTCCCCTATCGGCCAAACTAACGATCAAAGAATCAAAGAGCACACACCTAAGAAACTACAGCCAAATGCACACAAACAAGACTGGCTCAAGGAGCTCCCGACACTACAGCCGGTATGTATCGCCTAGGAGAGGCTTGAGACTCCCAAACTATAGCCGGAGGTAACAGAATCAGTTATAAAGGTTCCCAATCTTCACTGTGTGCATAGGGTCAAGTCCCTATACAACAACAATTGTGCTGTCCAACCCCTATCTGACTTAGGATACGTACAGTATAACCACTGCAAGCACCCTATGCGATACCTAGGTAAGGCAACTATGGTCGCCGCAATATAACCAATGCTTAGGGGGACAGTTGCAGGTGGGATCCGTCGTATGGGCAGGGTAGCTAAGCCTGAAACTCAAGAGGTAGAGATCCCTCAAGAATCCCCAGATACAAACAAATCCTGGAAATATCTCCCACGTTCAACCAGTATTGGAGGGCTATCTCTGCAACCAACCTCCCGTGACCTCGTGCTTAACTCTAGTCTAAGTAGAGCTTCCTGAGAACACTGATGTATACCATGGATTTCACCACTCCCTGGTCAGACACATAATGTGTCATCTAGTAGTCTTGGATTGTTAACTCACAATGATCTATTCCAAGACTCTAAACTTATACTAGTTGGTGTACCCTACAAAATAAAAATCGTTCTAATCAATTTTAAGATTAAGCGTTAATTTTAGGTGGTTGTGATTACTCAAAGGATGTGGTTGTGAAACTAATGATGTATATGACTCAATAGTATGCACAATCGTCAAACTCTAGACTCATCTATCCAATAAAAACAATGCCACTAGAATGAAAATCAATCTAACGGTTCGAAATAAAATGCAATTCTTTTAAGCTTCCAATGCACAAGCAGATCCTAGATGAAAGCAAAAGCACTCAGATGCAAAATGCAATACGGAAAGTAAATTTTTTTTTGTATTTTCTCTTATAATGAAAAGGAAAATGCAAAACTATGTTTTTGTATTTTTCAATATAATGGAATGAAAAATGCAAGCGAAATCTACCTATTCAATTAAATAAATGCAGAGCAGATCACTAAGACAACCCAGCAATTCCCAAACAGTGAGATTCAGCCAATGTAATGAGCTAGAAAATAAAACCAACAGGGCATGGAACAGTAAGGAATAAGGCCAACTAAGGCTCAGGAACACTCAAAACCAACCCAGCAACAATCCAAGACCATAAACCAATCAATCCCGGTGTTGTACGCTACTGTCGAAGGAATAACTCCGGGTAGACGTGAGCTACAGTGCAGACAGAGGTGGGTAGACGCGGGCTAAACTAACTTGACCCGCATACAGGGAAAGGCACATGAGCAAATAAAGAGTCTAATGACCCAGAAAAAGTTGGTTTTCTATAGTGTATCCCAACAGCCAACCAAACACACAGAAGCTCAACACACAGCAACTCTAAATAAGGACTAAAGCCTAAAAATCCCCAAAAATGGACATTATCCCCAGCGGAGTCGCCATTTTTGTTACGGAGAAAACTTCCTATGGCTTGGGGCAGACCACAACAGATAGCGGACTACCAGAACATGACTCAATTCCCAATGCAATGCTATATAAATGACAATGCTAAGATAATGGAGAAAAGACCAACCTTTAACCGGATGTTCGATGTAGATCCCCGTTGAGCTTTCAACTTCTACACTTGGACCTGCAGATTAGTCTCAACAACATGTACAAGCAAGTGCATATAATATGTGAAAGACATTAGCATGATCAATAGCATGATCCATGATATCATAATCAAATATAACCCAATGTAATTTAACAATATTCACAACATCAATTGGACGAGAAAATGAGTATTTCCATTAATGAATAACAAAAAGTACAATATATGACCTCTTGCCGGCAACCAATCTGAACCAAGAATTGGGTCTCTCCACTTGTGCCTCCACCACTTCAATCCTCCATGTAATGGCAAACTCAAACTAGGATAGGAGTTTGGTAGGTGAACATAAGGAGTTCACAACAACAAGGATCAATGAGTGTAGACTCAATCACAGAAAAAATCCACTAGAGTTATCTTGCTCTCTCTTCGCCTCCCTTCCATATGCCATAAGAGCTCAATATATAGCCTTCCAAAGGTAAGTGAAAGGACACATCGAGGCGTTTCTGGTCAAATGGAGGGCCAAAGGTCACCCTAAGACCGCTTTTTGGGAGTGAAAAGTAATTTTCTAATCATTTTTACCATTTTACTTGGCACCCACGGGCTATAGTGGAACAGCTCGCGCGTACGCTGGCTAAAGTGGAACAGCTAGCATACAAAAAGAAAAATAGGAAAAAAGTGTTTCTGAAGGACATAAAGTGAATATGAGTCAGTGAAATGGATCCTGAAGGCCAAAGAGTGCTGATGCTCACAGGATGGAAAATTATGTTGTAACAAGTTGGTTGGTCTGCCGTTAACTAGAGGTGCAATCTAAGGGCTATTGATGCAAGCCTTGATCCATCTGATGAACCCATGAGAGAACCCAAATTTTTTCATAATTTCGAACAAGAAAAAGTGATTTACCCTGTCAAACGCATTTGCCATATCAAGCTTAATCGCCAGGCCTTGCTGCTTCCGCTCCATGCTAGAGTGAATGGCTTCCTGAACTATGATTATATTGTCGAGAATTTGCCTCCCTGCAAGAAATCCTCCTTGCATCTCGGAGATGAGCTAGCTCATGACTTTCTTCATTCTAGTTGCTAAGATTTTTGTCAAAATCTTGTAGGACGTGTTGCAGAGCGAAATTGGTCTGAACCGATCAATCGAGAGAGGCTTCTTATCTTTAGGAATTAAGGCCAGGAATGAGGAGTTTGTAGCTCCACCGATCTTATCTTTTCTTCGTGTCCAATTCAGCATTCTCTTTAAGTCCACTTTAATGATGTCCCAGGCAGCTCTGTAAAATTTTATAGTAAACCCGTCCGGACCTGGAGCCTTATCCGCATTCAGTTTCCAGATTGCATCGATCATCTCAGATTCCGAGATAGGTTTGTATAACTCTTTGTTTTCCCCATCTGATATTAGAATAGGGATTTCATAGAGAAGATCCGCTTGGGCTAAGGGGTCTATCTCATTTTTATCCAGGTAGAGCTCGTGGAAGTGATGGAAGATGTGAGCTTTTATTTCTTCATAATCAAGGATCCTTTTCCCATCATCATCCCTAAGCTCTTTTATCATATTACGACTTAATCTTGCCTTAGTTTGCTTGTGAAAATAACTAGTATTGTTGTCTCCCCCTTTCAACCATAATTGCCTGGATTTTATTCTCCAAGTCTCTTCCTCAATTCTGGCCGCTTTCAAAATCCTACTGTTGAGATCCTGCTCTTGACAAATGTGAACTGGGTTTATTTCAACCTTTTCCAATTAGGATTGCAGAGTTTCCATATCGGATTGGAGTTTCTTTTTGGTGTGACCCGGTCCCTTAAAATCCCTTTTCGCCCAGCTCTTCAACTCGTATTTGACGTTTCTTAACTTGCTCTCCCATACGTAACTCAGAGAGCCATAGCAAGGGTAGTTCCAAGCTTTGGCTATTAGAAACATAGCTTGTTCCTCATGCAGCTAGGCGGGATTGAAGCGGAAGGGAATTGGGCCCAGGTTGTCGGGAGTGGAGAGGGAGAGGGAAATCGGCTTGTGGTCAAAGACGGCTGAAGGGATTGCAAAGGAGGCAGGGATAAGATTTAATTACAGGAATGAGGAGCTGACGAGAAACATATCCAACCTTGCGGCTATGTGACCAACTCCCACATGGCGGTTGCTCCAAGTGAAGTTTCCATTCTTGAGAGGGGGGTCAAACAAATCGAGGGCGGCTATCAGGTCCTCGAGATTCTCCCCCAAAGGATCTCTAACTTTTGACCCTCCTCTCTTCTCCGACTGGGCTAAGGTAGTGTTAAAATCCCCAGCGAGGATTATCCCTTTGTCCGCTATGAAATCCTTGAGGGAGGAGAGAGTATTCCAAAAAAGCTACTTGTCCTTATAGTGCGTAGGTACATAGACATTGCAAACAAATAAGGTGAGGTTATCCTCCTTGCTACTAACCTCACTTAAAATCCAATATTGACTATCTTTTATAACTTTGGAAGAATACTTGCTTGAGAAGAAGGATGCTATACCTCCAGAGGCTCCCCTAGAGCTTAATGCGTTCCCATGGCAGTTTGACCAGAAGAGATGTGAGAGTGCCAAGACCTCCACATCGCTAATTTTCATCTCTTGGATCATTAGGATGTCTGGTTTTTCTGATTTGACCATTTCCTTCAAGGCTCTAATTTTGTTAGGTCCCCCAAGACCCCTACAATTCCAAGAGATGAGCTTCATTACTTCTTTCCTAGTTGTGAGCCTGCTCGAGCCCGACTATCAGATTTTCCTTTTGTGTTCTATAGCTGCTACATTTCCTCTATGCTTCTCTGCCTCCCAAGTTCTAGCTCTCTTTCTACCTCTTGCTCACGATGGTAACGCAGGGATTTTCTTCCTCTTGTGTTTAGGGGAGGTCTAGGTTCGAAGTAGTCTTGAGATCCTTTTGATGTAGATTCAGGAGTAGTAGATGATGGGATAACCTTTCTTTGCCTTACCTTGTCCTCCCAGGAGCTATCATGAGGGGGAGAGCCATCATAATCTAGAGTTTCTTCAGCTAGTTCAAAAGGAGGGATGTTTGTATTATCAGTCCCAGCCGTTAACATCACAACATCATCACCAGGACTTTCATTTTCAACAATCTCCCCTTCTTCCGCTATTAAGGCATCAAACTGGTTACTCGCAGGTAGTGTTGATACGATTTTGATCTAGCTAACAGTGGGATTGGGCGATTCATTCTAAGTTATTTCATTGTTTTCTTCTTGTTGTTGCCTTCTTAGCTCTGAGTTTAGAGCTGGGACTCTCCTTCCTTTTTTTGCTTGTTTCCATTCCTCTTCTTGTATTTTTTCCTGAGATTCCTTGGCATTTTGAGGGCAGTTTTTAACAAAGTGGCCATACTCATGGCATTTTTTGCATTTAAAGGGAAACTGTTGATAATCGACCTTCTGGGAATATTCCCAACCATCCATACAAAGACTTACAACCTCCAGGAGGCCTTTCTCAAGGTCCACTTCCATGCAGATCCTTGCACATGAGAAAAGAGGGCCTTTCGGCTCGGCTTTATCAATGTACTTCCCCAAGGAGTTCCCTATTTCCTGTAAAGAGTCTTCATTCCAGCAATGTAAAGGTAGATGGGGTAACCTAACCCATACAGGGACAGTAGAAGGCACATCTTTCTCTGGATCAAATGACAAGCTCCAACGGTTAAGGTAGAGACCCTGAGGGCCCATGAAATACGGACCACTGCAAAAAATGAGATCTTTGTCCTCTTTTGCTTCGAAAAGGAAAGCGGAGAAGCCCTTTCCAGAAAAACAATGTTGGATTCCACCCAAGATCAAAGGCATCCAATTCTTCTTACAATGGCCAGATATCGATGAACTCGCCGATCAGCCCTCTCTCACTCAGTGCAATGGCTTTCAATCTAGAAGCTGCCGACTTGATCTGGATTTTAGGAGCCTCTGATAGCTTGACAAACCCATCTCCGGAGGCAGGGGCAGCCTTGGACGGTGGGGATGCAGTGATCAATGCTTGAAACGCGTCCTCCAGGATCCGTTGGCGAGCTTCAGGGTTAGGATCCTAGGATCCATCTCGAGCCATAGGGAAGTGAAGCCCTAACAGGATGCGCGCGAGGGTTAGTGCAGGCTCAGAGTTCGGCTCTGAGTCTCATTCTTTTCCCTTCAAGATGGAGTTGAC
The DNA here is from genome assembly GCA_027924585.1 of Larix kaempferi. Lineage (NCBI taxonomy): Eukaryota > Viridiplantae > Streptophyta > Pinopsida > Pinales > Pinaceae > Larix > Larix kaempferi. The sequence goes on from BSBM01000001.1 coordinate 13,395,751, forward strand.
TAGTTTCTCTCAAGCTATGTCTCATTGAAATATTGCTACAACTTTTGAATCAAGATGTAGATGTCCCAACTATACATTAATTTATGACTAAAAGTGTATTTTACTTCAATATTCATTGTTCTTATTTAGATGCATTTAATTTTAATAATTATTAGGATTGAGATTGTAAGATATTAATTACAATGTTTGAGCAAGGTTGAAAATATGCAAATTAAATTGACTAGATTGTTAGGTAAATGTCAATCAAAACTAAATGAGTGGATATGGTTGCAATTTCAAGATGAATATTTTAATATTTTTGTTGAAAGAGTGCAGTTGAAGTCATCTAAACTGATACCCTTGTTGAGTAAAAGTCAATGGAATTAAATGAATGGATATGATTGTGCATTAAAGTGATTATTTAATTGTTTTAATTGTTTTTAAGAAAATGGTGCACTTGAAAATATTTAATTTGGCTTGATGTATTATCCAAAAAGGTGCGTGAATGGTTATGAGCATGATTACTTAAAAACTATTTTTGGGGGGGTAGTGTAGTACTCCTCCTAAAGAAATAGGCGGTAGGAAGTGCTTAAAAGGGAGAAGGAAAGATGAAGGAGGGGGATTTTTATTTTGGGGTTTATTTCCGGGGAGGACATAACCATGAGAAGGAAAAAGGCAAAGAAGTTGTGAGAGGAAGTTGAAGCTGGGAACCCATGGGGGAAACCAGAAGGAGATCTGAACTAGAGGGGTATTTGGATCTCAAGACCTGCTAGAATGTTTCTTATGTGGCTATTGTTGTTCTTGGGGACTTCAGGCACGGAGGGCCAAGGAATATGGGTTCCTTGGAGCTAGGGAGTCGACGAGACTGTTCCTAGTTGGCTCGGTGGTAAATCTGTTTTGCGGTTGAGTTTCCTGAAAATATCTACATGGAGCTAAACTACTATCCTAGGACAAACTGCTATCCTACAGGTATTTTACTTGTATGAAATTCAAGTTTTACATTTTGAAAATGCTATAAATTGTTGAAAATAAATATACTTGGAACTGATAATAGAGTGATGTTGTTTATATGTTTGATTTCTACCTTTATAAATGAAATTTATATTAGAAATAGAAAGATTAATTTGACAGGAGCACTGAAGGAACTAGATCAAATTTAAAACTGCTAGATTTACATTAAATAAAACTAAGGATCAGATGAGGTCCTTACAAAATGGTATTAGAGCCACTGGTTCAAACACTTAGACCTTTAGGGGCCTTCTACATTCAAAAAAACTCAACAAGATTAAGTAGGGAAACTATAAATACACTAGACTGGGTAAACAAAGAAACAATGTTCCCAAGTCTCTGTAGCATCTAGATGACTTGCATGAAACAGGGACAAGAGTTAGAAATATATATATATATATATATATATATATATAGATAACAACTAATTCACTATTAAAATATTATTTTTCTACATGTTTAGAGTTTGTGTAACTTCTTACGAGTTTAAGTTATATATATATATAATAACTAAATAGAGGGAATTATGGAAAATGTTATTTGGAATATTATTAAGACAAAGGGGTTAAAATATAAATAAAAACTTACAAGCACTAAAAAAAAAACCACATAAACAAATTAACATTTTTTCAAACATATTGGGGGTTTTACAGTTCCAAAAAAAAAAACAGTACCCTTGGGACATACTGAAGAAGTATGGTGACTCGAAGTAGGTTTTTAGCATAATTAGTCGTTGACCTTCCCTTACGCAATCGCACCCATATCATAATTTGGGGTAAAGGCAGAACTACAAAAAGATCGAATAGAAAATATCCAAAGACGTAATGATGATCTATCTCCCTTGGATCGTCATCCAAATAACCAGCTCCAACAACTTGAGATTCAGGAGCAATATATGCCAACCTAAACTAAAGGAGCATGTGGAGAAATTAGACAAAACCTATCGTACTTCTTACCACTGTAATCACCAATGCCAGGTTATTATTGAAAATTATATAAATGTATTTCTTTTTCACAGACAACAAATCAATTTGGTTTGGCTACCCATTAAGTCCAATCCCTAACCATATGATAAGAACCTGATTCATAGTTCATAAGACTGAAGTGATGGTTGCACGCCTGGCTTATTGTCTAGCTAGTAAGGAGGGTAACAGCTATAGAGCTAGAACTAGGCCATTTCGTGTAGTTTCCTGGAATGTATACTCTTTAGGCTAAACCCATCTATAAGTTCCCCATGCATGTGAACAAGAATCAATCTCTACATCTCTATACAATAATAAAACTAATAACAGAAATTCCATTAGATTGTTATTCTACTTGCTTTGATTCTAGGGACTCCGCTCTAGCCATGTATTATATATAGGGGGTACATATAATATATAATAGGTATCATATCTAGGGTTCTCCATCCATTATATTGCATTCTATTGGATCCTTCCTTCTTTATTTATTGCCAAGCAAAGACACATAAGCAAGAAGAAGCAAGCAGAGAGCTACATAAGCGACTTCTCTAATCTCTGTAAGGAAGTAGCGTAACTAATCAACAACGAGGTAGGTTCCAAGATTCCAACTGACTGAGAACGAGGTTCGGTGTATGTAAATAACGAGGTTCCAACAAACAAAATATAATTTATCATCGAGAATGGTGTGGGAGGCTCATCTCCATCAAGCGCTCAAGTCGAGATACAAGTCAGAAGTCCCAAGGGAAGTCCACGTGGATACTAAGCACTTTGCCCATCGCAGAATCTCTTGGGCGTTGGGCCACGATCTGCGCAGAGGGAGAGACTTGCTTGAGAGAGTGTCATAGCCTGCGAAGAGGGAGAGGTTGTCCAGGCGGGACAGGGAGAGCCCACGAGCCGCGAGACTGTGTGGAGAAGAGTAGTAGGCCACCGGGCCGCCCTCTGCAGACCTCGGAGGATAAACAAACAAACTATAAAAAAAAATATATACAAAACAGAATGAAACTAGGCTAAGTCCAGGAGGGGGCCGTTAAGAGGTCTCCTTCCAGAGTGCAGGTCATGGCAACCATTTCCAGTCGAAGGAAAGAGACGGAGTGGGCAGGCCGTGAGCACACCCCTCCAAGAACAATTAATAGATAAAAAGATTAAAAATAAAAATAAAAATAAATTGAAAATGAAAGAATTATCTTTTAAATAGATTCCTACTTAGCCAGCCGTAGGGTGCAGCCAGGACTCGATCCTGAGCACCAGTAGCTCCAAGGATACCAATGTTTCCATACTTGGCAGCTCTTTGGCTGTCTCTGGTGTATTGTTTCCATACTGTGTTGTGCACTAGCCTACTGAGGTAAGCATGAGTCACAACATGCAGGAGGGATGACCTAGAATGATACTAAGAGAGAACATGGCCGCAGGCCGTGGAAAGAACTAAGGAATAGATTAAAAAAAAAACAAAGAGAGCTAAAATTTATTGGAAAAAAGAAAGGAAAAACTTTCAGAAATGTCTACATCTATATAGAAATCACCATATCGAAGGTTAGAAAAAAAAAGAGTGTACATAAAATATTACAAACTTAGATAAGGGTTAACCCTATAGGTTAATGAAAACTCATTCTACACGACTCAACTTGCAATATAAGTATATATTGAAAATGTATACAAAATTTCAACGTAGTTAACAAATGTCTCTAAATTCAACGTTGTGGATAATGTTGTTTAAAATTGAACCTATCATCTAACCAAAGATTTGAATATTCTACGAACATACATAAACACGAGGAAGAAGGCATACAGTTCCAAATATCCATTAGATATTTCAGAGAAGAAAACATCTATATCCATCAGCTCTGTGTTGAAAAAGAATCCTCGAAACTCGAAACTGAGGCGATATCATATGAAATAGGGAAAATACCTTAGGCATAGCCATGAGAAGGTCATTGTCGAGCAGGTGATAAGGATGGGCACAATAAACAGAAGAAAAAAAAAGGAAAGCAAAAGAGAGAAACTGACAAGCATTGAGCAAGATATAGGGGGAAGATAATAATCAAAGTAGGGTTTGAATAATCTGGAATAAGTGTAAGTGCATGTGGCTAAGCCAGTAAGGTCCCACGCGCCCTTCATTGCATGTTATCCGCCATCAAACACTGTAGAGAGGATTCCAATTGTCTTCGCATGCTAGCCGCGGACTGCCATAGAACAATCTAGAGAGGATTCCACTTGTCCTTGCCTGCTATCCGCCTTTAACAAATCTCTAGAAGGTTCCACGTGCCATAGTGTGTTTTGAATGTGGTTGGCGTGATGGCTTTAGGTTAAATTAGGATTGACTAATGATTGATTAATTAACGGACGTTAATTAAACTAATTCATTTCATCACTTATCGAGTCATTTAGAACTATGGCAAATGCAATTGCATGTGTTGTCGGATAGTTGAGTTCCATGGAACTTGAAACTACATAAGCCACCAGGGCAGTATACGTTGATATTGTTTGTAATGTAGGTTAACTGGTAAATGAAATGGGGGGACAGGGTGTTAAAAGACAAGATATAACCTGCCACTTCCTAGCACCTGGGCAATAATACTCGGACCTCATAGTCTACCATAATATCATAAGATCGTATCTCCACCATGTAGCAGCTAGGAAAAATGTGATCCCTTGCGTTGATCTCATCTCCTGGATGGTCGATTATGCAGACATGGAGAACAGAATGATAAAGAAAATAATAAAGGAAGGTCGATCTCCTAATTCTTGGCATCTGACTTGGGTACACTACTAAAAAAATTTTAAGGTTCGAGGTGGATATGATGGCAGAATGCAATATGGTCCTTTTGTGTAATTAATGGATTGCTCCCACACTAATTAACTTTGAATTGAGAGAAATTCATCCAATAACTACTAGCGCATAGATATTTCCTCTCCAAAGGTTGTTGATATATAGTAGTGGATCTTCGGAGAGTAAGGAATATATATATTGTTGATGTATATGTAACTTCGGAATCTATTTTATCCATGTATTTAATTTATATATTATTGTACTCCTATAGAGATGTGCCATTCCTCTATACGGAAGTGTTGTCATGTGTATTGACAAGTGTTGCAAGTGTGTGAACTTGTCGATGGGTTATTAGACCACCATGTGTGGGGTCGGCCCTTATTTTATGTAATATATGGTTGATGTACCTAGCTATACAAGTCGGCCCCATAAGGTCACTGGGCAAACAGAACAAGTATAAATAGAGATCGGGTGGATCACTCGAAAACTCATTCTTCCTTCACTCATAAAGTGGCGCACTAGTGAGGAGGAGGATCATCTGCTACTATGAGACTATCTATGTGTACTTTGGTTGAGCTATTGCTCTCTCTATCTCTGAGGAAGTTGTGGAGTTTTTCACCTTAGGGTTTTCCCCACGGAAACTCTGTGTCTCTTGTCTCTCATGATTTTGCTTTTTGTGATGATTGACATGCTTGTTATGATTGATATGCATTGATATACTGTACATGTTATTCTCTCAATAAAGATCCTAGAATATTGTGAATTAATGCTCAAAATTTAACATGGTATCAGAGCTAACCTGAGAAGAAGACATTGTGTAGTGACGGAAACCAAGGTTTCTTGTTTATTGGGTTTCTCTCCACATATTTTGGAAAAGCAGTATAGTAGATTGACTCTACTCATCAAGGAGAATCTATCTGTCCAGTCATAATTCAATTTTGAGCATTTTCAGATTTGGCCCTAAAAATTAGGGTTTCCACAAAAATAGGAATTTTTGGAATCTGAAGACATAGCTGGAAGCGCCTTGCAAAAATCGAATTTTAGAGCTTTGGATCGAGATTTTTGGCTGGGTAGATCTCCGGAAAACTCAAACCCTAATTTAGGGTCCTCCTTAGTGAACCCAGGAAGACAAAAAGGCATTTCTAAAGGGTGATGCTTTGCAGATCTCAAATTATGAATACACCAGGCTAATCAGCTCATCAAGGCGCATCTTTCTACCCTTTCAGAAAGTTGAAATTCATATTTTGAATTTTTAGGGTTTTTTCCGACAAACCCTAATCCGGGACCAGATCCAGTCTTCAGCAAGTCAAGTGGTAAGACCTAAATCTTTTCTATTTCCATTTGAAGTATTATTTAAGATGTCTCACCACACCAAGCTTGAGGATAAGCTTGAAGGGGCTGATAACTTCCGAGCCTGGAAGTATAGGATTGGGTTAATCCTAGAAGAGAATGAGTTGGACTCATATGTAAAAGAAGACATCCCTATCCCAGAGGATGAAGAAGATAAAATATTGCATAAGAAGAACTTGGTCAAGGCAAAGAGAATCATTGATGATTCTATCAAGGACCATCTCATCCCCCATGTGTCATCTCTGAAGACACCCAAAGAGATGTTTGATTCACTATCCAAGCTATTTGAAGGGAAGAACATAAATCGGAAGATGACTCTGCGGAACCAATTGAAAGGGGTAAAACTTCAGAATGGAGAATCCATTCAATCTTATTTTTCTAGGGTCTCCCAGATCAAGGAACAACTAGAAGCAGTGGATGAAATGGTGGAGAATGGTGAAGTTGCCATGACCACTCTAAATGGCCTACCTAGGTCATGGGACTCCTTTATTCAAGGAATCTGTGCAAGAAAGAAGTTGGTATCCTTCAGCAGACTACGGGAAGAATGCTCATAAGAAGAAGCAAGGTTTGTGGCACGAGAAGAAAATATGGGGAATGAAGATCAAGCTCTCACAGCTCACACCAAGAAAGGGAAGTCCAAGAGAGAGCCATCTCACTCCAAGAAATCTTCACATCACTTTAAAGAAAGAAGAATATGCTTCACCTGTAATGAAAAAGGACATATTGCCATAAATTGTCCCAAGAACAAGAAGGACAACAACAACTTCAACAAGAAGAAGAAGGGCAGCAAAAGAAGGTATCATGCTCATGCTTCCAAGTATGATGAACCTCCCAAGAAGAATGCTAGAGCAGAAAGTGATGATAACTCATCAAGCGAAGAAGAGTATGTTCTAATCTCTGCTCTCACAGGTACTATCTCCCATGGTTGTAATGATTGGCTTATTGACAGTGCGGCTTCAAAACACATGACTGGGTTTAAAGAATCCTTTGCTAATCTATCTGAACATGAGTCACCCCATAAGCTGAAACTTGGGGATGACTACCAATACCCTATCGAAGGAAGTGGTGAGGCCTCCTACAATCTAGACTATGGGAAGTCTTTGAACATGAAAGATGTTTTGTATGTACCTCGGCTCAAGAAGAATCTACTCTCCATATCCGCATTAAATGCAAAATGTATGAGGGTTGCATTTGTGGATGGCCAAGTCCTAATGTGGCCAAAAGGTAAAACTATTGATGATGCAGTAGTGATTGGAGAGAAAGAGGGAGGATTGTATAAACTACAGGGACAACCTGAACATGCCATGGTACATGAATCCATGGAGCCAAGTGAACTTTGGCATAGAAGACTTGCTCATATGCACTATAGGGCACTTCCAATTGCAAGCAAGGCTGTAGAGGGTCTTCCTGAAATCAAGACCAAACATGAAGGTGTTTGCAAAGGATGTGCAAAAGGTAAGAACATTAAGAAGGTTTTCCCAAGCAGTGAAAGCGAGGCAAAAGGTATCTTGGAAATTATCCACTCCAATGTATGCGGTCCGATGTCATCCAGTTCTCTGAGTGGGTATGTTTACTATGTCTCTTTCATTGAATACTTCTCCAGGAAGACTTGGGTTTACTTCTTGAAGAACAAAGATGAAGTATTTGATAAGTTCAAGGAATTCAAAACCTTGATGGAGAACCATCAAAACATTCAGATCCGACAATGGTGGAGAATTCACTTCAGGTGACTTCAAGAAGTTATGCAGTGATTCAGGGATTAAGAGGGAGTTGACTGCTCCTTACAATCCACAACAAAATGGAGTTGCAGAAAGAAAGAACAGAACAATCATGGAAGTAGCAAGGGAAATGCTGCATGACCAGGATCTACCTATGCATCTATGGGCAGAAGCAGCTAGGACAGCTGTATATGTGCAGAACAGAACACCCCACAAGATATTGGACAACAAGACACCAGAAGAGGTCTTTTCTGGTAAGAAACCTGAAGTCAGCCATCTCAGAATATTTGGTTGTCCAGTATATACACATATCCCAAAGGAAAAGAGGACCAAGCTGGATCCTTTAGGAAAGAATGGTATCTTTGTGGGTTACAGTGAAAGCTCGAAGGCTTACATAATTTACTTTATAGGGTTCAAGAAGATTGATGTCAGCAGGGATGTGACATTTGATGAAAACTCAACATTCGTCAAATCAAGAAAGACACATGTTGAAGACTATGAAGAACCTAAGGAAACTAGATTTCAAGACACTACCATGTCTGAAGCAACTCCAGATGTTGATCGTGAAATTGAAGATCCACAACAACCTATAGATCCACCGCGTGAGGACAACTCTCACAATAGGAAACCTACATGGGCTAGAGAGCTCATTCAAGATGCAGAAAGATTTGGCATTCCAAAAGAAGAACACAGAGCAAAGAAGAGAACCAGATCACATACCAACTATGTTGCTTTACTCTGTGACATCATGAATAAAGAACCTTCCAGTTATGAAGAAGCAGCGGAAAAGAAAGAATGGAAGGATGCCATGATCGAAGAATACCAATTAATAATGAAGAATGATGTTTGGGATGTTGTCCCAAGACCTGAAGGGAAGTCTCTTGTGACTTCCAAATGGATCTACAAAATCAAGCATGCTGTAGATGGCAGCATAGAAAAGTACAAGGCAAGATTCGTAGCTCGTGGCTTCTCTCAGAAAGAGGGAATAGATTATGAAGAAACTTTTGCTCCTTTAGCTAGGTACACTTCCAGCAGAACAGTACCTGCCCTGGCTGCAGCAATGAAATGGAAGATACACTAGATGGATGTCAAGACTGCCTTCTTGAATGGTGTAGTTGAAGAGGAAGTGTATGTGGAGCAGCCACTCGGTTTTGAAACACATGATAGGGAGTCATATGTGTGCATATTGAGGAAAGCCTTGTATGTCTTGAAGCAAGCTCCTAGAACTTGGTATGGTAGGATGGACAGTTTCCTATCTAGTTTGGGCTTTACCAAGAGTAAAGCGGATTCCAACCTTTACTACAAAGTTGAGGAAGGGAATCCTGTGATTCTACTCCTGTATGTGGATGACCTATTTGTAACAGGAGATGACAGATTGATTGCCGATACAAAGAGGAAGCTTGCTGCCGAGTTCGATATGAAGGACTTGGGGATGATGCACTATTTTCTAGGTATGGAGGTGTGGCAGAGTACAAATGGGATCTTCCTTGGACAAGGGAAGTATACTGTAGATATCCTGAAGAGGTTTGGGATGATGGATTGCAAGGCCATGGCCACACCTATGACATCGAATCTAAAGCTTCTTTGTGATGCTTCATTTGAGCCGGTGGATGTCTCTATGTATCGTCAGATGATTGGGTCCTTGATGTACCTGACGAATACGAGACCAGATATTTGCTTTACGGTGAACACATTGAGCCAGTTCCTGACAGATCCGAGGAGTGTTCACCTGGTTATTGTAAAGCATATTCTGAGGTACCTGAAGGGTACAGTTGATTATGGGCTCAAGTATGATGCGAATCAAAAGTTTAACCTACAAGGTTATGTTGATTCAGATTGGGCAGGAAGTGCTGCAGATAGGAAGAGCACTTCTGGGTGCTGCTTCAGTATGGGATCAAGTGTGATCTCTTGGTTTAGTAGGAAGCAGTCCTGCGTAGCACTGAGTATAGCTGAGGCAGAGTATGTTGCAGCCTATTCGGCTAGTTGTGAGGCAGTATGGCTTCGGAAGCTACTGTCTAAGTTATTTGATCTCCCGTTGGATGCTACTGGTATCTTCTGTGATAACCAGAGTTGTGTGAAGCTATCTGAGAACCCAGTGTTTCACGACAGGTTGAAACACATAGAGATCAAATATCACTATATCAGGGATATGGTGCAAAGAGGAGCACTGAAGCTCCTGTATGTTGCGACAGATGAGCAGATTGCAAATGTGTTGACGAAGCCACTAGCCAGAGTGAAGTTCGAGTACTTCAGAGAGAGGCTTGGTGTTCTTCGGATCGACGACACTTCGAGGAAGAAGTGATGGAAGGGTATCCTTCACATGGTTGTGGATGTAAGCGCTGGATGATGAGCATCAGGATGATGTTCTAGTTTCTGCTCTGTATGATCAGTTGGATCATTTACATTTTTATGTATGTACGCATCATGTTGGATGCTGGATATGATCAGTTGGATCATTTATGTATGTATGCATCATGTTGGATGCTTGGACCATGTATCTGTATATGTATCAGGTATGATCAGGTAGATCATGTATGTTGATGGATACATTGTGTGGATCATGTATCTATGTATGTATCAGGTAGATACATTGTATATGATGATATGTATCAGGTAGATACTTGGTATGCATCAAGTGGATGCATTGTATGATCAGGATGATCGTGGATGACGAGCTTCTCCAGATGACATGCATCAGGGCGATGCAGTGATGATGATCAGGCTGATCATGTGTACATCAGGATGATGTATGATGAGTATCAGGATGATACTTTGTGGCCGTGGATCAGGTTGTGCAAATGAGCAAGTATGGGAGAACCTATAGGTCGGAGTTGTGTACCCATAATAGCCTGGGATGCTCTTTCGAGACATTTCTCTGGGAGGACATGTAATTTGTGCCCTAGGAGATCTTCAGGTCGGAGTTGTGTACCCGTAACATCCTGAGATGCTCTTGCGAGGTTTTGTCCTATGGCATGTAATTTGCTCCTGGGAGATCTGGACAGGATGAAAAAGGCCTCAAATGCTTCAGCCAGGTTTTGTGGTGGACCACATGTAATGTGCTCCTGGGAGATCCAACAGGTAGAACTGTGTGCTCGTAACAACCTGGGATGCTTCAGCCAAGTTTTGTGGTGAGATCACATGTAATGTGCTCCTGGGAGATCCGACAGGTAGAGTTGTGTGCTCGTAATAGCTTGGGATGCTTCAGCCAGGTTTTGTGATGGGTCACATGTAATGTGCTCTTGGGAGATCCGACAGGTAGAGCTGTGTGCTCATAACAGCCTGGGATGCTACCGCCAGGTTTTGTGACGCACGTAATAAGTCCTGAGGATTCCACAGTATGGCCAGTGATGATGAAGACTTGTAGGTGGTGTGCCTATATCCACTATGAAAAAGGACTGGCTCTGTAGAACTTCCTATGATGAGTAGATACAGAGATTGTTTGAGATAGCAGCAACAGTGATGATGACGATGATTTGAGGACGATGCATCGATGGCGATGATCTAGAGAAGAAGACTTGTGCTAGCAGATCTGTGTCGAGAAATACCTTCCTAGTTAAGAGGGAGTGTTGATGTATATGTAACTTCGGAATGTATTTCATCCATGTATTTAATTTATATATTATTGTACTCCTATAGAGATGTGTCATTCCTCTATACGGAAGTGTCGTCATGTGTATTGACAAGTGTTGCAAGTGTGTGAACTTGCCGATGGGTTATTAGACCACCATGTGTGGGGTCGGCCCTTATTTTATGTAATATATGGTTGATGTACCTAGCTAGACAAGTCAGCCCCATAAGGTCACTGGGAAAACAGAAGAAGTACAAATAGAGATCGGGAGATCTCTATTTGGATCACTCGAAAACTCATTCTTCCTTCACTCAGAAAGTGGCACACTAGTGAGTAGGAGGATCATCTGCTACTAGGAGACTATCTCTATGTATTTTGGTTATACTTTGGTTGAGCTATTGCTCTCTCTATCTCTGAGGAAGTTGTGGGGTTTTTCACCTTAGGGTTTTCCCCACGGAAACTTTATGTCTCTTGTCTCTCATGCTTTTGCTTCTTGTGATGATTGACATGCTTGTTATGATTGATATGCATTGATATACTGTACATGTTATTCTCTCAGTAAAGATCCTAGAGTATCGTGAATTAATGCTGAAAATTTAACATATATATATAGTATGCCAGAGTTTAATTTTTTTATTATTATTCATTATATTTATAAGTATAAGCTTGGATTTTACTCACAAGAATAAATACGAAGTTAGGAGATTAGTGTATTACTGAGACTACCAATTCTTTGATCGGATTGATAATTGGTCGAGATATGTAACTGCTAGAATCTTCGTGCTATTCCTATACCATACTCTATTAGGTCAAGTTCTCTAGGTTTGAACAAAAGGGAGAAAGCCACTCACAAATCGATATTGTTCCAACCATTATTGATACAGCATGAAAGAACAGGCATAGTAAAGAAATTGTATTGTAAAGGTAGAGGGACTCAGAATTTTTTTGTATTGAACCTAAAAAAAAATTCCTATTTGATCTGATGTCCTTAAAATTCATTTTATCAAGAAGTTCTTATCTTAAGGGAAATTGATTGTCTGTTGTGAAAATCTCTATTTTAACCTTATTTGAAGGGTGTTCCGTAAAAAGGTTAGCACACATTACAAGAGAAACCCTCCTTTTGATGTTTTGTTTCTCAATCTGGAAATTTTCCTTGTTGGGAGTGTAACCGTAGTTTTGGGGAGGTTGTTAAAACAACAACTCATGATCTGATTTATCTTTGCACAAATCTACCTAATATCCATTATTTCAAGTAGTTTGTTAGCTCGGTTAAAGGGAGTTCAACATGGACGAGACATAATGAATTTATTGGAACAATTTTAGTGAAAAAATTAAATTAATAAATTTAATGATTACTATATATAATAATTTATTTATTATTATAAATACACAAATATTATAAAATAATTAAAATAAATTTGGACTTATAAATGCAAGGTCAATTAGATTTTACTAATAAAAGGGATAGTTATATTCTATGCATTAAGAGCTACTCATAAAGTGAAAGCAATGAAATTGGCATGGAGTACACCCCAAAAAAAAGGAATAAGAATAGAATAAAAAAATATATCCTTTAAGATCATAAATCTATGTATATGCTCTCATAAAGTGTAGATTCTTTTATGTAGGGGGAATAAGAAAAGGTGTGAGGTTATTAAATGAACACAATTATATGTCGAAAGTGTGAACCTAACACCTTGGAGGGAAAAATAAATTCGAACTTAAGCCATGGTTTAAATGAACCACAACCTTGCTATTAACACCAGCATTTTGATAATTTTACGGGTGATGTAGAAGTATTGTTACGATAAATCATCAACAATCGATGGAGAATGTCATGTAAGAATATGGAGAATGAAATATGAAACAACTTCATCAATTAAATGATCTAGATTCTGTTAAACCCAAAATAAAATAAATTAGAGGAGGATTAAACAAATGGGGGCTTCATGGTCAAGAAGTCTAGATTGCAGTTAAGGGTTCATGTAGGAAATCAATTCTTAATTTATGGTTGTGTTTTGAAAAAAAATGCTGTTTGTAGGGGCATGTTGTTCCTTACCTATGATGAAGATGACCCTATATGTGGAATTTTGACCCTATTTTGATCTAATCTTTATTATACAAGGAATTGATGAGATTGATAGTAGTGACCTAGAAATTGTGAAGTCACTTCATGGCATAGACATCATCCACTATATTGTTTGAGTGTTGATAGTTCAAGGGATATTATTGTATGATGTTTTCTTGCAATCTATACTTAATGCCAAACAAAAAGAGTCCTAGTAATAATCAAATATAGTTGGTTTTAATCAATAAGAGTTAATAAAGAATGAAATAAAAATCTAATTAATAGTTAGATGAATGGTTGGTAAATGCATGATTTAATTCTTTGCCAAACTTTTAAAAAAAAACAAGGACCTAGAGAGGTCCTTACACATGGTATCAACCTAAACATCAATGGAAAGTGTGTTAACTATGACTAATTAGGAGTAGAGAGGACGAGAACCAAGCCATGGTGGGATGTATGCAAATTGGGGGTAGTTTGTATTCAATATAATAATGACCGTAGGTGAAGGTTGAGGGCTATGTAAAAATTAACCAAATATCTAGCAAGCATGTTAAAGAACCGCCTAAGGAACTTATAATCAAATTAGGTGTCTTGGTTCAATAACACACTTCCCAAATTAAAACTTTGATCAAATTATAAGCGTACACACATAAGTCTTAGGAGCACGTAAATCCTTGCTAAGTGTTGGGTAAAAGGTAGGATGAGTATGTGTGCCTAATTCCTAGCCATATGTGTTATATGGAGTATATACGAATGATTTTGGTATGTCCAACGAAATCATGTTAATTACCTTGTGGGGATAGATAAATATACCATTGTACAAAGAATGTTTATAATCATGATAGTTTGAAATTCATAATGAGCGGGGGCGATAGTATTCTAGAACAAGGTCACCTTATATAAGTTAAAACTGTAAAATGAAATGGTGTATTGCAAAAAAAAAATCATGGGTAAGAGTTCTTAGAAGTGTTGCGAACTAGTATGTAAATCATTAGCAAGAACATGTTGAAAAGTGGTTAACTAAATATGTGAATTAATGCAAGAGTCGTAATAATACTAGGGAAGCAAAATAAAACTTATAATTAAAGACTTATGTGTTCCTAAATTCACAACGTGGAATAGTATGAACAATTTCAAGAAGAGTATAACATTGTGTAGATAAATGCATTAAGGAGCCTTGAGGTGTTAAGAGCAACGTCCTATACCACATTTCAAATAATTATAGAAACATCTTCTATGTGATAAAATGAGTAAAGTTTAAGAGATATTGATATGTCTGATCAACTTGTTGTTTAGTGGGACTAGTATAAGTAATATAATTTAGTAAGGGGACACAATGTATTGCATCATGCTTTTCCTGATGATTGTGAATGATCTCATAACTTCAGGACGAAGTTTCCTGAAGGGTGGGTGTATGTAATGCCCCGTTTTGGCTTTAGGATCTGTACTATGATTATATGTTTGTATTTGCTTATTACTGTTAGACTTCGTCAATTTGATGACACTGTGGGCATATGGATTTACTATTTAGCGGAACATATATATATGTGTGTGTGATGTTAAAATGTTATGATATGTATATATATTCATGTTTTGATTATGTCTCTTGCATGCAAAAATTTATGAATGATGAGTACGTGGATACCGAGTTAAAAGTTATATGCTGAAGGGATAGATGTGATACCAAGTGCATGGTACATAGAAATGATTTGTATTATTGTTCCTTAGTAATGACATGTATATGCATGCCAATGAATGCACGATATTCTCAATCGTATGTTGGAGACTAACCTACAGGATAAAATGGCTAAGTGATAGCCGGATCCTACGATGTGGGAGTACCTTGGGGACATGCACTCTGAAAGATAAATGGTATGCAAATTATGCATTATGTTATATATGAGTATTGTTTTATTATCATGATGTGTGGGAAGGTGTTGGGTTTCAGGAAACTCAACTGCCCAAACTGGTTATTCGATGACGAAATCCCTAAGAACAACAATAGCAACGCAATATGACTATGAAGGGTGTTGACCCTTGTTCCATAGGAGGGGTGGAGGCATTACCCACCGTTTATCCTTTGAAACTCGGAATCATGGGAGGGTCGCGCTACGACGCACTCCCCAAGGTGTGTGATGATGACTAGTGGGTTCCTGCTGGGGAAGCTTGGTCGATGTAGTCGACACTTGTAGTCGACACTTCCACTTACGGGTTCTAACTGGAGCCGGTCATGGCGTGACACTTGAGGGTAGTCCAACAAAGGAAGGATAGGATGTGGAAGTTAGTGTGAATTAGGTATAAGAGGTAGGTAGATAGGAATGTCATGGAAGTTTAAAGGGAAACATAATTTACTGTGTGTGTACTAAAAACCTTTGCTTGATTCATGTGTAGTAATTCAATATGTTGTGTTGTTCATATATTATTAGGATTTGAGTTAATAAAACAGCTTGGATGTTTGTATGAGTGTTAAAACTCTTCCTTTTCTCACGTATGAAAAAGTTAGAATACCATGCAGTTGATGTTTTGTTATTATGACTAGTTAGTAATTATTGTTAAATGATGTTATTACTGAATTGTTTCTTGCATGGTTGCTTGTGATAAATAGGAGATATGCATTAGAGGTTCACATGCTATTATTAGTACACGCAGAGGCTATGTAAATACTAGCTACACTTACATACTGTGTGTGCATACGATAGTATTATTCAAATATAGATTTATTATTTAGTAACATGATTAATTGTATTGATAATTATTTGTATTGAGGTTATTGGGTTAACTATACATTAATTTATGACTAAAAGTGTATTTTACTTAAATATTCATTGTTCTTATTTAGATGCATTTAATTTTAATAACTATTAGGATTGAGATTGTAAGATATTAATTACAATGTTTGAGTAAGGTTGAAAGTATGCAAATTAAATTGATTGGATTGTTAGGTAAATGTCAATCAAAACTAAATGAGTGGATATGGTGGCAATTTCAAGATGAATATTTTAATATTCTTGTTTAAAGAGTGCAGTTGAAGTTATCCGAATTGATACCCTTGTTGAGTTAAAGTCAATGGAATTAAATGGATGGATATGATTGTGCATTAAAGTGATTATTTAATTTTTTTAATTGTTTTTAGAAAATGGTGCACTTGAAAATATTTAATTTGACTTGATGTATTATCCAAAAAGGTGCGTGAATGGTTATGAGCGTGATTATTTAAAAACTATTTTTTGGGGGGTAGTGTAGTACTCCTCCCGAAGAAAGAGGCAGTGGGAAGTGCTTAAAAGGGAGAAGGAAAGATGAAGGAGGGGGATTTTTATTTTGGGGTTTATTTTGGGGGAGGACATAACCATGAGAAGGAAAAAGGCAAAGAAGTTGTGAGAGGAAGTTGAAGCTAGGAACCCATGGGGGAAACCAGAAGGAGATTTGAACTAGAGGCGTAGTTGGATCTCAAGACCTTCTAGAATGTTGCTTATGTGGCTATTGTTGTTCTTGGGGACTTCGGGCATGGAGGGCAAAGGAATATGGGTTCCTTGGAGCTAGAGAGTAGGCAAGACTGTTCCTACCTGGCTGGGTGGTAAATATGTTTTGCTGTTGAGTTTCCTGAAAATATCTACATGGATCTAGACTACTATCCTAGGACAAACTGCTATCCTAGAGGTATTTTACTTGTATGAAATTCAAGTTTTACATTTTGAAAATGCTATAAATTGTTGAAAATAAATATACTTGGAACTGATAATAGAGTGGTGTTGTTTATATGTTTGATTTCTACCTTTATAAATGAAATTTATATCAGAAATAAAAAGATTAATTTTACAGGAGCACTGAAGGAACTAGATCAAATTTAAAACTGCTAGATTTACATTAAATAAAACTAAGGACCACGTGAGGTCCTTACAACAAGATATGCTTTGAATCATCTCTCTAAGAGTGTGTTTGGCCTACATATGTGTCTATCCAATATTCTGCATATTGACTTGTAGCCTACAATAGAATCATGCACGACTATAAAAGATGAAAGAGCGTTCACCATAGTCATAAAGTAACAAGCCACTAATGATAATAGTATCAATCGAGACAATGGCCTAAAACTACAAGAAGCTTGGGATCTAGTTATACAACATCTTAAAAATTTATCATCCTCTTAATGATTTTCAATGGTTGATACAAAGTCAACCTTACCCATTGATTAATCATTATTTGATTAGTTTTCAAAGTATTAATATCTTCCAAAAATCAAATATGAGGAATCCATGAGTTGTTCTAGTTCTCTTCAATATGGACTTGGTTTAGGGTTTGAAACATTAATAAATATTCACCTCTGAACACTGATTTTCCATTTCACGTGAATCTATGTAAAACATGAATAAGGATTTTTGGAAATCTTATTAATAGTGAGAGGGGGGGTGAATCAGTATTAAGTGCGGTTTTAAACAATTTTCACTTCCACCAAATTCAAACAATACTTATATTATGTATTCACCATAAATAATGTCATTCATCAACATATACATAAGACACATAACACAAAGATTTAATGTGGAAACCCAAATGGGAGAAAACTATGGAATGCTTTCTTATATAATAAAGATTACATTCATGGGAAGCACCAACTTCCAATATTCTCCAGCACCAACTGGAAAGAGGCTCCAACCCCTTGATTTACAGGCTTCAACCTGAAGGAAGCACCAAATCCCTCATTTACCAACACCAACTGGAAGGAGGCACCGACCCCCTTGATTTACATGCTCCAACCTGAAGGAAGCAATGACTCCCTGTCCTTGCCCCGTACTTCTACCCTGATATAACTGTAGAAGTTATTCTTGTTGTCTTCTGATCTACGCACATGTCAGACTTGTTGCATTACTTTTCTTTGGGTGCACCTGCTATATGATATGCTCTACGCAAATAATACACTTCATCGTCATTTCTTCTCTTACTTCGCTTCTTTTTCTTCAGTATTACAAACTGGTTCTCATACTTCATATGCTTCTGCAATCTGTGGGTTTTTCAACATACTATTATATTTATGCGCATCTGCATATTCATCCAATTCTGTGTATCGTCTATTGTACTACTCTTCTATTCTTTTGCATTTGTCTCATATACTATATCATCATGCACATCATCTGTTGTACTACTCTTATGTTCTTATGCACTTGGATCTCTACTAGATCATGTTGTTCTGGATCAACGAGCCATTGATACCCCAATAATTTGAAGCTTTCCAATTCATAATACTATCTCCTGTTCATCTTCAAGCTTACATTTCACTAGTCAACTTTACTTCTTATTTATACTCAACTTGTTCAGACTATGTGTCCACAAGTTGGACGATAACATCTCTTATTCCTTTCTTCATGGTCAAGCTTACTCATGCATCTGCCACTTAGCTTGATCTACGCAACTGAGGTATCATGACTTGTGGGTCTTGCGCACGCTAGTTCCTTAGCATAGTGGGACTTGCGCACTTGCGAACCACTACTTGTTGGGTCTTTCACCCTTTAAGTACCATTGCTTGGTGGGTATTGCGTGCTTTCAAAACTTGTATACATTATTGATATACTTATTCAAAGTGGCCAAAGACTATCATGTCCAATCAACTTTGAAGTACCATGACTAGATGGGATTATGGACTTGCACACATAATTTTATGTACTTCTTCAAACTGGCACATGGAAACTAAGTCCTCTTTGACATCAATGGAAACCAAAGTTCAACAATCTCCCCCTTTGGCATTGATTTCAACAACTTGTGAATTTTTGCTCCTCCTGATCATGAATTTCTTTGTTCGGTTTGCACACAATATAGTACTCCCCCTATGTTCTTTCCAATTTGAACCTTTTCTCTACCACACAACCTTTGATCAACGCTTCTCTATTGTTTTTCATTTCTTCGTGCTTTTTGCTCAATTCTCTATCATTGATACATGCTTCATGGTATCTCTCCCCCTTTGACATCAATGGAAAAGAGGTGCTTCCCATGCACAATTTCAGGTTCTCTTCTAAGCTTATACTTTGGCTTTGCGTTGGCTTTATGCTAACCTCATTTGACTAGTCATGCCATTGTTTTTTTTTATTACTCCCCCCGCCTTCGTGCTTTATTCCCTTTCTTGCAACATGTACATTTATCACTATCTCTATAGCTGTCTCAGTTAAAGATATGCTCCCCTTGCTTGGTTACCAATTTCCTTTTAAATTGATATTTTGTTCCTGTTGCGTTTAACCTCTTGCTCAAATATCACCCTTTCTGATTTCATGCTTCTTTATTCATCTTTTTGTCGCTTCTAATACACGCAATACAGTGCTCCCCTTGCCTTTATGCCCTCTTTCCAAGGCTCTCATCATGCTGTGGACTGGGAACAACACCTAGTTTTTGTTTGAGATATTCGAGCGTGTTTCTTGGGAGCGATTTTGTAAATATATCTGCAATCTGTTCTTTGGTGTCTAAATATTCTAGTCTGACACTATTTTCAGTGACCTGTACTTCTCTAAGGAAATAGTATTTGATAGGAATGTGTTTAGTTTTGGAGTGCATAACTGGATTTTTTGAAATGCTAATTGTGCTTGTGTTGTCACATAAAATTGGTATGGGCTGATCAAGTTTCACTTGGACATCCTTTAGGGTTTATTTCAACCACAATACTTGCACACAACAGGATGCTGCTATGATATATTCAACTTTTGCTGTAGACAGTGCCACTGAGGGTTGTTTTTTCTTATCCAAGATACTAGGCAATTTCCTAGAAAAAATGTAGCTTCACTTGTACTTCTTATGTCATCAATACTACCTACCCAGTCTGTGTTTGTATATGCTACTAAGTTCAAATCATCACTTTGTGGATACCATAAGCCAAATTTTAAGGTTCCTTTCAAATATTTGAAGATCCTTTTTACTGCTTGGACACATGTTTCCTTTGGTGTTGCTTGAAATCTTGCAACCAGTCCCACTGCTTACATTATGTCTGGCCTTGAGGTTGTTACATATAATAAGCTTCCAATCATTGATCTGTAGAGTTTTTTTATCTACTTCATTTGCTTCATCCTCTTTGCTTAATTTGCAGCCAGTGACCATACATGTACAAACCGATTTGTAGTCCTCCATATTGAATTTCTTTAACATTTATTTCACATATTTGGTTTGAGAAATGAAGATACCATTATCAAGTTGAGATATATGGAATCCGAGAAAGAAAGACAGTTCTCCCAGCATATACATTTCGAGCTCCTTTTGCATGTCCTTAGCAAATTGTTGACTCAAATTGTCATTATCACTTCCAAAATTGATATCATCTACATATACATCAACAACAATCACATTTTCATGCTCAATTTTTATGTATAGGTTATTGTCTACATTACCCCTTTTGAAGCCCTATTGTTGCAGATACTTGTCTAATCTTGAATACCAAGCTTTGGGTGATTACTTGAGTTCGTAAATAGCTTTCTTCAATATGCAAACATAGTCTTTATTATCTGAAAGAGAGAATCCTTACAATTGTTCTATGTACACTTCTTCTTCTATTTCTCCATTTAAAAATGTTGACTTTACATCCATTTGATATACAATGATGTTTTTAGAACAAGTATAGGCCAAAAGCAACCTAATTGCTTCCATGCGTGCTACAAGAGCGAAGGTTTCTTCAAAATCTATTCCTTTAATCTACACATATCCCTTGCATACCAACCTTGCCTTATTTCTAACTTCTTGTCCTTCCTCATTAAGTTTGTTCCTAAATACCCATTTTCTCCCAATAACATTTTTGTTTTGGGGTCTTGGAACAAGTTCCCAGGTTTCATTATTTTCAATCTCATTTAATTCTTCTTCCATGGCTTTGACCCAGTGCTCATCAGCTCTAGCTTCCTCAAAACATTCTGGTTTTATTTCGAACAACAAGGAAAGATGAACCTCTTCAGTCGTATTTTTTATGTACCTCCTTCTGGTTCCTAGACAAGCATTCTTATCTCCGATAATCAAATCCTCAGAATGATTCTTTTGGGCAAATCTGGAAGGGCCCTTTGTATCTAGTCTCCCTTCTTTTGGTTAACCTTGATATGTCTCAACGTGAGATTCTCTTGTCTCTTCATTTTCTGGAAGGTCCTTGGATGATTTTTCAAATATTGTCTGATCGTCATCATCCTCTACTCTCCTATGTGTGAACACTTCATCTACATTTACATCTGAAATTTCTACCATCTTCTTTAGTCGTAGATTGTAGCACTTATATACTTTGCTTCTAGTGGCATATCTAAGAAATATTCCTTCATCAGACCTGGAGTCAAAATTTCCCAAGTTTCATCATTTCTCTTGATATAGCACTTACTTCCAAACACTCTAAAATGATTGACAGTGCCTGGCCTGCCTTTCGAAAGTTCATAAGGATTCAAGTTATTGTTCGTCTATATCTGACATCTGTTAAGAATGTGTATAGATGTATGAATAGCGCGAGTCCAAAAAATATCTGATAATTTTGAATCATTTAACATTCATCTGGCCATTTCGTGCACAGTTATGTTCTTCCTTTCTCCTACTCCATTTTGTTGTGGAGTTCTGGAAACTGAGAAGTGTCTTCTAATTCCATGTTTTTCACATAAATCTTCAAATTAATTTGAAGTGTATTCACTCCATTGTCCGGTCTTAAAAACTTAATCCTTGAATTTTTTTTCATTCTCAACTACTTCTTTAAAAATTTTGAAGCATTCAAATGTCTCTGAATTCTGTTTAAGGAAGAAGTCCCATGTCATTCTAGTATAATAATCAATGAAGAGAAGAAAATAGGAATCACCATTTAGCCCTTTGGTTCTCATTGGGAAACAGAGATCAGTGTACGCTAGCTCCAACGATTTTGTTGTAGAGTATTCTTTTGTCTTGAAGCTTATTCTTGTTTGCTTTCCATGCAAGCGGTGTTTGCAAACATAATTCAAGGGTTTCGTGATTTTTGGAATATCTCTTACAACTTGTTTCTTACTGATTCCGACCAAATTATCCAAAATTGATATGCCCCAATCTTTTGTGCCAGTGCCAATTTTCATCTATTTTTTCCATGCAACATTTTTCTTCATTTCCTTCATCCATAATGTATACATTATTAGGGGTTCTAGATGCCATTGCAACTAGTCTGCCTGTATCCTTGTTTCTTATTTTGCATTTCTCTGAATCAATAGTAAGAGTATGTGCTTGATCACACATTTGGCTTACACTAAGAAGATTGTGTCTCATGTTTTCAACTAGTAAGACATTCTCTGCTTTGGCTATGTTATTCCCCGGGCTTACTAATCCTTTTCCTAGAATTTTGGCAGAGCAATTATCTCCAAAGTAGACATTGCCTCCTTTTTCTTCCCTATAATTCAAGAAACTATCTTTGTTCCCTATCATGTGTTTAGAACAACCGTTATCAATGTACCATTTCCCCTTTTTCTTTTGTGCATGTAAATCTAGGCTGCATCCTTCTTGATGGAGTTGGTCTTTCTGGAGTTCTGCAAAATCAATTTTACTGGGGTTGTTCTTAGTTTTGACCAAATGCATAGATGATGATTGATCTTTGCAATCCTGACTATTATGACCATGGTTGTGACATTTATAGCATTCACCATCTAAATTCAAGAGATCAAATGAATTGAAATTTTCTTCCGAGGTTTGTTGATCTTTTGATATTGTTTTGTCTATTATTGGCCTTATTACGAATGTTATCTCTTCTAGTATTTGCATTCACACGTTCTTTGCAATTTACTGCCTTATGACCAAAATTATTACAAAAGTAGCAGTTTCCTAAAAAGAGAGTTTGATACCTTGCTGGATGAGTTCCTCTAAATTGCGCGGTTCCAGTTTCCTTGTGGAGTGACTCCTTGTCCTTTTCTTCAAACTTCTGATCTTTCTTTGGAATAGAAATCTTGAGTACATCAGCAAAACTTCTTGCTTTTGTTTCATAGGTTGAGTTTGAACCTTCATAGTCTAGTTCTGAAAGAGTTTTAGTGTTGTGTCTGAATTTTTCTCTAAAGTCCAACTGGATGTTGGCCTTTTGTAATTTTATTTTTAGGGAAGTGACCTCAGCCTCTAACTTCTCACATTGTTCTTCATTTTGTTTCAACTACATTGTTATTTCCACTTCCAATTCGAATAGTAGTTCATGTAGATATTTGTTCTTCCTTCTTGATTTCTTCAGTTCTTCCAAGGCATTGATTAGTTCTCCTTCAAAATCTACTTCAACCACCCCTTCATCTTCCGATTCTATGTTATTTTAGGTCTTCTTCATTAGTCATGAAGAATTTTTCCTGCACATATATATTCACACAGAAATCTATCTTCCAATTGTTAAATTGTTACTGAAGAAACCCGCTCTGATACTAATTGTTGGAAATCTTATTAATACTGAGAGGAGGGGTGGATCAATATTAAGCGCACTTTTAAACAATTTTCACTTCTACCATTTTCAAACAATTCTTATATTATGTATTCACCATGAACAATGTCATTCATCAACATATACATAAGACACAGAACACAAAGATTTAACGTGGAAACCCAAACGAGAGAAAAACACATAATGATTTCTTATATAATAAGGATTACATTCATGGGAAGCACCAACTTCCAAGATTCTCTAGCACCGACTGGAAGGAGACTCCAACCCCCTCATATGCAGGCTTCAACCTGAAGGAAGCACCAACTCCCTCATTTACCAGCACCAACTAGAAGGAGGCATTGACCCCCTTGATTTACAGGCTCCAACCTGAAGGAAGCACCAACTCCCTATCCTTGCCCCATCCTACCACCCTGATATAACTGTAGAAGTTCTTCTTGTTGTCTGCTGATCTACGCACACATCAGACTTGCTGCATTACTTTTCTTTGTGTGCACCTTCTATATGCTCCGCTCTACGCACTTGTTGCACTTCATCATTAGTTCTTCCCTTACTTCACTTCTTTTACTTCAGTATTGCACACTGATTCTCATACTTCATATGCTTCTACAATCTGTGGATTGTTCAACATACTGTTATATTTCTGCACATCTGCATATTCATCCAATTTTGCGCATAGTCTACTGTACTACTCTTTTGTTCTTGCACATTTGTCTCATATACTATATCATCATGCACATAATCTGATGTACTACTCTTTTGTTCTTGTGTACTTGGCTCTCTGCTAAATCATGTTGTTTCAGATCAACGAGCCATTGATACCCCAATAATTCAAAGCTTGCCTATTCATAATACTATCTATTGTTCATCTTCAAGCTTACATTTCACTCATCAACTTTGCTTCTTATTTATACTCAACTTGTTCAGGCAATGTGTCCACAAGTTGGATGATAAAATCACTTCTTCCTTTCTTCACGGTCAAGCTTACTCATGCATCTACCACTTGTCTTGATCTACGCAACTGAGGTATCATGACTTGTGGTTCTTGCGCACACTAGTTCCTTAGCATAGTGGGACTTGTGCTCTTGGGAACCACTACTTGTTGGGTCTTGCACCCTTGAATTACTATTGTTTGGTGGGTCTTGCGCACTTCTGAAACTTGCATACATATTTGATATACTTCTTCAAAGTGGCCAAAGAATATCATGTCCAATCAACTTTGAAGTAACATGACTAGATGGGATTAGGGACTTGCACACATATTTTATAGACTTCTTCAAACTGGCACATGGACACTAATTCCTCTTGGACATCAATGACAACCAAATTTCAACAAGGGTATCACTGCCCTCCATGGAAGAGAAATGCTTCATAAAATTCGCCTCTTTGAAAGATTAAAGGTCAAGATTGCTCATTAAGGTGTTAAGTTGGATTTCCTTAAAAGATGTCGTGACAACATAATTATTCCAAGCTTCATTGCATCAAACCATTGATTGAGAGATATGCATATTCACACATTTATTTAGACGAGTCTTACAATATTTAAAGGTGAAATTAAATGCACAAGATGTGCTTTGTATCATGTCTCCAAGAGTGTTTTTGACCTACATATGTGTCTATCCAAGGTTCTACGTATTGACTTTTGGATCACAATAGAAGCAGGCACTGTTATAAAATCTGAAAGAGCCTTCACTACAGCCACACAGAAACAAGCTTCTAATGATAATAATATTAATCAAGACGATGGTCTAAAATCAAAAGAAGCTTGGAAGTCAATTATATAACATCTTAAAAATGCAACATCCTCTTAATCATTTTTTATGGTGGGTACAAAGCCAACCTTACCCGTTGATTAATATTTGATTAGCTTTTGGTTCATCCCCCAATGGCTCGCTCATGATAGTTTATGGAGCACATTGGAAAATACATGGAAAATATCCATCACAGGATCCTCTTGATACGTTTGGGAAAAGAAACTCACTAATACCAAAAACGCTGTCAAGACTTGGGCCAAATCCAATTGCCCAGCCCCTGCAAATCCCAAAAAAATTGCAGTGGGTGGTCTTGAAGATATCTAATTCGATATGGAATATCATCCCATTGAATCTACCACACTGCAGGAAGAAGTCAAACGCCAAACCAATGCCTTTCATGCATTTCGAACTTAAGAAGAGTATTGGAGGCTTAAGTCGCGGAGCACCTGGC
This sequence comes from Larix kaempferi, assembly GCA_027924585.1. Classification (NCBI taxonomy): domain Eukaryota; kingdom Viridiplantae; phylum Streptophyta; class Pinopsida; order Pinales; family Pinaceae; genus Larix; species Larix kaempferi. The sequence continues at coordinate 13,421,736 of BSBM01000001.1, forward strand.
TCAAAGCTAGTGATAAAAATACCACTTACTTTCATAAGCAATTCAAAGTCATACAATCCTTAAATTATATCGTTGAGATCAAAATTGAAGATGGCATGATTGTCAAAGGGAACTCGAATATAAAAAATGCAGCTCATATTCATTTCTCCAAGCTATTCACGGAAGATGACATTGTTGGTGGAGAGGACGAGCTTACTTTCTTGGAACACATCCCTAAGAGGATTATGCCGGAGGATAATATCAACATGCAAAAACCATTTACAGAGCAAGAAGTGCTCAAAGAAATCCATTCCTTCGAATCTGACAAAGCACCGAGCCCCGATGGTTACTCGATCCACTTTTACAAAGCTTGTTGGAAGTACATCAAAAAAGACTTCATGAGAATGATAAGGAACTTTCACTCAAAGGAAAAAATCGGAGGCTGCACAAATTCAACGTTCTTGTCTCTCATCCCCAAAGAAACTAATCCCATCTCATTCAACAAATTCAAATCGATCTCGTTATGTAATTCCTCCTACAAAATTATCTCCAAGATGTTAGCAACTCGAATGAAGCCTTTACTCAACAATATCATTTCTGACAACCAAGGTGGCTTCCTGGAGGGAAGGAAAATACTTGACAATGTTATTCTTTTGCAAGAAGCAATCCATTCCAGCAGGGCCCGAAAGGAAAAAGGTATGTTAATCAAGATAGATATGGCAAATGCATTTGATCGTGTCAAACATTCTTTCCTTTTTAAAATTTTGAAATGCTTTGGTTTTGAAGACACACTCATGAGCTAGATCTCAACTTGCATTTGCAAGCCCTGGATCACACCCCTCATTAATGGACGCCCAACTGATTTCTTCCAAGCCACACATGGTATTAGACAAGGCTGCCCCTTGTCCCCCTTCATGTACATCATCCTTGTAGACTCTCTTAGTCGAAAGCTGAACCATGAGTTGATTTCAGGAGCCCTTCCTGGCTTACATCTAACCTATGACTCCCACCCCCTCAATCATACCCTTTTCGCCGACGATTCACTATTATTGGGCGGTGCCTCCTCCATCATAGCTCAGAAATTCAATCGAAATCTGAATTGGTACTGCAATGAATCTGGAGGCAAGATCAACTTGCATAAAAGTGTTGTCTACTGTTGGAACCTAAATAATAACGTTGCAGCCAAAATCAGCAGAATACTCGGCATCAAAGTCCACAACCATTGGGACAAATTCATGTATCTCTGCCTCCCAATCACACAAGGTCTCTCAAAATATAGAAATTGGGAAGATATGATAAACAAAATTAAAAACAGAATTAAAATATTGGGAGGGTATTGGCTCAGCAAGGATGGAAAATTGATTCTTATAACCTCTGTCCTCTCCACGCTGCCTATCTATCAATTCTCCATCCTCCTTTGGTCTGGTGGGAAAAACAATGAAAAAAAATCCACTTAGTGAAGTGGGAGATCATTAAGCAACCTAAATCCTCAGGAGGCCTTCAAATTCGTGATCCATTCCATGCAAATTTAGCACTAGGCGGCAAGCTTCTATGGAAAATCATGCACAACAAAAGCAATCGAGTTAGTCTTGTGCTCAGAAAGAAATATTTACAGGGTAATAGGTTAAGATGTCTTGACCAAAAGCCAACAACCAAAGGCTCCAGCACCTGGACATTATGCAAGGAAGCATGGAAGTTCTTTTCAAAAGGTCTTTACTGGGTACCCAGTAATGGAAGCAATATAGACATCTTCATGGATATGATCATGAACAACGATATTCTACAAAGCACTCATGAATTATGTAATATTGCAGCATGGCTCAAGCAAAATGGGACCACTACTTTGAAAGATTTCAGTGCCTGGGACATGCATGGCAACTGTCAAAGCTGGAGCAATAGACCCATCCCCCCACATCTTGAGTCTGCTAAAAACACCCTCATTGACAACTTGAAAGGCTGCGCCCCCATACATCTGCTGGCCAAAGACGATTAGGGATGGGGTCCCACAGGTTCCTATACCTCTATTATCGGATACAAAGCTCTGCAAACTCATGAAAATGAAAGAAATGCTATATGGAAACTCGTATGGGATCCTCTTGAACTCCCCAAAATCAATTTCTTTACCTGGACTTTAATCCATTGCAAAGTTCTCACCGAAGACAATCTCACCAAGAGAGGTTTCCATGGGCCTTTCTGGTGTCCTTTTTGCAAAAACAGTGACGAAAATCTTCAATGCCTCTTTATAGACTATAAGTATACCAAGCTTGTCTGGAATTATACGCTCCTTGATCTTAATTTCTCCACGTTGTCCTTCTCTTCCATCACCCAACTTTTTAAAGACTGGAAATCCATGTATCCTTCTTCCCTTTCCAAAAAGAAAACCTGGCATCATATTTGGATCTCCATCCCCAAATACATATGCTGGAAAGTCTGGATCGCAAGAAACAATATCATCTTTCAGTACAAGCACTACACTCCATTACAAATTGTAGGCAAAACCAAAGGCATACTGATTGAATCTCTCATCACCAACAATTACAAATCAAACGCAACCCTCAGCAGAGATGAAAAGAATTGGATTGGAGTTACACTCCCTAGCCCAAGCAAAATTATCCAACAACGACAACCTCCAAAATAGCAAATCAAATTATCTGATTCTGAATTTCTTGTTTGGAGAAACAACCAAGCAATGGACAACCTTCATTTCGACGATGCCTCCAAGAGAAACCTTGGTGTAGCAGGAGCTGGAGGAGTCTTGTGGCTAAGTGGAGGAACATTGAGACTGAAGTATAGATGGGGTTTAGGCATTTGCTCAAATAACACAGCGAAAGCATTAGCCTTGTTGAAAGGTTGTCAGATCGCCAAAGAGCATAAGATCGATAAATTACAAGTGTTTGGATACTCTATGATAATTATCAGAGCCATCAACTCAAATAACAATCTCAACAATCTTACACTAAATTGAATCATTGAGCGAATACAGTGCATTGCGAGTACATTTGAGAAGTTCAGGGCCTACCACATCTTAAGAAACTTAAACAACGAAGCGGATACAGAAGCAAATGCTGGCTCCAATCTCAGCCAAGGTACTCTTAGAATTTCTAACAACGTTAGTAAATCACACCAAATTCCTTGATTCTGCTCCATAGCTCAGAATACAGTGCACTCGACTTTAAGAACAGATAAACCGGCCTATGTCCTCAACGTTCCCAGCACAAGATAGTTAGAATCGATTACTTCAGCAACCAAAGGATCAATGATCAATTCAGAATTATGGTTGCCTGACAAGCGACCTGCTCCAACGTCCCCAGCACATGAAATTCAAAATCGAATCCTACAACAATTGCATGATCAATGATCAATTCAGAAATTTGGGTGCCTGACAAGCGTTCTGGCAACAATCAAGTAGTTTAAATGGATGGTGAAAGAAGTATGAATACTTCGTTGCAAGTGGTAAATGTAAGACCACAGTCAAATGGAAATGCAAGAATCAAAAGAAGCTAGAAGAAAAACGCAATTTATGATGTTAGGAAGCAAATCGATGGAAGGTCAATCGAACTTAAAAAAAAATGATTTTGGACCACAAAAAACACAGCAGAAAACTCAGAGTAGCATATGGACTATTGAAATCGCAGCATATGATGTTGAGCATGGAATGAAGGAATAAATCGTAGCATTTGAAGAAGAAAATTTTGGATTATGGACTACAGAAAACGTAGCAATTGAAGCTGCTATTTGAATGAAGGATCCACCTAGGAATTGAAGGAATCAAGATCAAAACAAAGATTTGAAGTCCATGCAGTTCATGTGACAAACATTTGCAGCACCGATCAAAGATCATACTCACAGGAATTCATTGGGTTATAGAGCAACCTGGATTATAGAAGTCAATTACTATATGAAATTGCCTAAATATCAGTCAATAGAGAAAATACTGACGATTACTCTGATCATTGTATTTAGCCGGATTTGGCTATAGCCATGGCTCATTTACTTTTTTTTTAATATCAAATATCCGTTTCAGTTAAAAAAAAAAATTGATTAGCTTTAAAAGTAATAATATATTACAAAATCCAAATATGAGGAATTAGTGAGTTGTTCTAATTCTCTTGAAGATAGACCTGCTTTATGGTCTTAAACACTGAGAAAAATTCACCTCCAAACACACATTTCCTTTTTTTTGTAAGTAAGCGAACATTATATTATATCAAAATAAGAAAATTTACATGGTTGTAGCAGAGGCCTGTGGCCATTTCTGATAAGGCAAGTTTAAACATGCCACTCTAACTAGACATACCAATACTATCCAAGACCTGACATATGAAAATATAGGCAATTTTAAACATGCCAATGTGTCTAGACATCCCAAGACTACCATAGTTCTGACATATGATGAAAAAATTACAAAGCTTTCCCTTGGCACAAAAAGACCGAGGACCCAAAACATAACTAACCTTGCAAAGACTAATGACATAAGCTCAAAAAGAGAAGACATGGCACTAACAGGAAAGCCAACTAGCAATCTACGATGGGAGATCGCCCCTGCAAATGCATTGAGGATAAGCAACATATAGATAGATAGTGTCATGACTCGTAATTCAAATTGGAGGAGAACCACGATTCTAGCCCGAGAGTAGAGAAATCACTAACGAGATTTTCTTGTCCATAAGCTCCAATCTGCATCACAAATATTCCATATTTCGACGATTCTCAAATGCCATGTCACATAACACCTGAACCACTAGCTCATTCTTAGGAGAACTGGAAACATAGAGGTTTGGAGAGCCATCACCAAGAGAGCGAGCAATAGGAAAGGGATTCACGGAGCCATGAAACTGAAATATACATTTCGAAAGTCAGCTGGGGGCGCCACGTAATCCCCAAAACCCAAAGAGCAGACATTATCTTCAAACCATTCAATACAACATCCCCTGTTGGATGACGTTGCTTCCGTATCTAGTGAGGCCTCATTTTCCAAACCCACAACCAAATCATCATTTCAATTATGGAGATAGGACATGTCAGAGGTAGAGGAGGAACCATATGAGTGCAGAGCCCAGAAATGACCACCCCGAGCCTGATGAGAGATCCCTCTGAGCTGTAGTGGAGGCATAATATGAACCCAATAGAAATTGAAATGAGTTCTAACACCGTTGGTTGCTTGGTGTAGGGAGAAGCCCTGAGAAATATGTAAACAAAGAACCATAAACCTACCATAAAGGCGATGAAAAGTTGTATGCTTGGGCATTGAATGCGCTATCATTTTCTAATAGAATTCCCTAGAGACTACCAGCAAGGAAACACAAATTGCATTAATGACCGTCATTTCCATAGCGTATGGAGCAAGCTGTGTCTACCACAAGGTGATGCGAAGGAGCAAGCAGAAAACCATAACTGAGGAAGATCCGAAATTAGGCTGGCCAAACTATCTAGACCATACATCACAGTAAACTTGAGTTGGTGAGAGAGCATGCACCACCACTTGGCTTTCCCCACCGATAGCCATGTGTTCCCATTTATTGTTTGAATGACACCCGTATGAGGAAATACATATTTTCTTTTCAAATTTCAACTTTAATTTAATTAAAGCAGAAAAAACTAATAAATTTATTTGACAATATATTAACCTTATTTAATGGTCTTTATCATATTTAAGTTATTATATCACTTATTATCTTATTTGTTTTGTTGATACGTATTCTAGCTAAAGTTTTGTTAACCTATTTAATATAATAAAAGTAATTTTTATGAAATATATGTGACTAGATACCCTTACTTATTTTCCGTGTTTTAATATTTGTACTTTCTTATAGATTACAATTTTCATAACCTATCATGTAAAATGCATAGATTGTTCCTAGCGTCATTTAGATTGTTGTTGGTCATGTCGACGCTAAAATATAATTTAATATATATTAAAAAAAATTATATGAAATAAATATTGGATTGCATGACTTAACTTTATATTGGATTCCTTGACTTAACTCCCTTGTTTTTATATTTGCAATTTTTTTTAGACAATACAATTTTCATAACCAAAATGTAAAATGCATAAATTGTTCTTAGCGTCATATAGATGGTTGTTGGTCACGCTCATGCTAAGAATGGCTTTGGTTTTTGTATATTTTAAATTTCACATACCCATTCATAATTTATTTGTTTATTATTCCCTTTAATATGAAAAAATGCATTTTATTATTAGGTAAGCTAGCAATATGTTAAGAAAAAAAACCATTAATTATCATTAAAATTTAAAAATAGATTTATAGAAAAAAACATTTTCTTACTTATCAATAAAAAAATTAGAAATAAATTCATAACAATTCTTTTAAGTTATTATCATATTTGTTATGATTACAACTTTATTCTTAACAAATAAAAGTTCAACACTAAACATGCTTTTAAGAAAGTCAAATATAGCTATTGAAAGCATGAAACTCCTCATCAACAATATAGTAAAGATACACGAATATGATACCAAATTGAGAGGCATAAATCAAGTGCAAACTAAAATCCTTCTTTTGAGAGAATCAATTTTCGAATCAAGTTATCTTAAGACATACGTAAAATAAATTTGATTATACACGAAAATATAACTCATAAATCTTATATGCAAATATAAAAATAAAAAATAATTTCAGAGATTACTAGAGAAGAAGTGTTATTTTAACTTTTTTTCCTTGAAGAAATGTTATTTTAACTTATTAACTTAATGTTTTAATGTTTTAGTAATTAGATTTGAATCAATTTAATTTACTTGTTTGATCACTTAAAAAGGTGTAATTTTGAAGCATTACTTTTTCTCTAGATATTGTCTAGGTTATTCCCCTCATTTCGAGGATGGTATTTAAGGTAAAACTTAGATTTTTTAAGGCAAAAAGGGTAGGTCAACAACTCATGAATATATCATATATAGAGGGTAACTACTTTTCCTCCCAACTACTCCAACTACAATGAATTGACTTTGCATTGAAATTACAAGAGCATTTTGACTTTGCATTGAAATTACAATAACATTTTGACTATTACACCATTGAAGGATGTACAAACATTTAACACTATAATTTTGGTCAACAAACATATTACACTTTTTGCCATTGTGTGTTTTTCAAGCATATACAATCATGACCAAGGAGCCAATCCTTCCATGACTAGTTTTCGTGCATGATTATTACACGGATGAAGGATGCAGAGATATCTGACACTATGGCTTTGGTCAATGAACATATCACACCCTTTAGGGGTGCGTTGTGTGTTGTTTATACATATACAATCATGACTAAGGTGCCAATACTTCCGTTACTAGTTTCCATGGAAGGATGCAAAAGTATCTAACGTTGTAGCTTTGGTCAACAACCCTATCACATTCTTTGAGATTGTGTTGTTTGTTGTTGATATTTAGACAATCGTGACTAAGGAATCAATCCCTCCATTGCTAGTTTCTATGTGTGACTATTACACTAACGAACAATGTAGAGGCATCTAACATTGTAGCTTTGATCAATAAACCTCTAAGAGGTGCGTTGTGTGTTGTTGATATGTATGCAATCATTACGAAACACTCAATCTCTCCATTCTTAGGTTCCTTTTGCAATGGTCCCTTCCACTAAATAAATGTGAGAGATCAATAAGATAAATTAGACCAAGAGGAGTCCTGAATTGGCGGATCATTTATTTGATTTTTTCCTATTCGCCAATATGGTATTGGAGGATGTTCTACACTTGTTAAATTTTCTAGGCTTGTGGTCAAAGGAATCTTTGTTGCAATGTTTTGAGGTTTGGGAGAAGGATCGATCATTGCAGACCTTTAAGGCCTTTCCTTGCTTTAACATTTGGGGGATATGATTGGCACGAAAAAAAATGATTTGAGGATAAAAACTAGACTCCTTCTCTTGTGGCCCATAAAATTCAGATTCCTTTCAAGGAAGGGTGGAGTGAGAAGGCACTAAAGCCAAATAGAATCATTAAGCAACCAGTCATTGACATCAATAGAGCTTGGGGTTATTTCAATGGGGCTTTCCAAGGGATGCCTGGTACTTGTGGAACTACATCTGTCTTGTATTTAAATAATTCACATTTCTATTCTGAAGTATGGAGCTAGTCCCGGAACAAACAACAAAGTTGAAGTATTTGCACTTTGGATCCTTTTAAAATTCGCAACAAATAAAGGGATATATGATCTTTAGGTCATGGGTGACTTGAAACTTCTAATCAACTAGTGTAATGATTGGTGCATAATCTCAAACCTTGCCTTGAACCCTCTACTTAATAGGATATTAGAAGAAAAACTCAGATTCTAGGGTATTACCTTTGAGCATATTTATAGGAAATTCAATGTGAAGGCGAATACATTGTCAAAGGAGGCCATACCATTAAAGGGAATGCGCATTGTTCATCCAAGAGTTTAGGGGTGAGGAGGAAACACCCGAATCCCATTCCATGCTTCTTTAACTTTTGTTGTTGTTGTCTTGATTTTGTTTTTTTTTGTTAAGTTGTTTGATGTATTAACATGTTTCCTTCAAGGGGTCTCCAGTTTTTCCTGTCCCGCTCTGAGTGTTAGATGATTGTTTATGTCTTAGACTATCAGTTGACTTCTTTAGTTTTAATTATGGTAGATGATCATAACCCATAGGATCGTCCATTTCTCTTTAAAAATACCAAATATATGAAATTTTTCTTGGAAAAAAAATTTAGACTAGGAAAAAGAACCAACACCTATGTCCAACCGAAAGGGTGCAATACAATTCGTGTTTATTGAGACTCCATGGGGCTTAAACCAATCCATAGAGAGATTTAAATAAAAACTATAGAAGGGACAAAGGGGTAACATGTTAGCATGTAAATGCCAATCCCTCCTTGCTAGTTTCTATATGTGACTATTACAACAATGAAGGATGTAGAGGCATCTAACACTGTAACTTTGATCAACAAACCTTTCACACCCTTCAAGGGGTGCATTGTGTGTTGTTGATATGTATATCTAACCATGACTAAACACTCAATCTCTACATTCTTAGTTTCCCTATATAATTGCCCCTCCCATTGAATAAATACGAGAGATCGATAAGATAATTTGGACCAGGAAAGAGAACCAACACATATGTCCAACCCAAAGGGTGCAATACAATTAGTGTTTACTAGGACTCCACGAGGCTCAATCCAATCTATAAAGAGATTTAAATAAAAAACAATAGAAGAGACAATGTGTTAGCATGTAAATCTCTAGAGAAAGAAATTAAGAAGAAGGATGCCTATCCATAAATGTGTTAATGCAAGAATAAGATTTGTTGGTACCTTGCCAATGGCACACAAATGTTTGCAAACAACAACTTGCTGATGTTTACATACCCTACTCCTCTTCAAAATTGAACATGCGACCTCTAAGGAGAAAACCCATGTTTTTAATCGTTAGATCCACATTCATTCTTATTTTAATTTTGTATTTGTATTTGGATATGTTGCAAATGAGTTTACATGAGAAGATAAATGTTGTGGTTTCTTACACATAGTTGTATGCCAAGGAAAACTTTAGCCAATCCATAAAATATTTTTATGAGAAAGAGTTAAAAAATAGACAAACTCAACTTTTTCAAAAAACCCATTTTTTAGATGGGCAAAGTTTCATCATAATTCACTCAATATTTTGCAATTCGAAAAACCTTCTTAAAATGGACTAAAGCCCTTAAAAATAAAATTCCACCATCAACCTCATACCAAACCTTTAACCAAGTTACTTAAAAAAAACCAATGGAACTTTGCCCCATGGCATGATTCTCTCCAACACATTTTAACTATAAGTTAGTCAATTACTATACAATTTGAAGAAGTAGTCTATTTATTCTACGTTTTAGACTTTAGGGTGGTTTTTTTGTTGGAATCCAGTATTTTTTTTTGGTAAAATCCAAATTTGGAAATGTTTAAATCACATTTTTGAATTCATAAATAGATTCAACACCTGGAACCCAAAATTTGCAATTTTCATAACTAATATATGTGATTTTAATTTTTTTAAAGATTTCCAAATAAACTTCGAACACAATAAGACAAAAAAATATAATTAAAAAAAATTAAAAACATAAAATATTTACACCACACCTAATTTTTTGAATATCACAATCAACATAATGTAATAACTTTGCCCCCATTCTAGAAAATCACAAGCAACACAATATAATAACTTTGCCCCATTCTAGAAAATCACAAGCAACACAATGTAATAACTTTGCCCCATTCTAGAAAATCACAAGCAACACAATGTAATAACTTTGCCCCATTCTAGAAAATCATTATTCTCTGCAACACAACTTAATTATACCCTCTATCAATTACCAAACAATTTGAATACCCTCCTCCCCCTATCTATGCAATGGTTTCTCCACCACAGCTTGCCACCTCATCTACATGTGTTGCGTGTAGACTACCCATGGGGTGGAGAATAAATTCAATTCCCTCACCCGTCTCTCGGATATAAAAGACAACATCTGCCATTTGGTGGCCGCTATCGTGCACCTCACATGAGAGATAAGCAGGTCCCATCATCGATCTTAAATCCACTGACTCAATATTCATCGCAAAACCCCACGAGTCTTCCGAGGTGTCTGAAAACTGCGTAAGGTACCTAACAATGGCTTCAACAACCGCAGCTGCTGCAGCGCTCGGCCGAATTGCCTCGACGCCAAATCTGCAAACCGTGTCACCGTCGTCTACTCCTTCTACCGTGGCCCGCCTCGCCATCGGATCCAGATCTTGGTCTGCCACTTCTTCCCCCCGGCTTCGCTCCGTTGCCTCCTCGCCTTTGCTGGAAGTCAAGTCCAGGTTCGGACTCGGCTCCGCCTCCAACCTGTGGACCTCTGAGAACGATCTCGCCTCCGCTGTCGCAGCGCAAGTCGCCGGCGCCAAACATGGCAGGGGCTGCCGAGGAGTTGTCTCAATGGCCAAGAAGAGCGTCGGGGATTTGAAGGAAGCCGATCTTAAGGGAAAGAAGGTGTTTGTCAGGGTCGATTTGAATGTCCCCCTGGATGAAAATCAGAATATCACCGATGATACGCGTATCAGGGCCGCCGTTCCCACCATCAAGTACCTGATCGGCAATGGCGCAAAGGTTATTCTTGCCAGTCACCTTGTGAGTATGCTAATCTCTACTAAAAATGCTGCATTTTTCAGTTTTTGTGAAATGGGGTTTTCTCGATCCAAAGGGTTTCCTTTATTTCTGTTTGCTGCTATCTTTCTCCCAGGTAGCTGTGTTGAGTGATTTCCGTTGATATCCGATTCCATTGATTTGATTTATGGATAGGTGATTATCTTTGGTTTTAGATTGGTTCTTTGGTTATGGTAAATTCCGTTGAATTTCACCGATGGATTGTTGTTTTTTGCTGGATGTCCTAGTGATGGGTTTTTGAGTGCCCGAGTCTAATGTTTTGGTAAATTTGAATGGCACGTCCTTATTATTGCATGGAGAGAAGTCAGGGTTCTTTTTTTTCACCTGGAAAATACAGATTCTGGAGAGAAGGCAGGGTTCTACAGCTTTACTGGGCAATGTCGGCTTGTAATACTAATAAGTTAGTTAAAATGAGTGAAACTCATTCCTCCCAACCACTCAAAATGACATTTATCTTATTATATTCAAACAACAATTTGAAATAAACAATCTAGGTTCATCTTAACTTTAGATTTATTAGTTAAAATGAGTTTAGATCTATTAGTTATATTAGTTATTAGTTAAAATGAGTGAAAATTATTCCTCCTAACCACTCAAAACTAGATTGAATTGACATTTATCTTATTATATTCAAACAACAACTTGAAATAAACAATCTAAGTTCATCTTAACTTTAGATCTATTACATGATAAGAATGATCACATTTAGTAAATATACATGATAAGAATGATCACATTTGGTAAATAGTATGTAAGGGTACCAAAAAAATTTGAGGTTTGCACTTCAAATTTGTTATCCCGTTTAGCGTATGCCGTATAGTATATCCAGGGTTAAGATGTATCTAGATTCTATGTAACTGTTAGTCTAAGCTTCAATTAAGTAGATGGTTCATTTGTTTATGCTGAGGCTATATTTATTTAATTATTATTTTTTGATTATGCTGGGGCAAGCTTCATTTGGTTATTATTATTGGAGCTAAATTTGACTAATATCATGGATTTTTCAAATCAATCATGATTGGAAGAAATGATCATAAAGTAAGATGACTTGTCTAGTTGGCTGTTAACCAATGCCCTCTCTTCAGGTAACACGGGTGGAACAGTGGGTTTTTACCGTTTCTTTCCTCCTTTCTTTTAAGAACTTTGTTGAATTCTTTGTGAGTGCATCTACCAAACACAGAGTTGTGTTTCATCCCTGAGTTTGAACTGCTCAAAATAAAAGCCTTGAAATCAAAATCTATGACTGAAATTTACCTCCAGGCTTGAAACAATACAGTGTAATTGGTTGCATGGTATTCTTTTGGCATTTGATGAAGGCTTTGATATGGATTCACATTGCAATGAAAGACACATCTGGATTCCATGGTTTATGCCAATATTATCTCATTTAAGTACTGCCACCACAAACGACTCTCCAGACATTAAGAAGAGAGTAGCAATAATGTCCTTGGTGTCAAAGGAAAAAGCTGTGGTGGTTCAACACAACTTGTGAATTTAGTAATGGTAAATCAGATAACTTATCTGAAATTATTGGGCAACATGGAGCTAAGCCTTCCTCATATGCCAAAGAATAATATGTGAGCAAGGCATTAATCGAATGCCAAAATAATACCATGTGCACTTGTATAGCCTATGATATCATTCTAAATATGCTTCTCTTATGTTCTTGCTATTAGTATCAATTGTCAATTCATCCCTAAGTTTTGCAGTAGCTTTTCTAGAGATTTAATGTATTGATCTTATCCTCATGCATCATGGAGTTTCTTGTGTATATTTTCTGCATTGGATAAGCTAGTTTCACCTTTCAAGGTGGGTTTTCTCTATCTTGTTTTTGACAAGTTGTTGATACAATCAGCTATATGAACTCATAACTATTCAGCCATTATGTTATATTTTTATTGAGAATATGCTCATTATTCATGAAGTCTTTATAAAGTTCATACCTCTTTGTCAGTTTGGTTCATTTTAGTTTTACATATTCTGGTTTTATGTTTCCTACTATCTCTTTAGGGTAAGACTCTGGTTGCTATGGTTGTGTTTGTCACTAATTTATTCTATGGAAGCATCCTTGATTAATGTTATTGTTTTGGATTTTCTGCTGTAGCTATTATACTTAAGGATTTATACTCACAGACTTCTGCAAATTTTCAGTGATGATGTGCTGCTTGCATGTTTTCAGGGTCGTCCCAAAGGTGTCACACCAAAGTACAGCTTGAAGCCTCTTGTGCCCAGGCTTACAGAGTTGCTCGGGGTCAATGTATGCATAGTTTAAAATGCTAGTCCTTTCTTCTAAAAGTTAAATCTGGGTTCTTTAAAAATGCTAGCCTTTTCTTTTAGAAATTAAATCTGGGTTTCTAATATGGAGTGCTTATCCATTCATTGGCATTGATTGTGCAGGTGGTAAAAGCAGATGATTGTATTGGAGAGGAAGTAGAAAAAGCAGTGGCATCGCTTCCAGATGGAGGAGTTTTGCTTCTCGAGAATGTTAGATTCCACAAGGAGGAAGAGAAAAATGATCCTGAATTTGCAAAGAAGCTGGCATCTGTTGCAGACCTTTATGTTAATGATGCTTTTGGTACAGCTCACAGAGCACATGCATCAACAGAAGGTGTTACTAAATATCTCAAGCCAGCTGTTGCTGGATTCCTTCTGCAGAAGGTAAGTTGCTTTTGCTTACTATGTTCAGGACTTGTCCACGTTTGTACTTGTTTTGCCAAGTGGAAGTCTAAAGGTTGAAAATTTAGGCATGGGATAAAATTTGGGCTGAGTAGTGGATGGGGCTATTTCCACCTCTTAGCCTTTAGGTGATGGGATAGGCCCGCGTTACTATGGTTTGTCTTCACATTTGAAAGCTTTCATGCCTTTGAGGCTGAGCTGATTGATTAACTGATGCTTGTAAAGAATTTATAAATTAGTTGTATATATGTTTGTGTTATGGTGATCTTTTGACACTTCTGGTTCTTTTATCTTTTTGAATATAGTCCAAGCAAAAAATTGGTATTGGAACTTCCAATTGCTTACTGTGAAACTGTGACATTTTGTAGGAACTTGACTACCTCGTGGGTGCTGTGACTGTTCCTAAGAGACCTTTTGCTGCCATTGTGGGAGGGTCCAAGGTGTCTTCCAAAATTGGAGTTATCGAGTCTTTACTGGAGAAAGTGGATATTCTCATCCTTGGAGGAGGCATGATTTTCACTTTCTACAAAGCCCAAGGGCTTAAAGTTGGATCCTCCCTTGTTGAAGATGACAAGATTGAACTTGCCACGACCCTGATTCAGAAAGCTAAAGATAAGGGTGTTTCTCTTTTATTGCCAACAGATGTAGTAATTGCAGACAAGTTTGCTGCTGACGCAAACAGCAAGGTTTGTTTTTTGCATTGGAATTATAAACAATCATGATTTAAAACAACAAATGACTGACCTTTTGTTTGGATTTTCAAGTGAACTTATTCCTTTATTTAAAAGGCTTCAATTAATTTGCCTGAAGCTCTGCTAAATCGTAGCAGCAGGTTTAGCTATGCCTTATCTGTTGTACGTGGTTTATAGGTTGTGCCTGCTAGTGATATTCCAGATGGATGGATGGGTCTTGATATTGGAGCTGACTCAATCAAGACATTCAGTGAAGCTTTGGAAACAACTAAAACTGTTATCTGGAATGGTCCCATGGGAGTGTTTGAATTTGACAAATTTGCTGTTGGAACCGAGGTTTGTACACTCTTGAGTTATTTGACATCGATATATGGGCTATAGGTTCATGTATTTTAGGGAGTACAAATGGGTTGAGATATTATTAAGAGATGTATTTTTGAATGCAGTCAATTGCAAAGAAGCTTGCAGAGCTAAGTGGGAAGGGTGTGACCACAATCATTGGTGGAGGTGATTCCGTTGCTGCCGTGGAGAAAGTAGGTGTAGCTGAGAAGATGAGCCACATTTCCACAGGTGGTGGAGCAAGCTTGGAACTATTAGAAGGCAAAACCCTTCCTGGTGTCCTTGCCTTGGATGAAGCTGTTCCGGTGACGGTTTAAGCTATTTCAGTAGGATAATCTTGTCATTTTTTATTTGGAAGGAAATATTTTAGTTTCCAACGTTTCAGATGGAGTGACACTTAGTATAAAGAGAGTGTTGAATTATCTTCAAGTCAGCAATTTTCATGTTTTTGGAGTCCTGTTCATTTGTAAAAGTTAAAACGCTTGGCAATAAAATAGCAATTTTTGACTTGGGATTCAAGAGCTCATGATCATATTTCTTGTGTTATAGGCAATTGCAAGTACTATTTATTGCCTGAATGATATGTTCTTTTGATGGAGACTTGAAACAGTCATCTTTTGTAGTATAATGTTGTTGAAAGTGACAAAGTGGAAATAATAATCATGGTCTTTTGACATATAACTATTAGTCTCTCAAGAATGAAGAACTCTTGTAATTGGGGTGGAGGTCCTCATTCCTAAGCTTGAAACTTTCCAGTATAGAAATGAGTAAGAGACACCGCAGAAGTGCTGCAGCGGTTTCTAGTTACGAAATGCTGGGAAACATCATTTTGATGTTTTCTGACAGTTTCCTAATTGTCATGGCTGTTCCTTCACAACCTTCAGGGTATCAACCGACACCGCTGAAAATTACTTTTATAACCATGGACTTGTAATAGCACTAAATCTGATTTCTAGTTCACCTAGGCATGCTAAAACACATAACTTTTCAGCTTGGCTATCCCAACAAATCAGCTCATTAAAACAGCTATGAAATTACTCAAAAATCTGCACCATATAAATTTAGGACACCAATGGTACACTATGTATTTCTACAAGTGAAGATAAAATACCAACCAAAGTCTGTCTTTCAAATCTGCAACATATAAATTTAGGACACCAATGGTACACTATATATTTATAGAAATGAAGATAAAATACAAAACCTCAGTATCCAAAGATGGTACAACAATTCCTTTCAGTTCATCCCAAACAAGGACTATATCCCATTGCTTCCAACCCCTATCTAGGGCATCCACCATCCACAATGGACCCTAACCAGCAGTAGAAAGGCCTAGCAAGGCATCCCACTAAAAAGTTATCTCACCACACCAAGAGTTCCACAACAAGCTAGCATCAACACCAACTATCCAGGAGATTTCCATTTGCATACCGCAAGCTATCAAGGAGTTTTACCAACTCCACTTGCATCCAAGCCCTACAAATCTTGTTCTAGGGCTCTATCCCACAAACCCTAGGTTTACCTCACACCAAGACTTTACAAATCTTGTTATAGGGCTCTATCCCACAAACCCTAGGTTTACCTTGCACCAAAACTTTAAGACAAATCCAAACACTCCCAAGTCTTCTCTATGTTTTATTTCACATGATCTCGTATCACACATGCACGAAACTCCCAAAACAATTACCATAATTACAAGTACATACTTGAATAGCCGTAATAACCAAGGCTCTCTCTATTTATATAAGAAGATAGATGAGGGTGGCTAGCACTAAGAGTGGATTAGGTTCACAACAACCTACTCTTAAATTACTAGGCTAGATTCACAAGTGGAGCACTCTGCGAAGAAAGTACACATGTGATTAGGTGGTTGGCAACTACATCCCAGGTGGAGTGCTCTCCAAGCTAAGTCTCCACATGTAAACACTTTTGGAGCCAATCCAAAAGCCAACACCATCTCCTAGAAAGGCGATTGGGGTAGTCTCCTTCTCTAAAGATTATAAATAATTTCCCAATAAGGGTAGTTTAAAAATCCATTGCTAGGACTCGTATCAGAATAAATTGGCCTCTTAGGCTAAAGGGATGTTTGTCCTATTATGAATATATTATAAGAGTTTCAATGGCCTTGGAATAGTTTACTATGAGGGTTTCCCTTGATCTCTTTGTACATTTTCCATCTCCTCGTCTTCATCTTCATCCCAGTTTGGCTCATGAGTGGAGTCATGTGGGCATGGCACCACCCCAGAAACAATTCTGAGTTACAGGAAAAGTTTTCACAGAGCAGTATGGCAACCAAAGTAACCACAGATAATAATCGGGTATAAGATATCAAATTCCTTATAATCTATTGAACATTTTGAGATTCCTGGACTTTCATCTCTATTTTGACATTTTTTTTAAATTTTTAAAGGATCCTTGGTCAATTTTCGATCACTGGATTTATTGCACATTAAATCATGCATGCATTTGGTGTTGTTGGAATTTCCATTGTATATGGTTTTATCAAATTCTTTATAATCTATTTAACATTTTGAGATTCCTGGACTTTCATCTCTATTTCGACAATTTTTTTTTAATTTTTAAAGGATCCTTGGTCAATTTTCGATCACTGGATTTATTGCACATTAAATCATGCATGCATTTGGTGTTGTTGGAATTTCCATTTTATATGGTTTGTGACGTTCAACCATCAAAAGATGTATCTCAATATCCATTCAAAAGACTTTCATGCTCATTTTTGGGATTGAATGGGTTGTGGGATATCATCAAATGGTCTGTGGCCAACACATTACGAGACAAAAGAAGTAAGAACAAAGGAGTCCTCGAAGGTATCTTTCATGCTCTTTTTTAGAATTAAATCGGTTTGAGGTCAACCTCTGCCCAACAGATTTACCTGAAGGCTTACCTTAAATTCCGAGATATACTCCAAGGATTCTACATGAAGCTGCACTACTGGCTTCTCTGCTCCTTCAAATAGAAGACTTCGGTGTTGAGAAATACGTCTTCCTTATTGGAGACTATTTGACTTGTTCCTTATTGGAGACTATTTGACTTGCATTCATCATCACACAACCATCCCATAGCCATTTCCAAACAATGTTTTAAGGCACTTGCAAGTATTGTGATAATATGAATGAGCGAAATTTCAAGAAGAGAAATCTAATATGAATGAGCGAAATTTCAAGAAGAGAAATCTCCGGCAGTTGTATTACGCTATATCGTTTTATCCTTCGCCTTTGTATTTAACGAAGAGAGGCCTTGGGCACTCCCTTGAGACATGGCATGACAGATTTGGCTGTTCCAATGGCAACTTTGTAATCATCTTTGGATATTTTATCATTTTTATCTCCTATACATGTGTTAAACTATATAGGGCAAACAGAGCAACATTCATCATGCTTGAAAATCGTAATGTTATTTATGCTTATTCAGCCTTTGTTTCAGTGTTACAGAAACCATGACTTGACCTATCTTAGTGATACCGATAACAAATGGCCAGCATAGACTTTTCCAACCATAATTATTTTTAATATTACTTGAGGATGAGTTCAATGAGCACTAACCTGATTCTCTGGTATCAGCTGCCAAAGAAATCGAAGCATTCAAGGATACCTGGGATTAGACTTATGAAGCCATATGAAGACAATGTTTGCTCATAGTAGTTGAAATTCCATCAGCATTGAAAGATAATCTTTGTTGAAGTTTCAAATATAAAAATGGATTGAAATTTGAATGCACGCATCAGAATTAAATGATAATTGTAAAAAGATGGAAATTACAATAGGGTTATTGAAATTTACGAAAATTCCAATAAATTTACACATTAAGATATTGGACTTCTCGTGCTTAATAGATTTGGGTTTAAAATGAATCTATGCTGGATTTAATTTTTTTTTATCTTATGAGTCGATATGAATTTTGTACCTTGCATTGTTTTACTTTTTATTTTTTTTACTTTGTTTTGTTTATGACTTTTTCCTATTCTTTAAAAGTTTTGTTGGCTCAATTATTAATATGTTGGAATGTTACATTACATAATGTAATGTGACAACATCTCCTCCATAGTCGTTGGGAACATTACGTTACATAATGTAACGTGACAACATCTCCCCCATATTGGGTTGTAGAAGCGCCTCTCGACACAATAAAAGGAAGAAAACAATGACTAATATAGAATTAAACACTAAACTGCCGTGGTACATTCCATTGCTAAGGATGAAGCTCGAATTGTCTAGATATAATGGAAATGGAAAACAAAGCATTGGATGGGTAAATATGGTAGAAGAATATTTTGACATAATGTTGAAAACAAATAAGAGAATCAAAATATCATACATGCACTTTTATAGCCTAGCACACCATTGTTACATGTGGTGTAAGTCCTTAGTGCCATACATCTCATTCAATTGGCATATGCTTAAACATGAATTCTTTAAAAGATTCGAGGTTGTACATGTTTTTTTTAGTTTGGGGTCAGGTTTAATTTTTGTATAATTTAGTAGGTTAATACAAATAAATTGTTGATGAATACACACATGAATGGAAAATACTTCCTACACGAGTGACACAAATATCACAAGATCATTCAATCTAATCTTATGTGTTTAGATGAAAGCCTCACATAAGGAACAAATGAGATGCACAATGCTAAAACCCTGGAAGGTGCCAAAGATAAGGTGAAAATGATAGAATTGAAACTAAGTAGGTCATAACAAAATATGATAGAAACCATAAACGTCGAAAGTTTATGGTTTCTAGAAGCTTAGAGATGAAAATAAGGTAAATGTATGAGATGCAGAGAGACATGATTCAATACATGGATGCAACAAAGAAGATAATGCAAAAAGCCTATACAATTGGAAGGTAGAGAAGATGAGTTAGAGATTGGAATTGAAGGTATGAATGAAGAAGATGAATTATAAAAATGAAGGAAGAAAATTTTAAATTAGAAAAATAAAATCACCTTTGGGTTGAAATTAGAATCAAAGGACATCGAGGAACCAAATGCAAGAAATAAGATAATGATAAAAAACCATACAATTTGGAATTTTGAGAAAGAAGAATTAGAGATTGGAATTGAAAACAAACATGGAGAATAAGAAAAATCACTATTATAAATGGGAAGAAGGTAGAAATCTTTGTCTTGGAAAATAAAATCACTTCTAAGTTGCAATCATAATGTGACGATGATGAAGCTACACCAAAAATATCATGAACATCAACCTTATACTACCCATAGAGGAGAGAAAAACAATTAACCTGAGAATTTTGCTTGTGACCATGGCAAAAGTTGTAACCTAGGATAGAAGAATATTTCGACATACATAGCATTCAAAACAAAGGAAAGGAAATAAAAATATTGTCCATGCACTTTGATGGCCCAACGTACCACTTGTACAAGTGGTGGAAGTCCTCAGTGCCATGTGTCTCATTCAATTGACATACACTTAGAGGTGAATTCTTTAAAAGATGCAAAGGTATACAAGGAATTTTTTGCAAAACTTACCAAGTTACAACAAAAATGAGATGTTGATGAACACACATGAAACAAAAATGAGACGTTGATGAACATACATGAATGGGAAACAATGGTGACATGAGTACTTGGGCTATCACGGGATCAATTACTTTAATCAGAGGATAATGCAAAAAAACTACACAATCGGGAGGCAAAGAAAGATGATGAGTTAGAGATTCGAATTGAAGACACAAATGAAGAAGAGAAATCACTATTTATCATTGCAAAATTGTAATTGGGAAGGAAGTAGAAATCTTAAACTTGAAAAAATATCATTTGCACTAGTCTTCTATGCCCAACATAATAGAAGAGAGAAGCAACCCTAGAAGTTTTACTTGTAACCATGATGAAAAGTTGCAAACTAAGACCCTAAAAGTTAGAGGAATTATAAAAAAAAGGGAAGTGATGATACTGGTAGATTATAGCAACACTCATAAATGTGTGGACATCAACTTCACTAATAATTTAAACCTTTTTGTATATCCTACCAAGGGTACAAAGGTTATGATCTTCAATGGACATAGGAGATAGGAAGATGTTAGATCTTTGTACAAATACTGAATGTGGAACTAAAAATAGGGTTCTATGTTTTACTACTTAATGGAATGGATATGGTTGAGTGGTTGTTTTATCTAGGCACTTAGATTGCTAATCTACAATAACACTTCATGGAATTTTATTTGCAAGGAAAAAATTATAAATAATATGGCCTTGAAGACTTGTCTTACAAGCAAGTTTTTTCACTATTAATAAGAGAAGGTCGAGGAAACATACAACAATGACATCAAAGGACATTGGAAAGTCAACTCAAAGCTTCTAACCTTAGGTAGGAATAAAATATTATAAAAATGGGCATAAAGGTTTCATGTTACACAACCAAGTCGAAAAATTCAAAGTATCGTGAACACGCTACAAAGGAACCTTGATAGTGTTCAATATCAAATCCTGGACTAGGTCAAACCCTTGCAACAAGATACAGATATTGCCTTAACAAGATATGCTCAATTGTTGAAAGTCCTATTAACTATGCTTTGAGGACAATGTTAAATGAAATGTAATTGTTAAAAGGTATAATCGTAAAGTCATGATTGTACATGAAGGATTTCCATAGGCATATAAACCATCACCCTCATTCATTTAAACTATTCATCACTAGATGTATCTATATATGTATCCTCAACCCCATCCCGTAGACCTCTCATATAGAATGACTTCAGTTCTTTTCAACATGCCTATTTTGATAAAAGCTCCACCTCTTGGTCATGTTCATCATACATGTGTTGAAAATGGATCTTAGTAATGAGATTTGAGGTCCTCTACATGTTGATGACTTTCAAATAAGTCAATACTCTTAAAGAATCAATTAGCCAATCCAACAAATATTGAGGCTCCATAGATGTTAATTTCCCAGATTCTTTTCTCTAGTGCAATGGCCACCAAGATGGAGACTTCTTTGACCTCTATGTAATTGTTGGTCCCATTACCTAAGCCGCATTCAAAATTGGTTTCATTGGAATCAAAATTAATAGGATGCCTCCTACACCACATTTATTTGGGGATTTAGTGGTTTCTCTATCAAAATACCCATAAAGGCTTGATGTATTTGTTTGTAGGTCTTCAACCACTTTGTTTCTTTATCTTTGGCTTCTCATAGTTTAGTTAATCTTCTTTCATATTCTAAAATGTCTTAATGAATGAGATTTTTTCCCTTGGAATAATGCTTCATTCCTAGTTTTCCATACTACACACAAGTCAAAACATGGGAAGGATTGGTGATCCTTCCTTACTCCTTGATCTTTTGGCCAAAGTTCCAAATCAAATTCAATCAAGTCTCCTTGTCACCTCCCTTTTCCTCCATAAATATCCAATGCATCACTCCAAACCTCTTTTGTGAAATGACAATGCACCAAAATATGAGCAATGATTTTTCGAGTTCTCTTTGCAAAGCAAGCACCTCCTAGGTCCTTTCCAATTTCTTTTTAGTTTTGATATTAAATGCCAATCTCAAGGATCACCTTCCTCTATGGTTTGAATTGCTACTTGATACCCCATTTTCACTCAGTAATGTTCTCATGTTTTGTTTATAGCATATATTGGATTATGTGGTTGGTCTCTTATTATGATTAAGAGCATTTGAAGCACAACAATGTATTGGTCCCATTCATCTGCAAAGTCATTATTTATCCCTCACTACTTAACATTCTTTCATTTCAAGATCGACTAATTGTGTCTAAGGTCATATATATCAATGAATAAATTTAGGTTATGATGATGAAGGTAGTGAAGCAATGATTGATATTTTCTTGGAACATGGGCACTTCCTACCTTGATATTAAATCTATGAGCATAGAAAGAGAAATAAAATAAATATCAATAAAAAACATCACAAGAATATATTTTTTTACCTTGGAAACTCTTTTATGGGAAAATTGACAACCAATTATCCTTGACCAATCTAGCCAAGGCATGGCCAATAAACTTAACTTGGGATAAGCACCAACACCCCTCAAACTTCTTAATGAAGTATCCAAGCAATCAACATGCCCCCCCCCAATCACCTAAGTCTACATCTAGACTTTATCGATGAATCAATAAACTAAGGAAACCAGGGGTTCACATGGCTAAATAGGTCTTACAAACATATGCCCATTTATATTGTGATTACATCTAATTCCAAAAAAAAATTCTTACAATACAATGACCCAACCACTTCTTCATATATCTTCCATGTGCTTCTTATGCTAATGCTTCACATAGACCCATGCCATGCAATTTTTCCACGTGCCATTTACCTATGACTATATGTCCTTTCCCATCTCGAGAGTTCATCCCAAATTCTCTCCATGGCTCCAAGCATTAGACCACTCTTTCCACGGAGTCTAGGTCTACCCTATCATGTCCTCGAAGACCTCAGTGGGCTATCACGACCATGGGGGATCTTTTTTTCTTCTTGCTTCTGAAACCAAGACAATTTATGTCTAATTTTGAGTTAATTTTCTAAGAAGTACACTATCCCACATATCTTAATTCGCTAAGCTATGCATTGCACACATCATACATAAATCTATGTGCATTTCCGCGCGTACTGCTTTAACCTTGTGCACTTTTGTGCTTTGTCAATTTCTCTAGCATGTAGATGCAATGCGCTCACGAAGTCAGACTGCCATGCAATCCATTACACGATTTCCTTTAACCATAATGTGTCTACCACCATGCAGGATAATCGCTGCATGGAAACTTAGCTTGCATTGATGAGTCACTGACTTCCTGCAACGTCAGCACTACATGCGTAATGGGACTTCATATACAAACATTCATATATATGCAAGCATTTCATGAAGTATAATATCACATATCTAATACTTAGATAACAAGAAACATGATTACTTCTAACTACAATGATTCATATTCACAACTACAAATTATAGCATGCATCTTCACCATGTTAGATTAACATTCATATAATGGAAATGAATAACATCAATGAGACATCAAATAACACTTATATTGAATGAAGCTTTTCCAAGCAATTGACTGTGCAAGAGAAACATTCCACCCAATTGTAGGCCCTCTGTTTAGCATATAATCTTTCTACTAAGAGGCCACCCCCGCGTTGGGAATGATTTTCCTAAGGAAAGGGGAACTATCCAGATCTCACTCATAGTCAAATAGGCACAAGGCCACAACCAAGCTAGCCTCTGCTAGGTTAACAGGATGCCCATAGTCACATAGACTCAATTCTCAAGCCAAGACAACCTCTGCTAGGTTAACAAGCTATAAGGGTAATGTAAGCAAATGTTAAGCTAGTAAACTCTCCTTAGAGTCGTAGGTAGCTCAATCAGACTTAGCCAACTTGGGGTCCACAATACCTGCCCCACGCAACATAAAGAAGGAACCCCTTCACCGATCAACAGTCCTCAGGCGTCACCTTCCTTTAGGTGCTATTCCAATGTGTGCATAGAAAGACCACCCAAACGTGGTCATTTTCCAAGAGGATTCAACCTACATTAGTCTCATCAACCAGTTTTGTGATCCATACCTCCTTTGGAATCCAATCCACTTGGTACTCAATACCACTATGTCCACATATCAAGATCACATGCAAAATCAATAAGGGACAAATAATTAGATCGGTTTTACCTCCTTAATCATAGACACCTTGCGTACACTTGGCTAACTTGGGGTCCACATTACCCACCCCACACAACACCAAGAAGGTACCCCTTCACCGTTCAATGAGCCCTCAGGAATCCCCTTCCTCCAGGTGTTATTCTAGTGTGTGTGCAGAAAGATCACCCAAAGCCTGGATCATTTTCCAACAAGTTATGTCTTCCCGGTGCTTACAAATATTGGTTACACACAACCAAGTAGTTTCAAGGGAAATATATCTAGTTGCTTCCCAACAAACCACTCGAGTTATAATAAGACTCACAAACGACTATACTCAGGTTGACATAAACAACAATGAACCGGGACTTTCAGGCTCGTGACTGATACTAGGAAAACTTAATAGTTTAGGGCGCACTCATGACAACTGGGCGTGTGACTGAGAACTCACGTGCAAAATTCACCACTCTGTTAGACATACTTAGATAATTCTGAAAACAAACTTGCAACGTAGGAATTCAACATATATTCAAAGTGAATAGGCACAAATTAACAACTGGACAACTTCGATACCACTCTGATGCTCATAACATTACAGAATGCATAGCGGTTGCGCTTTAAGATTTTCTCTTCATCCTTAGTCATAACCATAAACCAAAACTTAGAACCACTCTCCACTTTGTCACTCTTCATGATAGGATTCCTCTCAGGAAATGACCAGCTCCTCTCTATCACACACACCCTATGAGAACGATATATTGATTGATTGATTACCCAGAAAAGATAGGGCTAGATAGATTCATACTTTTTGATGTGAGAGGTGGAGTTACTTGAACAAGTAAATTGTCTGACTGACTACCAGACTGACAATATGACTTATTGTGCCCACCCCCAACTGACAGGTAATTTAAGGATGAATTCAATTCGGCTGGTTGCATACCCGGAATAAGTAGTCCCCATTCTCAGTTTTTTAGGGCGACTAACACAAGAAACTCAGACCCATGCCTTCCTTTTCCCCAAGATAATAATTGCTTCAACTACCTTCCTCTTGAAGCATTAAATGATTGGGGTGCATGAGTCAAATTGATATTTGATGGCTCATCAGTCCTCTCTTGGATACTTGGCTCTCATATATAGGCTTCATGGATTAGTATGTGCCTTCCTAACCGTAGGAGAATCATTCCCCTTGCTCTTGTTTCCTTGCACAGTCAGTTGTGGATTTCTTTATTATTATCATGCATATGTACATCACATTACATTGCTACTGTGCTTGACCAACGCATGGTTCACTAACCATATACATCCGGGGAATCCATGGTAGGGTCTTGGATTTGAGCTCATCACCATGTTCCTTACAATAATCAATGATATTACATCATTTACATAGTTTGTGTGAAGGGTCAAAATTAGGGACATTACATACCCAACTCTAATATCAGATGTTAAATCTATGAGCATGACAAGAGAAATAAAATAAATATCAATCAAACACATCACATGATGAAGAATATTTTTTACCATGGAAACTGTTTTACGAGAAAACCAACAACCAAAGATATCTTCAATTATCCTTGACCAATCTAACCAAGGCATGGCCAATATGGCCAACATTAGCCACACACAGACATTTTACAATAGAGTTACTCAAGCCTTTAAATATGCTTAATCACATGCTAATATCATGGGAAAATACCATACCATGCGCCTATAAACCACCAATAGTAAACCTATTATTAATCAAATCAAGGTTATCTTTAATGACTCTATAACTGAGTCAAGATTAACCTAACATTCCCCCCTTTAAACTTGACTTGGGGTAACCACCAACCCTCCTCAAACATTTTAACAAGTATCCAAGAATATAACATGCCCTCCCCATCACCTAAGTCTACAACACCAGTGAATCAGTAAATTAGGGGTATACATGCCTAAATAGGTCTTACAACCATATGGCCATTTATATTGTGATTAAATTGAAATTCATAAGAAAATGCTTATAATATAGTGAGTCAATTGCTTCATGTATATTCCATGTGCTTCTTATGCTAATGCTTCACATAGATCCATGTTGTGCATTTTTTCCATGTGCCATTTACCTATGACTATATGTCCTTTCCCAACTCGAGAGTTCATTCCAAATTGTCTCCATGGCTCCAAGCATCATACCACCCTTTCCACAGAGTTTAGGTATGCCCAACTCTGGCACCATATGTTAAATATGCGAGCATGACAAGATAAATAAAATAAATATCAATCAAACACTCCATAAGATGAAGAATATTTTCTTTCCCTGGAAACCATTTTATAGGAAAACCAACAACCAAAGGTATTTTCAATTATCCTTAACAAATCTAGCCAAGGCATGGGAAATATGTCCACCATTGACCACACACAGGCATCTTAGAATATAGTTACTCAAGCCTTTAAATAGGCTTCACCACATGCTAATACCATGGGCCCATAAACCACCCATGGTAAACCCATCATTGAACGAATCAAGGGTTATCTTTAATCACTCTATAAGCGAGTCAAGTTTAACCTAACACCAATGGTAAATACCAATATGGACATGAATACCATTGCCTATTAATCCAACAAGATGTTCTCCTATTATAGGAAAACCTTTCACTAAGGGTTTCCACACTACCAATCTTCCTGACATCAATTTCCCTGGGCAGTGAATCTAATCCTCTAGGCTTAGAATCTCAATATAATTCCCTTCAATCACCAAATTCCATAATCCTTCAATAGAGAGGATTCTTTATATTCCTTTAACTGCAACAAAGCTTTGTAAAAACAAAGGTAAAACTCGTAAACCCTAACCTCCTTGTTTTGTGAGCTTTGACAAGGTTTTCCACTTGACAAAGGATATGCCCCCTTTATCTCTCTTTCCTATCCATAAATACCTAAAGCATAGTTTCCTCACCTAATTTAGTATGCCTATGGGAATGCAAGCTAATTATATTGAAAACAGGGGGTGGCCTTGACCACTCTTAAGAAAAGTCAATTTGCCTCCTAGGAAATCCATCTATTACAATAAAAGTCTGTCCTCTTCTCTATATTATCATAGAACTAGAGCTAGTGATTGTAGGAGTAGTTGTTTTTAGTGAGATAGAACCTTAGATACTTCATATTCTCCTCAAATCCTTTAACTTGGAAGGGCAAAGTGGCCTTAATTATAACAAAAGCGAGATCATCAATTTGGTGTAGAGTTAAAGTTGACTTTTGGAGATTGGCTTGCATCCTTGTCACTATACAACATTGGTGAAGAACACCCCCCATTGCCTTTTCCTCGCTAACTATACCATTTCCAAAAGAAACCACATAATCTACAAAAAGTAAATGAGTGGTGTTGAGGTCTCTTGCAACCTACACTCCCTTTATTTTCCCTTTATCTCTAAGTGTTTTGAGAATCCTACTTAGCCCTTTTGCTTCTAATAAGAAGATGAGAGGTGATAGTAGGCATCCTTGCCTCAACCCTCTTTGAGGCTAGAAGGGGGAAGTGGAACCATTCATAAGAACAACATAAGAGAGTGTGGAATTGTACTCACTTATCTAGTGGATAATGTGGTCATCTATGTTGAAATATTGTAACTTCGAAGAATATTCTATTTGTACTTTATTATTATTATTCAAAGATGTTTTATTCCTCCGTCGGGATGTATTTATTATATTTAATAATGTAAAGTCATTGAGGTAAAACCTCCCATGTAAGTCGGGGCATTAGTTACCCTAAATTCAGTTGTAATGGGGTGTTTAAGTCCCCTAGAGAAGTCGTCCTGGTTAGTAATTGGTCATTTAGTACTTATGGGGCCGACCTAGCTGGGTAAAATGTCAAGTGAGAGATAAAGTATAAATAGAGGAGGTGTGCTCCTCATTTGGACACACACTGTCACATACCTACCCATCCATCCAAGGCAAAGGGAGGGAACATGATGCCAATCTCTGGGGCTTTCACATAATCTCAGTCCATTCATTAGAATCATATGAATAAATCATTTGTGTGCAGATGTAAAACAAATCAATTATGCACAGTGGAATTAAACTATCCACACACATTACTCATGCATACAGCATATCAACAGTCATCAAATTAATACAGTGCAGAAGTAAATACATAGACAGAAAAACACTTATCTCCATTTTGCAATTGTCCCAGACAACTAACTATGTCGCTGCAATGTTCCACCCAACCATAGGCCAGTTGTGTTCATCAATCTCTCAACACAACTTCCACTCCCGAGCTGGGCATGATTCCTACAAGGAAAAATGGGACATTTAGCTCATACGCATCCAATTAAGCATTTCATTTGAGCCAAGCCAGTCCATAGATGGGTTTATCAAGCTACATCAGAACCCTGGATGCTTGCACTCAAGCTCAAGCCAAAACAATGGAGACCCATAACCCATACCCCAACATACTCTTTTCTCACACAGCAAGCACAATCATTGGGCAGGGATACACATTTAACAATGGGATTTACAACAGGATGGTCATGGGTTTTCCCCAATTCGTTTCCAGCCAAAAACGGATTATGGGATGGGGAGAAACAATCACAGGGAGGAAAACGATTTCTTCCCCAACTAACTGAGAATTCAGCAGCCAAACGATCTCTATGGAACCCCAATTCCATTCCCCTTCGTCCCCACTGGTATACTACACAAAAACACCCTTCTCCCAGCTAAGGATGAAGGAAAACATATGAAAACATGGCTGGAAAATGCCCAGGTAGATCCAAACTCATGAGGGAGAGCAACTAGTTGATGGATAATGGATTGGGGAGCAATTCATGGCTCTTTTCTTGCCCAAGAAGTAAAACGTGATTTTCCATGCAGGGTGGCTTGCCCATACCCGAAATTGGACAGCCATACCTCTCATTCCCCAAGGCATTAACTACCTCAACCAACTCTTGGGAGAAATCAATGATTGGGTACAAAAGTCAACATGGGTAGTTGAGGGTTTGATGGGTTCTCTCATTGACACTTGGCTTGACTTGATTGGCTCCAAGGGTTTGGATGTTTTCCCTCCCAATTCCTTGTAAAATCATGCCCCCATCTCTTGTTGTATTGCATAGCTAGTTGTGGGTATTTTATTAAATGCATATTTACATGATATTTACAATTCCATTGTGCCGAGCTAGCACGTAAACCATATGCATCAATAAATTGATGGCGGGGCCTTGGCCTTGAGCTCGTCACCATGATTATAGAACAAGATTACATCATTTACAATTTTAATGTGATAGGGTCAAGATGGGGACGTGACATTCCCCTCCCCTTGGAATAACACCGTCCTCGGTGTTCCAATACTTCGGAGTATATACCCACTTTACACATGCCTCAAAATTCACAACTGGTGGCAGGTCTGTCCTGCGTTTCATCTCTTGAATTTGAACTTTCAGGATCATGTCCTTTGGCTTCCACAAGCTTCTCTTGCTGGCTTTGATTTTCTATCTCTGCAAGTGGGCATTGCTCCACAGCAATTCCTTCCTTTTATTCACCTTCCAGCTGATCTACAAGTCTGGAATTTTCATGGATGCCATCTTTCTTACCATCCTAGCAACTTGTTGAGGAATATTTCCAGCCCAAAACAAATAGCCTTTGGTCTGCTGCCATGATCACGGTGCACAAATGGCTCTCTCTCTTCTCACCAGCAACACTTGGCTAGTAATAGTTGCAATCAATGGCTTTCAATTTCTCACCTGTGAGACTCATCATGCCAATTCTTGTTCGGACAAGCATAACACAATGTTAAAATTAGTCAATTATTTGCCCCATTGACATGGAACGTCCATGCTTTACTCATGAGATTTCCACACATTTCATGCTTTCCCAACATACACATGAACTCATTCATGTTCATCATTTCACAGGAAAATAACTAATTCAGCATTCACAATTCATTTCAAGCAATAAACACAATCAACTTCATCTATGACATGCACTCAACAATATTTTGTTTCTAAGATGCATTAGCCAAAAGGAAAGAGAAGAGTAAGAGTTTACCCCTCTTAGTCTTGTTCCAATCCGGAGCCACACCATCACTGTGGTTTCATGCTCCTTAGCCTCTTTCACTTCAATGTGAATGCTTGGCGTGCCGTTTTTTTTGGCTATGAGACTTAGTGTCCAAGGTCTGTCTAATGCTTTTCAGCTAGGGAACCCTTCCCCATTGTTGCTTACAGAACCTTTGGTTGCTAGGGCCCACAAATGTCCACTAGCACCATCTTTCATTACCACTCATACTGAGCTCTCTTTAGGGCAGTCATATGTCCACATGCATCCTCCAGATGCTTTCATAGTCATTGCTTCCAACAATACCTACACTCAAACATTGAATCAATTCACATGTTTAGTGTATTTTCATAGGGTTTATCTCTAGACAAGAGTTTAAGAAATCATAATGAAATCATATACACATGTATATTCATATTAAATAAGCAAGAAGATGCTAGATAACCAAATACTTATCTGTATTGGGTGTCTTCACTTTATCCCACAGGATCCTTCTTTGCTTTCCAAGCATTGGATTTCCCGTGGATAAAATAATGAATGTCAGGACAACACACAAGCTACTCCACAACCATTCGAATAGGCAATGCCAGGCCAGTACACCGACTGGTTTTTATCAATTAATTAAGGAATGTTTGGCGAGCATGCCGGCTGCTCCACAACATCAAGTGGTTAATGTTCCCACCCACTATTCTCTGAGTTTATCGAGCATCAGTTACTCTTTGGATTTACCAAGAATTTTATAGTGCACAACCAGTTACTCTCTGGCTTACCAAGCGTTTGTGGCTCTTTCAGGGTCCTTACTTCCTGCAATGGCCAAGGTTTCCAACAAAGAAACAACAGTGTATTAGTTTGATTGTCATAAGACTTATACCTGAAATCTTATTTATTCCAAACAAGAAATAAATGAAAATGAATACTTATATGTATTGTGCATTTTCCTTGCTTCTCCACAGGTTTCCTTCTCTGCTTTACAAGCCTCGGATCACCTGTGGGGTGGATGCTTGGTCAGCACACATGCTGCTCCACAACATCATCCGAATAGGCAATGCCAAGCCAGTACTCCGACTGGGTTTATCAGGCATCCCAAAAATCAGTATGCTAAGCCAGTACACCGATTGGGTTTATCGAGCATTTCAAAAATCAATATGCTAAGCCAGTACGCCGAATGGGTTTATCAAGCATTTCAAAAATCAGTATGCTAAGCCAGTACGCCGACTGGGTTTATCAAGCATTTCAAAAATCAGTATGCTAAGCCAATACGCCGACTGGGTTTATCAAGCATTTCAAAAATCAGTATGCTAAGCCAATACGTCGATTGGTTTTATCAAGCATTTCAAAAATCAATATGCTAAGCCAGTACGCCAACTGGGTTTATCAAGCATTTCAAAAATCAGTATGCTAAGCCAGTACGCCGACTGGGTTTATCAAGCATTTCAAAAATCAGTATGATAAGCCAGTACGCCGACTGGGTTTATCAAGCATTTAAAAAATCAGTATGCTAAGCTAGTACGCCAACTGGGTTTATCAAATATTTCAAAAATCAGTATGCTAAGCCAGTACGCCGACTATGTTTATCAAGCATTTCAAAAATCAGTATGCTAAGCCAGTACGCCGACTGGGTTTATCAAGCATACAACGACCATTTCCAATCCATTTCATCAACTGGGTTTGTCAGGAAATAACACCCTTCACCAATACCTCCACAACATGCAAATAACCAATTCCAAGCCAGTACACCGACTGGGTTTATCAGGCTTCCAATTTAACAACATGCCAAGCCAATACATCGACTGGGTTTATCAGGCATCCAATTTAACAACATGCCAAGCAAGTACGCCGACTGGGTTTATCAGGCATCATACAATTCTTCATCCACCCAAGGATGGCACTCCTTTTCCTATGCAAACCAGCGATTCCCTTTAGGAACTCTATAAGTGACTTTCTTGACTGCAGGCTAGCATGGACCCACAATACCCACTCACACTATACAAGGATGATACCCCCTTTTTTTTGCAACATAGCTCCGCGAGCCTATCCATCCCTTCTAGTGTCCTTTAGTGTGAGCGTAGAAAGGTTACCACTGCCCATACAGCCCTTTTGAGCACTCTTTCTTCACTTTGCCTCTTAACGTGCAACACCAAATTGCATTTGTGTAAGCTGATAGCACAAGAATGATAAGCAAGTTCATCAGTATTCTTGCTCTAAGATTGTAACCATATTTCATAACATTCACTATCAAGTATTGAAACACCATGAATGCGTCCATTCCCTTAGGGTGTAGTCAATATTGAAAACCCTAACATAACCCATCACCCGAAAGGTATGCATCCCTTTCCGATGTGAGCCATGTAGGCCTTAGTCCCACTCAAGCAGTCTGAAATAATAATGAAATAATAAAACATGATATGCATATTAAATCTAATAACCAGACATGTATATTTTGAGTTAGGGTTACCGAATACTTATCCCTTTTCAGATGTATCTTTCCTTTATTTGCGAAGAATGGGGGCTCCCTTCTCTGAGTCAACAGTATTTCGGTTTGCCACCCCAATATTTTCACTTTCCATAACCCACACATGCCTTCTTAGCAATATTTTACTATCTCACTCACATGTAGTGTAGCTGAGGTATTATCAAAATTCACAATGGCGTTTCACCCGAAACCCATTTCCAAAGAATGGGGTCCTTCCCATCTAGTTTGGCTTTTGCAGGCCATCACACATGGTCTTCTTGCAATGTGTCATCTTGGCACACTTTATCAAATAGCCAAACAGTCAGCAACATTTATCAATAAGCTTCAAATATGATTGTTTTATAACCAATCAATGTCATTAATAATTAAATTCAATATGAATTTACAATTCTGTCTCCTACATAAATTGATTTGTTTAGCAATGAGGCTATCCTCATATTGTTTGGCTCTCGTAAGTGGTATCACTCTGTCCATTATGGTTTCATCCTTGCTACCATACATGAACATCCACCTGCAACATGTCCTCCTGACACAATTTTATATAATCCAAACAATGATTAGTAATCATTAGCAAAATGTCAAATCTGAAATTTACAAATCTATTTTCGTACAAAAATTAGATTTGCAACCACGAGACTATTCTCATAAAATTTAATCAAACAATTTTCAGATTTGTTTCATGCATAAGTTACAACCATGAGAACCTTCTCATAACCTTTGGCTTTTGCACATGGTAGATCCCGATCTTTACTATGGAATTATCCTCATTGCCATACACAAGACTTTTCTACCTGAAAACTGAAACTTCAATCAGCCAAATACGTTGTGAGTATCTATGTATATAATCCTTTCATTTCCACAACAGTCACTGAAGTGATCTCAGAATTATAACACTCAATAATTCAAACACCTTCAGCTGTTAACATTTGAAATGAAATGATATATATATATATATATATGCATCATTATCACGATAAAATTGCAATACATAGTCACACTATCCATGCAATTTAAATAAACTATAAATACTCATTACTTCACATTCCATGCATTCACACAATGCATATTCACAACATTTACATCACTCACATAATCTTTCAATACAACCTTGCATTAATCCATGAATACTATGCATTCCAACATATTATGGCCTAACCATGCCTATCCCATATGGCATACACTACAATAGGACCATAAGTCATCTCTTGATTTGGTTGTTAAACTCACAACCAACATACACAAATGGCATGATATCATTTTTATATGAATGCATTGAGGTTTCTAAGAAACTATAGGGTGCAAGGCTCCTTGCCTTTACTTACCCGCACCTCACCATACTCGGTGGGTCAACATTCACATTTAGGCACTCAATACCACATGCAAACCAATCAATCATAGTTTGAACATAGTTGAAGGGATCTCACGAAATCCTCTTTCAACATTCATGTAATTTATGCATAAATAATCATTACCTGCATGGCTTTTGTTAACATCGCTTGATATTACCTGATCAGTTGGCCTCTTATCAAGGCTTCACAGTCCTTTTGCCAACCTCATGATCACAGATTTGTTGCACCATCCTTTCTTCATAAGGTTGTATGTGACAATCATCATCCACATCCTTAGCCATGCTTCGGTTGTCTTTGGTCCTACAACCAATGTGAACACAACTAATTATTAGCAACCACAATCATTATCTTAAGTGGCTCATTGCATATGTAAAACCTCACTATTTTACCAATATGCAATATCATATATACGTAAAAATGTTTTCACATGCACTGTGCAATATGCCATCTAGTACATATTCTCTTCATCTATCTATCCTCTTGCATTTCCAGCATCCCTATGCCATAATTTTCAGTATAGACAACTCAGAAAATATAAATATAATAGCAATGGAGGAGTTAAGGAATTCTTCCTTTCCAATTCCTCATCATGACATGGAGTTCCTACTCCACATCATAGCTGATTCTTTTCTTGGCTTCCCTACCAAGCATACAAGCAATCATTAGCTATGATCTTCTCATTAATTAGCAATTCAACATATACATATGTGTATAATATTCATTCTTGCTATATGCAATTATTATGCTATAAACATAAATAGTTTAAGGTGAGGAATTTCCCTTTCATCCTCCACAATGGGTATTACAACCCATTACTCTTATTGAGATTTCACAACCCCTTCTATGCAATTCCTGCTTTTCATTCCAAGCATAGAGAATGCATTTCAAACTTTCAACGACTGTCTCCGGGGGACGACGGGGGTCAAGGAGGCTTGCCCCCTTGTGGCTTCCCTGCTCCACTGCAGGGCGGGTCGAGGGCAGCGCCTTTTTTTTTGTTTGTTTGTTGTAAATCCTTCGATTTCGCGCAATTTGGCGCATAAGTTCCATGGCATTTTCAACTTTCGGCTCCTAAAAAATCTCCGTGGAAAACAGCTGAAATTCCTTGTTTCGGAGCAACTCACCGAGTTCTTCCGACTTGTTTCGGGCCAACTCGCCGAGTTCTGCCGCAACTTCGGGCCAACTTGCCAAGTTCTTTCGCAACTTCGGGCCAACTTGCCGAGTTCTTCCGCCAAAAACACTTAGAAAAATTTTCGGACCAACTCGCCGAGTCCTTTCGCCGTTGAGGACCAACTCCCCGAGTTCTTCCGCCGTTGCGGACCAACTTGCCAAGTTCTGCCACTGAAAACACTTAGAAATTTTTTTAGACCAACTCGCCGAGTCCTTTCGCCGTTGCGGACAAACTCGCCGATTTCTTCCGCCGTTGCGGACCAACTTGCCAAGTTCTTCCGCCATTGCGGACCAACTTACCGAGTTCTTCCGCCGAAAGACACTTAGAAATTTTTTTGGACCAACTCGTCGAGTCCTTCCACCGTTGCGGACCAACTTGCCGAGTTCTTCCGCCGTTGCGGACCAACTTGCTGAGTTTTTCCACCAAAAGACACTTAGAAAAATCTTCGGACCAACTCGTCGAGTCCTTTTGCTGTTGCGGACCAACTTGCTGAGTTCTTCCGCCGTTGTGGACCAACTTGCCGAGTTCTTCCGCCGAAAGACACTTAGAAAAATTTTGAAAATTTGAAATTTTTGAAATTTTTCTTAATTATCAATGCTGAGCAGGAAGCATACTTACCTCTGCAATTGTGATAGGTAGCCCATGAAGGCCCAATGTTGCAACCAGTGCTCTAATACCATCTGTCACGTACCCACCCATCCATCCAAGGAAAAGGGAGGGAACATGATGTCAATATCTAGGGCTTTCACATAATCTCAACCCATTCATTAAAATCATATGAATAAATCATTTGTGTGCAGATGTAAAACAAATCAATTATGCACAACGGAATTAAACTATCCATACACATTACTCATGCATACAGCATATCAACAGTCATCAAATTAATACAGTGCAGAAGTAAATACATAGACAGAAAAACATTTATCTCCATTTTGCAATTGTCCCAGACAACTAGCTATGTCGCTGCAATGTTCCACCCAACCATAGGCCAGTTGTGTTCATCAATCTCTCAACACAACTTCCACTCCCGAGCTGGGCATGATTCCTACAAGGAAAAAGGGGACATTTAGCTCATACGCAGCCAATTAAGCATTTCATTTGAGCCAAGCCAGTCCATAGCTGGGTTTATCAGGCTACATCAGAACCCTGGATGCTTGCACTCAAGCTCAAGCCAAAACAATGGAGACCCATAACCCATACCCCAACATACTCTTTTCTCACACAACAAGCACAATCATTGGGCAGGGATACACATTTAACAATGGGATTTATAACAGGATGGTCATGGGTTTTCCCCAATTCGTTTCCAGCCAAAAACGGATTATGGGATGGGGAGAAACAATCACAGGGAGGAAAACGATTTCTTCCCCAACTAACTGAGCATTCAGCAGCCAAACGATCTCCATGGAACCCCAATTCCATTCCCCGTCGTCCCCACTGGTATACAACACAAAAACGCCCTTCTCCCAGCTAAGGATGAAGGAAAACACAAGAAAACATGGCTAGAAAACGCCCAGGTAGCTCCAAACTCGTGAGGGAGAGAAACTGGTTGATAGATAATGGATTGGGGAGCAATTCATGGCTCTTTTCTTTCCCAAGAAGCAAAACGTGATTTCCCATGCAGGGTGGCTTGCCCATACCCGAAATTGGACAACCATACCTCTCATTCCCCAAGGCATTAACTACCTCAACCAACTCTTGGGAGAAATCAATGATTGGGTACAAAAGTCAACATGGGTAGTTGAGGGTTTGATGGGTTCTCTCATTGACACTTGGCTTGACTTGATTGGCTCCAAGGGTTTGGATGTTTTCCCTCCCAATTCCTTGTAAAATCATGCCCCCATCTCTTGTTGCATTGCATAGCTAGTTGTGGGTATTTTATTAAATGCATATTTACATGATATTTACAATTCCATTGTGTCGGGCTAGCACGTAAACCATATGCATCAATAAATCGATGGCGGGGCCTTGGCCTTGAGATCCTCACCATGATTATATAACAAGATTACACCATTTACAATTTTAATGTGATAGGGTCAAGATGGGGACGTGACACACACTCACTTGTGGATTGCGCATTAGGAGAGAGAGAGAGAGATATCTGTGAAGGAGAAGGAGCTCTTGTTTGGGGATTTCATCTTTGTACTTTTTGGTCATCTATATTGAGGAATTTTTGCTCGGTTTTGTACCCCGTGAGGGTTTCCCAGGATAAATTTGTGTCTCTTGTGTTTATGTTGTGCTTGTTATTCTTTCAGTGATCCTGTATATGATATTGTTGTGAAATTGAATTGAATACTGATGTTATCTATATTAGCATATTGAATCTTAACATGGTATCAGATCTAGCCTAAAGGAAGGAAATGTATGGAATTTACGACACTTGTTTGACTTGTGACAATTTGAAGGCTAGGGATTTGTATACCAAAACCTACTCATCGTGGAACTTTCGCTATAAATCACTCTTGGAGAAGGTTCAGGATCTAAAACTTAGACAGGACGAATATGATATGTTCCTGTACCTTGTATCCGAGTTTTAGCCACATATTCATTTTACTTTGTGAGATATGATCTGTACAAGTTAGGGTTTCTGCCTCTTCCAGAATGCAGCCCTAAATAGGTGACCTAGGTAAAAAGGTCATATCTTGTGATTGGAAGCTCCAAATGGAATTCCGTAAAATGTGACAGTTAGGGAATGGACTTTAGTTTCACAGTTCCGAGTATCAGAGGCCGAAGTTGAAATAGTGACACGTGGAAATCTGTACAAGTTCGCTATTTTGTTTCATCCCATAAACAGATCATTTTGGGAAACTTAGCATATCTCTCTCATGGAGAATACAATGAAGCTCAAATATGTGGTGTTGGAAATATGACAAGTCATGATACCACAAGTCAAAGTTTCAGACCCTGAGGATCCGAAATTTCAGAGATACACCAGAAACAATAAGTCACATATGAAATAGCTCAACGGAGGAAATCAAAGAAGAGGAGGAAGAAGCTCTCACTTAGGGTTTTCAGTTTTTTAGGTATGGAAGGACCCGATACAATGTTGGAGACACCTGATGCAACATTGGAAACTTTGAATATGACTTTTGAATCCATTCATAATAGATATTAATATTCCATCAAAATGTTGTGGGAGGAAGGAGATTGAAAATTAGGGTGTCCAAGTAAGAAGAAACCCTAGCAAAGTTGGGAGACTCATAGGGTAGAAATGGAGGTTTAAATGGCACTGATATTCTATCATTCTAGCACCATGAACATATATAAGATGTTTACAAGTGATATACCTTGGATGATTAGGGTTTTACCCTTATAGAGAAGACTACAAGCAATCTCGATAGGTATGACTTGGGGAGATGCAGGTATGTTTTGAAATTTGTTTAATTTATTTGATGATTAAGTTCATGATATGTTTGTCTTCATATTATTGAGGTTAGTACAATCATGATTAATTTTAGACTTGTCTGATCACCTTAGTAAAGGTATGAATGCATGTGAATGATAGAAGACATTCATTGATTAGGGTTATGACACTTATGATTGTACTAATGCACTGTGGTGTTGTATGAGGATGATGTTGTCTGCTAACATGAAAGGTACATTAAGAAAGACAAATCAAGTTCTAGATCAAGAATATATGACCATGATGACATGAAGACAAAGACTCATCCATAGTCATTGATCACATAGAAGCTCTACTTACGAGGTATGTATGATTTGGTTCTACTATGCTTAACTTATGAGATATGCAGGTTACTAGCATAAGGTCTCTAAATCATTGAAGAGAAAAAAGAAGATATTGTTTGAGTATGTTAGACATAACTAGCAAGCATGCTAATCCAGGTATGTTTTCCTATATCGAGTAAGAATCCTACTTTGTGTTAGGATCTTAGATAAGTATACTTTTGTATGATTGATAATGATTATTCATGAAGTTATAAGTTTAAGCAATCAAGGGTTTATGCATATTATGCTTCTTAGTTTGATTAATGAAATGACAAAGTAGAAGAATCCTATGGTCAAATAAGAATATGCATGAGTGAAAGAAGTACTCCCTGAAACCTTGAATACTAATGCTTGTGATAAATTACCTGTGTATGAAATGATCATGACCATACACGTTTAAGATTATTTGGGATTATAATGTTTTGATAGTATTGAGATTATACTAATGAATGTATGATTATGTATGAGATCTTGAGGATGACATAATGATGAAACTAGTGCACACTTAAGCATGCATAGTGGTACAGATAATCATGATGCTATCATAAAGGGAAAATAGAGATCAAGAAGGAGGCAACCACACAAACATAAAAAGATAAGTATTTGAGTTGTTATTTGAATTACTTCTTGAATCTCTGAATAAGTTAATGATATTGCTTGTAATAATTGTATGCATATTTGTATTCCTAGAATCAAGAAATATATCATGCATAGTGTAAGCATTCATATAGCATTGAACAATATACTACTAATATGCATATGATGGGTAAGTTGGAAAAACATTCCATTGTTGCTTGTCTAGAATGAAACCTCTTTGATAACATGCTGGGAGCTGTGCACGCTCTTGATAGTATTTTTTGGTAGAGATGGAAGGCATCTGGATAGCCAATGTATGCATACAAGATATGGAAAAGTGTTGTGCCAAAGTACTGGTCAAGATAGTTGCATAACTATGTGAATCATATATGTATGCATAATAGGTTATCATTAAAATGTCAACATGGTCTGATAATTATGAAGTTTTACTAATCATGTAATTAAATTTGATTTGTAGGAAATATCGTGTGCTATGATCTACAAAAGAAGGATGATGAACACTTGTTCCAAAGAACAAGTGATGATTGTTCAACAAGAAGACTTACAAATCAAACATACTATAGAAGTACAAAGGAAGGCTCGTGGCTAGAGGATCATGACGAGATGTTTGCTCCAGTGGCTAGACACACTTCCAGAGATAGATTACACCCATGGATGACAAGACCGTTCTCTTGAATGGTGTAATTGAAGAAGAAGTGCATATCGAGCAAAATCGTAGGATTCGATAGAGAATCACATGATTGAAGAAGGCTTTGTACGGGTTCAACATGTACCCAGGATTGATAGTCATTTGATGAGCTTGATGATTACCATAGGTGATGCAGATTTCAACCTTTGCTACAATGTTGAAGATGGTTTCTATATACAAATGACATGCTTCTATCAGATGGATGCAAGAAGGAACTCACCATAGAGTTCGAGTGATCTTGAGGCTCATATCAGTAGACCCATATGACGGGAGATGGCACAAATAGATCACTCAATGCAGAATGTGAATGCTGTTCAGTCACAGAGGGAGGAAAATACTTAGATGTAGAAAACTCCACTTCAAAGGGAGTATATCTCAGAGTTAAAGAATCTTGGCATGATTCTTGTGATCAAATATGTGGTTGAGATTAGATGATATTTTTCCTTAGCTAAGGAAAATGTGAAGTAGAGATCTGGGATGATGGACAATGGTTTCTATAGTTTACAGACAAATGACTAGTTCGTTGATGTATTTGACGAATACTAGGCCAGATATATGCCTTGCTGTGAACACCCTGAGTCAATATCTAGTTGAGCCTAGACGTGTCCACTTGGTAGCTGCAAAACATGTGATGAGGTACCTAAAAGGTACGATAGACTTTGGTCTATACTATGTTGGAGATCATGACTATAGATTGTATGGTTATACAGATGCAGATTGGGACGGAAATGTCTCAGACAGGAAGAGCACCTCAGGTGGATTTTATTGTCTGGATTTGCTATGATCTCATGGTTTAGCAGGAAGCAGTCCAGTGTGGCTCTCAGCATAGCTTAAGTAGAATATATAACAGCTTGCTCTGCTATTTGTGAAGCCATATGGCTTTGGAAGCTATTGTCAGTAATATTTGACTTAGAGATGGACTCCATTGTGATCCTGTGTGACAACTAGAGTTGTATCAAGATAACGGAGAATCCAGTGTTCCACGATAAGTCAAAGCACATAGAGATCTAATATTTCTATATACGGGATATGGTGCATAAGGGAGCTATAAAGCTCGAGTATGTGAGCACTGATGAGCAAGTTGCTGATGTATTGACCAAACCTCTGTCTCGAGTAAAGTTTGAGTATTTCTGAGACAAGCTTGGTGTAGTTCAAAAGGACCCTCCTCGAAAGGGGGAGTGATGAGGTCGATGATGAGGATGCTTGTACTAATGATGAGGTCGATGAT
Source organism: Larix kaempferi (assembly GCA_027924585.1). Classification (NCBI taxonomy): domain Eukaryota; kingdom Viridiplantae; phylum Streptophyta; class Pinopsida; order Pinales; family Pinaceae; genus Larix; species Larix kaempferi. The sequence continues at coordinate 13,463,449 of BSBM01000001.1, forward strand.
GAGGATGCTTGTACCAATGATGAGGTCGATGATGAGGATACTTGTACCGACGATGAGGTCGATGAATGGTCCTTAGACTTGGTCTAAGTTGACGAGTGGATTGCATCATCCTTGGAATTTAGTCCTAAATGAATCCGAAGACCTGTGTCTTCGTGAGTGGTCCTTAGAATTTGTCTAAGTTGACAAGGGGATTGAATCGTCCCTAGACATGGTGTGGTGTCTTAAAGTGATAGGGATTGATCATCCCATAAGTAGATCAGGATTGCATCATCCTTAGACATGGTGTGGTGTCTTAAAGTGATAGGGATTGATCATCTCGCAAGTAGATCAGGATTGCATCATCCTTAGACATGGTGTGGTGTCTTAAAGTGATAGGGATTGATCATCCCATAAGTAGATCAGGATTTCATCGTCCTTAGACATGGTGTGGTGTCTTAAAGTGATAGGGATTGATCATCCCGTAAGTGGATCAGGATTGTATCATCCTTGGACTTATGTCCTAAAGTGAGAGGGGTTGATCGTCCCGTAATTGGATCATGTGTGTTGTAGATTATGTTGCTGTTGATCGAGAGATCCAGATGATGTTGTTGATCGAGAGATCCAGATGATACTGTTGATCGAGAGCTCCAGATGATGATGTTGTTGTAGACGATTGAGTGATCGAGTGCTGCAAAAGATGAAGACTCGGTACTGTAGATGTTGATGTTCTAGTACTTAAGATGTTGAAGATGTTCCAGTAGCCGATCCATTTGTTGATGATAATTGAAGAAAACTTTCGATGATTTATAGATGTATCACTATGATGTTGTTGATGACCTCTCCTTGCTCCTGCAGATGTTATTAGAATATCCTTCTCATTAAGGGGGAGTGTTGAAATATTGTAACTTCGAAGAATATTCTATGTGTACTTTATTATTATTATTCAGAGATGTTTTATTCCTCCATCGGGATGTATTTATTATATTTAATAATGTAAAGTCATTGAGGTAAAACCTCCCATGTAAGTTGGGGCATTAGTTCGCCTAGAGTCAGTTGTAATGGGGTGTTTAAGTCCCCTAGAGAAGTCGGCCTGGTTAGTAATTGGTCATTTAGTTATGGGGCCGACCTAGCTGGGTAAAATGTCAAGTGAGAGATAAAGTATAAATAGAGGAGGTGTGCTCCTCATTTGGACACACACTCACTTGTGGATTGCACATTAGGAGAGAGAGAGAGATATCTGTGAAGGAGAAGGAGCTCTTGTTTGGGGATTTCATCTTTGTACTTTTTGGTCATCTATATTGAGGAAGTTTTGCCGGGTTTTCTACCCCATAAGGGTTTCCCCGGATAAATTTGTGTCTCTTGTGTTTATGTTGTGCTTGTTATTCTTTCAGTGATCCTGTATATGCTATTGTTGTGAAATTGAATTGAATATTAATGTTATCTATATTAGCATATTGAATCTTAACAATCTAATATGTGATGGGCATTAAATGATATAAAAATATATTTATTCCACTATGTCATATACTTTTGAGAGATCCAATTTATGGCAATGAAGATTTGAGTATCCCCTTGTACTGCAATGATATTTGTTTTTCTCTCAAATGCACAATTGTACCTAGTTACATATAGAAAATATGGTCAACATACCATTTGACTATATTTCAGTTGTGTTTGTATTGTATTTAGTCGTATTTCCATTGTGTTCATATTGTATTTGTATCACATTTGGTCATATATTCTATTTATTTGGCTTTTGTAAATATGGATTTGAATATCCTCTTGTATTTCAACAATATTGTTTTTCTCAAATACATTTTTCTTTTCTTCATGCACATGGTGCCTATGGTTTAAGATGGAAACAATTGTTTTCCAAGCCATGCTAGGGATACACAAGGTGTTTCGTTATTCACAATCATGTAATGGAAACCTATATTTACGCAAGCTGTTTCGTTATTCACAATCATGTAGTTGAAACCTATACTTATGTTTGGTGCAAACATTCACTGTTATAGTCTTGATATTTTTGGTTGCATGTATCCAACATGGTGTGCACTAATTTATTTCCAATGAGAGGAGTATTAGATTAAAAAAAGTAAGACATAATTAATAATTAATTACATGTTGCATTGAAGAGTATTAAATTGAAAAAAGTAAGACATAATTAGTAATTAATTACTTATTGCATTGGTGCATAATTTGTGACCATTTTTTTTAACCATTCTTGAGGGCACACTTCCATTTTTTTATCAATTGGTTTGCAACTAAAACTCTTATCCTATATGTTATAAGAGAAAACCATAATTAATAATAACATATATTAAGAATACACTAATCTCATTGTTTATTGTTTGGGGATACTTATATTAAATGAAATTATATTGACAAATTCATGAAACAAACTCTAATCATGGACTAATGGAATGTCTACTTTTCATTCTTTTGTTTCAATCCATGCATGTACATAGAATAAAATAATATATAATAAATTTTTAATACTCAAAAAATGACTACTTGACTACAAAAGTAGGTAAATTGAACTAAAAGAATACATCAAAGAAAAAGTAGAATGTGGGAGTGCAAAGGCCATGCCTACATCGATGCCAAAAGCATACCAAAGCAAACAACTAAAAGACAAAATCTTAAGAAACTAGTGAACTAAGCAAGTATGATATTATTTTATATTGGTTATATAAAAATGGAATAGCTAGTCATAAATGTGTTATAAACAAAATTTAATCGACAATTCAAGTAACTATGTATTATGTATTACCTTTGCATCATGTTTTCATGATGTCTTAGTGTCTACTTCTCATGCGAATTTCTCACAAGGATATTTTCTTCCTCTTTGTATTCTTTTAGTATGCTTTTCCAAACCTCTTTATCAACCTATATTCGTTTGTCCTCTTTGAATTTTTTTTTTTCCAATTTAGGGATTTTTATTACTGTCTCCCTAAATTTGTTTAGAGTAATAGAAAATGAAGACAACTACAAAAGTCATTAAAGGGACATAATGAAATAAAAAGGTAAATGACTAAAACATGAGTGAAAAAAAAGAATAATTCGAATATAAATTCGAAAATGTGCCATGTGGCCTCTTCCTCACAATTTCCACAATTCTCTTTAATGCTCATTTGTCACTAACATTTGATAAAGATGCCGCAATGCATTTTTCTTACTTTGATTACTAATCTCACTCCAATGCTCGTGATATAGTTTTGATCACTACTTATTAATAATATCAAATATTTCTCGACGATTTTTTCCCTTTCCATACTTTAGTACCTCTCCTTTCTAATCAATTTGCATATCTTTAGTGTTTGATTTGCGAGGTCTATTTTTCCTTGACATGAATCTTCACCTTATTTCATTGAAATCTTTTTTCTCTATGCTTATACATTAATATGCATGTCATATAACAAATAAGTACCTTGGAAAATGACGTAATATATTGAATTGAATAATATTTTAACATACTCTCTAAAATTCATTAAAAAATTAAAGATAATCTGTACTTCTAACACCCGTAGAGCAACTCCACCTAAGATTATTTGAACTCAATCTAGTGTTAACAATGAAATCCTCATTTACAAACAAATTCTCTTGTTTTGTTAAGCCCTTTAGAAACTATCCAAAATTTTCCCATTTTTTGCATTGAAAATATATATATATATGTAATGATTAGAATTATAAATTATAAATGCAAGTATTCATAAAATAAATATATTTCAATATTATATAAAATTCAAAAGTATGTAATTACAACTCACTTGGATACCATTTTCATCTTCTTTTGATTTTTTTGCCCCCCTTCTTAAGTGTTTATCTTCTATTATGTTACGCTCAACATTAACTCATGGTTCATGTTCATTTGAAGCGATATGATTTATAGATGTACTACAATGATCCAATAACAAGGTTTTTACAAAATATTCTCAAAATAAGCTACATGCATAATTTGACAAGAGTATTGAAACTGCACATATGTAAAGGCACTTTGGTAACATATGATGATGATAAGGGTAGTGCCACGGAATTAACATGATACTTATGGAACAAAGATTGACAATGGTTATATTTAATAGAGATTGGCTCTAGTAGAAACTTCAACACTGACATCTAGAGGGATGTGGGAGCTGCAAGTGGGAGTGGGAATGGGAGAGGATGTAGTGGGAGAGATTCAACTTAGTGAGATCACCTAGTGTGAGAGAAAAGGGAAAAAGGAAGAATTAGACACTTACCAGATAAAGTGCCAGGCTCTTTAAGTAAAATTACCAGTATGATGCTAGGTTCTTTAAGTCTTCTAAGCAAATTAATGCCATGTTCACAAATTTGAAATGACCGAGGTGTTGAATAAATGAAAATCCTTGAGGTGGGGTGAATGTAAGATGATAAATTTATATTTTTAGAGAATTCAATATTTGAAGCAAGCTTCAAATATATGTGAGGATATGTAAGGTTATTGCGGGCATATTTTGGGAATTTTTTTATAATATCATCATTAACTAATACAAAGTGCCCTATATGACATTAAAGGAATGGTTAAGGCTAGTGGTTTTGTTTCTTGACAAGGAATGTTGAAGGCCAATATAATTTAAACATATATAGATTATTTTTGTCTTAACAATGTCCCAATGTTATCAAAAGCCAAATACGATTGAATGTTATTATAGTTTTTGTGTGTTGAAATTGTCCCATTGTTATGTTATTATTGTCCCATTGTTATCATAAATCATTTTCATAGTTTTGAGTCGATCATCATCCGATATATTTTTAAGGTTTATTTTTCTTGCACCCAGGTTAATAAGGAAATAATTTCATTTATGTTTATACACTCTTTTTTGTATTTGTAACCATAATATCATAACAATTTATTAGGATCTAGATGCTCATGGCCATCAAATGAAAAAAAAAACTATTTTCAATCTGGTTAATTTGAATTTGGTGATGATAGAGGGAGAGCAATTACACCTGTATACAATTTTCCTAGCATTGTTCTCTCAAGCATGGTGTAACTCAAGGTTTTTGGCAATTTTCCTGTGTACTCGAACCTGGTTTTTTTTTGTTGGCAAAGTGGTGGAACCTCCTTGAATAGCAAGTTTGCCTTTGGCTAAGTTACCACGAACCAGAGGAATCTAAGCCATCAAAATCACCTGGAGATCGCACCCGGCCTGGACCGCACGAACCCTTAACATGGTTGGATTTTTTGGTATCTATGAGATGTAGAACAGTTGGTGGCGGGGTATGGTTAAGACAACCCTAAGCGAAAAGGTCACCGGTTCTAATCTCGCGGATACCAAAAAATACAACCATGTTAAGGGTTGGTGCGGTCCAGGCCGGGTGCGATCCCTGAGTGATTTTGATGACTTAGATGCCCCTGGTTCGTGGTAACTTAGCCAAAGGAAAACTTGCTAATCAAGGAGGTTCCACCACTTTGCCAACAAAAAAAAACCATGTTCGGGTACACAGGGTACTCCCAAAAGACCGAACACCTAGAGAAACCACTTCACACAAACAGATCACAGATCGATACACCGATGTTTTGACGTTGTTTAAACCCTCGAGAGGGAATCACTCCAAAGCCCCGGCCAAATAGCTTCTACGGAGCAATTTATTATGCAAAGAAAGAAAGTTACAAATGAGCTTCTCATAATCGATCAACTAAACAATGACCCTCCACGCTCTTTAAATATATATCATAGACTAATCGAGTGTTAAGCCACAGAGGTTAGGTATGATCTAAGAGAAGTTGAGCCGTTGGATCACAACATATCGTGACCGTTGGATTAAGTATTTACAAATGCATACTAAGAAAACATACTTTACCTAACGGATATATTACACAAGTTGATCTTAACTAACTCCTAAGTGTCTAAATATCCTAACATCCTCCCTTAAGAACAACTTGGGATAGGATTGAAGGATTTACAAAAGTGACACTATTAGGAGAAGGAAGGAGGCATTAGAGCCTATACCCCCTTAATGACAAATTCCTGAACTCCTAACATAGATCAAAGTTTAAAAAACTTCGCTTCTGTAAGAGACTTGGTGAAGATGTCTGCAACTTGATCATCTGTAGGACAAAAGAGTACTTCAAGAACATGATCATGAACAAGATTTCTGATGAAGTGCATATGAAGCTCAATGTGTTTGCTGCGTTGATGTAGGACTGGATCTTTGGCAAGCTTGATGGCACTTTGATTGTCGCACCAAAGTGGAGTAGGCTACTGCTGCTCGAATCCAAAATCTGAAAGGATCTGTTGAAGCCATAAAGCTTCCTGACTGGCATTAATTGCAGCTCGATATTCTGCCTCTGCTGAAAAAAGAGCAAGAGCTTGTTGTTTCTTACAAGCCCAAGTGATAGGTCCAAATCCCAAACTGAAAACATAAACTGCAATAGACTTTCGATCATTAGGATCGCTGGCCCAATCTGAATCAATGAAACCAACCAAAAAAGGTTTCCCCCTATACTGTAATGAATCCCAAACTGAATTGTGCCTCGAATATATCAAAGTATTCTTTTAGTTTCTTTCCAGTGACTTTCATGAGGTGTTTGCATATAACGGGCAACACAACCAACGACAAAGGAAAGGTCAGGATGGGAATGAGTCAATTATAAGAGACTACCAACAAGCTGACGATACAAGGTGGCATCTACTTCAGGTGAAGGACAAGTGGCAGAAATTTTGACTTCGGACTGGAAGGGAGAAGGGGTTGGTGTACAATCTTCCATGTGAAAGCAACGAAGAAGGTCACAAGCATACTTAGACTGAGAAAGACATATTCCTTCTTTGGTTTGCAGGACTTGGAGACCAAGAAAATAATGCAAATGTCCTAAGTCTGACATTTCAAAATTTTGCTTAAGACTGGATTTCACATGGGTTATAAGCTTAGGGTCACTACCAGTAAGAATAAAGTCATCAACATATAGAACAAGTATGATGAGATGGTTTCCTACTTTTTTGGTATAGAGATTGGGGTCAGAATGACATCTAGAAAAACCAATGTCAAGGAGAAAGCTACCCATTTTGGCATACCAAGCTCTAGGAGCTTGCTTAAGGCCATATAAGGATTTCTTAAGGCGGCGGACAAGGCTAGATTTATTCTGAACATATCCAAGAGTTTGTTCCATGTAAATTTCCTCCTGTAAATCACCATGTAAGAAGGAAAACTTGACATCCATTTGATGGACTTCCTAGTTGTGTAAGGCTGCAAGGGAAAGAACAAGGCGGATGGAGTTCATTTTTGCGACAGGAGCAAAGGTTTCATTGTAGTCAATCCCTTCAACTTGGGAAAAACCTTTGGCAACTAACCTTGCCTTAAGTCTTTCAACACTTCCATCTGATGCATACTTAGTTTTGTAGACCCATTTACATCTGACAAGTTTTCTTCCTTTTGGAAGAGGTACAAGATCCCAAGTATCGTTCGCCATTAAGGAACGATATTCTTCATCCATAGTTGCATCCCAATATGGATTTCCTGAAGCTTCTGTAAAGGTTTCTGGATCACGATTCTCAGAAACTTGAACCAAAAGAGAAGAGGCTCACTGAAATTGAGAACGTGTTCGACGTTGATCTCTAGGATCATTGGAAAGATCATCAGCTGCTTCACATGTTGAATGGACCCATCGAGGAAGTACTTGTGCTAGTGCAACTGGAGGAACATGAGCAGGAGGAGGTGGATTTTCATCCTCACTGTCATCATCAAAAACAGGAGTTGGAAACCTGTCAAGGAAGTTGGAAGAAGAAGAAGGCACAATTGCCGAATCAGGCTCGCAGGCTAAGGATGGCACAATCGTCGAGTTAGGCTCGTAGGCCAAGAGATTTTCATCAAATTTTACATCTCTTCGAATGATTACATCATGAGAATGTGGTTGAAGAAGTCTAAAACCTTTTACATCTTCAAAATATCCAACAAATATGCACTTTTCACTTTTAGGCTGCAATGCTTTCCGTTTTTCATCCGGAATGTGAGCCCATGCTTCACTACCAAACACACGGAAGTGACTTACATCTGGTTTAATTTTACTCCATTCTTCTTCTGGTGTGATGCCTTGTAAAGCTTTAGTGGGAGTGCAATTAACTATGTAATTTGCACAATTTATGGCTTCAACCCAAAATTGAAGACTTAGTCCCTTAGATTGAATCATACAATTAGCCATTTTTTGCAAAGTGCGGTTCTTCCGTTCAGCTACACCATTTTGTTGTGGTGTATATGGAATAGTGTGTTGTTGTTGGATTCCTTGTTCAGTGCAGAAAGTAGTGAACTTTTTGTTAACATATTCTCCTCTACTGTCAGATCTTAACTTAATAATTTGATGACCAGATTGTTTTTCAACAAGGGCCTTGTAGACCAAGAACATGTTAAATACTTTGCTCTTAAGTTTTAGGAAGTAAACCCAAGTGCGTCTGGTGTAATCATCAATGAAAGTTAAAAAATATTTGAAACCAGAAAAGAAAGCAGATGGAAGAGGACCACACAAGTCACTATGCACAAGCTCCAAGGGAACCTAGGCGTGCCAAGAGGCACGTTTGTCAAAACTGTCCCGATGATGTTTTTCGAGTACACAACCGGAACAGACACCATCCCTGCAAGATACCATCGGAAGACCTGTCACCATATTGTCTTTACATAGTTATTGCAATGAGTGATAATTTAAGTGACCAAATCGCTCATGCCAAAGTTTGCTCAAGTTATCACTGAAGGAAAAGGTGATGACCCAAAGTTGTTAAATTTGTACAACCTGGTAATATCATCAACAATTCCAGTAGCTAGGACCTGTTGAGGATCTTTAAAATCCTTGATTACAACTTGGTGATGTGTAAATTTCACAATTTTACTTTCACCAGAATGAGTGATTTGATAGACTGATAACAAATTGCAGGAAATTCTTGGAACACATAGTACATCACTGAAATGACCATTATCTACTAGAACTGTTTCAGCTTGTACAACACTTAGAGATCTATCATCACCATCAAATATTTGTTTGGTGTTACATTCATGCATAGTAGAAAAGATGGCTTGATCCTTAGCCATATGATAAGATGCTCCAGAATCAATGAACCATTCATTTGAAGTAGAAGAAGAAGAAGAAGAAGAAGATGCATTATAAGAATAACCAGAAGCACAAAGTGCATGTCCATGGGAGGTAGATTCTGAAGGCAAATCTAGGCTGATGTGGTGCTTCTTCATTGCTGCTTCCAAGGCTGCCATCTTTTTGAAACACTTAGATTCATCATGATTATCTTTCCCGCAATAGTTGCAATGACGCTCAGTCTTCTTGCTTTTTGGCTTGGATCCTTTGTCATTTTTTAAAGAAGGAGCTGACTGAGAGGGTTTGGGACCCTTGTTTGACTTATTATTGTGAAATTTTGTTTCTTGGGAGGCTTGGACTTTTCTTTCAGTTGGGACAATAAGGCTTTCCTAGATATATCTGCATTGTTGATTATTCCAAGATGGATGAGTTTATCTTGCTCTCTAATCAAGGAATCACAAAAGGATTCAAGACTAGGCTTTTGATAGCTAGCTGCATTCAAGGATTCTTTCATAGAGTAAAATGTAGATACAAAAAAAGAATATGCAGGTCCAAATTTGGAAAGAATATGATAAATGCATTGTTTATCTTCCCTCTTAATCTTGCATTGTTCACATAAGAGTTTAAGAGTTTTTTACTTAGATAAATAATCTTGAATGCATGAAAAATCACTTGGATTTAAAGAAATCAACTCATTTTCAAGTTGGTGACCTCGAATTTCATTGTGTTTACCAAACACAGATTCCAACTTGTCCCAAGTAGCATCATGTTCATCAATTCCGGATATGTGGAATTGCAAATCAGTAGAGATTGACATCCCAATCAATCCACGAGCTTCGTCACATCTATTTGCCCATTTTATTTTCTTATCATCATCAGTGGGTTCTGTTTATTTCCCTAAGGTAATTCTGAAAAGTCCTCTACTTCGTAGAACATCCTCCATACGAGATTTCCATGAGAAATAGTTAGAACTGGTAAGTAGAATATCACAAGGGGAGGCCATATTTGTAAATTAATGGCTATAAAAGCAGAAACCAATAGTTTGGATGCAAAAAGCTCAAAAAAATAGGCAGTTTCAAAAAAATCAACACTGAAAATTGACTCTGTATGATGAAGTTATGTTGGATCAAATAAAATGTTGAAGATGTCCCCAATAGTGACGTGGCGGATAGAGAATGGCCAGCTAAAAAAAAAGAACCCCCCTCTTCCCAAGATAAACCTTTGACAATCACTTTACAAGAATGTTGTTTTAAGTGAATCACTTTTGTAAAATAAGTGATTTCACTTTTACAATGATGTTACTTTAAATAGTGCAGCAATAAAAAAGAACTTAAGTGTCTCACTTTTTTTTTTTATTATTATTTAAGTGAGATGCACTTTTACAATAAAGTAACTTGAAAATAGAAATTGCATGCACTTTTCCTTTTAAAAATAACTTCGAAGGCTTGAACTCAAGACCTATTAAGGAATAAAACAACTTTGAACCAAGTGAGCTAGATTAAAATGTATATAAAATATGAGAATGAGGAAGGGGGCTCTTTTTTGTTTTTGTTTCTCGGTTTCCATGCTTGCTTTTTTTTTTTCCTGCAAATCACACCATAAACCAAAACAAAACAAAAAATTTTCACACTTGTGGGGTTAAATCTTGTTAGCTTGCCTGGAAATTCTACGTTTTCTCTCTGTTTCTGATTTGCCGAGATCGCACAAGGTGTACAGCAAAGAGCATATGCAGCCGATAAAAATCCATTCCCTTTCTCTTTCTGATTCGCCGAGATCGCACAAGGTGCACGACAAAGAGCATACGCAGACAGGGAAAGCAATAATCCGAAGTTAAAAAAATCTAATAATAAAAACCGATAAAACATGAGATTTTCTTTTTTTTTAAACAGAAAAAAAGTCGCTGTAACATTATACCTTCGGATCTGATGAAATACGCGTTTCTGAAGCAACCAGGAACCGTTTTTGATCAAACGAAAACTATTTCCCAATGGAAACAGCGCTCCGGACGCAATGGAACACCTCCCACAGCTCAAAATTGCACAGAAATTTCAGAACCAAGAAACCCTTTCAAGTTTCTGAAACACGAGTTCAAGATATAGATCATAACCAAAAGCGACTCTTCATAAAAGCTCTAATACGATGTTCGAGTACACATGGTACTCCCAAAAGACCGAACACCTAGAGAAACCACTTCACACAAACAGATCACAGATCGATACACCGATATTTTGACATGGTTTAAACCCTCGAGAGGGAAACACTCCTTGGCCCCGACCAAATAGTTTCTACGGAGCAATTTATTATGCAAAGAAATAAAGTTACAAATGAGTTTTTCATAATCGATCAACTAAACAATGACTCTCCATGCTCTTTAAATAGAGAACATAGACCAATCGGGTGTTAAGACATGGATCAGGTTAGGTATGATCTAAGAGAAGTTGAGCCGTCGAATTAAGTATTTACAAATGCATACTAATGCATACTAAGAAAACACACTTTACTTAACGGATATATTACACAAGTTGATCTTAACTAACTCTTAAGTGTCTAAATATCCTAACAGTTAATGTGAATTTGGTGATGATAGAGGGAGGACAATTACACCTGTATACAATTTTCCTAGCATTGTTCTCTCAAGCATGGTGTAACTCAAGGTTTTGGCCATATCATCAACTTGGGAGGGATCTTCATGGCAAGGGTGGATAGTGCAACACACATTATGTTGGTATTTTTTAAGAATCCTATGGTTTGTGGAGTATCTGTATATTTGTCTAAATATATGATCGAGTTTATAACCATACAGAGTAGTAAGATATTGCTCTCTTCTCCTTGAAATTCATCCATGCTTCCTTTGGAATATATTCATTTGTATTCACTATGTGTTTCTTACTACCAACAAATGAATCATGCATTTTTTGGTATTGTATTCTTAGAAAACAACATATAACATTGTTATTTCTCAGGATTCCTTAAGTCTATGATTTCACAATATGCATATTCAATGGTCTTGCACACACAAAAATTGGTCAAGTATAAATAATCATTGAATCACCATGTCTACCTCTTGTGGTATTCATCCCATTACTTTTATGCTTGGCTTTCTCTTCAACATTGTGGTGGTCCAAGAACACGATATTTCTCTTAGCTCCTCTCACATCTTTGAATTCATGAACATATAGGCAATCTCTTATCATGGGATAAAAGAAGCTTGTGAGTGGGTTTGAGATTGCAAGATTACTCATTCTCTGCACCTCTAGTGTTTTCTATTCAATTCCGCTACTTACCATGCTCTCAAAAATCGATACATCCAATTTCTTGGTTTTAATGAGCTTGCATGTGGCCACAAATGGATTGAGATGCATTGTGGGCATCGATGAGAATGAGGTGCTTTATGTTGGGATTCATGCATCCTAGGATTTAGGCCTCTAACACATGTGCACCTTCCTCCACTACCATAATATCGCATTTTGAAGATGTCAACAACTCATGATTATGAGCTACAAAGGTTGTAGTCATCCCCAAGACTTCAATTTTACTCGATGAATAAGTTTGAATATTTATATGAGCTACAAAGGTTGTAGTCATCCCCAAGACTTCAATTTTACTCGATGAATAAGTTTGAATATTTATTTTTACTTCGGATGGCTAGGTACAATCTAGAGCATAGGAATGACTTAAATATTATTTGGGATGACTAGGTACAATCAAGATCATATGAACGACTTAAATACGAGAGCTCATCCTTGCCCTAAAACTCATGCAAACGTTTAGAGTTTATGGCATTTTACTATGTTTATTTCCCTTTAATCAACCAATAGAATTAACCTATATTCTAATTTGCGAATGGAAGCGGTGTTTTGGTCGAAATTGGTTGATCTTGCTTTCAAAGGAAAAATACAAAGAAAATGCGATTTTGGTAGATGTATGTCGTGAATCAAGTGAAAGTAGGGTGAAATTTAGAATTGTGTCAAGGTACACAAGGTGAGATATTAAAAATCTACTACTTCAGATTTTGATAAGAGCACATATACAAGAGGTGGCATGCATCCTATAAATGCAGGTCGAGCTAAGGAAGACATATTTTACCTAAGAAATGGCTACTTTTGCCACTTTCCACACAATTTTGATAGTTAATCATGCATTTGATATGGGAAATGATATGTCACAATAGATAGGATATCCCCCTTTCCTTATCATCCATCAAGGGTGCATTTATTGTAAAGGGCATGCATTATTCTAATGTATGGAAAACACTTTTTCACTTTAGATAACACTTTTTTGAAGGCATTGTTCATGATTTTTTTTTGAATTCTCTCAACTAACTTCAACACCATGATAATAGTGTAACCTTATACATAAAATGAAACACCATAATCAACACAGTTGTTTCCTAATCTCGTGCCAACATATCTCATTGGACATGTATAGTGTAGGAGGGGGAGTGTGATGTAATGGATAAGATGGATTAAAGGGGCTAATTTGCAATAATTTGTTTTACTATAAAATAATGGGTGGGTTTATTAATATTGACCTAATTGTGACCTAAATTAGTGTTAGTGTTTATTTTAATGGAATAATAATAGCAATAACAATAATTCAATAGCATTCATAATTAATAATAGTAATAAATCAAAATAAGTAGGGTTTCAATTTAGTTAAATTAGTTGTTTAAGTCTTTTGTTTGCGATAAATAATCTTGTAATAAGAAGAGGATGAGAAGAAGAAGGGGAAGAGAAAGAGGAAAAAGAAGAGGGATAAGAAAAATAGGAAGAAGAAGAGGAAAGGGAAAGAAAAAAAGGGAGAAGAAGAGGAGGGGGAAGAAAAATAGGAAGAATAAGATGAAAGGGAGGAGGATGAGAAGAGAAAAAGAGGGGAGCATAAAAAATAAAAAGAAGTGGGTGAGATAAAAGGAAAGATAAAGATAAAGGAGAGGGAGAGGGAGAAAAAGAGGATGGAGAAGAGGAATGAGAGGAAGAGGAAGAAGAAGCAAGGGAGGAAGAGGGATAGTACAAGGAGGAAAATGAAGATATATGTAAACCTTAAACCTATGTTTTGTTCTGTAATTTGGGATCTCATTTATTAAACCATATAATAAAATTCATCCTACATCCCCAACCCCAATATAAACCCTCAAATCAATTCCAAATCCCATCCACTCACATCCCAAATCTCATTTCAAAAGAAATTTTGCAAATTAAAAAAAGAACGATGACAAATTAAAAACAATCTTATCTTTTGTGTGGTGGGATCCAATAGATCTAGTGAAGGATTCTAAAATATCCCTTGGATTATCTTGTCGAATACCCCACAACCTCCCCCATCCCCAACAAGTTCAGGAATTAGATAAAATAAAATGAAAGTGAGTCCCATACTTTTCACTTTATTTCAAAAATGCATAGACAATCCCACAAAAAATTCACTTTTGTATCACTTGTTTGTTTCAAAATACGAATTTGTGTCACACTAAAAAGTGGGTTAGGAATTGCATCACTACAACAAGATTTACATCGTAATAATGCCATATTGAAGTATTTTTCATTGAAAATAATGGTAAATAATAAAAAATAAAAGTATTTAAGTATTCTTTGAAATTATTGTTACTTGTCTGTAATTAAATGTAATAATGAATTAAATAACATGAACATTAACCTATTACACCTATCCACATTAGAAGCACTTAAAATTACACAACTAACATAGTTTGCATCACACCTAACAAACTCTTTCTTTTCCATGAAATACATATCCCAGGGAAACCCATCGGTCACTTCCCCTCATCCCGAGGATGCCACCTAAGGTAAACTAGATTATTCAAGGCTCAAAGCAAATACAACAATACACTCGTTAAAAACTCAACATGTCACTTATAGGAATTGACCTTGAGTGGGGAGGATAACATTCATTCTCTCAACTGCCTAGGTTGGATCCAATTGACATCATACCTAATTACCAGCTACCTTCACACCTATTACTTATAATCTAACTCACTTGGTTTGTGTTCATGGTCAAATTGGGTGACATTATAATTAAAAAAAATCACGAGGGCAAAAAACATATGATAAAATTCATCATTAAGTTCAACGGGGTAGATGTTGTTAATATTGATAATTAAATAATAATTAGTTTGAAAAATTATAATTAGAAACTAATTATAATTTGTAATAGTATTTATTAATTATTTTTATTATTAATTAAGATAATATTTTTTCACAACAACAACTATATTTTTTTAAAAGCTTTGCGGCCAAACCAAACAACTTTGTAAAACAAAAAACAAAGAAGTGGCTTCCATAGGTCTAAAATGTAGACTTTTGTGCTTAAAAAAGTACTAAGCATGACTTCTCTATTCTAACCTTGCAAGATGTGGCATGTATACTACCATACATATTGATTGAGAACAAACATATCCTACAAAACATCTAAATAAGCATAAACATAAATTACTAGATTTCTTGCTTGGAGCATGTGACCACTTGCACAATTTCTAGAAATTCAACTCCAACTTCATCCTGTTGTTCACTATTCTCAGTGTCAACTATAGGGTTGGGCTCACTTGTGCCTTGATTTAGTTCCATACTTAAGGAGCGATGGATTTCCCTTGTGTCCT
This sequence comes from Larix kaempferi, assembly GCA_027924585.1. Lineage (NCBI taxonomy): Eukaryota > Viridiplantae > Streptophyta > Pinopsida > Pinales > Pinaceae > Larix > Larix kaempferi. Next base: position 13,479,072 of record BSBM01000001.1, read on the forward strand.
TTGAGGGCAAGGAACAACCACATGGGGAGGGGTTATCCGACAAGTTGGAGTCCTTCATAGAGGGAGGTAAGACGATTTTCATGGAGAGGCCAATATGTGCCTCTATCCTACTGATCCACAACTATAATGTATGGACCTATACCATGATATTAGAGTGTTTTCCTCTTTGGACACCCCTGAAGTTGTCCACCTGCTTTTCCATTCCCAAACTACTAAATGGTGTTTGGTGGTGTTAACAACAAATCTAACACTATAACTATTCTCTTTCTAAATATCCTAAGTGAATCCATCCCTCCAACTATTCCATTTATGGTCCAATTCATGATACCACACTGTGCCTTGGCATTTTCTCTTTCACATAATTTTAGCATGCATTTGAAATCTTCAAGCACATAGAGCACATAATTATTCTAGTGATAATAGTGGTGTGCCATTGAAATTCCTCTAGGAGATGGTAGTTGAAAACCCAATAGAGGGTTCTAGGAACAAAGGAAAACAAACCACCATAAGCCAACCTCCAAAGCATGCAAATCAAAGAAAAGGAAACTCGGGGTGCAAAATGGAATATCAATGATGCATACCTCAAGACCAAGGGCTTTCCATGCTAGTGTGAAGCAATCACACACAACTATAACCAGAACCCACAATGCCTTCTTCTCTATTTCTTGCAAATCAAATCAAATCCCCAAGTAGAAGTAAATCCCATCAAATCTTTCTATTTTTAAGACACGAGTTGACAAAAACCACATTCACACCATGAGACCACCATCATACAACTCAATAATGCCCACACTTGAAGGGTATGAAGATATTCATAGAGCTATGTTCTCAAATTAATTCACCATCCCATTCAAATCACTACATGGAGGGACAAATGTAGCATTTGTAGCTTGCATATTGAATAACATTGATGTTGTGACAATGGGTTGGGGGGAGTTAGAGCTCCCCCACTTTCTCACTCCTTGGGATACTATAGAACAAGTTCCATATACTAATGGAAATATATCTCTGATATCTCCAATGGGTCTTTGATGGAATTCGATTTCATTGCCTGTAACCATAGTTATGAACAAAATTGCAACTAGACATTAACTGCACCAAAAGTTATGAAATTTTAATTTCTGGATTTATCAAATCCAATTGTAATTTTTATTTTGTCGTTGTAATTTACTGAGCATGTAGAATTCCCAACATTGTAATTCGGTACCAGGAGAAATCTTGTCATTTCTAGCTCAGTTATGGGTCATCCACAAACCCGAGGTTAGGGGTAAACCTCACAAAACCCTTATTTTCATTGGCAATTAACAAATGTAAACATGTTGATATGATACATAATGGGGTCTTGATTTTGTGCCTAGTGAAATGATGGGGACCATCATTTTTTATGGACATGTTGATATGATACATAATGGGGTTTTAATTTTGAGTCTCATGAAATGATGGGGACCATCATTTTCTAAGGGGGGAGGACTGATTCGAATCTTAGGGGGGCATATAGTCTAAGTTAGGATGTAAAAGACATAAAGCCGTATTTTTTATTAATTGCAAAAGGGAACTTGATGGACATGTAATTTATGGAGTCAAGTAGTCAAAGTTAACATGGTCAACAAGACACCTTATAAAAAGGTAGTAGGGAAAGAGTTAAGATTGAGAAGAAGTGGTCCTAAAATTGGTCTCATTGCATATAATGGCTCATATGAATCAAATCCTTCTTCTCCAATTCTCTCTTGTATTTTCATGGTGTATTTCATTTATCTATTTTATCAATGTTCATTTTATGAATTTTATAGAAAATTTCCATATTTTCTCTCCTCTTCTTTTGGCATTCAGGCCTTCCAGATCTTCACCCCTCACGATTTCGATCATTAAGCTAGAATGTCGAGAAGTGAATATAGAAAATTCATTTGTGGTAAAGGATTTGAAGATGGAGTAATCAAAGGACCTTGAGGTTATGCATGCATCATTATTGCTTCTACAATTGACTTGAGCAAGTGGAAGGCTATAAAGTGATTAGCACAATCATGTGAGCTAATTTTTACAATTTTTATCAATATATGTGTATATTTTTACATTGTAGTTTTGGTCTATTTATAAAATATAAAAAAACTAATTTATTGTATGGAAAATACTTTTTGTTAACTAAATATTATGATTTATTTCTATATGAAGTAAAGAAACTTTATATGATAGATTATTAGCCTCTACCAAAATAGAGAGTATACTTTTCGTTTGTAAGTCCAACTAGCTTGGCTTTGCATTAGTTTGTTTTTTTTCCTCAAATTTTTATAATCTTCTCCTTTGTTAAAAAAAAATATTAAATAAGTTTTGTTCATAATTCAAAATATATTTAGTTATCTTTAAATTTTAAACATTCAATTTTTTCATTGGTGAAGAACACCATTAGCGAGACATAAATCCCTGCAGGAGGCATTCTAAATGTTAGAAATTATTAAAAAAAAATTATACATAGACATAGTACCTATGGCCTTAAATACAAAAGATGTTTCCTTGAATACAGATTGTAAGGGCATACTGTGTTAGCTTTCTGAGATAAAGGTTAGTAATGAACAACATATGTCCTGCCCTTTTTTTCATGTGAATTTGCTTCTCCAATAGACAAACTTCTCCATAAGAAATTATTACTTTCTTGAGCTACATGAACTACACGAAGGGAAGGAACTTCCCCCATAGCATTGTAACAAACGAACTCCCCCAAAGCATTGTAACAAAGGATGGGACGTCATAATTTCTACCAACTATGCTAAGGGAGGATTATGCTTTACCTGGGCAAGTAGCTTACTAAAAGGTTGATGTTGTTGTGGTTCACACCAACTAGAAGTGAAAACTGGATAATGCTCGACTCTCTTCATGAAAGGATGTGTCTTAAGTATTTCTTCATTTATGTGAGGGGTTAATTTATTCTATGCAAAGGGCATGTCATTATATTAAAAGTTTGTTGTTATTATTATTATTATTTGTTTTCTCTTCAATTTGCTAGATCTATTATTTTTATTAGAGATTATCTTTGGCTTAAAGACTTAGTCATACTAAACAAAAGTTTTTCCATTTTTTAAGGAAGCTATTTTGGTAAATTTTATGGTATTTTGGGCTATATTTTTTCTTTAGGTAAAGCTTGGAGTAAGTAAGAAACAACAAGACAATTTTTTCCATATTTTTGTGTTTTTTAATTATGAAGGTTCATGTTAGATATATATGTTTAGATTAACGATGCTTATGGTAAGCTTACGTGTTTAATATTTTTAGTTTTTGTAGATGGTTATCTATTTTTTGTGTTTCTTTTTCCAATTGTAATTTTGGTTTATTTCATTAGATTGTGTAGATTTTTTGCTTATGCAAATGTTGAAAGTTTAGGTGTTGGATCTAAAAAATATGTTCATTTGCACTTACAACAACACGACAGGAGAAAGAGTCTTACAACTATGAAAGGTTTAAAGAAGGAAATCAATTACAACAAAATTCTCAGAGACCTTGAAAACATATTTTTGTTGTAATGGGACTATCATGCAGGTTCTTTAACTTGGGCATATATTGTCATATGTATATTTTAATCAGATATGTTGGAATTATTGTTTCTTACAATTTGATACCACTTCTTTAGTTTTGGTATGTATGAGAACTTATTAAAGTTACAATGATCACAAATGATTTAGGTACAAGGTGATCATCATAAATATGTTTCAAATTTCATTATACATGTATTTTCCTTTGAAATATTGCATTAGTTATGATTAATATAGTTTTTTTGACATATATTCCTCATATGATTGGCCTTTCTATTGCTTTGTATTATTTGCATAATTGATTTTTACTTTGATATTGATGTAGGTCGGCATTGTGAAAAAAGACAACATAAAGGTTCATGTCTCCTAAGTTGTAAATCCCATGTAGCTCCACATTTATGCCTTTTCAATGTGTTGAGGTGTGTTTCGTGTGCTACTAGAATGTTATTCTCTTAACAGGGAACTAAGATTAATGAGACATGATAGAAGTCCTACAATATTGTCCAACATTTTCATGTGAAGTCATTGTGTATTGATATAAATCTAATATTATGTCAATTGGGTTTAGCTCGAGTGGTGGTGGAATGGAGAGTTATCTTTCCCACCCAGGTTTATTCATGTAAGATAAAAGTTAAACTCATAATGAGTATATTGTTGTACCATATACAACAATATACACTGAATAATCTAGAGTTTACTTTGTCTAGAAATTATGGGAGTGCCAAATGCAAATCCTCTTTGTATTCTACAATACTTATTTGCTATATTTTAATTTTTGGACTTTATTGTTAGATGACAAGATAGAAGCTGCAGAAAATTTATGTCCTTGAAACTATGAAGGATTCATGTCCCTTGAAGCCTGAAACTATAAAAGATTCATTTCACTTGAATTATAATTATCTTTATAATTATCTATTGTAAGCACCTTAGTGGAATGCAATATTAGACAAATTATTTTATTTAAAATTTTCATTTTAAATGTAGTTCATTTTAAAGTGGCATCTTGTTAGGTTTCCATTAAATCATTTTTTTACAACTTTGAATTTTACTTGTTAGGTTTCCATTAAATCATTTTTTTTACAACTTTGAATTTTACTTTATATTCTTCTAGTCCTTTCTCATTAAGACTTACATGATTTCTTTCTTGTAAATGTTCATGGGGCATGGAACTTTTAAGTTGTCAATGATTTCTTCACAAGACTATTATATTATTTTATAATTAATGTGCAATGTATTGGATAATAGTGTGCAATGCATTGGATAATAGTGTTGAATCTTATGTTTATTGCTTAAGTAAATTTGTTTTAATATTAAAGCATTCTTTTATTGGTCTTGCAATGTTGTTAGGATATTTAGACACTTAGGAGTTAATTAAGATCAACTTGGTTTAAGGTATCTTTTGATAAAGTCTATTTCTTTAATATGCATTTGTGCTTATATAATCTAATGGTCACAATATGTTCTAGACATAAAGTGATATGATGGTTCATCTCCTCCTTGAACTTAACAACTAGATTGTTTTGTGGCTTAGCACCCAATTGGTCCATGCCCTCTATTCAAAAAGCATGGAGGATCATAGATGCTGATTGATTGTGAGAAACTCATATGTAAATTATTTTTCCTTTGCATTAATATATTAACTCAAGTGGTCATTTGGTTGGGGCCATGGACTATTTCCATCTCTAAGGGTTTTAACCACTTAATACATTGGTGTGTCGATCTCTAATCTATTTATGTGAGTGGTTGCTTAAGGTGTTTGAACTATGTGGAAATGTCCTAATTTAGTTGAACATGATATTAGAGTGCTTATGAAGACCCGCTCTCATTGTTGATTGAGATCTTGAACATGTGTAGCTGCATGCATCAATATATTTTTTTATTCAACTATTTCTATGCATTTATAAGTTGGGAAAGGTGTTCCATCACATACAAAGTGCTGATTTTGGTCCGAAACATTTTACGTTTCACTAGAAAAGGTTTTTTGTTTTCCCAAGATACTATCATTTTATCATATCCAAAGTTATACTATTTACATTTATGTTCTTTTTAAACTTTCTCATATTTTTTCATATTTAAGTTTCATTTTCTATTTTATTCCTAATTTGTTTCATTTTGATATACTAGGCTCTTTTTCGTGTACTCTCTATAAACTTGACAAATTAGAAACATAAAGGAAAACTATTGGAACCCTCAGTAGTACTAAGAGGGGGCAGGGTGAATCACTACTGTACAATTTTAACTATTTTAACCTTTAGCACAACATGTGAACATCAACTCCTAACATTGTAAATCATTATCACATAAAAGATACACAGTACACACAATGTAATGTGGAAAACCCTAAAAGGAAGAAACCACAAAATATATTTCATTTATCAATAATTCATTACAATATCAGGCTCCGACCTGAGAGGGACACCCATCCCCAATGCAAGCTACAACTTATACATGTACAGATTTCAAGCTGTTTACAGCGAGCCCCCACTCACTAATTTGGTGAAGGTTTCAACCCTCACTGCAAGCTCCAACTTGCAAAACAAACTTCAACTTGTAGCAGCCAGCTCCAACCTGCAGACTAGCTCCAACTGGTCACTAGGATGAGGACACCGATCCTCTTGAGCACCAACTCAACTCCCCTACACCACCCTGCCACCCTAAAGCGAATTTAACTGTCAACCTTGATCTTCAGTTGTTCCTGCACCTGTACAATTGTTTCTATACTTATTTTGCTAATCATCAATTCACAAGGTTTTGTCTTTTGTCTGCCTGCAATGTCTATGTTCCTGTAGTTGAATTAAAGTCTTCATTCCAGAACTTATTCAAACATAAACCCTAACTGCTCTTTTATAATGCTCTACCCCTGCAACAGCTTGTAGTTTCCCCTCTTTCTCTTTCTTGTACCTTCTTCATTACAATAGCAAGTCATGGTCAAACATACAATGGTACTCTTGAATATCAGCCAACAACTTTACATTACCAAGTACAAATACTCCCATACTCAACATGAGTTATAACAGTGACATCAACAATCTATTCAGATCTTGGACGGGGTTAATAGTAGCATTCAATTTTCCAACACAGTGTAGTTTCACCTTCTGTCATTGGACACCTTTGTAGATCCTAAGCATGGAACCAGCTCACCTTATGATCGTTCAACCAATCTTGCCATCAGATTCTTGTCTTCGTAGATCCTCTGTTCTCAACTAGCAATTGAACGTTAATGTGTATTCAAAAGTAAAAAACCAGATCACACCAGATCCTGAGACATATTAATATGGGCACATTCCTGTGGTCTACGCAGTAAGGTGAACTCAATACAAACTCAGAAATAAAGATCCTAAAATATTATTTCTCAAAATATGCGTGGATGATCATGCTTTAGAAAACTCAAGCCTTGAACAATTCTTCCACCAATCTTATTATTTATTCAAGTCAACCTTTGTGCTTGATCTTCAAAAAAAAAATATTAGTGCAACATTATATCAGTACTAGATTGAGACTTCATATCATAGCTCTTCAACGCATATGCCCTTGGAGTTACAATTGCTACTATGCTTCGTTTCACCCCCTGCAAACATTTCTCTAGCCAGATCATTTCATATATATATGTGGTCAACCTGTGTGAGCGGTCCTCTACTCACGATATGTCATTTCAATACTCTGTTGCGTGAAGGGACCAAATTGATAATGTCTTGTAATATCCAAGCTCTGCTTAGATGATCAAAATATGCTTTTATTTCTCCCTTGTGCATATCTTTACTGCTCCAGATCACCCTTCACATGCGCTCTCTCTTCATCTTCAGTGCTACTTGCACTCACCAAATAGACATTCCCAACACTGATCTAACACTTCACAAAGACAAGGCACAATCACCCGATCTCCCCCAAAGAGTTATTGCAACACACGCGTATCATGGGCGTTGAACGTGATTTTGTCCTAAGGTTTGCACTCATTTGGAAGCATCTGAAAGTGATTTGAAATATGGAAACCCCCAATGGCTCCTGCACACACAAAACCCATGTGCTTTTTTTCTGGGGTAAAGCGTGCAACCATCTGAACCTGGTAACAAGAATAGAGAAGGGGTAACGGACCATACTTCATGTTAAGAGATGGTTTTCCTCCTGCATTCTTCAAGCAATACTTTGTCATTAACGCCCAAAGCACTTTAGAAATTGGTTGTTTGACTTTTTCGGAGACCACAGATCCACCATTTGCTTTATCAATGTTGCTAATGAATGAACTTGAGTACCAGAACTCTATGATGGGTACATGAATCTTTGGTAGCCACCTTTTAATATTTGTTGGCAATTTACATGACACGAGGTCTTGTAGAGCTAGTGGAACAAAACTTTTATTCAGTTCATCACTCGTCATTTGCCTTGTCCCGAAACTGGTACCGAAACCTATAGGAGCAATAATCGTGAAATTACCTCAAGCCCTTCATTGTCACATCATCATCATCACTACACCGTTATAGGAGCAATAATCGTGACATTACCTCAAGCCTCACTGTCACATCATCATCATCGCTGCACCATTATTTACATTGACATCAATGACCTCAGCAGATCTCTTGACCCTATTGACATCAATGACAACTTTACTCAACAAAAACATTTGCTTGACTATGTATGGTCTTTGTTGTGTGTCTTATGTGAACTCGGTAAACCAGAAATAGAGAGAAAATTTTCAATTTCTTGGTAAGCTAACCAAGATCTAACCCCAAACATAAGAAATTTTGGTTTTAAAATTTCATTTGTTTTTTGTGTGCATCCCTGTAAAATTTATTTACAAGCCGAAACAAGGTTTTATGGGTAGGCATGCTCTCCAACAACAACAACAACAACATCATCATCAACAACAACAACAATAACAACCTAATTTTGCTTCATAACATTACTATATTTTTTGTTTAGCTCACTTGGTTGTTGAAAGTGAATTTATTAAGTAAGAGGCCTTAAATTCAAGTCCATCTTTTTACTAAGTTATTTTTTGAAAAAAATTGTGCAACTTTAATTTATAAATTAACTTCGGTCATAAAAGTGTTTCTCACTTGTTTTATAAAAGTGGATCACTTATTTTAAAAGTAACTTATTTGTATAAGTGAGATTATAGGAAAAGTTAGTGAAGGGGGGGATTATTTATTACTCAAGAAACCTCATTGTGTAGCCATCATCACATGGATCAACCTCTACCCACCATGTGGCTCCCTAGTTCTATTTTATGCCTTTCTTTAAAATGGCATAACTTTGACATCTATAGTTTATTTCAATGTCATTTTTTTTAAAATGCGCATATTTTTTTGAGCTTTGCATCAAGACCATCAATTTCAGTTTTTGAATACATATTACATACACATTATAATATGGCTAGTCCAAGCATTCTTCTTCTTACCAATACCAACTACTTCTCATGGAAATCCAATATGGATGATTTACTATGAAGTAGGAGTATTTACTAAGTTACCCTGGAAACATAAATTGTCCCTCTTAATGCATTAAGGAGAGCCAAATAGGATAATAAAAATAACAAATCAACTAGATTAATCAGAATGTCTGTATCTAGTGATATTCAATTTCTCCCTTGAAGAATTAAGATCACAAATGCATCATGGTTAATGTTGGAAACTGTGTTGGGTAAACACAATGAGATTCAAGCCCACCATCTTAACAACCAATTGATTGATTTAAATCCCAACGATTTCTCATGCATTGAATATTTTTTTTTTATCTAAGTTCAAAACACTTAAACTTTTACTTGTAGACAGTAAAATAATGAAGATGGATAACCAATTCATATATGTTATCCTTACTAAGCTTGGAAATGCTTATTGTATTTTTGTATATACTTTTCACTCCACTAGAGAATCTCTTATAGTTGAGGATATACTTACCAAATTCCTTCTTTTGAATTTTTTGTGATTTTTTTATTAGAGAGAAAGATAATATCTTAGATCTTGGAGTGATCAACACTCCAGGGACAACTAAAAAATCCTTAGTAGCACAATAGAAGGATAAAACCAAGAATAAAAAAAAAGAATTCTCACAACAATGAACAAAACAAGGGTCACAAACCCTCTCAACTAGCTCTTCCTTCCAATGGTGATAAGAGAACCAAATCAAAAGGAAAGCAGACCGAGAGACATTGTAATTTCTATGGAAAAGATGGTCATCTGGAGTCTAAATGTTTCAAGAAGATGGAAATCTTAGAAGCAACAATGAATAAGTGTAACATCAATCATGATTCTTCTTCTAACTCTTCTTCCCATTGACATGCACTTTCTACTTTTGGTATTTCCTTTAATGCATCATCTACTTCTTCTTCTTCTAATTAGTGGCTCATTGAATCTAGATAATTTAATCATATGACTAAGGATAAATCCATTTTTTTTTCTCTTAATGAATGTAACACCAAAAAATATTTGTTGGCGATGATCGATCCCTTAATGTTCTAGGGTTTGGAACAATTCAACTAGATGATGGTAATTATGTATTATGTGTTCTGAGTCTTTTTTGAAAATTTTTATCGGTCTATCAAGGCACACATCGGGTGAGGAAAGACTACAAAATTTTCACCTCATCAAGTTGTAATCAAGAATTTAAAATATCCTAAGCATGTCTTAGCAATTGGAGTTGTTGATGGTATTACTAGGTTGTACAAATTTGTGAACTTTGTGTCATCATTGTTTCCATAAGTTTTAATTGCTCATAGCGATGACTTGAGCGAACTTTGGCACGAGCAATTTGGTCATCTAAACTATCACTCGTTGTAGTAGCTAGGTAATAAAAAAATGATGATTGATCTTCCTCTCATTTCTTGTAGAGGTGGTGTTTTTCTTAGGTGTGTTCTTGAAAAACATCATTAGGACAGTTTTGACAAACGTGCCTCTTGCCATGCCCCGATCTTCTTGCAACTTGTTCATGGTGATTTCTATGGTCCACTTCCTCTTGCTTCTTTCTCTAGGTTTAAGTACTTCTTAAATTTCATTCATGACTTCTTCACATGTTGTTGGGCGTGGCCCAAGTGGGTACCAATTTTGTTGAAACACAACTTTGAGTTGCGCAGTAGAAAAGCACAATATTGTTAAGTGCACAACTTGCTGGGCATATTTAGTTGCGCAGGACCCGCGCAGTGACGAATTTTGGTAAGAAGATATAAGTAAAGGTCAGACAAGGAAGTGACCTACTTTTGGTAAAGAGTCGGACAAAGGAAGGAGAAAGCGAACTGTTTGGAATAATGGTGGCAAGCAGTTGAGAAGCTAGGCCACTACGCTGACAGAGATAGGCAGGTAGAAGAGGCAGAAAGAGACAGGCCATGATGCAGTTGTGACTGTTTTGAGGACTGCGGCTGTCAGAGGAGCGTGCGAACCACGAGTGGCCCTGTAGGACGGCCTGAAGCAGGTGGAGTAAGATGTCGACGGCGATAGTCAGGCTGGCAGTTAGCCATGCCATGTTTTGGAAACCTAAGGGTTTTTCCTATGAATTATAAAGACATGACCTACATGCATGATCTATAAATAAGGCATTTTTGTATAGGGAAGGGTTACTCTTCATTTTTGAATATTGTTAGACTTTTGAGCAAAAAGCCATTGTAAAGGTTCTACAGCTGTGTGTGCAGAGAGTTATCTGGGAGAGAAGAGAGTCTGTAGCTGAGTGCGCAGACTAAGAACGGTTGTACCCTTCCCAAAAAGATCAATATTAACAACCGTTCTTGTGGACATAGCCTCCATCCGGGGGGTGAACCACGTTAAATACTGTGTAGTGAGGTTGTCTATATGTTTATGCTTTGTTCTGTCTGTTTGCTTACTGTGCATGTTTGAATTCTAAGTTATTAGTTGGTTGGTTAATGCTTTTATATGTATTCTCCGTAGGAGGAGAATGGGGATAATATGTTAAGTATTTCATGAAGGGATGATTGATGAATGTGAGCTGTTCTAAGTATGTGAATGTATCAGCCGTGGATAAACATGTATGCAATTAATGAATGGTTATATAATTATGTTAATGTGTAATATCGGAAGGGCGCAGTACTGATAGCTTGTTCGATTACATCAAGTATAAGGCCAAATAATCACTGGTAGTAATTAAAGGAATAAGTGCCAAGTAAAACCTTTAACCCGATTGTCGTCGAAGTGGAAGTGCATAAGTCTGTTGCACTGTCCCGTCGAGCGAGTAGGTCGACTCGCGTGATCCATGGATGCACTGGGTGCAGAGCTTTCCAGTTGAAGAAGTGTCAACCTGCGACGAAGACAGTCATCGCACGGCCCTCAGTCACAGCACAGGTCCATAGTGTGTTGCACAGTGTGATTTCCCCGTCAACTTACCACCTTGCTGTAGAAACTTGATTTTGTAGAACCCCCATAGCTTCTCCTCAGGTGATACCTCAACCTGTGCGCAGGTTGTTTTCCGAAAGGGCCGGTGAAAAGGGGTTTTGTTGGTTAAAGCTAAAATCGCAAAGAACCTGGGTCTATATTGGAAAATATTTAGATCAGTTACCTACGCCAACAAATGATTCTGTTTTCGCGCTAAGAATCCGTGATGAGTTGAGGAAGTAATGAATGACGACGAATATCAGTTCCCGAAAGGTTCAGACAATTGGAATCCCGAAAAGAAGGAAATCTGGGATTGGTGTGATAAGACCGTAAAATATTTTGCAAAGAAAGAAAACAGACACCCGCTCCTATCTGACGTAGCATGGCTGAACATATACTTGTGGCGAGACATTCATGAGATATTCTAGGCTTTGTTCGGAAACGAGTTGCACGAGTGGATCTCGCGACTTGCAGAGAAGAAAACCTGTTTTCAAGGAGGAGTACCTACAGAGTGGACTCTAGATCTCACAGCGCAGCTCAAAGCAATAGATAGCCCACTGTCGCGAGCAGTCGACTTCTGGGTTGATAGCATACTTGAAGGATTTCTGATCGAGTTTGCTGTAGACACGCTAAAGTACTACATTCAAGTTGAAGCATACTTTTTCGAAGGATTCAGAGGTAAGTACTTGAACAATCTTAGTCTATACATTAAAATGTTCTTAGCTGAAAAAGGCATTTTAAGGATGCAGTAATAGTTTTGAATCTGCCATGGTCAATCACATTTTTAGTGCTTTTGACAAAGAGACACATAATCTGAGAAGTGGTAAGAGATATACATTTAATAAAGAAAAGAATCCCGAAGGACCTGGACTCCGCGTAAATACCAAACTCCCATGTGACCTTAACAATCAGACCGACCCGTCATCAACCACTATCCACCCTATTACGCCTCAGAACCCGCCGGTTGCAGAGATCACGCCACCCATATCTCAGAACCCATCCGCTGCAAGCGTAGCGCAGCCCACCCCACAGACCATCAATACTGGTAACACCGCAGGAGTAGGTGCTCAGGCCATTCTGACTTAGACCATTCTAGTTCAGAATACCCAATCTCAGAATATTCCACAAAGTAGTAGTCCTAGCACTATCCCGAATACCACATTTATTTTTTCCACACAAATAGTCAACACTACTTAGAGCGCTGCACAACCAGGAAGGAGAATGACCAATAATGATATAAAACTGCCGATATTCAAAGGAATGGGTCTAGAAGACCCTGATCAGCACTGGTTTCTATGTCAAGCCGTATGGAGTGTAAAGTAGATCCAGGATGATGTTGTGAAGAGAGTGCAGCTCATCACCACTTTCCGAGACTGAGCCTTGCATAGGTTTATGAAATATTATCAGGAACAACCGAGAACCCTAACAGAAATTAAGGCTGCGCTCGCAGTAGAGTTTAAGAAACCGAAATCAGAATCGCAGTGCATAATGGAATTAAAGGAAATCAAGTAGAAGCCTACCGAAACGGTCTGGGAATTTGGCCAAAAATTTAAGACATTATTAGACCAAGTGAGCTTCGTTATAGCTCCGCAACAACACCAGGAATGGTTCATCACTGCGTTGTTGCCCCATATCAGACAACCATTGATGCAACATAAGGTTGTGTCGTAGGAAGAGGCCTTAGAGATCGCAATGAAGCTGGAGGCTTCGCCAATCGGTGAGACTAGTTCTGGGATGTCTCAGATCTAGAAACAATTGACTACCCTGACATTAGAATTGCAAGGTATGAAAAATGGAAAGGAGCAAAGATATGAACACAGACGTAAGGTTTGGTGCACAGGATGCAAAGGAGAGGGCCACACCAGAGAACATTGCCCTCTATTTCAAAATTATCTTGACAGTGGCGCATCGAACCCAATGAATATGAATCACAATCAGGCACCATGGTGTGAAATCTGCAGAAGTAGAGGACACAAGCCTAAGGACTGTTATCTCAACCAGAAATACGTAAAGACACCTAAGAGCTTCTATTGTAATTTCTGTAAATCAGTTGGACATGACGAATCCAACTGCCGTGCATATGAGCTCATGAACGAAAGAAAGTGAGATATGGAAATGATGTGAAGTGCTGGAATGTACCGTGTCCAAGAGGAAAATCAACCGAAACAAGAAAACATCCACTATGATCAGGGAGAATATAAAGGCCATGGTGGTGGATACCGCGGGAGAGGAAGAGGCTCAGCGCAGGGAAGAGGCCACGGCCAGGTCATCTGTTATAATTGTGGCCAGCCCGGTCATGTATCTAGAGATTGTAAGAACCCATGCACTACGTGAAATTATTGTAAATCATTTGAACATGTTATTGAAGACTGTCCTATGCTAGAGGTAGAAATGCAAAAACGAAGGAGGACAGAACCGCCAAATCCTAAAATTCAGTTGATCGTAGCAGAGAGAAGAAATGCAGATCCAAGTGTAAACGTGGTGATGCGCAGTGGCGCTGATATAGGAAGAGATGGAGGTGCAGAAGATTCGACTTCTGTAGCGTGTGATCCTAGACAGAATCTTGGTGAGCCAGTATGGATTAGAAAAGCTCCTGGGAAAGCACCGGGTCTAGACTCGCAGAAAAATAAGGGAGCATTCGAGGAAGCACGGGACATGTTCAACGCACCGCCACTCGACTCCCCGAGAACACAGTTGCGCAGCGAAATACCGCAAAAACAGGATATGCCAGCGGCATATGATCAGATGAGCGCTGCGGCAGATATAGGTACCTCTATTGCGCAGTTCCTACGGAGCTGCATGAAGTTATTAAAGAGCGCAGATGCTTTCGTGGAATTTGAAAAGCTACTGAGGCAGTATGAGTCAAACAACGAGAAAGGAGCTTCCCATGGCCCCGTCCATAATATTAGGAGTCCTAAAAGATTAGGACGCGAAATGAGGCTCACTGCCAAGAATTGGGGACTACGAGATGGATGAGATCATTGTTGATCTTAGATCTGAAGTAAATGTCTTGACCAAGTAGACATGGCATCAGATGGGCAAACCATAGTTACAGTGGTCACCTCTACAGTTAAGAATGGCTAATCAAGGGATAGTTATACCTTTGGGGAGGTTACCCAACACCATTGTTGACATTGATGGAGTGCGTAGCTATGCCGATTTCGAAGTGATTGAAATCGTGGATGACAACCATCCTTATTCGACATTGCTGGGTATCGATTGGGCTATGACTAACTCTTCCATTATTGATTTAAAGACTATGAAAATGATATTTGAAGGTAATGACATCAGGGTCATTGCGCCATTGGACCCTTCGCAGGGTGAAAGATATGTTGAACCGATTCATGAGGAATCCAGAGCCCACGACTTGGACCGTATTTACAAAATGACAACTAATGCTGCTGATTATATTAATCCAATTGCGGATGGAACACTCAGTTGGCGCTGTGACAACTCTTGGGTCTCAGATTCTGATGCAGGACTGGAAAACTGGCAAAGTAGATTACATAAAGTATCAGCCAGGAAATGCACGCGGGTCACGAAGTCACTTCGCTGGATTGGAAAGGAGGTAAGCCCAATCCCCGGCTATGATGGTTTCTCTAGCGTTTATTCTTTTATCAATGAATATACTGCAGCAATTGCAGAAGAACACCGCTTGCAGGCATTAGACATAGCGCTGCGCGATATACCTGCCCGATGGTGGGCCACGCACAAGCAGAGACTGACAACATGGGATCAGTGCAGAATTAAGATGCAAATCCGGTTTGCTGATAAGGTTACCCTCTCATTCGAGAAATATAATGGACAGACGGATCCAAGAGAGCATATTTGGGTCTGTTCAGAAGCATGGAGAGAAAGGACAAAGACAGAATGGGTGCATCTGTTTGTGCACACATTGGAGGAACCGATTCCAAAGAAGTGGTACCTAGACTTGGAGTTGTGCAGAGGCACAGTGGACTGGTCTATCCTAATTGTGAGCTTCCAGCAAGATTTCAGTTTTGAAGATGAACATCCGAGCATCAATGATGCGTTGCAGATTCTTAAGGAAATTTTTTTTGCACCAGACTGCACGCAGGGAAACATGACCCTAGAATAATTTTTTGGAGCAAACAGTGTACCTGCGTGCCTACACCCTGAAAGGGAGGAGCAGCTAGAACATGCTCTTGATTGTTATCACATCGATGGAGACCCCAAGGATAAAGCAGATAGTGATGAGGAGGACCTACACAATATACAAATACCCGAGTCAGAGGGCTCCCGTGAGGTAGAAGGACCTCCACTAGAAATTCCAGAAATGAGTGGACCTGTGAAAACAAGAAAAGTGAACATTGGCACCAGCGAAGAGCCAAAGTTCGCAGTTATTGGAGATTATTGGGATGAAGATACAGTTGAAGAGGTCGCGGGTATATTACAGGAATATCGAGAATTATTCCCGACCAAGTTCACAGAGATGAAAGGTATACTGGGATACTTAGGAGTGATGAAAATTCCTCTTAAGCCTGGCACGAAGCCTATGAAACAAAGACCGTATAGATTGAACCCGCGCTACAAAGAACGAGTTAAGGCAGAACTCGATAAGATGCTCGATGCAGGGATCATTGAGCCAGTTGAAGAATCTGAGTGGATAAGCCCGATGGTTATCCAGGATAAGAAAATGAAGGGTGAGATCAGGATTTGTGTGGATCTCAGAAAGCTGAACGAGGCTTCAATGCATGACCCATTTCCTACACCTTTTACAGACGAAGTACTAGATAATGTTGGAGGGAATGAGGCGTATTCTTTTACTGATGGATTTTCAGGATACCATCATATCAGGATTGATTGCGCAAATAGGCATAAGACTACTTTTGTTATAGAATGGGGGTCGTTCCAATACACAGTGATGCCCTTTGGTCTAAAGAACGCACCTGCCATATTTTCTCGAGTGGTATTTGCAGCATTTAAAGACTTCATACATAAGTTTTTAGAGGTTTACTTTGATGATTAGACTATATTCGGTTTGTTGAAGAACCATGCCGCGAACCTTAAGATGATGCTGGAAAAATGCAGGTAGCATCAAATTTCGCTAAATTTGAAGAAATGTGTTTTCTGTGTTCCCTATGGAATTTTGTTGGGACACATTGTGTGCAAACACGGTTTGATGGTAGATCCTGCCAAAATCGCGGTCATTGTAAACTTGCCTACACCCAACTCAGTTAAGTAGCTGCGGACTACACTAGGGCATATTGGCTATTATAGGAAATTCATAAAGGGGTATGCGTAGATAACTGCAGCTATGGAGAAACTGCTGAAGAAGGATGTACCATTCATTTGGAATGACAACTGTGAGAAAGTATTTGACACATTAAAGGAAAAGATGGTCACTGCGTCGATCCTAGTTTTTCCAGACTGGGAGAAGCCATTTCACGTCCATGTGGATGCTTCATGTATCGCATTGGGTATTTTTCTTGCTCAGCCAGGAGAGGGAAGTATTGATCATCCCATTGCCTTTTCTAGCAGAAAGTTATCATATGCTGAGAAGAACCATACCACCATGGAGCAAGAAGGACTCGCCATGGTCTACACACTGCAGAAGTTCAGACATTACTTGCTTGGTGCGCATTTTTCTATGTTCACTGACCATTCTGCTTTGAAATACTTGGTCAATAAGCTAGTGTTAGGGGGGCGCATATGCATATGGTTACTACTCTTTCAGGAATATGACTTTGAAATTGTGGTTAAGCCAGGAAGGTTGAATTTGGGACCTGATCATCTGTCAAGAATTGAGTCAGGAGAGGAACCTACGAATCTGGAGGACAATCTTCCTGACGTGCAGTTGTTTGCTATACAAGTTGCCGATGATTATTATAAGGATATCATTGACTTTTTGACTAATGGGTTTGCACCCACAGAGTTCACTACGCAACAAAAGAAGCAGCTAGTAGTGCGCACAACAGACTTCACTATAATCATAGGTCAGCTATACAAGTTGGGACTGAATGAAGTACTGCGCAGATGTGCATTAGAGCACGATAAATCATTCATATTGGCAGATGCACATTCAAGAGTCGTAAGAGGCCATTACGCAGGAAGAGCTGCCGCACAGAAGATATTGCGCGCAGGGTTATGGTGGCCTACAATTCATAAAGACGCGAAGGAACATTTCCAGAGTTGCGATGTGTGTCAAAGGACAGGAAATCCGTCGCGCAGGGACGAGATGCCATTAAACCCGCAGTTAACTTTGCAAGCATTTGAGAAATGGGCTATTGATTTTGTGGGTCCCATTAACCCACCAGGGAAGAGAATTGGCGCGAGATACATCATTACTGCTATGGATTACCTCACTAGATGGGCAGAAGCAAAGCCAGTGAAAGACTGTAGCGCAGCCACAGCCGCAGAGTTTATATATGAGAACATCCTGACACGGTTCGGATGCCCAAAGATTTTGATGAGTGATCAGGGCACTCACTTTTTGAATAAAACTATTGAAGCTTTGACTGAAGGGTTCTACATTCTCCATTAGTACAGCATGCCATATCATCTGCAGGCGAATGGAACTGTTGAAGCATTTAACAAAGTGTTGGAGAATGCGCTAACCAAGATATGCAACGTCAATCGGGATGATTGGGACCTATGCATTTCGTCTGTATTATGGGCATATAGGACTACATGCAAGAAACTGACTGGCCATACCCCTTTCAGGTTGGCCTATGGACAAGAAGCAATAATGCCAATGGAGTACATCATTCCCAACTTGAGAATAGCTGTGTTTACAGGCATGGCAGACCACGCAGTGCTAGAAGAAAGGCTACTACACTTGGTTGGGCTGGAGGAAGATCGCTTCGTTGCAGGATTCCACCAACAAGTACAAAAAGAACGAGGAAAAGCATGGCATGACCGCCATATCAAGAACAAGTGCTTCTAGGTAGGTGATCTAGTCCTCCTGTATGTTAGCAAGTTTATGAAGTTTCGTGGAAAATTTAAGATGCATTGGCTTGGTCCATATACTGTAATACATGTTACTAACAGTGGCGTAGTTCAGTTAGCCACTTTAGTTGGACACACCCTGCCCAGTTTGATAAATGGAAGCAGACTAAATATTTACGGCAATAGCCCTGCTTGAAGAGTCCTGTATGATCCAGGGAGGTGTACCACATAGCAATGCTGAAGCTGCGCGGCAAAAAAAAAAAAAAAAAAAATTGCTCCTAACAGGGAAAGGAATAGCTGCACCGAGATGAATAGTACAATTGAAGGTGCACAACAAATGCAAAGATAAGCATGAGAAATCCACGCTGTAAAACTCAGAATTGACAGCAGGTCAGGACAAGAAAAGATGACCGCAACAGTTGTCGGCAGGGTATTAAACCTTTAATCAAAAGGACGCCGCCAGCCAGATCATGCATTTATGGAAAACCCTATCCAGTCGGGCATCGTAAAGGCTGAACTGACCGAGGTCATAACGGGATCCACCCGACGGATTTGGCAATTAAAGTTTAACCAACTGTCAGACAGCTTGGCACTGCCGGCCCACCCCGCCAATTAAAGAAAGTATACATGACACAACGTAAAGAACGACAAAAAGAGATCAATGACCTAGAGGAATCTAATCCCACAGGACTAGCACTTAATTCCTAATCTATTCGTTCAAGGTGCATTCAATATCGTATTAGACGTCGATCTCGACGGGATTTGCTAAAGTTACTGCAACACTTATTTCCCGGGTGATTCATTAACGGCCGTAACATTTGGGCATGCCCTATAAATACCCATACACTTGTCCTTATGAAAATTTACCATGAAATTCAAATTTTAACAAGTGTGAAGAGCTTAAGAGTCGAAGTAGCAAGAGTGCTGATATCCGTTGCGTTTATGTCCAACGAGCTGAACTTAGAAGAGATTTTGGGTGCATTCAAATGTTTTGGCATAAGTGGAGTCATGAAGCCTCCACAGAAGAAAGCCTCAACAGAGAATCCGACACCATCTCAGAGCTCGAAGCCGAGCCAGCCGAAGCAACAATAAAAGAAAGATAAGCAGCCAATAGCAGCGCTGCAGAAACCAGAGGCACCATCTACTCCGAAGCAGGTTCCGTAAGGGAACCCACCTCCACTAGTATGGGTTATTCCTGAGTATGTCAGCCCTAGGAATCCTGATGCCTCGGCACTGCAACTGAAAAAGAACCCACGTTATGAAGTTTCAATGCTGCCAATACCGAAGCGCGTAAAAGAGAGAGATGATCTACTGGGAAGGATCATGGAATGCAAGTTGACTGATTTTAATCGACAAGATGCCAAGCGATTCCCTCATTTGCAGGTTGATCAATATGTGTGCAGTGTCGATAATCCGGCCACGACCAAGGCAGAGACTGTGCCTATGGATTGGGCAGTGCCACTACACCAGGCGGGCCTGCTTAACCTGTTGCGCATCCCACATTTTGGGTGCACAAGGAATATAAAGTTGTGGTGCATACCCTACTTTCTTGCACGCACCAGGGATATTTCTTGTTAGATTTCAAAGTCAATATTACTGTGGGTCTCATCGCTAGGATCACAGGGTTGAGCAAGAAGGGTGACGACCCTTCCAAAGAGTTTGTGGGCAAGAAAGATGATCAAGAACTCGCTGCGAACATCAAGAGCACATTTAATTTGTCCAGAGGGACCAGGGTTTATGAGACTGACCCCATTCCAATTGGAGCTCTACAGTTCGCAAGTCAGCTGATGGCAGGACAACTTCTACGAAAATCCAGACCTGCATAGGTATCAGCCTCAGTCGTCGCCTTAGCTGCAAAAGCTATAGATGGCCACGAATACAATTGGGCCAACTTCCTGCTGGATGAGTTACTATTGGACATCGAGGATGTCTAGGATAGGGGGCTCCCCTTCTATTTTAATTAGCTTCTGGTCCTCATCACCTTTGTGGGATGGAGGGAACCCAACTATCAGTGTGGCCTACCAGTAGCGCAGGATGATTTCCGTGCAGTGTGGTTTGCAAACATGTGGTCGTTTACAAATCTGGAGAAGCAGCAGGTTAATAACCTACAATTCTTCACTTTCCTCGAGCAGCTGCGCACCGTGATTGAGAAGACCACGTGCTTCACAAGAGAAGTGACCACCCAGTACAAACCGTTCTTGCTTTTTGAAGCCGGGCTTCATTCAATTTTTATTCAGCCGCGCCGGAATGCAGAAAAATGGTTTGAGGGACAATATCAGTTAGGTGTCCCAATGATTGAGCTCATTATTGAGGAATGGCCCGAGGAACGAAAAGAGCATGCACCAGAATCGTTGATCACCCCATCAGATGAAGAAGAAGAAGAAGACCGCAAAGAGGATGTGGAAGTCCAAAGTGCTTCGACTTCGAAGCCTGCGCAGCAAGCAGGCGAAACAAGAAAAGAGCCACAAGCCGGCGAAACAAGAGAAGAGACACAAGTCGGCGACAAAAGAAAAGAGTCGGGCACTGGAAGCCCTTAGAAGCCACTGTCGAAGAAGAAGGTTAAGGCCAAGAAACAACCATTAGACAGAATCTTGCACGATGATGACTATGAGATGATAACATCACGGACAGCTGCGCACCTAGAAGATTTCCCTGGCTTTACAGGAAAACGGGAAGAGCCGGATCAGGTGCAAGTCCGAGAAAACATTGACAAATTGACAAGTTTGGTCTTAAGGATGGAGCAAGTCCACCGCGACTTTTCTCGGGAGATCGACCGACACGACCAAGTAGGGGAACCAAGTGACACGATGCACAGGACACCCAACTTCACAACAGGGGCGCGCATCGTCAAGATTGCGTCTGCGTCCATTCTATTTCCAACAGATGAAATGACAGAGACTGTGAGACGACTGCAGCAGTTAGAACTAAACATAGCCATGATTCCAACTGAAGGGATGCATCACTTGCACACCTAGATCTCGCATGAAATGTAGGAGTGGGACATAGTTTCACACAATCAATGTCTGCAACATGAAGAGAATTACAGACGAATACAAGGAGAATGCGAGCAGAAGGAAAGGGAGCTTCAACGCATGTAGGGAACCGAGCACAGGATCAGAGGAGGAGTGTCGGCTGTCTACGTGACGCTCCCTGCAGTCAAGGAAGAACCAAAGATAGAAGCAGCCATTTTGCATATGGGTGTTGCTGTGACCAGTTTACAAGAACAAATGAGGGAGCTGTAGATCTCCCACAAAGATGAAGTTGAAAGGATCAAGGCTGCCCACTAGGCAGAAATAGTTGAGCTAGCAGCACGACAGCCAGTGTACACAAAGAGGAAAGAAGAAGAAACAAGAGCAGAAGCAATAAGGGCTTCTGCTCTATATGCAGATAAATTATTACCAACACACAGAGCATACGAGATTTATTGTCAACCCGAGAAAGTCTTTTTATTTCAAAGGATAAATGCACAGTCTATGCTTAAACACCAAATCACTATAATTGAATACTGTTATCCTCTAACAACTATGTTCATCCCAAAGAGCTGTGTAATTCTAGTTGCTTGTCTAAATACTATAATTTCAATTCCTTTCTACCATTCATCAACAAGGAATAAAATAAGATTCAAAGACAATTGCAGATAAAAAGAGATCCTATTCACATCCTAGAACAAGTAACTCACTTCTTCAATCTGATCACTCTTGAAAACCATAAGCAGAAACTGAATATTAATCTAGAAATTTAATTGCAAAGGACAGAGTTCAGCTGTTCTAAGAAATTGAATTATAGGAATGAAAATCAACAATCATAACAGGAAGGATAAATTGCAAGGGCTCATGGGATCACAACTTAACTGCAAGATGAACAAAGCTGTGTACAACTATCATATGAAATGCATAAAGGAAGTTCCTACTCAGTTGACTGTTGCTCTGCACCAATTACCAATCTTAAGGAAATATAATCTCAATCATACCGAAAATCCACACCACACTTACTACTGCTGCGCACAAGGGAAATTTCATGAACCAAACATCACACAACAACAAATTCGAAATCCTATTTTAACTCAGCAATCCCTGTGGAAGACGGGCCCAGCCTTCACACAGAGACGCTGGCTAAACAACGCAAGTTCGTTTAACTCAGAGGTAACTCCTTATATTAACAGAAGAATGATTACACAGTTGCGTTTGCTACTAATACAATGAATTAATTATCTGTTGTTCAACCCCCTAGGTCAAGGCAGCTCCCCATATTTATACATACAAATCATAACATCCAATCCTAATAACGGGCAGCCATGAAGATCTTTGATCTTTAGGCGCCCTAAATAACTAGCTGTTACAATACGTGGCAAAGTAGAGACATAAAAATACGAGAAAGCTGTCGATTGGCCCAGGAGTGGCGATCCTTCCAGATCACAACTAGACTCAAGCAGCGACATACTAAAGATAGCGCATTCTGTTACAACTGCCCTGTCACAGCTCCACCTAGGATGTTGTATTGGAACCATGTGCCTTAATTGATGATCCGAACCCCGAGGATCCTTTTTAAGCAACGAACATCCCTTTTTTCAAGACTTGTTCAGCCCCACCTTCCTGCAGTCCACTTATCTCAAACTACCTTCATAAATCATATTATGTTAGCACAATTGAGAGATACACAGCTTTAATTATCACAATCATAAGCATTAATAAGATAAAGCAATGATCAGTCATACCTTGGCAGTTTGGGGGAATAAAGTGAGGATAACAGGTCTAATTATCATGATAAATGGTGTAGGACAGGGGAAGGAAAGGTGATCAAGGATGATTAGAAGGGGCCAATTCTGAACTCAACATCTCCCCCCAACTACCCTGTTGCATGTCCTCAGGAAACAACCTGCATCATTTGGAATTTGAATCCTGTACTGAACTCTATCCATGGAGAGAGAAAAAATTGTAGGGAAAACTCAGGCACCCCATCTGTCCTTCCAATGCTACCTGATGGTGTCTAAAAATGTAATTGATACAAGTGGAAATCACTTCTTCCTACAGTCTCATTATATGCTGTGCCTGGGGAGGACTTGAAAATAAATCTTTAATCTGAATCCAAATCAATGACATTTCTAGGAGGTAGAAGCACTGGTTCTTGTGGGGCAGTATCTTCCAGCACATCTAAGTCTGATAAGAGAGTTGCCGGTTCTTGTGTAACAACAACATCATTTATACTCTCTTCAGCAGCTACATTTATTGCTTTTAGAGACACTGGTTCTTGTGTAACAATGTCTTCTTTGTCCTTCTGCTGCTGAGATTGGATATCCTTCTCATTGTGCAGTTCCTCCTCCAAGATTTTGGTGTCACCTGAGCATGGTGTCTGTACCTGTTCATCTTCACTCCACTGTGTATCAGGAATGATATCCATTCCAGGGTTATCTTTCAAATGAAATTCAGGAGTTCCTGCTGCAGCCTCCAAGGATGTTGGTTCTTGTGTAACAACATCCTGGCTTGCCTCTTCATCCTCCTGTTGTTGTAACTCTTCTCCTATGAGCTCTGTGTCATGGGAACCCTCTGGGGTTACAACCAGAGTTCATCATTAAATTCCAGAGTGTCCTCTATTCCAGGTTCTTCTTCCATCTAATTGGCCGATTGGACAGGTACACTCAGGTTTGCTGGTTCTTGTGTTACAACACCCTGTTCAAGTTTACCAATGTCCTGCCCTTGTGGCTCATCTTCTAAAATTTCTGTGTCATGGGAACATTCTGGGGTTATAGTATAGAATTCCTCATTAGACTCCAGAGTGTCCCCCATCCCCGGTTCTTCTCCCATCTGCTCTATAATCTCTGTGTCGTGGGAGCATTCTGGGGTTACAGTCAATTCTTTATCCCCATCATCATACATGATTTCATCCCTTAGCTCCTCTGTCACAGGATTGGTGGAAGCTACAGCAAGGATGTGTAAAGATGTTGGTTCTTGTGTGGCAGCATCTTCTTTTTCTGCAGCTTCCTCTATTGTGGCTGCAGGTTGTTGTGCTGAGCAGGTACGAAGTATAATCTTGTGGCCTGCCTCCTTGAAGATTTATCCACAGGTGGGACAGAGTACTCGTTCATCCTCCTTGCCAGGCTCAGCAGAATTTGATCCCTCTAGTTGGTTTGCAGCCTCTACCAATGTATACATTTTTCTTTCTCCTTGTTTTCTGCAGGTTTCCTTCCACGTTTCCAACTCCCTTCGAAGTACTTGGAGGTCTTCTTTTAATAGTGCATTCTCAGCCAGAAGTCCTTCAATTCCGGGTTCTTCCTCCACTGGCCTTTGTGGAGCATCCATTGGTCTTGGTACAAGGACCGGGGGCTCAACCTATGCCTCTAGGGTTGCCCATCTTTTTCTGGCTGCCTCTGCTGCTGTAGCTGATCGAGTTCTTTTCTTTCTGATTGGTGTGGTTATGCTAAATTCATTGATTAATCCCTTTCTCTTCCTTTGTGGTGTTTTCTTTTGTGGAGCTGGTATATAAGGATTCACAGCTAAGGTCAAAGGAATGTTTTCTTGCCTCTCATGCTGTTCTTCTTCAATTAAAGCTCCTCCTTCCCACTCAGGTGAGGATTCAATAGTTACCAGCTCAATGTTTTCTTCTATTGCCCTGGATCTGTCACCTTCAGGTTCAATTGTCGCAGCATTGGATGCTGCTCCAATTTCACCTTCTGTTGTCGGAGCTGCCCTGTTATCGGGTTTTTCCACAAAATTTTTATCTACACCCTCCCCCGATGGCTCTGCTTGTAATGGAGTTTCATCCCCCAACTGTTCTTCTTCCAATGGAGTTTCATCCCCCCCAAATGGCTCTGCTTGTGCCCCCGGTTGCTCTTCTTCTAATATAGTTTCATCCACCCCGGATGGTCCTACTTGTGCCCCCGGTTGCTGTTCTTCTGCAATTTCATCCCCCCCCCAACTTCAGTGGAGGGACTCCGGTCCTCCTGTTGTGGTGGGACTCGTATCTGCTGTAATGGGACAACCCGCAAGGGGACGAGTTGCTGAGCTCGAGCTGTGAATTGTTCCCAGGTTATATGATGCTGGGAAAGGGTTCTTACAATTATTAATTTGATAAGGCCATGGTGGGTGAGGGAGGAAAGTGGATGCTTAGCAGACTGGACAAATGCCACCATATGACACAAGTCATGCAGTAGATAATATGGAATGTTTAATAAAATGCCATGGCGGAGATGAGAAAGTAAAGGGAGTTCAGAATTATACACAGTTTGATATCTACCTTCACAAGTGATGTACTTCTTGAGGAAGACAGCAACCTAGTCCCATGGCCGTGGCAATGAATTCAATGCAATCCCTCTTCTTGACGCTTCTACTTGCTCGCCCTCCATTAAAAATGCTTCCCGTGCAGTCGTTGCAGGGACTCGTCGGTTAAACCATGGCTTTCCCACCAGCGGGATGGCCGTAACCTCGGATATAATGGCCTCAGAGACCTCTATGCGCAGCCCCCACACCGTAGAGTGAGTTTTGGTGAGGTTTAGAGCAAACTGCAAGGCTGCTTCCCGATTGAATCCATCTAGTCGCTCAAAGAACTTGAGCCACCCGGCGGCTTGAAAAATGGCAAGAACTTGAAGATTTTTTCTGAGTTCCTGTGTATTCACAGGTTCATGACGAACTGGAATCCCCATGGTCTTGGCTGCAGGCTGAAGTTGCTATCCCACAGATGGAAGAATCCGAGAATGGAAGTTACAGCACAGAGGATGCACGAATCGCTGAGCGAAGACGTTGAGAGAATAGGCAAATTTAGAAAGTTGAGCACAGAAAAACGTTCGAAATTTCCATGCCGAATTGGGGAAGGTGGCAGTTATTAGTGTTTACGTCGTACGAGGGAAAGGTTCAATCAGGTATAATGGTAATACGAGTAAAGGTACGACTGATATTGTTTAAATGATATCAACACTTAATCACGTGATAAATGAAAGCCATACCTCATGAGACTGTGCGTCGGATAACCTACGGAGAATGGTGGAGCGTGCAGTTGGTGACGTTGCGGAACCAAACTCGTGCACAGTCATAAATAATGCAATAATTCCTTCCGCCAATGAAAGACGAACCATTGCGTCCTCGGGGTCGGAATGATGAATTCGCCGGCAGGACTGGGATGAACTAGAGCCATAGTTTTAGCAGGTTTGGAGCAATTCTTCCGTTAACACAGGAGTTACCACTGCAAGTTGCCAGAAATGCTATCACAATCGACGAAAAAGATGTTGCAGCCGCCAGGAAAGATTCACAGCCACCAGGAAAAATATTTACGGGATCGGGAGAAATTACGGCTGTCAGGGAAAAGTTTTACGGTGGCGGGAAATATGTCGCAGTCGCCAGGAAATATGTTGCAGCCACCGAGAAAGATGTGTTGCAGCTACCGGAAAATGGTTCACGGCAGCCGGGAAAGAGGTTTTACGACTGTTGGAAAAATGATATTGCAGCCGCTGGGAAATGGTTCGCGGCTGCCGGGAAAAGATGTTGCAGCTGCTGGGACATGATGTTGCAGCCGCTGAGACATGATGTTGCAGCCGCTGGGAATGGTTCACAGCTGCCGGGAAAAAGGATTTACGGCTGCTGGGAAAACAATTTTACGGTTGACGGGAAACGATAATGCGGTCGCTGGAAAATGATGTTGCAGCCGCTGTGACATGATGTTGCAGCTGCCGGGAAAAGTTGTTGCAGCTACCGGGAAAAAGGTTCACAGCTGCCGGGAAAAGGGTTTACGGCCGCCGGGAAAACTATTTTACGGTTGACGGGAAACGATAATGCGGCCGCTGGAAAATGATGTTGCAGCCGCTGTGACATGATGTTGCAGCTACCGGGAAAAGTTGTTGCAGCTACCGGGAAAAAGGTTCACAGCTGCCGGGAAAAAGGGTTTACGGCCGCTGGGAAAACTATTTTAGGGTCGACGGGAAATGATATTGCAGCCGCTGGAAAATGATGTTGCAGCCGCTGGGACATGATGTTGCAGCTGCTGGGAAAAGTTGTTGCAGCTACCAGAAAAGTTGTTCACGGCTACTGGGAGAAAGGATTTTTACGTCTGCCGGGAAATCTATCGCGGTTGCCGGAAAAGAGATTGCAGCTGCCGGAAAAGATGTTGCAGCTGTCGGAAAATATGTCGCAGTTGCCGGATTTTTTTTCTTTTTTCTTTTAAGGGAAAAAGGGAAATACAACACAGGGCGACTCTATTTTGACAGGCCCAATCTGGTCGTTCTCCTGGCGCTTCCCTGGAAATTTTTGAAAAAAAACAACAGCAAACGAAAAGATCAAATGCAAAGGGAAAACAATTAAACGCTACAGCAGAAAAGAAAGAAAATTATTTATGTACAGTAATTCAAAATGCGATTTTCAGTTTAAAGATTGGCAAAAGCAGGGAGAAATTCCTGCTCTGGTGCCAGCTGATAATCCGGATCAGCGGCAATTTGCGAAATGAATGCATCTTTCGAAATAGGCTTACGATACAGTTGCAGTCTGTGGCCATTAGCAAGTAATGGTATGCGGTTTTCATCGATGGTCACAAGACGGACAGTGCCATTGTCAAATACCCTGTCGACCAAATATGGACCCAGCCATCTTGTACGTAATTTACCTTTAAAATCCCTTTTGGACCTGGAGTCATATAATAGCGCCCAGTCTCCCTCACGGAAGATTTTCTTTTTAATGAATCGGTCATGCCAGTTAGATCTCTGTTGCTGAAGCAACACAGTCTGGTCTACTGCAGCTAACCGTTTCTCATCCAATTCATTTAGTTGATTCAATCTTCTCTTCTGGGCTTCTGTTACATCCAGATTCATTTCAGTAGCTGTTTTTAGGGTTTTGATCTCAAACTCAATTGGAAAGATGGCACTCTTCCCATACACTAGATCATAGGGAGAGAATCCTATGGTGTTGCGCCAAGTTGTGCGATATGCCCACAGCGCTTCCGGAAGCCTGTCAGCCCAATCCTTTCAATGGCTCTTAACTGTTTTAGTAAGGATTGCTTCAATAACTTTATTAGTACTTTCCACCTGACCATTGGCCTGAGGGTGGTAAGGTGAAGCCACCCTATGTTGCACATGATACTTCCGGAGCAAGGATTCAAATTGGTGTGAGATGAATTGCGGTCCCCCATCGGTAACTACTTCCTTTGGTACCCCAAAGCGGGTAAAGATTTCACTGTACAGAAAATCAATCACCGCCTAGTCATTAGCCTTAGCCAAAGCTACAGCCTCTACCCACTTGGTCATGTAATCAGTACAAACTAGAATGTAAACTTTCTGTCTGGAAGGAGGGCTGATAGGGCCAACAAAATCCAATGCCCATCTATCAAATGGTTCAACTACTACTTGGGGCTGTAGAGGCATCTGATCTGTTTTATTAGGCTGGCCCATCCTTTGGCAGCTGTCACAGGACTGAACATACCTTTTATTGTCCCTAAACAGAGTCGGCCAATAGTAGCCCATCCACAGCGCTTTATGCCCTGTTCTTTTGTCTGCAAAGTGTCCCCTACAAGGTCCATCATGACAGGCCTTCAGTATGTGGAAGATCTCATCTTCCCTTACACATCTCCTAATCTCAAGATCGGGCCCTGTGTAGAAGAGATGACCATTGAGCCAACAATACCTGGCACTTTGCTGGATAATTTTTCTCTTCTCTCGTTTAGGCATGTGTGGCGAGAGCTTTCCTGCAACCAAATAATTAGCAACGTCTGCATACCAGGGGGAATGAGCTGAAAGTGAAAATAGATGTTCATCTGGAAAAGAATCCTCAACAAGCGAACTGTCATCACTGTTAGTAAAGCGAGATAAAAAATCAGCAACAACATTTTCTTTTCCAGGTTTATCTATAATGGTAATATCAAATTCCTGCAATAATAAGAGCCACCTGGTCACTCTGGCATTGGTGACAGGTTTGTTCATTAAATATTTAATGGCAGAGTGATCAGTGTGCACAAACGTAGGATACCCAGTAATGTAATGCCGAAGTTTATTAATAGAGTAAACAATAGCAAGGAATTCTTTTTCAGTAATAATATAATTAAGTTCAGCAGGGGCTAAGTTTTTACTAACATAATAGATGGCATAAGGTACTTGACCATCCTGCTATCCTAGTACTGCTCCAATGGCGGTATCATAAGCATCTGAAGAAATGTGGAAGGGTATGGTCCAATTAGGTCCCCTTAGGATAGGAGTTGTGGAAAGCTTCTCTTTAAGCTTATCAAACGCTGTCTGGCATGCTTCATTCCACACAAACTGTGCATCATTCATTAACAAAGAAAACAAAGGAGAAGCAAGTTTGGAGAAGTTTTCTATAAACCTCCGATAATATCCAGCATGTCCCAGAAAACTTCGCACCTCTTTCTGAGTTGAAGGAGTCGGTATATTTTTTATCACTTTAATTTTTGAAGGATCCACCTGAATGCCATCGGTAGAGATGAAATGTCCTAATACCACTCCCTCACTCATCATCATATGGCATTTTTCAGTGCTTAATGAGAGGCGAGCCTATTCACAGCGAATTAAAACCTTCTTTAAATTTTCCAGTGCTTCCTCAAAGTCCTTGCCATAGGGAGTAAAATCGTCCATAAAGACTTCCATACTATCATTAACTAATTCAGAGAATATGCCAATTACAGCTCTTTGGAACGTTGCTGGTGCATTACATAAACCAAAGGGAAGCACTCTGTAGGCAAACGTTCCCCAGGGACAAGTGAAGGTGGTCTTATCCTGGTCCTCAGGAGCAATCTGAATTTGGTTGTACCCGCTGAACCCATCTAAGAAGGAGAAGAACTTCTTCCCTTATAGGGTATCAAGTACCTGGTCAATAAAGGGCAGAGGGAAATGATCCTTTTGCGTAGCTTTGTTCAGCTCCCTATAATCAACACAGACTCTCCATTTACCATTTTTCTTGGGCACAATTACGAGTGGGGAAACCCACTCACTATTTGAAATAGGGTATATAAATCCTGCTTCCAAAATTTTCTGGATTTCCTCCTTCACTATATCCCTCAGATTGGGGTTCATGCATCGTTGAGGTTGACACACAGGCCGGGAGTCATTTTTAATGTAAATATGGTGGGTGCACAGATTAGAGGGGATACCCCTCATGTCTGTATACTCCCAGGCGAATGCCCCCTTATGTTCTTTCAAGAGACTGATTAGGCGCTTCTGTTCCTCTAAGGAGAGACCAGGGTTGATATTCAAAGTCTTTCCAGGTTCTACCTCAATAGGAATACTTTTTGAATTTTTCAAAACTGGGATTATGTTTGTGTTACCGACTAGTGCTTCTTCCGTAAGATTTTCTTGTTCTTCCTTACCAAGGGTAATGTTCAGGACTTGATAGACCTCTTTATCCACTGAAGCGGGTTCACTAATAAAATTACTAATAGCATCGTCTTCTGTTTCGTTTTTAAAAGTCAAGGCCTTCCCTATAGTTAATAGTGGCTGAACATCCTCCTCATCCTCCTGCCCTATCCAAAGGGAAGTCTCAGCTTCTAGACTCGGCCGAGCTGGAGGATACAGGGTGAGGTTTTTAGTCTCAGTACCATCAGATATAGTCATGTACCCTGATCGACAGCTGATGCAAGCGTCAGCTGTGGCCAACCACGGCCTCCCCAGGATCAATGGGTGTCCCCCCAGCTGTGATTTTGGTTGTAATATCAAAAAGTCAGCAGGGTACTCCCATGAATCTACTGAGATGACAAGGTCGTCTAGAATCCCTTCAGGTCTAATGGTGGATCTGTCTGCCAATTCTAAAATGGTAGGGGTCGGTCTAAAATTAGTGAGCCCAAGCTTCTTGACAGTCTCAATTGTTATGACATTGATCGCTGCTCCTAAATCAACTAGCACATTGGGTATCTGCGTCTGTCCTACATGTACAGTGACAGTAGGATTGCCAGGGTCGTCATACTTGGTCACAGGGGTTTTTCCTGTTATCAAAGCAGATAAATTCCCTATGACATGAACAGTGGGAGGATCTCTAGGTTTCCTCCCTGGTTTCTTGGTGCACAGGTCCGGAACGGTTTTAGCATAAATAGGCACGTCTTGAAGAGCTTGCAGAAGGGGGATTTTGACATAAAGATTCTTTAACTCTCCTAAGAGGTTAAACTGAGGTTGCCCCCCTATTTTTGGTAGCATTAGTCTCTCGGGGTATGGTGGTTGCCTTATCAGCTGGGTAGGCTATGTATTGTCCAATTTATTGTTTGATGTTTCAGCCGTCCCATCCAAGGGATGCTCA
This sequence comes from Larix kaempferi, assembly GCA_027924585.1. Classification (NCBI taxonomy): domain Eukaryota; kingdom Viridiplantae; phylum Streptophyta; class Pinopsida; order Pinales; family Pinaceae; genus Larix; species Larix kaempferi. Next base: position 13,511,019 of record BSBM01000001.1, read on the forward strand.
GCACCTTCAGTGATAGGAACTGTATCGGATGGATGCTGTGAACTCTCCCCTTCTATATGCACAGAAGGTGGAGCATCTTCTGTAATTACATGTTCTATTATCTTCCCAGATCGTAGATGAATGTCATTACAAGGTACAGGGGAAAGAGAGTAGGCCGGCATATTAATAGTTTCCAATTGATGGACTGTTTTATTATTCGGGTTAGGATTAGGTTGGGCAGGCAGCTGAGGCCGTATTGGTATATTAGGGACAGGATTATTCTGCAGCTGCAGCTGCGACTGCTGAGGTGGATATGGAGGGTATTGAGGAAATTGAGGGTATGGAGGAGAATATGGTAACTGCTGAGGTGGAGGTGGTTGAGGAAACTGGTTCCCAAGAGGGAAGTTCCTCCATCCAGGAGACCACGACGTAGGTTGATGTGGTGGCTGTGTCCAAGGACCCCATGAATTAAAATTTTGCATTGCAGGTTGGGGAGGATTCCACTGAGCATAATTTGAAAGGAATTGTGTATTCACATTTTGCATGTTATTATTCCAATTGCTCATATTATTCAAAAATGGAAACGAGTCCAGAGGCATACCTTGATTTCGAGGCTGCCAAGGTTTCTTCTGTGCAATGAAATAGGCTGATTCCACTTCTGGAGTTGATGCCTGCAGAACAGCCTTCACTTGGGGAAGTGTGGGACACTCTTTCATGTCATGGTTCAGCTCACATAGTTGACATACTTCTACTTTGTCAAGAGGGCATTCTTTCAGCGGATGATTCTTCCTACATCGGGGACAAAACACACCTAGTGTGAGATCTTCCACTGCCTGTTTTTGTTTTGCCTTCAGGACATCAATCTCCGAAGAGATGGAGCTCATCATTTCTGTCTTAAAATTTTCAAGGAGATTTCCTATCTCTGCACGGGTAGCTCCTCCGTTGGATGACTTCTGAGTTCTGTCGAAGACATCACGTTCCAACTTATCCCGTTTGTCCCGCTTATTGTTCCTGGAAGATCCCCTGGAGTATCTCTTACATAATTCCACAATCGTCTCAAAAGGTTCTTTGGAGATATCTCCCTTTCCTAACAGATTTAACATGTGTAAACAATCATCCCTGATCCCTCGAAGCAAGATTATCTTGAGCACGTCCAGTCCCATGTTCGTCTGCCCGGCTCTTTGCACATTGTACAACAGCCTTTCTACAAAATCCTCCAGACTTTCATACTCCTTCTGCACCATCTTGAATAATTCCTCTCTTTTGTCCTTGGTGTTGCAATATTCTTGATATTTCTCCAGGAATACTTGTTTCATCTTATTCCAATTAGCAACAGTTCCTCCCCCGAGGCTCATGAACCATTGTAATGCATTGTCCTTCAGGGTGGCGGGAAAAAGTTTCAGCTTTTGGGCATCTGTGACATAATCATAGCTGCGACAGAGGATATCAAATTCAAAAAGGAATTCGTCTGGATCTTCTGCCACCCTACCATGGAAGCGAGGAAACACCGATGGTGAGATGTTCTTCATAGGAGCTGTCCCTTCTGGCTGCTGAATTGGAAATTGTAATGTAGCCGTCGTTCCTTCTGGCAGGGAGTAATTTTCATGACGATATTCCACCATTGCCTATTCCTCTTCGGTCTCGTGTCTGTTACTCATCTTCTCTTCTGTATCCTCTTCTTCGTTCGTTCCTGCGTTCTTTTCCTTTTTTGTAACAACTGTGTCTTCCTCAGTTGTAACAGCTGCGTCTTCCTCAGTTGTAACAGCTGCGTCTTCCTCAGTCATAGTAGCAGGTCCAGTTGTAACAGCTGCGTCTTCCTCAGCAGGGGTATACAAGGGAGTCACGGCTGCTCGTGTATTCTCCACCGTGGATTCTAGCGCCCCAGGATCAACAGGGTTTCTTCTGATAGGAGTTTCTTGATGACGAGCCTTGGTAAATGAATCAGTTCTGTCAACAAGATCGTCGATGAATGTCCTTCTACCCAATGGTGGTCCTCGACCACGACTCGAACCACCTGCGCTGTTAGTATTTTGTGGGGTTTTGGGAGTTGGGAGGTGATCGCGTTTTACCCTCCTCGTATTCATGCGAACCAAATCATTTCAGTGAAGAAAAGACTGACTAGAAACAATTACCAGATGCAACTAATGATTAGTGTTTAACTTTTATCCTTCCCCGGCAACGGCGCCAAAATGTCGAGCACCCTATATGCAGATAAATTATTACCAACACACAAAGCATACGAGATTTATTGTCAACCCGAGAAAGTATTTTTATTTCAAAGGATAAATGCACAGTCTATGCTTAAACACCAAATCACTATAATTGAATACTGTTATTCTCTAACAACTATGTTCATCCCAAAGAGCTGTGTAATCCCAGTTGCTTGTCTAAATACTATAATTTCAATTCCTTTCTACCATTCATCAACAAGGAATAAAATAAGATTCAAAGACAATTGCAGATAAAAAGAGATCCTATTCACATCCTAGAACAAGTAACTCACTTCTTCAATCTGATCACTCTTGAAAACCATAAGCAGAAACTGAATATTAATCTAGAAATTTAATTGCAAAGGACAGAGTTCAGCTGTTCTAAGAAATTGAATTACAGGAATGAAAATCAACAATCATAACAGGAAGGATAAATTGCAAGGGCTCATGGGATCACAACTTAACTGCAAGATGAACAAAGCTGTGTACAACTATCATATGAAATGCATAAAGGAAGTTCCTATTCAGTCGACTGTTGCTCTGCACCAATTACCAATCTTAAGGAAATATAATCTCAATCATACCAAAAATCCACACCACACTTACTACTGCTGCGCACAAGGGAAATTTCATGAACCAAACATCACACAACAACAAATTCGAAATCCCATTTTAACTCAGCAATCCCTGTGGAAGACGGGCCCAGCCTTCACACAGAGACGCTAGCTGAACAATGCAAGTTCCTTTAACTCAGAGGTAACTCCTTATATTAACAGAAGAATGATTACACAACTGCGTTTGCTGCTAATACAATGAATTAATTATCTGTTGTTCAACCCCCTGGGTCGAGGTAGCTCCCCATATTTATACATACAAATCATAACATCCAATCCTAATAACAGGCAACCATGAAGATCTCTGATCTTCAGGCACCCTAAATAACTAGCTGTTACAATATGTGGCAAAGTAGAGACATAAAAATACGAGAAAGTTGTCGATTGGCCCAGGAGTGGCGATCCTTCTAGATCACAACTAGACTCGAGCAGCGACATACTAAAGATAGCGCATTCTGTTACAGCTGCCCTGTCACAGCTCCACCTAGGATGTTGTATTGGAACCATGTGCCTTAATTGATGATCCGAACCTCGAGGATCCTTTTTAAGCAACGAACATCCCTTTTTTCAAGACTTGTTCAGCCCCACCTTCCTGCAGTCCACTTATCTCAAACTACCTTCATAAATCATAACATGTTAGCACAATTGAGAGATACACAGCTTTAATTATCACAATCATAAGCATTAATAAGATAAAGCAATGATCAGTCATACCTTGGCAGTTTGGGGGAATAAAGTGAGGATAACAGGTCTGCTTATCATGATAAATGGTGTAGGACAGGGGAAGGAAAGGTGATCAAGGATGATTAGAAGGGGCCAATTCTGAACTCAACACGCGACGCTCCCCGCAGTCGAGGAAGAACCAGAGATAGAAGCAGCCATTTTGCAGATAGGTGTTGCTGTGACCAGTTTACAAGAACAAATGAGGGAGCTGGAGATCTCCTACAAAGATGAAGTTGAAAGGATCAAGGCTGCCCACCAGGCAGAAATAACTGAGCTAGCAGCACGACAGCCAGTGTACACAAAGAGGAAAGAAGAAGAAACAAGAGCAGAAGTAATAAGGGCTTCACTGCAAAGTATCTACGCAGGAGTGGCACAGTGCCAGATCTTATCCAACGATGTCTCCAATGTATGGAGCGTACTGCAAGAAAGTTCGAAATTACAGAATATCCATGAGGAAAGAACGCAAAAGCAAAAAGAGTTGGACGCTACGGATGTGGCCATGAAGGACTTACCAGTCCGTCATAAAAGGGCGGCCTTCGAGCAGACCAAGGCACTAAGGAGGGAACTCGAGGCCTTGAGGGTGAAAGAAGCTGAAACTTCCGCTAGGTTGTATCCACTAATGGAGGAAGCACTTACCTTGACCGATGACATTGAGACAAAACTGCAAGAACTTTGAACATCGAAAAAAAAAATCAAGGAAGAAACGTCGGAACCTACTTTACAGGAAAGGATTGACAAAGTAAAGGAGCGTGAGCAAGAATTACAACAGGTAGTTGCATAGCTGAGCACGACAGTTAAAGAATTCAGCGCGCAGGAAGGAATTTCGAAGAAAGGACAGATGGAAGAGTTGGACTGAAGTGGCTCGTTACAAGCCACAAGTAAGTGTTAGGGGCTTGTTGGGCATGGCCCAAGTGGGTACCAATTTTGTTGAAACACAACTTTGAGTTGTGTAGTAGAAAAGCACGATATTGTTAAGTGCGCAGCTTGCTAGGCATACTTAGTTGTGCAGCCTTGCTAATGCGCAGGACTCGCGCAACGATGAATTTTGGTAAGAAGATATAAGTAAAGGTCAGACGAGGAAGTGACCTACTTTTGGTAAAGAGCCAGACGAAGGAAGGAGAAAGCGACCTATTTGGAATAGTGGCGGCAAGCAGTTGAGAAGGTAGGCCACTACGTTGACAGAGATAGGCAGGCAGAAGAGGCAAAAAGAGACATGCCACGATGCAGTTGTGACTGTTTTGAGGACTGCGGCTGTTAGAGGAGCATGCGAGCCACGAGTGGCCCTATAGGACGGCCTGAAGTAAGCGGAGTAAGCTGTCGATGGCGACAGTCAGGATGGAAGTTAGCCATGCCATGTTTTGGAAACCTAAGGGTTTTTCCTATGAATTGTAAAGACATGACCTATGGGCATGATCTATAAATAAGGCATTTTTGTATAGGGAAGGGTTACTCTTCATTTTTGAATATTGTTAGAATTTTGAGCAAAAAGCCATTGTAAAGGCTCTGCAGCTGTGTGCGCAAAGACCTATCTGAGCGAGAAGAGAGTCTGCAGCTGAGTGCGCAGACTAAGAATGGTTGTACCCTTCCGAAAAAGATCAATATTAACAACCGTTCTTGTGGACGGAGCCTCCATCCGAGGGGTGAACCACGTTAAATCTTGTGTAGTGAGGTTGTATATATGTTTATGCTTTGTTCTATCTGTTTGCTTACTGTGCATGTTTGAATTCTCAGTTATCAGTTGGTTGGTTAATGCTTTTATTTGTATTCGTCGTAGGAGGAGAATGGGGATAATATGTTAAGTATTTCATGAAGGGATGATTGATGAATGTGAGTTGTTCTAAGTATGTGAATGTATCAGCCGTGGATAAACATGTATGCAAGTAACGAATGGTTATGTAATTATGTTAATGTGTAATATCGGAACGGCGCAGTACTGATAGCTTATTTGATTACATCAAGTATAAGGCCAAATAATCACTGGTAGTAATTAAAGGAATAAGTGCCAAGTAAATCCTTTAACCCGATTGCCGTCGAAGTGGAAGTGCATAAGTTTGTTGCACTGTCCCATCGAGCAAGTAGGTCGACCCGCGTGATCCATGGATGCACTGGGTGCGCAGCTTGCCAGTTGAAGAAGTGTCAACCCGCGATGAAGACAGTCGTCGCACGTCCCTCAGTCGCAGCACGAGTCCATAGCATGCTACATAGTGTGATTGCCCCATCAACTCATCACCTTGCTGTAGAAACTTGATTCTGCATCACCCCCATAGCTTTGCCTCGGGTGAGACCTCAACCTGCACGCAGGTTGTTGCCGAAAGGGCCGGTGAAAAGGGGTTTTGTTGGTTAAAGCTAAAACCGCAAAGAACATGGGTCTATATTGGAAAACCTTTAGATTAGTTACCTATGCCAACACATGCACTTGGGTACGTTTACTTCTTAAAACTTGAGAGTGAACTTTTTGACATGTTTTTTGGCCTACAAGGCCTTTGTAGAAAAACAATCTAGACATTGACTTCAAAAGTTAAGAATAAATCATGGAGGTGAATATGTAAACAACAAATTTAGAAATTATTGGTTTTGCATAGGGAATTCATATGAAACATATTATTCCATATAAAACAAAACAAAATGGTGTTGTTGAGAGAAAGAATCACACATTAAAGGAAATGGTAAATTATATCATCCAATTTGAAGGATTAAGTACTAATTTTTGGGTGGAAGCTAGTAATTGTGCCAATTACATAGTTACTCACACTCACACAATGGCTTTAAAATATATAACACAAAAATAATAATGGATTAAAGTTAAACCATATGTAAGCCACTTTCATGTGTTTGCAAGTGAAGCATGCAGGGCTCACATTCATAATGAAAATGGAAAGCATTATAACCTAAGACTGACAAGTTCATTTTTGTTGGATATTCTTAAGATGAAAAAGGGTATACAATTCTTCAACCTCATTCCAATGAAATTATTATTAGGAGAGATGTTAAATTTCATGAAAATATCTCAACCTATGAGCCTAATTCTATGTTTTTTTCATCTTTGGCCTACAAGCCACCTTCGACAATTATTCCATCTTAAAATCCCAACTTTTCTACTAGTGGTCCTATTATGGTTCCTTCTTTAGATGATGACAGTAAGGATGAAAATCCATCTCCACCTACTCACCTTCCTCCGGTTGGGTCCATTGAACATGAAGTTACACAAACACCATCCCTTCTTAGATGGATTAGTACAACACAACAATCAACTAGTGGTCTATCACGTGATCCTATAGATCAACATTGAACACATTTTATAATTGTAACAAGCCTCTTCTCTTTTGGATCATTTTTAGAGACTCGTGATCTAAAACCATTTGTATGAGCTTCTAGCCATGCATATTGGGACACAACAATGAATGAAGAATATCGTTCTTTGATGGAGAATGAAACTTAGGATTTGCACATGTTTTGAAAGGAAGAAAACTTGTCAAATGTAAATGGGTGTATAGAACAATGTATGGATCAAATGGAAGTGTTGAAAGACATAAGGCTTGGTTAGTTGTCGAAGGATTTTCTCAAGTTGAAGGGATTGACTATAATGAAAGTATTTTCTCCTGTAGCTAAAATGAATCCACCCCCCTTGATCTAGCCCTTGCGACTTAACATAAATAGGAGGTACATCAAATGAATGTCAAATCCATCTTCTTGCATGGGTATTTGCAAGAAGAAATTTACAAGGAACAACCTCTTGACTATTTTCAAAATGAATCTAGCCTTGTTTGTGACCTTAAGAAATCTCTCTATGGCCTTAAGCAAGATCCTCGGGCTTGGTATGCCAAAATGGATAGCTTTCTTCTTGATATTGGTTTTTCTAGATGCCATTCTAATCCCAATGTCTATACCAAGAAAGTAGGAAACCATATCATAATCCTTGTTGTTTATGTTGATAACATTATTCTCACTCGTAGTGACTCTAAACTTTTAACCGATGTGAAATCCAACCTTAACAAGAAATTTGAAATGAACGAGTTAGGACATTTGCATCGTTTACTTGGCCTCAAAGTCTTTCAAACTAAAGAATGAAGATTATAAACCAACCCCATGTCCCTTCTAATCTAATGTCAAACTCGTTGGCACCCGCATTACACTTGGAGTAGATGCCACCTTGTACCATCAGTTAGATGGTGGCCTTTTATACTTGCCTCATAACAATCCTAATATTTCCTTAGTTTTTGGTCTTGTTGCTCAATATATATGCAAACACCCCATGAAATTAATTGGAATGAAACAAAAGGAAATTTTGGTATATCTGAGGTATGGTTCAGCTTGAGATTCATTACAATTCAGGGGGGTCTTCCTTGTTGGATGGTTTCATTGATTTTAGATGGGATGGTGACCTTGATCATTTAAAGTCTACCGCAGGTTATGTTTTCAGTCTTGGTTTCGGATCTGTCACTTGGGATTGTAAGAAACAACAAGCTCTTTCTCTTTCTTCATCAGATGCAGATAATCAAGCTATGGTTAATGCAAGTCAAGCAACCTTATGGATTTGACAAATCCCTTCAAAGTTTTTCTTCCAGAAATAACATCCAACTACCCTATGGTGTGACAATCAGGGTGCCATCAAGTTTTCCAAAGATCCATTTCAACATTAGTGCCAAAAAAAAAGATTGAGCTACACATGCACTTCATCAAAAATATTATTCAGGATCACATTCTTAAAGTGCTCTTTTGCCCCACACATGATCAATTTGTTGACATTTTCACAATGTCTCTTATACAAGCAAAGTTTTCCAAACTTTAATCTATGTTAGGAGTACAAGAAGTTGTTCTTAAGGGGGGATGCTATGATATTTAGACGCTTAGGAGTTAGTTAAGATCAACTTGGTCTAATGTGTCTTTAGGTATAGTGTGTTTCTTTAGTATGCCTTTGTACTTATATAATCCAATGGTCATGATATGTTATAGACATAAAGTTATCTAATGGTTCATCTTCTCCTTTATCTTAATGGTTGCATTGATTCGTGTCTTAACACCTAATTGGTATATGATATTTATTTAAAGAGCATGGAGGGTTATTAGCTGACGATCGATTGTCACAGAAACTCATATGTAAATTATTTTCATTTGCATTATATATTGCCTCAAGTGGCCATTTGGTTGGGATCATGGATCGTTTCCCTCTTTGAGAGTTTCAACCATGTAATACATTGGTGTGTCAATTTGTGATCTATTTGTGTGAGCGATTTCTTAAGGTGTTCAATATGTGTGAAAATACCATGTTTTAGTTGAACATTGGATCGGAAAAGAGAAGAAGAGCATTGTTAATGCATCAAATCACTGGAAAGCTCTTAGCTTAACATTTCCCTTGATTGGCCCATACTTAGCTTGGAAAGTAGGTAGGGGCAATCAAGTTCATATTAGTATGGATGCTATTGTGGGTTGTGGTCATTTGATCATTCTCCACAATAACATTATTTTTTTTCTTCAAGGTATTGGAATATGTAACTTGAATCTTGTCAATGATCCAGGCAAGTCTATTTAATGAAGATAGGACTGGTTAACTATTAAAAATATCATACTGCCTGTTCAGTGGGCACAAAATTGGGAAAGATATGCTAGAGAGTTAAAGAAATCCCATATTAAACTTGATGAGATTGAGGATGAAGTTATATGGGGTGGTAATAAAGCAAGGGGCGTTTATTCAACTAAACTAGGCTATTATATTCAACATAGAATCAAGGAAGAGGATGCAAAATGGTGGTGGTATCAATATTGGAGAACTAATATTCCTTTGAAAACTAAATTGATTATATGGTTAGTTATTCAAGGTAAGGTTCTTACGTGGGATCAACTATATAAAATAAAAAAGAAGGCCCTAGTATCTGTCCCTCTGTTGGAACATGGCATGGATTATTTCTCACCTATTCATTTTTTTCCCATTTACAAGGAAGGTTTGGAAGGACTTAGAAGAGAAATTGAAATTGGATGAATTTTTGGGCAAAATATCTATTGAAGACTATTTACAGGTGTGGTTCATTGGATCAAAATTTTCAAGCTTAGAGCTCTTCCTTTTCTGTTTTTGTGGGGAATCTGGATCACAAGGAATGGTAAATTTTTAGAAGACCAAGAAGTGTTGACCTTTCAAGTTTCAACACAAATTTTAGTAATCCTTCCTTTTTGCAAAAATCCGAGTAAAGTGGGTTCCTCAAGGTAAGTTGGTGAGTTCAATATTTACAAGTTTGGGCCCTGGAGCTTCTTTTATGGGGCCTACTAGGGAGATGAGGCCAAATGCGGGGGTAGTGGTGTGATATATTTTTCTGATTCATTTTTCTATAGATTCAAGGCAAATGTGGGCAACGACTCTAACAATATGACAAATTTTAGGTCTTTAAAGATTCTCCTTAAGATTGTTGAGAAGTTGTAGGTGAGTAAGATTCAATTTTATGGTGATCTTGGCTAGTTATTTCATGGATGAATTATTAAATTCATATTTAGAACTTACATCTACTTCCACATGCTAGTTATTCGAAGGACATTCACATAAATTTTCAATATCTATCCTTTAAGCATGTGTTCCAATAACATAATTTAATGGTTGGATGACTCTCCAAGGATGGACTGCAATCCCCTGAAGAGTTGGTGACCATCGAGGAAGTTCTAGAGGGCTAGTCCCATGTTCGAAATGTGAATCTTCATGTATGACTCATAGAACTGTGTCTTCAGATTTTACTTGCATGAAATTTTGATATGTTTGGTTTTAGTACCATCACTCAGATTTATTGGCTATCTAGCCTCATAGACTTAGTTTTGTCATTTATGTATCAGACCTTGTCCCTTGAAGGGGATCTTGAGGTTTCTTTCTAGTTGAACGTGATGAAAGCACAGGTGTTGGAAGTGTACTATATAGCCCTTGCTTCATGTTGCTAGGCTTGTTAATACAACACAATATAAACTTCTTAAACCTAGATACTTATTACTGCATCTTGGGCCAATATAAATACCTCTGCAAGTTGGCTACAGTCTTCCCAACACAGAATGTCCAGCAACCTTGGAGGTGTTTTCCTCCCTTATTAGATGTACTCTTTTTCCTTCAACACACACAACTTCCCTATCTTTTAGAGCAATCCATCTTGAAGATGGTAATGAGCCTTCTTGTCTCTGTATGCTAGTTCTTAATGGAGTATATTTTTTGTTCTCCTTGAATAAGAATTTTTTTTTCTTGTAAAAAAATGGACTCTTATTAAATATATATTAAAGACATTTACACTTTATGAGAGGAAATAAGAGTTGGTTTAAGCTCATTGGTTTCCTATAAGGGTTTCCTATGATTTTCCTTTCATCAAAATAAAATAAAAATGTACATGTAGGTAAAAGCAAATTTCAACACTGATGACACCAATAAAGAATAACAAAAAAAACACTAATTCCATGTTAAGATTCACTAAACTAAAGTGATTTTTAAGCCATAAATATTATTGCATTTAATATTTTATTTGGAGATAACATTCACATCAATTTAAGAATGGCTAATAATAAATGGATTTTTTTTTTGTCTTTGTATTTATTTAATCACATCTTATTCTTCTCATAAAAGCAAGTGTTTCCCTTATTGAGAGCATGACTATGACTAGGCACATAATGTACAAGAACAAGATAAACATCATGGAAGACAATAAAGTTTTTAAGATTGTTTCAAACTTTAGTCAAAACCACGTGCGGTTCAAGTGGGGTTGGCATAAAGATGTGAAGTATTAGTTAAATCATTGGAGAATAAGGAAGACGACACTCCATGTAATAACAACATCATTAAAAACATTATTGCATCTAATTTAAGGAGAAATTGTGGTGTGATAAAAAATTAGAGGATAGGAGAAAATTAAGATGCTACAAATAGCTATCCAATCAAACATAATCTGCAAGATCAAAAGTATCTATTTTTTTTTAAGTAGCTTAAAGAAGAAAATCTGTAACCCACAAATTATAACAAACTCTCATGAGCTAGCTGTAGTGAAACAAGGCATTGGATGGTTTCTAAAATGTCATGGGTCCAAAGAATTTGTCATCTTTGTGACACTAAGACGGTTGAACATGAAAAACACTTTCTCTTAGATGTCCCATGTACACCCACATTAAATCACACATTCAAAATATTAGTTACAATATCGACCTTCCCAACCTTTTAACTCATCAAAAGTATGAGGATTTAAGAATGCTTATGTCAAATCTTTTCGAACATACAAATAAAATTCTAAAACAAACCAAGTAATTTATTTCTTGACATACCAAAATTAATCTTACTGAACATTAATAACTACCATCATTATCTTATATTGTATAACATAAAATTAAAATTAATTTTATATATATATATATATATATATATATATATATATATATATATATATATATATATATCATTTTTATTGATTAATAAAAAACATTTACAAATACTTAAAAATAAATATATATAATTACATCATTTATCTAAAATATTAAAAAATTAAAAAATGAATTAGGGATATCCTTTTTTTAATAGAATGAACTTATGTTTTAAGATCATTCATACAAAATTTGTTGTAGAGATTTCTATTTTTTATATTTTTAATACAATGAACTTATATTTTTAAGATCATTCATAACTAATTCTCTATAGAGATTCCCAGTTTTAAATTTAAATCCTTAATGCAGGGTTGAGAAATAAGGATAGTAACACTTTTAAATTATTTTAAACGTTAATAGATTGTACTTCCCCGGATGGGGTGGCAGGGAGGAGCAGAAGGGGGTATGGGGCCAAGAAACATACTTAACCCCCTGCAATCATCATGTCGAACATGTTACGAGGGGATAGGTGTTACAATATGAGGAGAGGCATTACATCTAGGCAATGGTGGAGAGGTTAATGGTGAGGGAAAGCAATGAAGGCCTGGGGTGGCAAAGGGACGAAAGGGGAATGCATATAATGGTGGTCGAAGAGGAAAAAAAGATGATGGATGATAATGGAAACAAAGACTGGGAGTTTGTGACCAACTTCTATGGACTAGGAGGTTTAATTTAACACTAATCTTTGTCTTTGTTTCACTTAAATTGACTTGGCTTGAATGGGGAAGGAAGCAAGGGGTCTCTCTTGTCTCTTTTCTATGTTAGCCTGATTCCTAGGTTGTTGTTATACTTGTTGTATAGGTTCTTTAGATTGGTTGATTTCTCTCATGACATGTAGGGGTAGAAGAGGGCATGAAGGGAGAAGGGAAGGGGGAAATGTTCAGTCATGTTGTGGGAAAAGGGTTTTTCTTCCACCGACACCAATGGATGACCACAATGAAATTATGTTTTAGTTAGATGAAATTCAAGTTTAGATATGCACTTTAAACAAAAAGTTGACCATTCTAGCAAATTTTAACTGTGGAATTGTTTTATATAAAGAGAGCTATGTGCCAGGTCATAGTTTTGAGGCACTATTGTCAATCTCCTCTGAGAATCAAGAGATAGGGAAGGTCCCAATAGAGGGTGTGTTAATTCCTCCTAATGAAGTTCAAAAATCTTAAGATCTTAGGTATGGAATTTGCATGGTTTTTTGGAATTAGATATGTTAGTACTCTTGCAGTAATTCCCTAGGATGGAAAATATAGTCATAATTTTCAGATAGAAAATATCTTTTCCAAATTGTCACTGATTATCTAAACTCAAAGGCTCCCTCAACACAAAATATGTACAATATAATTCTTCTTGTTTTAAAAATATGTAGTTCCTCACTAGCTTTAAAATAAAAATAAAAACATTAATGGATTGTGCTGAAAATACAAACACATTTTGAGGTCTTCAAAAACATGTAATGCCTTTAGGTGATCCATGTTTTGAATAGTTTTAAGTTAGTAACACAAGTAAATGAGATATGATGCTCTATGTAAATATGTGATTCACATGGTCTCATTGTAAGTTTTAAACCTGTGCAGAGAAGCAAAATATACAAATTCTTTTAAGCAAAACAAAAATCACACCACAACATTCACACATAATACATAGAGATTTACCCTGGAAACCTTAAATATATGATGGATTTTATCATAACAACAATTTGATGTACCACAATCTGTCAAAGACGTGACATTTTTCAAAATCAATCCCTCATTCCATTCTCAATTTGGCGGTGAATGGACAGGTAGTTTGGTAATTGGTTTGCTGATTTGAATTTACTTCACATAATGACAACAATCTATGTGAAATCACCATAACTGCATGATAGAGAAGTAACCCAATATCTATAATCGAGATTTCTCATTAACAATCACATTATCCTTGGGCAATTTTTCTTCAGTGATTATCTTCTCGAAGGTTTGATCCAATTTTGTGGAGTGTGCATGTGGCATAGCGTTGTCATTGAATCCTCTCTCAAATGCAATTACCTAAACATAAATCCAAAGATGAGTAGAAAAAACAAATGTATGCTTTACAAATGGCAGCCTCTGCGTATACAAATCTTGAACAGAAACAAAACTTATTGTAGTATCTCAAGACACGTTAATATTAGATGTTTGTTCTTTTCTAAAAATACACACCAACCATGTGAGACAAATGATATTCACTATGCATAAAAATTAAAAGCTTTTAAGTATCGCTCATCTCCATTCATATCCAAGTAAAGTAATTTGCAAGTTTATGAGCATAGGGATTGACTTTAAGGGGACCATCTTGATTTTATTTAAAGAATCAAGATATTATCAAAGATGTTATCAAAATGAATCTTTAATAAAACCAAATTTTTGTTTCTTTCAACCGTTTGGCACTTTTTGAAAAGATGATGTCACTTTATAGTTTTAATATGTATCATTTTGTCTTTGAATACATATAAATTCATAAACGTGTCTGCTTAGAGGAGAGTAGTTCATATAGCTATTTCCAAGAAGTTATTACTTACTTATTTCTTATTGCATCGAGTGTAAATGAGGTGCTTACAATTTAGTATGGGGGAGATTCTGTAATGGATGTCGGATGTCACATTTGTCACGTTTGTCACGTTACGTTACAACTCAGTATGGGGGAGATGTTGTAACATTTGTCACGTTTGTCACATTTGTCACATTATGTTACAATCCAGTATGGGGGATATGTTGTAACGTTTGTCACATTTGTCACGTTACGTTTCCATGTCGACTCATAACTTATAAAAAATCAAAAGTAATTAAAAATTTCATGTTCGCTCATAACTTATCAAAAACAAAAAAAAAAAATTAAAAAATTAAAAGAAAAGGATCCAATTTCTTGAGGGGTAATTTTTTTCTTAATGTGTAAAAAATTTAAGATAAAACAAAAAAAATTACACCTCAAGAAATTGGATCCCTCTCGGTGTTTGATAGATCCGGGTTTGAGATGAATCTTTTCTTAATATAGTGTGAGAAGGGGAAATTGAATAAAATAAATAAATAAAGTTTACAAATATATAATTATATAAATAGAAAAGCTTTTGTAAACTTAAAATTTTAAATCTTAAAATGTTAAGATTTTCACATTTTATCCAATTTTTTTTATATAAACTATTTGTTAATTAGAAATAAATAAATAAAATAAAGAGAGCCTTAGGAACGTGATAGTCATTGAGGGAGCTTTAAAGATGGAAGTGTATGCATTATATTATAACCTTTTATCAATCAACCAAGAGAAAATGAAAGAAAAGCAAAAGCAAATATTAAAAAAAAAACTAAGTATATACAAAATTTACATGGGGGCCCATTTAGTTTTGTGAAAATTTAAAGGGGGGTTGTTGCGGTGCCAACAATGAGAAAACCAACAAAACTTAGATCCACACCTCTTATTTACTCATTATCATTATGAATCACTCACAATGCAATATAGGTATTCCGTAGCATCCAATACCCTAATTCGTTAACCCGAATTAGAAAATAGACCCCAATCTCTTAACCGGGATTAAATTACATATTTTTAGGAAATTCCCCAAAATAGCCAAAAACAACCCAAAAAATTTGGTGCTCGTCACACTCACCGGAACGGAAGGGGGAGGGCGTCGGCAATAGATGGAGGGGATTGACCACTGCATGGTCAAACGTGCACCCCCCCCACACACATGCAAAGAATATAACATACACTCAACATTCTCCCACTTGTTGTTTTCTTTGCACACATGGGGTACAATATTTTATTGGATCAACAATCCAGGGCACGAATTCCCATTGCTCCTTTACACCAAGATGACTTCTTAGTGCTCACAGATTTTGTCAATGAATTTGCAACATTCTTCAAAGTGTCGACTTTTTCCAGTAACACCTTCTTGCTTTCAACCATGTCTCTTACAAAATGAAATTGCACATCAATATGCTTCGTTCTTGAGTGATAAGCAAGGTTCTTTGCCAGGAATATTGCACTTTGACTTTCATAATCTAACCTTACAGCTTGTTGTTCAAATCCAATGTCCGGACACAATCTCTGCAACCATATAGCCACTTTAATTGCATGAGTGGCTGCCATGTATTCAGCTTCTATAATTGATAGTGCCACTACAACCTGTCTCTTACTCATCCAACTGATAGCACCTCCAAATAGGCTAAATACATACCCACTTCTAGATCTTCTACAATCCATATCTCCAGCCTTGTTAGCATCAACAAAACCATGTACATTCAACACTCTGTTCTGTCCATTTCTTCCTTGGTAACAGATTGCACTATCTGTTGTTCCACGCAAATACCTAAACACCCTCTTCACAATTGTCCACTGTTCCTTACCCGGTTTTGACATATATCTGCTCAAAACTCCCACTGCATGGGCAATGTCTGGTCTAGTGCATACCATGGCATACACCAAACTTCCAACTGCACTAGCATAAGGAACATGGGACATGTATTCTTTTTCCTCATCTATCTCGGGACACTATTCTACAAATAATCTTACACCTACAGGAATAGGAACTTTTACCAGTTTACATTCTTGTATCTTAAACCTGTGTAGTATTGTTTCCACATATTTTCTCTGGTTCATCCAGAGTTTACTTTCTGCACGGTTTCTCTTTATCTCCATCCCCAAGATGAAATTAGCAGCACCGAGATCCCTCATGTCAAACTTGGAGGATAGTTGTTTTTTTACCTCCTTAATAACCTTCATGCTATTTCCAACCAACAACATGACATCGACATACAAGACTACATAAACAAAATTTTATCCAACCTGTTTGTAGTAGACACAATGACCAGCTTTGGTTCTCACAAAACCTAGTCCCAATATGTATGTGTCAAACTTTTGGTACCACATCCTTGGAGAGTGTTTTAGACCATAAAGTGACTTCTTCAACTTGCAAACCAACTCCTTCTTACCCTTTACAGTAAATCCTTTAGGTTGCTTCATGTATATTTCTTCTTCTAGGTCCCCATGTAGGAACGTTGTCTTCACATCCATATGTTCTACTTCAAGATCAAAAGCAACAACAATTGCAAGATGGAATCTAATAGAAGTTAATTTTGCAATAGGAGAAAATATTTCACCAAAATCAATTCCCTCTACTTGAGAATATCCCTTTGCTACCAAGCAGGCTTTGTATTTCTGAACTTTACCTTCTGCATTCAACTTCTTTTTAAACAATGATTTTCTACCAACAACTTTTCTTCCAGCTGGTAACTCAACTAGATCCAAAGCTTCTTTTTTGTCCAAGGCATCCATTTCTTCAACCATGGCCTTCTTCCATAGATCAATATCCTCTGAATCAAGAGCTTCCTTCACATTTCTAGGATCATCATCTGTAATAGACAAAGCAAAATTAGACTGAAATTCAAGAGGGGAATACCTTTCTGGTTGCCTTCTTTCTCTAGATGATCTCCTCAAAATTGGGGTATGAGGTTCTTCTTCTTCTTCTTCTTCTTATTCAACTTCTTTTGTTGAGTTAGATTCTTCATCTTCCAACTCGAACTCTATTTTCTCTAGTTCCTTTTCCATTGGAGTTAATTCCTGTCTGGGAACTTCTTTGACCTCTCTAAACACAACATCTCGACTATAAACATTCTTCTTAGTTTAATGATTCCCAAGATTAAAACATTTCATACCATCTTTATAGCCAATAAAGATACATTTTTCAGTTGTGTTATCCAACTTGCTCATTTTCTCCTTTGGAACATGTACATAAGCATCACAACCAAAAAAAATAGATGCTTAATAGAGGGTTTCTTACCAGTCCATACCTCTTGTGGATTATTTTCAACCAATGTTAATGTGGGTGATCGATTTACCAAGTAACATGTTGTCTCCACTGCCTCTACCCATAATTCTTGTCTTATTCTGGCACTACTTAGCATGCTCCTTTCCTTTTCCATCCTCATCCTATTCATCCTTTCGGAAACGCCATTCTGTTGAGGTGCGTATGGAGTATTCTTCTTCCTTGCTATACCACACTTCTTACAAAATTCCTCGAATTCATTCCTGTAGAACTCTCCACCATTATCTATCCTCAACACCTTTATTTTATTTTCTGTTTGATTCTCTACAAGAGCCTTAAATTCTTTAAACTTATCAAATACTTCAGATTTTTTCGAAGGAAATAAATCCATGTGTTCCTTGAGAAATCATCTATAAATGAAACATAATACACAAATCTACCTAGTGATGGAATAGGCACAGGTCCAAACACATCACTGTGTATTAACTCTGAAATTCCCTTTGCTCTTGTAGCACAAGATGAAAATCTAACTCGATTTTGTTTTCCATATATGCAATGTTGACATAAATCAAAATCTAGAGTACGATCAATCATACCTTCAACCATACCTTTACCTTGTAATGCTCTAAGGCGCTTTGATCCGATATGCCCCAATATTTGATGATGCCATTTGTATTTCCTCGTGATGCAGTCAAGGTTATATCTTCTGTACCTCCCCCCTCGGGAAAAACATAACTGTTACATTCATTGATGATGGTTCTTCCCAATAGTTTGTACAGAGTTCCATACCAAATTCCCCTCATCAATACCATTGATCCTCGAACCATTTTGCAACCACCATCTCCACACACGATCTTTACACCTGCAATATCCATCTTTCCGACAGATATCAAGTTTCTCGCTAGATTTGGAATGTGTAGTACTCTAGGAAGAGTTCTAATCCTTCCATCCTTAAGTTTCAACTTGACTCTACCATGCCCAATGATATTGGTTGGTGAATCATCTACCAAGAACACATCGCCTCCATTGTAATTTTCATATTCATAGAACCACTCCCTATGAGGGGTCATATGACATGACGCACCTAAGTCAATCAACCATATATCACATTCTGAATTATTACCAATGGAAGCTAGGTACACATCCCCTCCTTCTTCTGAGGAAGTATTTGCCTCTGTGGTAGAGGTATCCTCATATCCCTTTCCTTTCTAAACATTCTTAAATCTACAATCCTTTTTATAGTGCCCAACTTTACCGTATTTCCAACACTTCCTTATAAATTTTCTGGGATTTAGATCTCCCCCTAGATCCCTTATTTTTGTTTCTCTCCTGGGGGCGACCCCTCACAGACAAGGCATCCATGCTATGAGTATCCATGGTTTTCCGCCTCATCTCTTCTGATAGCAGGGATGATACTATTTCATCAAATTTTAAAGTAGCTTGATTAGCATTCCCTATTGCTACAATTAGGTTTTCCCGGGAATCTGGCAAAGAACACAATAATGTAATACATATATCTTCTTCAGCCATTTTAATGCCAACAAAGGTTATTTGACTTACCAGAGTATTGTAGAAATTCAGATGCTCTGTCACTGTGTCATTATCATCCATTCTAAGGTGATACATTTTTTTTTGCAAAAACAACTTGTTTACAAGGGATTTTGATTGATACAAACTCCCTAGTTTCTCCCAAATATTTACCGTAGTATCTTCTTCAGATATATTCAACAACATATAGTTTGATAAGCACAGTCAGATTGTACTCCTCACCCTTCTATCTAATTTATCCCAATCTTCTTTCGACGTTCCAGTGGGTTGTGTACTCGGATCCACAACAATCCATTGTTCCCGATCTACAAGAAGATCCTCCATTTTGAGCTTCCATAGCTCAAAGTTTTGGCGTTTATATTTCTCAATCTCAATTCTTGAATTGCTCATCATTCTCTTTCAATGCACAAATCAAAGCTGCAAATATCCCACTGAACCCAGGTTTATCACAGACCCATGATCTATCAACCGCATCGAACCTTTAGCAACAAAGGCGCCCCCCTGAAACCAAATAATCAAGCTCTAATACCACATGTAAGTTTTAAACTTGTGCAGAGAAGCAAATCATATAGATTCTTATAAGAAAAACAAAGATTACACTATAGCATTCACACATAATATACAAAGATTTACACTGGAAACCCTTAACCGAGAAAACCAACAAAACTTAGAGCCGCACCTCTTA
This sequence comes from Larix kaempferi, assembly GCA_027924585.1. Taxonomy (NCBI): domain Eukaryota; kingdom Viridiplantae; phylum Streptophyta; class Pinopsida; order Pinales; family Pinaceae; genus Larix; species Larix kaempferi. Next base: position 13,530,918 of record BSBM01000001.1, read on the forward strand.
TTTATTCATTATCATTATGAATCACTCACAATACAATATAGGTATTCTGCAAAATCCAATACCCTAATCTATTAACCCGGATTAGAAAATAGACCTCAATCCCTTAACCGGGATTGACCACTGTGTGGTCAAACGCGCACCCCCCCCCCACACACACATATTAAAATAATATAACATATACTCAACACCCACATGATATATGTACCAACCAAATCGTTTCCATTGTCATATTTTTGTCATGACTAGATAATTTACTATTACTCAGCTTTCACCCCCATATTTAAACAAGTTGATTAGGTACTAAATGATGTTTTTATATAGAAAAATATCATTGTATGTTGGGGAATTTGGAAATCTAGGAATCTCTTGATATTTGAAGAGGTTGGGAAATAGGCTCAGAGGACCAACATTAAAATTCTGGGATTATATAGGGAATTCCACTTGAAACGGGGCTTAAAAAAATACAAGATCATAGCTAAACCTATCTTTCCAATTGGAAGTGTCATTGGTTTTTTTGATAAAGATGCTTCTTTTGGTCATTGTGGTAGTGGTATCGTGATCAAGTTTGCTGAGAGGAAATAGTTTTTATTATGGATGGGTTGTGTAACAAGTACAAACACTCGGGATTAGTTATTGGTGTTGTGGGGCCTCCTTTTTTTCGCTCACTTCAAGGATTTTTCATCTCTTCAGATTTTTGGGGACTTCAAAACTATAGTGGACTGGGAAAATGAGAAGGGTTCACTTTATGAGGCTATTTTCGATCAATGGTGTGATAGGATCAAGCTTCTAAAGTCTTTCTTTACTCATTTATCATTTTCACATATTTATAGGAACTTCAACAAGCTAGCCGATCTTTTATCAAAAAGAGTTGTTGGTGAATCTGAGAGAATACTCTTCTTTGAAGAATTTGAGGATTTGATCAAAGTAGCGGAAGGATCTCTCAAAGTTCATTAGTTGGATCTCACTTACATTTTTTAGATTTTCAATATCATTGGTCCACAGATTGGCATTAGACTATTTATGATAGCATTAGTAAATATTTTTTGTGTCTTTTATACTGAGAAGCAGTATGTCTCTTTTGTGTAGTCTTGGCAAGTTAGTTTTTTTTGGTATCAAAGTTGAGTTGGATCTCTCTGAGTTTTCCGTCTTTTGTTGGATGAAAAAAAAATGCATCACATCACATCATATTTTTATTCTTTAGAAATATCCATCTTACAATACATGGAATATGCATCACATCACACTCCATCTTCACTTCACGTGACAATGATGTGTGTTTCCACCACACATACACAAAAGGGTCTCCTTCACTTTTATTATATAGCTAGAGGTATGGAATATTTACATCCCATAACACATGTGGGAGAAATAGTTTTCCACCTCCCTTATATAAAGAATGGTAATAAGAAAATTGATTACATAATGCATGTGGGATAACTCTATTTTATAATATTATAGTTATTTGTGCATTTTAACAAACAATACCACACAAGTCATCGTTAGATATTCCAACACTCCCCCTTAATGATGACTAGGAGAAAGAATACAAATGGAGGAAGGTGGCATCACCTTAACAACCCTGTTGATGATAAATACCATAACTCCCCATAAGATGCAAATAACACATTTCACTTCATGGACTTGATGAAGATAACAATTGCTTCTCACTAAATCATGAAACCGCACCAGAACCAAGTTGTACAATGAATTCTTTCAAAACACCACAACAATGTATAGAAACCTCAGATGGCCAATACAATAGAAAATGTGGCTAGCAGATAGTCACATCACAACCATAACTCAACTGATAGCTGAAAGAACTCTGCATAGACCTCATCATGAATACAAGAACCCTAGATATATACATCGAAATGTTTCCAGCAGACAATCTTCATAACCAAATAAATCTATTGAAGATTACATTGTGAATACAAGACCCTAATGGTCTATCTATCGAAAATGTGCCAAGTAGCCAATCTTCACAACCAAGTTGAAAGATGCAAAAATTATATAGTAAACCTCATTACAAATACAAGAACCACAGATATATACATTGAAATGTTTCCAGCAGACAGTCTTCATAACCAAATAACTCTATTGAATGTTACATTACGAATACAATACCCCAATGGTCTATCCATTGAAATGTTTGGCCCACGGATAATCATCATGACTTACAGTAGAAGATGGATGTTCATTTCATACATTATTATTTGAATAAGGTGATATGATATGGTATTTGATTACATTACATTCCTTCTTAATTACAACTTCAACCATCTCGGATAACAAAAGATTTCAACTTTGTTGTTGTTAAAGATAATCTGAAAATATGAACAATGTTGAAGAACCAGAGCTAACCACAAAAATATGCTCAAGATAGGAAGGAATGGTAGAATCAAGTTGTCCCGCGACTCTTCACAAAATACTCCTATGGAGGAAGTGAAGTAAATAGAGAGTTAATATGCACAAATGAACTTCCAAGAGTAAAGCATGTAATGAACATGATAATCCCATAATGATCAAGACAAATATGTGACATGATATGTGAAAGTTAGAGGATCATGTGAAATTACTTTTACACAAACAACGGTTAGAAAGATCATCCAAATAGTGAACCAAATATGATACTAAGTTAGAATATTGAGCAAATATGATCAAATAGAAATTATATCACTTATATATATCAAAGCATTTCCATCAAGAAACTAAGCCTTAAGCATAGGTTCATTTCTTGTGGTCATTGTGGTAACATACTAGAGATACATGCCCGTTAAAAATGTCAAAACATCTTCCACACAAGAAGGGTAGAGACAAATAAAAAGGGAACAAAACAACCTCTAGAAACATTATGATTAAACTAAGAACAAAAACCCTAATGCAAAAAGACAAGAAGATATTGACAAGAATTTCAATATAAGAGTGAATAAACTAAAGATTTCTCACCAATGCCAAAACCTTATTGTACCTAACCGACGGATCAACAACTCTACATCACCATATAGCAGAAAGAAATAATTGAACAACGAAAGTTTCACAAAATAATGGGAAGATGTTCCCATGTTGAAGGTAGGGCGCATTTGGATATGAGGTAGACGTGCCCTTGCCGAAGGTAGGGTGCATCTCTATCTGTTAAAGCCTAGAAAATGAAGAAAATGCCGAAGTTGAAATCGTATGAATGGAAAGCTACAAAAACCAAAACCAAAAATTGACAAACAACCAAATCTACAAACCAAGAGATAGATCCTTGATGCTAGGTTAGACTACAATAGATTTCAATTTAGATCTGCGAAAAAAATCAATGAAAACTTGAAAACAAATTTGAATTTTTTTTAAAATTAAATGATGAGGGTTAGGGTTTAAATTTTTTTATCAAACATGTAGAAAATGTACATATCTAAGAAAAAAACATAAGGGTTTTATAAATCGAATGACAAATCTACAAAATATGGAGTGCCCCAAAAAATTGAAGAAAATGTTGCTTGTAATTTTTTTTATTATCAAAATTTACTGAAAGAGGTAAAGCATAGTAACTAGCTCTGATACCATGTTATAATATTGAGAATATGCATGAACATACAACAATATGTTTACTAACATACAAATCAATAGCAATAATATACTAGTCTATCCTTATATCCATACAACTAACAAATAATCATGTAAGAAACAAGAGACAAGAGAAAGAAATGATACACAGGGTATACATGGTAAAACCCAAAATGGGAAAACATCCATGAGAAAGGTAGCCTTCTTATTCTTCAGAAATCTCCATCTTACAATACATGGCATCCTCACATATGCATGGCATCACACTCCATCTTCAATTCATGACACAATGATGTGTGTTTCCACAACATAATACAACATACCCAAAAGGGTAACCTTCACCTCTATTATATAACTACAGGTATGGAATATGTACATCCCATAACACATGTGGGATAAATATTTTTTCACCTCCCTTATATAAAGAATGGTAATAAGAGAATTTATTACATTATGCATGTGGGATAACTCTATTTTATAATATTAGAGTTATTTATGCCTTTTAACCAACAATACCACACAAGTCATCATTACATATTCCAACAAGGTTGATATCCATAAAGTGCCATAAATGGTGACATTTTTATGAAGTATGGAAGGACGTGTTGTACCACCATTCTTCCAAGGGAAAACCACTTGACCCGTTGTGTTTTTTAATTAGATGCAAAGCAATGAAAACACCCTTCTAGACAATTATTGGCAATCTCATTTTTCCCATCAGATTGAGGATGGCAATAGGAGCTATGATCCAATTGAATGCCCAAACAAGAAAATATTTCCTTCCAAAATTTACCAGTGAAAATTGGATCTCTAGAACTTACAATAATCTTATGGATTCCATGTAGCTTTTGAACTATTTCAATGAATGTTGCAGTTATTGTATTGCTTTTAAAGGATGAGAAAGAGAGAAAAAATGAGCTTATTTTGTGAGTCAATCCACCACTACCATGATGACATTCTTTCCCTTGGAATTTGGTAGACCTGTGATAAAATCCATCGAGACTTCTTCCCAACATTGACTTTGTATGGCTAATGGTTGTAGAATACCTAGTGTCTTGATTGTCTCTCCCTTATTCTATTGGCAAACCAAACTTTTGGACTTAGTTTTAATACCTTCCCATGAAAAAAACTCCTTGATTTTGTGGTATGCTTTCAAGAACCCTTTTTCATCAAAAGAATTAAGGCCGCTAGAGGTGTTTCTATTTCTCATTTGCTATTTGTTGATGATATCTTGTTGTTTGGTAGAGGGAACTTAAGGGAATGTTCTTATTTCAATTCTATTTTGGATTATACTACAATGCTACAATAATGGTGATTAACCTAAACCATTCTTGTATTTTGTTCAACGCATTGAATAATGGTTTGGAAGCTAGAATTTCTTAGCTTTTTATTATAAGAATTGAACTTTTTGATAAGGGTGTCAAATATTTAGGTTTCTTTTTGAAGCCTAGTGATTATAAAAAGAGTGATTGGTCTTGCCTTATTAAAAAAATTGAAGAAATAATTTTGTGATGTGTTTAAAGTGGTTGTCTTGAGGTGGGCGAGGGACATTTAGTCCTTGTCAAATCAGTGCTTGAGAGTATCCCGGTCTATTGGCTATTTATAGCCCATATTTTGAATGGAATATTAGACTAGGTATGGAAGAAGTGCTAAAGGTTTCTTTAGTCTAAAAAGAAAGAGGAGGAAGGCATTCCTATTGTCAAATGGACAACGATTGCAAAACCTAAAGATCTTGGTGGGTGGGGCTTAAAAAATATGCATGTGCTTGGACAATTGTTAGTAGCTGAAAGTCTTTGCATGCTTTCATTTAATCAAGGATCATGGGGGGAAGTTATGAAATTGAAGTACATTGATAACAATAATATTAAGGATTGGATTAGACATGTACGGAAATATTTTAAAGGAGCATCCAATGTTTGGAAAAAGTTGATAAATACTTATATATTCTTAGCTATTGGGTGGCCTAGAAAATTGGAAAAGGTAATAAATTGATCACTGGAGAGGATCCTTGGATAGGATGGAGTGGGAACTTAAAGCTGTCAAAGGTCGTCATATAATCTCTTAAGGATAAATATGTCCTTAGGTTGGAAGATGTTGTGGGGTTTGTGGTTCAAAGGGATGGAATTTAGTCCTGGAAGTTTACAGAGGACCTGGAGTTTCAATGTAATCAAGCTATTGAGTGGTCACCATACACTATTCCTTTTAAAACATAATGCAATTAGTCTCAGGGATTGTTATCATGATATGAAATGATCTTGGAACAAAGCTTATGGGTCCTCATTTCCAAACTTGGTTATGATGTAAAAATTAGTGAAGGATCCAGGGAAGAGAGAAGGTGGTGGTGGAAACTTGTGTGGAAGATGAATAGTTCCCTTGAAACCAAAATTTTGCATTGGTTGGATTTAGCAAACAAAATACTAACGCAGGAAAATGGCCAAAAACGGAAATGGGTCAGTCCTAATTGGTGTTATTTGTGCGAAGAGAAATTGAGGTTGTTAATGATCATGTTTTAGTTGCTTGTCCCTTTACAAAAGTTATCTTAAGGGATGTATGCCAAAGTTTCAATATTCAACATTTATGGGATAAAGAAACATTATTGGAGTGCCTTGTAGGCTAGATTCTTCGTAGTTTTGTAGTTGAGCACATAGCTCTCCCATGCTTTGCTTCGCGGGGAATATGGTTATCTAGAAACAAGTCAATATTCGAAGGAAAGGAGGCTTATATGGATTGTTTATTGCATTACATCAGGCTATCCTATGGTAAAGGTAAGAAGGTTTCTTCTCAAAAAGTCCCAAGACGATTGCAAGAATTGAGCATAAACTATTATAGTCATTGGGGATTCTTTGATGGATGTAGCCAATGGTATCCTAGGAGATGTGGGGTAGGGGCTCTTCTTTTCCTTTAAAATTTTCATTTTGTTTTAATGAAATATTGAGCAAGGTGTGGTTCAAACAATAGAGCAAAGTTCTTCACTACGTGGATCCTTTTATGTGTTGTTGCTAAATAAAACATAAAAGGATTACATGCTTTTGGAGATTCAAAACTTCTCATGGATTGGGCCACAGGAAAATGTCAAATTACCAATTTAATCCTTGAGCCAATTATGGAATATTTTTTGAGCATATTTCTTTTGCTCATATCTACATGGAAATGAATCATAAAATTGATCATATGTCTAAGGAAGGGTTGCATTTGCAAGAAGGAATTATGGTCGAACAGGAAGTCAAGGACAACAAGAAGTTGTCCAAAAGTATCTTTTTTGATGAAGTGTTTTTAATTTTCTGTATAAACCAACACTAAGAATTGGAGTCTTTTGTTTTCAAATGTGTGAAGAGGATACATGTTTTGTAATGCTTTTTGGTTATCAATTTTGTCTGTTTTTCTTGAAAGGTAGTTGGTATAGGCTTGAAGCAATATATCAGCACATAAACTAAGCTGAAACACCAACTAAAGTGTATTTTTATTTCATCTTGAAATATCAAATACAAATATTTTTTCATAAAAAAAAATCAAGAACCTTGAATGTCCTCCTATAGGTGAAATGTGCAATTCCAAAAGGATCTTCTATTTGAGTTGAGAATTCTTACATAAATATAGGAAATCATGGTACCAAAGTGAATCATTCTTCCACACAAATTTATATAATGCACTAGGATCCTCTTGCATTTGTTGAATTATCTTGCATTCCTTCTAATCCTACTTACATTCTATTCTTGCTTCTTCCACCCAATTAGATTGCATAATGGAAATAGTAAAAAGTAATCCCTCTACATATTTTTCTTTCCTTTAATGTGCATCTTCCACTACATTTTGTTTTCATTTTTTGTAGATAATTTAAAAGTCATAACCTAACGCATGTGTCACCCATTTTTCTTGCTCTTCTGAAGATATTCATTGTTCCAAGAAGTACTTAACACTATCATGAGTTGTTATTACCTTGAAGTGTCTTCCTATTAGGTAAGGGCCCCATTTATTAATTACATTCAACATGCCTAACATTTTATTTTCATAAATTAGTTTGAGTAAGTTTTTTTCCTTTAAGTTGGAAACTTTTGAATGCATGTGGCTTTCCTTCTTGCATTAAAATTGCACCAATTGCATTCCCCTAGTAATCAATTTCCACATTAGAATTATTTGTGAAGTAAGGTGTGGCTAATACAAGAGTTGTACACATAAAAACTTTAAGTTTTTCAAAATATTTGGTTGCTTCTTGAGTCCAATAAAATGCCTCCTTTTTCAATAGAGACACTATAAGAGATGCTTCTATTTGACCATGATTCTTGACAAAATTGTTCTAATAGCATGTCAATCCTACGAATCCTTTAAGAATCTTCAAGGTTTTTGGAATTGGCCATTCCATTATAGCTTTAATTTTGTTAGGGTCCACTTTGATGTCATCATGACATACAATCTGGACCAAATATTCCACTTCCTGAACCCCAAAGGAACACTTAGAAGGCTTTTCATATAGTTGATGCTCCTCCAATAATTTTAATACCATGTCAACATGTTGTACATGCTCTTCCAAATATTGGACATAGATTAATATATCATCAAAAAATATTAGTTTTCTTCCCAAGATTTGCTATATATTAGTATATCATAAAAAATACTAACACAAATTTCTTGAGGAATTGTTTAAAAATAAAATTCATCAAGATTTGAAATGTGGAGTTGCATTGGTAAGGTCAAATGGCATCACCATAAATTCATAATAACCTTCATGTGTTTTAAAGGTTGTTTTTGGAATGTCTTCTTGCCTCATTTTATTTTGATGATATCCTAAGTGGAGATCTAACTTGGAAGAAAATTGATCCCTTTAATTAATCTAATAGTTCATCAATGATAGGAATATGAGACTTATCTTTAATTATCATCTTGTTGAGCTCTCTATAATCTAGACACATACACCATGAACCTTCCTTTTTAAGAACCATAAGGACTGGTGCATAGAACACAGTTTGGCTAGTGTGAATGATGCCAACATCTAACATTTCTTGAACCATACTCTCAATCTCACTCTTTTGTGCATATGGGTACCTATAAGGTTTGATGTTAGGTGGTACACTTCAGAGTTGCAAGTGAATCACATAGTCATGATCTTGAGCAGGTGGAATACCTTTTGGAATCTATCCAAATACCTTGGAATGATGGTAAAAAACTCTTTGGAGAACCACTAGAATAGAGGGTATAGATGCTTGAACATCTAGTGAGCATAACTGTGCAATTACACCATGGTGTCCCTTTTTTAGCAATTTTTCATGTTTTTGGAGCTTATCACTTTAGAGGGTTTCCCTGGAGTACCTTTGAGTTCAATTTACTTAACTTTTGAGAAAAATCTCATGAAAAGTTCCTGAAAATTAAGAGTCGCTTTTCCCAATGATTGTGACCATTGAACCCCTAATACAACATCAACACCACCCATTTGGATTACAATTAATGGGCTATCCAATAAATACTCCCCCATATTAAGTTTAATACTGTGGCACTTCTCTGAATAATTTATGGTACCTTCATCTAACAATCATTATTTGAAACTCTGGTGCAAGATATATAAAGCAATTAAGAAGTTTGGCTAATTTGCAATTAATGAAGCTATGGGTACTACCAAAATTAATCAACATTGTTAATTTTTTCTTTTTGGTATATCCTTCTATCATGAGAGTTTGAGGAGCGCTAGCTAATGCATGACAAGAAATGGTTGGAGTAGTATATTCTCGTTCAACCTCTTCATATTGTCCTAGTTTTGGATCTTCTTCCTCTCCACGATGTATGTAGGATAATTTCTTCTCGTTGCACTTATTCCCCTTAATATACTTGCTGCCGCAATTGAAACATAGTCTTTTTCTCTTATTTCCTCCACTTTGTGAGGTGTCAAACTAGTAGGATAAGTTAGGTTAGGGGGAGGGACATTTCCCTCTATATAGGTGTTAGCAACATCTCTTATAATAGCCATATTTTTACTTTCAACTTTCCTTCTCAAACAAAATGAAGTCGCCAATGATTTAGGTTCAAAGACGCATCGCATGCTACATGCTCTCCTTTAAAGTGCCCATAAAGAAATCTGACAAATTATCCCTTGTAATATTGTTCACTCTAAGACTCAAATTTTGAAGATGTTTAATGTGCTATATAACTAGGCCTCTTTGCCTAAGATTTATCAGTTGGCTAAAGAAGGCGTTGCTCTTAATATACTACAATGTGCTATCAATTCATCCATAAATATAGACCAAGAGACAATAGATTCCATATTACAGTCACAAAACCATTGGTACCACACAAATTGATTAGGTTCTAAATACAATGATGTTGTTGAATATCCTAATTACTCCCATTATATGTTATGAGTTAGTGTTTTACGTAGTCAAGAGTAATTATTTGGTTATGCATTTATTAATATAGTTAGTGGAGAAGACCTATCAATAGAGAAGACATGTCAAAAATCAGTTTTGTATTTCCTATATTTAGAAGTTAATGTTGAGAAGAGTTGGAGGATGATCCATAGGGTTTGGTGTATTGCTTTGCATCTACTTTGAATCTTCACATGGTATCAAAGTAGGCCTAAGACTCTTTGAAGATAGGAAAGAAAAAATTAGAGATTTTCCACTCTACAGAAAATAGGAAGATGTGCATTGAGATATGTGAAGTGAAGCTCATCGATTGAGAACAAACCACCACAAGAGCTATCAATAGGATTTATGATCCATAGAAAGATAGAAACCCTATATCAGAAGAAAATGAGAAGGAAAACAAGTCACAAGAAGGTATTGTTGTCTTGTCGGTCATCAGGAGTGATAGAGAAGGACTATCATTGTTTATCCATGTAGAGGGAGCGATAGTATCATTGTACTATAGTTTGAAGAGAGCGATAGCTTCCCAAAAGAGTCCATCACAATCTCTCTACCACTGGGGAGTGATAGCCATGACTAAGTAGTTTTCGGGATAGTGATAGTTTTTCAATACACTGCACATTCTCCATTTTCCATTCCGGTCACAGACAGATGGACCAGAAAGGAAAGACACTCTTTTCAAGGTAACTTTTCAGAGAAAAAAAAAACATGTTTTGGAAGAATAAAATGGCTTCAAGCACCCAAACCTTTTCCTAGATTCCTCCTCTCACTGGGAAGAACTATGAAATATGGTCGATCAAAATTATGACCTTGTTAAAGGCTCAAGATGTTTGGGAATATGCATCCCATGAGTATACAAAATTGAGAGATGAAGCAATCGAACATACCATGACAAATAATCAAAGGACTCAGTTAAAAGAACACATAACCAAGGATGCAAAGGCGTTGCATCTCATTCAAAGTGATTTGGATGAAACCATCTTCCCCAAGATTTATCTTGTGAGATCCTCTAAAACCACCTAGGAGATATTGCAAAGCAACTATCAAGGCATCACCAAGGTGAAGACAGTGAAATTGCAAACCTTGATAAGGGACCTTGAAATCCTAGAAATGAAGTGGTTGGAGTTGATAGTTCAGTACATGAATTGAGTAACTACCACTATAAACAATTTGAAGATGTACAACGAAGATATGACGGATAATAAGGTAGTCGAGAAGGTTCTCAAAACCCTATCCAAAAAGTTCGATTCAGTGGTCGCGACAATTGAAGAAGAAAAAGATATGTGTCATATTTTAGTAGATGAATTGATGGATCCCTTTTATCCCACGATTCCATAAACACTAAGAATGATAATTCCTCACTTGAAAATGCATTTTAGACCCAAGCCTCCATTATAGAGGTAGAAGAAGAGGTCAAGGAAATAGAAGGAGAGGTAGGAAAATTATATATCTTTCTCAAGCAGGAGAGAGATCAGCCCCATATTTGGGATGAGATTATGAACACTTTCATAACCAAAGGGGGAGAAACATAAATTTCAAAGAAAATCCTAGGATACAATGTTTTTACTACAAGAAGTTTGGCCACTCTGAAAGTGAATGTAGGAAGAAGCAAGCAAATAGGAATAAGGGCATAACACATATTAGGAAAAATGATGAAGGGACATCATAATCAATGTTCCTTTCATGCCAGATTACTGAATAAACCATCCACAACAAAGATCTATGGTTGTTGGATAGTGGTCTCAACAACCACATGATAGGTAACAAAGTTTTGTTTCAAGTTTGGATAGCTCTATCACATCTGAAATTAAGCTAGGAGATTATTACCAAGTCAAATCCAACGGTAAAGGTGTAGTTTCAATATTAACTAAACAAGATGAAAAGAAGGACATTTATGATGGTTACTATGTACCTGGTGTGAAAAATAACTTGATGAGTGTAGGCCAGATGAGTCAACATGGTTATGAGTTCATATTCAAAGGTCCCACTTGTATAATCCTAGATAAGCCACCTAGTAAGAGGCTCACATCACAAGTACAAACCAAAAATAGGATGTTTCTCCCTATGTTGAAAAGTCTAAATCAGTCACTTTTATATGCACAAAATATCTCAAGCACTGATGAAACATGGTTGTGGAACCTTAGGTATGGTTAGTTACCCTTTACTAGTCTTAGACTTTTGTATACAAAGTGTATGGTCAAGGATCTACCCCTGATTAATGAATAACACAACTCTTTTGAAACTTGTATCTTAGTCCATAGGAGGAAGTATTTATTTCCTAACATTTTTTTATGACTTTAGCAAAAAAAATTGGGTGTATTTTCTGAAGCACAAATCTTAGACTTTTGAAAATTTTAAAGAGTTCAAAGCCATGGTAGAGATATAGAGTGGAAAGTACATTAAAGTACTCAAGTCATATGGAGGAGGTGAGTAGGACTCCAAAGAATTCACAGAACATTGCAAACAACAAGGGATTGAAAGGCAATTCACTACAAGGTACACTCCACAACATAATGGAGTAGCTCAAAGGGAGAACAGAATAATCATGAACATAGCCAGGAGTTTTCTTAAGACGAAGAACTTGTCAAATGAGTATTGGGAAGAAGTTGTAGCATGTTCAATTTATATCTTGAATAGATATCCAACCTGCAATGTGAAAGACAAAGTCCCATAGGAAGCATGGAGTGACATGAAAGCTATTGTTTCACATTTTAGATTTTTTGGATGTGTAGCTTATGCACATATTCCTAAACATTTGAGGAGGAAACTTGATGACAAAAGTGAAAGGTGCACTTTTATTGGCTACAATGAATATTCCAAAGCCTATAGGTATTATAATCCCATCACCAAGAAGTTCATTGTCAGTAGAGATGTTAAGTTCTAAGAAGATAAGTCTTGGGAGGATCAAAGAAATGGAACGATTGGAAACCATACTCCTTTTCCATGGGTGCATGAACATGTAGAACCTACAAGCTAGCAAAATATTCATCCTAGACCCCAAGGATGCAAGTACAAAGACAAGGAGAACAATTAGAGCATAGTTCTTCTTCCAACAGTGATTCCGATCCAACTATAGCTTCTCTAAGAAACTAAAAGGAAAGAAGATTGCAAGAAATTTATGAACAACTTGATGATGAGCAAGCACATTTTTTTTTGTCCTTTCAACTAGTATATTTTGAAGAAGCAATGGAGGAAGAAGAATGAGTTCAAGCAATGAATGAATAAAAATAAGTCTTTGAAAGAAACAACACATGGGATCTTGTATATGTACTAGTAGAAAATATCAACATTTGAGTTAAAAGGGTATATAATACAAAGTTCAATGAGAAAGACACAGTGTAGAAGCACAAATCCCGACTTGTAGCAAAAGGTTTTGCTCAGCAACCTGGTGTGGATTATGGAGAAACATTTGCTACACTAACATGTTTAGATACTATCAGAGCAGCTTCGGTAGTTGCAACCCAAAACATGTGGCCAGTTTGTCAAATGGATGCTAAATTTGTTGGTTGTGGATCCTTATCTTCCTTATTTAGAGGTTGTGTTTCAGCTGTGTCTGAATCCCAACCCATGATGCGGGGGTTTTGGGGGTCTTTCCCCCCACAAATATTCACCATGGGGGGTCCGGGGGAGGCAACGACTAATTTGGGAGCCCCCCTGACGGGGGTTTGACGGCAGCGCTCCCGTAGTGAAAATTTTGGAAAAAATGCCTTGTAAAATTCTGTAATTTAATAGTCATGACTTGGTCAATAATGGGTGATTTATGGGCCCTTAGTATTGGGTGTTACATAGTATTTTCCCATGGTAATCGCTCTTTAAAATGAATGCATTGTAATATGGCTGTGTATTGTAGCATTGTAAAGATATCTGATTGTGTGAGAGAGACTGAGAGAGAGTGAAGAGGAAATTGAAGTGGATGTGTTGTAGGTTGTATCTCTTCATTTGTTGGATGGTATAATAATAAGGGCTGGAAATTTTTGTGTGGACGTAGTCCATATTAGGTGAACCACGTTATATTGGTGTCTCTCTCATAATGTGTTTTATGTGATTTATATTTGCATCTTGTTTATTGTTATTGTTTTGCGATCCTGTTTTTCTAACAATTGGTATCATAGCCAAAGGTCTATTTGGAAGATAAACTTGTAGGAAAGAAGGGTTCTTGGTTCGAGTGGGAGCAATGGCAGCAGAAGGAAAGTTTAAGGTCGAGAAATTTAATGGACAAAATTACCAGTTATGGAAGATGCAAATGCAAGACTAACTGTACCAGAAGGATCTATTCCTACCGTTGGGAAGAAAAGCAAAACAGTCAGCAACTATGAAGGACGAATAATGGGAGGTTCTTGACAGAAAGGCATTGGGAACAACATGGTTGTTCCTGGATTCATCGGTGGCTTTCAATATTTCAAAAGAAATGACAATGTAGGATCTGATGAGCGCATTAGGTAAGTTGTATGAAAAACCCTCGATCTCCAACAAGGTATTTCTAATGAAGCATTTATTTAATATGAAGATGTCAGAAGATGGATCTGTTGCTAATCATTTAAATGAATTTAATACGATTACAAATCAGTTATGTTTTGTAAAATTGAACTTTGATGGTGAGGTTACGGATCTTCTAATCTTGTGTTCATTGCCAGAAAGTTGAAACGGCTTGGTCATGGTTGTAAGCAACTCTGTATCTAGTTCAAACACTTTGAAATTTTATGATGTTGTTGGTGTTATTCTTAGCGAGGAAATGCGAAGGAAAAGCATAGGTGAGACATCAGGTAATGCATTGACCATGGAGAGCAAGGGAAGCCAAAGGGAAAGAGGAAAGATCCCAGGTAATCGCAACAAGTCCAGGAAGGGAAGATCCAAGTCTAGATTGGGAAAGATAGAGTGTTGGAACTGTGGAAAGAAAGGACATCTGAAGAAAGACTGCAGATCTCTAAAGAAGAAAGGAGATGGACATCAGGAGACTACTCAGGAAGCAAATGTAGCAGGTGATGTGTTGCAAGATGCTTTGATTCTTGCATTAGATAATACCAATGATTACTGGGTAGTAGATTGAGGGGCTTGATGTCATGCTACACTCCATAGGAAATTCTTTCATGATTATGTTCCAGGTGATTTTGGACATGTTTTATTGGGTGATGATGAACCATGTAAAATTGTTGGAATGGGTAAGGTACGAATAAAGTTAAAGAATGGTGAATGGGTACTGAAATATGTAAATCATATTCTTGCTATGAAAAGAAATATGATCTCAACAAAGCATTTCATAGATGGTGATTGTTTATCTACGTTTGGAGAAACATGGTGGAAGATCACTAAAGGATCAATGGTGATAACAAAAGGAGACAGGATATGTACGTTGTATTTAAGTCCTCATAATACTGACTGTTCTATCTCTTTAGCTTCCACTTGAATAGATACAACATTGTGGCATCATAGGCTTGGCCACATGAGTGAGAAAGGGATGCAAATTCTCCACTCAAGGAATTTGTTTCCAGATCTGAAGCAGGTAAGTTTGGAATTCTGTGAGAACTGCGTTTATGGAAAACAAAAGAGAGTCAGATTTCTCAAGGTTGGGAAACAGAAGAAGAGTGAAAAGTTAGAGCTTGTACATATAGATGTATGGGGACTGTATCATGTACAATATCTTGGTGGCTCTCATTATTATGTTAGTTTTATTGATGATGCAACTAGAAAAACTTTGGTTTATTGCATTAGACAGAAATCTGATGTGTTTGCTACTTTTAAGAAATGGAAAGCTTTGGTTGAGAATGAAACAAGAAAAAGGTTGAAGTGTCCTAGATCTGATAATGGAGGTTAGTACTTCGGAAAGGAGTTTGATAGTTACTATTCATATCATGCGATTCGTAGAGAGAAGACAGTCCCAGGAACACCACAAGAAAATGGTGTGTCAGAAAGGATGAATTGAACATTCATGGAGCATGCAAGGTGTATGAGATTGCAAGCAGGTTTTCCCTTACAATTTTGGGTGGATGTTTTAGATACTGTTGTTTACTTAATAAACAGAGGGCCTTCAAGTGCTATGGATGGTGGTATTCCAGAGGAGTCATGGATAGGTAAAAAGGTAAACTACTCTTTTCTGAGAACTTTTTGTTGTGAAGCATTTGTCCATATTGATAAAGAAAATAGAACAAAGCTTGAGGCTAAATCCAAGAAATGTACCTTTATTGGATACGGGGTTGATAATTTTGGTTATCGCTTATGGGATTATGAAAATAACAAAATCATTAGGAGTAGAGATGTGGTATTCAATGAAAAGTTCATGTATAAAGATTAGTTGCAGGGAAAAAAACAAGAAAAGGAAAACACAAAGTACACAGTGCTTGATGAAATCAAAGAAAATGAAGTTCCAAAGGTGCCGAAAAATCAAGAACATCAGCAGTTACCTCAAACTCCTGCAAGTGTTAGAAGATCTACTAGATTAAGTAGAACCCCTGAACGATTGTCTCTTTCATTGTATTATTTATTGATGACCAATTCTGGTGAACCAGAATGTTGTGAAGAATAAATGCAGGTGCAAACTAGAAAGAAGTGGGAGCAAGGCATGAATGAGGATATGGACTCATTGGTAAGAAAACAGACTTGGGATTTGGTTCAGTTTCCTGCAGGTTAAAGAGCATTGCAGAATAAATGGGTTTACAGGTTGAAAGAAGAAGATGGAGGAAAGAAGCGGTACAAGGCCAGGCTTGTTGTAAAGGGGTTTGCATAGAAGAAAGGTATAGATTTTGATGAAATATTTTCTCTTGTTGTTAAAATGCCTTCAATTAGAACTATTTTAAGTCTAGTGGCGGTAGAAGATTTGCATCTTGAATAGTTAGATGTAAAAACAACCTTTCTCCATGGGGATTTGGAGGAAGATATTTATATGTAGTAACCACATGGGTATGAGATCAAAGGGAAGAAGAATTTGGTATGCAGGTTGAAAAAGAGCTTGTATGGCCTGAAGCAAACTCCAAGGCAGTGGTATTTTAAATTTGACGGGTTTATGACAGAACAAGGTTATTGTAGATGTCATTTTGACCACTGTATTTATTTCAAGAGGCTAGATAATGGAATATATATTATCTTGTTATTGTATGTGGATGACATGCTTGTTGCGGGGTCTAACATACAGGATATAAATGTGCTCAAAAGGAAGTTAGATAATTCATTTGCGATGAAGGATTTGGGTGTTGCAAAGCAAATCCTTGGTATGAGAATAACAAGAGACAGGAAAAATTGCAGATTGACATTGTCTCAGGGTGAGTACATACAAAAGGTGTTGGAGAGGTTTATAATGCATAATGCAAAACCAGTTAGTACACCTTTGGCTATCCATTTCAAACTAAGTAAGGAGATGTGTCCCAAGACACAGGAAGAGATAGGTTACATGTCCAAGGTTCCCTATTCATCAGCAGTTGGCAGGTTGAGGTATGCCATGGTGTGCACAAGACCAGATATTGCACATGCAATGGGAGTTGTGAGCAGGTATATGAACAATCCGGGTAAAGAACATTGGAAGGCAGTACAGTGGATTCTCAGGTATTTGAGAGGTACTACCACTCATGCATTATGTTTTGGAGGTTCAGACACTATTCTATAGGGATATGTTGATGCAGATATAGATAGCAAGAGGAGCACCACATGGTATGTATTTATTGTAGGCGGAACGACAATAAGTTGAATTTCGAAGCTACAAAAGGTTGTTTCTCTTTCAACAATGGAAGCAGAGTATGTTGTTGCTACAGAGGCTAGTAAAGAGATGATTTGGTTACAAAGATTCATGGAGTAATTAGGTAAGAAGTAGGAGAACAGCAGGTTATACAGTGACATACCGAGTGCCATTCATCTTGAAAAGAACTCAACCTTCCATTCTAAGACTAAACATATACAACTCAAGTATCATTTCATACGGTCTGTTCTGGAAGATGAACCACTGAAGCTAGAAAAGATACACACTTGCCAGAATCCTACAGACATGTTGACAAAGGTAGTAACTAGAGAGAAACTGATTTCCTACTCAGTTTCAGTTGGCCTTCAATCATGAAGGTGAAGATGAGAAATTTTCCAGATCCAAGGTTTAAAGCATATTCCAGCAAGTGTAGCAGCGATGGATTTGTTTTGATCAGTCTCCAAGTGGGAGTTTGTTTGTTGTGGGGCCTAATCTTCCTTATTCAAAGGTCCTGTTTCAGTCGTGTCTGGATCCCATCCCATGAAGAGGGGTTTAGGGGGGATTCCCCCCCTAAAATAGTCACCATGGGGGTCCAGGGGGGGCGGTGACTAATTTGGGAGCCCCCCCCCTGGAGGGGTTCCAGGGGAAGGAGTCCCGTAGTGGAAATTTCGGAAAAAAATGGCTTGTAAAATGTTTTAATTTCATAGTCATGACTTGGTCAATAATGGGTGATTTATGGGCCCATGGTATTGGGTTTTTCATAGTATTTTCCCATGGTAATCACTCTTTAAAAGGAAGGCATTGTAATACGGTTGTGTATTATAGCATTGCAAAGATCTCTGATTACGTGAGAGAGACTGTGAGAGAGTGAAGAGGAAGTTGCAACGGATGTGTTGTAGGTTGTATCCATTCATTTGTTAGATGGTATAATAATAAGGACTGGAGATTTCTGTGTGGACGTAGCCCATCTTGGGTGAACCACGTTATATTGATGTCTCTCTTGTAATGTGTTTTATGTGATTTATATTTGTATCTTGTTTATTGTTATTACTCTGCGATCCTTTTTTTCTAACAAAATCAACATTCCTGAATGGCATCCTAGAAGAGGAATTTTATGTAGATAAGCCACTGAAATTTGAAATCAAAGAACAAGAGCAACAAGAGGAATTTTATGTTGATTAAGAGGATTGAATGCCTCAAAATCAACAACTTCGACCTTAAGATTGGCTAGATCGAAGGAAATAAAATCCAATTTATAGCTAAACCACAAAATTAACTCTTCATATGTACCTTCATGAATAATTTAGTAAACTATATAAACACTCTCATTTAAAAAGTTTCATTGATTTTCAAATTATTTGATTTTTTTTATGTATTTCTTGTTTTATGTTTTTTTTAATCTTAAAACCCAAAAGATATGTAAGCAAATTAAATGAAATGAATAAAACACATAACCTATAAAAACGTATAAACTATATTTAACTTCGAAAATAATTTTTTTTTTTAAATGAATAACTAAGAAGTGATTTTTTAAATCTTTTAAGTGAAAGTAAATGCTAAAAAAAACTATAGTAAAATAAATTTATTTACAAAATAAAGTAATGAACTAAAAATAAGGAATTGTGTGAGTAGTAAAACACAACAACAATATTTACAAAAGTAACATAGAAAGTAGATGCATAGTTAAAAATAAGTTTATTTTTGTGTTTTTTGTATTATGCAAACTAAAAGTAAAAATGATTATAGTAAACAAAAGAAAAAGACATATAAACTAAATATGAACAACAACAAAAAAGATTTACTCTTGAAGTAAATTAATGAAGTAAATTAAAAAGTTTTATATATTAAATGAAAAAATAAAAGTTAAAAAGTTAAGAAGTGTTAAGCTAGATTGAAGACTCCAAGATAGGTTTGGTTGAAGTTGGAGCCTCTCTTTGACAAACAAGATGAGATAAGGGGGCATATTCTGGAGAATGAGTTAATTGCTCTTCAAGCCAGCAGTTTCAAAACTATACAACAATTATTTTCTAAATTCAAATCTTTGGTCATGACATGCAAGCAATGTGGCATTGAGAAGAAGGATGAGTAGTTGGTGCTATCCATTCTGAGCAAGCTTGGTCCTGAGTTCTCCATTTTTGTTTCTACCTTTCATTCAGGGAGATTGTCAATCCCTGGTTGGAAAATGCCATCCTTATATGTATTCACTGAATCTCTCATCCAAGAACAAGAAAAATTGATTCAGATGGGCGCCTTGAAGGCCTCCAAAAATCAAGCTCTTATGGTTGGAGAGTCAAAAAGTGCGAATGCAAAAGAGAAGCAAAAGGGAAAAGAGAAGAAGCAATTTGAACCCAAGCAGAATGCCAAGTCTAGTCCATCGAAAGGAGCCTCCAGCTCCAAGAAGGACAAGCAAAAGAAATTTGAGAAATCCTAGTGTACATATTGCAAGAAGGGTAACCATCTTGAGAGTTCTTGTATGAAGAAGACCATAGATCAAATGGAAAAACTCCTTGAACAACACAACATTTCCCTCCCATAAGGTGCAAGGAAGACTAATCCAGGTGGCAAGTCAGAAGATCATGAGAGATTACATGCATTGAAGGTTGGATTCTCACAATCCCAATATTTTCTTATTGATTCTAGAGCCTCCAACCACATGGTTTCCTCCAGAGAGCCATTTTCTTCATTAGATATCACTTATGGCCCTAGCATACACATGGGAGATGACTCTCAAATCTTTGTTGAAGGAAAGGGCACAATACAACTTGAGCATGGAAAGTTCAACAATGTGTTATATGTGCCTTCTCTAGCAGCTAATTTGTTGTCTATTTATCAGATGACACACACAGGTTCACCAAAGAAAGTAGTATTTGGACCTAAAACAGTTGAGGTTGTAGAGGTCTCATCTGGGAAGATGATAGCAAAAGGAGTTGCAAACCATGCCTCCAAGGCATATGAGTTCTCCTAGTTCTTTCCATATTCACATCAAAGTGCTCTCTTAACTCATGCAAACGAGACAAGCAGACTCTGGCATGAAATATTCAGGCACCTAAACTTCAAATACCTACAACAGTTGCACAACGAAGAGATGTTTGAAGATTTGTCGGATATAAAGTTCTGTCAAGGAATCTACAAATGTTGCTTGGTAGGGAAGCACCCATAGCAAAACTATGATGTTGGGAAGGCAAAGAGAGCTTCCTCCATACTTGATCTGATTCATAGTGATTTTTTGGGCCCATTGCTTCAATGAATGGATCTAGATACCTTTTGACCTTCATTGATGACTACTCTAGGTTCTGTTGGATCTACTTTCTCAAACATAAATTTGAGGTATTTGAAAGCTTCAAAGCTTTCAAAGCCTTTGTTGAGAACATTGCTGGAAGGAAGATCAAGGAACTCGGATCAGATAATGGAGGGGAGTACATAAAGAAGGAGTTGCAACGGCTATGTGCTTCCAAAGGTATTCAAATGAAACATTCCGTCCCATAAACACCATAGTGAATGGTGTAGCAGAGAGGAAGAATATGTCATTGAAAGACATGGCTACCTACTTGCTTGAAGCAAGAGATCTCCCATCAAATATCTGGGCAGAAGAAATGAACTGTGCCACATACATTCAGAATAGGGTACCGCACAAATCTGTTGATGGGGTCACTCTATTCGAAGTATTGAAGGGACATAAACCTGATGTCTCTCACCTGATGGTTTTTGGATCCAAGGCATGGGCCATAATCCCCTCCGACAAGAGGAAATCACTTCAACCTCAAAGTAGCGAATACATTATTCTTGGATATGCAGAAGATGCCAAAGCTTACAAATTGATGGAGATTTCAACCAAGATATGCTTCATTGAAAGAAGTGTTCAATTCAATGAGGATCCATCACACAATATAAAACCAATTGAAGAACAAGGTATAATTGATTTACCTATTCCATTTGCTCATAATGATGTTTCTACAGGTGATCCACATTCATATTTCAAAGAAGAAGATCAATATGATTCAAATCTAGATATTGAGTATGAAGATCGAGCAGATCCAGATCCAAATCCAACACCTACTCCCAATCCAAAGCCTAACTGGGCTCAAAAGCTTATTCAGGCAGTTGGGGACATTGTTGGAGATCCATCTGAATACATAAGAACAAGATCTCAATACCAAGATGCAAACATTGCACTTTTCCATACATATCCACTTCTCCCTGAGAGGTGCTTCATGATGGTGGGGTCTGATCCACAGTGTTATAGTGTCATGTCCAAAATTTGGCATTGGGTCACAATGGCCTAATCACATTGGCCCTATTCATTAGAGTTTGTCAAATTGATGCTAAAGGTCAAATAATTGCCAAGGAGGAAAATTACTAGTTTCCTAGGTTTGGGGTGGAAGCTTTGGGATTTGGAATAATGGGGATAATAAATGATGTTTGAACATTAGAATGGCATAAATATTTAATAAAGGAGCTAAATAAATATATACAAGTGAAAATCAAAGTGGCATTTGATCATGAAGACACATGGAGGAAGTGGGACCCACATATGGCTAGATTTTCCCACTACATTTGGCATCATTCTCTCACCAATTCGAATTCAAGGTGAATGGTAACATACTTGGGGGAGTCCAAAAGGTATTATTCATTGCATGAATCATCCAAGGTCGAAATATAGAGGAAGAGTAACTCCCATGGAAGAGGAAGAGGCAATTTGGAGCTAGTGAGACACTTGGGCTAGATTCCCTAGCTCTATGACAACAATGATGAAGATGCTATGACACCTATGACACAAATCAGACCTGAAGGCTGACATATGACATATATGACATGTCAGGGCTAAAAATAGACTCCAAGAGGGTGCTCAAGGGTTTTAGGGCAGCTAAGATGCTTCCACATGTGATTTGGTGGAGGTGGGAGACTAGGAATTGTTGTACAAGTGGCGTTCTTTGGAATCTCTTCCCAACATGAGTTGGCATGAGTCTCTTGGAAGGAATTCGACCCATGGAGGACATTAGAAGTTTATAAATGTCAATAACAAAGAATGAAACCAGATTTTGATCATTTGTAGAATTTGCAATTGCATTTGTGAAGAGGGAGAGCTAGTGGATGACTAGTTTCTTGCCTTAGCCAATTTCGAGGGTGAAAGATTCCCATCCAAGTTGGAAATTGGAAAGGCCATTCAGACCTTTCATTTGGAGCTTTAATGGAGTCTTTATTTGCAGGTGTAAGCTACAGGGCAGCTCATGGTTTCTTCTATTGCAGCTCGCTCCTTCAACCATTTCCAGTTTTGATGGCATATTCTTGATCCTTGAGGGAGGGCGTTTTTGGTGAGCTATTGTACTCTTTGGGGGAGCTTCTAATGCCCCATTTATTTTTTAATATGAATTAAATACTCTTTTATTCATCTTCAAAAAGTTTCAGGTCGAAATTCCAAGTAGAAATGTATAAATCTTATTTTTAATGGAAAAACAATGCCATTTCCCCACTACCTTGTTGTGAGCCAATGTATTGATGATGATTTCGAATGAATGGATGATTCTCTGATATATTTGTGATAAATATACTTCCATGGATGTCTTATACAAGTTTCATGTACTGTACTTGAGCATTTGAAGCATTTTTACTTAGTTTAATTGCATTGGGAGAAGAAATAGTGCCATTTCCCCAAGGGTTGAATTGGGGATTTTTGCAGTTGAATGGGAGAGGGTGAGAACAGTTGTAATAAACCATTAATGGTGCATATGAGACCTTAATATCATAATTAACACATTACATACCTCTGTTCATAAATTTGAGTGGGTTTGGAGGCATTTGGGAAGCCATTTTCAGTACTTACCTTAGGGGGATTTGAACCCCAAATTACTAGTAAAATTGCATACTTGGTCCAAAATATTAAGAGAGTTTTCAGAGGTCTTTTGGTGGCCATATGTTATCCCTGAACATCATATTCAATTCCTAATATCATTCATAAACCTTCCTTGAATATTTGAAGGCATTTGGAGTCAATTTGAGACCTAGAGACCAATACTAGTCAAAGGGAAATCACTAGTAAAGTTACCTACATTGACCAGAATTGAAAGAGTATTTGAAGAAGTGTTTTAAAGGTACAAAGGCATCCCTAAAACACATATTTATGTTCTAATATCATTCATATACCTTCTCAGAATATTTGGGATCATTTGGGGCAAATTTGGGACCCAGAGATCGAAACTAGTCAAAGGTCGAACCAAGGAAAAAAGTGGAAAATTGCAATTTTAATAAAATTCCTAATAAGGGACATTACAGTGGTATCAGAGCATGGTCCTTGCACCTGTGTATTAGGTACATACATTCAAGAATAATAGGCAGCCATGTCTTACTATTATGATGAATCCTATGAGTACAATTCTTATGAGGAATATGCAGATGCTTATGAGCAATATGAAGCAGAATGTGAATGGTACGAGGAAGAGATGCCATCATGCAACACTTCTTATAATTTCAAGAGAAATGAAGATTATTCTTATGACTTTAAATCTGATGAATATGAGTGTGTCACACCAACCAAGGATAATTATATGAGTGAGTTCCAAAGATGGAGAGCAAAATATAAAACCTTGCCCCAACAATATCAAAAATATCAAGAATATCTTGCTTTTAGCAAAAATACACAAAATGCCATGTCTTTTGAGTACTTTGCTGAACATGTTTTTGAAAATAGGCCCAAACATGAAGATGTGGAGTTAGTAAAGAAAGGTTTATGCCCTTCTTGTAAAGAACCTTGGAGTGAGTATCATACATGTGTGCATGAAATTATGTCCCACTTGAGGAGAGCTTTTGAGAATTCTTCAAAAAGAGATTCCAAAGATATTGATCATAAGGAAAACAAGGAGCAAAATGCATCATCTTGCTTGAAGGATAAAAATGAAGAGACATCACAAGAGCATGAAGAAGATTCTATTAAAAATATGGAAGATCATTTCGAGACACCTTCTAGCTTAGACATGAACCAAAGAGCATCTACTGATGGATGCTTAAACTATGAAGGAGTACCTACTGATGGGTGCTCACACCTCTATGTTGGTGACATAGAGATCACTTTTGAAAGTGTTGCTGTAAGCCCAAGTTCCATTAAGCATGATAATGAAGACATTGTAGCAGTTGAAGAAGAACCAAGATCAACTTCCTCATCACCACTTGAGCTTCATGAAGTTGGTCCAAGCAAAATTGAAGAAGATGAGGAGGTTCATTTGCAAGAGCCTCATTTTCTTGAAGGGTCCTTAAAGGTGAATGAAAAGAAGATACAAGAGTCCCTCAGCATTCTCCATGGCACTCAAGCATTGGTGTCAAATTCTTGTTGGAGAGCTACTTCATTGGAGGAAACATCCTTCCTTGAAGACATGGAGAAGATTCAAAGAGCAATGTGTCACGTCAAAGGTAATTTCATGTCTTTGCTTTTTGATAGAAACCATTTGTTTGAGCTTAATGAATTGTTACATGATGCATACTTGAAGAATAATGAGGATAATCATAAGCTCACAATTCAAAATGAGCAACTTTTTGAAAAGTTGCAAGATACTTGTTTCTCCTCCTATGTTTCAGATTGTCAAATGGTAGATTGCTTGGAGGATTCTCATGACATGGTGGATCATGAGAAATGTGAAAATTTGAATGTTATTGATGTGTTTGAAGATGAACTTGAAGAGATCCAAACACTTGATGTGGTGGAAGAGGAATTTGAATTGTCTCTTGATGAAGGTTATGCAATTTTTAAAGAAGAGCATGATTCCTCTACATTGGAACCAAACTATGACAAAAAGTTCACACTTTTGAAGGAGCTGCATGATACTACCCATATGGATCCTTCCCATGATGAAACTTCTGTACTTTTGATTATTTGGGTGATTTGGTTCATTCTCCTACATCCTACAATTCCATGTTTTGCAACATTAGTCTCAATGAAGTATGGGTGAAAGGGTTCTTTTTTATGGTGCCACATGAGGAGTATGGAACTCCTAGATTTAAATTTTATGATGACATGGTTGGAGCACATTCTTATTCACATTTGCAGCATCATCCTTTGTTACTTTATGATGATGCACATCTACACGAATGCACCTATGATATGCATTTGAGTCACTTGAAGACTCATGGTTTTTCTTGCTCAACACTTGATTCATTTGATGTTGGAGGAACTTCATCCAACACTTGGGTGAATAGATTTATGATTGGAGAACATTTTTGTTGCAAGACACATACTTTGTTATATCTTTATGACTCTCACATTCAGGGATGTATGGGTGAGACTTCTTTGAGTCATTTGAAGTCTCCTTGTTTTTTCTGCTCATTATTTGGTTCAGATTTTAGTGGAGATTCTTCATTCACTTCTTGGATGAAAGAATACATGATTGAATATTTTGATGCATATCACATCCTTTTGGAGCAGCATTATAGGACATGGGATGCTCACCTATGTCATTGGAGCAGATTTGATTGGTCACTTGAAGCTTGTATGCACTTAGAAAATGGTGGTCTACTTGCTTGGAGGTATAAGCACTTTCATGACTCTTTGATGAAGCATATCCTTGATGTACATTTTCATTATGTTGTTATGTACTTTGATGATATATATTTGGTACTCATGATGTTTGGAAGGATGCATACAAGAAAATGGGATCCAGGAATCCTCTTAACTAATGGTGTGGGTTGGAGAGCACTCTTAATTATTGGGGTGCAATACAAGCAATGGGACCCTGGAATAATTTTTATCTCATTGGTTTCAAATTTTTGGGGAAACAAGCAGTATGGGACATGGATTTCCCCACTTAATAAAGTGATTTTTATCAGAGTAGTGCAGCAGCAAGCATGGTGGTTCCTCTCTAAAATCTTCATGGAAACTCAAAGACTCAAGGTCGGGCAATTCAATGGCAACTTCAAAGAATTATACAGAAAGTAGGTTCTTCAACACTCATGTTTAAAATTGCTTGAGGACAAGCAATATTGGGAAGGGAGGATTTGTCATGTCCAAAATCTGGCATTGGGTCACAATGGCCTAATCACATTGGCCCTATTCATTAGAGTTTGTCAAATTCATGCTAAAGGTCAAATAATTGCCAAGGAGGAAAATTACTAGTTTCCTAGGTTTGGGGTGGAAGCTTTGGGATTTGGAATAATGGGGATAATAAATGATGTTTGAACATTAGAATGGCATAAATATTTAATAAACGAGCTAAATAAATATATACAAGTGAAAATCAAAGTGGCATTTGATCATGAAGACACATGGAGGAAGTGGGACCCACATATGGCTAGATTTCCCCACTACATTTGGCATCATTCTCTCACCAATTCGAATTCAAGGTGAATGGTAACATACTTGGGGGAGTCCAAAAGGTATTATTCATTGCATGAATCATCCAAGGTCGAAATATAGAGGAAGAGTAACTCCCATGGAAGAGGAAGAGGCAGTTTGGAGCTAGTGAGACACTTGGGCTAGATTCCCTAGCTCTATGACAACAATGATGAAGATGCTATGACACCTATGACACAAATCAGACCTGAAGGCTGACATATGACATATATGACATGTCAGGGCTAAAAATAGACTCCAAGAGGGCGCTCAAGGGTGTTAGGGCAGCTAAGATGCTTCCACATGTGATTTGGTGGAAGTGGGAGACTAGGAATTGTTGTACAAGTGGCGTTCTTTGGAATCTCTTCCCAACATGAGTTGGCATGAGTATCTTGGAAGGAATTCGACCCATGGAGGACATTAGAAATTTATAAATGTCAATAAAAAAGAATTAAACCAGCTTTTGATCATTTGTAGAATTTGCAATTGCATTTGTGAAGAGGGAGAGCTAGTGGATGACTAGTTTCTTGCCTTA
The DNA here is from genome assembly GCA_027924585.1 of Larix kaempferi. Classification (NCBI taxonomy): domain Eukaryota; kingdom Viridiplantae; phylum Streptophyta; class Pinopsida; order Pinales; family Pinaceae; genus Larix; species Larix kaempferi. The sequence goes on from BSBM01000001.1 coordinate 13,558,328, forward strand.
GCCAATTTCGAGGGTGAAAGATTCCCATCCAAGTTGGCAATTGGAAAGGCCATTCAGACCTTTCATTTGGATATTTAATGGATTCTTTATTTTCAGGTGTAAGCTACATGGAAGCTCATGGTTTCTTCTATTTCAGCTCGTTCCTTCAACCATTTCCAGTTTTGATGGCATATTCTTGATCCTTGAGGGAGGGCGTTTTTGGTGAGCTATTGTACTCTTTGGGGGAGCTTCTAATGCCCCATTTATTTTTTAATATGAATTAAATACTCTGTTCTTCATCTCCAAAAAGTTTCAGGTCGAAATTCCAAGTAGAAATGTATAAATCTCATTTTTAATGGAAGAACAATGCCATTTCCCCACTACCTTGTTGTGAGCCAATGTATTGATGATGATTTCGAATGAATGGATGATTCTATGATATATTTGTGATAAATATACTTCCATGGATGTCTTATACAAGTTTCATGTACTGTACTTGAGCATTTGAAGCATTTTTACTCAGTTTAATTGCATTGGGAGAAGAAATAGTGCCATTTCCCCAAGGGTTGAATTGGGGATTTTTGCAGTTGAATGGGAGAGGGTGAGAACAGTTGTAATAAACCATTAATGGTGCATATGAGACCTTAATAACATACTTAACACATTACATACCTCTGTTCATAAATTTGAGTGGGTTTGGAGGCATTTGGGAAGCCATTTTCAGTACTTACCTTAGGGGGATTTGAACCCCAAATTACTAGTAAAATTGCATACTTGGTCCAAAATATTAAGAGAGTTTTTAGAGGTATTTTGGTGGCCATATGTTATCCCTGAACATCATATTCAATTCCTAATATCATTCATAAACCTTCCTTGAATATTTGAAGGCATTTGGAGTCAATTTGAGACCTAGAGACCAATACTAGTCAAAGGGAAATCACTAGTAAAGTTACCTACATTGACCAGAATTGAAAGAGTATTTGCAGAAGTGTTTTAAAGGTACAAAGGCATCCCTGAAACACATATTTATGTTCTAATATCATTCATATACCTTCTCAGAATATTTGGGATCATTTGGGGCAAATTTGGGACCCAGAGATCGAAACTAGTCAAAGGTCGAACCAAGGAAAAAAGTGGAAAATTGCAATTTTAATAAAATTCCTAATAAGGGACATTACATATAGAGAGGCTTTCCATGATCCGATATGGAAAGTAGCCATGGATGAAGAATATGAGTCACTGCAGAACAATGAGACATGGGATATTGTCTCTCTTCCCCCAGGGAGGAAACTAGTTCAGTGCAAATGGATCTACAAAACAAAGCTTGCATCTGATGGATCTTCAACCAAGTACAAGGCTCAGTTGGTTGCAAAGGGGTACTCACAAGTTCAAGGTTTGGACTACAATGAGACATTTTCCCCTATAGCAAGAATGGATTCAGTAAGGGTTGTTTTGGCCATTAAAGCTTCAAATGCATGGAAGGTACATCACATGGATGTAAATACTGCCTTCTTGCATGGTGACTTAGAAGAAGAGATCTACATGAAACAACATGAGGGATACACTGATGATCCTTCCTTGGTATGCATATTGGGGAGATCACTGTATGGGCTCAAGCAAGCCCCAGGGGCATGGTATGCAAAGATGGATTCCTTCTTATTGTCATAAAAGTTTGAAAGATGAAAATCTGATTGCAATGTTTACATGCAATAGAAGGGAGGATGTATATTGTTGATTGTTTTGTATGTGGATGACTTGCTCATCATCAATGGATCTGCTATTGGGTTGAAGCACACCAAGTAGTCCTTTAACAAAGCATTCACTATGACAGATCTAGGACTGTTAAAACAATTCATTAGTATTGAAGTAACTCAAAATGCTTCAGGGATCATAATTTCACAGTCAAGGTATGCATCTGATTTACTCACAAAGTTCCATAAGGTTGATTGCAAAACCACATATTTTCCCTTCCTATCTGGAATTAGATTGGAAGAAGGTGGTTCTACTCCCTTGCTTGACAACACTCTTTACAGATAGCTGATTGGTAGCTTGTTATACTTGACACATTCGAGACCAGATCTATCATATGATGTTGGTGTTGTGGCTAGGTACATGCAAGAGCCACATGAGCTGCATTGGAAAGCAGCTAAAAGGATCTTGCACTATGTGCAGGGTAAGAGAGAGTTTGGTATTCATTATTCTATTGGTTCTAAACTAGATTTGGTTGGTTTTATTGACTCAGACTGGGCTGGAGACAACACCGATAGGAAATCTACTTCAGGGTACATGTATTCATGTTGGGATCAGGACCAATCTATTGGTCAAGCAAGAAGCAAGCAACACTCACACTTTATTCAAAAGATGCAGAGTATAGAGGGGTTGTGAATGTAGCTATCTAGGAAGTTTGGTTGCATGGGATCTTGACAAAGTTTGGCATTCACACTTCTCCTTTAGTAGACCTTTTTTGTGATAATCAAAGTGCCATCAAGATCTCTAGTAACTCAGTTCAGAAGCAAAGGAACAAACATATTGAGGTTCACATGCACTACATTACGGAGCTAGTGCACAACATGACCATCTCACTACATTATTGTCCCACGGAGGAGATGATTGTAGACATATTCACTAATTTTTCCTCTCAGAAGAGATTTGTTTATCTCATATCTCTACTTGGTGTGAAAGCTGTTTGAGCTCCCTGTTGTCCTATTTTTGAGGGGGGGGTTTCCCATGAGGTTTCCCCCATTTCCTTGCTTAATGGATAGTTATTTTAGTTTCATCATTTATTTGATTTTATGGGTGACCTTTGGTCTTAGTAACCAAGGCCCATGATGTCCAAGTTTGGATTAGGGGGGGGTGTTAGGATAATGAATACTCCATCCTTTTCCTCCTTAGCATTATTTATTTTTTCATAGTAGTTAATTATGTCATTTCCCCCCTAGTGGTGTGCAGATGTCATCTAGGATCCATCAACCACCTAATGCACCCTGCATGCATCATTTTAGGACCACCTGAGACAGTTCCCTATATTTTAGGAGCCAACTTAGTGTTCTAGTTCAGTCCACCTGAGTTAGCTAACTCTTGTGGGGGGTTTATGCTCCTTCCACTAATTGTGGTCTCAGGCGCCCTTTTCTGAGTAATTTGCATGCCAAACTCACTAATGCGCCCCTTTTGTTTCAATTAACTGATTGTGTCTTCATTTAACTGAGATTTGGTTGAGTTTGACTGAGTTTGGGAGCTTCGGATCACTAATAGAGGTGACAATTCCTATGCTAGATTGATCGAGACTCGAATTATCCTCTGAGATTCGAATTCTCTCCATTGTAACAACATTGTTGACTATAGTAATCATTGGATCATGTGACATTATTCTATTCCCATCTGAGTTCTCATGCATGATTAATTGTCTGCTCATTTTTACTGCAATTTTCACTGTAATTCATCTTTTATGCTCATTCTTTCTCTGTGAGGTATACTTAGCTCCATGATATGATATGATTTAGAATTTCACACAGAAGACTCGCTAAGTCACATCATGTGTTTCGCCATAGTCTGATTGAGTCATGTCTTATGGACTAGTCTCCTTTTCATATAGCCATCACCAAGTCAGGTGTTCAACATCATTGTGTTCAGTTCATTGTGCTAATCGTATCCATATTTCGTTTGACAAAAACCATATTCGTTTAAATTTTTCGGCACTAGGTGGAAGCTTCAACAAGAAAGAGCCTTTTAGGTCTTGTCACAGTTAAAATTTGTCAAAATGTATCCTTCATTAATTCATTTGTTGCATCCTTTTGTAAGTTCCACCTATGTAATGACGGTCGTTAATACACTTTTTTTTTTGCCAATGTTGATAAAGCATATGGCAAATCATATTTTCCTTTTATTACAGCGTGACTTTGTAGGTTCGATAATTGGTTTCTAACTACCACATGAGGAAGAAATCAAGGAATCTCATAAACAAATTTCCAAACTTGATATTGGACGATAAATCAAATACATGGGAACTAACAAGTCGACAATCATATGTATTATTAGTCCCTACCGAAGGCCAGGGTAACTATTGTTTTCGATATGCGTTGACTATCTATTAATTTATCTTTGACTTTACTTATTTGTGCATATATTACATAGCTGTTGAATTTATGTAATAATCAATTCATAATTTAATTATTTATGTTGAATGTTATTGGATGAAACTTTCGTCTGTTATTGTCAGGCTCCTGCTTTATAAAGAAAAGTTTTAACATAGGCAAACTTTCAAACTATACAATTTAAAATAACATATACAATGAAAGTCATTAATGATACCATTAATGGTATCTCTTATCGAGGACTAGCCACATTTACTGCACCTGTAAGGGATGGCGGTGGCATGCCGGTGGCGGTGTTGTTGTTGTTCTTTGTCGATTTTTTTATAGGCTTCGTCCTAAGCTTCTTCTTCTCTAAGTCTTCATCTTCATCAATTTAAAAGCGGTGGCAGTGTTGTTCTTTCCATCCTTTGTTTCTTATTCTCAATTCTACATTTGATGGAGCTTATCTCTTGCGTAGTTTGCGGCGGAGCAGTAGACCTGTAGACAATGTTTAGATACAAAATTTGGTAAGTCATCAATCCTTTTATACTGAGCCATTACCAGAGATAAAAAAAATAAAGTTCGCGGTCCCAGTTCATGCATACACGCCCCAGATTAGGGGTAAAGGGGAAATCTACGGTAATCTCATGCTTTTACCAAGCTACCTTTTCCAATCCATAACCCATCTGAGCTGGGAAGCAACTTTCGTCGATGAATGGCTATATGTCCCTACGAGTCTACACTTCCTACTCGGTGTAGCTTTCTATACCTATGCCATGATCCGTATTGGTGTTGCTGGATCAACTCAACTCGGTTAGCTCGGTCAACTCAATCAATTGCATATGTATAAATGCAAGGTGCTTACTGAAATGTTGATGGGTATGTTGGCTAAATTGAATTAAACCTTCAAGGTAGTAAAAATAGGAATGACAATTGCAATGGAAATTTGGATACATATATAGATTCCATCCCTCCTCAACCATTAAAGGAGCAGATCCGAAAAAGCTTGACCGGCTTCCAAAAAAGCTAACAAATAGATAACATCAATCTCACAAAAAAGCTTGACCAACTTCCAGAAAGCTAACGAATAAATAAAATCAAGCTGATCGCATTCTATGGCGTTGCAGGACTTGTGAGCATGGAGGGATTTTGCATGGACCATCAACAAAACCAACAATGTCATCTGCAAAAATGTATTATCATATATTTTCAACAGGTAAGAACATTTCTCATGGAATCAATTCTAATATATCATCTTCAAACATCTCTCTCAAAAGATACAATCCATTGTCCTCAATACCATCAATGACAACACCCAACACCAATAGAGATGCACAACCTAGCCAATTACTTGTGATGCATGCATGGTCTCAATCCCCTGCAAAATCCTACACAGGATTCAAGCTTGTCACTGCATTTCCTTGCAATACCCACATGGGTTTTCCTGCCATAAATGCCTCGTATGTCCTTTCAGAGTCATTCAATAGAGTCCCTTTGGCATTCATAGATGAAACGAAGATAACCCATTGGAGAAATTCATGTCTGTCGGCCTTAGCTACGTCCTACCGTGCAAGGCCAAATGTCCATGTTCTTGCCATGGTGGGTGCTAGTCATCTTGCCCCTTATTTGATAAGGGCACCTATAATTTGGAATAGAAATCCCGCCAAAGCCCAAACCCTGGCTGAAAAAATCAGACGGGTTGGGTTCTATCGAAATTCTGGGGGAAATCAGTTGTGATATATTTAACTGCGTTGGTTTGGGGAATGCAGCCGCATACAGATACATAGAGAAGCTATGGAAGAAGAAGCAATCAGTGACTCAGTTTCTGGATTTTTTTTTGCAAAAAAGTATGGGCATAATGCTTGCATATGTCTTCCATCTATCATATTAACATGTTGCTTCCTCTTTATACTGCAAGTGTTGGGACTTTGGCAATGGCGTTTTCATATTTATAAGGCACAAAAACTTTCATATTTATTGTATTCCTCTTTATACTGCAGGTGTTGGGGTTTTCATATTACATTGCACAAAAGAATTTCATATTCACTGTATGGCCATGCAATATTAGAATTGTTTGACTAATAGATTTTTATGTGAGAAAAACTACAGGCAAGTAGAGCGTGTTCATATGGGAACGCATATCAAGTTTGATTTTGAAATAAGTAAATTCTATCATGACATATCAAGTTTGATTTTGAAATAAGCAGATTTCATTGTGATGCTAATAATTATTCGACCTAATGCTATGCAAGAAAACATAATATAGTAGGGCATATGTTCATTTAGGGGAACTGAGAAGACATTGCAAGCTGCAAATAAGAAACTTGAAAAGAACGGCTAAGGAATCAAGCTTGTAAATTCAATTTATTTGAAAGTTGAAAAGAATTACTACATGGTTATTAATACAGGTTAATTATATCTTAGATATATATGCAGATCATTATTGTAAATGCAAGTGCAAAGTAGAAACGAAATTTGGTACCTGAATATTGTCTGGCAAATCCAGAAGGTCAGTTGCTCCACTGCAAACTACCTAAATGCTCCATCAAATTGTCCCAAAGCTCTTGAAGGCTTGATGAAGATGAAGGACCTACATTTGTGTTTCACTTTGTTGTGCATTTTCCTGACGCTATCTCCTTGTGTTAGTTCTGCTTCCTGATGGACCTATCCTTCCTAGTGCATTACCTTTGTATGGCATGAATGAAATCATGTTTCTCCTCTTCTTGCTTGCAACTCTATTGATTTCCTTCCATGTTTCATTATTCATGGAGAACTGTGCTCCACTTTGCCAACTTTGTCTTAATTGTCCAAGTTCTCCACATCTTGTTGTCCATCTGCCTTTTTCCATCTACAGGCCATGTCGATTCTTTAATGCATGGAGACTGGCAACAGATCGAATTAAGTCACTTAATAAAACTAAGCAAGACATTGTTTTCAAAGTTTGGATGCTTTTGACATTCCACGTATATAAATTGATGTATGTGTCATAATCTATTTTAAACAAATAGATCTTGATCGGTGGTTTTATTTATTAAAATTACCCTATGCAGCTAAATAAACATAGTTCGATCAACGAGGATTTTAATAGAAACTATGTCTTCGACAAAATGTTTGGGTTCAATATAACAATGACCACATGGTCGTTGGCACACTTACCGATTTCAAAATTATGATCTAATTATTAATTGCAACTGCATTTCCTTTTCTTAGAAGGTATGATAAATTAGCTCACCTAATTACTCATTGTTATTGTTCTACCTCCCTATGATTAATTATAAGATACTCAAATATTTAGGTTAAAGACTATTGAAATGGTATTTCCAGGGCCTTTTTTGCCACCTGATTAAAAAAAAAAAAAGTCACTTTACTTGGCAACCCAGAAATATCACAACATTCCCACTACTTGAATATATAAGGTGCCCCAGGCTCCGCGGGAAACAGGTCCATTCTCAATATTGGGCGGAATGTAGTCCCACTATCATAGCATTCCCAATCGCCATAATTCCTAATAATCATTGTATATGTATTATTGATAGCTTCCAATTGACAACGTGGCCTAAACTTAAAGCGTGGCACAATACATAGCAATGCATCTCGAATTGCATCATTATCTACACCGAAACTCAATAATATCTGGAAAAAGAGAAGGCACTGCAAATGGTCACCTCTCCAACTGGCCCTCACGCTAACTCTATTTTGCCATTTCTTAATATGCATTGAGAGTTGTTTGGTCAAATATGTCATTTCTTTAATTAAGAAAACAAATATCATAATATGGCATTCGTTTTGTCAAATATGTCATTTCTTTAATTAAGAAATCAATATCATAATATGGTAATTAAAACAAATATCATAATATGGCATTTGTTGATGTATTGGTAATTAAAACGAATACCACAATATGGCATTAGTTGATGGATTAACCGATTACAATTAGGTTAACTATTACACTAAAAAACTATTCTCCAATCAAAAAAACATGTTAAGAGTACATTGTGTGCGTTGAGGACATCTAATTTATGTATGAGCAATTCTCAAAAAGTTTAAAATCCCAAATTTAAACAAGAGCCACGTGGTGGCAATGTCCTTGACATTGCCACATGTTCTATAGAAAGTTGTGTGGATGAGCTATTTGTTTGAGTTGTGGACAATTGATGGAGATCAAAAATAGTTTAATATCCAAATGTGTATCATCATTACAGCAAAAGAAACCATTTTAAATCGAAAACATGGAACAATAGGTTAAAATTTTGAAATTCACTTGAAAACCAAAAAATATGATTTCATGGTTATTCAATAATGTATGTAATTCTTAAGATCATATAATTCCATAGTCTCTCGTTTAAAATATTCTATTCTACAATATCAACACTGGTGTCGAAGTAACTTAAAAATTTAATCACATACTTACCGTCTCTCTTAAATGTAAGTGAAAAAATACTTTATTCTGAACTATTAACAATTTCAATTTCATGTGGACGACTATGTCTATCCTCATGCTTAACAGTGGTACCAAAACAACTCAGGTGCTTTGTGCCTTTGCTTTTGTCAATGCAACTCTCTTGTTTTGTGCCTTCTCCAATCTGGAGAATAAGCAAAATGAGAGGATTATATATTTTATTATCTCCATTCATACAAGCAGTAAGTAACCTTTAAATTGTTTTGTGGTATTTGAAGTTGCTATTTCCATTTCATTTACTTTTGATTTTATAAGCGTGGTACCTGATCTAGTGCTTTGAACATCTCTGTCGCTTTCCTTGTAATAAAAGCTGCATTGAAGATGTCATCCTCTTTGCCCTGGATTGCCCATTCCTTGCAACTTTCTCTTAGTGCTTTAGTTAACTGATCCTTTTCAATACACTGCAAAATAACTTTTGCCAGTAAGCCTTGTAAATAGTTAATTGTGTCACCGGAATTAGGCGATGGGCTGTGATGAATGTCTTTCCAGGTTTTGTACAAGCTAATTCCGGTATTATGCGGGCTAATTTCCGCTGCAGCTATCTCCATCCAGTCCATATCATTCACAAAAGGAGGTTCTCTTCCGGTTCTTGTTTCTCTCTTCTCCATGAGTTCTTTGAGTGGGATTTTGATTTTACGTTCCAGTAGTTTTAAAGATTCTTCCTCCGATTGATTGCACTTAATACACTTAATATTACGGCGCTCATCCCAAATCTTTACAAGCTGTGCTAATTTTCTATCGGCTGCTGCACTCATGGACATGGATTCCGAATCTAAACTGACAACCAGGTCCATATATTCACATGCTTCACTATAAGCATCTATAGCATCATCCACGCTTTCACAATTAGTGTCGTAAAAAAAATACATCATCAAATGAATAAAAAACACTGCTATCATCTTACAGGACGATAATTTTCCAGTTTCCACGATATGCGTTTCTTCTTCTGGAGATAGAATAGGTGCATCTCCCGCCGGCCCTGCGTTGTTGCGTGACAGGAAACTGATCAATTTTTTCGAACGGCCAGGCTTCTGGCCATCTGCCTATTTTTTGTTTCGTTGAAGGCCCATTTATTGGCTATCCACAGACTAGGGTCCGAGGCATAGTCCCTCGAGGAAGGACAAACCTGAAAGGATGAATATTCATAATTGTTAAAAGAGCAGCCTGCATCCGAAACAAGAAATAATAAAAACAAAAAACAATAATACGATGAAGTCCAACCACCACGATGATGAAGTCCACGAAGCCAGAGGCCGCTGCGGTTGTCAAGAATGCACTAGACAAACCAGACTGTTGAAACTAGAGAACGCACCCGAACCTGGAGAAAAATAGCAGAAACAGCTACAGGCGTTTGTGGATTGAACTCAACAAACCCTTCACACTGCCTCCAGAAGGCCATAATTGCAAATGCCAAAGAAATTTGAACCGAAGTGAACTCCGTGGAAAGCGAAGACAATAACGAGTTTGCTAAAACCACGAAGAGGCAACCATGTATAACATACGTGATAGACCACCATGCCAAAATAAATAACCAGGACTGGTCGGCAGAGGCAGCTCGGCAGAGGCAGCTGAAGGCGTCACAAAACCAGAAAACCAAACCCTGTGCAGAACCATGACTATACAAAGGCCGGTGGTCACCTTCGAAAGACATGCACATTTAAATAGGCAAGAGTCGGACGCTTTCTCAGCCACAGGAACCCCCGCCATCTCCAGAAGACAGGGCTGTCAGAAACCTTGAACACTGGAGACACACAACTACGGGAAAACGCTCACCACCGCCTAGACTAAAGAATATGAGGACGTTGAACACAACAGAGAGTCCAAACCTAGAAGATTGGAGAACCATATTGCTACCGAAACACCCTCGCTGGAATACTGGCAGGGGTTAAATTTGATGGGCACCCTTACCCATCATGCAATTTTTTTTTGACGGTTTGGTCTGTAAAACTACCCTTCATATAACGTTTAATAAATATTTTTACCTTTATATACATTTTTGAAAAAGCCTATATGGAGAATGCTAGAAATGAAAATGGTCTTTAATATCGGCATCTTCGCATTCTCATTTCTTTCATATCAGCATGTTCTTTCATATGCTCTTTAAAAGATATCAATGCTTCGGTGCTTCATGCGAGAAATGAGAATGCGAGAAAGCCTATATGCAGTTTTGTTATTTTATGGGACTCTGTTAACATCTAGAAGGTTAAGCATCTCTACCGTCAATTGCTTTGATGGGACAGCACTATTGTTTTAACAATTTATGAACTAAGCTTTGATTTGGATTTATACAACCAGTTTTGTGCCGTGAAAGTTATTTGCATTTCTAAAACAAAAATATGCACTGTCAAAGTCATTTGCATTTCTAAAACAAAAAGATGTCTAGCACACACATAAATGTTTTCAAAGGAAAATAAATTAAACGACTTAATTAACATTTTGTATTACACAGAGCAACCATGGAGAAACAGAGCTAAATTGACACAAGGAAAAGAGAGTACCATGAAAAGATAGGCCACCAAAATCCAACCCACATTTTGCTGGCGGAAGATAAATTGCAATACGAAGCCAATAACAGAGAGCTGAAGAAAACCCCTTGCTATGGAGAAACTATGGAGTATGGCATTTCCCATTCTAGCCCCAATTTCTGCTGAAATGAGAGAAAGATGGCAACTGCTAGCACTGCCAAAGCAACCAATGGCTTCACCTTTCCTCTCAAGAATTCAACCCACTCAGAGCCCATTGCGGACAGTTGCCTTGGCCCCAGTCTACCACAGGAGGAGGAGAAACTAGCAGAATAAGGCCCAAATAAGTGAAACTGATGGAATCATATTATTTACATCAGTTCGCACCACTCAGTATTTCCATTTGAGTTGCCTGGCGTTGGTAATAGGAAAAACTGTCGGAGACTGCGAGACTGTACTATGAGTCAATTCTGCTGCATAAAACCAAGGAAAATCCGACTGGAATCAGTTAACTCGAGGCAGTTTTATCCTTCCTGAATAATCAAACTATTATTGGACTTTTCTTTGTTCTTCACACACATGTCCAACTTTAATTTTGAAAACCCACTTATTGTTTCGTCTGGCATTATCGAAAGCCTTTCTGATTGATTGAAGACCGCACTAAATAAAATTCAGGCACACCCACACATGTATGGCTGAACCTTCAAGATTTATTGTATTCTTAAGAGCTTCCAAAGCCGCCTCCTTTTTCATTCCTTTCCTGTAATCTTTCCAGGCTCCGAGTGATAGCCTCAGATAGCCTTAGACGAAGCATCAGGGGAAGGGGGCAAATGGCATTTGAAATTTTGAATGGTGACGCCTGGGAGGTTAAGTGGTACTGCCAACTTGCCAAAGGCTGGCCGAAAAACAATGACAAGAAAGTGACTCCTTCATGCAGAGTGGTAGACCATGTTATAGACATCCATGCACAAAAGCCACATGTGATCAGGTGTTTGGACAGTCAATGGAGATTTCGGAAATCTGTTTAGACAGTCAACTGGAGATTTTGGAAATCTGTTGTGGGCAGAATGTTTCAATGCTCATTAATGTTCATTTAACTAGCTCAGCAGCCAAAGATCACCCCTTAATGGAAATCCAAACAAATTTCCATCCCCGGCAAAATAAAAATATTAAATACAATTAAATTTTAAGTTTTCCCGTCAAATTGACGATTTTTTAAATTACTTGACCTTCACCGCTGACGTGTTTATTTTACTTCCACCTGTATTTTACGGGTAAAATAGCAAAAAACGTCCATACGGGCGTCAATTTTAACCCCTGAATACTGGAGACCCATATTGCTACGGAAAAACACTCGCCACGAAAATTCTGATGACGAATCCTACACGAAAGATATGCTAAACTCAGCACGCTGCTGGCTCCCGGGGAGGAGAAAGTACTCCACCAAAATCATGACAAAAAAGATTCATTTATAAAAAAAATTAATAATTAAAACTTACACTATGCTTTAGACCATAGTTCTGCCAAATATTTCAACTTGAAAGGTGAATTAATACAACTTCATGATTCATTAATGTCAAGGACATAATAACAATATACGCCATTGTAAATTGCTGCCTGGTTAATGAATCGATCCATGTAAAAAGTTTATCATACTGGGATTGATCCAGGATAGTGGGGGTTACGGGGGACCCACGTTCAGTCAGTGTGAGCTGGTGCGGTTGTCGGAATGCATACAGAATGCGAACTGAATGCGGAAGGCAAATGTAGTTAAGAATAAAAGGGGTCGACAAGGAAAGGGGTAGGAAGGCAAGGGGGGGAAAGGCCTTTTTCCTTTGCCCACTAGTCTTAGTCTCTCCTAGTAAGACGTAATTTCAATTTAATACTACCCCCTTATCGTTCTATCCCATTCTTCATCAGGACCCCAATATGTTTGCCCCTCACATCATGAGATCTCAAGAGTATATTATCATTCATTCTATACCAATAGATGATAATGCACATTTTGCTAACACTTGAGTATATTATCATTCATTCTATACCAATAGGTGTTAATGCTCATTTTGCCAACACTTGGATTCCATATACACTGCCCTATCAACTTCCGATAGGGTAAAATTTCAACTTTCTTCATTTTATGGTATATACCATAGGTAGCATCCAACTTCATACAATTAATATCAATAAAATAATCATTCAACTTACGGAATTAATAACAATAAAAAAGTAATCCATTATGTTCATGGATTTATTACCAATAAAATAATCATCAACTTTTAATAACAATAGTAACAAGTGAAATAGCAGCGATGCTGCTTATACTCTAAAAAAGATTTAAATTTCATTTATAAAAGTTTAGTAAATATATTTAAGTTTTCAATGTAAATATACCTATCGTTGGTGTAAGCACTATATGTATTTTTTGTAATGTGGTATTTTAAAAGTTTAGATGTTAAAATATGTAAATGTATTTTTCAACTATATTTATTATAATTAAATTATATAATCTTAATAACTAATATTTGTCATTTAAATTCTATTAACTTTTCTCATTTTTTTAAAAATATATAAAAAAATCAATTTTGTAATATATAAAAAATTTAATCTTGTAATAAGATTTGGTGACATTCTTAGATGTTTTATAATAGGAAGTGATTTTGACTTTTGCCTTTCTTCATTTAAGTAATGAATATTACATTTACAATGAATATGGATGCTCCAATGACTTATATATTATTGATCATTGCAAATAGTCGGAGAGGCCTACAAAGAACTTGCTCAACAGTACCGAAGCCCATTAACCCTGCTCTATTTTGAGCTCATACAATGATGCTCTCTTTATTTTTGAGGTGAAAAGGATTGTTGGTCATAGTAAAGGTATGCATAGGTGGTTGGAACATTTATAACAAAGGTTCAGTAAGTGAGGTGTGTAGCAAAAGGTTGGTAAAACTACAAGTACTTCTAATTTTACTTTTCCATTGTAAGTAATATTCATATTAAATCTGATGATGAAAAAGAAACTCTACAACTACAACGGACATAGATATATATTCTATTGTTTGAATGATTCTAAGTATTGTGATAAAAAAAAGTGTATGAAAAGATTGAAGTATGGATTGAGCAAGCTAAGAGTTGTGGAAGCCAACTAATGTTTTCACACAACTTTTAGCTACACGGATTGGACATTGATAATTTATTATAGTAATATATAGTAATAGTTTGAATCCTCCACAATCAACTAATGCGGCTAATTAGTACCCCTTGAGGTTAATAACTATTCAGTTATAGAATGCGAAGAGGGCAGCATTATTATCAAATATTTTCTTGGATAAGGCGCCGATATTCTGCTATATAATTATATTATAATTCTTGGCGTTATATATCTTTCAATAATGGTGGCGGTGCATTCCATCGCAATTCACAATCTTATCTTTCAGTTCTTGGCACGAATGTGCTTGATTGTTGGGGCGTGTATGGCATGTAGGAAGACCAACTGTCTCAACTGAATTTGAACAATTCCACTTCACGTATATCCTCGGATAGAATGTTCACAGAATTTTGCACTGATCCACAGCTCCTACGCATCCACAGGTGGAGCTCTTTCTCTGGCTTCCATTTGCACTGATCCACAGTTCCTATGCATCAAATTCGAGTTCATGACCTTCACGATCAGTGTATGCTCTTTGGTTTTGGGCTACAGCTTGTCCACCTTCATGCACATGAGCAACTCAAAGCTCCCACATGCTGGATCAATGAGGAGTTAACTTCTGCATAATTGCTCCTTGTTTTCAGTCTCTGGTCCAACAAGAGTCTCCAAAATATGGCATATGATAGTGTCACTTCCTTATTTCCTTTTCTAGCTAGGATGTGTAGTTTGAAGAGTGCAACTCACGTACGGTGAGGTCGCAGCTTCATTCACGGAGAGATATGTATCTCACTGCAGAATCTCAGGTCTCAAAAATAGAAAAGGGTGGATGTGCTTGCAGCTTCATTCACACTCTGATATGTATCTCACTCCCACACCTCATCCAACAGTCATCGAGTGATACAAACCAAGAGTCAGCTCACATTATGGAAAGAGACAGCTCGAAATATGAGTCTTCACCAGTGCAACACACTGTGAATGGAAGAGGAGAGAGCTCACACCAGCAAGGAGCAATAACTTCACATACCAACAATTGACAAGAGATACTAGTTACAACACGCAGAGGACATAAATTAGAGTTTAGTCGCAGCACTTGGTAGAGTGTGTTTGCAACAATAGTGAGAGGATAGGATAGTCTTCAAAGAGTACTTCATATCATCCATAACAATATTTAAACTTTGCACTCAACACAAAAACCACAGAATGGCACATGTAATCAACTTGCATACATCATGTAGCGAGTTTCCACACTCATGAATGCATCGGCTCATTGATACAACACATTTTACACACTAGTATTCTATCTTCCTGAAGAGTTCCTTCACATCTCTATGAGTGCCTTCACAAAAATGAGATCACAGCTCACGGAGCATAGAGGAGTGTTGCCAGAAATAAATGGAGAAATACTTACAGAACCGAATGTAGGAGTGCAGGACCACGTTACAGGATAATAGCGTTGCACCAATATTTTCCACGATGAGAGTCTTTACCACAGATTTCACTAAAGGATTTCACCAACGCTTCACCATACGATACAGGAATATGACAATGAGCAGTCTTCAAGTTACGCAGCAGGTTGGAGAAAGCAGCCTTTAAGCAACAGATTTCTTGTCGTATTTATTTGTGATAGTAGAGCAGTTTCTGTTGAACGCTATTCTCATTAAGGGTAACAATCTGGTGGTGTCTGGTCTCCAAGCTAGTATCTTCACTTCAACGCTAGTCTTCTCATTCACGCAGTCAAGGGAGGAGAGGTCACACCTTACATTGAGTGGTCGTAGCTCATCAAAGATGATGCAATAGCTGCTCCATATCTTTCAAAGAGACTCTCTATGAGCAGTCTATGCACAGTAAATGATAGAAGGAAAAATTCAAGAGCGGCTTCCTTCTCGTTCCTTCTCCAATGAGGAGAGAGATATTTGGAAGCTTACTTTGTTGAAATTTGCAACAAATTTGAGATAGTGTGAGACCAACAAAATCAATAATGTTCAACGATATATATCTTGGTAGCAATCTTCAATGTGAACAAGAGAGATCCCACGATGAAATCTTCATTTCAAGACAGTAGCTTCAAATTATGGTCAGTGCTAAAGGGAGCATCCACACCACAAGACTCCACGATCAAGCAGCATTCAGAAGCTACCAACACTCTTCTCCCGCGTAGCTCTCCTCTTAGTAGGTCTCACACACAGCCAACCTAGCTGTGATGAAGTGTAAGGGATGCTCGCTCCAGGGGTGATTCTCCACACAGGTCTCCATTATTAGAGTTCAACGCACCATCAATTTTACAGTCAATTAGCAATAAGATGAGATGGGTTCACCATGGTCTCTACATTGCATGGGCGATATTGGTGCACAAGAATGTCTCCACAACACAACGATCAGAACAGTCTTCATGCAAGACAGTCACAATATTAAAAAATGTGCAGTAGTTATGAAGACACACATTCTCAACATTAATAAAAACAATTAATAAGAACAATTATTATTACCACTAAACTGCAAATATAATTCTAAATTCTAAATTGTTAAGCGTTCAAAATATAAATAAATTAAAATGTAATTTGGAGGTTGAATATCCGAAGGCTACTAAGCCTCACTTCTCCACGCCACGATGTCTCTCCTCCTCCGCGTCGCGACCTCACCTCTTCTCCACTTGTCAAGTCCCCCATTCTCCTTTCTCCCCGACAGCCTGTTAAATTTTGAGCATTAATTCACAACACTCTAGGATCTTCACTGAGAGAATAACATATACAGTATATCAATGCATAACAATCACAATAAGCATCACAAGCATCACAAGAATCAAAAGCATGAGAGACAAGAGACACAGATTTTCCGTGGGGAAAACCCTAAGGTGAAAAACCCCACAACTTCCTTAGAGATAGAGAGAGCAATGGCTCAACCAAAGTACAACCAAAATACACTGAGATAGTCTCCTAGTAGCAGATGATCCTCCTCCTCACTAGTGCTCCACTTTCTAAGTGAGAGAGATATAACTTTCCGAATGATCTAAATAGAGATCACCTGATCTCTATTTATACTAACATGTTTTCCCAGTGACCTTATGGGGCCGACTTGTCTATCTAGGTACATCCACATTATAATATATATATTTCAGGGCCGACCCCACACATGGTGGTCTAATAACCCATCGACAAGTACACACACTTGCAACACTTGTCAATCCACATGACGACACTTCCTTATAGAGGAATAACACATCTCTAATAAGGGTACAATAAATATATATGAAATACATTCCGAAGTTACATATACATCAACACAGCCCACCGCCCAGTTGACCACAGGGAGCCCACGTGAGCCTGGGCTGCATGCATGCCACGCAGGATGCATGCACGCCCCTCCCGCAGAGGCACCCACTCCTTGAAAAAGACACTCAACTTCTCGTGCGCTAGTCTAAGGGCTTATTATTTTTTAAGTTTCGGGAAGTATTTTGGTGGGCATGAAGCCGATTTGCAGTGGTGATGGAGCTTGGGCGCGAAGGAGAGAATGGCGAGCCGTCGGTCGGTTTGTCTCGTTTACTGAAATATAAGGGCTAACATAAGGTTTTTTTTCTCCGCCACTTCCTGGTTTGTCAACATACTGGGAGGTTTTTAGGTATCTATTCATGATTCCCATGTCACTATACAGTAATGTAACGCTTGAAAATATGAAAACAAATGTTGAGCCTGTAAATTTTCGGTGAAGAATAACTACTTTGCTGCTGCAGCTAATCTTTAAATATTGTGTTTAATAGATTTTTGGGTTTTCTAGTTTGGATAGAAAAAACAATTTTGTGAGTAGAAGGCATGGAGGCAGTGATCCCTAAAATCTACTCTACTCTGCCCTAATCCTCGTATTAAATCTTGTCCTTCCGTTGAATGGATTCATGGATTAATGATTTGTCATTCCCATTTTATTTTCTGTCTTCATATTCTAATGATATTGTGAAAGTTTATCTTTTTTAAAATTTTATGCATCCTTCATCTGGCACATCTTCTCTTCTAAAGCATAAAGCATTATTAATACACCCTTATATCCTCCTCTGAATGAATCTCTGTTATGAAACGCAAAGGCAAGGCATAAATTCTTCCTACCTTAGGGGAATGGGAAAGAGGCCATCAATATTGCATTAGCATCAGCTTTGAATATCAATGATGTGGTCTTGTGCATGTTCTTATGTGAATTGTGGGTCACTAAAGATTTATGGGCACGCACAATAAGTAACATCCAACAAGATTGCTCAAATGCACAACGCATTTTATGGTCGCTGGCTGCTGTTAAAAGGATTGAAGTCTGCAAACTCTAGAGATTTATGAATCCCAAAGAGAACGCGTTGGGCACAAGTTACCATCCCTGCATATATCGAACTCGAGTTGTTTTCAATCTCTGCATATCTTTTTTTTAACCTAGTTGTAGTTCATTCGTTGCACATAATTAAAAAGAAGTGTTACAATAATGGCGCCTATAATAATCAGTATGGTGACTGATCTGTGCAGACGAGCTATGGTCTTGTGTTAGTGTCAGACAATTATTACATATACTAAAGATTATTATTACATATATCACGTGGCAATTTAAAAAAAAAAAAAATTTATTTTATTTTATTATTATTTTAAAAAAAATGTCACGTCTCACCAAGGGTATTTAGTCAAAACAAACTCATTCACCAATCATAAAAAAGTAATATGAAATTTAAAAAATTTAGAAAAAAAATTATTCATTAAAAAAAAATCAAATTAATAAACTAAATAAAACTAAATCTTTTGCTAGTTTTCCAAAGTTTGCATAATTTTGTTTATTAATTTGAATTTTTTTAAATGAATAAAAATTTTTAAAAGTTCATACTACATTTTTATGATTGGTGAATGAGTTTGATTTGACTAAATACCCCTGGTGAGACGTGACATTTATTTTTCTAAATAATAATAAAATTTAATTTAATTTATTTTTTTTAAAAATTGCTCAGTAATATATATAACAAGAGAAATAGCTGCAAAGCAGCAAGTCCCTGCTCCTCATTTTGTTTATTTGAATATAGCAAAAAATAAAGAGAAAAAGTCATTGAGCTCAATGGTATGATCAAGATCTTATGTTTAATTGATTTACATGCTATAGTATGAACAAGGGTTTTCATGACTGTATATTGTCAATTTTTTATCTCCTATGGGCCCCAAACAATCACCTACATGACACTTTTTTGAACCTAATTGTTGTAGAGTGTGAATGTGAAGATTTAAGTCATTTAAATCAAAGGTCAAAGTTAAGAGGACCAGTCAAGCTTATGCATGCCATCGTCTTCTCAAATGAAAAGGAAAACTGTCAAAAATTGAGTTGCATCGTCCTACATACTTTATGTCATATGTTGTCGTTTGTGTATTTCAGTAAAATTCTTCAACGCTGATCTTGGAATAAAAGGCCCATGACTTTAATAATTTGTATATTTTTTTTTTAATTATGGTGTTCATGTGATAAGTGTCATTGTATTGTCATTTCTCTATGTCCCATGGGGACCAGGTAATGTTAAGTATATTAACATTATATTCAACATAGTGTTAGGTAATTTGGTTAAAAAGTCAAATGTATATTAGTCCAAGGCATCCGAGCACCGAGAGTAGCGAGGTGCTTTACAAACTAGTACGAGGGAGATGTTGTAACATTTTAGATCAACCTATCTTGATCTTCCATATTATGCAATTGGCTTCCAGTCTGATCCAAAATCCATGCATTTTGAATATGATAATGTCATAGATCATATAAGATTAATACACATTGTGCATATATGTTGAGATTGGGTATTTATATAGTTTGTTTAACTTCCATACTCGTTGAATAGTCTAATCCAGAAGTACACAATTGTCCCTTCACGTAATTCAATTGGCATGTGCCTATAGTTTAAGAGGATATGAAAAGAGTCAAAGAAGCAATTGCTAACAACATAAACAAAATTGTCAAGGCGAAACAATCATGCAATTGCAAGACAGTTTGGAGATCAACTTGACAGTTGGCACTAGCAATCGTTGCATTGTGTTTAGTGTAATTTTCCCTTGTTTCCATGTTCCTCGATATGCACATCAATTCAAGTGCTACTGGACGACATATATGTATGGAAAATAGGAATAGGAGCATATCTCAAAAACATTCAAAGCACAATAATAATAGAATATTTGATATGAAATTCCTCAAACCAACAACAAACTATTTAATCTTAGTCTCTTAAACCAATATGCTCCCTATAAAGGAACAATGCCATTGAAACTTTAGTAAAAGCATAATAGGACAGAAGTGAACTCCAACGTATGAACAAACATAAAACATTGACATATGCCACACTATATACAAAAATCGCGCTCATTGACCACCACGGCTCTTGCAATGTGAGAATGCTAATAAATTAAAGCACTTTAGCAACAACTAGCAAAGACACTAGCGAAGCTGTTCTCACGTCAATGCACAGATCTACAACAATCTTACAGTTACCTAATTCTGAAAAAATATAAAAAAACAAAACCATATAAAAGCCTTAAATAAAGCCTCAAATGTCAAATAATAAAACAGGATAAACAACTTTCAAGCAATATAGTGGAAGGCTGGTCAAATTCTTCCAGAAAAAGCTTGGGAAATGAGATTTCTTAAATATTTTGGAATGCGAACCTGTGTGAATCCACCACCACAGGAAAAATCGACCACAACCTTTCATGAAGTGTGAACAGGATATCGAATTGAGTGGAGGAATACCAAAAACAATTAAAAATTCGACAAAAATATAGTTACAGAATCTTGTAACAGTGGCTATTTACATCATTTAAAAAAAAGGGCATACAGAGATCTTGAAATAAAACCCCTCTATTCGAGTTATTTCCGTGGTAACATATCAGGAGCGATGAACCTCCTTTTGCCCATCGAAATTGCACAGAACTCAGCCACCGACACCTTGCAGAGTTTCAAGCAGAGTTTCTTTTCTGAGAACACATTTAAGAAGATCCCCATAACCCTCTAACAAACCTTGAATTCACTTAGATTTGATAGAAAAAGGGTCGATGTAGAGTTGGTGGGAAAGACCAACGCATACTTGTCAGTCCGAATTTCCAGATATTCGATAGAAAAAGGGTCAATGTAGACTTGTGGCCAACTATCAAACAAAATATAAAAAAACAAAACGATAAGGAATGAAAATGAAAATCCCTCCGCTTACCATTGGTGGCAGAAAGGCAACAGATACTCCCTTCCTAAATTATTAATCTTGGAAGATAAAGTACCGCGACGTGTTGATTAGCAGCTCTCCATGCTACACGACACACTACAATACTCACGGGCAGCCAAATAGTATGTCAATTGCCACACGGCCTTTTAGGGTCCATGTTACATCCTTCAAATTTTAGAAAGGATGAGGGAGGCGTGCTGCATGTAGATTACGTGCCATCTTCACGCAACAACACAAAAATATAATTAATTCATAGAAATGGAGGATGAACAAAACCCTCATCCCTTCCGTGTCTGATCCACTTTTCTGGTAATTTTTTTTTTCTTCTTTGCTGCTCTACCGGGCAGTTTTATCCCTTTCCGTCTCCTCTTTCCCTGTTTGGGAGCTGCGTTCTTGGTCAGCCTGTCTCCTTCCAAGGCTCGCGATTCTCTTCCCTCTGCTCACTAGCTGCATGAAGGCATTTTCATCGAGGAAAAATATTGTGACCTGAGTTAGCGCACGAATTGGAGAATTTGTCATGCAGACAGTGATTGGTACGCTAGCTTTAACCTTCTCTGCGATTCTGGACACTCAATGACTTAGTGTGGAAAGTGCAATCCCTATACTAAAACATTCACGACATCTTCGCTACGATGGGGTTCTCCCTGCAGGCTCACCCATACGGTCACTATCTCATCCCCCTCATCTGCGCATGGAAGCTAGTCGGTGAGCATGGTCATGGTAGCCATGCCTACGCCTCTAATTGAGGATAATGAACACTCATCGGCTCATTTAAGGACCGCTTTCTCCCTTGCTGGGCACGACGTAGCGTGCAACATTAAGAGAGTTGTCGATTATGGAAACATTGGTACCTCCTGTGAGAATCACGCCCACACAACACGCTCGAAATGGTAGGCCCGCTGTCTTTCAAGTTTGTGGCTATGGTGTGGCTTTCGGCCTTGGCTTGAAGACAAATTTTCTTTCATTTTTTAAATTTAGCAGGAACCCACGTTTATTTTAAAATTGTTATGGAAATCTCGGTCTCGCCCCATGCCCTCTCTCTACGACTTTGAATCTATCGGAACTGCTAAATATCGGGGTTCGACCAGACTGTGTTCAAGATGCAAGGACTCCTTTTATGTGTTGCATTTTTTATTTTCTTCATGGAGGAAATCGACTGCCTGTAAAAGGAACTGCTCAGAATATATGAAGAATGTGTAGGGATCGGCTGATTGCTTCGATCTAGGAACTCATTTTTCGATCTAGTTTTAAATCTAGGAACTCTGTTACATTTTAATACCTCTTCCTTCGATCTTCCATGAATTTTGATGGATTGCTGCTACCCAGGGAGTGATAATAACTCCATGTTTCGCTAATAAGCGGTCATCCAGTAGATCCGGGTGGCAGACGGGCCTTCCTCTTTTGGCCGCCATGACCATTCCACGGCTGATTTTTGGCGTATTTTGATGATGCGTTTATAGATTTTAGGGGTTATGAATATGTGTGTTGGGATCATTTTTCTCTTTTCTTTCGGGCTATCTTAGATTTTAGCTCTTTGCAAATTTTCTTAAACCCTCTTTCCATCTTTTAGTTTAATTTAAATTTATTTTTTTAGATTTACTAGCATTTTATTTTAGAGTACTTCATATTCTAATCTAATCTGTATAATTTTTTAGATTCTTTTCGATTTTTGTTATTTCCAATTCCTGTTCAATTCTCCTTTCTAGTTTTGTTGTAGGCGAGTTGCAGATGTTTAATGTTAACAGTAATTATGTTCCTGGATATAACAATGCTACTTTTAGATGCTAAAGCATTCTGGGACACCATTGACATGTTCCTTGACAGATACAAGGACAAGAAAATTCCAGTTACAGTTATGGCAGGTAATCACTTATTCAAAATTTGATTTCCAATTCCAATTAGTATCCTCTCTCATCAATATTTTGGTTTCTTTTCAAGAATCTCTAGAAATAAAAAAATTACGTAAATTTAAAGACAATAACAATCATAGACATAACACTATTATTAGTTTGCAGAAAATAATAAATGGTTTCTTTTTACATACCTTTAGCGCAGAACTGAGTCAATCCCAGGCTTGCTTGACAATCAAAGTCAAGTTTGCTTCATAATCAAAGTCACGCTTGTCACTCCTTCTTCAGACCCTTCACCCTTCAGAATCAAAGTGGTTCTCGTTACGGTTCTGGTTACTCCAGCTTCACACCCAAAGTAAACAGCTAATAAAACTCTCTTGCTTCATAGAGAAAAATGATTGATAATGCAACACAAGTTTGAACTTCCCATAGCTTGTCCAAAGACTCTCATCCATTTACATCAATTCTCATTCACAAATTCAATAAATGCACACCAAACTTCACTGTCTATAACTTCTCTCCTTTTAGCACCTTCATCTTCCTCTGCCACCGTGTCTAGAAAGCTTCCTTGACGGAAATCAATGTAGTTAACCTGCAATTAACTCAGTCATTTAATCGCATGGCAATAAACATTCCGATCTCCATATTTTTATTTGGATTTTTGGACACCTAACTTAGTTAATTTAGTTTAAATGTCTTAAATTGATGTTTAATACTGCTAAACTAGTGAATGGAGCTTAAATGCCATAAATTTCTATACCGCCTGCTGCTGTGTTCACGTTTCTCGACGGAAATTGGGCACTCTCTTAATGAAAAAAAGACGGCTTCCTTCTTCGTCTCCGTCTCCGTCTCCAGCTCCTCCTTGGGCGTTATCAGCATCCATCCCTTCTTGGTGGCCTCTTTGAGAATCCCGTACAGAAACTATAGAGCTTAATACCCACATATATTCAGCCTAAAGCGCCTTAATCGGTTGCAATTGTCCAACTATAGCTTGGCAGGGCCTGAATTAAATTTAAATATATTTAATTCATCATTACACATTAATAACTTCTTAATTAAAATTTAAGAATATCCAAAGAAACCAAGAAACTGAAAACACATTTGATGCCAAATATTTTAATAAGAGAAGATCTCCAAATAATTTTAGCAGCTAAAATATTTATGTTTATTCCAATGATACTTAACAATTATCAATATTATGCTTTTGCGATACGCCTCAAATAAAATCTCAGATTCGTGATGCGTCCACATGTCAAATTCACATGTCAAATTCATTCAATGTGAATAAATATTTAATATTTATCGAATTCTCTTGCCATTTTGAAGTGATATATTAAGAAGACACGTTGAAGTATAGAAACATTTAATCATGTAATTCGTACACTAATTATTATTATATTACATAACATGTCTTACCAAAAGTCCTTGTAAAAAGAATAGTTGAGAAATATTTTCATAATTATAAAATTTTAGTTAACAAGTTATGCTTATTTTGACACTGACTGAGTGAAGAATGCAACTTTTTCCCTATGAATAAAGTAATGACTCTTTTTGAAAAAAAAAATTATAAAATTTAAATTTGCAATTTGTTAATTAGATTAAGTAAAAAGATTGTTATTTTTATTATTTAAGTTTTATTCTTATAAATAAATGATAATGTTTTGCTCGGCATAAAAATCCATGCGCCATTGAAACATCTCAAGGTTGAGAAGAAAGGAGGAAGGAAAAGCCATAGACAAATCTTCTATGGGTTAACACATCAATTATGAAAACTTGTTTTTCTTTATTTTTAATTCCAATTTTCTTTCCTTGATCTTCAAATTTGATTTTGGGCATAAAAATCCATGCGCCATTGAAACATCTCAAGGTTGAGAAGAAAGGAGGAAGGAAAAGCCATAGACAAATCTTCTATGGGTTAACACATCAATTATGAAAACTTGTTTTTCTTTATTTTTAATTCCAATTTTCTTTCCTTGATCTTCAAATTTGATTTTGAGAATTGATAGATTTCTTTTTAAAATTACCATCGAGTGTGAATAGCAATGTAGTAGTTCCACTATTTTGTTAATTTATCAATATGCTAATGTGATATACAAATAAATGTTCAAGTTGAGATAAAGGCACACTGCTTTTTTCCCAATATATTATCAGATATAAAGGATATGTTTTAAGGTTATTTAAGGTTATTTAAAAAATAAAGAAATTTTATTATATCTAAATTTTATTTTTAAAACTAAAATTTATTAACATGTTTAATTGTTAATCTTATTTGTAGTATTTAAAATTATATTAAAAATATTTAATAATTTATTTAATTATATAGATTTTATGTAACTTTGTTATTTATTTGACTATACAAAATGAGGTTGATTAAATATCAATTTATAATTATTTAAAAAATAATTTAATATATATAATGTGTAATGGTTTTACATAATGGAATATAATTTTTTTTCAAGAGTAAATATTTTTGAGCTTATTAATATTTTTAATTTCTCAATTTCTCATCAAAATTTTATTGAAATTTGTATTAGTTTTTAAATTGTTAAATTACATTTTATAATAGAATAAATATTGATATGTTTTACTATTTTTAATTATTATAAGTAGAATTATAAAATTAAGTTATACAATAAAATTGAAAATTATGTTTAAAATTTTTAGAATTATTTAGTCAATACTTCATACTTTCTATATAAATAAAAAAAATGTTATAAAAAAATGTTATGGAATTTGTTAATCCAATTTTAATTATGTAATTATATTTTTTTTTGCATTAAATTAGTAGTCACATTTATCTTCTATAAAGAGTGACACAATAATAGCTATTATGATGTAAAAAACAATTTGATGTGTAAGTTTTAACACAGTGTTATAATAAGTTTTTGAATGCTTGATTAAGTGATATTAGATAGCATTTTTTTTTTACTTGATTCATACTATAGAGTGTTATAGATAGGGCTAATATGTCATTTTTCTTTTTCCTTTTTAACTATACACAAATAATCATTTTAAAAATGCAGCTATTTCATTAAAACATTTATAAGAGGCAGGTATCAATAGTCCTTATAATTTGTTTAATTATTTACAAAAAATTTAAAAAAATATTATAAAATTTTAGTTAAGTTATCACAATTGCTTCAAATGTAAAATAGAACATTTGAGTTGATCCATTATTTGAAATAGAACATTCGAATTTTTTTATTATTCGATTTATTGCATTTAATGCAAAGTACTCAAATCTTTGCATTAAAGTTAAGTTGGACTATTGTTGGCTTGGTGTTTTAAGTTTAAAAGCACTACTCATTGATCATAAAATTTGATTGCCAAAGTTTTGACATTGTATCCTAAAAATTATGTATCATGTAGTTATAACAAAAAAAAATTGTGGCACTTTATCAATCATCAAACATTCCTTGGACATGTACATAAGTTCTGTGATTTTTGTACTTATGAATAATAAAATCATAAATGTTTACATTTTTATAAATAAATATGTAACAAAAATAATATAAAATCCATTTAACACCTGTAAACAACTCCCAAGGACATGTCTGATATTCTAATAAAAGTAGAAGAAAATTGATTGATGCACTTTGTTTTACATGTATGTGAGATATTCAACCATTACATATGAAGTGTCCTTATCAATCTCAATCATGAAAAACCATGTCATCCGACAAGGTAGTGTGAACATATAAAAAACAACAATGATATCTCAGGCTTGCACAACTCTAGGCTTAATTTTAAAGCTTTTTAATATTACATTGTGATCAATAAATATATCTATTAATTTTATTATAAAATTTGTTTAATATATTTTTCAACATATGGTACCTTAAAGTTTATGTTGTGTTGAAAGATTCAATTTAAAGTATAATATAAGAAAAGTTACGAAATATGGTGCCTAAAATCCTTAATGCACCATTAAACACTTTGTAAAACATGATATTGGTTACATGGACAATGTTATTCTTTATGCACAGTTAAATTCTTTGTAAACCCTGAAATAGGCTATGTGGACAATTTCTGTGCAACTCCACGTAAAACCGTTAATGTACCATTGAATACTTTGTAAAACCTATTCAAAATTAGTACTTTTACGGACAGTTGTACTAATTCAGAAGGAAGAAGATCAAAGAATTCAGAGACGGAAAAGACAGAGCCCATGAAGATCTTCTTTGTTTCTATGTAAGCTTGGCAATTAGATCAACAGCAGATGGGTAAAATAAATTTTTGTATGAATATATCATTATAATAAAATATAATTATTTATACAGATTTTAATGTATATTTGCTTTGACAACAAATATACCTGTATATTTTAGCAGCTTTGTGGTGGATTGGATCAAGCAACCATATAAATCTACATAGGAAGTATCTAATCAATGGAAGGTGCTTTCACAAGCATTTCTGGTGATTGGGCATTAACTGGCTTAGAATGTTGGCCTGAGTTCATGCACAAGGGTGGGGGTTGAATCTATTATGGGTTGTGGCCCATATATTCTTGTCCTAGTCAATATGATTGACCATTTTCAAGGGACATCTCTCTACACTCTAAATCTCTTTGTTAATCCTATCACTATAGATATATGGAATCAAAGTTAAGCTTTGAGGATCTAGGCTTGGTACGAGAATGGGGTTGATTAATGGAATGGGTATGTAAGGGAATTGTGGCGAGTACACATTCATCTCTTGGAGGAGGAAAAGCTAGTGTGGGTTTTCAATCAATCAGGAGGTCAATATTCAGCCAAGTTTGGGTACAATGCTCTCTATGAAGGTGAAGGTGATGTTAGGAGCATTTCCTAGAGGTGGAAAACACTCTAGAAAGTGGTGGCACCGCCAAAGAGCATTATTTTCTTTTCATTGATGTTGAATTGGAGAGTGTTGACTTAGGACTAGATACACAGGTATGGCTAACAAGGTCTGAGGATCTTTGTTTTATGCAGACTTCGAGAAGAAATGAATGATCATTTATTTGTGTAGTGCACCTATATGAGACAAATATGGACATAATTAGAATAGAATTTGAAAAATTCAACAATTGTGGAGAAGGGATTCGATGGTGAATTGTTCCTTTTCTTACTTCACACGCTCAAAATTGAAATCCTTTCGAGCTCTGCCATATTTGTTAGGATGGGGGTTGTGGATGGCTTGTAATGTAGCTCTTTTCAAGGATAAACTCACTCCTACTTTTAAGATTCCAGTGCAAATTGTAGCTTAGTTAAAAATCGCACTATTGTCATTTTCCCTTGCAAGCATAGACAAGTGAGGGTATTAGAAATAGACAAAGCATCCTCGTGGTGTTTCTTTGACAGCGCCTATCA
Organism: Larix kaempferi; assembly: GCA_027924585.1. Taxonomy (NCBI): domain Eukaryota; kingdom Viridiplantae; phylum Streptophyta; class Pinopsida; order Pinales; family Pinaceae; genus Larix; species Larix kaempferi. Next base: position 13,586,824 of record BSBM01000001.1, read on the forward strand.
AGGGGCTGAGCGAACTTGTGGTATTGGATTCTCCTTATTTTTAAAGGATGGGGTCAGTGCAAGCTAATGAGGGTCACTTTTGGCGCGTTAGATGCAATAGAAAACTGAAAAAGCAGGCATCCCTCAACTTACTTGGATTTTTTGAGCTACTTAGCAAAATATCTTGCATTGAGTAAAAAAGATGAAATGTAGGAAATTGAATCACGTTTTCAAATATATAACTTTTATGTATTGAAAATTTGCATAGCTATGCCAAGTTTCATTTTTCCTAACAGACACTTTTTATTTTTCAGGCAAATGATAAGGTATATGTTTTTGTGGGTTGAGCCTTTGAGGGCCTAAATGATGGAATCAAGCTACAAAAATCGACATGCATGTAGAGAACACATAGCACTTGTGCGCCATTATTTTTCGAAAATTAAATTAGTAATTCTATAATTTTTTTATAATTGTCTACTTGATCAAACCTCGAAAATAGTACCTCTTTTGTGGTTAGAGCCTTTGAAGGTCTTAATGCAAAAATCTTGACATGGGTTTTTCATAGAACGTGGAGGTTAGTGTCCTCTTGTGCACCATACAATTTTTTTTTGAAATGATCGAGAATTGAAAAAGTTATGGAAGAAACACTAACAGTGTGTTTCACGAGTAAAGGAAGTAGGACAGAAAAGAAATTGAAAGAAAATAGGAAAAAATAATATTTCAAAATAAAAGTTACATATTTGGAATCTGCAGAAAAAATGCTATTTGTGTCTAAGATTTCGTCAAAAATGACTGTGTGTAGCATATTATAACGAGTGGCTAAGCACAAGCTTCTCCAGAAACTGGAAGAAATACCCAATTAGCTTTGGTTTTTCATTAACATTGCACAGGTTTGAAATTACCGAAGCAAACTCCAAAGCATACACATAGGATTACTGTTGACATGCGAGCAAACTCCAAATTAAAAAATATTGTCATGCTTTTAGATGTACATAACACGTACGTGTTATATAACTACATAAAGCGTACACGTTATATAGTTATAAAACGCGCTCACGTTATTTAAATCATAAAATACATGTTTAATACTTGAGAAAGAAGGGGTGTGGAAGACTCAAGGGAATTTTTGTTTATTATTTGAGAAGGGGTGGGGAAGGGTCAAGGGAATCTATGGTTAATATTTAACAGGGGTGGGAAAGGGTCAAGGGCTTAGAAGGATGTTGGAAGCTTGAGTGGGGAGAGATGAAGGGAATGAGAACATGATGGGCTACAGGGGTTGAAGGGAAGTGGAGCTTGAGAGCACTATTAGAAGTAGAATAGGTTCTGAAGAGGTATAGGGTTAGTAGTTGAAAGAGAGACTTGAGTGACAAGGGGGAATGGATGGAAGCAAGGGGGATGTGAGAGAGAAATCAAGAATACAAGGGGGGGGCATACATAGAGCGAGGGAGGGAGAGGGACAATGGGGAGGAATGGATTTAGAGAGATAGATGGGGATAGAATGAAATAAAAAGATAGGAAGGGAGGGACAGAAAGTGTTGGTGGGAGACATGTAGGGAGTGGTGGTGATGGAGAGAGAGAGAGAGAGAGAGAGAGAGAGAGAGAGAGAGAATATGAGAGGAGGGGGAAGGGACATAAAGTGTGTGAGAGAGGGGGAGTGATGGAGAGATTGGGATAGGTTGAGGGAAAGATAACATGAGGGAGGGATAGAAGGTGAGAGAGAGACAGGCGATGAGAGAGGGAGGGAGAGAAGGTAGGGTGAGGTATGGAGGGAGAAAGGTGGAGATAGATATGGATGGAGGGGGGATGGGTTTGAGAATGGAAAGGGACATAATGTGTGTGTGTGTGTGTGTGTGTGTGTGTGCGCGTGTGTGTTTGAGAGAGAGAGAGAGAGAGAGAGAGAGAGAGAGAGAGAGAGAGATTGATGGTTGGGAGAGAGAGACTAGAGGGAGTTGTGAGCGACAAAGAAAGTGGGAGGTTGTGTGTGTGATAGGGAAGGAGGAATCAGTGGGGTGGAAGGTACGAAGATGGTGTAAGGGAGAGAAAGAGACATAGAGGGAGGGAGGTAAAGGGAGTGAGGGACATAACCAGGGACAGATCTAGAGAAAGAGATAGGGAGAGAGGGATACAAGGTGCGATAAAGAGGGCAGGGGGGAGGGATAAAGGCACATAGGGTTTATGATTAAGGGCGAACCAAGGGAGAGAGTTCTATAGGGACTTGGATATTTGCGAATATATACATAAGGTGGATACCCTCTTCGTCATCATCTTCATCACCATCACCATCTTCATCATCATCACCATCATCATCATCATCAACATATTCATCATCATTGTCATCTCTAGGTTCCTGATCAACATCTCCATCATCATCATCTTCTTCATCCTTATCATCTTCATCGTCATCTTCGTCACCATCACCATCATCATGAACATATTCATCACCATAAAAATCTTCATCTTCATTGTCATCTCCCCCTTCCTCATCAACATCTCCACCACCATCATCATCATCATCATCATCATCTTCATCTTCATCACCGGCACCATCATCATCAACATCTTCATCATCATCACCATCATCATCATCATCAACAACATCTTCATCATCATCATTTTCATCTCTAAGTTCTCCATCAATATCTCCATCATCATCATATTCTTCATCATCATCATCTTCATGACCATCATCGTCCTCATCAACATCTTCATCATCATCACCATCATCATCATCATCATATTCCTCATCAAATCAACATCTCCATCATCATCATCATCATCTTCTGAACATCATCATGATCATAATCTAAACATCACCATCTTCATGATCATCACCATCACCATCATCATCAAAATATTCATCGTCATCACCATCACCATCACCATCACCATCACCATCTTCATCATCATTGTCATCTCTAGGTTCCCCATCAACACAACATATCCATCATCATCTTCATCACCATCATCATCATCATCAACATCTTCATCATCATCACCATCATCATCATCATCTTCCTCATCAGATCAACATCTCCATCATGTCACCATCATCTTCATCATCTTCATCATCATCATCATCCGAACATCACCATCACCATAATCATCAACATCTTCATCATCATTACTAGCACCATCATCATCGACATCCTCATCGTCATCACCATCATCATTGGCATCTATAGGTTCCTCATCAACATCTCCATCATCATCGTCTTCATCATCATTGGCATCTGTAGGTTCCTCATCAACATATCCATCATCGTCATCTTCATCACCATCATCACCATCATGATCTTCTGAACATCATCATGATCATCATCTAAACATCATCGTCACCATCATCGTCAACATCTTAATCATCAGCATCATCATCAAAATCTTCATCGTCATCACCATCACCATCACCATCACCATCACCATCTTCATCATCATTGTCATCTCTAGGTTCCCCATCAACACAACATCTCCATCATGTCACCATCATCTTCTTCATCATCATCATCCGAACATCACCATCACCAACATCATCAACATCTTCATCATCATCACCATCATCTTCATCAACATCATCATCTTTATCATCTTCATCTGCATCATGATCATCTTCATTGTCATCACCCTCCTCCTCCTCATCATCTTGTGCACTTATGCACTTAGGGATTAATGTTTAGAAGAGGGTCTAAAGGCCTTTATGGGGGAGGGGTTCTAGGAACAAGGTAAGACAGAGAGGGCAGGGGGGAGGGATAAAGGCGTAGAGGGTTAGTGATTAAGGGAGAAGAAGGGAGAGAGTGCTATAGGGATGGATAATGACAAAGATAAAGAGAAGGTGGAGAGATGGAGAGTGGGGTATGCTTGACAATGTATGTAACCATATAAAATATTAGTTTTCTTTTGATTTTGTTCGTTTCCCTAGCCGTGCACCTAACCTATTTATTGTGCTTGACAATATCGCATACACGTTTTTACACTTCATATCGCGCACGTGTTTTTGCTTTATATAACGCGTGCGCGTTTTGTAACTCTATAAATAGTGGAATGTCCCTGTCCGAGAGCAACTTCACTCTGTCCGAGCCAAAATAACACTCCCGTGATTTTTCGAACAGCACGAGCCCGCCATTGGAAATTCTCACATTCTACACCATCTCCATCATTATTTTTTTTATGCAGGTGCAACATTGAGGACATCTTTCATGGTTGCTCAGTGTGGTGTTGAGTTATATGGCCATATTTGAAGAAGATAATCAACAAGCTTGAAGAATCTCCAATTGAATAACACCAAAGATAAGGTCTTTGAAAGATTCATTTGGCCTATATTTGAGGAGCACACAAGATAAGATATCAAGCTTCAAGACCATTTCATGGTGATGGTGGATATACACAAGTGTACAAGAGAATCAAAGAGCCCAAACAATTTATGATTTAACTTCCATTTGCTTATTATTGAAGAGCTTGTAATTGAGGAGCAACAAAAACAAACTATATTGAATTGATCATTGTGGTGATGGGGAATGCACGTAACCGAGTAAACAAATCAACAAGGAAGAAGAGACCTCAAGAAGTCATTGAAGAAGAGAAAGAAAAGAAAAGAATATACATGATGAATTGGAGGCTTTCTTTGGAAACTAATCCAAATCTAATTGTAGAGGATACCACGGTTCATCCTATTAATCCACGACAAGAGGGACCTTCAATTTCCACAATAGTTGTTGAACAGGCACCCCATGGAAGTAATCAAGAAGCAAAATGTAGGTTCTCATTAGGGGATGTTTCAATTCCCACTTCAAGTCAAAGTGACAAGTTACCATCTCAAGATGAAGCTCATGAAGAAACACAAAATTTGCTATCCGGATGTGGTTATACAAGCGATGAAGTTAGAGAGGAGTTGGACATTTTTCCTATTGTTGAAGAAGAGAATGTTATCCAGACCATCGATGAGGATGTTGGACTTCCACAAGGGGATGTTGGACTTCCACAGACCATCGATGAGGATCTTGGACTTCCACCATCCAACTACCAGGAAGAGAATGAAGGACACCAAGCTACTACTGAAACGCCAGAGCGTCTTGGTGATGCGCTACATGGTACAATTCCAACCCCCTTACCTCCATTAGCAAGCACACGTCGAAGAACTCCAAAGCGTATACAAGTTGATGAAACTCTCATCAATTCCATTGAAGGTACGCTATCTAAACGTAGTATTGCTTATCAAACTCAACAGATACTTGATAAATATTTTGTTTCTAAATGTGATGGAGATAAATGTAGATTATTTTTATCATTGTTAAAATCTAGGAGCATGAATGTTGTTAGGAAAAAGTTAGGGATAAAGATGATAAAGAATTCTGAACCAAGTTCTCATATAGTTAAAAGCCTAGTAGATGCATTTGGTAAAATTGGTAAGAACACACGTTCAAAGGACCGCAATGCTGCTCGTCGTGTGTTGTCACAAGCAATTGCAAATAAGAACACCAAGGCCCTTCGTATTCTCAAGCCTACATCCGAACTAGTTAATTTGAATGTAAAAACCCTCCGTAGGTATTCTATTAGAAGAGAAAATCTTGACACAACCGATCAGACAGATTTTTGGGCCTTTGTTGGTTGGTTGCCACGTCATGACATGAAGCTAGTTGATGCAATAAAGGGACTAGTGCACAGTTTTTGGCATGATCACACAATGCCTTCTTCAAACCGAAAGGATGTACTAAAACTGAGAAGGGGTTCAAAGGATCGTGAACCACATACTAAGCATCTTCTTGATATAACACAGACAAAACTTTATGAGAAATTTAGGATTGAGCATAGACAATTGAACTTGGGGCAAAGATCTTTTGAGAAATGTAAGCCATGGTATGTTAGAATAAATACTCTTTGCAACACTTGTTGTTTTAGATACTATGTAGAATATGAATATTACTATGAAATATTTTTGTACATTCATCGTGTGTTGCATGCTAACCATGTGCAGGATTGCTCCATGACAATACCACCGACTTCATCAAGAGAATTCATTCATAGCATCATGTGCAATAGGCACGAGGGGCAAACATACTATGCAAAATCTTGTTTGGATGGAACATGCTCCAACTGTGCTGGAATGGAATTATTGAGTCAATGTATGCACGGGAATGGAGATAGTGAATTTGGGAAAATGGTTACAGACATGAAAAGTTTCAAATATATCAACTATGAAATAGTCCCAGGGAAAGAAAGCAAAAAAATACAATTGGTGACATCTCAGGTATGCATTTATATCTATAAAATTATGTTGTAACGGTTACATTTCAATCCTTACTTACAACAAAAACTGACATTGAGATCATTTTGTGTCACCAGGTACAAGTTAGTGACTTCATCAAGAAATTTATTGAAAAGACACATCAATATGTTCAGCATGTCCACGTGGCACGATGGCAGGATGAGAAGTTTAGAATATGCAGAGATACATTTCCCCTTGGTACTATACTTTCAGTTGTTGATTTTGCCGAGAACTACACTCTGCAACCTCAAAATGAGATCCAAAGTCAGTATTATCACTTTGAGCAGGTTTCCTTGATGGTCCATATCACATATAGGCATGGCCCAAATAGCACTGAAGAGCAAAGAGAAATTCTGAAGGAATATCGCTTCTACATAAGTGATGATAGGTGCCACGACTTCCACTATGTACGTCATTTCTTCATCATGTTCTATGATCACTTGAAGGGAAGGAACATACAGATGGATCGACACTGTATTTGGTCTGATGGGTGTGCTGGTCAGTTCAAAAATGCACACATATTTCAGTGGTTGTGTTCATTGCATAAAAACTACAAAGTGCCACATATGTGGAACTATTTTGAGACTGGACATGGTAAAGGAGAGCATGATGGAGCCGGAGCATGTGTCAAAATAGCCCTACGAAGAGAGGAATTGAAAGTATCTACAGAATCTACTATTCTAAATGCTCAATCTACAGTCAGGTGGTGCATGTCAGTAATGGGAGAGGAATCAACTATGTGAGTAGAATCCACAAGAAAGAGACATGTGGAGAGATTTTTTGGGGAGGTGGTAGACATAGATCGTTCAAATGCATGGGAATGCAAGACTGTGCCTGGGACTCGTGGCTTTCATTCGGTTCGAAGCTCTGATAACCCAGTATTTGAAATTTGGACCAGAAAACTCGCTTGTTTTTGCCCGCCTTGTTGTGATGGTGACTGGGATGGGTGTGAATCATTGGATTGGGTTGATGGATGGGATCGCATATCACTTCCACTTAATCAATGTGCAATTGTTGAGTTAACTCCATTGGAAGAAGACCAATCATCTATTTTTGCAGATTTTGATCATGTCTCAAACCTTGTACAACCCAGTATGATGCATTTCCTTAACATTTTTTGTTTGTTTACGTAGTCTTCAAATGCACATTAATGGCCTTGTATCGCACGAAAAATATTTTGATCATATACCTACAATCATATAATGCAGGGCACATATACGCAGTGGTTGCCTCAAAAGATATTGAATGGGGTGGTGATTACTGGTTGGCACGTTGTATAGATGGAAAGCAAACCCTCATTATGTCCATGATTGACGATGAAAACAACCACTTCCCAACTGGGTATATGGTTGTTAAAGGTGAATACTTGACACGGGACAGCAATGCAAGAAAGAAGGGTGGATATGTTTACAGGGATTACAAACTAGGTGCAAGTGTGTATCACTTTACCAACTTAATCATTGGCACAAACCTCCAAGTACGGACAATGCCTAGTCGAAATACATCAAAGGTACGCTACTTCTTACTGGATACAGAGCATGAGAGACTAATGGAGACCATCAGTTTAAGATATGATCCGGAGGGCTTGGTTGTATGATAATAGGTGGGATCTAGAATGATGAGGTATGTTACATACTTTTAATACTATACTATTTATACTATTTGTAATTGAATATTGATATAAGCTCAATTTTCACATGTATGTTTCATATGAATATGTCAATTTTGTGTTCTTGATATGCCAAATAAACGTTTACGTTGTTTATAAATATGCCAAAAGTTCTCTTGTATGTCAAGTTTATGAATATGCCATTTTTTACATATGATCAGTAAACCCTAAAATTATATTATGTTCATCATATTGGTTATTGGCTTCACCCAACAAAATTAATTCAATTCATGTTCACTATATTAAACAATACACTTATATTAAATTTAATTCATGTCTTGTTAAATATTTCATAATGAATTAGCTATTTGAGAGCACCACCTTAGACCACGCCATCATCATCAACATCTTCATCATCATCACCATCATCATAATCATGAAAATCTTCATCATGGACCTGCAAAACCCTAGTTTCCAAGATGGACCTGCAAGGTGGCACATGGGCCACCATGCCGGAGGGGAGGGGAACCCATGGCACAATCTTGGCGTGCTGAATCCAACGAAGTTGACGGTTCGTCGATCAGAGCCACGGTCGTCATTCTATGGCTTGTTCTGTCTCGCATCCAAAAGGCCTTCAGGGACACTTGCTGGATACCTGCCGGGGGCATAGAACTCCAATCGTGCAACAAAAACGTGTTCCGAGGAGTCCTGCAAGTGTGTCTAAGCAGGTTCGGGCTGGGAACACTAGCCATACCTGCCCGGTGGATGATTTTCCAAAGTTGACCCCCGTGTGCAAAAATTGCACACTCCCACACTAAGCAAAACCCTAATTTCCAAAATGGACCTGCAAGGTGACACATGGGCCATCAGGCTAGAGGGGAGGGGCACCCCTGGCACTATCCCGACGTGCTGAATCCAACAGAGTCAAAGATTCATCGATCCGAGCCACGGTCGTCATTCTATGGCTCGTTCCGTCTCACATCCAAAAGGCCTTCAAGGACACTTGCTGGATACCTGTCGGGGGCATAGAACTCCAACCGTGCAACAAAAGTGGGTTTCAGAGAGTCCTGCAGGTGTGTCTAGGAAGGTTCAGGCTGGGAACACTATCCATACCCGCCCGGTGGATGATTTTCCAAAGTTGACCCCCATGTGCAAAAATTGCACACTCCCACACGGAGCTAAACCCTAGTTTCCAAGATGGACCTGCAAGGTGACACATGGGCCACTGGGCCGGAGGGGAGGGGCACCCCTGGCACTGTCCTAGCATGCTGAATCCAATGGAGTCGACGGTTCGTCGATCTGAGCCACGGTCGTCATTCTATGGCTCGTTCCGTCTCGCATCCAAAAGGCCTTCAGGGACACTTGCTGGATACCTGTCGGGGGCATAGAACTCCAACCGTGCAACAAAACCAGGTTCCGAGGAGTCCTGCAGGTGTGTCTAGGCAGGTTCGGGCTGGGAACACTAGCCATACCCGCCCGGTGGATGATTTTCCAAAGTTGACCCCCATGTGCAAAAATTGCACACTCCCACACTGAGTAAAACCCTAGTTTCCAAGATGGACCTGCAAGGTGACACATGGGCCACCGGGTTGGAGGGGACGGGTACCCTTGGCACTATCCCGGTGTGCTGAATCCAACAGAGTTGACGGATCGTCGATCCGAGCCATGGTCTTCAATCTATGGCTCGTCCCGTCTCACTGCCAGAAGGCCTTCAGGGACACCTGCTGGATACCTGCCAGGGGCATAGAAATCCAACCGTGCAACAAAACCGGGTTCTGGGGAGTCCTGCAGGTGTGTCTAGGTAGGTTCGGGCTGGGAACACTAGCCATAGCCGCCCGGTGGATGATTTTCCAAAGTTGACCCCCGTGTGCAAAAATTGCACACTCCCACACTCAGGAAAACCCTAGTTTATGAAATGAATGCACAATGAAGCCACTGGGACATGGGAAGACGAGGGAGAGGGCCCCCTAGAGGTAATTGCACGCCAGGAGACCAACAGAGTCGACGGTTCGTCGATCCGACGTCCGGTTTCCGAGTTATGTCGAGTTGCAAGTCGCATGAAAATGTCGTTCAGGGACACCTGGTGAATTTTCGTCCGGGAGCCAAAAAGCAAACGGAGTAGCAATATTGCGTGCTATTGGCTCCTGCAAGTGTGTGTGGACAATGTCGACGTGGGAACACTGCCAACACTGGCTCGGGGGAGGATTTTGCAGAGTTGACCCACCAATGCGAGATTGCATGCAATTAAACTGAGCAAAACCCTAGTTTACGAAATGAATGCACAGTGAAGCCACCGGGCCATGGGGAGACGAGGGAGAGGGCCCCCTAGAGGTAATCGCATGCCAGGAGACCAACGGAGTCGACGGTTCATCGTTTTAACGTCCGGTTTACGAGTTATGTCGAGTTGCAAGTTGCATGAAAATGTTGTTTAGGGACACTTGGTGAATTTCCACCCGGGAGCCAAAAAGCAAACAGAGCAGGAAGATTGCGTGCCGTTGGATCCTGCAAGTGTGTGTGGGAAATGCCGACGTGGGAACACTTCCAACACTGGATCGGGGGAGGGTTTTGCAGAGTTGACCGACCAATGTGAGATTGCATGCAATTAAACTGAGCAAAACCCTAGTTTACGAAATGAATGCACAATGAAGCCATTGGGCCATGGGGAGATGAGGGAGAGGCCCCCCTAGAGGTAATCGCACGCCAGGAGACCAACAGAGTCGACGGTTCATCGGTCCGACGTCTGGTTTCCGAGTTATGTCAAGTTGCAAGTCGCATGAAAATGCCATTCAGGGACACTTGGTGAATTTCCGTCCGGGAGCCAAAAAGAAAACGGAGCAGGAAGATTGTGTGTTGTTGTCTCCTGCAAGTGTGTGTGGGTAATGCCGATGTGGGAACACTACCAACACTATCTTGGGGGAGGGTTTTGCAGAGTTGACCCACCAATGCGAGATTGCATGCAATTAAACTAAGCAAAACCCTAGTTTACGAAATGAATGCACAATGAAGCCACTGGGCCATGGGGAGACGAGGGAGAGGACCCCTAGAGGTAATCACATGCCAGGAGACCAACGGAGTTGACGGTTCATCGGTCCGACGTCCGGTTTCAGAGTTATGTCGAGTTGCAAGTCACATGAAAATGTCGTTCAGGGACACTTGGTGAATTTCCGCCCAGGAGCCAAAAAGCAAACGGAGCAGGAAGATTGCGTGCCGTTGGCTCCTGCAAGTGTGTGTGGGCAATGCCGACGTGGGAACACTTCCAACACTGGCTTGGGGGAGGGTTTTGCAGAGTTGACCCACCAATGCGAGATTGCATGCAATTAAACTGAGCAAAACCCTAGTTTACGAAATGAATGCACCATGAAGCCACTGGGCCATGGGGAGACGAGGGAGAGGGCCCCCTAGAGGTAATCGCACGCTAAGAGACCAACGGAGTCGACAGTTCGTCGGTTTGACGTTCGTTTTCCGAGTTATGTCGAGTTGCAAGTCGCATGAAAATGCCATTCAGGGACACTTGGTGAATTTCTGTCCGGGAGCCAGAAAGCAAACATAGCAGGAATATTGCGTGTCGTTGGCTCCTGCAAGTGTGTGTGGGCAGTGCTGACATGGGAACACTGCCAACACTGGCTCGGGGGAGGGTTTTGAAAAGTTGACCCACCAATGTGAGATTGCATGCAATTAAACTGAGCAAAACCCTAGTTTACGAAATGAATGCACAATGAAGCCACTAGGCCATGGGTAGACGAGGGAGATGCCCCCCTAGAGGTAATCGCACGCCAGGAGACCAACGGAGTCGACGGTTTGTCGGTCCGACGTCCAATTTCTGAGTTATGTCGAGTTGCAAGTCGCATGAAAATGTCGTTCAGGGACACTTGGTGAATTTTCGCCCGTGAGCCAAAAAGCAAACGGAGCAGCAAGATTGCGTGCCATTGGCTCCTACAAGTGTGTGTGGGAAATGCCGACGTGGGAACACTGCCAACACTAGCTCGGGGGATTTTTTTGCAGAGTTGACCCACCAATGCGAGATTGCATGCAATTAAACTGAGCAAAACCCTAATTTACGAAATGAATGCATAATGAAGCCACTAGGCCATGGGGAGACGAGGGAGAGGGCTCCCTAGAGGTAATCACACGCCAGGAGACCAACGGAGTCGACGGTTCGTCGGTCCGACGTCTGGTTTCCGAGTTATGTCGAGTTGCAAGTCACATGAAAATGTCGTTCAGGGACACTTGGTGAATTTCTGCCCGGGAGCCAAAAAGCAAACGGAGCAGCAAGATTACATGTCGTTGGCTCCTGCAAGTGTGTGTGGGAAATGCCAACGTGGGAACACTGCCAACACTGGCTCGAGGGAGGGTTTTGCATAGTTGGACCACCAATGCGAGATTGCATGCAATGAAATTGAGCAAAACCCTAGTTTACGAAATGAATGCACAATGAAGCCACGGGGCCATGGGGAGACGAGGGAGAGGGCCCCCTAGAGGTAATCGCACACCAGGAGACCAACGGAGTTGACGATTCATCGGTCCAACGTCCGATTTCTCGGCTATGTCGAGCTGCAAGTCACATGAAAATGTTGTTCAGGGACAAGAGACACAACATTTTATCCTGGGAAACCCTCATGGGGAAGAAAACCTAGCAACCTTTCTTAGAATAATTATATGTTTATAAATCAAGTACAATGAAACCATGAACAAACCTAACCCTGAAGGGTTTTACCACATGAAAACACCTTAATGACACATGACAACAAGAGTACTTATCTACATGAAGATGACCTCCAAGCCATAAGGATAACCAAGCATATCCTTCCCAACCAACATTAGAAGGCACTTTATTTCTCGAATCCCGAGGTAACGTTTGTTCCTTTCACCAATGTTGCTTTGAGCACTTGTATGTAGTTACTCATATGTAGTGTTGAATCTAATTGTACAATCAAATATTGGGCGTTGATGAAATGTGTAGCATGTATTGCACTTAGTTTTATTAAATTACACTTGAACATTGACTTAACTTGTAATTTAATCATCCAAACTCACAAATTTTAATTACACCTATCCAATTAGTGTGCATGAGTGAGTTCGTTGAAACCTTGAAAAACATTGTATTGCATTTAGTTTGATTAAATTACACGAGCAAGAACTTTGACATAACTTGTAATGATCATCCAAAATCACAAATTTTAATTAGATACCAATTAGTGCATGCATGTAGTGAGTTCGTTGAAACCTTTAAATATAATAGTTTGTTCTTTTGACATAGCGCATTCATGAGTAATAGATAATCCACACAAATCAACACATTAGATTGACACAAGAACACGTGGAAACCGAAGAACAAATACAAAGTGAAATGTATCATTCATTTATAAGTGAAATGTCATTGTGCATGTCTCCAAAAGTACATGTATCCAATGAAATCAATGTACATGTCTCCAAAAGTACATGCACAATAAAGTCAATGTGCATGTCTCCAAAAGTGAATGTATCGAAAAGTACATATATATACAAAAGTATCCAAAAGCACATGTGTCCAAAACTATCCAAAACTATCAAAGCCACATGTACATGTATCCAAATGTACATATATCCCATAAGACACATCAAAAATCAAGCTTCCTCTTGTTCTTTCCCGACGTTGATCCTCTAGGCACATCTCTAGGATCAGTGTGCGTCTCTGGATCCTGCAAATTAAATATCAATTGTTAAATTCAACTAACTATGTACACTAATACATTAGCTCAACAATTATCAACTGGTGCATGGAAAGTGCATGAAACACTTGGTCACTGAAGGACATCTCACCTCAATTGACAAAGGAGATTGTGTTGCTTGTGTAGCAGATGGAAACGTTGGTTAAACATCTAGGATGGTCGAACCAAGGGGGCCAGGAACTGCTCCTGCTGGTGGTGGCTACAATGAAAAAATGTTGAAATAGTTAGAAATGCATGAATAAACAATAGACAACAATAATAAACTATGTAAAGATAATGTTGAAATAGTTACATACCTGTGTGTGATCAGTTGCCATTGCAGATGCGGCACTGACTGCTGCATCAACCATCGATGCGAGGTTTTCAGTAGACAACTCGGGTTCCTGATGCAATAAAGATGCAATTCAAACATTAACAAAAATGATTTATGCACTAGATTTCAAGTTAAACAACAAATATCATCGAAGGATATACATTACCATGATGTGATTAAGCCCATGGTCGTGGGAAGCTGGAGTCTTTCTAGGAGTAGAGCGCCTCACATACACACGACCCTTGTTCACGAATGGCTTGGCAGGAGATACAAATCTAGGCAATGGTCCAGATGTCTTGGATGGTGCCTACAGTCAGCAAGTGTTCATGTAGTTAGACATGCATGATTCAACAAACAAACATGTATTTTAAAAATGTCATTTTTAATTGTTTACCTGAAGCCCAGATGTTTCATGGGACGGTACGACCATGGGTGCTACCTCCACATTACCTTTCCCCAGTGAAGGATCTGCCATCTGCAAGTTTAATAATTGTAAATATTAGACCGTAGATAGCATTAGTGAACTAAAATGTAAAGTATGTGGAAATTAACAAATTAACAAGTATTAAAAAACTAAAATTTTAAAATGTTTACCTTGGTGTGAGATACGGCAATAGGTGCTATATAAGATGGGCCTGCCAAATGGGTAGTGTTTGTGTCAGAAATTGTTACTAAGGCTAAGGTAACAAGCCAACACAATCTCAAAATAAAAATCAATACAAACTAGGTTTTTAGGGTTTTGTTTTGTAGGTTTTGGTTAGAAACTTCAAGAGCATAAGGGAATACATTCAACAGATAAGTAAAAACTAATTCATATACATATATCCATGAAGATGCATATATATCTCAGGAATCCAACAAAAGATTGCAATGAAGTTCATACAATAAAAGACAAGCACCACTGGAAATTATACCTAAAACCAGAAATGAATTTGTCAATCAAGAAACTGTATAAGTTTAAAATGAAGCCAACACATATCAGAAGTGGAATAAGGAGTCATATATTCATAGTTTCATCAAAAATGCAATATGAGAGTTTGCAATACTTAGCAGTGAACAAGTCTGGATGAAAGCACAGTTTGCAGACCTCCTCTAGCTCTCCAAAAATTCGAACCCTTACAATCTATTTTCTCCCTCTCTAAATAGTTTTTCATCTCCCAAAAACAGTTAGGGTATTTCCTACTAATCCTCCATCGAATGACTAGACTAGGTAAAATAGCATTTACATTTTTACAAATTACAATTTTGCTAAAAATAGCAAATCTTTAACAAAAAGCCTTAAATGAACCTAACTGCCCTAGATCTCTTTCGATGCCTCCACAAGCAAAGAGATGCCATCTGGACTTGAGGATCTTTTCTTCACTTTTTTGTGCTTTTGCTCCAGCTCAGCTATCCTTTTGTGTAGGTGTTCATTTTCATGCTGCAAGGTTTGAACTGTCTTTTCTAATTCTGAGCAATTCCTGTCAGCAACCCTTTTTCTTCTGAGTGCCTCCTTTGCATCAATCACTAACTCCTGAAAATTGTCATGAGTATCTTGAAGATCTTCTCTCAATCTTCTATTTGCCATCATTAGGCCATCATTAACTTCCTGCATGTAGCTCATTTGATGCTTGTACTGTTTGACAGTCTTCTTCAAATTCTCCTTGTCAGAATTAACCAGTTTTTCTATTGCAGCATCCTGATCTTCACTTGGTTTCCAAAACATGTCAAACTTCTTAAACATTAATTCTTCTGTCAATGGCTTTACAGTAGTATCTTCAATGATAGGGTTTGAAACACCTGTTACCTGTGCTGATTTAATATCTTCTGTTAACAATTTTCCAGAATTGTTTTCAACAATGGATTTAGAGCTTTCTTCACCTGTTATATTTACAGCCCCAAAATCCTCTCTTTTAACTGAATGCAATTCATTTTTCTTTGATTGCTCCTCCATGGATTCTTCATCAGAAATGGTCACCTTATCAGTTTTCAATTTTGGATTTAACAGCTTTTTCATGCTTAATCTTAATTTGTTTTTAGACCTAGTTTTAGGTCTCCATAAAGAAGCTGCCTCTGCCATCGTTTTAAGTTTCTTCCCTTGATATTGGATAGATGCTAACTCTACCACTTCTAGCTTTTTGATCTTCTTCTTAGGCTTGGTAGTTTTGTCCTCTATAGCCTGATTTTCTTTAATCTCAGCTTTAACCTTGATCTCAGGAATGAATTGCTCTTCCTCTAACATATAGCCCCCGTCATCTGAGAGGACTGTGATGGGGCTTTTGGGCCGATTCTGTACTTCTTCTTTTGCTACAGGAATAACTTTGATATCAATTTTCCTCTCTTCTTGAACCACTGTTATAGATGATGACTTCTTTTCAAGAATTTCCTTTTCCTTTTTGTCATCAAATAATGAAAATTTGACTTTATTGTGCTGTGGAATTTCCTGAGGCTGACTGCCAGTTTGTCCTTCATCTGCTACCTGCTTTGTTTCCTTTTTAGCTTTAATGCCATGTTTCTTTGCAGCTTTAACTGAATGCCCTAATTTCTGTATCATTACTTTTCCCTTATCAGTTTGTCTTTTGGATTGTTGGTCTTCTCCTTTAGAATGAATCCCTGACCAAAACAAAAAGAAGTCCCAAGTTTTTTCCTCATGCTGCAACACTGTAGAGATGATTAACTTGATGAGACCATGATGAAACAATGATTGAGAAGTATGATCATCCTGCTGTTTAATTTTGCTTGACATTTTCTGCAGGCTTTTGAAGAAAAAGAATGGCAAATTCATTTTAGACACCCCTGCCATGTGCTGTAGGAACCTGAGATGGTATTTGAACACTAATGAGTACCTCCCTTCACAAGTTACATAACTCTGAAGAATCCTTATAGGTTCAATCCATTCCCTCCTGAAATTATGTATGAGAATACCTTTGTTCCAGTCAGGAACAACATTGGGCAATAAGTATCTTTGAGGATCAAACTCAAAAGGAGACTTCTTAAACCAGAGCTCGCCCTCATTACTAATTTCAGTGGCTTCTGAAATTAAATCTACAGTCAATTTGAATCTCAAAGGATCCATTATGATCATCTCATTCTTAAGTCCTTTGGCAAAATTGCAGGATACTTGAGCATTAAAACCATCTATCTTCTTGAAGAATTTCAACCATCCTGCCTGTTGGAATAGCTCTGCACAATCTGGAAGTTTTTGAATCCATGTCAAGTCTGTTGGTTCAGCCCTATTAACTTTACCACTTTTACTGCTTTTTCCCATATCTTTCTTTTCAAGGAACTAGAACAGTCTAGTTTTAGGTTTCAGAAATGTCTTGTAAGCTGTTTTCTGGGCAAATAATACTGCAGGTTATAACAATTTCAATGATATTTAAATCACCTGCACGAATTAACTAACCTCCCTGTGTAACACCTGTATCAAGCTAGCAGACTTCCCTCTGTGTAAAAAAACTGAATTTTACAGATAATTCTGTGAGTTTTTTCGATGCCCTATTCTGATTAGGTCATAAGAGAAACAGTCATGCAAATTCCTCCTATCAGGCTTCAGGTAACTATTTCAGTGATGAATTCTTCATCCTTTCATTCTATCACATCCTTCTCAGCAACCAATTTTTTTAGAAGAACACGCAGTAGCAAAAACCCAAATTCTCCAGCTATAAGGGTTATACGTAATACCTGTCCATTACTCATCCATCGTGGCGTAATGTCTTCAATTTGGGGTGTCAATAATGTTCTTCTTCGAGCACAGGTGTCCTCCTAACGATTCTTTGGCTGCAGGTGAACGAATTCAAAAGCCCTAATTTCTGCTGGCACCAGAATCACATCTGTCTCCTTCCACAGCAACGTAATCAAACGTTCAACAGTGAAGTCTCCTTCTCAAACACTAACTCCTTAGTGATGATGCGTGTGACAAGGGAAAATTGACAGCTAAACCCGGAATTGGCTGGCCTCTGTGCAACTGAACCCGCATAACTTGTAATGATGCCCTTGTCTTCTCTTCGTGATTATCAACCAACTAACATCATGCTCAAAATGCTGCATACACGTGTTAAACACTTCACACAATGCGATTAGATACTCACACTCTTCATGATGATTGAAATCAGATCGAGAATTTACAAAAAACTCATGCCACGATATTCCTATAGCGCACTCTGTGTTAAACTTTGGTGTAGCGCTACAAGAATATCTTTTAACCAAAATTTAGCAATTTTCTAACTTTTTGCCAACTTGTCGGAGATTTTGGCAGCTATTTGGTTTAGGACATTAGTTTAGCTACTCTCTAAAGTCATTATTGATTCTCCTTTTGAATATATAACTCACATTGACCCACTTTCAATATAAAAATGACCAAAATCAAATGAAATCTGAAAGGACTGGGCTCAAACTTTATTCAAGCATTCATAAGGTTCTTAAGAAGGAAAAAAACCAAAACTGAAAACCAACAATTAACTAAGGTAAACTAAAAAAACAAACCAAAATTTAGAGAGAAAAAAACTAAAAATGCAGAAAAATTTACTGACTTAACATCTGGCTCCAGCTGCGGGATGAAGTCCTCCCTGTGAGGCTTCAAGAACCTGTAGACTAGTGCCTTCAGTCTTCCATTGGGCTATGGAGTCTTTATTCAATCTCACTCACACCGGTATATACAATGAAAAGTGACCATGATCTTCATTTAATTGTAGAAATGCTTGAGGAATCGCCCATTAACAGGGCTGAGCAATTCCTCTCCTTCCAAAGACTGCAATATGAAAGTATTATTTTCCAAAACCTTAGCTATGAGAAAAGGGCCAAACCATAAATTATCAAATTTTCCATGTTTCCCCTTCTGTTCCTTTCTTGCATCCCATCTTAAAACCATCTCACCTTCTGAAAAAATGTGATCTTTGATATTTCTATCAAACCTGGTTTTCATTTTAGCTCTATACAGCTGGGCTTCTTTATCTACCTTTTCCCTGTTCTGCTGTAACTCAATCATTTCAAAAATTCTCCTTTGCAAATCATCTGGTTCCTCTTGAGAATTTTGGAGGAACTTCATTACTGGGATTCCCAATTGTACTGGAAATACTGCTTCTGTTCCATAAACCAGCTGAAAGGGTGAAGTACCAATGGCTTGTTTTACAGTAATCCTATCTGCCCATAATGCATATTTCAACATTGAATCCCAGGATTTTTTATTTTGTTTGAGCAATTTCTTGATGCATTGAATGATATTTTTGTTAGATGATTCAGCCTGACCATTTCCCTGAGGATAATAGGGAGTTGAGTGTTTTAGCATAATACCATTTTTCTCACAAAAGGCCACCATTGCCTTGGATTTGAATGCTTTGGCATTATCAGTAATCAATCTTTGTGGACAACCAAACCTGCTCAGAATATTATTTTCTATGAAATCCATAATTACCTTATCTGTGGCATTCCTTGTGGGGATAGCCTCTACCCACTTTGTAAAGAAATCTGTGGCAGTCAAAATCCAATGATGCTGGCCTGAAGATGCTGGGTTTATTTCTCCAATAAAATCCAGTCCCCACTGCTGAAAAGGGGCATTGACTATAATAGGCTTCAAAGGTAAAGACAGCAACTTCTGTTTACCTGCAAACTTTTGACAAGGTATGCAAGCTCTTACAGTTTGATAAACATCTGTGAAGAGTGAAGGCCAATAGTAACCAGCTCTTAAAATTTTATAAGCTGTTGTTTTCCAGTATTTATGTCCTCCACAAGCTCCTTCATGAGATTCTGAAATCACTTCTTTTATTTCAGCTTGATCTAAACACCTTAATAAGATTCCTGCTGGATCTTTCCAAAACAATTGACCTTCTATCAGGCAGTATTTAGTAGTTTTCAATTTCAAGGACCTGGCAGCTTTTCTGTCTAAATGTTCTGGACATTGCAAAAATAACAGAAAATGGACAATGTCAGCATACCAATCTGAAGATGAATAAGAATCCATGATTCTTTCTTTTTCCAGGATTACTTGATTTTCTTCAGGTGCTGATTCTTCTGTCATAGCATGTAACCCTAATGCTTGACAGTTTGAGTCAGCCAGCAGTTTGGCCAATCCTTGTCCTTTGACCAGCTTTGTAGGTCTGATTTCCACTTCATATTCCATAATTTTGGCAATCCACCTTCCCCTCTTTCCTTCACTATCAGGCTGTGTCAAAACATCCTTCACTGCAGCATTTGGAACAAATGAAACAACTTTGGAGTGTAAAATATAGATTCTGAAAAATTTTAAAGCCTTTACCAGAGCATAGGCTTGTTTCTCCAAGATACTGTATTTTAGCTCTGAATCTCTAAGTGTTTTGCTGAAAAAGGCAATTGGTTGTTCCAATCCATCCTCATTCTTCTGAAGTAGAACAGCAGCAATGGTGTCTTCGGAAGCAAAAGAAAATGTAAGAAATTCTTTGTCAAAATTTGGACTCACCAGAACAGGTGCTTCAGTCAGAGCCACTTTAATCTTTTCAAAAGCTGTCTTTGCTTCAATAGTCCACTTGACTTCTTGATCATTTTTTAACATGCCTGTAATTTGCTTAATGGTCTCAGCAAAATTAGGAATAAACCATCGCAGAAAATTGATTTTGCCAATAAATGATTGCACATCCTTTTTACTTCTGGGCAAGCTAATTTTCAGTATTGCTTTGACTCTCTCGGGATCAATCCTGATACCATCAGCTGATACCAAGTGACCAAGCAACTTACCTTCCTGTACAGCAAAATGTGATTTTTTAGGGTTCAAGGATAAGCCAAATTTTCTGCACTTTATGAAGGTTTGCTCCAAATGTTTCAAGTGTTCATCATCAGATTTGGAGAAGACTGTAATATCATCCAGATAAATAACCACAAACTTATCTTTCTCACCCACGAATGCAATATCCATGGCTCTCTGAAAGGTTGCTCCAGCATTCATCAAGCCAAAAGGCATCTTGTCATACATAAATGTCCCCCAGGGGGTTGTAAAAGCTGTTTTTTCTTTATCATCAGGGTGCATAGCAATCTGATTATACCCTGAGAAACCATCTAGCATTGAAATCCTTTGAGCTCCAACCACCTGCTGCAAAACCTGTTCAATCTTGGGTAGGGGGTAATTGTCTTTTAATGATGATCGATTCAAATTTCTGAAGTCAACACATAATCGAATCTCTCCATTCTTCTTTCTAACAGGAACCAAATTTGCCACCCAAGAAGAATACCTAAGAGGCACTATTATTTTTGCATCCAACAACTTCTTTAATTCTTTTTCAATTACAGGGAACAGTGCTGGATTGATTCTTCTTAATTTCTGCCTGAAAGGTTTAACATTAGGTTTCAAAGGAACTTTATGCTGAATAACTGCTGTGTCATAGGTTTTCAGCTCCTTGTAAGACCAAGCAAATGTATCTATATATTTTCTCAACAGCCTAATATATCTACTCCTTTGCTCAGCTGTTAGGTTTTTAGATAATTTTACCATTCTGGGCTGTTCTGCTGAGCCAATATTGTAGTCCTCTACATTGTCTTCTGAAGACTGAATTACTGGTCTGGAAGGTGTATCATCCTTAGTGAATATTCTTTCCAGAGGTACTAGACCTTTCGGAATGAAATTACTCTTCAATTCAATAATCTTATGTCCAGCAATCTCTTCTGCAGTAAATTCATCCAACTGTTCATCCTTTTCATCCATTTCTTGATCAATTTGATTGTTTGAAAATTCATCTACCAGCTCGAGATTTTTTTTTATTTCAATGTCATCTTCAAAAACCCTCCAATGTTTCACATTATCTGGAACACATGGCCTATATCTCACTTCTATTGGATACCTTAATTGAGTGGTTTTTGGAATTCTGAAATGTGTGGCAGCCAGGGCTAAAGAATCTGCAGTTTCATTATGATTTCTGGGAATATGAGTGATATTAAATGCTATAAAATAATTTTCAAGCATATCCCATACCTCATTTCGATATACTTTCAACAAACCCTGCTTTACTTGATATTTGTTCTTCACTTGTTGAACAACTAGTTCGGAGTCGCCAAATGCAGAAATCTGTTGAATTCCTAAATCTTTTGCAGCCTTCAATCCCAGTAGCAGGGCCTCATACTCAGCAGTATTGTTGGTGGTAGCAAATTCTAACTTATACATAAGTTTCACCATTTCAACTCCAGGAGAAATCAATAAAACTCCAGCTCCAGCACCTTCTTTGCATGAAGACCCATCAAAATACAACTGCCACAATACATCCTGCTCTTCTCGACTGTGTTTTACAGGCTGATCTTTTTGTACTTGTAACACACCAGCAGAATTCTCTTCTTCACTAAACTGTAGTATGCATGAACCAAGGTCTTTATCCACAGAATACATTGGGTGATTTGTAGGGTTTTTCTCATCTGTGACTATGTAAGCCAACTGTAGCTCTCTATAAAGTCTCCTGTTTTCTCCACCAAAAACAGGAATAGTTGCATAAGAGAGGTCCATCTGTAATGTCCCTCCAACTTTCTTGGCCCATGACCTAGACAAAAGTAAGCCAAATTTTGGTGTGATGTCAGCTACCACAACATCCATTATTACACTTTTCATGGGTAACTGAGTAAGATTGACAACCATGTCTTTTATCACTCCTAGACATTTCACAGCTCGGGAGTCAAAAGCATATAGATCATGGTAAGGTTTAGTGACATTAAGGCCCAGGGCTTCCATCACAGATTTTGGAATCAAATTATGAGATTCTCCTGAATCTAGTAGACAGTTATGAATCATCTGCTCATGCACAGTCAGAGTTATATAAAATGGAGGAGAAGCACCAGCTTCATTTTCAGTCTTCTCAGCTAAAGCTGATCCAATAAAAATTCTAGGGTTTTCTTCCTGAAGATTCACTGTATCTGAAACTGGCTGATTATTTGGCATATTCATTACCTTCAAGACTGTATTCTTGTATGATGGATTTTTTATAAGCTCAGAAAATGGCACAGGAATTTTGAGTTTTCCTAATTCATTTTCCAAACTAAAATGTTGACCTGACTTGTTTACCTCTTCAATCTCTGTATTTTTCTTGGGTTTTTCTGCAGGTTGCTTCTTTTCTGCTACAGGATCAACAGTTGGTTTATCAAGAATAACTGGAGCAGGAACAACAGCTTTCTTCTTAGGAGCTTGAACTACTTGTTTCGGTCCAGTTCTGAGATTAATAATTTTCTTAACTCCATTCTGATTGGTAGCAGCATTTACAGCAGTTTTTTTACATTCCAAATCATCTTCAACCTCATATAAATCAGCATCATAATATTCAGAATTTAGAAAATCTTGCT
Source organism: Larix kaempferi (assembly GCA_027924585.1). Taxonomy (NCBI): domain Eukaryota; kingdom Viridiplantae; phylum Streptophyta; class Pinopsida; order Pinales; family Pinaceae; genus Larix; species Larix kaempferi. The sequence continues at coordinate 13,609,950 of BSBM01000001.1, forward strand.
CAGTAACAAAGCCTGTAAACATTTTATCTCCAATGTGATTCATGTCCTGATCAGTCTCAGTTTCTTCAAAAAGCAGCTGCTGATCAATTTCTTCTTCATCAACCAAATTATTTTGGAAAGGAGGGGGCACTTTCTGATCTTCATTTTCTCTCCTTTCTTGCTGGATGTCATTATTTCTTCGTTCCCTTGGCATGAATCTAGGTGCAAATTGTCTTCTAAACTGATTTTGATTGTTTGGATTCCTCTGAGCTTCTGGAGCAGGTTTAGCAGAATTCTTTTCAAGTTCTAGTTTATTCAACTTTGCAGTAAGGATCTTAACCATTTTGGCCATCTCATCTATCTTGGCCTCAGCAGATTGAGAAGCAGAGCCTGCTGTGACAGCTTCTTTCTTTCCTTTTATTTCATATAGCTGCTGAGATGTTTCATTCTTAAGTCTATTTGAAGCTAACAAATTAGACTCTACCTCTAGGGCTGCATCTTGCATGTTCAGCAGGGTGATAGGTCTCCTCTCTCTGAGTAATAGAGAAAATTCATGATCGAAAGCATTGGCATAGGTCAACTTGGCTGATGTTTCAGTGGGTTTAATTTCTGCTGGAATTCTACTATACATCTTATTAAACCTCTTGGAAAAATCTGCAACAGTCTCATCTTTCTTTCTTCTGAGAGCTCCAAATTCGGTTATGTAATATGTGTGATCTTTCGTATCTCCCCATTGTCTCATGAAAAGCTCATGGAGTTCTTCAATAATAGTAATGGAGTTAGCAGGCAAATCTCTAAACCATTTTCTTACATCACCATCCAGACTCTGAACAAAAACCCTCATCCACACATCTTTAATTTCAATATTCTGATTGTCAGCATAACTCATAAAAGCTTCCCAATGTTCCTCAGCAGTATTTTCCCCTTGGCCATTAAATCTAGGCATATATTTCTGATAATCCCCTACGGGCAAAGCATGTAGAGGCTGAGGTAAAACTAATGGTGCATAACTAGCTGCTACCATCCTGTCCATCATATCCATAGGTGGATTTTGGGCTGCCATTGTGAACTGAAGTTTAGATTGAGGTTTCAAATTAGGTTTTGAAAAGGAAGAAATTTGACTGGTCCCTTTTTGGAAAGTATTCTTTCCTAGCTTTAACTGAAAGATTGGTATTTTATCAGGGGAAGAAGTTTTAGCTTTCAAGAAACTTTGAGGATTAGTGAAAACCTGGAAAGTGTTCTCAGAGAAGATAGGTTTTGAACACGGTGAAATTTCAGCTGAGTCTAATAATTCACCCAACTGATGAGAATCACAGAAAGTTGGCAAAGATTGAGATTTTCTGAGTTTGTTTGCTGTTTTCAAAATCTGCTCAGGGTCTGTCACACCCAGATTTAATGGAGAAACAGGCTTATTCATGGTCCCAATCCCTTTAGAAGCCAGTGTGACTTTTATGGTGAAAATAGCCTTCAAAAATGCTGGTTCAAGTCCACCTCTTAAACTAGGAAAAATGATGAGTATCCCAGGGAAGATATGCTTCAGCTTCGTCCCCGGCAACGACGCCAAAGATGTTTGTGTCAGAAATTGTTACTAAGGCTAAGGTAACAAGCCAACACAATCTCAAAATAAAAATCAATACAAACTAGGTTTTTAGGGTTTTGTTTTGTAGGTTTTGGTTAGAAACTTCAAGAGCATAAGGGAATACATTCAACAGATAAGTAAAAACTAATTCATATACATATATCCATGAAGATGCATATATATCTCAGGAATCCAACAAAAGATTGCAATGAAGTTCATACAATAAAAGACAAGCACCACTGGAAATTATACCTAAAACCAGAAATGAATTTGTCAATCAAGAAACTGTATAAGTTTAAAATGAAGCCAACACATATCAGAAGTGGAATAAGGAGTCATATATTCATAGTTTCATCAAAAATGCAATATGAGAGTTTGCAATACTTAGCAGTGAACAAGTCTGGATGAAAGCACAGTTTGCAGACCTCCTCTAGCTCTCCAAAAATTCGAACCCTTACAATCTATTTTCTCCCTCTCTAAATAGTTTTTCATCTCCCAAAAACAGTTAGGGTATTTCCTACTAATCCTCCATCGAATGACTAGACTAGGTAAAATAGCATTTACATTTTTACAAATTACAATTTTGCTAAAAATAGCAAATCTTTAACAAAAAGCCTTAAATGAACCTAACTGCCCTAGATCTCTTTCGATGCCTCCACAAGCAAAGAGATGCCATCTGGACTTGAGGATCTTTTCTTCACTTTTTTGTGCTTTTGCTCCAGCTCAGCTATCCTTTTGTGTAGGTGTTCATTTTCATGCTGCAAGGTTTGAACTGTCTTTTCTAATTCTGAGCAATTCCTGTCAGCAACCCTTTTTCTTCTGAGTGCCTCCTTTGCATCAATCACTAACTCCTGAAAATTGTCATGAGTATCTTGAAGATCTTCTCTCAATCTTCTATTTGCCATCATTAGGCCATCATTAACTTCCTGCATGTAGCTCATTTGATGCTTGTACTGTTTGACAGTCTTCTTCAAATTCTCCTTGTCAGAATTAACCAGTTTTTCTATTGCAGCATCCTGATCTTCACTTGGTTTCCAAAACATGTCAAACTTCTTAAACATTAATTCTTCTGTCAATGGCTTTACAGTAGTATCTTCAATGATAGGGTTTGAAACACCTGTTACCTGTGTTGATTTAATATCTTCTGTTAACAATTTTCCAGAATTGTTTTCAACAATGGATTTAGAGCTTTCTTCACCTGTTATATTTACAGCCCCAAAATCCTCTCTTTTAACTGAATGCAATTCATTTTTCTTTGATTGCTCCTCCATGGATTCTTCATCAGAAATGGTCACCTTATCAGTTTTCAATTTTGGATTTAACAGCTTTTTCATGCTTAATCTTAATTTGTTTTTAGACCTAGTTTTAGGTCTCCATAAAGAAGCTGCCTCTGCCATCATTTTAAGTTTCTTCCCTTGATATTGGATAGATGCTAACTCTACCACTTCTAGCTTTTTGATCTTCTTCTTAGGCTTGGTAGTTTTGTCCTCTATAGCCTGATTTTCTTTAATCTCAGCTTTAACCTTGATCTCAGGAATGAATTGCTCTTCCTCTAACATATAGCCCCCGTCATCTGAGAGGACTGTGATGGGGCTTTTGGGCCGATTCTGTACTTCTTCTTTTGCTACAGGAATAACTTTGATATCAATTTTCCTCTCTTCTTGAACCACTGTTATAGATGATGACTTCTTTTCAAGAATTTCCTTTTCCTTTTTGTCATCAAATAATGAAAATTTGACTTTATTGTGCTGTGGAATTTCCTGAGGCTGACTGCCAGTTTGTCCTTCATCTGCTACCTGCTTTGTTTCCTTTTTAGCTTTAATGCCATGTTTCTTTGCAGCTTTAACTGAATGCCCTAATTTCTGTATCATTACTTTTCCCTTATCAGTTTGTCTTTTGGATTGTTGGTCTTCTCCTTTAGAATGAATCCCTGACCAAAACAAAAAGAAGTCCCAAGTTTTTTCCTCATGCTGCAACACTGTAGAGATGATTAACTTGATGAGACCATGATGAAACAATGATTGAGAAGTATGATCATCCTGCTGTTTAATTTTGCTTGACATTTTCTGCAGGCTTTTGAAGAAAAAGAATGGCAAATTCATTTTAGACACCCCTGCCATGTGCTGTAGGAACCTGAGATGGTATTTGAACACTAATGAGTACCTCCCTTCACAAGTTACATAACTCTGAAGAATCCTTATAGGTTCAATCCATTCCCTCCTGAAATTATGTATGAGAATACCTTTGTTCCAGTCAGGAACAACATTGGGCAATAAGTATCTTTGAGGATCAAACTCAAAAGGAGACTTCTTAAACCAGAGCTCGCCCTCATTACTAATTTCAGTGGCTTCTGAAATTAAATCTACAGTCAATTTGAATCTCAAAGGATCCATTATGATCATCTCATTCTTAAGTCCTTTGGCAAAATTGCAGGATACTTGAGCATTAAAACCATCTATCTTCTTGAAGAATTTCAACCATCCTGCCTGTTGGAATAGCTCTGCACAATCTGGAAGTTTTTGAATCCATGTCAAGTCTGTTGGTTCAGCCCTATTAACTTTACCACTTTTACTGCTTTTTCCCATATCTTTCTTTTCAAGGAACTAGAACAGTCTAGTTTTAGGTTTCAGAAATGTCTTGTAAGCTGTTTTCTGGGCAAATAATACTGCAGGTTATAACAATTTCAATGATATTTAAATCACCTGCACGAATTAACTAACCTCCCTGTGTAACACCTGTATCAAGCTAGCAGACTTCCCTCTGTGTAAAAAAACTGAATTTTACAGATAATTCTGTGAGTTTTTTCGATGCCCTATTCTGATTAGGTCATAAGAGAAACAGTCATGCAAATTCCTCCTATCAGGCTTCAGGTAACTATTTCAGTGATGAATTCTTCATCCTTTCATTCTATCACATCCTTCTCAGCAACCAATTTTTTTAGAAGAACACGCAGTAGCAAAAACCCAAATTCTCCAGCTATAAGGGTTATACGTAATACCTGTCCATTACTCATCCATCGTGGCGTAATGTCTTCAATTTGGGGTGTCAATAATGTTCTTCTTCGAGCACAGGTGTCCTCCTAACGATTCTTTGGCTGCAGGTGAACGAATTCAAAAGCCCTAATTTCTGCTGGCGCCAGAATCACAGCTGTCTCCTTCCACAGCAACGTAATCCAACGTTCAACAGTGAAGTCTCCTTCTCAAACACTAACTCCTTAGTGATGATGCGTGTGACAAGGGAAAATTGACAGCTAAACCCGGAATTGGCTGGCCTCTGTGCAACTGAACCCGCATAACTTGTAATGATGCCCTTGTCTTCTCTTCGTGATTATCAACCAACTAACATCATGCTCAAAATGCTGCATACACGTGTTAAACACTTCACACAATGCGATTAGATACTCACACTCTTCATGATGATTGAAATCAGATCGAGAATTTACAAAAAACTCATGCCACGATATTCCTATAGCGCACTCTGTGTTAAACTTTGGTGTAGCGCTACAAGAATATCTTTTAACCAAAATTTAGCAATTTTCTAACTTTTTGCCAACTTGTCGGAGATTTTGGCAGCTATTTGGTTTAGGACATTAGTTTAGCTACTCTCTAAAGTCATTATTGATTCTCCTTTTGAATATATAACTCACATTGACCCACTTTCAATATAAAAATGACCAAAATCAAATGAAATCTGAAAGGACTGGGCTCAAACTTTATTCAAGCATTCATAAGGTTCTTAAGAAGGAAAAAAACCAAAACTGAAAACCAACAATTAACTAAGGTAAACTCAAAAAACAAACCAAAATTTAGAGAGAAAAAAACTAAAAATGCAGAAAAATTTACTGACTTAACATCTGGCTCCAGCTGCGGGATGAAGTCCTCCCTGTGAGGCTTCAAGAACCTGTAGACTAGTGCCTTCAGTCTTCCATTGGGCTATGGAGTCTTTATTCAATCTCACTCACACCGGTATATACAATGAAAAGTGACCATGATCTTCATTTAACTGTAGAAATGCTTGAGGAATCGCCCATTAACAGGGCTGAGCAATTCCTCTCCTTCCAAAGACTGCAATATGAAAGTATTATTTTCCAAAACCTTAGCTATGAGAAAAGGGCCAAACCATAAATTATCAAATTTTCCATGTTTCCCCTTCTGTTCCTTTCTTGCATCCCATCTTAAAACCATCTCACCTTCTGAAAAAATGTGATCTTTGATATTTCTATCAAACCTGGTTTTCATTTTAGCTCTATACAGCTGGGCTTCTTTATCTACCTTTTCCCTGTTCTGCTGTAACTCAATCATTTCAAAAATTCTCCTTTGCAAATCATCTGGTTCCTCTTGAGAATTTTGGAGGAACTTCATTACTGGGATTCCCAATTGTACTGGAAATACTGCTTCTGTTCCATAAACCAGCTGAAAGGGTGAAGTACCAATGGCTTGTTTTACAGTAATCCTATCTGCCCATAATGCATATTTCAACATTGAATCCCAGGATTTTTTATTTTGTTTGAGCAATTTCTTGATGCATTGAATGATATTTTTGTTAGATGATTCAGCCTGACCATTTCCCTGAGGATAATAGGGAGTTGAGTGTTTTAGCATAATACCATTTTTCTCACAAAAGGCCACCATTGCCTTAGATTTGAATGCTTTGGCATTATCAGTAATCAATCTTTGTGGACAACCAAACCTGCTCAGAATATTATTTTCTATGAAATCCATAATTACCTTATCTGTGGCATTCCTTGTGGGGATAGCCTCTACCCACTTTGTAAAGAAATCTGTGGCAGTCAAAATCCAATGATGCTGGCCTGAAGATGCTGGGTTTATTTCTCCAATAAAATCCAGTCCCCACTGCTGAAAAGGGGCATTGACTATAATAGGCTTCAAAGGTAAAGACAACAACTTCTGTTTACCTGCAAACTTTTGACAAGGTATGCAAGCTCTTACAGTTTGATAAACATCTGTGAAGAGTGAAGGCCAATAGTAACCAGCTCTTAAAATTTTATAAGCTGTTGTTTTCCAGTATTTATGTCCTCCACAAGCTCCTTCATGAGATTCTGAAATCACTTCTTTTATTTCAGCTTGATCTAAACACCTTAATAAGATTCCTGCTGGATCTTTCCAAAACAATTGACCTTCTATCAGGCAGTATTTAGTAGTTTTCAATTTCAAGGACCTGGCAGCTTTTCTGTCTAAATGTTCTGGACATTGCAAAAATAACAGAAAATGGACAATGTCAGCATACCAATCTGAAGATGAATAAGAATCCATGATTCTTTCTTTTTCCAGGATTACTTGATTTTCTTCAGGTGCTGATTCTTCTGTCATAGCATGTAACCCTAATGCTTGACAGTTTGAGTCAGCCAGCAGTTTGGCCAATCCTTGTCCTTTGACCAGCTTTGTAGGTCTGATTTCCACTTCATATTCCATAATTTTGGCAATCCACCTTCCCCTCTTTCCTTCACTATCAGGCTGTGTCAAAACATCCTTCACTGCAGCATTTGGAACAAATGAAACAACTTTGGAGTGTAAAATATAGATTCTGAAAAATTTTAAAGCCTTTACCAGAGCATAGGCTTGTTTCTCCAAGATACTGTATTTTAGCTCTGAATCTCTAAGTGTTTTGCTGAAAAAGGCAATTGGTTGTTCCAATCCATCCTCATTCTTCTGAAGTAGAACAACAGCAATGGTGTCTTCGGAAGCAAAAGAAAATGTAAGAAATTCTTTGTCAAAATTTGGACTCACCAGAACAGGTGCTTCAGTCAGAGCCACTTTAATCTTTTCAAAAGCTGTCTTTGCTTCAATAGTCCACTTGACTTCTTGATCCTTTTTTAACATGCCTGTAATTTGCTTAATGGTCTCAGCAAAATTAGGAATAAACCATCGCAGAAAATTGATTTTGCCAATAAATGATTGCACATCCTTTTTACTTCTGGGCAAGCTAATTTTCAGTATTGCTTTGACTCTCTCGGGATCAATCCTGATACCATCAGCTGATACCAAGTGACCAAGCAACTTACCTTCCTGTACAGCAAAATGTGATTTTTTAGGGTTCAAGGATAAGCCAAATTTTCTGCACTTTATGAAGGTTTGCTCCAAATGTTTCAAGTGTTCATCATCAGATTTGGAGAAGACTGTAATATCATCCAGATAAATAACCACAAACTTATCTTTCTCACCCACGAATGCAATATCCATGGCTCTCTGAAAGGTTGCTCCAGCATTCATCAAGCCAAAAGGCATCTTGTCATACATAAATGTCCCCCAGGGGGTTGTAAAAGCTGTTTTTTCTTTATCATCAGGGTGCATAGCAATCTGATTATACCCTGAGAAACCATCTAGCATTGAAATCCTTTGAGCTCCAACCACCTGCTGCAAAACCTGTTCAATCTTGGGTAGGGGGTAATTGTCTTTTAATGATGATCGATTCAAATTTCTGAAGTCAACACATAATCGAATCTCTCCATTCTTCTTTCTAACAGGAACCAAATTTGCCACCCAAGAAGAATACCTAAGAGGCACTATTATTTTTGCATCCAACAACTTCTTTAATTCTTTTTCAATTACAGGGAACAGTGCTGGATTGATTCTTCTTAATTTCTGCCTGAAAGGTTTAACATTAGGTTTCAAAGGAACTTTATGCTGAATAACTGCTGTGTCATAGGTTTTCAGCTCCTTGTAAGACCAAGCAAATGTATCTATATATTTTCTCAACAGCCTAATATATCTACTCCTTTGCTCAGCTGTTAGGTTTTTAGATAATTTTACCATTCTGGGCTGTTCTGCTGAGCCAATATTGTAGTCCTCTACATTGTCTTCTGAAGACTGAATTACTGGTCTGGAAGGTGTATCATCCTTAGTGAATATTCTTTCCAGAGGTACTAGACCTTTCGGAATGAAATTACTCTTCAATTCAATAATCTTATGTCCAGCAATCTCTTCTGCAGTAAATTCATCCAACTGTTCATCATTTTCATCCATTTCTTGATCAATTTGATTGTTTGAAAATTCATCTACCAGCTCGAGAATTTTTTTTATTTCAATGTCATCTTCAAAAACCCTCCAATGTTTCACATTATCTGGAACACATGGCCTATATATCACTTCTATTGGATACCTTAATTGAGTGGTTTTTGGAATTCTGAAATGTGTGGCAGCCAGGGCTAAAGAATCTGCAGTTTCATTATGATTTCTGGGAATATGAGTGATATTAAATGCTATAAAATAATTTTCAAGCATATCCCATACCTCATTTCGATATACTTTCAACAAACCCTGCTTTACTTGATATTTGTTCTTCACTTGTTGAACAACTAGTTCGGAGTCGCCAAATGCAGAAATCTGTTGAATTCCTAAATCTTTTGCAGCCTTCAATCCCAGTAGCAGGGCCTCATACTCAGCAGTATTGTTGGTGGTAGCAAATTCTAACTTATACATAAGTTTCACCATTTCAACTCCAGGAGAAATCAATAAAACTCCAGCTCCAGCACCTTCTTTGCATGAAGACCCATCAAAATACAACTGCCACAATACATCCTGCTCTTCTCGACTGTGTTTTACAGGCTGATCTTTTTGTACTTGTAACACACCAGCAGAATTCTCTTCTTCACTAAACTGTAGTATGCATGAACCAAGGTCTTTATCCACAGAATACATTGGGTGATTTGTAGGGTTTTTCTCATCTGTGACTATGTAAGCCAACTGTAGCTCTCTATAAAGTCTCCTGTTTTCTCCACCAAAAACAGGAATAGTTGCATAAGAGAGGTCCATCTGTAATGTCCCTCCAACTTTCTTGGCCCATGACCTAGACAGAAGTAAGCCAAATTTTGGTGTGATGTCAGCTACCACAACATCCATTATTACACTTTTCATGGGTAACTGAGTAAGATTGACAACCATGTCTTTTATCACTCCTAGACATTTCACAGCTCGGGAGTCAAAAGCATATAGATCATGGTAAGGTTTAGTGACATTAAGGCCCAGGGCTTCCATCACAGATTTTGGCATCAAATTATGAGATGCTCCTGAATCTAGTAGACAGTTATGAATCATCTGCTCATGCACAGTCAGAGTTATATAAAATGGAGGAGAAGCACCAGCTTCATTTTCAGTCTTCTCAGCTAAAGCTGATCCAATAAAAATTCTAGGGTTTTCTTCCTGAAGATTCACTGTATCTGAAACTGGCTGATTATTTGGCATATTCATTACCTTCAAGACTGTATTCTTGTATGATGGATTTTTTATAAGCTCAGAAAATGGCACAGGAATTTTGAGTTTTCCTAATTCATTTTCCAAACTAAAATGTTGACCTGACTTGTTTACCTCTTCAATCTCTGTATTTTTCTTGGGTTTTTCTGCAGGTTGCTTATTTTCTGCTACAGGATCAACAGTTGGTTTATCAAGAATAACTGGAGCAGGAACAACAGCTTTCTTCTTAGGAGCTTGAACTACTTGTTTCGGTCCAGTTCTGAGATTAATAATTTTCTTAACTCCATTCTGATTGGTAGCAGCATTTACAGCAGTTTTTTTACATTCCAAATCATCTTCAACCTCATATAAATCAGCATCATAATATTCAGAATTTAGAAAATCTTGCTCAGTAACAAAGCCTGTAAACATTTTATCTCCAATGTGATTCATGTCCTGATCAGTCTCAGTTTCTTCAAAAAGCAGCTGCTGATCAATTTCTTCTTCATCAACCAAATTATTTTGGAAAGGAGGGGGCACTTTCTGATCTTCATTTTCTCTCCTTTCTTGCTGGATGTCATTATTTCTTCGTTCCCTTGGCATGAATCTAGGTGCAAATTGTCTTCTAAACTGATTTTGATTGTTTGGATTCCTCTGAGCTTCTGGAGCAGGTTTAGCAGAATTCTTTTCAAGTTCTAGTTTATGCAACTTTGCAGTAAGGATCTTAACCATTTTGGCCATCTCATCTATCTTGGCCTCAGCAGATTGAGAAGCAGTAAGGATCTTAACCATTTTGGCCATTGTCTTCTGAAGACTGAATTACTGGTCTGGAAGGTGTATCATCCTTAGTGAATATTCTTTCCAGAGGTACTAGACCTTTCGGAATGAAATTACTCTTCAATTCAATAATCTTATGTCCAGCAATCTCTTCTGCAGTAAATTCATCCAACTGTTCATCCTTTTCATCCATTTCTTGATCAATTTGATTGTTTGAAAATTCATCTACCAGCTCGAGAATTTTTTTTATTTCAATGTCATCTTCAAAAACCCTCCAATGTTTCACATTATCTGGAACACATGGCCTATATCTCACTTCTATTGGATACCTTAATTGAGTGGTTTTTGGAATTCTGAAATGTGTGGCAGCCAGGGCTAAAGAATCTGCAGTTTCATTATGATTTCTGGGAATATGAGTGATATTAAATGCTATAAAATAATTTTCAAGCATATCCCATACCTCATTTCGATATACTTTCAACAAACCCTGCTTTACTTGATATTTGTTCTTCACTTGTTGAACAACTAGTTCGGAGTCGCCAAATGCAGAAATCTGTTGAATTCCTAAATCTTTTGCAGCCTTCAATCCCAGTAGCAGGGCCTCATACTCAGCAGTATTGTTGGTGGTAGCAAATTCTAACTTATACATAAGTTTCACCATTTCAACTCCAGGAGAAATCAATAAAACTCCAGCTCCAGCACCTTCTTTGCATGAAGACCCATCAAAATACAACTGCCACAATACATCCTGCTCTTCTCGACTGTGTTTTACATGCTGATCTTTTTGTACTTGTAACACACCAGCAGAATTCTCTTCTTCACTAAACTGTAGTATGCATGAACCAAGGTCTTTATCCACAGAATACATTGGGTGATTTGTAGGGTTTTTCTCATCTGTGACTATGTAAGCCAACTGTAGCTCTCTATAAAGTCTCCTGTTTTCTCCACCAAAAACAGGAATAGTTGCATAAGAGAGGTCCATCTGTAATGTCCCTCCAACTTTCTTGGCCCATGACCTAGACAGAAGTAAGCCAAATTTTGGTGTGATGTCAGCTACCACAACATCCATTATTACACTTTTCATGGGTAACTGAGTAAGATTGACAACCATGTCTTTTATCACTCCTAGACATTTCACAGCTCGGGAGTCAAAAGCATATAGATCATGGTAAGGTTTAGTGACATTAAGGCCCAGGGCTTCCATCACAGATTTTGGCATCAAATTATGAGATGCTCCTGAATCTAGTAGACAGTTATGAATCATCTGCTCATGCACAGTCAGAGTTATATAAAATGGAGGAGAAGCACCAGCTTCATTTTCAGTCTTCTCAGCTAAAGCTGATCCAATAAAAATTCTAGGGTTTTCTTCCTGAAGATTCACTGTATCTGAAACTGGCTGATTATTTGGCATATTCATTACCTTCAAGACTGTATTCTTGTATGATGGATTTTTTATAAGCTCAGAAAATGGCACAGGAATTTTGAGTTTTCCTAATTCATTTTCCAAACTAAAATGTTGACCTGACTTGTTTACCTCTTCAATCTCTGTATTTTTCTTGGGTTTTTCTGCAGGTTGCTTCTTTTCTGCTACAGGATCAACAGTTGGTTTATCAAGAATAACTGGAGCAGGAACAACAGCTTTTTTCTTAGGAGCTTGAACTACTTGTTTCGGTCCAGTTCTGAGATTAATAATTTTCTTAACTCCATTCTGATTGGTAGCAGCATTTACAGCAGTTTTTTTACATTCCAAATCATCTTCAACCTCATATAAATCAGCATCATAATATTCAGAATTTAGAAAATCTTGCTCAGTAACAAAGCCTGTAAACATTTTATCTCCAATGTGATTCATGTCCTGATCAGTCTCAGTTTCTTCAAAAAGCAGCTGCTGATCAATTTCTTCTTCATCAACCAAATTATTTTGGAAAGGAGGGGGCACTTTCTGATCTTCATTTTCTCTCCTTTCTTGCTGGATGTCATTATTTCTTCGTTCCCTTGGCATGAATCTAGGTGCAAATTGTCTTCTAAACTGATTTTGATTGTTTGGATTCCTCTGAGCTTCTGGAGCAGGTTTAGCAGAATTCTTTTCAAGTTCTAGTTTATGCAACTTTGCAGTAAGGATCTTAACCATTTTGGCCATCTCATCTATCTTGGCCTCAGCAGATTGAGAAGCAGAGCCTGCTGTGACAGCTTCTTTCTTTCCTTTTATTTCATATAGCTGCTGAGATGTTTCATTCTTAAGTCTATTTGAAGCTAACAAATTAGACTCTACCTCTAGGGCTGCATCTTGCATGTTCAGCAGGGTGATAGGTCTCCTCTCTCTGAGTAATAGAGAAAATTCATGATCGAAAGCATTGGCATAGGTCAACTTGGCTGATGTTTCAGTGGGTTTAATTTCTGCTGGAATTCTACTATACATCTTATTAAACCTCTTGGAAAAATCTGCAACAGTCTCATCTTTCTTTCTTCTGAGAGCTCCAAATTCGGTTATGTAATATGTGTGATCTTTCGTATCTCCCCATTGTCTCATGAAAAGCTCATGGAGTTCTTCAATAATAGTAATGGAGTTAGCAGGCAAATCTCTAAACCATTTTCTTACATCACCATCCAGACTCTGAACAAAAACCCTCATCCACACATCTTTAATTTCAATATTCTGATTGTCAGCATAACTCATAAAAGCTTCCCAATGTTCCTCAGCAGTATTTTCCCCTTGGCCATTAAATCTAGGCATATATTTCTGATAATCCCCTACGGGCAAAGCATGTAGAGGCTGAGGTAAAACTAATGGTGCATACCTAGCTGCTACCATCCTGTCCATCATATCCATAGGTGGATTTTGGGCTGCCATTGTGAACTGAAGTTTAGATTGAGGTTTCAAATTAGGTTTTGAAAAGGAAGAAATTTGACTGGTCCCTTTTTGGAAAGTATTCTTTCCTAGCTTTAACTGAAAGATTGGTATTTTATCAGGGGAAGAAGTTTTAGCTTTCAAGAAACTTTGAGGATTAGTGAAAACCTGGAAAGTGTTCTCAGAGAAGATAGGTTTTGAACACGGTGAAATTTCAGCTGAGTCTAATAATTCACCCAACTGATGAGAATCACAGAAAGTTGGCAAAGATTGAGATTTTCTGAGTTTGTTTGCTGTTTTCAAAATCTGCTCAGGGTCTGTCACACCCAGATTTAATGGAGAAACAGGCTTATTCATGGTCCCAATCCCTTTAGAAGCCAGTGTGACTTTTATGGTGAAAATAGCCTTCAAAAATGCTGGTTCAAGTCCACCTCTTAAACTAGGAAAAATGATGAGTATCCCAGGGAAGATATGCTTCAGCTTCGTCCCCGGCAACGGCGCCAAAGATGTTTGTGTCAGAAATTGTTACTAAGGCTAAGGTAACAAGCCAACACAATCTCAAAATAAAAATCAATACAAACTAGGTTTTTAGGGTTTTGTTTTGTAGGTTTTGGTTAGAAACTTCAAGAGCATAAGGGAATACATTCAACAGATAAGTAAAAACTAATTCATATACATATATCCATGAAGATGCATATATATCTCAGGAATCCAACAAAAGATTGCAATGAAGTTCATACAATAAAAGACAAGCACCACTGGAAATTATACCTAAAACCAGAAATGAATTTGTCAATCAAGAAACTGTATAAGTTTAAAATGAAGCCAACACATATCAGAAGTGGAATAAGGAGTCATATATTCATAGTTTCATCAAAAATGCAATATGAGAGTTTGCAATACTTAGCAGTGAACAAGTCTGGATGAAAGCACAGTTTGCAGACCTCCTCTAGCTCTCCAAAAATTCGAACCCTTACAATCTATTTTCTCCCTCTCTAAATAGTTTTTCATCTCCCAAAAACAGTTAGGGTATTTCCTACTAATCCTCCATCGAATGACTAGACTAGGTAAAATAGCATTTACATTTTTACAAATTACAATTTTGCTAAAAATAGCAAATCTTTAACAAAAAGCCTTAAATGAACCTAACTGCCCTAGATCTCTTTCGATGCCTCCACAAGCAAAGAGATGCCATCTGGACTTGAGGATCTTTTCTTCACTTTTTTGTGCTTTTGCTCCAGCTCAGCTATCCTTTTGTGTAGGTGTTCATTTTCATGCTGCAAGGTTTGAACTGTCTTTTCTAATTCTGAGCAATTCCTGTCAGCAACCCTTTTTCTTCTGAGTGCCTCCTTTGCATCAATCACTAACTCCTGAAAATTGTCATGAGTATCTTGAAGATCTTCTCTCAATCTTCTATTTGCCATCATTAGGCCATCATTAACTTCCTGCATGTAGCTCATTTGATGCTTGTACTGTTTGACAGTCTTCTTCAAATTCTCCTTGTCAGAATTAACCAGTTTTTCTATTGCAGCATCCTGATCTTCACTTGGTTTCCAAAACATGTCAAACTTCTTAAACATTAATTCTTCTGTCAATGGCTTTACAGTAGTATCTTCAATGATAGGGTTTGAAACACCTGTTACCTGTGCTGATTTAATATCTTCTGTTAACAATTTTCCAGAATTGTTTTCAACAATGGATTTAGAGCTTTCTTCACCTGTTATATTTACAGCCCCAAAATCCTCTCTTTTAACTGAATGCAATTCATTTTTCTTTGATTGCTCCTCCATGGATTCTTCATCAGAAATGGTCACCTTATCAGTTTTCAATTTTGGATTTAACAGCTTTTTCATGCTTAATCTTAATTTGTTTTTAGACCTAGTTTTAGGTCTCCATAAAGAAGCTGCCTCTGCCATCGTTTTAAGTTTCTTCCCTTGATATTGGATAGATGCTAACTCTACCACTTCTAGCTTTTTGATCTTCTTCTTAGGCTTGGTAGTTTTGTCCTCTATAGCCTGATTTTCTTTAATCTCAGCTTTAACCTTGATCTCAGGAATGAATTGCTCTTCCTCTAACATATAGCCCCCGTCATCTGAGAGGACTGTGATGGGGCTTTTGGGCCGATTCTGTACTTCTTCTTTTGCTATAGGAATAACTTTGATATCAATTTTCCTCTCTTCTTGAACCACTGTTATAGATGATGACTTCTTTTCAAGAATTTCCTTTTCCTTTTTGTCATCAAATAATGAAAATTTGACTTTATTATGCTGTGGAATTTCCTGAGGCTGACTGCCAGTTTGTCCTTCATCTGCTACCTGCTTTGTTTCCTTTTTAGCTTTAATGCCATGTTTCTTTGCAGCTTTAACTGAATGCCCTAATTTCTGTATCATTACTTTTCCCTTATCAGTTTGTCTTTTGGATTGTTGGTCTTCTCCTTTAGAATGAATCCCTGACCAAAACAAAAAGAAGTCCCAAGTTTTTTCCTCATGCTGCAACACTGTAGAGATGATTAACTTGATGAGACCATGATGAAACAATGATTGAGAAGTATGATCATCCTGCTGTTTAATTTTGCTTGACATTTTCTGCAGGCTTTTGAAGAAAAAGAATGGCAAATTCATTTTAGACACCCCTGCCATGTGCTGTAGGAACCTGAGATGGTATTTGAACACTAATGAGTACCTCCCTTCACAAGTTACATAACTCTGAAGAATCCTTATAGGTTCAATCCATTCCCTCCTGAAATTATGTATGAGAATACCTTTGTTCCAGTCAGGAACAACATTGGGCAATAAGTATCTTTGAGGATCAAACTCAAAAGGAGACTTCTTAAACCAGAGCTCGCCCTCATTACTAATTTCAGTGGCTTCTGAAATTAAATCTACAGTCAATTTGAATCTCAAAGGATCCATTATGATCATCTCATTCTTAAGTCCTTTGGCAAAATTGCAGGATACTTGAGCATTAAAACCATCTATCTTCTTGAAGAATTTCAACCATCCTGCCTGTTGGAATAGCTCTGCACAATCTGGAAGTTTTTGAATCCATGTCAAGTCTGTTGGTTCAGCCCTATTAACTTTACCACTTTTACTGCTTTTTCCCATATCTTTCTTTTCAAGGAACTAGAACAGTCTAGTTTTAGGTTTCAGAAATGTCTTGTAAGCTGTTTTCTGGGCAAATAATACTGCAGGTTATAACAATTTCAATGATATTTAAATCACCTGCACGAATTAACTAACCTCCCTGTGTAACACCTGTATCAAGCTAGCAGACTTCCCTCTGTGTAAAAAAACTGAATTTTACAGATAATTCTGTGAGTTTTTTCGATGCCCTATTCTGATTAGGTCATAAGAGAAACAGTCATGCAAATTCCTCCTATCAGGCTTCAGGTAACTATTTCAGTGATGAATTCTTCATCCTTTCATTCTATCACATCCTTCTCAGCAACCAATTTTTTTAGAAGAACACGCAGTAGCAAAAACCCAAATTCTCCAGCTATAAGGGTTATACGTAATACCTGTCCATTACTCATCCATCGTGGCGTAATGTCTTCAATTTGGGGTGTCAATAATGTTCTTCTTCGAGCACAGGTGTCCTCCTAACGATTCTTTGGCTGCAGGTGAACGAATTCAAAAGCCCTAATTTCTGCTGGCGCCAGAATCACAGCTGTCTCCTTCCACAGCAACGTAATCCAACGTTCAACAGTGAAGTCTCCTTCTCAAACACTAACTCCTTAGTGATGATGCGTGTGACAAGGGAAAATTGACAGCTAAACCCGGAATTGGCTGGCCTCTGTGCAACTGAACCCGCATAACTTGTAATGATGCCCTTGTCTTCTCTTCGTGATTATCAACCAACTAACATCATGCTCAAAATGCTGCATACACGTGTTAAACACTTCACACAATGCGATTAGATACTCACACTCTTCATGATGATTGAAATCAGATCGAGAATTTACAAAAAACTCATGCCACGATATTCCTGTAGCGCACTCTGTGTTAAACTTTGGTGTAGCGCTACAAGAATATCTTTTAACCAAAATTTAGCAATTTTCTAACTTTTTGCCAACTTGTCGGAGATTTTGGCAGCTATTTGGTTTAGGACATTAGTTTAGCTACTCTCTAAAGTCATTATTGATTCTCCTTTTGAATATATAACTCACATTGACCCACTTTCAATATAAAAATGACCAAAATCAAATGAAATCTGAAAGGACTGGGCTCAAACTTTATTCAAGCATTCATAAGGTTCTTAAGAAGGCAAAAAACCAAAACTGAAAACCAACAATTAACTAAGGTAAACTCAAAAAACAAACCAAAATTTAGAGAGAAAAAAACTAAAAATGCAGAAAAATTTACTGACTTAACATCTGGCTCCAGCTGCGGGATTAAGTCCTCCCTGTGAGGCTTCAAGAACCTGTAGACTAGTGCCTTCAGTCTTCCATTGGGCTATGGAGTCTTTATTCAATCTCACTCACACCGGTATATACAATGAAAAGTGACCATGATCTGGCCCAGGCAACTACCTGCGAGGTGCAGGGATAGGGCGATCCTGGTCTCGAAGCCTCGCATTGGGTTGGTTTTGGGGCATCCCCCCACCAATCCCCTAAAAATGCAAGATGTCAAAATAGTTTACGTGTTTATGTAACACAAACTCTACGTACATCTTTCAAAGGAAATACAAGGGAATTTCCCTGTTGTTGTGTGGTGGCATATCAAAAACCATGTACCATCTATCCATCCAGTTATCAACAAATGGTTGAAACGTGCACCACTCAATGGAGATATGCGGCCTGTTTGCATTTGGGATTTCCCCCGTCCGAGGGTCCCTAAACAATGCAAATATGAGCTCTTTGGATATTTTCAACTTTTTTATTACATTGTAGTCTAGCCCATCAGCATATTGTTGTCTTTTTCTTTCTCTATATGATGTAATATCATATAGTACATTGCTAGACTGTGAAATGGTGTCAACAATTGCATCCAAAGTTGATGCAAGCGAGCGGCGAATCCTGTCACCACCACTAAAAGCTGCACTAATGCCCCTCAAGTGGGCAAGCTCAATCAGTATCTCGGCATTGGTGTCCATAGCCGCAACTGCAATAAAGACATCAATACGAAAATCATTAGAAACATACACATGTTATATAATGACGTCTCTTCAAAATTGAAAATGTATTAAATCAAACTCAAGTAAGCAATTTAATGGCATTCACTTACATACATTTAAAACTTAAAATTAAACATTTAACAATTAAAAAGTAAGTTTCGTTCAACTTCTTTCTAGAAGTTAGGGCACTTCTTAACCCTCATTGGTGACTTTTCCATGGAAACTTGGGTTTAAACTTCTTAGAATTTAGGAGTGTTATTTTGACAGGTTTTAGCCTTTACGTCCATTGCAGAAAACAATATTTCCATCAACTTCATAAGTTAACATTAAATTTATTGATTTCAACATATTACGCCTTGTGGTTGGATGGGAGGACAAAGTGGCATGGAATGAAACGGAATGAAATGGATATGTATGAGTTTGTCTTGCCAATATGATTACACATGTACTTGAGATGACTATCAATGATTAAGATGTTGAATAATCAACTAGAGATTCTGACTAGAATGACAATAACAACAATGTCAACTTCTCAAAATAGAGACAATTTCTCTCTACAAAATCGATCTCTACATTGTATGGCAAGTTCAGAAAATTAAATAAAAAACATAGTGATTTTCTATATGAAGTCTTTCAGTTGAATCGACGGTCCCTGAGCATTGAGTAGATTGATCGAGGGTGTGGATAGGGTAGGCCCGAGAGACACTTTGTTAATGTGTTTTGGCATTTAGTCAAGGGTGCTTAACTAAGAGGCAATGTATAGCTACATACACTTCTGATGAAATTTTGATTATGTTCATGGACAAATGATTGTGATGAAATTTTGAGAAACCAAGTTACTATTTTTTTTTGCATTTTTTCTATTCACGCTTGTGCATGCATTTCATCTTGTTATGGCCATTACCAAGGAAAATTATTTAATTAGTATCATGGGAAATGGCCTTTGAGGGTTGGAAATTTGGGTTTCATGTGGATGGATACCTAAGTAACTGGACACGTCCAACAGGGTCCCCGTGTCACGTGGGACACGGTTTTAGATGATGGTTGGTGGGATAGGGTAGTCCTTAGAATCAAGATCATGGAGCCAATCATTTCTTTGTTGCAGTTTGCAGACACGGACCAGCCCATCCTAGGAGATTTCTATGAGGGGTGGGATTCCATGATTGAGTCCATGAGGACCATTGTTATGGAGAATGAGTGTGTCGAGTATGAGACATCGGCAGAGAACTTATGGTCCATCATACAGGGCATTCTTATCTCCAGGTGGGATAAGAATTGCACACCTTTGCATTACTTGGTCCACTCATTGAACCCCAGGTTCTACACTCAGGATTGGCTCAGTGGTGGGTCGGGGCCCTCATCTAGAGTCCCTCCACACATGGATGGAGAGATCTCAAAGGGGAGGAAGATAGCATTTAGACGACTACTTCAGGATAGAGACCACCTTGAGGTGGTGGAGGAGGAATTTTATGAGTTTTCTAGTGGCACTGGGAGATTTGGAGGATATGAGGTGGTTAGAGACATGGGGGTTAAGAAACCCCTTGTTAGGTGGACAACTCATGGGGAAACATGCCCTCTTCTACAAAAGATAGCCTTGAGGGTCCTCTCTCAAGTTACTTCATCCTCTTGTTGTGAGAGGAATTGGAGCACATATGGGAACTTGTACAGTGTGAAGAAGAGCAGGCTTGAGCAGTCCAGGGCAGAGACGATGGTGTATGTGCACTCCAACCTTCCTCTTATTTACATGAAGAGGGAGGAGTGGGCAAAGGGAAAGACACGGATGTGGGATGTCTTGCCTGATGAGATGGGTTTGGACAACAGTACTGAGTTGGCATTAGCCAACATGGATCTTAATGATCCA
This sequence comes from Larix kaempferi, assembly GCA_027924585.1. NCBI lineage: Eukaryota > Viridiplantae > Streptophyta > Pinopsida > Pinales > Pinaceae > Larix > Larix kaempferi. Next base: position 13,630,295 of record BSBM01000001.1, read on the forward strand.
GTGCCGGAGCCGGTCACTTTTAATGAGGGTGATCGTATGGAAGGGTCATCCTCCACACCAGCAGATGCAGTTACTCAGATTGGCAGAGAGGAGGAGGAGGAGGATCAGGGCAGTGATGAGTTTGTTGATTCAGGCATGGAGAAGGACTATTGAGTCATTGACAAATGGGATTCTTCCATCTTGATCCACCCCTTTTTTGTATTTACTATTAGACTATTAGACTATTAGTCTATTTGGCATTTGCCAGTGCCCAGTGGCATTCCAACATCTATGTAATACATTTTGATTTTGATGACTTAATGAGAAATATGGTTCTGAGTCTCTGACATGCATCTATGTGTCTCAATGTCTCGTTGTGATTTGCGATTGTGAATGACAAATGTGTTGTGATTTGTGAATGATCTAATTTCTATTGAATATTTCATATTTGTAATTGTAAATGTAATTTCTATTGAATATTTGTAATTGTAAATGTTAAATTTTATTGGATCTATATGTCTATATTTTTAAATTTTAATCTATTTAAAAATATATATATATGTATATAAAACATGTCCTACGTGTCCTAATTCCGTGGGTCACCATGTCCCATGGGGACACTCGTGTCCCGTGTCCTCGTGTCAAGTGACTTAGATGGATACATTGTAGAAAGGGGGGAGTTCTATTTTTTTCAATTTTTGGTTGGATTAAGAATTTTTGAGTTTTTGAAAAGGGATCCATTTTAAGTATTCACTCATCTTGGTTGAGGGAGATGTGAATTTAATTAGAGATTGGGTTATTCCCAATTTTATCAATATTACAAAACTAGGTTCTTTTAAACAATAAAAAAATACTAATTTAGATTAAGAAATGACAAAAAAATGGTATGGGTGAATGAATTACCTAATTAGATGACAATCCACCGGTGAATTTGCCTCCCCTCCAGCTAAATCGAGCTCCACCGATACTCCAGGGCACACAAACCGTCCTCGTCCAACCTCTATTTCGTGTTTCTGATGCGTGAAGAGCGCCGCAGGTGGTCGGGGGTGGTCGGGACTGTGTTTTTAAATTGATTTTAGATTTCAATAATGCGTACATGTTTTGTAGTTCTATAACGCGTACGCGTTATGGTTACCTATCCTACATGTCCAATGACATGTCAGGTTCGGGTCTTACCATGGCAAGTGCTAAGTATTAGAAACGCGTTATGTTTTTATGTATCAGGAATGAGTTTTAAAAAAGTAGGATTGCATCTAAAGTGACCCTCATCTTCTTGCACACACCCGATGATCATTTTTATGCACGGAAAGTTGCATCAGGCTCCAATAACTGGGTGGAATATAATGGCCTTTTTCAGGCATTGAAGTTGGAAATAGAACTAGGTATCGAGTAGCTTCACGATTTTGGGGATTCCTCTTTTGATATTCAATGGATGAAGGAAAATATCCAAGTTCAAGACATTGGCTTGCATCATTTCTCACCTTAAAGAGATCATTGGATGATTTTAGAGAGCTTCATACACTTATTTATATATCGAGAACATAATGTTGAAGCTGAGTCACTTTCTAAACATGCCATGTCAAAGACCCTTGGTAGTATCCATGTTTCATGTTTCTGTCAAAAATCCTAGATAGTATTTGTGTTTTTGAATTTGATATCTACTTGAGTTTATCATTGTTAGAAGATTCTTATTGTTTTTCTATCTTAGACAATGCATATGTACGATTAAAGCTACTTCCTTAGTTAAGACATTAATCCATTTTTTTTGGATAGTGATGTCTAGTGGTTCGATGAATCACACTTGATCCCTCTTGTTTTTGTTTTGGTTACATGAAGATTGTATTTTTGTTAGAAAATATGTTTTTTTTTGTAAAAAAAATTTAAAATTTCAATGATAATTTTTTTATACCTTGTACTTCCACACATTTATATTATGTTATTTTGAAATTATAGTTTTATGTTTCTATGGTATTGTTTTATTTTTAAATGTTTTCTCTATATTTTATGATTTTATGTTTTGAAATGATTTACCATTTTTATAAATTATATTATGTTATTTTGAAATTATAGTTTTACATTTCTATGGTATTGTTTTATTTTTAAATGTTTTCTCTATATTTTATGATTTTATGTTTTGAAATGATTTACCATTTTTATAAATTTTATAGTTTTATGTTTTGAAATGAAAGAACCCATTTTCTTTTAACACTTTCTTTGTATTAAAGCTTTGGACATTTGTGTTTATTAATATTCCAAAACAACACATTTTCATGTAAAACAAAATAAAAAATTTAAACTTACGAAAGGAAGATATAATTTTGGAATGAATGGTTCATGTGTCTCTATGTACAACAGATCCTTCATTGGAATTTTCACACCATTACTTTTATGCATGTAGTGTCTTTTGGAACTTCATGTGGTGTCTTTAACTTGAGGACTCAATAGCAAAAGCCACGTAAGCTTATCTTGTATAAGTTGCTGCAAGTTGCTACTTCAGGTTCAAATTATCTTAAAGTCATCCCTTAAGAAAACAAATGGATGAGAATGACATTACAGGAAACTTATTTTTGAAAGGCTAACAATATTTCTCAATGGATTTCCCACTAATATTGTTTCCAAAACGGCAAAGCATGGAAATACACGAAAAGTTCTGGCCAAGAGAAAATGTATGAAGAGATTAGCACCTGTGCCAATTCACAGGCTATAATGTAGATTGCTTACTCTTGCATTGCATTCTATTGCTACAGATCAAATTAACAAAGAAAGAATGGAGATAAGGGAGGATGCATCGTCAATACCACGAAGCTTTTTCCGGTACATAATATAACAGCTCTCGAGTGACAAGTACAAGAGGATATTTTCACTCTTGTTTTAATTTAAGTCTGCATTGAAGGTACCTCCCTGTAGCCAGTGATCACCAGCGAAAAAATTAACCACTGTGAAATTTTGAGCATCAGAAATGTTCATGGTGTGATACCTAGGCCATTGAACTCGCTCTGTAGTTCCTGCCCCAGGTCCCGAGTTCATATATTCACCATAATACAGCGTAGTCAAAGCAAAGTCCCCTGACCATTCTAGCCAACCTGCAGGATCGACCACATCATCTATATATGAATCGATATAAACTGTGCGAGAGTACTTTTTCCACGGCCTTCCCAAGAATGTTTGAAAAGTGCTCTTCACTGGAGCGAGATCAGGCGCAGCAGAGACGGTGCAGTTTTGAATAGAGATTCCAGTGTTTTGATTTGGATCATCTCTTCCTTGAGCCGTAAAACAATTCTTTTGACTATCCATCGGTTTTCTAGCCAGGAGATTGCAGTTTTGAAACACAGCTGCTGCATTGCCGAAGATAAAATCAACAGTGCCGTAAATGTCGCATTCCCTGTAGAATTGTCGAAGGGAATGTGCGTAGAGAGTGTCTTGGTAGCCTTTGAAGCTACAGCGGTAGAAAGCTGTTAGATCTGACCCAACCCGGAGGGCGACAGCCTGATGCTTCTCTGGCCCGGCCGTGTTCTCGAAGGTGATATCCCGAGCGAGAAAGCCTTGCCCAACTACAGCTGCAATCACAAATATCTCACGTATAAGCTCGACGAGAAAACAAAGATCTAGCCAAAGGGACTGTATAGCAACCGACAAAGCTACTCAAGTTGTATTTAATAAGGTAAAAGAACCTTCGACAGAGCCCTAATTTCAAATTCTTAATTGGATTCTAGAGGCGGCGAATTGAAATAAAGTTCTTTATATTACAGATATGATAAAAAAAGAGTAACCAAAACAGAAAACGCGGAAATGTTCGGAGAGAATAGTTGGATTCGAACATTATATATTGTTATATCGCAAGAGTTGGATAGATTAGTCAGATGTAGCAATACTTCTAGCGTTCAATGATTCATCTCAACATAAGACGAGGAATTCACCGAGAAGAGAAAAGAAAACTCGAAAACATGACCACGTAAACGAGTAAAGCAGCTTACCGACTGTTGCCGAGCGGTAAGTAGTCAATCCGTCCCCAACGCTTCTATTGCCAGTGATCACGGTGGCGTTTATGCCATCTCCCACCAACATAATATTTGTTTTGTGTTTGGACACCTCAACGGATTCCCGGTAGATTCCCTCTGTAACATGTATCACAAATCTATGTAAACTTTTGTTTGGAGCAGCATTCAGAGCGTCAGTGATTGTTGTATAATTACCACTACCATCTTGAGCCACCGTGACGAAATTGTCAGCTAAACCAACATCACCTTCTTTGGAGGTTTGAAGAAGCCTCCTTCGGTCTGAAGTAGACAACCATGAAGGGAACCCGTCATGGACGAATCCATAATGTAAAAGAAATTTAACGTCATCTTGATCGTGGCTCTCATGTCTCGTCGGATCGGAGAACAGGCGTCGGTTGTGCAGTACAGTAGGCCTCTTGGAACCTTTGCCAACGACAGAAATGTTCTTGACAAGAGCCAAAGAATTACTCACAACTCGCGACATATTAAGCACATTCTTTGTCAATATGTTTTGTAGGCTTCCGCTAGCCTCCTGGAGGCTTTGGATGCAGGTAGCCTGATTAGTAAGAGCTGCACTAAGCCAAGTCTGGATATCAACTGTCTGCCTCCATTGCAAAGAATTAGCAGTAACATTCGACAAACACTTGCTCAGGTCGTCCAACGTTAGATCGTACAACTGCATGCAATCTTCGAGAGCACCCAGTTGCTTTCCTTTGAATGCCCACCGTTTCATACGAGAAATTATATGAAACACTTTTCGTGCTTCGATAATGCTGAGCCTGAGCCATCCGTCCAAGATCTATGGAATTTGCCTGCAATGATCCCGGAAAGAGGCTCGACATTGTCGAAACACAGAATGGTGGATCCAATGTCCTGTCGCAGGCAGATTTCAGAGAATTGTGGTGCGGCTCTTTATCGCTTTCAACTTGGACAAACATGAGACACATCAAGAAAAGCAAAGCTATAAAACTAAATCTAAAAGCCATTTCAGAATGCACTCCTAGCCTTCTAACTGCACTAGATCAATAGAGTGTTGTCGCCCAGAGATATATATAGGAGGCGATGCTGGAAGAAATAACCTATTCGACCTTCACCAACTTCAGCCCAACTAGCCAGCTCAATTCGCGGTCCCGTTTAGTTGACGGTAGTAGACGCTTTGCAAACATGAGCTCAGACTTGACGGAGACTTCAGCTTTCAATATGAATAGGAGATATGATTACGGTAATGGAAATCAATTATGATGTGGCAAAACTCTAACTTGTTGTAACTAACCACTCAATTCAAGATAACATAATCAATGCAAACAAATTATGAAGTGGCATTCTCAAAACCATAAACCACTAAAAACGATTGGGCATGGGATAACTGGCACTCAATTTTTCAGCTATTTCTTTTTTCGATTTGGCTATAAAAACTGGCGGAAGCGTAGTTCCACCAGTTTATTGCAGAACTATGCCATGGAACCGTGCCCCCAAGGATTTTGGGCCATTTTAAGACGACCCAGATCATCGAAATTCCAAACAAAAGACCAAAAAAAGGTGGAACGGTGCCTCGTCAGAAAACCACTCACCGAAATACCAGGACGATTTGAGTGCCCCATATCACGCGCCAAAAGATTGCCTTTGATGGATCAAGAGCAAGCCAATGGTGTAGAGCTTGAACAGTTTCTTGGGTTTTGTGGTACTTTTGATTCGAATCTTTCTCTTTCGCCGGTATCAGAATGCTATTATTTTTTGACACGATTCTAACCATTAAATTGCATGTCTTACTATATGTTAGTGACCTGACCTATCCTTTTGCAACATTTAGCAATAGAATTATTCCAAGCACGGTAGATACTCAAATCCAAATGGGATATGTTAGAGTCGAGGGTGCACAATTGTAATGTGTTAGTATATTTAGTCCATTATTTCTCGTCTGTATATATTCTCAAACATGTTTTGATAAAATTGTTGCAATCTTAAGCCGATTATTTTAACTGCAACTTGTTGGATCTTGAGAATCCACCTTTGTAGTCATTTTTCACTGAGTTAAAATATATATCTTGTTTCCTTCCCTCGGGACAAATGGCTTTTATCCAGTACTAAATTTTTTTTGTTTCACACGCTGACTTAATAGGAAGCCCAGTGCTAATACCTGCAAATATAGAGACTACTGCATTGGGCGCAGCATACGCTGCAGGTCTGGCCACTGGTGTTTGGACTGAAGAGCAGATCTTTTCCTCTGGAGCCAAAAAGGAAGAACCTAAAGTATTTTACCCAAAAAAAGTTGGGGATTAGCACAGGAAAAAACGTTACGAATAATGGATATAAAATATTCCTTTCTCAATGGCATACTTGAAGAAGAAGTCTATGTAGACCAACCACCTAGTTATGTTAACAAAGGTCAAGAACACAAGGTATGTAAGCTAAAAAAGGCCTTGCATGGTCTAGAAAAGTGTTATAATTCCCGCACAATGTAGGCTTGATGTGGGTGTAATGAGCGGTTTTTAATGGCGTTGGAGGGGCGGCGGTGGGAAACACTCGCTAGGGTTTTTTCTCATTCATTTTTGGGGTTCTTTCTTCTGCCATTGCCTAGGAAGGGTTTTCACCGATGTGTTTGGTTCGTAGCTGGTCAGTAGGGTAGTGGTGGATTTATCAACTGTTCCAGGTGCTTTCGCATTTGTCATTATGGTGGTTATACTCAAACTTCTGGAGTTAATGACGGTGTAACACGTGTAAGCTTTCCCAAATGGGCTGTCAGGTGACAAACGCGGTTTAGAGAAAGCGGAGTTGTCAGGTCTCAAAAGCAGTTTAGAGGATTTTGCCTACGGTTTTGAAACAAGACCAAGTCACTTGCTCCATTGACGAGGGTTAGCTCTGTAATCTTCAATTCAGGCGATTGGGTAAAGTAATTTATGCATGTTCTTCGTTTTTACTGTAACAACCATATAGTGGCCAGCCTGCAACCTGAAAAGAGTTTTATTCACGCACTCAAGTACAAATTAATACCAGGTGATTAATTATTTCTTTTGCTATAATTGAAGTCAGGAAAATTCTCATTCATCTACTGACGTTCTTCTTTCCCACCAATGTTGCAGTTATAGTTTTGGGTTTTTATCGGGGATTTCGTTTAAAATACAAATTGCACAAAGTAGGCATAGCTCATACTTAGTTTGTTGTATTCTTACAGTTATATGTATAGGAATGAGCCTCTTCATCCAACTCATTGTTTGGACGTATATAAATTAGAAAGTATTTCATGCGAGGATTGTTTTTTTTATTATTTTTCTTTGATCCTGAATAACAAGTGATTTTTTACCAACTTTTAAAGCCACATTACAAAACTCAGATTTGGTGAAAATTCATAAAATATTTTGAGCATGAGGTATTTTCTCTAGTGTCTAAAGGGTCCCATGAGTTTTATTGATGGGTGGGTTAGAGTTCTGCTCGTTGTTGGACTAAATCAGACGCATTTTTAACCTGAGACAAGTTTGACCCGTGAGTCTCGAGCAAGTCCAATAACTTTCGTAAAGTTGGTTACGGTAGCAAAACTTCAACAAACTTGTTAATGATGTCAAGTTTATTCACATCAGTGAGAACTAGGCTTCCTCTTTAGGAGTCTAGTATGTTACATCTACTGATCTAGTTGAATTCAACACTTATAATTGCATATCTACTAAATTCCAAAATACACATAATTGTAGATACATAATATTTATACTATTAAATTAAAACAAATATACTTGTAATATTATTTAGCTATGTTAAGACATATATGAGATATAATTATAGGCTCATATTGGATATACACTTTAGAAAACATGGACATGATTAGTGTTTTATATGATACTTGTAGGGTTTCTAATGGTCACTGATATGGCATGATAGGCTTTGTTCATCTTACCTTAGCGCTCTTGTTGGGTCATTATGCATCAATATTTTTTAAATAATTGATATAAACTATGTGTGCAAAACTATAAACAATTCCCAATTACAATCTCCAAATCGCAACTTTATGTGTTAGATTTTTTTTTTTAATTTTTTATATCATAGCTTTTTCTTTATCATTTTCAATGATAATTAAAATGATTAATTTTAATTTTTTTTATATCATAGCTTTTCCTTTATCATTTTCAATGATAATTAAAATGATTAAAATAAAGGGTATGATATGCTTAGTAAAAACTAACTAAAAAATCATTTGAATAAATTTGTTATTAAGTTTTTAAAATTTTCAAGTAATTATTGTAAATATATTCTTTAATTATTGTGGATATATTTTACAATTGTTAAACATCATATTTTATGTATTTTTTTTTTGTGTGTTTTTATTCCAATAATAATATTTTTTGGTTTTTTTTGTGTTTAAGTTTAGAATTTTTTATTATTATTTTTTTCTTGTTATATAGTCTATGATACATAAATTAATTTTCAATTAAAAACAATAAGATTATTAGACGAAAAAAATACTTTACAAAACCAACATAACTAACACATAAAATTATAGGAAACAAATAGGTTAAAAAATTCAATGTATATATTATTTGTTAATACATATAAAAACTACTAACATCCCAATCCCTCACACCTTGTACTCTTTGTCAAATGAAAAGTTATAAGACACAAATAAGCTAAAAAAAGTCTATACATGTATTATTTTTTCTTTGAAAGTAAAATTAATTTGGGCATAATATTTATCTATTAATTTTTACAATTTTTTTTTATCATGTTTTTTTTAAGAGATAGGTATTAAGCAGTGTTTCTCCTAATTTTACTTATTTAAAATGAATCATATTTGTTCATCCAAATTATGATTAATCTAAATAAAGTCCACATTTTTTAAAATGAATAATATTTATCTATCCAATTTATGATATATCCAAAAAAAAACATAAACAATATGATGAAAAATGGAATAATATTTTAACCAAAGTTCTACCTTTTGTTAAATGGAATAATATTCCTCCCTAAAATTTATTATTTATTGACATATTAATTGAAATAATAAAAATTTGAATTTTGAACTATATAAACACGGGACATTCCAAAGGAGTTCCACCTTTTTTAAAACGAATAATATTTATCCCTCAAGTTTATGATTCAATGTTTCATTAATTGAAATAAAGCACACAATTTTAAATGATATAAGCAAGGGCACTTCCAAGCATGTTCCACCTTTTAAAGAAAAAACTAGTTTTTAGTTGGGGACATTAGTTTAGCTGTGATTGCCAAATTTTCAAGTTCGACTATAGTCTGAACATAGGAATATGAATTTTATTTTTAAAAACAATTTTTAAAATAACAATTAATTGAACTATGGTTGGTTGTTTGAGGCCGACGTATGCCTTGTTATGTGTTTCCCACCACGCGGAAACGAGCATACTTCATCCCGTTTTAATACTTTCTTTGGTGCAGGGATTGTACCTTTTCATTTTGCAGTGCTTTGTCTGTTGCACTGGTCCCTGGCACCTGCTCTGACATCTGCATAGTTGCTTGCACCATTTGCGATATCTGGCGCCTGCAGTGGACTCTACAGTCTGCATTCGATTGCTGGCTCTTGCCACCTACACGACCATGCAATTGATTGTTCGCTTTTGCCACATACATGGCCATGCAAATTTTCTAAAGGCCGATATAAACTACAATTTTGCTTCTTTCTGAACTCATGCCGGTGGTGGGCGGGGAAGGCATTGGCAGGATTTTTGTTTTCAATTGTGTTTGAACTCATGCCAGTGGCAAGTGGGGAAGGCATTGGCAGGATTTTGGTTTCAACGTTCCTTTCTTCACGTACTGTTGTGCCCGCTTTACCATTGCAGCTGGAGAGTTAGTGGACGAGCCAGTCATTGTCTCAAACACTGGTTTATTTTTTACCTTTTCATTGTTTTTCCTACAGCGCAGGTAAGTTTTGTATGTAGCTGTTTGGTTGCAAATAATCCCGTGCTTGTGTAGACCTGTAAAAATCTCTAAATTTGTGAAGGAGGAGGAAGCGTTTCTTTGCGCACATGTTTGACTGCAAATAATCAAGTGCTTTTGGAGGTCGGTAAAAAACTCTAAATTTGTATAGGAGGAAGCATTTCTTTGTGGAGGGTTAATGGGAATTCAATACTATTATGTTCGTTCCCAAAAGGGTGTTGTTCGACCTCTTGGACACTAGAAAGAAGCTCAGCAACATTAAGAGGTAATTAAAAAGGGTGATTCACTGACCATGAGAGAACAACGTACTCAGCGTGGAGTTAGAGTGAAATCGCGTTGTTATATTTGTGCAAATTATATATCCTTTGTTCTTTGCTTGATTAGTTTTTATTGCAGAGATTGTTGAATGCAATTGAAAAATTATCAGACTTATGGATTGTGGTTCGTTGTTTTCTCCTTTGCTGGAATGCCATTAATAATCCACCTAGCAATTATTTATCTCAAAGTTATCATTTTGTCTTAATGATTTTTTTATGGAAGAACATCTCTGTTCTGAGGCAGTCGACATCAATAAGAACAGGAAGAGCTTAAACCAGTTTTCAAATGTATCAACAATATTACAAAATAAATGGTATGAAGTTTAGTGGTAAATTCACTTAGTCATTGACAAAAAAAGTTAAGATCCCAAATTGTAGTCACATGTTGGCGTCTTCCCTCTACCCATTTGTTCTTATAGGGATTGCTTATTGAGATCACTTTTTCCTAACCAAATGAAACAGGTACCGAATTTTATCTAATTTCTTCATCTTCTTCTTCAATCATACTAATTGAAACGATGGAATTTAATTTAGAGTATGGATTATTTGGATGAGTTTATGAATGAAGGTGGACAAAATATTATCATTGTAACTTGCCAAGAATGGATAAGACATTGACTACTTTCTAGACTACCTTGTAGAGATGTTAGAATCCAACATAATTACAACTAGAGTTTGATCATTTGTAGTTGTATTGATGCTTTTTGTATCATAAGTTGTAAATAAAAGTTTCTATCAATTAGATTATGGATATTACTAGCCTCATTGGCAAAGGAAAAGTTTGCATGTTATCTATGTGGGTTGACTGTTGATAGATGATGCTTGGGTGGTTTCCTCCTACAGTCAATTGTTTAGATTTGATAAAAACATATTAGTATGGTCTTCATAAAAGCAATTGTGGTTTCCAGTGTATTATAATGGTTTTTGGTTACTTTTTATATAGTTCTGGAACAATCATATGAAAATCATGCAAAACTAAAAACAATCCTCGTGAAGGGCCTAAACTCGTTATGCCTTTGAACCAAGTGTGATGGGTTGGTTATGCCAAGCTATTGTACTTAGATACATGGGTACTGCAAAACATATAACTGGAAAATACTGAAGTAGAACTATAGCTAGGATACCACCGGGTCGAAGGTAGGATTGAATCTATTTGAATTTTGAAAGTCGAGCACAGGGTTTATATGATAAGTTCCTTATGCCGAGTTTGTTAATGGTCAAGCGGAAGGGATTTGCAGGTTGATTACACCCAAACATAGGATGAGTCAAATTATATCATTATACGAGGTGTTTTGCAATAAAACTACAAAATATTTTAGCAGTTTTATTTCATTTGTGTGCTTTTTTGGAATTAGAGGCCCTTGTTTTGAGAGAGATTGAAATGTTATCAAGTTATATGTAGTTATATATTCATAAATACACACATATCTATATCTTCAATTTTATTGTCATTCCATGTAACAACTCTTCCTAACTTTTTTTTCATTATTTATATTACCTCTTCTTAATTAATAAACAATTTACTTATAACACAATTAAAATAAGGGTCTTTTCCTTTTATCTCTGGAATATTGGCGGTCCAAGAACAGAGCAGGAAGAAGTACGTTGAATCAAGATTGGATTGACTCAGAGGAAATATGGTGGCTTCGAGGCGAGCAATAGCCGTGCACATTTGAGCAGACTACGCTGACAAGCAATCCAGTCTTCATAGTCTTCCCTCATCCTTTCAATCATGGCATTGGCCAGTGGAATCGAGATGGTGATCTGCGTTCACAGATTGGAATCGGCTTCTTGATTCTGCCATGGTTCATCAAAACGGATGGTTCATTTAAACCACTAATTGAGATAGGGAAGTGGTCGCTGCATGACAGAGAACGATGGAGGAGTTCGCAGCTAGATTCAGAAGGTAGAAGTTCACAGATTCAAGCATTGATTTACTCAGAGGTTAGCTGGCGGCTTCAAGAGAACATTAGCTGTGCACTTGTAGGACTGAGCAGACTCCTGTCTTGGGCATGGACGGTGGATTCGAGATGGTGAATTGCGTTCACAACATGGTATAGGAATCTTGATTTTGCCTTGGCACATGGAGTATGATGGTAGGCCGTGTGCTGGTATTCAGGGGATCAGCTGTCGAAGTTGCTATGACGAACGGTGAATTCTGCTGAGCTGCTAAAGGCTGGCACTATTCTCGGGCAGGAGGAGAGAGGGATTCTGTCTTCTGACAGTGGTCTTCTGGCAGCAGGGGTAGTGGCTTTCGGCTGGTTCCTGGATCTTTTCTTGGTGTTAGGAGGAGCTTCGATGACAGCCCCGGGGAATGGTGAACCTTTTGACGAACACCTGACTAAAACAGGGTTGTCTGCTAAAGATGGTTCAATTAAACACTCCGTTAAGACGGTCAAAGAACGTAAGAGACCAGACCTGCTTGTGCTGGGGTTGGATGTTACGATGGAAGAAGCGGAGGACTTCACACTTACTGCAGTGGTTGGTCATATTAGGGGCAGAAGATTTGGCCGTGGCTTCCTACAGCGCTGGGTGTCTGAGCAGTGGAAGCACTTCGTGTCTACAGCCCCTGAGGTCCGTGTCTTGACGAAAGGCTGGTTTTCTTTCATCTTTAGGAACCAAGGGGAGGTCAAGGCGGTATTGAGTAGACATTGGTCGATGCTGGGAATTCCTCTTGTTCTGAAAAGATGGACCCCCTTCTTCGACTCCAAAACGGAGAAAGTTGCTAAGGAACCGCTGTGGGTGAAACTTCCCGGATTTCCCATGCATATGTGGAATGAAACACGGTTTGCTGAGATAGGGAATTATCTTGGTGAATATGTGTGTTCTGATTCCTCCCATACTAAGACTGGCATCTACACAGTTGCAAAAATATTGGTAAATATCGATATCCGGATGGGTCTTTCGGCTGAGATTAAAGTTCATTCCAAGGATGGGGATTTTACTCAAATATTGGATTACGTGGGTGTGCCATTTCGGTGTCATCGCTGCCACTCTCTTGGACATCTCGTAGCCTTTTGCCCATTACCCTTTCGGATGAGTAAGCCTCTGTCCGAAGTCGTTGCAACAGTAGAGGCAGCTCCCGTGTCAAAGGTGAAATCTCAGGAGGTGGTGGATGAGGGGAGTGGGCCTTATTCCGACGGGGGGGTGCATTTAGCTTCTGCGGTACCAACCGATCATGGTGGGAGGCTTGGATCAGTGGAAGTGATGCCATCTTCGGAGATCTTAGGAAAGGAGCTTCTTGGGCGTGCGCACCCTGTTGCGGAGGGGGTTTCTTTGTGCTCCGTGGGTCCGACTTCTCTGGCCATTACGGATCTGCTTCTGGAGCTGCCTATTACTCGTCGGGATTCAGCTGAGAATCCCTCAGGTATGTCTATCTGCACTTCTCCTATTGCTTCCTTATTGGACAACTCAACGGTAGGTGGAGGGGGATGCCAGGGGTCTCCACCCCACCTGGATGCTCCTTGTCTTCGGCATGAGGAGGATTGTACTGTCACTCCGACAATGGTTTCTACCAATCACTCTTCCAGCTCCGAGGGTAGTAGTATTCGTTATTCTCTTCGCAGTAGGGAGATTACCAAAGGTGGCACGGGGGGCAAGGGACTTCCTGATTTGGCAGCCAGTGTTGGGGGGAAAGGCAGGGGAAGAAAATCCCATTTGTCTAAAGCTAAAGAACGGGCTAAAGTGGATTTAGTGATGGGAACACAATCTTCTATCGAGTGGGCACTTAGAGCTGTGAAAGCCCAGGATGGGGGTTTTTTATGATATTGATGTCCTTCAATTGTCGTGGGTTGGCGAGTCCCATTAAAAAATCGTCGCTTAGGAGGTTGGTAGACTTAAATCAACCGGATATTTTATTGCTGCAAGAAACTTTGGGTGGCAGCGAGGATGTTGTACGTACTTTAGAATCTTTGCTTCCCGGTTGGAAGTTTGTGGGGGTGGATGCTCGGGGGCGTTCGGGAGGGCTGGCCTCGGGGTGGAAGGTTAAGAGTTGCAGATGTGATGGGTCTTGGGGCATCTCCTCTGGCCTCGGGTTGGAGGTTTGGGATGCTGAGATTGGTCGGAGGATCACGGTCCTCAATATTTACAGGCCCTATCTAAATAGGGTGGGCTACTGGGACTCCTTGTTAGGCATGGATATTTTCGATGGCAGGGATGTGATTCTGGGTGGGGATCTCAATCTTACGCTGGGGTCTTCTGAAGTATGGGGACCTCGGGCTTCTCCTGATTCATTAGCAGATTATTTTATTCAGGCCTTTGTCAGAACGGATCTTCTTGACATATTACCTGCCAAGTTATCTTTGACTTGGAGGAATAAGCGAGCTGGGGATAGTAGGGTGGCTAAACGTCTAGATAGGTTTCTGGTGGCTGAAGGGTTGGCACTGAGCGTTGATGTGGTCAGACAATGGGTAGGGTCAGGAGGGATTTCTGACCATAGCCCGATCTTCATGGAATTACGTGGTTGCAGGAATAAACCTCCCAGTCCATTCAAATTCAACCCCAGCTGGCTGAAGGAAGAGGCTTTCATTAAGATGGTTCAGGAGATATGGGTTCATCGACCACCTGATTCACTGATGCATGCAGGAGCTCACTTTTATCACAATCTGAAGCGAATTAAAGAGGCAACTACTTCCTGGGCTCATGACAAAAGGGAGACTGAAGATCAGGATTTGAGGGCTGCTGAGCTGAACATTGATAGGATAATTAATAGCCTGGGCTTGGGATATCTGGATGAACAGCAGAAAGGCGAGCTGTTGGAGTGGGAGAGACGAAGGAATGTGATTCTGGGTGAGCGTGAAGAATTGTGGAGAATGAAAAGCAGAGCGATTTGGCTTAAGTGCGGTGATGAAAATACAAAATTTTTTCAAGCGTATGCCAAGGGGAGAAAATTCACAAACTCTATTTGGGAACTATCTTCTGACACAGGGGAACAAGTTTCCAGCTTTGATGGATTAGCGGAAATGGGAGTTCGACATTTTGGAGATTTATTTACTGCACAACTTGGAGCCTCCATTGCTGAGGTACTTCGGGTGACCCAGCTTTTTCCTCATTTTGTGGGGGAGGAAGATAATAGAATGTTGATGGAGGAGGTGACGCCGAATGAGCTCTCGCTGGTAATGCATTCCTTGCATAAAGACAGTAGCCCGGGGCCTGATGGCTGGCTGATAGAATTCTACTTAGGATTCTATGACTTCTTCGGGGAGGAACTTTTGAACGTGGTGGAAGAATCGCGTAAGGCTGGGTTTGTCCATGGCCCCTTCAACTCCACCTTTATCGCTCTAATACCGAAGACGGCCAAGCCTGACAGCTTCAATAATTTCAGACCGATTTCTCTCTGCAATTGTATATATAAGATCATCTCCAAGGTTATGGCGAGAAGACTCAAGAATATTTTGTCTAAGCATATATCTTGTGAGCAATTTGGCTTCTTGGAAGGTCGCCAAATTCATGAGGCCATTGGAGTCGCCCAGGAAGGATTACACACTCTGAAAGTGCAGAAGCAGAAGGGTGCTGTGATTAAGATTGATCTCTCTAAAGCTTTTGATAGGGTCAGCTGGCTTTATCTCCGATTGCTCCTAACTCATCTGGGGTTCTGCTACGAATTTATTAGATGGATCATGGCCTGCCTCACAACGGTGAGCTTTGCTGTTCTGATCAATGGTTCTGCTAGTCCATTCTTCCAGGCAGGTAGGGGGCTACGACAGGGATGTCCCCTGTCTCCTTTGTTGTTTCTTCTTGTTGCTGAAGGACTCAGCCGTTTTATTCTGCATGCAAAAGCCGAAGGTTCCTTTCGAGGCATCTCTATTTCTCAGGTATTGTTTATTACTCATCTCCTTTTTGTTGACGGCATACTGATTTTCTGTGATGGCATGAGTCAGGATATTGATAAGGTGGTGGAAGGTCTCCATCTCATGCAAGTAGCAGCGGGTATGTTAGTGAATAGGGACAAATCTTCTATCACTTGCTCGCATTTATCCGAGCAGGAAATCCTTCGATTGGTTAACAAACTTCCTTACCGGTCTCTGGATTTAGATGAAGGTTTAACGTACCTGGGCTTTCACTTGAAGCCGAATGCTTATCTGAAGACTGACTGGAACTGGTTAATTGCTAAATTAGAACAGCGCCTACATGGTTGGAGTCATAAGTGGCTCTCTCGGGCTGGGAGGCTGGTCCTGGTTAAATCAGTTTTGGAAGCTATTCCGGTGTATTGGTTGTCACTTGCTTGGATTCCCATAGGAGTCCTGGAGAGGATTCGGAGGTTGTGCTTTGCTTTTCTTTGGCAGGGTAAGGGTGGGCATCGTGCATTGGTTTGGGTCAGATGGGAGAAAATTGCGGTCCCTAAAGCACTGGGAGGTTGGGGGTTAAAGAATATTTTTCTGTTTGCTAAAGCCTTGGGGGCCAAAGTGTCGTGGCGCCTCATCCATACTCATAGTCTCTGGACCAGAGTGGTATATCATAAATATATAGCCCCTCTTACTCTCCTTGAATGGATAAGGCTGGGTAGTAAGTCGAGGGCAAATTGCTCTGTGGTCTGGAAAGCGGTGGTGCAGCATTTCCCTTTGGTAGGATCTGGATTGGTGTGGAGGATAGGTAATGGGCGACTACTACGTATTGGGCGGGACCCTTGGATTGGCTGTAGGGGAGGCCATGTTCTCCCGGTGGAATTTAGGAATCACTTGGCAGCAAGAGGATGCATTTATCTGGCAGACATTGTGGATCCAGGAACAACCACTATTTGGCATCAGGGGTGGTTATCAGCACAGAGACTGGAGATCTCTGCAGAATTGCAGGGGGTTTGGGTGGTTTTTCTGCGGTTATTAAGACATACTAATATACGATTGACCAATCGGATTGATGTACTTATATGGGATCATCATCCCTCGGGCCTCTACACTCCTAAGAATGGTTATATCCAGTTGAATGTGGAAATTCATAACAGGGAATTGGTGTGGTGGTGGAAGCATCTGTGGAAATTAAAGTGTCCGGGAAAAGCGAAGCTACTTTTTTGGGCTATTCTGGAAAACAAGGCACCTACCTGGGACAATCTGCAAAAGCGATTCCTCCAGGGCCCGGGAATTTGCCCACTCTGTCGGGACGCGGAAGAGACCACAGCTCATCTCTTTGTTCATTGTCGATTCGCACAGGCTTTATGGGAAGGAATCGGCGGTTATATGAATCTCAAGTTACAGTGGCGGGGAGAGTGCGTCCTGGAGGCTTTCAACGGCTGGTGGTCCACACATAAGAACTCTCATTTACGGGCCTTACCTTGTATCTTAGCATGGAGCATTTGGATATCCAGAAACACGATTCTCTTTCAAGACAGTAGGGTGCAGTTGGAGTCAGTGGTGGCTAACGCGGCGGTGGTACTACAACATAATTTCGCTCCTGTTCTAACGAGTAATCGACAGGTGTGAGTGGAACAGATCGATACTTCTATGCCGTGGGCCTATTTTGACGGCGCTTCCTTGGATCATCAGAGGGTGTGTGGAGGGGGGGCAGTCCTTCACAAATCCGAGTCCCACTATTTTCATCTAGTGGCTGGCTTGGGTAATGGATCAAATAACTATGCAGAGATAATGTCTCTTAAACTATTGATGTTATTTGCACTCGAACAAGGCTGTCTTTCTATTCAGATATTTGGGGATTCATTGTTAGTAATAGATTGGGCTAAGGATATTTCGCGCTGTCATGTTATGGTACTAATACCAATTCTGGAGGAGGTGATCAGATTAAAGCAGTCCTTTAATCATATCACTTTTACACATATTTACCGGGAACGGAATGGGATGGCTGATCAGCTATCCAAGGCAGCGACGCAGCAGGATTTAGCTCATGGACATTGGAGGATAACAATTTATTCACCAGAGGGCTCCTTCAGCTACTATCACAGACCTTTTCTTGAAGATATAGAGGCACAGATTTGAGAGCTAGTACTGTTTGTTACAGCAATTGATTTTATGAAACCTGGTATAAGAGGTAGTATGGGCAGCAATAACTGATATCGTTTTATGTATGGGAAAGATATGTAGCAAATATGGGATAGAAAATATGTGATAATGTAGGGATCTTAGCGATTCTACTACATGTGCAAAGTGTAATTTTGATCATCTATATGAAATAAAATTACGAATTTTTCCGAGGAAAAAAGAAAAAAAAAACACAATTAAAATAAAATAAATAAAACCACAATATAACAATTTACTTAACATAATTAAAATAAAATAAATAAAACCACAATACAGATAAAGTAACTTATCTATTTGTTTTAACTTGATATCATACTTTCAAAGTTTGGACATAATCTTTTATATGTGAAAAGATTCAAAGTTAAATTTTATTAACTTTTCAAATCCTTATTTTACACCTCAAGCATATTTAACAAAAACTGAAAATTAGTTTTAGGAGTATCTTTTAACCTCTAAACTAATATTATTTGGCTTCATAACAAGTGCAAAAAAAACAACTCCTTCAATAGTTTTTCTATTGTAAAAAATCCCTTTTTGTAGTTAGCCACAAAGCTAGTGGCCAATGTCGAGGACATTGCCACCACATGGCTCAAGCAACCATTTAAGTGCTAATGCCCATATTTTGAATGGAATATTAAACTAGGTATGGAAGAAGTGCTAAAGGTTTCTTTAGTTTAAAAAGAAAGAGGAGGATGGCATTCATATTGTCAAATGGACAGCAATTGCAAAACCTAAAGATCTTGGTGGGTGGGGCTTAAAAATATGCATGTGCTTGGACAATTGTTAGTAGCTGAAAGTCTTTGCATGTTTTCATTTGATCAAGGATTGTGGGGGATAGTTATGAAATTGAAGTACATTGATAACGGTAATATTAAGGATTGGATTAGATATGTATGGAAATATTTTAAAGGAGCATCCAATGTTTGGAAAGAGTTGATAAATACTTATATATTCTTAGCTATTGGGTGGCCCAGAAAATTGCTAAAGGTAATAAATTGATCACTGGAGAGGATCCTTGGATAGGATGGAGTGGGAACTTAAAGCTGTCAAAGGCCATCATATAGTCTCTTAAGGATAAATATGTATTTAGGTTGGAAGATGTTGTGGGGTTTTTGGTTCAAAGGGATGGAATTTAGTCCTGGAAGTTTATAGAGGACCTGGAGTTGCAATGTAACCAAGCTATTGAGTGGTCACCATACACTATTCCTTTTAAAACACAATGCAATTAGTCTCAGGGATTGCTATCATGATATGAAATGATCTTGGAACAAAGCTCATTTCCAAACTTCGTTATGATGTAAAAATTAGTGAAGGATCCAGGGAAGAGAGAAGGTGGTGGTGGAAACTTGTGTGGAAGATGAATAGTTCCCTTGAAACCAAAATTTTGCTTTGGTTGGATTTATCAAACAAAATACTAACGTAGGAAAATGGCCAAAAAAGGAAATGGGTCAGTCCTAATTGGTGTTATTTGTGCGAAGAGAAATTGAGGTTGTTAATGATCATGTTTTAGTTGCTTGTCCCTTTACAAAAGTTATCTTAAGGGATGTATGCCAAAGTCTCAATATTCAACATTTATGGGATAAAGAAACATTATTGGAGTGCCATGTAGGCTAGATTCTTGGCAGTTTTGTAGTTGAGCACGTAGCTCTCCCATGCTTTGCTTCGTGGGGAATATGGTTATCTAGAAACAAGTCAATATTCGAAGGAAATGAGGCTTATATGGATCGTTTATTGCATTACATCCGGCTATCCTACGGTGAAGGTAAGAAGGTTTCTTCTCAAAAAGTCCCAAGAAGATTGCAAGAATTGAGCATAAACTATTATAGTCATTGGAGATTCTTTGATGGATGTAGCCAATGGTCTCCTAGGAGATGTGGGGTAGGGGCTCTTCTTTTCCTTTAAAATTTTTATTTTGTTTTAATGAAATATTGAGCAAGGTGTGGTTCAAACAATAGAGCAAAGTTCTTCACTACGTGGATCCTTTTATGTGTTGTTGCTGAATGAAACATAAAAGGCTTACATGTTTTTGGAGATTCAAAACTTCTCATGG
Organism: Larix kaempferi; assembly: GCA_027924585.1. Lineage (NCBI taxonomy): Eukaryota > Viridiplantae > Streptophyta > Pinopsida > Pinales > Pinaceae > Larix > Larix kaempferi. Next base: position 13,650,501 of record BSBM01000001.1, read on the forward strand.
ATTGGGCCACAGGAAAATGTCAAATTACCAATTTAATCCTTGAGCCAATTATGGACAGAGTGATAGAAAAAATATATATTTTTGAGCATATTTCTTTTGCTCATATCTACATGGAAATCAATCATAAAATTGAGCATATGTCTAAGGAAGCGTTCCATTTACAAGAAGGAATTAAGGTCGAACAGGAAGTCAACAACAACAAGAAGTTGTCCAAACGTATCTTTTTTGATGAAGTGTTTTTAAGTTTTTGTATAAACCAACACTAAGAATTGGAGTCTTTTGTTTTCAAATGTGCGAAGAGGACATGTGTTTTGTAATGTTTTTTGGTTATCAATTTTGTCTGTTTTTCTTCAAAGGTAGTTGGTATAGGCTTGAAGCAATATATCAGTACATAAACTAAGCCGAAACACCAACTAAAGCGTTCCATTTACAAGAAGGAATTAAGGTCGAACAGGAAGTCAAGGACAACAAGAAGTTGTCCAAAAGTATCTTTTTTGATGGAGTGTTTTTAAGTTTTTGTATAAACCAACACTAAGAATTGGAGTCTTTTGTTTTCAAATGTGCGAAGAGGACACGTCTTTTGTTTTGATGAAGCGTTCCATTTACAAGAAGGAATTAAGGTCGAACAAGAAGTCAAGGACAACAAGAAGTTGTCCAAAAGTATCTTTTTTGATGAAGTGTTTTTAAGTTTTTGTATAAACCAACACTAAGAATTGGAGCCTTTTGTTTTCAAATGTGCGAAGAGGACACGTGTTTTGTAATGTTCTTTGGTTATCAATTTTGTCTGTTTTTCTTCAAAGGTAGTTGGTATAGGCTTGAAGCAATATATCAGTACATAAACTAAGCCGAAACACCAACTAAAGTGTATTTTTATTTCATCTTGAAATATCAAATACAAATATTTTTTCATGAAAAAAAATCAAGAACCTTGAATGTCCTCCTATAGGTGAAGTGTGCAATTCCAAAAGGATCTTCTATTTGAGTTGGGAATTCTTACATAAATATAGGAAATCATGGTACCAAAGTGAAACATTCTTCCACACAAATGTATCTAATGCACTAGGATCCTCTTGCATTTGTTGAATTATCTTGCATTCCTTCTAATCCTACTTACATTATATTCTTGCTTCTTCCACCCAATTAGATTGCATAATGGAAATAGTAAAAAGTAATCCCTCTACATCTTTTTCTTTCCTTTAATGTGCATCTTCCACTACATTTTGTTTTCATTTTTTGTAGATAATTTAAAAGTCATAACCTAACACATGTGTCACCCATTTTTCTTGCTCTTCTGAAGATATTCCTTGTTCCAAGAAGTACTTAACACTATCATGAGTTGTTATTACCTTGAAGTGTCTTCCTATTAGGTAAGGGCTCCATTTATTAATTACATGCAACATGCCTAACATTTTATTTTCATAAATTAGTTTGAGTAAGCTTTTTTTCCTTTAAGTTGGAAACTTATGAATGCAAGTGGCTTTCCTTCTTGCATTAAAATTGCACCAATTGCATTCCCCTAGTAATCAATTTCCACATTAGAATTTTTTGTGAAGTCAGGTGTGGCTAATACAAGAGTTGTACACATAAAAAATTTAAGTTTTTCAAAATATTTGGTTGCTTCTTGAGTCCAATAAAATGCCTCCTTTTTCAATAGAGACACTATAAGAGATGCCGCTATTTGACCATGATTCTTGACAAACTTGTTGTAATAGCATGTCAATCCTACGAATCCTTTAAGAATCTTCAAGGTTTTTGGAATTGGCCATTCCATTATAGCTTTAATTTTGTTAGGGTCCACTTTGATTTCATCATGACATACAATCTGGACCAAATATTCCACTTCCTGAACCCCAAAGGAACACTTAGAAGGCTTGTCATATAGTTGTTGCTCCTCCAATAATTTTAATACCATGTCAACATGTTGTACATTCTCTTCCAAATATTGGACATAGATTAATATATCATCAAAAAATACTAGTTTTCTTCCCAAGATTTGCTATATATTAGTATATCATAAAAAAATACTAACACAAATTTCTTGAGGAATGGTTTAAAAATAAAATTCATCAAGATTTGAAATGTGGAGTTGCATTGGTAAGGTCAAATGGCATCACCATAAATTCATAATAACCTTCATGTGTTTTAAAGGTTGTTTTTGGAATGTCTTCTTGCCTCATTCTGATTTTGATGATATCCTAAGTGGAGATCTAACTTGGTAAAGAAAATTGATCCCTTTAATTAATCCATTAGTTCATCAATGATAGGAATATGGAACTTATCTTTAATGATCATCTTGTTGAGCTCTCTATAATCTAGACACATACACCATGAACCTTCCTTTTTAAGAACCATAAGGACTGGTGCATAGAAGACAGTTTGGCTAGTGTGAATGATGCCAACATCTAACATTTCTTGAACCATATTCTCAATCTCACTATTTTGTGCATATGGGTACCTATAAGGTTTGATGTTAGGTGGTACACTTCAGAGCTGCAAGTGAATCACATAGTCATGATCTTGAGCAGGTGGAATACCTTTAGGAATATATCCAAATACCTTGGAATGACTGTCAAAAACTCTTTGGAGAACTACTAGAATAGAGGGTATAGATGCTTGAACATCTAGTGAGCATAACTATGCAATTACACCATGGTGTCCCTTTTATAGCAATTTTTCATGTTTTTGGAGCTTATCACTTTAGAGGGTTTCCCTGGAGTACCTTTGAGTTCAATTTACTTACCTTTTGAGAAACATCTCATGAAAAGTTCCTGAAAATTAAGAGTCACTTTTCCCAATGATTGTAACCATTGAACCCCTAATACAACATCAACACCACCCATTTGGATTACAATTATTGGGCTATCCAATAAATACTCCCCCATATTAAGTTTAATACTGTGGCACTTCTCTGAATAATTTATGGTACCTTCATCTAACAATCATTATTTGAAACTCTGGTGCAAGATATATAAAGCAATTAAGAAGTTTGGCTAATTTGTAATTAATGAAGTTATGGGTACTACCAAAATTAATCAACATTGTTACTTTTTTCTTTTTGGTATATCCTTCTATCACAAGAGTTTGAGGGGCGCTAGCTAATGCATGACAAGAAATGGTTGGAGTAGTATCTTCTAGCTCAACCTCTTCATATTGTCCTAGTTTTGGATCTTCTTCCTCTCCACGATGTATGTAGGATAATTTCTTCTCGTTGCACTTATGCCCCTTACTATACTTGCTGCCGCAATTGAAACATAGTCTTTTTCTCTTATTTCCTCCACTTTGTGAGGTGTCAATCTAGTAGGCTAAGTTAGGTTAGGGGGAGGGACATTTCCCTCTATATAGGTGTTAGTAGCAGCTCTTCTAATAGCCATATTTTTACTTTCAACTTTCCTTCTCAAACAAAAAGAAGTCTCCAATGATTTAGGTTCAAAGAGACGCATCTCATGCTACATGCTCTCCTTTAAAGTGCCCATAAAGAAATCCGACAAGTTATCCCTTGTAATATTGTTCACTCTAAGACTCAAATTTTGAAGATGTTTAATGTGCTATATAACTAGGCCTCTTTGCCTAAGATTTATCAGTTGGCTAAAGAAGGCATTGCTCTTAATATCCTACAATGTGCTATCAATTCATCCATAAATATAGACCAAGAGACAATAGAGTCCATATTACAGTCATAAAACCATTGGTACCACACAAATTGATTAGCTTCTAAATACAATGATGTTGTTGAATATCCTAATTACTCCTATTATATGTTATGAGTTAGTGTTTTACGTAGTCAAGAGTAATTATTTGGTTATGCATTTATTAATATAGTTAGTGGAGAAGACCTGTCAATAGAGAAGACATGTCAAAAATCAGTTTTGTATTTCCTATATTTAGAAGTTAATGTTGAGACGAGTTGGAGGATGATCCATAGGGTTTGGTGTATTTCTTTGCATCTACTTTGAATCTTCACATGGTATCAAAGTAGGCCTAAGACTCTTTGAAGATAGGAAAGAAAAAATTAGAGATTTTCCACTCTAGAGAAAATAGGAAGATATGCATTGAGATCTATGAAGTGAAGCTCATCGATTGAGAACAAACCACCACAAGAGCTATCAATAGGCTTTATGATCCATAGAAAGATAGAAGCCCTGTCTCAAAAGAAAACAAGAAGGAAAACAAGTCACAAGAAGGTATTGTTGTCTTGTCGGTCATTGGGAGTGATAGAGAAGGACTATCATTGTTTATCCATGTAGAGGGAGCGATAGTATCGTTGTCCTGTAGTTTAAAGAGAGCAATAGATTCCCAAAAGGGTCCATCACAATCTCTCTACCACTGGGGAGTGATAGTCATGACTAAGCAGTTTTCGGGATAGCGATAGTTTTTCGATACACTGCACATTCTCCATTTTCCATTCCGGTCACAGACAGACGAACCAGAAAGGAAAGACACTCTTTTAAAAGGTAACTTTTCAGAGAAAAAAAACACATGTTTTGGAAGAATAAAATGGCTTCAAGAAACCAAACCTTTTCCCAGATTCCTCGTCTCACTGGGAAGAACTATGAAATATGGTCGATCAAAATGATGACCTTGTTAAAGGCTCAAGATGTTTGTGAATATGCATCCCATGAGTATACAAAATTGAGAGATGAAGCAGTCGAACATACCATGACAAATAATCAAAGTACTCAGTTAAAAGAACACATAACCAAGGATGCAAAGGTGTTGCATCTCATTTAAAGTGCTTTGGATAAAACCATCTTCCCCAAGATTTATCTTGTGAGATCCTCTAAAACCACCTAGGAGATATTGCAAAGCAACTATCAAGGCATCACCAAGGTGAAGACAGTGAAATTGCAAACCTTGATAAGGGACCTTGAAATCCTAGAAATGAAGTGGTTGGAGTCGATAGTTCAGTACATGAATTGAGTAACTACCACTATAAACAATTTGAAGATGTACGGCGAAGATATGACGGATAATAAGGTAGTCGAGAAGGTTCTCAGAACCCTATCCAAAAATTTCGATTCAGTGGTCGCGACAATTGAAGAAGAAAATGATATGTGTCATATTTTAGTAGATGAATTGACGGATCCCTTTTATCTCGCAATTTCATAAACAACAAGAATGATAATTCCTCGCTTGAAAATGCATTTTAGACCCAGGCCTCCATTGTAGAGGTAGAAGAAGAGGTCAAGGAAATAGAAGGAGAGGTAGGAAAATTATAGATCTTTCTCAAGAAGGAGAGAGATCAACCCCATATTTGGGACGAGATCATGAACACTTTCATAACCAAAGGGGGAGAAACATAAATTTCAAAGAAAATCCTAGGATACAGTGTTTTTACTACAAGAAGTTTGGCCACTCTGAAAGTGAATGTAGGAAGAAGCAAGCAAATAGGAATAAGGGCATAACACATATTAGGAACAATGATGAAGGGACATCATAATCAATATTCCTTTCATGCCATATTACTGAAGAAACCATCCACAACAAAGATCTATGGTTGTTGGATAGTGGTCTCAACAACCACATGACAGGTAACAAAGTTTTGTTTCAAGTTTGGATAGCTCTATCACATCTGAAATTAAGCTAGGAGATTATTATCAAGTCAAATCCAAATGTAAAGGTGTAGTTTCAATATTAACTAAACAAGATGAAAAGAAGGGCATTTGTGATGGCTTCTATGTACCTGGTGTGAAAAATAACTTGATGAGTGTAGGCCAGATGAGTCAACATGGTTATGAGTTCATATTCAAAGGTCCCACTTGTATAATCCTAGATAAGCCACCTAGTAAGAGGCTCACATCACAAGTACAAACCAAAAATAGGATGTTTCTCCTGATGTTGAAAAGTCTAAATCAGTCACTTTTATATGCACAAAATATCTCAAGCACTGATGAAACATGGTTGTGGCACCTTACGTATGGTTAGTTACCCTTTACAAGTCTTAGCCTTTTGTATACAAAGTTTATGGTCAAGGATCTACCCCTGATTAATGAATAACACAACTCTTTTGAAACTTGTATCTTAGCCAAACACCCAAGAGATAGCTTCCCAGTTGCTTCCTATAGAGAAAACGAGCATCTTGAGGTGGTGCATACAAACTTTTGTGGTCCTATGCAAACCTAGTCCATAGGAGGAAGTATTTATTTCCTAACATTTATTGATGACTTTAGCAAAAAAATTTGGGTGTATTTTGTGAAGCACAAATCTTAGACTTTTGAAAATTTTAAAGAGTTCAAAGCCATGGTAGAGATATAGAGTGGAAAGTACATTAAAGTACTCAAGTCATATGGAGGAGGTGAATAGGACTCCAAAGAATTCACAGAACATTGCAAACAACAAGGGATTGAAAGGCAATTCACTACAAGGTACACTCCACAACATAATGGAGTAGCTGAAAGGGAGAACAAAACAATCATGAACATGGCCAGGAGTTTGCTTAAGACAAAGAACTTGTCAAATGAGTATTGGGAAGAAGTTGTAGCATGTTCAATTTATATCTTGAATAGATATCCAACCTGCAATGTGAAAGACAAAGTCCCATAGGAAGCATGGAGTGACATGAAAGCTACGGTTTCACATTTTAGAGTTTTTGGATGTGTAGCTTATGCACATATTCCTAAACATTTGAGGAGGAAAATTGATGACAAAAGTGAAAGGTGCACATTTATTGGCTACAATGAATAGTCCAAAGCCTACAAGTAGTATAATCCCATCACCAAGAAGTTCATTGTCAATAGAGATGTTAAGTTCTAGGAATACAAGTCTTGGGAGGATCAAACAAATGGAACGATTGGAAACCATACTCCTTTTCCATGGGTGGATGAACATGTAGAACCTACAAGCTAGCAAAATATTCATCCTAGACCCCAAGGATGCAAGTACAAAGACAAGGGGAACAATTAGAGCATAGTTCTTCTTCCAACAGTGATTCAGATCCAACTATAGCTTCTCTAAGAAACTAGAAGGAAAGAAGATTGCAAGACATTTACGAACAACTTGATGATGAGCAAGCACATTTTGTTTTTTAGTCCTTTCAACTAGTATATTTTGAAGAAGCAATGAAGGAAGAACAATGAGTTCAAGCAATGAATGAAGAAAAATAAGTCTTTGAAAGAAACAACACATGGGATCTTGTAGATCTACTAGTAGAAAATATCAACATTTGAGTTAAAAGGGTATATAATACAAAGTTGAATGAGAAAGACACAGTGGAGAAGCACAAATCCTGACTTGTAGCAAAAGGTTTTGCTCAGCAACCTGGTGTGGATTATGAGAAACATTTGCTACACTAACATGTTTAGATACTATCAAAGCAGCTTCGGCAGTTGCAACCCAAAACATGTGGCCAGTTTGTCAAATGGAGGCTAAATTTGTTGGTTGTGGAGCCCTATCTTCCTTATTTAGAGGTCGTGTTTCAGCCGTGTCTGAATCCCAACCCATGATTGGGGGGGGGGGGTTGGGGGGCTTTCCCCCCACAAATAGTCACCATGGGGGGTCCAGGGGAGGCGACAACTAATTTGGGAGCCCCCCATGTAGGGGTTCCAGGGCAACGCCCCCGTAGTGAAAATTTTGGAAAAAATGCCTTGTAAAATGTTGTAATTTCATAGTCATGACTTGGTCAATAATGGATGATTTATGGGCCCATAGTATTGGGTGTTACATAGTATTTTCCCATGGTAATCGCTCTTTAAAAGGAATGCATTGTAATATGGCTGTGTATTGTAGCATTGTAAAGATATCTGATTGTGTGAGAGAGTGAAGAGTAAGTTGCAGTGGATGTGCTGTAGGTTGTATCCCTTCATTTGTTGGATGGTATAATAATAAGGACTGGCAAGTTTTGTGTGGATGTAGCCCATCTTGGGTGAACCACGTTATATTGGTGTCTCTCTTGTAATGCGTTTTATGTGATTTATGTTTGCATCTTGTTTATTTTTATTGCTTTGCGATCCTATTTTTCTAACAATTGGTATCATAGCCAAAGGTCTATTTGGAAGATAAACTCTTAGGAAAGAAGGGTTCCTAGTTTGAGTAGGAGCAATGGCGGAAGAAGGAAAGTTTAAGGTCGAGAAATTTAATGGACAAAACTACCAGTTATGGAAGATGCAAATGCAGGACTAACTGTACCAGAAGGATCTATTCCTACCGTTGGGAGGAAAAGCAAAACACTCGGAAACTATGAAGGATGAATAATGGGAGGTTCTTGACAGAAAGGCATTGGGAACAACATGGTTGTGCTTGGATTCATCGGTGGCTTTCAATATTTCAAAAGAAACGACAATGGAGGGGATGAGCACATTGGGTAAGCTATATGAAAAACCCTCGGTCTCCAACAAGGTATTTCTAATGAAGCGTTTATTTAATATGAAGATGTCAGAAGATGGATATGTTTCTAATCATTTAAATGAATTTAATATGATTCCAAATCAGCTATGTTTTGTAAATTGAACTTTGATGGTGAGGTTAGGGATATTCTAATCTTGTGTTCATTGCCAGAAAGTTGGAACAGCTTGGTCATGGTTGTAAGCAACTCTGTATCTGGTTCAAACACTTTGAAATTTGATGATGTTGTTGGTGTTATTCTTAGCAAGGAAATGCGAAGGAAAAGCATAGGTGAGACATCAAGTAATGCATTGACCATGGAGAGCAAGGGAATCCAAAGGGAGAGAGGAAAGATCCCAGTTAATCGCAACAAGTTCAGGAAGGGAAGATCCAAGTCCATATTGGGAAACATAGAGTGTTGGAACTGTGGAAAGAAAGGACATATAAAGAAAGACTGCAGATCTCTAAAGAAGAAAGGAGATGGACATCAGGAGACTACTCAGGAAGCAAATGTAGCAGGTGATGTGTTGCAAGATGATTTGATTTTTGCATTAGATAATACTAATGATTACTGTGTAGTAGATTGAGGGGCTTCATGTCATGCTACACCCCATAGGAAATTCTTTCATGATTATGTTCCAGGTGATTTTGTACATGTTTTATTGGGTGATGATGAACCATGCAAAATTGTTGGAATGGGTAAGGTACGGATAAAGTTAAAGAATAGTGAATGGGTGCTGAAATATGTAAGGCATATTCCTGCTATGAAAAGAAATATGATCTTAACAGGACATTTGATAGATGGTGGTTGTTTATCTACGTTTGGAGAAACATGGTGGAAGATCACTAAAGGATCAATGGTGATAGCAAAAGGAGACATGATATGTAAGTTGTATTTAAGTCCTCATAATACTGACTGTTCTATCTCTTTAGCTTCCACAGGAATAGATACAACATTGTGGCATCATAGGCTTGGCCACATGAGTGAGAAAGGGATGCAAATTCTCCACTCAAGAAAGTTGTTTCTAGATCTGAAGCAGGTAAGTTTGGAATTCTGTGAGAACTGCGTTTATGAAAAACAGAAGAGAGTCAGATTTCTCAAGGTTGGGAAACAAAAAAAGAGTGAAAAGTTAGAGCCTGTACATATAGATGTATGGGGACCGTATCATGTACAATCTCTTGGTGGCTCTCATTATGATGTTAGTTTTATTGATGATGCAACTAGAAAAACTTTGGTTTATTGCACTAGATAGAAATCTGATGTGTTTGCTACTTTTAAGAAATGGAAAGCTTTGGTTGAGAATGAGACAAGAAAAAGGTTGAAGTGTCCCAGATATGATAATGTAGGTTAATACTACGGAAATGAGTTTGATAGTTACTATTCATACCATGTGATTCGTAGAGAGAAGACAGTCCCAGGAACACCACAAGAAAATCGTGTGTCAGAAAGGATGAACAGAACATTCATGGAGTGTGCAAAGTGTGTAAGATTGCAAGTAGGGTTTCACTTACAGTTTTGGGTGGATGTTGTAGATATTGTTGTTTTCTTAATAAACATACGGCCTTCAAGTGATTTGGATGGTGGTATTCCAAAGGAGTCATGGACAGGTAAAAAGGTAAACTACTCTTTTCTGAGAACTTTTGGTTGTGAAGCATGTGTCCATATTGATAAAGAAAATAGAACAAATCTTGAGGCTAAATCCAAGAAATGTACCTTTATTGGATACGGGGTTGATGATTTTGGTTATCGCTTATGGGATTATGAAAATAACAAAATAATTAGGAGTAGAGATGTGGTATTCAATGAAAAGTTCATGTATAAAGATCAGTTACAGGGAAAGAAACAAGAAAAGGAAAACACGGAGTACACAGTGCTTGATGAAATCAAAGAAAATGAAGTTCCGAAGGTGCCGGAAAATAAAAAACATCAGCAGTTACCTCAAACTCCTACAAGTGCTAGAATATCTACCAAGTTAAGTAGACCCCCTGAACGATTGTCTCTTTCATTGTATTATTTATTGATGACTGATTCTGGTGAACCAGAATGTTGTGAAGAAGAAATGCAGGTGGAAACTAGAAAGAAGTGGGAGCAAGGCATGAATGAGGATATGGAATCATTAGTAAGAAAACAGAATTGGTCCATTGGAGTAAGGCCAAAAGCTTTGCCATATTGTTAATTTCATGTCCTATCCCCCAAGAGAATGTTGCCTTTGTAGTTCCTCTAGGATTGAAAATAATCCCCCCCATGCCTATCACCCCTTAAAACAACAATATTTACAAAAGTAACTTAGAAAGTAGAAAGTAGATGCATAATTAAAAATAAGTTTGTTTTTTGTTTTTTTGTCTTGTGCGAAATAAAAGCAAAATGGTAATAACGCGTGAAGTAAGTTAATGAAGTAAATAAAATAGTTTTATATACTAAAAGAAAAAAATGAAAAAAGTTAAAAACATTTAAATACCAAAAATATAAGCATGCTAATAAATAAATAAAAATAACAATTACATAACATATGAAATGATAGAAATAATTTTTTAAATAAACATTTAGACTTAAAAATTAAACTAAAAAATGAAATAGGTAAGAGAATGAAGGTTTTCGACCCAATATTTTTTATATTTAATGAATAATAATCCCATATATCATCATCAATTGGATAAATGAAATATTGGAACAGGCATGACTCAAAATCATAGAAGATATTAATGAATCCATCAATTGTAATGTTATATGGAGAAAGGAGAAAGATAAAGTCTGGACTTCAAAAAATGGATAATTTGTGTTGCACAATGACCTTTTCGTCAATACCTACTATCCATGAAACTGTTAGATCCATAGATAAACAATGTATGTGTTATCTCCTCAAGTAAACATAGACTAGTTGTGTTTTCTAGGTGATAGGAGGTCTTTCAATTTTTCATTTTTAGGTGCATTTGGGGTTCTTTTTCGAGAGTTTGAAGTGCGTAATGAAGTTTGAAATAACATTTCATGTTACTTTGTCTCCAAGAAATAATTTTTCGGTTTGAAGGGCCCCATTTATTAATTATATGCAACATGCCTAACATTTTATTTTCATAAATTAGTTTGAGTAAGTTTTTTCCCTTTAAGTTGGAAACTTTTGAATGCAAGTGGCTTTCCTTCTTGCATTAAAATTGCACCAATTGCATTCCCCTAGTAATCAATTTCCAAATTAGAATTATTTGTGAAGTTAGGTGTGGCTAATACAAGAGTTGTACACATAAAAACTTTAAGTTTTTCAAAATATTTGGTTGCTTCTTGAGTCCAATAAAATGCCTCCTTTTTCAATAGAGACACTATAAGAGATGCTTCTATTTGACAATGATTCTTGACAAAATTGTTGTAATAGCATGTCAATCCTACGAATCCTTTAAGAATCTTCAAGGTTTTTGGAATTGGCCATTCCATTATAGCTTTAATTTTGTTAGGGTCCACTTTGATGTCATCATGACATACAATCTGGACCAAATATTCCACTTCCTAAACCCCAAAGGAAAACTTAGAAGGCTTGTCATATAATTGATGCTCCTCCAATCATTTTAATACCATGTCAACATGTTGTACATGCTCTTCCAAATATTGGACATAGATTAATATATCATCAGAAAATATTAGTTTTCTTCCCAAGATTTTCTATATATTAGTAAGGTCAAATGGCATCACCATAAATTCATAATAACCTTCATGTGTTTTAAAGGTTGTTTTTGGAATGTCTTCTTGCCTCATTTTGATTTTGATGATATCCTAAGTGGAGATCTAACTTGGAAGAAAATTGATCCCTTTAATTAATCTAATAGTTCATCAATGATAGGAATATGAGACTTATCTTTAATTATCATCTTGTTGAGCTCTTTATAATCTAGACACATACACCATGAACCTTCCTTTTTAAGAACCATAAGGACTGGTGCATAGAACACAGTTTGGCTAGTGTGAATGATGCCAACATCTAACATTTCTTGAACCATACTCTCAATCTCACTCTTTTGTGCATATGGGTACCTATAAGGTTTGATGTTAGGTGGTACACTTCAGAGCTGCAAGTGAATCACATAGTCATGATCTTCAGCAGGTGGAATACCTTTAGGAATATATCCAAATACCTTGGAATGACTGTCAAAAACTCTTTGGAGAACCACTAGAATAGAGGGTATAGATGCTTGAACATCTAGTGAGCATAATTGTACAATTACACCATGGTGTCCCTTTTTTAGCAATTTTTCATGTTTTTGGAGCTTATCACTTTAGAGGGTTTCCCTGGAGTACCTTTGAGTTCAATTTACTTACCTTTTGAGAAAAATCTCATGAAAAGTTCCTGAAAATTAAGAGTCACTTTTCCCAATGATTGTAACCATTGAACCCCTAATACAACATCAACACCACCCATTTGGATTACAATTATTGGGCTATCCAATAAATACTCCCCCATATTAAGTTTAATACTGTGGCACTTCTCTGAATAATTTATGGTACCTTCATCTAACAATCATTATTTGAAACTCTGGTGCAAGATATATAAAGCAATTAAGAAATTTGGCTAATTTGCAATTAATGAAGCTATGGGTACTACCAAAATTAATCAACATTGCTACTTTTTTCTTTTTGGTATATCCTTCTATCATGAGAGTTTGAGGAGCGCTAGCTAATGCATGACAAGAAATGGTTGGAGTAGTATCTTCTAGTTCAACCTCTTCATATTGTCCTAGTTTTGGATCTTCTTCCTCTCCACGATGTATGTAGGATAATTTCTCCTCGCTGCACTTATTCCCCTTACTATACTTGCTGCCGTAATTGAAACATAGTCTTTTTCTCTTATTTCCTCCACTTTGTGAGGTGTCAAACTAGTAGGATAAGTTAGGTTAGGGGGAGGGACATTTCCCTCTATATAGGTGTTAGAAACAGCTCTTCTAATAGCCATATTTTTACTTTCAACTTTCCTTCTCAAACAAAAAGAAGTCGCCAATGATTTAGGTTCAAAGAGACGCATCTCATGCTACATGCTCTCCTTTAAAGTGACCATAAAGAAATCCGACAAATTATCCCTTGTAATATTGTTCACTCTAAGACTCAAATTTTGAAGATGTTTAATGTGCTATATAACTAGGCATCTTTGCCTAAGATTTATCAGTTGCCTAAAGAAGGCGTTGCTCTTAATATACTACAATGTGCTATCAATTCATCCATAAATATAGACCAAGAGACAATAGATTCCATATTACAGTCACAAAACCATTAGTACCACACAAATTGATTAGGTTCTAAATACAATGATATTGTTGAATATCCTAATTACTCCTATTATATGTTATGAGTTAGTGTTTTACGTAGTCAAGAGTAATTATTTGGTTATGCATTTATTAATATAGTTAGTGGAGAAGACCTATCAATAGAGAAGACATGTCAAAAATCAGTTTTGTATTTCCTATATTTAGAAGTTAATGTTGAGAAGAGTTGGAGGATGATCCATAGGGTTTGGTGTATTACTTTGCATCTACTTTGAATCTTCACATGGTATCAAAGTAGGCCTAAGACTCTTTGAAGATAGGAAAGAAAAAATTAGAGATTTTCCACTCTACAGAAAATAGGAAGATGTGCATTGAGATCTGTGAAGTGAAGCTCATCGATTGAGAACAAACCACCACAAGACCTATCAATAAGCTTTATGATCCATAGAAAGATAGAAACCCTGTCTCAGAAGAAAACAAGAAGGAAAACAAGTCACAAGAAGGTATTGTTGTCTTGTCGGTCATCGGGAGTGATAGGGAAGGACTATCATTGTTTATCCATGCAGAGGGAGCGATAGTATCGTTGTCCTATAGTTTGAAGAGAGTGATAGCTTCCCAAAAGATTCCATCACCATCTCTCTACCACTGGGGAGTGATAGCCATGACTAAGCAGTTTTCGGGATAGCGATAGTTTTTCGATACACTACACATTCTCCATTTTCCATTCCGGTCACAGACAGATGGACCAGAAAGGAAAGACACTCTTTTAAAAGGTAACTTTTCAGAGAAAAAAAACACATGTTTTGGAAGAATAAAATGGCTTCAAGCACCCAAACCTTTTCCTAGATTCCTCCTCTCACTGGGAAGAATTATGAAATATGGTCGATTAAAATTATGACCTTGTTAAAGACTCAAGATGTTTGGGAATATGCATCCCATGAGTATACAAAATTGAGAGATGAAGCAGTCGAACATACCATGACAAATAATCAAAGGACTCAGTTAAAAGAACACATAACCAAGGATGCAAAGGCGTTGCATCTCATTCAAAGTGATTTGGATGAAACCATATTCCCCAAGATTTATCTTGTGAGATCCTCTAAAACCACCTAGGAGATATTGCAAAGCAACTATCAAGGCATCACCAAGGTGAAGACAGTGAAATTGCAAACCTTGATAAGGGACCTTGAAATCCTAGAAATGAAGTGGTTGGAGTCGATAGTTCAGTACATGAATTGAGTAACTACCACTCTAAACAATTTGAAGATGTACGACGAAGATATGACGGATAATAAGGTAGTCGAGAAGGTTCTCAAAACCCTATCCAAAAAGTTCGATTCAGTGGTCGCAACAATTGAAGAAGAAAAAGATATGTGTCATATTACAGTAGATGAATTGATGGATCCCTTTTATCCCATGATTCCATAAACAATAAGAATGATAATTCCTCACTTGAAAATGCATTTTAGACCCAGGCCTCCATTGTAGAAGTAGAAGAAGAGGTCAAGGAAATAGAAGCAGAGGTAGGAAAATTATATATCTTTCTCAAGCAGGAGAGAGATCAACCCCATATTTGGGACAAGATTATGAACACTTTCATAACCAAAGGGGGAGAAACATAAATTTCAAAGAAAAGCCTAGGATATAGTGTTTTTACTACAAGAAGTTTGGCCACTCTGAAAGTGAATGTAGGAAGAAGCAAGCAAATAGGAATAAAGGCATAACACATATTAGGAACAATGATGAAGGGACATCATAATCAATGTTCCTTTCATGCCAGATTACTGAAGAAACCATCCACAACAAAGATCTATGGTTGTTGGATAGTGGTCTCAAAAACCACATGACTGGTAACAAAGTTTTGTTTCAAGTTTGGATAGCTCTATCACATCTGAAATTAAGCTAGGAGATTATTATCAAGTCAAATCCAACGGTAAAGGTGTAGTTTCAATATTAACTAAACAAGATGAAAAGAAGGACATTTGTGATGGTTTCTATCTACCTGGTGTGAAAAATAACTTGATGAGTGTAGGCCAGATGAGTCAACATGGTTATGATTTCATATTCAAAGGTCCCACTTGTATAATCCTAGATAAGCCACTTAGTAAGAGGCCCACATCATAAGTACAAACCAAAAATAGGATGTTTCTCCCTATGTTGAAAAGTCTAAATCAGTCACTTTTATATGCACAAAATATCTCAAGCACTGATGAAACATGGTTGTGGCACCTTAGGTATGGTTAGTTACCCTTTACTAGTCTTATCCTTTTGTATACAAAGTGTATGGTCAAGGATCTACCCCTGATTAATGAATAACACAACTCTTTTGAAACTTGTATCTTAGCCAAACACCCAAGAGATAGCTTCCTAGTTGCTTCCTATAGAGAAAAAGAGCATCTTGAGGTGGTGCATACAAACCTTTGTGGTCCTATGCAAACCTAGTCCATATGAGGAAGTTTTTAGTTCCTAACATTTATTGATGACTTTAGCAAAAAAAATTGGGTGTATTTTTTGAAGCACAAATCTTAGACTTTTGAAAATTTTAAAGAGTTCAAAGCCATGGTAGAGATATAGAGTGGAAAGTACATTAAAGTACTCAAGTCATATGGAGGAGGTGAATAGGACTCCAAAGAATTCACAGAACATTGCAAACAACAAGGGATTGAAAGTAAATTCACTACAAGGTACACTCCACAACATAATGGAGTATCTCAAAGGGAGAACAGAATAATCATGAACATAGCCAGGAGTTTGCTCAAGACGAAGACCTTGTCAAATGAATATTGGGAAGAAGTTCTAGCATGTTCAATTTATATCTTGAATAGATATCCAACCTGCAGTGTGATAGACAAAGTCCCATAGGAAGCATGGAGTGACATGAAAGCTATTGTTTCACATTTTAGAGTTTTTGGATGTGTAGCTTATGCACATATTCCTAAACATTTGAGGAGGAAACTTGATGAAAAAAGTGAAAGGTGCACTTTTATTGGCTACAATGAATATTCCAAAGCCTACAGGTAGTATTGTTGAGATATTGTAACTTCAAAGAATATTATATTTGTACTTTATTATTTTGGAGATGTTTCATTCCTCCTTGAAGATCTTATTGTATATCCGGAGATGTTTATTCCTCCGTCGAAAGGTGGTAACTTGGGTTATTAGACTTCCCTAGTGGGGGTCGGACCTGTATGTGTTATGTGGGTGAAAGGGTTATTATACCACCCTAGAGGGGTCGGTCCAGTCAGTTGTAGTGGGGTATTTAACCCATTGGTTAAATACGAGCCTACATGTTTTGTGTAAAAGACAAGTCGGAGTAGTGTATAAATAGAGGGGGTGTATTCCTCATTTGACACACACTCACTCACTTGAGAGTGGCGCACTTGTGGAGGAGAGGCCTTCTATGGAGAAGGAGGAGCTTATGCTCAGGGTTACATCTTTGTATATTGCCGGTCATCTATATTGAGGAAGCTTTATTGGGTTTTCTACCCCATGAGGGTTTCCCAGGGACACTTGTTGGATACCTACCGGGGGCATAGAACTCCGACCGTGCAACAAAAACGGGTTCAGGGGAGTCCTGCAGGTGTGTCTAAGCAGTTCGGGCTAGGAACACTAGCCATGCCCGCCCGGTGGATGATTTTCCAAAGTTGACCCCCGTGTGTAAAAATTGCACACTCCCACACTGAGCAAAACCCTAATTTCCAAAATGGACCTGCAAGGTGACACATGGGCCATCGGGCCAGAAGGGAGGGGCACCCTTGGAACTATCCCGGCGTGCTGAATCCAACAGAGTCGACGATTCATCGATCCGAGCCAAGGTCATCATTCTATGGCTCGTTCCGTCTCACATTCAAAAGGCCTTCAGGGACACTTGCTGGATACCTGTCGGGGGACACTTGCTGGATACCTGTCGGGGGACACTTGCTGGATACCTGTCGGGGGCATAGAACTCCAACCGTGCAACAAAAGTGGGTTTCGGAGAGTCCTGCAGGTGTGTCTAGGTAGGTTCGGGCTGGGAACACTATCCATACCCACCCAGTGGATGATTTTCCAAAGTTGCACCCCATGTGCAAAAATTGCACACACCCACATGGAGCAAAACCCTAGTTTCCAAGATGGACCTGCAAGGTGACACATGGGCCACTGGGCCAGAGGGGAGGGGCACCCCTGGCACTGTACCAGTGTGCTGAATCCAATGGAGTCGACGGTTCATCGATCTGAGCCACGGTCGTCATTCTATGGCTCGTTCTGTCTCGCATCCAAAAGGCCTTCAGGGACACTTGCTGGATACCTATCGGGGGCATAGAACTCCAACCGTGCAACAAAAACGGGTTCCGAGGAGTCCTACAGGTGTGTCTAGGCAGGTGCAGGCTGGGAACACTAGCCATACCCTCCCGGTGGATGATTTTCCAAAGTTGACCCCCATGTGCAAAAATTGCACACTCCCACACTAAGTAAAACCCTAGTTTCCAAGATGGACCTGCAAGGTGACACATGGGCCACCGGGATGGAGGGGAGGGATACCCTTGGCACTATCCCGGTGTGCTGAATCCAACGAAGTTGATGGATCGTCGATCCGAGCCACGGTCTTCAATCTATGGCTCGTCCCGTCTCACTGCCAGAAGGCCTTCAAGGACACCTGCTGGATACCTGCCAGGGGCATAGAACTCCAACCGTGCAACAAAACTGGGTTCCGGGGAGTCCTGCAGGTGTGTCTAGGTAGGTTCGCACTGGAAACACTAGCCATACCCACCCGGTGGATGATTTTCCAAAGTTGACCCCCGTGTGCAAAAATTGCACACTCCCACACTCAGGAAAACCCTAGTTTACGAAATGAATGCACAATGAAGCCACTAGGCCATGGGGAGACGAGGGAGAGGGCCCCTTAGAGGTAATTGCACGCCAGGAGACCAACAGAGTCGACGATTTGTCGATCCGATGTCCGTTTTCCGAGTTATTTCAAGTTGCAAGTTGCATGAAAATGTCGTTCAGGGACACTTGGTGAATTTCCGTCCGGGAGCCAAAAAGCAAACGGAGCAGCAAGATTGCATGCTATTGGCTCCTGCAAGTGTGTGTGGGCAATGTCGACGTGGGAACACTGCCAACACTGGCGTGGGGGAGGATTTTGCAGAGTTGACCCACCAATGGGAGATTGCATGCAATTAAACTGAGCAGAACCCTAGTTTACGAAATGAATGCACAATGAAGCCACCGGGCCATGGGGAGACGAGGGAGAGGGCACCCTAGAGGTAATCGCATGCCAGGAGACCAACGGAGTCGACGGTTCGACGTTTCGACGTCCGGTTTACGAGTTATGTCGAGTTGCAAGTCGCATGAAAATGTTGTTTAGGGACACTTGGTGAATTTCCTCCCGTGAGCCAAAAAGCAAACAGAGTAGGAAGATTGCGTGCCGTTGGATCCTGCAAGTGTGTGTGGGAAATGCCGACGTGGGAACACTTCCAACACTGGCTCGAGGGAGGGTTTTGCAGAGTTGACCCACCAATGTGAGATTGCATGCAATTAAACTGAGCAAAACCCTAGTTTACGAAATGAATGCACAATGAAGCCACTGGGCCATGGGGAGATGAGGGAGAGGGCCCCCTAGAGGTAATCTCACTCCAGGAGACCAACAGAGTCGACGGTTCATCGGTCCGATGTTCGGTTTCTGAGTTATGTCGAGTTGCAAGTCGCATGAAAATGCCATTCAGGGACACTTGGTGAATTTTCGTCCAAGAGACAAAAAGAAAACGGAGCAGGAAGATTGTGTGTTGTTGGCTCCTGCAAGTGTGTGTGGGCAATACCGATGTGGGAACACTACCAACACTAGGTTGGGGGAGGGTTTTGCAGAGTTGACCCACCAATGCGAGATTGCATGCAATTAAACTAAGCAAAACCCTAGTTTACGAAATGAATGCACAATGAAGCCACTGGGCCATGGGGAGACGAGGGAGAGGGCCCCCTAGAGGTAATCACATGCCAGGAGACCAACGGAGTTGACGATTCGTCGGTCCGACGTATGGTTTCCAAGTTATGTCGAGTTGCAAGTCACATGAAAATGTCGTTCAGGGACACTTAGTGAATTTCCGCCCAGGAGCCAAAAAGTAAACGGAGCAGGAAGATTGCGTGCCATTGGCTCCTGCAAGTGTGTGTGGGAAATGCCGACGTGGGAACACTGCCAACACTGGCTTGGGGGAGGGTTTTGCAGAGTTGACCCACCAATGCGAGATTGCATGCAATTAAACTGAGCAAAACCCTAGTTTACGAAATGAATGCACCATGAAGCCACTGGGCCATGGGGATACTAGGGAGAGGGCCCCCTAGAGGTAATCGCATGCCAAGAGACCAACGGAGTCGACGATTCATCGGTACGACGTCCATTTTCCGAGTTATGTCAAGTTGCAAGTCGCATGAAAATTCCATTCAGGGACACTTGGTGAATTTTCGTCCGGGAGCCAGAAAGCAAACAGAGCAGGAAGATTGCGTGTCGTTGGCTCCTGCAAGTGTGTGTGGGCAGTGCCGACATGGGAACACTGCCAACAATGGCTCGGGGGAGGGTTTTGAAAAGTTGACCCACCAATGTGAGATTGCATGCAATTAAACTGATCAAAACCCTAGTTTACGAAATGAATGCACAATGAAGCCACTGGGCCATGGGGAGACGAGGGAGAGGCCCCCCTAGAGGTAATCGCCTGCCAGGAGACCAACGGAGTCGACGGTTTGTCGGTCCGACGTCCGATTTCTGAGTTATGTCGAGTTGCAAGTCGCATGAAAATGTCGTTCAGGGACACTTGGTGAATTTCCGCCCGTGAGCCAAAACGCAAACGGAGCAGCAAGATTGCATGCCGTTGGCTCCTGCAAGTGTGTGTGGGAAATGCCGACGTGGGAACACTGCCAACACTGGCTCGGGGGATGTTTTGCATAGTTGACCCACCAATGCGAGATTGCATGCAATTAAACTGAGCAAAACCCTAATTTACGAAATGAATGCATAATGAAGCCACTAGGCCATGGGGAGACAAGGGAGAGGGCTCCCTAGAGGTAATCGCACGCCAGGAGACCAACGGAGTCGACGGTTCGTCGGTCCGACGTCCGGTTTCCGAGTTATGTCGAGTTGGAAGTCGCATGAAAATGTCGTTCAGGAACACTTGGTGAATTTCCGCCCGGGAGCCAAAAAGCAAACGAAGCAGCAAGATTACGTGTCGTTGGCTCCTGCAAGTGTGTGTGGGCAATGCCAACGTGGGAACACTACCAACACTGGCTCGGGGGAGGGTTTTGCAGAGTTGGCCCACCAATGCGATATTGCATGCAATGAAATTGAGCAAAACCCTAGTTTACGAAATGAATGCACATTGAAGCCACGAGGCCATGGGGAGACGAGGGAGAGGGACCCCTAGAGGTAATCGAACGCCAGGAGACCAACGGAGTCGACGATTCGTCGGTCCAACGTCCGTTTTCTAGGCTATGTCGAGCTGCAAGTCACATGAAAATGTTGTTCAGGGACAAGAGACACAACATTTTATCCCGGGAAACCCTCATGGGGAAGAAAACCTAGCAACCTTTCTTAGAATAATTATATGTTTATAAATCAAGTACAATGAAACCATGAACAAACCCTAACCCTGAAGGGTTTTACCACATGAAAACACCTTAATGACACATGACAACAAGAGTACTTATCTACATGAAGATGACCTCCAAGCCATAAGGATAACCAAGCATATCCTTCCCAACCAACATTAGAAGGCACTTTATTTCTCGAATCCCGAGGTAACGTTTGTTCCTTTCACCAATGTTGCTTTGAGCACTTGTACGTAGTTACTCATATGTAGTGTTGAATCTAATTATACAATCAAATATTGGGCGTTGATGAAATGTGTAGCATGTATTGCACTTAGTTTTATTAAATTACACTTGAACATTGACTTAACTTGTAATTTAATCATCCAAACTCACAAATTTTAATTACACCTATCCAATTAGTGTGCATGAGTGAGTTCATTGAAACCTTGAAAAACATTGTATTGCATTTAGTTTGATTAAATTACATGAGCAAGAACTTTGACATAACTTGTAATGATCATCCAAAATCACAAATTTTAATTAGATACCAATTAGTGCATGCATGTAGTGAGTTCGTTGAAACCTTTAAATATAATAGTTTGTTCTTTTGACATAGCGCATTCATGAGTAATAGATCATCCACACAAATCAACACATTAGATTGACACAAGAACACGTGGAAACCGAAGAACAAATACAAAGTGAAATGTATCATTCATTTATAAGTGAAATGTCAATGTGCATGTCTCCAAAAGTACATGTATCCAATGAAATCAATGTACATGTCCCCAAAAGTACATGCACAATAAATTCAATGTACATGTCTCCAAAAGTGAATGTATCGAAAAGTACATATATATACAAAAGTATCCAAAAGCACATGTGTTCAAAACTATCCAAAACTATAAAAGCCACATGTACATGTATCCAAATGTACATATATCCCATAAGACACATCAAAACTCAAGCTTCCTCTTGTTCTTTCCCGACGTTGATGGTTGGTGGGATAGGGTAGTCCTTAGCATCAAGATCATGGAGCCAATCATTTCTTTGTTGCGGTTTGCAGACACGGACCAGCCCATCCTAGGAGATTTCTATGAGTGGTGGGATTCCATGATTGAGTCCATGAGGACCATTGTTATGGAGAATGAGTGTGTCGAGTATGAGACATCGGCAGAGAACTTATGGTCCATCATACAGGGCATTCTTATCTCCAGGTGGGATAAGAATTGCACACCTTTGCATTACTTGGTCCACTCATTGAACCCCAGGTTCTACACTCAGGATTGGCTCAGTGGTGGGTCGGGGCCCTCATCCAGAGTCCCTCCTCACATGGATGGAGAGATCTCAAAGGGGAGGAAGATAGCATTTAGACGACTACTTCAGGATAGAGACCACCTTGAGGTGGTGGAGGAGGAATTTTATGAGTTTTCTAGTGGCACTGGGAGATTTGGAGGATATGAGGTGGTTAGAGACATGGGGGTTAAGAAACCCCTTGTTAGGTGGACAACTCATGGGGCAACATGCCCTCTTCTACAAAAGATAGCCTTGAGGGTCCTCTCTCAAGTTAATTCATCCTCTTGTTGTGAGAGGAATTGGAGCACATATGGGAACTTGTACAGTGTGAAGAAGAGCAGGCTTGAGCAGTCCAGGGCAGAGACGATGGTGTATGTGCACTCCAACCTTCCTCTTATTTACATGAAGAGGGAGGAGTGGGCAAAGGGAAAGACACGGATGTGGGATGTCTTGCCTGATGAGATGGGTTTGGACAACAGTACTGAGTTGGCATTAGCCAACATGGATCTTAATGATCCAGTGCCGGAGCCGGTCACTTTTAATGAGGGTGATCGTATGGAGGGGTCATCCTCCACACCAGCAGATGCAGTTACTCAGATTGGCAGAGAGGAGGAGGAGGAGGATCAGGGCAGTGATGAGTTTGTTGATTCAGGCATGGAGAAGGACTATTGAGTCATTGACAAATGGGATTCTTCCATCTTGATCCACCCCTTTTTTGTATTTACTATTAGACTATTAGACTATTAGACTATTAGTCTATTTGGCATTTGCCAGTGCCCAGTGGCATTCCAACATCTATGTAATACATTTTGATTTTGATGACTTAATGAGAAATATGGTTCTGAGTCTCTGACATGCATCTATGTGTCTCAATGTCTCGTTGTGATTTGCGATTGTGAATGACAAATGTGTTGTGATTTGTGAATGATCTAATTTCTATTGAATATTTCATATTTGTAATTGTAAATGTAATTTCTATTGAATATTTGTAATTGTAAATGTTAAATTTTATTGGATCTATATGTCTATATTTTTAAATTTTAATCTATTTAAAAATATATATATATATGTATATAAAACATGTCCTACGTGTCCTAATTCCGGGGGTCACCATGTCCCATGGGGACACTCGTGTCCCGTGTCCTCGTGTCAAGTGACTTAGATGGATACATTGTAGAAAGGGGGGAGTTCTATTTTTTTCAATTTTTGGTTGGATTAAGAATTTTTGAGTTTTTGAAAAGGGATCCATTTTAAGTATTCACTCATCTTGGTTGAGGGAGATGTGAATTTAATTAGAGATTGGGTTATTCCCAATTTTATCAATATTACAAAACTAGGTTCTTTTAAACAATAAAAAAATACTAATTTAGATTAAGAAATGACAAAAAAATGGTATGGGTGAATGAATTACCTGATTAGATGACAATCCACCGGTGAATTTGCCTCCCCTCCAGCTAAATCGAGCTCCACCGATACTCCAGGGCACACAAACCGTCCTCGTCCAACCTCTATTTCGCGTTTCTGATGCGTGAAGAGCGCCGCAGGTGGTCGGGGGTGGTCGGGACTGTGTTTTTAAATTGATTTTAGATTTCAATAATGCGTACATGTTTTGTAGTTCTATAACGCGTACGCGTTATGGTTACCTATCCTACATGTCCAATGACATGTCAGGTTCGGGTCTTACCATGGCAAGTGCTAAGTATTAGAAACGCGTTATGTTTTTATGTATCAGGAATGAGTTTTAAAAAAGTAGGATTGCATCTAAAGTGACCCTCATCTTCTTGCACACACCCGATGATCATTTTTATGCACGGAAAGTTGCATCAGGCTCCAATAACTGGGTGGAATATAATGGCCTTTTTCAGGCATTGAAGTTGGAAATAGAACTAGGTATCGAGTAGCTTCACGATTTTGGGGATTCCTCTTTTGATATTCAATGGATGAAGGAAAATATCCAAGTTCAAGACATTGGCTTGCATCATTTCTCACCTTAAAGAGATCATTGGATGATTTTAGAGAGCTTCATACACTTATTTATATATCGAGAACATAATGTTGAAGCTGAGTCACTTTCTAAACATGCCATGTCAAAGACCCTTGGTAGTATCCATGTTTCATGTTTCTGTCAAAAATCCTAGATAGTATTTGTGTTTTTGAATTTGATATCTACTTGAGTTTATCATTGTTAGAAGATTCTTATTGTTTTTCTATCTTAGACAATGCATATGTACGATTAAAGCTACTTCCTTAGTTAAGACATTAATCCATTTTTTTTGGATAGTGATGTCTAGTGGTTCGATGAATCACACTTGATCCCTCTTGTTTTTGTTTTGGTTACATGAAGATTGTATTTTTGTTAGAAAATATGTTTTTTTTTTGTAAAAAAAATTTAAAATTTCAATGATAATTTTTTTATACCTTGTACTTCCACACATCTATATTATGTTATTTTGAAATTATAGTTTTATGTTTCTATGGTATTGTTTTATTTTTAAATGTTTTCTCTATATTTTATGATTTTATGTTTTGAAATGATTTACCATTTTTATAAATTATATTATGTTATTTTGAAATTATAGTTTTACATTTCTATGGTATTGTTTTATTTTTAAATGTTTTCTCTATATTTTATGATTTTATGTTTTGAAATGATTTACCATTTTTATAAATTTTATAGTTTTATGTTTTGAAATGAAAGAACCCATTTTCTTTTAACACTTTCTTTGTATTAAAGCTTTGGACATTTGTGTTTATTAATATTCCAAAACAACACATTTTCATGTAAAACAAAATAAAAAATTTAAACTTACGAAAGGAAGATATAATTTTGGAATGAATGGTTCATGTGTCTCTATGTACAACAGATCCTTCATTGGAATTTTCACACCATTACTTTTATGCATGTAGTGTCTTTTGGAACTTCATGTGGTGTCTTTAACTTGAGGACTCAATAGCAAAAGCCACGTAAGCTTATCTTGTATAAGTTGCTGCAAGTTGCTACTTCAGGTTCAAATTATCTTAAAGTCATCCCTTAAGAAAACAAATGGATGAGAATGACATTACAGGAAACTTATTTTTGAAAGGCTAACAATATTTCTCAATGGATTTCCCACTAATATTGTTTCCAAAACGGCAAAGCATGGAAATACACGAAAAGTTCTGGCCAAGAGAAAATGTATGAAGAGATTAGCACCTGTGCCAATTCACAGGCTATAATGTAGATTGCTTACTCTTGCATTGCATTCTATTGCTACAGATCAAATTAACAAAGAAAGAATGGAGATAAGGGAGGATGCATCGTCAATACCACGAAGCTTTTTCCGGTACATAATATAACAGCTCTCGAGTGACAAGTACAAGAGGATATTTTCACTCTTGTTTTAATTTAAGTCTGCATTGAAGGTACCTCCCTGTAGCCAGTGATCACCAGCGAAAAAATTAACCACTGTGAAATTTTGAGCATCAGAAATGTTCATGGTGTGATACCCAGGCCATTGAACTCGCTCTGTAGTTCCTGCCCCAGGTCCCGAGTTCATATATTCACCATAATACAGCGTAGTCAAAGCAAAGTCCCCTGACCATTCTAGCCAACCTGCAGGATCGACCACATCATCTATATATGAATCGATATAAACTGTGCGAGAGTACTTTTTCCACGGCCTTCCCAAGAATGTTTGAAAAGTGCTCTTCACTGGAGCGAGATCAGGCGCAGCAGAGACGGTGCAGTTTTGAATAGAGATTCCAGTGTTTTGATTTGGATCATCTCTTCCTTGAGCCGTAAAACAATTCTTTTGACTATCCATCGGTTTTCTAGCCAGGAGATTGCAGTTTTGAAACACAGCTGCTGCATTGCCGAAGATAAAATCAACAGTGCCGTAAATGTCGCATTCCCTGTAGAATTGTCGAAGGGAATGTGCGTAGAGAGTGTCTTGGTAGCCTTTGAAGCTACAGCGGTAGAAAGCTGTTAGATCTGACCCAACCCGGAGGGCGACAGCCTGATGCTTCTCTGGCCCGGCCGTGTTCTCGAAGGTGATATCCCGAGCGAGAAAGCCTTGCCCAACTACAGCTGCAATCACAAATATCTCACGTATAAGCTCGACGAGAAAACAAAGATCTAGCCAAAGGGACTGTATAGCAACCGACAAAGCTACTCAAGTTGTATTTAATAAGGTAAAAGAACCTTCGACAGAGCCCTAATTTCAAATTCTTAATTGGATTCTAGAGGCGGCGAATTGAAATAAAGTTCTTTATATTACAGATATGATAAAAAAAGAGTAACCAAAACAGAAAACGCGGAAATGTTCGGAGAGAATAGTTGGATTCGAACATTATATATTGTTATATCGCAAGAGTTGGATAGATTAGTCAGATGTAGCAATACTTCTAGCGTTCAATGATTCATCTCAACATAAGACGAGGAATTCACCGAGAAGAGAAAAGAAAACTCGAAAACATGACCACGTAAACGAGTAAAGCAGCTTACCGACTGTTGCCGAGCGGTAAGTAGTCCATCCGTCCCCAACGCTTCTATTGCCAGTGATCACGGTGGCGTTTATGCCATCTCCCACCAACATAATATTTGTTTTGTGTTTGGACACCTCAACGGATTCCCGGTAGATTCCCTCTGTAACATGTATCACAAATCTATGTAAACTTTTGTTTGGAGCAGCATTCAGAGCGTCAGTGATTGTTGTATAATTACCACTACCATCTTGAGCCACCGTGACGAAATTGTCAGCTAAACCAACATCACCTTCTTTGGAGGTTTGAAGAAGCCTCCTTCGGTCTGAAGTAGACAACCATGAAGGGAACCCGTCATGGACGAATCCATAATGTAAAAGAAATTTAACGTCATCTTGATCGTGGCTCTCATGTCTCGTCGGATCGGAGAACAGGCGTCGGTTGTGCAGTACAGTAGGCCTCTTGGAACCTTTGCCAACGACAGAAATGTTCTTGACAAGAGCCAAAGAATTACTCACAACTCGCGACATATTAAGCACATTCTTTGTCAATATGTTTTGTAGGCTTCCGCTAGCCTCCTGGAGGCTTTGGATGCAGGTAGCCTGATTAGTAAGAGCTGCACTAAGCCAAGTCTGGATATCAACTGTCTGCCTCCATTGCAAAGAATTAGCAGTAACATTCGACAAACACTTGCTCAGGTCGTCCAACGTTAGATCGTACAACTGCATGCAATCTTCGAGAGCACCCAGTTGCTTTCCTTTGAATGCCCACCGTTTCATACGAGAAATTATATGAAACACTTTTCGTGCTTCGATAATGCTGAGCCTGAGAGCCATCCGTCCAAGATCTATGGAATTTGCCTGCAATGATCCCGGAAAGAGGCTCGACATTGTCGAAACACAGAATGGTGGATCCAATGTCCTGTCGCAGGCAGATTTCAGAGAATTGTGGTGCGGCTCTTTATCGCTTTCAACTTGGACAAACATGAGACACATCAAGAAAAGCAAAGCTATAAAACTAAATCTAAAAGCCATTTCAGAATGCACTCCTAGCCTTCTAACTGCACTAGATCAATAGAGTGTTGTCGCCCAGAGATATATATAGGAGGCGATGCTGGAAGAAATAACCTATTCGACCTTCACCAACTTCAGCCCAACTAGCCAGCTCAATTCGCGGTCCCGTTTAGTTGACGGTAGTAGACGCTTTGCAAACATGAGCTCAGACTTGACGGAGACTTCAGCTTTCAATATGAATAGGAGATATGATTACGGTAAGGGAAATCAATTATGATGTGGCAAAACTCTAACTTGTTGTAACTAACCACTCAATTCAAGATAACATAATCAATGCAAACAAATTATGAAGTGGCATTCTCAAAACCATAAACCACTAAAAACGATTGGGCATGGGATAACTGGCACTCAATTTTTCAGCTATTTCTTTTTTCGATTTGGCTATAAAAACTGGCGGAAGCGTAGTTCCACCAGTTTATTGCAGAACTATGCCATGGAACCGTGCCCCCAAGGATTTTGGGCCATTTTAAGACGACCCAGATCATCGAAATTCCAAACAAAAGACCAAAAAAAGGTGGAACTGTGCCTCGTCAGAAAACCACTCACCGAAATACCAGGACGATTTGAGTTCCCCATATCACGCGCCAAAAGATTGCCTTTGATGGATCAAGAGCAAGCCAATGGTGTAGAGCTTGAACAGTTTCTTGGGTTTTGTGGTACTTTTGATTCGAATCTTTCTCTTTCGCCGGTATCAGAATGCTATTATTTTTTGACACGATTCTAACCATTAAATTGCATGTCTTACTATATGTTATTGACCTGACCTATCCTTTTGCAACATTTAGCAATAGAATTATTCCAAGCACGGTAGATACTCAAATCCAAATGGGATATGTTAGAGTCGAGGGTGCACAATTGTAATGTGTTAGTATATTTAGTCCATTATTTCTGGTCTGTATATATTCTCAAACATGTTTTGATAAAATTGTTGCAATCTTAAGCCGATTATTTTAACTGCAACTTGTTGGATCTTGAGAATCCACCTTTGTAGTCATTTTTCACTGAGTTAAAATATATATCTTGTTTCCTTCCCTCGGGACAAATGGCTTTTCTCCAGTACTAAGTTTTTTTTGTTTCACACGCTGACTTAATAGGAAGCCCAGTGCTAATACCTGCAAATATAGAGACTACTGCATTGGGCGCAGCATACGCTGCAGGTCTGGCCACTGGTGTTTGGACTGAAGAGCAGATCTTTTCCTCTGGAGCCAAAAAGGAAGAACCTAAAGTATTTTACCCAAAAAAAGTTGGGGATTAGCACAGGAAAAAACGTTACGAATAATGGATATAAAATATTCCTTTCTCAATGGCATACTTGAAGAAGAAGTCTATGTAGACCAACCACCTAGTTATGTTAACAAAGGTCAATAACACAAGGTATGTAAGCTAAAAAAGGCCTTGTATGGTCTAGAAAAGTGTTATAATTCCTGCACAATGTAGGCTTGATGTGGGTGTAATGAGCGGTTTTTAATGGCGTTGGAGGGGCGGCGGTGGGAAACACTCGCGAGGGTTTTTTCTCATTCATTTTTGGGGTTCTTTCTTCTGCCATTGCCTAGGAAGGGTTTTCACCGATGTGTTTGGTTCGTAGCTGGTCAGTAGGGTAGTGGTGGATTTATCAACTGTTCCAGGTGCTTTCGCATTTGTCATTATGGTGGTTATACTCAAACTTCTGGAGTTAATGACGGTGTAACACGTGTAAGCTTTCCCAAATGGGCTGTCAGGTGACAAACGCGGTTTAGAGAAAGCGGAGTTGTCGGGTCTCAAAAGCAGTTTAGAGGATTTTGCCTACGGTTTTGAAACAAGACCAAGTCACTTGCTCCATTGACGAGGGTTAGCTCTATAATCTTCAATTCGGGCGATTGGGTAAAGTAATTTATGCATTCTTCGTTTTTACTGTAACAACCATATAGTGGCCAGCCTGCAACCTGAAAAGAGTTTTATTCACGCACTCAAGTACAAATTAATACCAGGTGATTAATTATTTCTTTTGCTATAATTGAAGTCAGGAAAATTCTCATTCATCTACTGACGTTCTTCTTTCCCGCCAATGTTGCAGTTATAGTTTTGGGTTTTTATCGGGGATTTCGTTTAAAATACAAATTGCACAAAGTAGGCATAGCTCATACTTAGTTTGTTGTATTCTTACAGTTATATGTATAGGAATGAGCCTCTTCATCCAACTCATTGTTTGGACATATATAAATTAGAAAGTATTTCATGCGAGGATTGTTTTTTTTATTATTTTTCTTTGATCCTGAATAACAAGTGATTTTTTACCAACTTTTAAAGCCACATTACAAAACTCAGATTTGGTGAAAATTCATAAAATATTTTGAGCATAATGAGGTATTTTCTCTAGTGTCTAAAGGGTCCCATGAGTTTTATTGATGGGTGGGTTAGAGTTCTGCTCGTTGTTGGACTAAATCAGACGCATTTTTAACCTGAGCCAAGTTTGACCCGTGAGTCTCGAGCAAGTCCAATAACTTTCGTAAAGTTGGTTACGGTAGCAAAACTTCAACAAACTTGTTAATGATGTCAAGTTTATTCACATCAGTGAGAACTAGGCTTCCTCTTTAAGAATCTAGTATGTTACATCTACTGGTCTAGGTGAATTCAACACTTATATTTGCATATCTACTAAATTCCAAAATACACATAATTGTAGATACATAATATTTATACTATTAAATTAAAACAAATATACTTGTAATATTATTTAGCTATGTTAAGACATATATGAGATATAATTATAGGCTCATATTGGATATACACTTTAGAAAACATGGACATGATTAGTGTTTTGTATGATACTTGTAGGGTTTCTAATGGTCACTATGGCAGTATAAATGATAGGCTTTGTTCATCTTACCTTAGCGCTCTTGTTGGGTCATTATGCATCAATATTTTTTAAATAATTGATATAAACTATGTGTGTAAAACTATAAACAATTCCCAATTACAATCTCCAAATCGCAACTTTATGTGTTAGATTTTTTATTAAAATTTTTTATATCATAGCTTTTTCTTTATCATTTTCAATGATAATTAAAATGATTAATTTTAATTTTTTTTATATCATAGCTTTTTCTTTATCATTTTCAATGATAATTAAAATGATTGAAATAGAGGGTATGATATGCTTAGTAAAAACTAACTAAAAAATCATTTGAATAAATTTGTTATTCAGTTTTTAAAAATTTCAAGTAATTATTGTAAATATATTCTTTAATTATTGTGGATATATTTTACAATTGTTAAACATCATATTTTATGTATTTTTTTTGTGTGTTTTTATTCCAATAATAATATTTTTTGGTTGTTTTTGTGTTTAAGTTTAAATTTTTATTTTTATTTTTTTCTTGTTATATAGTCTATGATACATAAACTAATTTTCAATTAAAAACAATAAGATTATTAGACGAAAAAAATACTTTACAAAACCAACATAACTAACACATAAAATTATAGGAAACAAATAGGTTAAAAAATTCAATGCATATATTATTTGTTAATACATATAAAAACTATTAACATCCCAATCCCTCACACCTTATACTCTTTGTCAAATGAAAAGTTATAAGACACAAATAAGCTAAAAAAAGTCTATACATGTATTATTTTTTCTTTGAAAGTAAAATTAATTTGGGCATAATATTTATCTATTAATTTTTACAATTTTTTTTTACCATGTTTTTTTTAAGAGATAGGTATTAAGCAGTGTTTCTCCTAATTTTACTTATTTAAAATGAATCATATTTGTTCATCCAAATTATGATTAATCTAAATAAAGTCCACATTTTTTAAAATGAATAATATTTATCTATCCAATTTATGATATATCGAAAAAAAAACATAAACAATATGATGAAAAATGGAATAACATTAATTCTTAAATTTATGTTTTAATGATATAAAGTTCCCAATTTTGAATGATATAATAAGGGACCTTCTAAACAAGTTCTACCTTTTGGAAAATGGAAAAATATTCGTCCTTCATTGAAATAAAGCTCCCGTTTTTTAAGAATATAACCAAGGGCCTTTTTAACCAAAGTTCTACCTTTTGTTAAATGGAATAATATTCCTCCCTAAAATTTATTATTTATTGACATATTAATTGAAATAATAAAAATTTGAATTTTGAACTATATAAACACGGGACATTCCAAAGGAGTTCCACCTTTTTTAAAACGAATAATATTTATCCCTCAAGTTTATGATTCAATGTTTCATTAATTGAAATAAAGCACACAATTTTAAATGATATAAGCAGGGGCACTTCCAAGCATGTTCCACTTTTAAAGAAAAAACTAGTTTTTAGTTGGGGACATTAGTTTAGCTGTGATTGCCAAATTTTCAAGTTCGACTATAGTCTGAACATAGGAATATGAATTTTACTTTTAAAAACAATTTTTAAAATAACAATTAATTGAACTATGGTTGGTTGTTTGAGGCTGACGTATGCCTTGTTATGTGTTTCCCACCACGCGGAAACGAGCATACTTCATACCGTTTTAATACTTTCTCTGGTGCAGGGATTGTACCTTTTCATTTTGCAGTGCTTTGTCTGTTGCACTGGTCCCTGGCACCTGCTCTGACATCTGCATAGTTGCTTGCACCATTTGCGATATCTAGCGCCTGCAGTGGACTCTACAGTCTGCATTCGATTGCTGGCTCTTGCCACCTACACGGCCATGCAATTGATTGTTCGCTTTTGCCACGTACATGGCCATGCAAATTTTCCAAAGGCCGATATAAACTACAATTTTGCTTCTTTCTGAACTCATGCCGGTGGTGGGCGGGGAAGGCATTGGCAGGATTTTTGTTTTCAATTGTGTTTGAACTCATGCCAGTGGCAAGTGGGGAAGGCATTGGCAGGATTTTGGTTTCAACGTTCCTTTCTTCACGTACTGTTGTGCCTGCTTTACCATTGCAGCTGGAGAGTTAGTGGACGAGCCAGTCATTGTCTCAAACACTGGTTTATTTTTTACCTTTTCATTGTTTTTCCTACAGCGCAGGTAAGTTTTGTATGTAGCTGTTTGGTTGCAAATAATCCCGTGCTTGTGTAGACCTGTAAAAATCTCTAAATTTGTGAAGGAGGAGGAAGCGTTTCTTTGCGCACATGTTTGACTGCAAATAATCAAGTGCTTTTGGAGGTCGGTAAAAAACTCTAAATTTGTATAGGAGGAAGCATTTCTTTGTGGAGGGTTAATGGGAATTCAATACTATTATGTTCGTTCCCAAAAGGGTGTTGTTCGACCTCTTGGACACTAGAAAGAAGCTCAGCAACATTAAGAGGTAATTAAAAAGGGTGATTCACTGACCATGAGAGAACAACGTACTCAGCATGGAGTTAGAGTGAAATCGCGTTGTTATATTTGTGCAAATTATATATCCTTTGTTCTTTGCTTGATTAGTTTTTATTGCAGAGATTGTTGAATGCAATTGAAAAATTATCAGACTTATGGATTGTGGTTCGTTGTTTTCTCCTTTGCTGGAATGCCATTAATAATCCACCTTGCAATTATTTATCTCAAAGTTATCATTTTGGCTTAATGATTTTTTTATGGAAGAACATCTCTGTTCTGAGGCAGTCGACATCAATAAGAACAGGAAGAGCTTAAACCAGTTTTCAAATGTATCAACAATATTACAAAATAAATGGTATGAAGTTTAGTGGTAAATTCACTTAGTCATTGACAAAAAAAGTTAAGATCCCAAATTGCAGTCACATGTTGGCGTCTTCCCTCTACCCATTTGTTCTTATAGGGATTGCTTATTGAGATCACTTTTTCCTAACCAAATGAAACAGGTACCGAATTTTATCTAATTTCTTCATCTTCTTCTTCAATCATACTAATTGAAACGATGGAATTTAATTTAGAGTATGGATTATTTGGATGAGTTTATGAATGAAGGTGGACAAAATATTATCATTGTAACTTGCCAAGAATGGATAAGACATTGACTACTTTCTAGACTACCTTGTAGAGATGTTAGAATCCAACATAATTACAACTAGAGTTTGATCATTTGTAGTTGTATTGATGCTTTTTGTATCATAAGCTGTAAATAAAAGTTTCTATCAATTAGATTATGGATATTACTAGCCTCATTGGCAAAGGAAAAGTTTGCATGTTATCTATGTGGGTTGACTGTTGATAGATGATGCTTGGGTGGTTTCCTCCTACAGTCAATTGTTTAGATTTGATAAAAACATATTAGTATGGTCTTCATAAAAGCAATTGTGGTTTCCAGTGTATTATAATGGTTTTTGGTTACTTTTTATATAGTTCTGGAACAATCATATGAAAATCATGCAAAACTAAAAACAATCCTCATGAAGGGCCTAAACTCGTTATGCCTTTGAACCAAGTGTGATGGGTTGGTTATGCCAAGCTATTGTACTTAGATACATGGGTACTGCAAAACATATAACTGGAAAATACTGAAGTAGAACTATAGCTAGGATACCACCGGGTCGAAGGTAGGATTGAATCTATTTGAATTTTGAAAGTCGAGCACAGGGTTTATATGATAAGTTCCTTATGCCGAGTTTGTTAATGGTCAAGCGGAAGGGATTTGCAGGTTGATTACACCCAAACATAGGATGAGTCAAATTATATCATTATACGAGGTGTTTTGCAATAAAACTACAAAATATTTTAGCAGTTTTATTTCATTTGTGTGCTTTTTTGGAATTAGAGGCCCTTGTTTTGAGAGAGATTGAAATGTTATCAAGTTATATGTAGTTATATATTCATAAATACACACATATCTATATCTTCAATTTTATTGTCATTCCATGTAACAACTCTTCCTAACTTTTTTTTTCATTATTTATATTACCTCTTCTTAATTAATAAACAATTTACTTTTTTTTTTTTCCTTGGAAAAAGTCGTAATTTTATTTCAAAAAGATGAACAAAATTACATTCTGCACATGTATTAGAATCACAAAGATTCCTACATTGTCTCAAATATACTGTCCCAGACGTCTGATATGACTAGTGACCCATTTAAACCCAATATACAGTTGGCTGTTCATACAGCACTCTTATAGATAACTATAACTGTCTCAAATAGTTCCATCAAACAGAAAATAAAGCCATACCAAATAGTCCATATGTTGCTAAAAAAAACAAAAACAGAACTGATGTTAATTCATGTCAACAGGAGCAGATCATGCTCCATCCGGTCCTCCGTAGCCTCATGGAAAGGCTGATGGTAATAACTGTATGTGCCAGCAGAAGAATGTATAGTAATCCGCCATGTACCGAAAGTCATATGTTGCTGCGACGCTTCTTTGGAAAGAAGATCGGCCATGCCATTTCTCTCCCTGTAAATATGTGTAAATGTAATATGATTAAAAGCCTGCTTTAACCGTAAAACATCTTCCAGTACAGGTAAGAGTACCATCACATTACATAGTGAATGCTCATTTGCCCAATCAATAACTATCAATGAGTCTCCAAATATCTGTAGTGAAAGACATCCCTGTTCAAGTGCAAATAACATCAACAGCCTAAGTGACATAATTTCAGCATAGTTATTTGTACCGCTCCCCAAACCTGCCACGATGTGAAAATAATGGGAATCCGATTTGTATAGTACGCCCCCCCCACCACATACCAATTGATGATCAAGTGATGCACCATCGAAATATGCCCACGGTATTGTTTTATCAATCAATTCCTCGGTCACAGGTCGATTTCTATTCGCTTTGGGTGTTGTCTTGTAGTGTAATATAACAGCCACCGCATGTGCCACTACTTGCTCCATCGGGATCCTACAGTCCTGAAAAATTATCTTGTTTCGGGTGATCCATATGCCCCATGCGAAAATACATGGAGTTGCACAGATGGAAGAGGTCTTTTGTTCTGACCACCAAGAATAAAACGCTTCCGGAACATTCTCTCCCCACCATCTCACATTTAGACCCAGATATCTGCAGATATTTGTCCAAACAGCCTGTGTAAACCGGCAGTGAACAAATAGGTGAGAGATGGTCTCTTCCGCATCCCTACAGAGAGGACAGAAACCCGGTCCCTGTATGAATCGTTTCTTCAGGATGTCCCAGGTGGGTGCTTTATATTCCAATATCGCCCAGAATAGTAGTTTTGCTTTACCCGGGCATTTAAACTTCCACAGACAACTCCACCACCACACCAATGCCCTGTTAAGCACTTCCACATTTAACTGAGTATATCCATGTTTTGGTGTGTATATCCCAGAGGGATGGTGATCCCAGCGTAGTTCATTAGGCCTGTTTGTCAGGCGAATATTTGTGTATCTTAAGATTCGAATATAATCCTCCCATTCTCTGCGCATGTCATCAGGAACCTCAAGATGCTGAGCAGTGGTCCACCCCTGATGCCATAAAGTGGATGATCCCGGTTGTGCAATATCAGCCAGAAAATGACATGCTCTAGCTGCCAGATAAGTCCTTAATGCCACAGGAAGGACATGTCTCCCCCTACATCCTACCCAAGGATCCAGACCGATACGAAGTAAATTCCCGTTTCCGATTCGCCAAACTAAACCAGATCCAACCAGATGAAAATGCTGTACCACCGCTTTCCAAACCACAGAGCAATTTGCCCACGACTTATTGCCCTGCCTAATCCAATCAAGAAGAGTTAAAGGAGCAATGTATTTATGGTATACCACGCGAGTCCAGAGGCTCCGTGTATGGATAATACGCCATGCCACCTTGGCCCCCAATGCTTTAGCAAATAGAAAAATATTCTTTAATCCCCATCCTCCCAATGATTTGGGGACCGCAATCATTTCCCATCTAACCCACACCAAAGCACGATTATCTCCCTTACCCTTCCAAAGAAAGGCAAAACACAATCGTCGGATCTGCTCCAAGACTCCTTTGGGAATCCAAGCAAGTGACATCCAATACACCGGAATTGCTTCCAAAACTGATTTAACCAGAACCAGTCTCCCTGCCCTCAAGAGCCATTTTTGACTCCAACCATGTAGTCGCAGTTCTAGTTTAGCAATTAACCAGTGCCAGTCCGCCTTCATATATGCATTGGGTTTCAAGTGAAATCCAAGGTATTTTAATCCATCATCGATATCCATAGTCCTGTAAGGTAGTCTGCTGGCCATTCTGTGAATCTCCTGATCGTTTAGATGCGAGCATGTGATTGTTGATTTATCAATATTCACTAACATACCCGCTGCATCTTGCAGAAGATTGAGACCTTCCACCACCTTATCAATCTCCTGTCGTGAGCCATCACAAAATATTAGAATATCATCAACGAATAGGAGATGTGTGATATACAATACCTGGGAGATGGATATGCCACGAAAGGATCCATCAGCTTTTGCCTTCATAATAAATCGGCTGAGGCCTTCAACAACAAGGAGAAACAATAGCGGTGAAAGTGGGCAACCTTGTCGTAGCCCCCTGCCAACATGGAAGAATGGACTAGCTGAACCATTGATCAGAACATCAAAGCTTACCGTGGTGATGCAGGCCATGATCCATCGTATAAATTCATAGCAAAAGCCCAGGTGTGTTAGCAGCATCCGGATATAGAGCCAGCTAACCCTATCAAAAGCTTTAGATAGGTCAATCTTTATCACTGCACCCTTCTGCTTCTGTACCTTCATAGTGTGTAAACCTTCCTGTGCAACCCCAATGGCCTCATGAATTTGACGACCTTCTAAGAACCCAAATTGTTCACTTGATATATGCTGAGACAGTATATTCTTGAGTCTCCTCGCCATCACCTTAGAAATGATCTTATAAATGCAGTTGCAAAGTGAAATCGGTCTGAATTCATCAAAACTTTCAGGCTTGTCTGATTTAGGGATGAGAGCAATAAAGGTCGAATTAAATGGACCATGTACAAACCCAGCCTTTCTAGATTCTTACACCACATCCAATAATTCCTCCCCGAATAAGTCATAGAAGCCCAAGAAAAATTTGATAGGCCAGCCATCGGGCCCTGGACTTTTATCTTTCTGGAAGGATTGCATAACCTGCGAGAGTTCGATCGGAAGCACCTCTGTCATCAACATTTTGTTCTCTTCCTCCCCTACAAAACGTGGAAAGAGTTGAGCCATCCTGATAACTTCAGCTATACAGGCCCCATGTTGTGCGGTGAATAAATCTTCGAAGTGTCGAACACCCAACTCAGCCAAACCATCAAAACTGGAGACCTGTTCCCCTTCAGTAGAAGATAATTCCCAAATAGAGTTAGTTAATTTTCTCCCCTTTGCATATGCTTGAAAAAATTTGGTGTTCTCATCCCCACACTGTAACCATTTCGCCCTGCTCTTCAATCTCCACATCTCTTCACGCTCACACAGTAACACATTCCTGCATCTTTCCCATTCCATCAGCTCACCTTTCTGCAGTAAATCCAGATAACCCAAACCCTGACAATGGAGAAGTCGTTCAATATTTATCTCAGCAGCCCTCAGATTCTGATCATCTTTCACCCTTTTTTCATGAGCCCAGAGAATAGTGGCCTCTTTAATATGCTTGAGATTGTGTTGAAAGTGTGCGCCAGCATGCTCCTGTGACTCATTAGTTCGATGAACCCACTGATTTTGTACCATTTTATGAAAATCCTCCTCCTTCAACCAGCTAGGGTTGAACTTGAATGGACTAGGGGGTTTGTATCTACCACCTCTTAACTCCAGGAGGATTGGGCAGTGGTCTGAAACCCCCCCTGACCCAACCCATTGCTTGACTACATCAACCCCCAGAGCCAACACATCAGCCACCAGAAACCTATCCAGTCGTTTAGCCACCCTTTGATCCCCTGTTCTCTTATTCCTCCAGGTAGGGGTTAACTTGGTTGGTAGGATGTCAAGTAAATCCTTCCTGGCGAAGGCTTGAATGAAATAGTTAGCTAAAGGATCTGGAGCAGCCCGAGGCCCCCAGACTTCAGAAGACCCCAGAGAAAGGTTGAGATCCCCACCCAATATCACATCTCTTCCGGCAAATAGATCCATACTTAGCAAGGAGTCCCAGAATCCAGCCCTATTTAAATAGGGTCCATAGATATTGAGAATCGTGATCTTCCTACCAATCGCAGCATCCCAAACTTCCAACCCAATACCAGAATGGATGCCCCAAGAACAATCATATCTGCGGCTCTTCACCTTCCACCCCATGGCCAGCCCTCCAGAGCGTCCACGAGCGTCCACTCCCACGAACTTCCAACCAAGTAGCAGATTTTCCAATACCCTAACAATCTCCACACTGTCACCCAATGTCTCTTGCAACAGTAAAATATCAGGTTGATTTAAATCCACCAACCTCCGAAGTGACGATTTTTTAATGGGGCTCGCCAACCCACAACAGTTGAATGACAGTATTTTCATATTAAACCCCCTTCCAGGGCTTTCGCTGCTCTAAGTGCCCATTCGATAGAGGATTGTGTACCCATTACCAAATCAACTTTTGCCCGGTCTTGTGCTTTTGACAGATGGGATTTACGTCCCCGACCCCTCCCCCCAGCACTGGCAGCCAGATCAGGAAGTCCCTTACCCCCCGATCCATCAGCAGAGATCACCCTATTTCTAAGATCATATCGGATACTATGTCCCGCAGAACTGGGAGAGGGTTTAGTGGATACAATAGACGGAGTGTAGACACTATCCGCCTCAGGTAACAGACAAGAAGCTACAGGGCATAGTAATACAGGGATGACGGGAGGATGAGACCCAAGACTAACCCCCCCCAATTGATTAGAGACAGCAAATAAAGAGACAGTAGAAGAAAAATCGTGAGACATACCCGGGGAATTCGAGGATGAACCCCGACGAAAAATCGACTGCTCTTGTAGCTTTCTGGAGGCTTCGCGAGTCAGAGGTGTCGTGGTTCCCATTGTAGTCTCCATTACTTCCGGCCCCCGGCTCCTATTGACCAATCCCTCGTTCACCTTTGATGCCATAAGTGGCCCGGATCCGGGCATCCCACAAGGTGCAACCGGTACCACCGGTATCTGGTCCACCCCTGTGTCAATTGTAGTCACCTTGCCAGCAACCTCCACCACCTGTGGGTTCCCTTTCAACGCTGGATCAGAGTCAGCTGCTGCCGGGACAACCAAAGGTTGGCTACTCCTGAATGGTAACGGGCAACAATCTACCAGGTGTCCATGAGCGTGGCAGCGGTGGCACCGAAACGGCACCCCCACGTAGTCCAGGATTTGTGTGAAGTCCCCATCCTTCGTTTGAATAACGATCTCAGCCGATAGCCCCAATCGAAGATCGATTTTGACCAAAATATTTGCCACAGTAAATATGCCTGTCTCGATATGGGAAAGATCAGAACACACATAGTCGCCAAGGAAATTACCAATCGCGGCAAAACGTGTTTCATTCCAGAGATGCATGGGGAGCCCAGGTAGCTTCACCCATATTGGTTCTCTGTCTATTTTTTCCGTTTTAGAGTCAAAGAAAGGTGTCCATCGTTTCAGCACAATGGGGACGCCCAACATTGACCAATGTCGGCCTAAAACAGCATCAACCTCCCCAAAATTCGACAGGATGAAAGAGAACCAACCTTTGGTCAATACTCTGATCTCAGGTGCAGTAGAAATCAATTCCCTCCAATGCTCGACCGCCCAACGCTGGAGGAAACCACGACCGAGCCTCTTGCCACGAACATGGCCAACCACTGCGATGTGTGAGAAGTCCTCCGCTTCCTCCAACGATACATCCACGCCCAACACAAGCTTATCCTTCCTCTTCCGTTCCTTTACCTTTTTGGCAGTATTATTGTGTGATGCAGCCTTGGCAGAAACCCCTGCTCTTGGAGTTAGCAAGGATTCATTATCAGGGAGAATTTCTCCAACCCTAGGAACCGCCGCTGTAAGTCCACTGGATGAGGACCCCTGTCCACCGCTACCCTGACCCCAGTCCTCAACTTCACGATATTCCACCGACCTTAACAAATTTCCAACGGAAAAAGACAATCCTCCACCCTGTTCTGTCAGCCGTATGTCATCCCCAGCCAGGGTTTCGAGCCTCTCCACACGCAAGGCATCCGAGCAAATGGGAAAGTTAGTGTATGTCCCCAATTGGGGTTGAAGTGTCCTTCCCAGAAGACCATCCAGGTCGGGCCTGTCCCCAAATCCAACTGATGACCTAAATGTCTCCAATTCGGCCTCTAATC
Organism: Larix kaempferi; assembly: GCA_027924585.1. NCBI lineage: Eukaryota > Viridiplantae > Streptophyta > Pinopsida > Pinales > Pinaceae > Larix > Larix kaempferi. Next base: position 13,691,589 of record BSBM01000001.1, read on the forward strand.
CCTCCATCCCTAAAGAGATGACCGACGAATTTTCACTTGCAGATGTCGGTAGGGTTTTGTGATGCCCATCCAATTCCATCGCTTGCCCGGGCCCAGAGTGAGCCCCTATCCCCCCACTGGACAAGAATGGTTCAGACATTGCCCCCGACCCATACACCGTTGTATTGATAGCACCAATATCAAAAATCCCCCTCGCATAGTCACCATCCGAGGTGTAATCCACCTCCTACACATATCCACTCGCCATTCCGCCCCAGATGAGCCCTCACAACAGCCAATGCCGAACCTCAGCCGCACAATCAGCAGTATCTGATAGTATGGAGACCCCAAATAGGGCCCGAGCCCCTATCCACCGACTCGAAAGGTACTGCAACCAGGATCTTCGCGTAACCCCAGCTCCCATCACGCCCACAGGATTCAATAAGCATTTGCCAACCCCGTCAGATGCCACACCTCTGCTTGTATCTCAAAATATTTGTTGGGCCAGCCGAGCCACCGGAAAGTTGAGTCCTCCAGTGTTCAGATGCCCATAACCCAGTCCGCCATCGCCCATACGCTGCTCACTCGACCTCAAAATACCAGGGTTTCTTGGAGCCCTCGTTCTTGGACCTCCCAAACCGCACTTCTTGCAGCCCTCAGCAATTCCTTTAAATCATGCAAAAGCAGGACATAAACTTCCACTTGTATTGTGGGAACGAATACACATCACACAGTCAACTCTATCTACGGAGTTCACCCTTCTTCATTGGCATCACAAATCTCAGAAGCCAAACGCCGAACCAGATATTGTTGCACCGCTGCACAGCTCATCTTTCATGCTGCATTCACGGGGTTTTTTGTCATGGTGCAGGCAATGTCTCTGTTGTTGATCCAGTCGCTTACATTCTATTATAATGTTTATTGGAGATATTTGTCAATAAACAATTTACTTATAACACAATTAAAATAAAATAAATAAAACCACAATATAACAATTTACTTAACATAATTAAAATAAAATAAATAAAACCACAATACAGATAAAGTAACTTATCTATTTGTTTTAACTTGATATCATACTTTCAAAGTTTGGACATAATCTTTTATATGTGAAAAGATTCAAAGTTAAATTTTATTAACTTTTCAAATCCTTATTTTACACCTCAAGCATATTTAACAAAAACTGAAAATTAGTTTTAGGAGTATCTTTTAACCTCTAAACTAATATTATTTGGCTTCATAACAAGTGCAAAAAAAACAACTCCTTCAATAATTTTTCTATTGTAAAAAATCCCTTTTTGTAGTTAGCCACAAAGCTAGTGGCCAATGTCGAGGACATTGCCACCACATGGCTCAAGCAACCATTTAAGTGCTAATGCCCATATTTTGAATGGAATATTAAACTAGGTATGGAAGAAGTGCTAAAGGTTTCTTTAGTTTAAAAAGAAAGAGGAGGATGGCATTCCTATTGTCAAATGGACAGCAATTGCAAAACCTAAAGATCTTGGTGGGTGGGGCTTAAAAATATGCATGTGCTTGGACAATTGTTAGTAGCTGAAAGTCTTTGCATACTTTCATTTGATCAAGGATTGTGGGGGAAAGTTATGAAATTGAAGTACATTGATAACGGTAATATTAAGGATTGGATTAGATATGTACGGAAATATTTTAAAGGAGCATCCAATGTTTGGAAAGAGTTGATAAATACTTATATATTCTTAGCTATTGGGTGGCCTAGAAAATTGCTAAAGGTAATAAATTGATCACTGGAGAGGATCCTTGGATAGGATGGAGTGGGAACTTAAAGCTGTCAAAGGCCATCATATAGTCTCTTAAGGATAAATATGTCTTTAGGTTGGAAGATGTTGTGGGGTTTTTGGTTCAAAGGGATGGAATTTAGTCCTGGAAGTTTATAGAGGACCTGGAGATGCAATGTAACCAAGCTATTGAGTGGTCACCATACACTATTCCTTTTAAAACACAATGCAATTAGTCTCAGGGATTGCTATCATGATATGAAATGATCTTGGAACAAAGCTCATTTCCAAACTTCGTTATGATGTAAAAATTAGTGAAGGATCCAGGGAAGAGAGAAGGTGGTGGTGGAAACTTGTGTGGAAGATGAATAGTTCCCTTGAAACCAAAATTTTGCTTTGGTTGGATTTATCAAACAAAATACTAACGTAGGAAAATGGCCAAAAAAGGAAATGGGTCAGTCCTAATTGGTGTTATTTGTGCGAAGAGAAATTGAGGTTGTTAATGATCATGTTTTAGTTGCTTGTCCCTTTACAAAAGTTATCTTAAGGGATGTATGCCAAAGTCTCAATATTCAACATTTATGGGATAAAGAAACATTATTGGAGTGCCATGTAGGCTAGATTCTTGGCAGTTTTGTAGTTGAGCACGTAGCTCTCCCATGCTTTGCTTCGTGGGGAATATGGTTATCTAGAAACAAGTCAATATTCGAAGGAAAGGAGGCTTATATGGATCGTTTATTGCATTACATCAGGCTATCCTATGGTAAAGGTAAGAAGGTTTCTTCTCAAAAAGTCCCAAGAAGATTGCAAGAATTGAGCATAAACTATTATAGTCATTGGAGATTCTTTGATAGATGTAGCCAATGGTCTCCTAGGAGATGTGGGGTAGGGGCTCTTCTTTTCCTTTAAAATTTTCATTTTGTTTTGATGAAATATTGAGCAAGGTGTGGTTCAAACAATAGAGCAAAGTTCTTCACTACGTGGATCCTTTTATGTGTTGTTGCTGAATGAAACATAAAAGGATTACATGTTTTTGGAGATTCAAAACTTCTCATGGATTGGGCCACAGGAAAATGTCAAATTACCAATTTAATCCTTGAGCCAATTATGGACAGAGTGATAGAAAAAAATATTTTTTGAGCATATTTATTTTGCTCATATCTACATGGAAATCAATCATAAAATTGAGCATATGTCTAAGGAAGCATTCCATTTACAAGAAGGAATTAAGGTCGAACAGGAAGTCAACGACAACAAGAAGTTGTCCAAAAGTATCTTTTTTGATGAAGTGTTTTTAAGTTTTTGTATAAACCAACACTAAGAATTGGAGTCTTTTGTTTTCAAATGTGCGAAGAGGACATGTGTTTTGTAATGTTTTTTGGTTATCAATTTTGTCTGTTTTTCTTCAAAGGTAGTTGGTATAGGCTTGAAGCAATATATCAGTACATAAACTAAGCCGAAACACCAACTAAAGCGTTCCATTTACAAGAAGGAATTAAGGTCGAACAGGAAGTCAAGGACAACAAGAAGTTGTCCAAAAGTATCTTTTTTGATGGAGTGTTTTTAAGTTTTTGTATAAACCAACACTAAGAATTGGAGTCTTTTGTTTTCAAATGTGCGAAGAGGACACGTCTTTTGTTTTGATGAAGCGTTCCATTTACAAGAAGGAATTAAGGTCGAACAGGAAGTCAAGGACAACAAGAAGTTGTCCAAAAGTATCTTTTTTGATGAAGTGTTTTTAAGTTTTTGTATAAACCAACACTAAGAATTGGAGTCTTTTGTTTTCAAATGTGCGAAGAGGACACGTGTTTTGTAATGTTTTTTGGTTATCAATTTTGTCTGTTTTTCTTCAAAGGTAGTTGGTATAGGCTTGAAGCAATATATCAGTACATAAACTAAGCCGAAACACCAACTAAAGTGTATTTTTATTTCATCTTGAAATATCAAATACAAATATTTTTTCATAAAAAAAAATCAAGAACCTTGAATGTCCTCCTATAGGTGAAGTGTGCAATTCCAAAAGGATCTTCTATTTGAGTTGGGAATTCTTACATAAATATAGGAAATCATGGTACCAAAGTGAAACATTCTTCCACACAAATGTATCTAATGCACTAGGATCCTCTTGCATTTGTTGAATTATCTTGCATTCCTTCTAATCCTACTTACATTCTATTCTTGCTTCTTCCACCCAACTAGATTGCATAATGGAAATAGTAAAAAGTAATCCCTTTACATCTTTTTCTTTCCTTTAATGTGTATCTTCCACTACATTTTGTTTTCATTTTTTGTAGATAATTTAAAAGTCATAACCTAACACATGTGTCACCCATTTTTCTTGCTCTTCTGAAGATATTCCTTGTTCCAAGAAGTACTTAACACTATCATGAGTTGTTATTACCTTGAAGTGTCTTCCTATTAGGTAAGGGCTCCATTTATTAATTACATGCAACATGCCTAACATTAAATTTTCATAAATTAGTTTGAGTAAGCTTTTTTTCCTTTAAGTTGGAAACTTTTGAATGCAAGTGGCTTTCCTTCTTGCATTAAAATTGCACCAATTGCATTCCCCTAGTAATCAATTTCCACATTAGAATTTTTTGTGAAGTCAGGTGTGGCTAATACAAGAGTTGTACACATAAAAAATTTAAGTTTTTCAAAATATTTGGTTGCTTCTTGAGTCCAATAAAATGCCTCCTTTTTCAATAGAGACACTATAAGAGATGCCGCTATTTGCCTATGATTCTTGACAAACTTGTTGTAATAGCATGTCAATCCTACGAATCCTTTAAGAATCTTCAAGGTTTTTGGAATTGGGCATTCCATTATAGCTTTAATTTTGTTAGGGTCCACTTTGATTTCATCATGACATACAATCTGGACCAAATATTCCACTTCCTGAACCCCAAAGGAACACTTAGAAGGCTTGTCATATAGTTGTTTCTCCTCCAATAATTTTAATACCATGTCAACATGTTGTACATTCTCTTCCAAATATTGGACATAGATTAAAATATCATCAAAAAATACTAGTTTTCTTCCCAAGATTTGCTATATATTAGTATATCATAAAAAAATACTAACACAAATTTCTTGAGGAATGGTTTAAAAATAAAATTCATCAAGATTTGAAATGTGGAGTTGCATTGGTAAGGTCAAATGGCATCACCATAAATTCATAATAAACTTCATGTGTTTTAAAGGTTGTTTTTGGAATGTCTTCTTGCCTCATTCTGATTTTGATGATATCCTAAGTGGAGATCTAACTTGGTAAAGAAAATTGATCCCTTTAATTAATCCATTAGTTCATCAATGATAGGAATATGGAACTTATCTTTAATGATCATCTTGTTGAGCTCTCTATAATCTAGACACATACACCATGAACCTTCCTTTTTAAGAACCATAAGGACTGGTGCATAGAAGACAGTTTGGCTAGTGTGAATGATGCCAACATCTAACATTTCTTGAACCATATTCTCAATCTCACTATTTTGTGCATATGGGTACCTATAAGGTTTGATGTTAGGTGGTACACTTCAGAGCTGCAAGTGAATCACATAGTCATGATCTTGAGCAGGTGGAATACCTTTAGGAATATATCCAAATACCTTGGAATGACTGTCAAAAACTCTTTGGAGAACTACTAGAATAGAGGGTATAGATGTTTGAACATCTAGTGAGCATAACTATGCAATTACACCATGGTGTCCCTTTTATAGCAATTTTTCATGTTTTTGGAGCTTATCACTTTAGAGGGTTTCCCTGGAGTACCTTTGAGTTCAATTTACTTACCTTTTGAGAAACATCTCATGAAAAGTTCCTGAAAATTAAGAGTCACTTTTCCCAATGATTGTAACCATTGAACCCCTAATACAACATCAACACCACCCATTTGGATTACAATTATTGGGCTATCCAATAAATACTCCCCCATATTAAGTTTAATACTGTGGCACTTCTCTGAATAATTTATGGTACCTTCATCTAACAATCATTATTTGAAACTCTGGTGCAAGATATATAAAGCAATTAAGAAGTTTGGCTAATTTGTAATTAATGAAGTTATGGGTACTACCAAAATTAATCAACATTGTTACTTTTTTCTTTTTGGTATATCCTTCTATCACAAGAGTTTGAGGGGCGCTAGCTAATGCATGACAAGAAATGGTTGGAGTAGTATCTTCTAGCTCAACCTCTTCATATTGTCCTAGTTTTGGATCTTCTTCCTCTCCACGATGTATGTAGGATAATTTCTTCTCGTTGCACTTATGCCCCTTACTATACTTGCTGCCGCAATTGAAACATAGTCTTTTTCTCTTATTTCCTCCACTTTGTGAGGTGTCAAACTAGTAGGCTAAGTTAGGTTAGGGGGAGGGACATTTCCCTCTATATAGGTGTTAGTAGCAGCTCTTCTAATAGCCTCATTTTTACTTTCAACTTTCCTTCTCAAACAAAAAGAAGTCTCCAATGATTTAGGTTCAAAGAGACGCATCTCATGCTATATGCTCTCCTTTAAAGTGCCCATAAAGAAATCCGACAAGTTATCCCTTGTAATATTGTTCACTCTAAGACTCAAATTTTGAAGATGTTTAATGTGCTATATAACTAGGCCTCTTTGCCTAAGATTTATCAGTTGGGTAAAGAAGGCATTGCTCTTAATATCCTACAATGTGCTATCAATTCATCCATAAATATAGACCAAGAGACAATAGAGTCCATATTACAGTCATAAAACCATTGGTACCACACAAATTGATTAGCTTCTAAATACAATGATGTTGTTGAATATCCTAATTACTCCTATTATATGTTATGAGTTAGTGTTTTACGTAGTCAAGAGTAATTATTTGGTTATGCATTTATTAATATAGTTAGTGGAGAAGACCTGTCAATAGAGAAGACATGTCAAAAATCAGTTTTGTATTTCCTATATTTAGAAGTTAATGTTGAGACGAGTTCGAGGATGATCCATAGGGTTTGGTGTATTGCTTTGCATCTACTTTGAATCTTCACATGGTATCAAAGTAGGCCTAAGACTCTTTGAAGATAGGATAGAAAAAATTAGAGATTTTCCACTCTAGAGAAAATAGGAAGATATGCATTGAGATCTATGAAGTGAAGCTCATCGATTGAGAACAAACCACCACAAGATCTATCAATAGGCTTTATGATCCATAGAAAGATAGAACCCCTGTCTCAAAAGAAAACAAGAAGGAAAACAAGTCACAAGAAGGTATTGTTGTCTTGTCGGTCATTGGGAGTGATAGAGAAGGACTATCATTGTTTATCCATGTAGAGGGAGCGATAGTATCGTTGTCCTGTAGTTTAAAGAGAGCAATAGAGCCATATTGTTAGTTTCATGTCCTAGCCCCCAAGAGAATGTTGCCTTTGTAGTTCCTCTAGGATTGAAAATAATCCCCCCCATGCCTATCACCCCTTACAACAACAATATTTACAAAAGTAACTTAGAAAGTAGAAAGTAGATGCATAATTAAAAATAAGTTTGTTTTTTGTTTTTTTGTCTTGTGCGAAATAAAAGCAAAATGGTAATAACGCGTGATATAAGTTAATGAAGTAAATAAAATAGTTTTATATACTAAAAGAAAAAAATGAAAAAAGTTAAAAACATTTAAATACCAAAAATATAAGCATGCTAATAAATAAATAAAAATAACAATTACATAAAATATGAAATGATAGAAATAATTTTTTAAATAAACATTTAGACTTAAAAATTAAACTAAAAAATGAAATAGGTAAGAGAATGAAGGTTTTCAACCCAATATTTTTTATATTTAATGAATAATAATCCCATATATCATCATCAATTGGATAAATGAAATATTGGAACAGGCATGACTCAAAATCATAGAAGATATTAATGAATCCATCAATTGTAATGTTACATGGAGAAAGAAGAAAGGTAAAGTCTGGACTTCAAAAAATGGATAATTTGTGTTGCACAATGACCTTTTCGTCGATACCTACTATCCATGAAATTGTTAGATCCATAGATAAACAATGTATGTGTTATCTCCTCAAATAAACATAGACTAGTTGTGTTTTCTAGGTGATAGGAGGTCTTTCAATTTTTCATTTTTAGATGCATTTGGGGTTCTTTTTCAAGAGTTTGAAGTGCGTAATGAAGTTTGAAATAACATTTGATGTTACTTTGTCTCCAAGCAATAATTTTTCGGTTTGAAGGGCCCCATTTATTAATTACATGCAACATGCCTAACATTTTATTTTCATAAATTAGTTTGAGTAAGTTTTTTTCCTTTAAGTTGGAAACTTTTCAATGCAAGTGGCTTTCCTTCTTGCATTAAAATTGCACCAATTGCATTCCCCTAGTAATCAATTTCCACATTAGAATTATTTTTGAAGTTAGGTGTGGCTAATACAAGAGTTGTACACATAAAAACTTTAAGTTTTTCAAAATATTTGGTTGCTTCTTGAGTCCAATAAAATATCTCCTTTTTCAATAGAGACACTATAAGAGATGCTTCTATTTGACCATGATTCTTGACAAAATTGTTGTAATAGCATGTCAATCCTACGAATCCTTTAAGAATCTTCAAGGTTTTTGGAATTGGCCATTCCATTATAGCTTTAATTTTGTTAGGGTCCACTTTGATGTCATCATGACATACAATCTAGACCAAATATTCCACTTCCTAAACCCCAAAGGAAAACTTAGAAGGCTTGTCATATAATTGATGCTCCTCCAATAATTTTAATACCATGTCAACATGTTGTACATGCTCTTCCAAATATTGGACATAGATTAATATATCATCAGAAAATATTAGTTTTCTTCCCAAGATTTTCTATATATTAGTAAGGTCAAATGGCATCACCATAAATTCATAATAACCTTCATGTGTTTTAAAGGTTGTTTTTGGAATGTCTTCTTGCCTCATTTTGATTTTGATGATATCCTAAGTGGAGATCGAACTTGGAATAAAATTGATCCCTTTAATTAATCTAATAGTTCATCAATGATAGGAATATGAGACTTATCTTTAATTATCATCTTGTTGAGCTCTCTATAATCTAGACACATACACCATGAACCTTCCTTTTTAAGAACCATAAGGACTGGTGCATAGAACACAGTTTGGCTAGTGTGAATGATGCCAACATCTAACATTTCTTGAACCATACTCTCAATCTCACTCTTTTGTGCATATGGGTACCTATAATGTTTGATGTTAGGTGGTACACTTCAGAGCTGCAAGTGAATCACATAGTCATGATCTTGAGCAGGTGGAATACCTTTAGGAATATATCCAAATACCTTGGAATGATGGTCAAAAACTCTTTGGAGAACCACTAGAATAGAGGGTATAGATGCTTGAACATCTAGTGAGCATAACTGTGCAATTACACCATGGTGCCCCTTTTTTAGCAATTTTTCATGTTTTTGGAGCTTATCACTTTAGAGGGTTTCCCTAGAGTACCTTTGAGTTCAATTTACTTACCTTTTGAGAAAAATCTCATGAAAAGTTCCTGAAAATTAAGAGTCACTTTTCCCAATGATTGTAACCATTGAACCCCTAATACAACATCAACACCACCCATTTGGATTACAATTATTGGGCTATCCAATAAATACTCCCCCATATTAAGTTTAATACTGTGGCACTTCTCTGAATAATTTATGGTACCTTCATCTAACAATCATTATTTGAAACTCTGGTGCAAGATATATAAAGCAATTAAGAAGTTTGGCTAATTTGCAATTAATGAAGCTATGGGTACTACCAAAATTAATCAACATTGTTACTTTTTTCTTTTTGGTATATCCTTCTATCATGAGAGTTTGAGGAGCGCTAGCTAATGCATGACAAGAAATGGTTGGAGTAGTATCTTCTAGTTCAACCTCTTCATATTGTCCTAGTTTTGGATCTTCTTCCTCTCCACGATGTATGTAGGATAATTTCTTCTCGCTGCACTTATTCCCCTTACTATACTTGCTGCCGCAATTGAAACATAGTCTTTTTCTCTTATTTCCTCCACTTTGTGAGGTGTCAAACTAGTAGGATAAGTTAGGTTAGGGGGAGGGACATTTCCCTCTATATAGGTGTTAGAAACAACTCTTCTAATAGCCATATTTTTACTTTCAACTTTCCTTTTCAAACAAAAAGAAGTCGCCAATGATTTAGGTTCAAAGAGACGCATCTCATGCTACATGCTCTCCTTTAAAGTGACCATAAAGAAATCCGACAAATTATCCCTTGTAATATTGTTCACTCTAAGACTCAAATTTTGAAGATGTTTAATGTGCTATATAACTAGGCCTCTTTGCCTAAGATTTATCAGTTGCCTAAAGAAGGCGTTGCTCTTACTATACAACAATGTGCTATCAATTCATCCATAAATATAGACCAAGAGACAATAGATTCCGTATTACAGTCACAAAACCATTAGTACCACACAAATTGATTAGGTTCTAAATACAATGATGTTGTTGAATATCCTAATTACTCCTATTATATGTTATGAGTTAGTGTTTTACGTAGTCAAGAGTAATTATTTGGTTATGCATTTATTAATATAGTTAGTGGAGAAGACCTATCAATAGAGAAGACGTGTCAAAAATCAGTTTTGTATTTCCTATATTTAGAAGTTAATGTTGAGAAGAGTTGGAGGATGATCCATAGGGTTTGGTGTATTGCTTTGCATCTACTTTGAATCTTCACATGGTATCAAAGTAGGCCTAAGACTCTTTGAAGATAGGAAAGAAAAAATTAGAGATTTTCCACTCTACAGAAAATAGGAAGATGTGCATTGAGATCTGTGAAGTGAAGCTCATCGATTGAGAACAAACCACCACAAGACCTATCAATACGCTTTATGATCCATAGAAAGATAGAAACCCTGTATCAAAAGAAAACAAGAAGGAAAACAAGTCACAAGAAGGTATTGTTGTCTTGTCGGTCATCGAGAGTGATAGAGAAGGACTATCATTGTTTATCCATGGAGAGGGAGCGATAGTATCGTTGTCCTGTAGTTTGAAGAGAGCGATAGCTTCCCTAAAGAGTCCATCACCATCTCTCTACCACTGGGGAGTGATAGCCATGACTAAGCACTTTTCGGGATAGCGATAGTTTTTCGATACACTGCACATTCTCCATTTTCCATTCCAGTCATAGACAGATGGACCAGAAAGGAAAGACACTCTTTTAAAAGGTAACTTTTCAGAGAAAAAAACACATGTTTTGTAAGAATAAAATGGCTTCAAGCACCCAAACCTTTTCCTAGATTTCTCCTCTCACTGGGAAGAACTATGAAATATGGTCGATCAAAATAATGACCTTGTTAAAGGCTCAAGATGTTTGGGAATATGCATCCCATGAGTATACAAAATTGAGAGATGAAGCAGTCGAACATACCATGACAAATAATCAAAGGACTCAGTTAAAAGAACACATAACCAAGGATGCAAAGGCGTTGCATCTCATTCAAAGTGATTTGGATGAAAACATATTCCCCAAGATTTATCTTGTGAGATCCTCTAAAACCACCAAGGAGATATTGCAAAGCAACTATCAAGGCATCACCAAGGTGAAGACAGTGAAATTGCAAACCTTGATAAGGGACTTTGAAATCCTAGAAATGAAGTGGTTGGAGTCGATAGTTCAGTACATGAATTGAGTAACTACCACTATAAACAATTTGAAGATGTACGACGAAGATATGACGGATAATAAGGTAGTCGAGAAGGTTCTCAAAACCCTATCCAAAAAGTTCGATTCAGTGGTCGCAACAATTGAAGAAGAAAAAGATATGTGTCATATTTCAGTAGATGAATTGATGGATCCCTTTTATCCCATGATTCCATAAACAATAAGAATGATAATTCCTCACTTGAAAATGCATTTTAGACCCAGGCCTCCATTGTAGAGGTAGAAGAAGAGGTCAAGTAAATAGAAGCAGAGGTAGGAAAATTATATATCTTTCTCAAGCAGGAGAGAGATCAGCCCCATATTTGGGACGAGATTATGAACACTTTCATAACCAAAGGGGGAGAAACATAAATTTCAAAGAAAAGCCTAGGATACAGTGTTTTTACTACAAGAAGTTTGGCCACTCTGAAAGTGAATGTAGGAAGAAGCAAGCAAATAGGAATAAAGGCATAACACATATTAGGAACAATGATGAAGGGACATCATAATCAATGTTCCTTTCATGCCAGATTACTGAAGAAACCATCCACAACAAAGATCTATGGTTGTTGGATAGTGGTCTCAAAAACCACATGACTGGTAACAAAGTTTTGTTTCAAGTTTGGATAGCTCTATCACATCTGAAATTAAGCTAGGAGATTATTATCAAGTCAAATCCAACGGTAAAGGTGTAGTTTCAATATTAGCTAAACAAGATGAAAAGAAGGACATTTGTGATGGTTTCTATCTACCTGGTGTGAAAAATAACTTGATGAGTGTAGGCCATATGAGTCAACATGGTTATGAGTTCATATTCAAAGGTCCCACTTGTATAATCCTAGATAAGCCACTTAGTAAGAGGCTCACATCATAAGTACAAACAAAAAATAGGATGTTTCTCCCTATGTTGAAAAGTCTAAATCAGTCACTTTTATATGCACAAAATATCTCAAGCACTGATGAAACATGGTTGTGGCACCTTAGGTATGGTTAGTTACCCTTTACTAGTCTTATCCTTTTGTATACAAAGTGTATGGTCAAGGATCTACCCCTGATTAATGAATAACACAACTCTTTTGAAACTTGTATCTTAGACAAACACCCAAGAGATAGCTTCCTAGTTGCTTCCTATAGAGAAAAAGAGCATCTTGAGGTGGTGCATACAAACCTTTGTGGTCCTATGCAAACCTAGTCCATATGAGGAAGTTTTTAGTTCCTAACATTTATTGATGACTTTAGCAAAAAAAATTGGGTGTATTTTTTGAAGCACAAATCTTAGACTTTTGAAAATTTTAAAGAGTTCAAAGCCATGGTAGAGATATAGAGTGGAAAGTACATTAAAGTACTCAAGTCATATGGAGGAGGTGAATAGGACTCCAAAGAATTCACAGAACATTGCAAACAACAAGGGATTGAAAGTAAATTCACTACAAGGTACACTCCACAACATAATGGAGTATCTCAAAGGGAGAACAGAATAATCATGAACATAGCCAGGAGTTTGCTCAAGACGAAGACCTTGTCAAATGAGTATTGGGAAGAAGTTGTAGCATGTTCAATTTATATCTTGAATAGATATCCAACCTGCAGTGTGATAGACAAAGTCCCATAGGAAGCATGGAGTGACATGAAAGCTATTGTTTCACATTTTAGAGTTTTTGGATGTGTAGCTTATGCGCATATTCCTAAACATTTGAGGAGGAAGCTTGATGAAAAAAGTGAAAGGTGCACTTTTATTGGCTACAATGAATATTCCAAAGCCTACAGGTAGTATTGTTGAGATATTGTAACTTCAAAGAATATTATATTTGTGCTTTATTATTTTGGAGATGTTTCATTCCTCCTTGAAGATCTTATTGTATATCCAGAGATGTTTATTCCTCCGTCGGAAGGTGGTAACTTGGGTTATTAGACTTACCTAGTGGGGGTCGGACCTGTATGTGTTATGTGGTTCAAAGGGTTATTAGACCACCCTAGAGGGGTCGGCCCAGTCAGTTGTAGTGGGGTATTTAACCCATTGGTTAAATACGAGCCTACATGTTTTGTGTAAAAGACAAGTCGGAGTAGTGTATAAATAGAGGAGGTGTATTCCTCATTTGACACACACTCACTCACTTGAGAGTGGCGCACTTGTGGAGGAGAGGCCTTCTATGGAGAAGGCGGAGCTTATGCTCAGGGTTACATCTTTGTATATTTTAGGTCATCTATATTGAGGGAGCTTTACTGGGTTTTCTACCCCATGAGGGTTTCCCAGGGACACTTGCTGGATACCTGCCGGGGGCATAGAACTCCAACCGTGCAACAAAAACGGGTTCAGGGGAGTCCTGCAGGTGTGTCTAAGCATGTTCGGGATGGGAACACTAGCCATACCAGCCCGGTGGATGATTTTCCAAAGTTGACCCCCATGTGCAAAAATTGCACACTCCCACACTGAGCAAAACCCTAATTTCCAAAATGGACCTGCAAGTTGACACATGGGCCACTGGGCCAGAGGGGAGGGGCACCCCTGGCACTGTCCCAGTGTGCTGAATCCAATGGAGTCGACGGTTCGTCGATCTGAGCCACGGTCATCATTCTATGGCTCGTTCTGTCTCGCATCCAAAAGGCCTTCAAGGACACTTGCTGGATACCTGTCAGGGGCATAGAACTCCAACCGTGCAACAAAACCGGGTTCCGAGGAGTCCTGTAGGTGTGTCTAGGCAGGTTCAGGCTGGGAACACTAGCCATACCCTCCCGGTGGATGATTTTCCAAAGTTGACCCCCATGTGCAAAAATTGCACACTCCCACACTGAGCCAAACCCTAGTTTCCAAGATGGACCTGCAAGGTGACACATGGGCCACTGGGATGGAGGGGAAGGGTACCCTTGGCACTATACCAGTGTGTTGAATCCAACGGAGTTGACGGATCGTCGATCCAAGCCACGGTCTTCAATCTATGGCTCGTCCCGTCTCACTGCCAGAAGGCCTTCAGGGACACCTGTTGGATACCTGCCGGGGGCATAGAACTCCAACCGTGCAACAAAATCGGGTTTCGGGGAGTCCTGCAGGTGTGTCTAGGTAGGTTCGGGTTGGGAACACTAGCCATACCCGCCCGGTGGATGATTTTCCAAAGTTGACCCCCGTGTGCAAAAATTGCACACTCCCACACTCAGGAAAACCTTAGTTTACGAAATGAATGCACAATGAAACCACTGGGCCATGGGGAGACGAGGGAGAGGGCCCCTTAGAGGTAATCACACGCCAGGAGACCAACAGAGTCGACGGTTCATCGATCCGACGTCCGGTTTCCGAGTTATGTCGAGTTGCAAGTCGCATGAAAATGTCGTTAAGGGACACTTGGTGAATTTCCGTCCGGGAGCCAAAAAGCAAGCGGAGCAGCAAGATTGCGTGCTATTGGCTCCTGCAAGTGTGTGTGGGAAATGTCGACGTGGGAACACTTCCAACACTGGCTCGGGGGAGGATTTTGCAGAGTTGACCCACCAATGCGAGATTGCATGCAATTAAACTGAGCAAAACCCTAGTTTACGAAATGAATGCACAATGAAGCCGTCGGGCCATGGGGAGACGAGGGAGAGGGTCCCCTAGAGGTAATCGCATGCCAAGATACCAACGGAGTCGACAGTTCGTCGTTTCGACGTTCGGTTTACGAGTTATGTCGAGTTGCAAGTCGCATGAAAATGTTGTTTAGGGACACTTGGTGAATTTTCGCCCGGGATCCAAAAAGCAAACAGAGAAGGAAGATTGCGTGCCGTTGGATCCTGCAAGTGTGTGTGGGAAATGCCGATGTGGGAACACTGCCAAAACTGGCTCGAGGGAGGGTTTTGCAGAGTTGACCCACCAATGTGAGATTGCATGCAATTAAACTGAGCAAAACCCTAGTTTACGAAATGAATGCACAATGAAGCCACTGGGCCATGGGGAGATGAGGGAGAGGGCCCCCTAAAGGTAATCGCACTCCAGGAGACCAACAGAGTCGACGGTTCATCGGTCCGACGTTCGATTTTTGAGTTATGTCGAGTTGCAAGTCGCATGAAAATGCCATTCAGGGACACTTGGTGAATTTCCGTCCAGGAGCCAAAAAGAAAACAGAGCAGGAAGATTGTGTGTTGTTGGCTCTTGCAAGTGTGTGTGGGAAATACCGATGTGGGAACACTACCAACACTAGGTTGGGGGAGGGTTTTGTAGAGTTGACCCACCAATGCGAGATTGCATGCAATTAAACTAAGCAAAACCCTAGTTTACGAAATGAATGCACAATGAAGCCATTGGGCCATGGGGAGACGAGGGAGAGGGCCCCCTAGAGGTAATCACATGCAAGGACACCAACGGAGTTGACGGTTCATTGGTCCGACGTCCGGTTTCCGAGTTATGTCGAGTTGCAAGTCACATGAAAATGTCGTTCAGGGACACTTGGTGAATTTCCGCCCGGGAGCCAAAAAGTAAACGGAGCAGGAAGATTGCATGCCGTTGGCTCCTGCAAGTGTGTGTGGGCAATGCCGACGTGGGAACACTGCCAACACTGGCTTGGGGGAGGGTTTTGCAGAGTTGACCCACCAATGCGAGATTGCATGCAATTAAACTGAGCAAAACCCTAGTTTACGAAATGAATGCACCATGAAGCCACTGGGCCATGGGGAGATGAGGGAGAGGGCCCCCTAGAGGTAATCGCACACTAAGAGACCAATGGAATCTTCACATGGTATCAAAGTAGGCCTAAGACTCTTTGAAGATAGGAAAGAAAAAATTAGAGATTTTCCACTCTACAGAAAATAGGAAGATGTGCATTGAGATCTGTGAAGTGAAGCTCATCGATTGAGAACAAACCACCACAAGACCTATCAATAAGCTTTATGATCCATAGAAAGATAGAAACCCTGTCTCAGAAGAAAACAAGAAGGAAAACAAGTCACAAGAAGGTATTGTTGTCTTGTCGGTCATCGGGAGTGATAGAGAAGGACTATCATTGTTTATCCATGCAGAGGGAGCGATAGTATCGTTGTACTGTAGTTTGAAGAGAGTGATAGCTTCCCAAAAGAGTCCATCACCATCTCTCTACCACTGGGGAGTGATAGCCATGACTAAGCAGTTTTCGGGATAGCGATAGTTTTTTCGATACACTACACATTCTCCATTTTCCATTCCGGTCACAGACAGATGGACCAGAAAGGAAAGACACCCTTTTAAAAGGTAACTTTTCAGAGAAAAAAAACACATGTTTTGGAAGAATAAAATGGCTTCAAGCACCCAAACCTTTTCCTAGATTCCTCCTCTCACTGGGAAGAACTATGAAATATGGTCGATTAAAATTATGACCTTGTTAAAGACTCAAGATGTTTGGGAATATGCATCCCATGAGTATACAAAATTGAGAGATGAAGCAGTCGAACATACCATGACAAATAATCAAAGGACTCAGTTAAAAGAACACATAACCAAGGATGCAAAGGCGTTGCATCTCATTCAAAGTGATTTGGATGAAACCATATTCCCCAAGATTTATCTTGTGAGATCCTCTAAGACCACCTAGGAGATATTGCAAAGCAACTATCAAGGCATCACCAAGGTGAAGACATTGAAATTGCAAACCTTGATAAGGGACCTTGAAATCCTAGAAATGAAGTGGTTGGAGTCGATAGTTCAGTACATGAATTGAGTAACTACCACTATAAACAATTTGAAGATGTATGACGAAGATATGACGGATAATAAGGTAGTCGAGAAGGTTCTCAAAACCCTATCCAAAAAGTTCGATTCAGTGGTCGCAACAATTGAAGAAGAAAAAGATATGTGTCATATTACAGTAGATGAATTGATGGATCCCTTTTATCCCATGATTCCATAAACAATAAGAATGATAATTCCTCACTTGAAAATGCATTTTAGACCCAGGCCTCCATTGTAGAGGTAGAAGAAGAGGTCAAGGAAATAGAAGCAGAGGTAGGAAAATTATATATCTTTCTCAAGCAGGAGAGAGATCAACCCCATATTTGGGACAAGATTATGAACACTTTCATAACCAAAGGGGGAGAAACATAAATTTCAAAGAAAAGCCTAGGATATAGTGTTTTTACTACAAGAAGTTTGGCCACTCTGAAAGTGAATGTAGGAAGATGCAAGCAAATAGGAATAAAGGCATAACACATATTAGGAACAATGATGAAGGGACATCATAATCAATGTTCCTTTCATGCCAGATTACTGAAGAAACCATCCACAACCAAGATCTATGGTTGTTGGATAGTGGTCTCAAAAACCACATGACTGGTAACAAAGTTTTGTTTCAAGTTTGGATAGCTCTATCACATCTGAAATTAATCTAGGAGATTATTATCAAGTCAAATCCAACGGTAAAGGTGTAGTTTCAATATTAACTAAACAAGATGAAAAGAAGGACATTTGTGATGGTTTCTATCTACCTGGTGTGAAAAATAACTTGATGAGTGTAGGCCAGATGAGTCAACATGGTTATGAGTTCATATTCAAAGGTCCCACTTGTATAATCCTAGATAAGCCACTTAGTAAGAGGCTCACATCATAAGTACAAACCAAAAATAGGATGTTTCTCCCTATGTTGAAAAGTCTAAATCAGTCACTTTTATATGCACAAAATATCTCAAGCACTGATGAAACATGGTTGTGGCACCTTAGGTATGGTTAGTTACCCTTTACTAGTCTTATCCTTTTGTATACAAAGTGTATGGTCAAGGATCTACCCCTGATTAATGAATAACACAACTCTTTTGAAACTTGTATCTTAGCCAAACACCCAAGAGATAGCTTCCTAGTTGCTTCCTATAGAGAAAAAGAGCATCTTGAGGTGGTGCATACAAACCTTTGTGGTCCTATGCAAACCTAGTCCATATGAGGAAGTTTTTAGTTCCTAACATTTCTTGATGACTTTAGCAAAAAAAATTGGGTGTATTTTTTGAAGCACAAATCTTAGACTTTTGAAAATTTTAAAGAGTTCAAAGCCATGGTAGAGATATAGAGTGGAAAGTACATTAAAGTACTCAAGTCATATGGAGGAGGTGAATAGGACTCCAAAGAATTCACAGAACATTGCAAACAACAAGGGATTGAAATTAAATTCACTACAAGGTACACTCCACAACATAGTGGAGTATCTCAAAGGGAGAACACATAGCCAGGAGTTTGCTCAAGACGAAGACCTTGTCAAATGAGTATTGGGAAGAAGTTGTAGCATGTTCAATTTATATCTTGAATAGATATCCAACCTGCAGTGTGATAGACAAAGTCCCATAGGAAGCATGGAGTGACATGAAAGCTATTGTTTCACATTTTAAAGTTTTTGGATGTGTAGCTTATGCACATATTCCTAAACATTTGAGGAGGAAACTTGATGAAAAAAGTGAAAGGTGCACTTTTATTGGCTACAATGAATATTCCAAAGCCTACAGGTAGTATTGTTGAGATATTGTAACTTCAAAGAATATTATATTTGTACTTTATTATTTTGGAGATGTTTCATTCCTCCTTGAAGATCTTATTGTATATCCGGAGATGTTTATTCCTCCGTCGGAAGGTGGTAACTTGGGTTATTATACTTCCCTAGTGGGGGTCGGACCTGTATATGTTATGTGGGTCAAAGGGTTATTAGACCACCCTAGAGGGGTCGGCCCAGTCAGTTGTAGTGGGGTATTTAACCCATTGGTTAAATACGAGCCTACATGTTTTGTGTAAAAGACAAGTCGGAGTAGTGTATAAATAGAGGGGGTGTATTCCTCATTTGACACACACTCACTCACTTGAGAGTGGCGCACTTGTGGAGGAGAGGCCTTCTATGGAGAAGGAGGAGCTTATGCTCAGGGTTACATCTTTGTATATTGTCGGTCATCTATATTGAGGAAGCTTTATTGGGTTTTCTACCCCATTAGGGTTTCCCAGGGACACTTGTTGGATACCTACCGGGGGCATAGAACTCCAACCGTGCAACAAAAACGGGTTCAGGGGAGTCCTGCAGGTGTGTCTAAGCAGTTCGGGCTAGGAACACTAGCCATGCCCGCCCGGTGGATGATTTTCCAAAGTTGACCCCCGTGTGCAAAAATTGCACACTCCCACACTGAGCAAAACCCTAATTTCCAAAATGGACCTGCAAGGTGACACATGGGCCATCGGGCCAAAAGGGAGGGGCACCCCTGGAACTATCCCGGCGTGCTGAATCCAACAGAGTCGCCGATTCGTCGATCCGAGCCACGGTCATCATTCTATGGCTCGTTCCGTCTCACATTCAAAAGGCCTTCAGGGACACTTGCTGGATACCTGTCGAGGGACACTTACTGGATACCTGTAGGGGGCATAGAACTCCAACCGTGCAACAAAAGTGGGTTTCGGAGAGTCCTGCAGGTGTGTCTAGGTAGGTTCGGGCTGGGAACACTATCCATACCCACCCGGTGGATGATTTTCCAAAGTTGACCCCCATGTGCAAAAATTGCACACACCCACATGGAGCAAAACCCTAGTTTCCAAGATGGACCTGCAAGGTGACACATGGGCCACTGGGCCAGAGGGGAGGGGCACCCTTGGCACTTTCCCATTGTGCTGAATCCAATGGATTCGACGGTTCGTCGATCTGAGCCACGGTCGTCATTCTATGGCTCGTTCTGTCTTGCATCCAAAAGGCCTTCAGGGACACTTGCTGGATACCTATCGGGGGCATAGAACTCCAACCGTGCAACAAAACCGGGTTCCGAGGAGTCCTACAGGTGTGTCTATGCAGGTTCAGGCTGGGAACACTAGCCATACCCTCCCGGTGGATGATTTTCCAAAGTTGACCCCCATGTGCAAAAATTGCACACTCCCACACTGAGTAAAACCCTAGTTTCCAAGATGGACCTGCAAGGTGACACATGGGCCACCAGGCTGGAGGGGAGGGATACCCTTGGCACTATCCCGGTGTGCTGAATCCAACGAAGTTGACGGATCGTCGATCCGAGCCACGGTCTTCAATCTATGGCTCGTCCCGTCTCACTGCCAGAAGGCCTTCAGGGACACCTGCTGGATACCTGCCAGGGGCATAGAACTCCAACCGTGCAACAAAACTGGGTTCCGGGGAGTCCTGCAGGTGTGTCTAGGTAGGTTCGCACTGGAAACACTAGCCATACCCGCCCGGTGGATGATTTTCCAAAGTTGACCCCCGTGTGCAAAAATTGCACACTCCCACACTCAGGAAAACCCTAGTTTACGAAATGAATGCACAATGAAGCCACTAGGCCATGGGGAGACGAGGGAGAGGGCCCCTTAGAGGTAATTGCACGCCACGAGACCAACAGAGTCGACGATTCGTCGATCCGATGTCCGTTTTCCGAGTTATTTCAAGTTGCAAGTCGCATGAAAATGTCGTTCAGGGACACTTGGTGAATTTCCGTCCGGGAGCCAAAAAGCATACGGAGCAGCAAGATTGCATGCTATTGGCTCCTGCAAGTGTGTGTGGGCAATGTCGACGTGGGAACACTGCCAACACTGGCGTGGGGGAGGATTTTGCAGAGTTGACCCACCAATGCGAGATTGCATGCAATTAAACTGAGCAAAACCCTAGTTTACGAAATGAATGCACAATGAAGCCACCGGGCCATGCGGAGACGAGGGAGAGGGCACCCTAGTGGTAATCGCATGTCAGGAGACCAATGGAGTCGACGGTTCGACGTTTCGACGTCCGGTTTACGAGTTATGTCGAGTTGCAAGTCGCATGAAAATGTTGTTTAGGGACACTTGGTGTATTTCCGCCCGGGAGCCAAAAAGAAAACAGAGTAGGAAGATTGCGTGCCGTTGGATCCTGCAAGTGTGTGTGGGAAATGCTGACGTGGGAACACTGCCAACACTGGCTCGAGGGAGGGTTTTGCAGAGTTGACCCACCAATGTGAGATTGCATGCAATTAAACTGAGCAAAACCCTAGTTTACGAAATGAATGCACAATGAAGCCACTGGGCCATGGGGAGATGAGGGAGAGGGCCCCCTAGAGGTAATCGCACTCCAGGAGACCAACAGAGTCGACGGTTCATTGGTCCGATGTTCGGTTTCTGAGTTATGTCGAGTTGCAAGTCGCATGAAAATGCCATTCAGGGACACTTGGTGAATTTTCGTCCGGGAGCCAAAAAGAAAACGGAGCAGGAAGATTGTGTGTTGTTGGCTCCTGCAAGTATGTGTGGGCAATACCGATGAGGGAACACTACCAACACTAGGTTGGGGGAGGGTTTTGCAGAGTTGACCCACCAATGCGAGATTGCATGCAATTAAACTAAGCAAAACCCTAGTTTACGAAATGAATGCACAATGAAGCCATTGGGCCATGGGGAGACGAGGGAGAGGGCCCCCTAGAGGTAATCACATGCAAGGACACCAACGGAGTTGACGGTTCATTGGTCCGACGTCCGGTTTCCGAGTTATGTCGAGTTGCAAGTCACATGAAAATGTCGTTCAGGGACACTTGGTGAATTTCCGCCCAGGAGCCAAAAAGTAAACGGAGCAGGAAGATTGCATGCCGTTGGCTCCTGCAAGTGTGTGTGGGCAATGCCGACGTGGGAACACTGCCAACACTGGCTTGGGGGAGGGTTTTGCAGAGTTGACCCACCAATGCGAGATTGCATGCAATTAAACTGAGCAAAACCCTAGTTTACGAAATGAATGCACCATGAAGCCACTGGGCCATGGGGAGATGAGGGAGAGGTCCCCCTAGAGGTAATCGCACACTAAGAGACCAATGGAGTCAACGGTTCGTCGGTCCGACATCCGTTTTCCGAGTTATGTCGAGTTGCAAGTCGCATGAAAATTCCATTCAGGGACACTTGGTGAATTTCCGTCCGGGAGCCAGAAAGCAAACAGAGCAGGAGGATTGCATGTCGTTGGCTCCTGCAAGTGTGTGTGGGCAGTGCCGACATGGGAACACTGCCAACACTGGCTCGGGGAGGGTTTTGAAAAGTTGACCCACCAATGTGAGATTGCATGCAATTAAACTGATCAAAACCCTAGTTTACGAAATGAATGCACAATGAAGCCACTAGGCCATGGGGAGACGAGGGAGAGGCCCTCCTAGAGGTAATCGCACACCAGGAGACCAACGGAGTCGACGGTTTGTCGGTTCGACGTCCGATTTCTGAGTTATGTCGAGTTGCAAGTCGCATGAAAATGTCGTTCATGGACACTTGGTGAATTTCCGCCCGCGAGCCAAAAAGCAAATGGAGCAGCAAGATTGCATGCCGTTGGATCCTGCAAGTGTGTGTGGGAAATGCCAACGTGGGAACACTGCCAACACTGGCTCGAGGGAGGGTTTTGCAGAGTTGACCCACCAATGTGAGATTGCATGCAATTAAACTGAGCAAAACCCTAGTTTACTTAATGAATGCACAATGAAGCCACAAGGCCATGGGGAGACGAGGGAGAGGGCTCCCTAGAGGTAATCACACTCCAGGAGACCAATGGAGTCGACGGTTCATCGGTCCGATGTTCGGTTTCTGAGTTATGTCGAGTTGCAAGTCGCATGAAAATGTCATTCAGGGACACTTGGTGAATTTCCGTCCAGGAGCCAAAAAGAAAACGGAGCAGGAAGATTGTGTGTTGTTGGCTCCTGCAAGTGTGTGTGGGCAATACTGATGTGGGAACACTACCAACACTAGGTTGGGGGAGGGTTTTGCATAGTTGACCCACCAATGCGAGATTGCATGCAATTAAACTAAGCAAAACCCTAGTTTACGAAATGAATGCACAATGAAGCCACTGGGCCATGGGGAGACGAGGGAGAGGGCCCCCTAGAGGTAATCACATGCCAGGAGACCAACGGAGTTGACGGTTCGTCGGTCCGACATCTGGTTTCCGAGTTATGTCGAGTTGCAAGTCACATGAAAATGTCGTTCAGGGACACTTGGTGAATTTCCGCCCAGGAGCCAAAAAGTAAACGGAGCAGGAAGATTGCGTGCCTTTGGCTCCTACAAGTGTGTGTGGGAAATGCCGACGTGGCAACACTGCCAACACTGGCTTGTGGGAGGGTTTTGCAGAGTTGACCCACCAATGCGAGATTGCATGCAATTAAACTGAGCAAAACCCTAGTTTACGAAATGAATGCACCATGAAGCTATTGGGCCATGGGGAGACTAGGGAGAGGGCCCCCTAGAGGTAATCGTACGCCAAGAGACCAACGGAGTCGACGATTCATCGGTCCGACGTCCGTTTTCCGAGTTATGTCAAGTTGCAAGTCGCATGAAAATTCCATTCAGGGACACTTGGTGAATTTTCGTCCGGGAGCCAGAAAGCAAACAGAGCAGGAAGATTGCGTGTCGTTGGCTCCTGCAAGTGTGTGTGGGTAGTGCCGACATGGGAACACTGCCAACACTGGCTCGGGGGAGGGTTTTGAAAAGTTGACCCACCAATGTGAGATTGCATGCAATTAAACTGATCAAAACCCTAGTTTATGAAATGAATGCACAATGAAGCCACTGGGCCATGGGGAGACAGGGGAGAGGCCCCCCTAGAGGTAATCGCATGCCAGGAGACCAACGGAGTCGACGGTTTGTCGGTCCGACGTCCGATTTCTGTGTTATGTCGAGTTGCAAGTCGCATGAAAATGTCGTTCAGGGACACTTGGTGAATTTCCGCCCGTGAGCCAAAAAGCAAACGGAGCAGCAAAATTGCATGCCGTTGGCTCCTGCAAGTGTGTGTGGGAAATGCCGACGTGGGAACACTGCCAACACTGGCTCGGGGGATGTTTTGCAGAGTTGACCCACCAATGCGAGATTGCATGCAATGAAACTGAGCAAAACCCTAATTTACGAAATGAATGCATAATGAAGCCACTAGGCCATGGGGAGACGAGGGAGAGGGCTCCCTAGAGGTAATCGCACGCCAGGAGACCAACGGAGTCGATGGTTCGTCGGTCCGACGTTCGGTTTCTGAGTTATGTCGAGTTGCAAGTCGCATTAAAATGTCGTTCAGGGACACTTGGTGAATTCCCGCCCAGGAGCCAAAAAGCAAACGGAGCAGCAAGATTACGTGTCGTTGGCTCCTGCAAGTGTGTGTGGGAAATGCCGACGTGGGAACACTGCCAACACTGGCTCGGGGGAGGGTTTTGCAGAGTTGGCCCACCAATGCGATATTGCATGCAATGAAATTGAGCAAAACCCTAGTTTACGAAATGAATGCACATTGAAGCCACGAGGCCATGGGGAGACGAGGGAGAGGGCCCCCTAGAGGTAATTGCACGCCAGGAGACCAACGGAGTCGACGATTCGTCGGTCCAACGTCCGATTTCTAAGCTATGTCGAGCTGCAAGTCACATGAAAATGTTGTTCAGGGACAAGAGACACAATATTTTATCGTGGGAAACCCTCATGGGGAAGAAAACCTAGCAACCTTTCTTAGAATAATTATATGTTTATAAATCAAGTACAATGAAACCATGAACAAACCCTAACCCTGAAGGGTTTTACCACATGAAAACACCTTAGTTACTCATACGTAGTGTTGAATCTAATTGTACAATCAAATATTGGGCGTTGATGAAATGTGTAGCATGTATTGCACTTAGTTTTATTAAATTACACTTGAACATTGACTTAACTTGTAATTTAATCATCCAAACTCACAAATTTTAATTACACCTATCCAATTAGTGTGCATGAGTGAATTCGTTGAAACCTTGAAAAACATTGTATTGCATTTAGTTTGATTAAATTACATGAGCAAGAACTTTGACATAACTTGTAATGATCATCCAAAATCACAAATTTTAATTAGATACCAATTAGTGCATGCATGTAGTGAGTTCGTTGAAACCTTTAAATATAATAGTTTGTTCTTTTGACATAGCGCATTCATGAGTAATAGATCATCCACACAAATCAACACATTAGATTGACACAAGAACACGTGGAAACCGAAGAACAAATACAAAGTGAAATGTATCATTCATTTATAAGTGAAATGTCAATGTGCATGTCTCCAAAAGTACATGTATCCAATGAAATCAATGTACATGTCTCCAAAAGTACATGCACAATAAAGTCAATGTACATGTCTCCAAAAGTGAATGTATCGAAAAGTACATATATATACAAAAGTATCCAAAAGCACATGTGTCCAAAACTATCCAAAACTATAAAATCCACATGTACATGTATCCAAATGTACATATATCCCATAAGACACATCAAAACTCAAGCTTCCTCTTGTTCTTTCCCGACGTTGATGGTTGGTGGGATAGGGTAGTCCTTAGCATCAAGATCATGGAGCCAATCATTTCTTTGTTGCGGTTTGCAGACACGGACCAGCCCATCCTAGGATATTTCTATGAGGGGTGGGATTCCATGATTGAGTCCATGAGGACCATTGTTATGGAGAATGAGTGTGTCGAGTATGAGACATCGGCAGAGAACTTATGGTCCATCATACAGGGCATTCTTATCTCCAGGTGGGATAACAATTGCACACCTTTGCATTACTTGGTCCACTCATTGAACCCCAGGTTCTACACTCAGGATTGGCTCAGTGGTGGGTCGGGGCCCTCATCCAGAGTCCCTCCTCACATGGATGGAGAGATCTCAAAGGGGAGGAAGATAGCATTTAGACGGCTACTTCAAGATAGAGACCACCTTGAGGTGGTGGAGGAGAAATTTTATGAGTTTTCTAGTGGCACTGGGAGATTTGGAGGATATGAGGTGGTTAGAGACATGGGGGTTAAGAAACCCCTTGTTAGGTGGACAACTCATGGGGCAACATGCCCTCTTCTACAAAAGATAGCCTTGAGGGTCCTCTCTCAAGTTACTTCATCCTCTTGTTGTGAGAGGAATTGGAGCACATATGGGAACTTGTACAGTGTGAAGAAGAGCAGGCTTGAGCAGTCCAGGGCAGAGACGATGGTGTATGTGCACTCCAACCTTCCTCTTATTTACATGAAGAGGGAGGAGTGGGCAAAGGGAAAGACACGGATGTGGGATGTCTTGCCTGATGAGATGGGTTTGGACAACAGTACTGAGTTGGCATTAGCCAACATGGATCTTAATGATCCAGTGTCGGAGCCGGTCACTTTTAATGAGGGTGATCGTATGGAGGGGTCATCCTCCACACCAGCAGATGCAGTTACTCAGATTGGCAGAGAGGAGGAGGAGGAGGATCAGGGCAGTGATGAGTTTGTTGATTCAGGCATGGAGAAGGACTATTGAGTCATTGACAAATGGGATTCTTCCATCTTGATCCACCCCTTTTTTGTATTTACTATTAGACTATTAGACTATTAGTCTATTTGGCATTTGCCAGTGCCCAGTGGCATTCCAACATCTATGTAATACATTTTGATTTTGATGACTTAATGAGAAATATGGTTCTGAGTCTCTGACATGCATCTATGTGTCTCAATGTCTCGTTGTGATTTGCGATTGTGAATGACAAATGTGTTGTGATTTGTGAATGATCTAATTTCTATTGAATATTTCATATTTGTAATTGTAAATGTAATTTCTATTGAATATTTGTAATTGTAAATGTTAAATTTTATTGGATCTATATGTCTATATTTTTAAATTTTAATCTATTTAAAAATATATATATATGTATATAAAACATGTCCTACGTGTCCTAATTCCGGGGGTCACCATGTCCCATGGGGACACTCGTGTCCCGTGTCCTCGTGTCAAGTGACTTAGATGGATACATTGTAGAAAGGGGGGAGTTCTATTTTTTTCAATTTTTGGTTGGATTAAGAATTTTTGAGTTTTTGAAAAGGGATCCATTTTAAGTATTCACTCATCTTGGTTGAGGGAGATGTGAATTTAATTAGAGATTGGGTTATTACCAATTTTATCAATATTACAAAACTAGGTTCTTTTAAACAATAAAAAAATACTAATTTAGATTAAGAAATGACAAAAAAATGGTATGGGTGAATGAATTACCTGATTAGATGACAATCCACCGGTGAATTTGCCTCCTCTCCAGCTAAATCGAGCTCCACCGATACTCCAGGGCACACAAACCGTCCTCATCCAACCTCTATTTCGCGTTTCTGATGCGTGAAGAGCGCCGCAGGTGGTCGGGGGTGGTCGGGACTGTGTTTTTAAATTGATTTTAGATTTCAATAATGCGTACATGTTTTGTAGTTCTATAACGCGTACGCGTTATGGTTACCTATCCTACATGTCCAATGACATGTCAGGTTCGGGTCTTACCATGGCAAGTGCTAAGTATTAGAAACGCGTTATGTTTTTATGTATCAGGAATGAGTTTTAAAAAAGTAGGATTGCATCTAAAGTGACCCTCATCTTCTTGCACACACCCGATGATCATTTTTATGCACGGAAAGTTGCATCAGGCTCCAATAACTGGGTGGAATATAATGGCCTTTTTCAGGCATTGAAGTTGGAAATAGAACTAGGTATCGAGTAGCTTCACGATTTTTGGGATTCCTCTTTTGATATTCAATGGATGAAGGAAAATATCCAAGTTCAAGACATTGGCTTGCATCATTTCTCACCTTAAAGAGATCATTGGATGATTTTAGAGAGCTTCATACACTTATTTATATATCGAGAACATAATGTTGAAGCTGAGTCACTTTCTAAACATGCCATGTCAAAGACCCTTGGTAGTATCCATGTTTCATGTTTCTGTCAAAAATCCTAGATAGTATTTGTGTTTTTGAATTTGATATCTACTTGAGTTTATCATTGTTAGAAGATTCTTATTGTTTTCTATCTTAGACAATGCATATGTACGATTAAAGCTACTTCCTTAGTTAAGACATTAATCCATTTTTTTTGGATAGTGATGTCTAGTGGTTCGATGAATCACACTTGATCCCTCTTGTTTTTGTTTTGGTTACATGAAGATTGTATTTTTGTTAGAAAATATGTTTTTTTTTGTAAAAAAAATTTAAAATTTCAATGATAATTTTTTTATACCTTGTACTACCACACATCTATATTATGTTATTTTGAAATTATAGTTTTATGTTTCTATGGTATTGTTTTATTTTTAAATGTTTTCTCTATATTTTATGATTTTATGTTTTGAAATGATTTACCATTTTTATAAATTATATTATGTTATTTTGAAATTATAGTTTTACATTTCTATGGTATTGTTTTATTTTTAAATGTTTTCTCTATATTTTATGATTTTATGTTTTGAAATGATTTACCATTTTTATAAATTTTATAGTTTTATGTTTTGAAATGAAAGAACCCATTTTCTTTTAACACTTTCTTTGTATTAAAGCTTTGGACATTTGTGTTTATTAATATTCCAAAACAACACATTTTCATGTAAAACAAAATAAAAAATTTAAACTTACGAAAGGAAGATATAATTTTGGAATGAATGGTTCATGTGTCTCTATGTACAACAGATCCTTCATTGGAATTTTCACACCATTACTTTTATGCATGTAGTGTCTTTTGGAACTTCATGTGGTGTCTTTAACTTGAGGACTCAATAGCAAAAGCCACGTAAGCTTATCTTGTATAAGTTGCTGCAAGTTGCTACTTCAGGTTCAAATTATCTTAAAGTCATCCCTTAAGAAAACAAATGGATGAGAATGACATTACAGGAAACTTATTTTTGAAAGGCTAACAATATTTCTCAATGGATTTCCCACTAATATTGTTTCCAAAACGGCAAAGCATGGAAATACACGAAAAGTTCTGGCCAAGAGAAAATGTATGAAGAGATTAGCACCTGTGCCAATTCACAGGCTATAATGTAGATTGCTTACTCTTGCATTGCATTCTATTGCTTTGGATGCAGGTAGCCTGATTAGTAAGAGCTGGCCACTGGTGTTTGGACTGAAGAGCAGATCTTTTCCTCTGGAGCCAAAAAGGAAGAACCTAAAGTATTTTACCCAAAAAAAGTTGGGGATTAGCACAGGAAAAAACGTTATGAATAATGGATATAAAATATTCCTTTCTCAATGGCATACTTGAAGAAGAAGTCTATGTAGACCAACCACCTAGTTATGTTAACAAAGGTCAAGAACACAAGGTATGTAAGCTAAAAAAGGCCTTGTATGGTCTAGAAAAGTGTTATAATTCCTACACAATGTAGGCTTGATGTGGGTGTAATGAGCGGTTTTTAATGGCGTTGGAGGGGCGGCGGTGGGAAACACTCGCGAGGGTTTTTTCTCATTCATTTTTGGGGTTCTTTCTTCTGCCATTTCCTAGGAAGGGTTTTCACCGATGTGTTTGGTTCGTAGCTAGTCAGGAGGGTAGTGGTGGATTTATCAACTGTTCCAGGTGCTTTCGTATTTGTCATTATGGTGGTTATACTCAAACTTCTGGAGTTAATGACGGTGTAACACGTGTAAGCTTTCCCAAATGGGCTGTCAGGTGACAAACGCGGTTTAGAGAAAGCGGAGTTGTCGGGTCTCAAAAGCAGTTTAGAGGATTTTTCCTACGGTTTTGAAACAAGACCAAGTCACTTGCTCCATTGACGAGGGTTAGCTCTGTAATCTTCAATTCAGGCGATTGGGTAAAGTAATTTATGCATGTTCTTCGTTTTTACTGTAACAACCATATAGTGGCCAGCCTGCAACCTGAAAAGAGTTTTATTCACGCACTCAAGTACAAATTAATACCAGGTGATTAATTATTTCTTTTGCTATAGTTGAAGTCAGGAAAATTCTCATTCATCTACTGACGTTCTTCTTTCCCACCAATGTTGCAGTTATAGTTTTGGGTTTTTATCGGGGATTTCGTTTAAAATACAAATTGCACAAAGTAGGCATAGCTCATACTTAGTTTGTTGTATTCTTACAGTTATATGTATAGGAATGAGCCTCTTCATCCAACTCATTGTTTGGACGTATATAAATTAGAAAGTATTTCATGCGAGGATTGTTTTTTTTATTATTTTTCTTTGATCCTGAATAACAAGTGATTTTTTACCAACTTTTAAAGCCACATTACAAAACTCAGATTTGGTGAAAATTCATAAAATATTTTGAGCATAATGAGGTATTTTCTCTAGTGTCTAAAGGGTCCCATGAGTTTTATTGATGGGTGGGTTAGAGTTCTGCTCGTTGTTGGACTAAATCAGACGCATTTTTAACCTGAGCCAAGTTTGACCCGTGAGTCTCGAGCAAGTCCAATAACTTTCGTAAAGTTGGTTACCGTAGCAAAACTTCAACAAACTTGTTAATGATGTCAAGTTTATTCACATCAGTGAGAACTAGGCTTCCTCTTTAAGAATCTAGTATGTTACATCTACTGGTCTAGTTGAATTCAACACTTATATTTGCATATCTACCAAATTCCAAAATACACATAATTGTAGATACATAATATTTATACTATTAAATTAAAACAAATATACTTGTAATATTATTTAGCTATGTTAAGACATATATGAGATATAATTATAGGCTTATATTGGATATACACTTTAGAAAACATGGACATGATTAGTGTTTTATATGATACTTGTAGGGTTTCTAATGGTCACTGATATGGCAGTATAAATGATAGGCTTTGCTCATCTTACCTTAGCGCTCTTGTTGGGTCATTATGCATCAATATTTTTTAAATAATTGATATAAACTATGTGTTTAAAACTATAAACAATTCCCAATTACAATCTCCAAATCGCAACTTTATGTGTTAGATTTTTTATTAAAATTTTTTATATCATAGCTTTTTCTTTATCATTTTCAATGATAATTAAAATGATTAATTTTAATTTTTTTTATATCATAGCTTTTTCTTTATCATTTTCAATGATAATTAAAATGATTAAAATAAAGGGTATGATATGCTTAGTAAAAACTAACTAAAAAATCATTTGAATAAATTTGTTATTAAGTTTTTAAAAATTTCAAGTAATTATTGTAAATATATTCTTTAATTATTGTGGATATATTTTACAATTGTTAAACATCATATTTTATGTATTTTTTGTGTGTGTTTTTATTCCAATAATAATATTTTTTGGTTGTTTTTGTGTTTAAGTTTAAATTTTTTTTTTATTTTTTTCTTGTTATATAGTCTATGATACATAAACTAATTTTCAATTAAAAACAATAAGATTATTAGACGAAAAAAATGCTTTACAAAACCAACATAACTAACACATAAAATTATAGGAAACAAATAGGTTAAAAAATTCAATGCATATATTATTTGTTAATACATATAAAAACTATTAACATCCCAATCCCTCACACCTTATACTCTTTGTCAAATGAAAAGTTATAAGACACAAATAAGCTAAAAAAAGTCTATACATGTATTATTTTTTCTTTGAAAGTAAAATTAATTTGGGCATAATATTTATCTATTAATTTTTACAATTTTTTTTTACCATGTTTTTTTTAAGAGATAGGTATTAAGCAGTGTTTCTCCTAATTTTACTTATTTAAAATGAATCATATTTGTTCATCCAAATTATGATTAATCTAAATAAAGTCCACATTTTTTAAAATGAATAATATTTATCTATCCAATTTATGATATATCGAAGAAAAAAACATAAACAATATGATGAAAAATGGAATAACATTAATTCTTAAATTTATGTTTTAATGATATAAAGTTCCCAATTTTGAATGATATAATAAGGGACCTTCTAAACAAGTTCTACCATTTGGAAAATGGAAAAATATTCGTCCTTCATTGAAATAAAGCTCCCGTTTTTTAAGAATATAACGAAGGGCCTTTTTAACCAAAGTTCTACCTTTTGTTAAATGGAATAATATTCCTCCCTAAAATTTATTATTTATTGACATATTAATTGAAATAATAAAAATTTGAATTTTGAACTATATAAACACGGGACATTCCAAAGGAGTTCCACCTTTTTTAAAACGAATAATATTTATCCCTCAAGTTTATGATTCAATGTTTCATTAATTGAAATAAAGCACACAATTTTAAATGATATAAGCAAGGGCACTTCCAAGCATGTTCCACCTTTTAAAGAAAAAACTAGTTTTTAGTTGGGGACATTAGTTTAGCTGTGATTGCCAAATTTTCAAGTTCGACTATAGTCTGAACATAGGAATATGAATTTTATTTTTAAAAACAATTTTTAAAATAACAATTAATTGAACTATGGTTGGTTGTTTGAGGCTGACGTATGCCTTGTTATGTGTTTCCCACCACGCAGAAACAAGCATACTTCATCCCGTTTTAATACTTTCTCTGGTGCAGGGATTGTACCTTTTCATTTTGCAGTGCTTTGTCTGTTGCACTGGTCCCTGGCACCTGCTCTGACATCTGCATAGTTGCTTGCACCATTTGCGATATCTGGCGCCTGCAGTGGACTCTACAGTCTGCATTCGATTGCTGGCTCTTGCCACCTACACGGCCATGCAATTGATTGTTCGCTTTTGCCACGTACATGGCCATGCAAATTTTCCAAAGGCCGATATAAACTACAATTTTGCTTCTTTCTGAAGTCATGCCGGTGGTGGGCGGGGAAGGCATTGGCAGGATTTTTGTTTTCAATTGTGTTTGAACTCATGCCAGTGGCAAGTGGGGAAGGCATTGGCAGGATTTTGGTTTCAACGTTCCTTTCTTCACGTACTGTTGTGCCCGCTTTACCATTGCAGCTGGAGAGTTAGTGGACGAGCCAGTCATTGTCTCAAACAGTGGTTTATTTTTTACCTTTTCATTGTTTTTCCTACAGCGCAGGTAAGTTTTGTATGTAGCTGTTTGGTTGCAAATAATCCCGTGCTTGTGTAGACCTGTAAAAATCTCTAAATTTGTGAAGGAGGAGGAAGCGTTTCTTTGCGCACATGTTTGACTGCAAATAATCAAGTGCTTTTGGAGGTCGGTAAAAAACTCTAAATTTGTATAGGAGGAAGCATTTCTTTGTGGAGGGTTAATGGGAATTCAATAATATTATGTTCGTTCCCAAAAGGGTGTTGTTCGACCTCTTGGACACTAGAAAGAAGCTCAGCAACATTAAGAGGTAATTAAAAAGGGTGATTCACTGACCATGAGAGAACAACGTACTCAGCGTGGAGTTAGAGTGAAATCGCGTTGTTATATTTGTGCAAATTATATATCCTTTGTTCTTTGCTTGATTAGTTTTTATTGCAGAGATTGTTGAATGCAATTGAAAAATTATCAGACTTATGGATTGTGGTTCGTTGTTTTCTCCTTTGCTGGAATGCCATTAATAATCCACCTTGCAATTATTTATCTCAAAGTTATCATTTTGGCTTAATGATTTTTTTATGGAAGAACATCTCTGTTCTGAGGCAGTCGACATCAATAAGAACAGGAAGAGCTTAAACCAGTTTTCAAATGTATCAACAATATTACAAAATAAATGGTATGAAGTTTAGTGGTAAATTCACTTAGTCATTGACAAAAAAAGTTAAGATCCCAAATTGCAGTCACATGTTGGCATCTTCCCTCTACCCATTTGTTCTTATAGGGATTGCTTATTGAGATCACTTTTTCCTAACCAAATGAAACAGGTACCGAATTTTATCTAATTTCTTCATCTTCTTCTTCAATCATACTAATTGAAACGATGGAATTTAATTTAGAGTATGGATTATTTGGATGAGTTTATGAATGAAGGTGGACAAAATATTATCATTGTAACTTGCCAAGAATGGATAAGACATTGACTACTTTCTAGACTACCTTGTAGAGATGTTAGAATCCAACATAATTACAACTAGAGTTTGATCATTTGTAGTTGTATTGATGCTTTTTGTATCATAAGATGTAAATAAAAGTTTCTATCAATTAGATTATGGATATTACTAGCCTCATTGGCAAAGGAAAAGTTTGCATGTTATCTATGTGGGTTGACTGTTGATAGATGATGCTTGGGTGGTTTCCTCCTACAGTCAATTGTTTAGATTTGATAAAAACATATTAGTATGGTCTTCATAAAAGCAATTGTGGTTTCCAGTGTATTATAATGGTTTTTGGTTACTTTTTATATAGTTCTGGAACAATCATATGAAAATCATGCAAAACTAAAAACAATCCTCGTGAAGGGCCTAAACTCGTTATGCCTTTGAACCAAGTGTGATGGGTTGGTTATGCCAAGCTATTGTACTTAGATACATGGGTACTGCAAAACATATAACTGGAAAATACTGAAGTAGAACTATAGCTAGGATACCACCGGGTCGAAGGTAGGATTGAATCTATTTGAATTTTGAAAGTCGAGCACAGGGTTTATATGATAAGTTCCTTATGCCGAGTTTGTTAATGGTCAAGCAGAAGGGATTTGCAGGTTGATTACACCCAAACATAGGATGAGTCAAATTATATCATTATACGAGGTGTTTTGCAATAAAACTACAAAATATTTTAGCAGTTTTATTTCATTTGTGTGCTTTTTTGGAATTAGAGGCCCTTGTTTTGAGAGAGATTGAAATGTTATCAAGTTATATGTAGTTATATATTCATAAATACACACATATCTATATCTTCAATTTTATTGTCATTCCATGTAACAACTCTTCCTAACTTTTTTTTTCATTATTTATATTACCTCTTCTTAATTAATAAACAATTTACTTTTTTTTTTTTTTCCTTGGAAAAAGTCGTAATTTTATTTCAAAAAGATGAACAAAATTACATTCTGCACATGTATTAGAATCACAAAGATTCCTACATTGTCTCAAATATACTGTCCCAGAAGTCTGATATGACTAGTGACCCATTTAAACCCAATATACAGTTGGCTGTTCATACAGCACTCTTATAGATAACTATAACTGTCTCAAATAGTTCCATCAAACAGAAAATAAAGCCATACCAAATAGTCCATATGTTGCTAAACAAAAACAAAAACAGAACTGATGTTAATTCATGTCAACAGGAGCAGATCATGCTCCATCCGGTCCTCCGTAGCCTCATGGAAAGGCCGATGGTAATAACTGTATGTGCCAGTAGAAGAATGTATAGTAATCCGCCATGTACCGAAAGTCATATGTTGCTGCGACGCTTCTTTGGAAAGAAGATCGGCCATGCCATTTCTCTCCCTGTAAATATGTGTAAATGTAATATGATTAAAAGCCTGCTTTAACCGTAAAACATCTTCCAGTACAGGTAAGAGTACCATCACATTACATAGTGAATGCTCATTTGCCCAATCAATAACTATCAATGAGTCTCCAAATATCTGTAGTGAAAGACATCCCTGTTCAAGTGCAAATAACATCAACAGCCTAAGTGACATAATTTCAGCATAGTTATTTGTACCGCTCCCCAAACCTGCCATGATGTGAAAATAATGGGAATCCGATTTGTATAGTACGCCCCCCCACCACATACCAATTGATGATCAAGTGATGCACCATCGAAGTATGCCCACGGTATTGTTTTATCAATCAATTACTCGGTCACAGGTCGATTTCTATTCGCTTTGGGTGTTGTCTTGTAGTGTAATATAACAACCACCGCATGTGCCACTACTTGCTCCATCGGGATCCTACAGTCCTGAAAAATTATCTTGTTTCGGGTGATCCATATGCCCCATGCGAAAATACATGGAGCTGCACAGATGGAAGAGGTCTTTTGTTCTGACCACCAACAATAAAACGCTTCCGGAACATTCTCTCCCCACCATCTCACATTTAGACCCAGATATCTGCAGATATTTGTCCAAACAACCTGTGTAAACCGGCAGTGAACAAATAGGTGAGAGATGGTCTCTTCCGCATCCCTATAGAGAGGACAGAAACCCGGTCCCTGTATGAATCGTTTCTTCAGGATGTCCCAGGTGGGTGCTTTATATTCCAATATCGCCCAGAATAGTAGTTTTGCTTTACCCGGGCATTTAAACTTCCACAGACAACTCCACCACCACACCAATGCCCTGTTAAGCACTTCCACATTTAACTGAGTATATCCATGTTTTGGTGTGTATATCCCAGAGGGATGGTGATCCCAGCGTAGTTCATCAGGCCTGTTTGTCAGGCAAATATTTGTGTATCTTAAGATTCGAATATAATCCTCCCATTCTTCGCGCATGTCATCAGGAACCTCAAGATGCTGAGCAGTGGTCCACCCCTGATGCCATAAAGTGGATGATCCTGGTTGTGCAATATCAGCCAGAAAATGACATCCTCTAGCTGCCAGATAAGTCCTTAATGCCACAGGAAGGACATGTCTCCCCCTACATCCTACCCAAGGATCCAGACTGATACGAAGTAAATGCCCGTTTCCGATTCGCCAAACTAACCCAGATCCAACCAGATGAAAATGCTGTACCACCGCTTTCCAAACCACAGAGCAATTTGCCCGCGACTTATTGCCCTGCCTAATCCAATCAAGAAGAGTTAAAGGAGCAATGTATTTATGGTATACCACGCGAGTCCAGAGGCTCCGTGTATGGATAATACGCCATGCCACCTTGGCCCCCAATGCTTTAGCAAATAGAAAAATATTCTTTAATCCCCATCCTCCCAATGATTTGGGGACCGCAATCATTTCCCATCTAACCCACACCAAAGCACGATTATCTCCCTTACCCTTCCAAAGAAAGGCAAAACACAATCGTTGGATCTGCTCCAAGACTCCTTTGGGAATCCAAGCAAGTGACATCCAATACACCGGAATTGCTTCCAAAACCGATTTAACCAGAACCAATCTCCCTGCCCTCGAGAGCCATTTTTGACTCCAACCATGTAGTCGCAGTTCTAGTTTAGCAATTAACCAGTGCCAGTCCGCCTTCATATATGCATTGGGTTTCAAGTGAAATCCAAGGTATTTTAATCCATCATCGATATCCATAGTCCTGTAAGGTAGTCTGCTGGCCATTCTGTGAATCTCCTGATCGTTTAGATGCGAGCATGTGATTGTTGATTTATCAATATTCACTAACATACCCGCTGCATCTTGCAGAAGATTGAGACCTTCCACCACCTTATCAATCTCCTGTCGTGAGCCATCACAAAATATTAGAATATCATCAACGAATAGGAGATGTGTGATATACAATACCTGGGAGATGGATATGCCACGAAAGGATCCATCAGCTTTTGCCTTCATAATAAATCGGCTGAGGCCTTCAGCAACAAGGAGAAACAATAGCGGTGAAAGTGGGCAACCTTGTCGTAGCCCCCTGCCAGCATGGAAGAATGGACTAGCTGAACCATTGATCAGAACAGCAAAGCTTACCGTGGTGATGCAGGCCATGATCCATCGTATAAATTCATAGCAAAAGCCCAGGTGTGTTAGCAGCATCCGGATATAGAGCCAGCTAACCCTATCAAATGCTTTAGATACGTCAATCTTTATCACTGCACCCTTATGCTTCTGTACCTTCATAGTGTGTAAACCTTCCTGTGCAACCCCAATGGCCTCATGAATTTGACGACCTTCTAAGAACCCAAATTGTTCACTTGATATATGCTGAGACAGTATATTCTTGAGTCTCCTCGCCATCACCTTAGAAATGATCTTATAAATGCAGTTGCAAAGTGAAATCAGTCTGAATTCATCAAAACTTTCAGGCTTGTCTGATTTAGGGATGAGAGCAATAAAGGTCGAATTAAATGGACCATGTACAAACCCAGCCTTTCTAGATTCTTCCACCACATCCAATAATTCCTCCCCGAATAAGTCATAGAAGCCCAAGAAAAATTCGATAGGCCAGCCATCGGGCCCCGGACTTTTATCTTTCTGGAAGGATTGCATAACCTGCGAGAGTTCGATCGGCAGCACCTCTGTCATCAACATTTTGTTCTCTTCCTCCCCTACAAAACGTGGGAAGAGTTGAGCCATCCTGATAACTTCAGCTATAGAGGCCCCAGGTTGTGCGGTGAATAAATCTTCGAAGTGTCGAACACCCAACTCAGCCAAACCATCAAAACTGTAGACCTGTTCCCCTTCAGTAGAAGATAATTCCCAAATAGAGTTAGTGAATTTTCTCCCCTTTGCATATGCTTGAAAAAATTTGGTGTTCTCATCCCCACACTGTAACCATATCGCCCTGCTCTTCAATCTCCACATCTCTTCACGCTCACACAGTAACACATTCCTGCATCTTTCCCATTCCATCAGCTCACCTTTCTGCAGTTCATCCAGATAACCCAAACCCTGACAATGGAGAAGTCGTTCAATATTTATCTCAGCAGCCCTCAGATTCTGATCATCTTTCACCCTTTTTTCATGAGCCCAGAGAATAGTGGCCTCTTTAATATGCTTGAGATTGTGTTGAAAGTGTGCGCCAGCATGCTCCTGTGACTCATTAGTTCGATGAACCCACTGATTTTGTACCATTTTATGAAAATCCTCCTCCTTCAACCAGCTAGGGTTGAACTTGAATGGACTAGGGGGTTTGTCTCTACCACCTCTTAACTCCAGGAGGATTGGGAAGTGGTCTGAAACCCCCCCTGACCCAACCCATTGCTTGACTACATCAACCCCCAGAGCCAACACATCAGCCACCAGAAACCTATCCAGTCGTTTAGCCACCCTTTGATCCCCTGTTCTCTTATTCCTCCAAGTAGGGGTTAACTTGGTTGGTAGGATGTCAAGTAAATCCTTCCTGGCGAAGGCTTGAATGAAATAGTTAGCTAAAGGATCTGGAGCAGCCCGAGGCCCCCAGACTTCAGAAGACCCCAGAGAAAGGTTGAGATCCCCACCCAATATCACATCTCTTCTAGCAAATAGATCCATACTTAGCAAGGAGTCCCAGAATCCAGCCCTATTTAAATAGGGTCCATAGATATTGAGAATCGTGATCTTCCTACCAATCGCAGCATCCCAAACTTCCAACCCAATACCAGAATGGATGCCCCAAGAACAATCATATATGCAGCTCTTCACCTTCCACCCCATGGCCAGCCCTCCAGAGCGTCCACTCCCACGAACTTCCAACCAGGTAGCAGATTTTCCAATACCCTAACAATCTCCACACTGTCACCCAATGTCTCTTGCAACAGTAAAATATCAGGTTGATTTAAATCCACCAACCTCCGAAGTGACGATTTTTTAATGGGGCTCGCCAACCCACGACAGTTGAATGACAGTATTTTCATATTAAACCCCCTTCCAGGGCTTTCGCTGCTCTAAGTGCCCATTCGATAGAGGATTGTGTACCCATTACCAAATCAACTTTTGCCCAGTTTTGTGCTTTTGACAGATGGGATTTACGTCCCCGACCCCTCCCCCCAGCACTGGCAGCCAGATCAGGAAGTCCCTTACCCCCTGATCCATCAGCAGAGATCACCCTATTTCTAAGAGCATATCGGATACTATGTCCCGCAGAACTGGGAGAGGGTTTAGTGGATACAATAGACGGAGTGTAGACACTATCCGCCTCAGGTAACAGACAAGAAGCTACAGGGCATAGTAATACAGGGCTGACGGGAGGATGAGACCCAAGACTAACCCCCCCCAATTGATTAGAGACAGCAAATAAAGAGACAGTAGAAGAAAAATCGTGAGACATACCCGGGGAATTCGAGGATGAACCCCGACGAAAAATCGACTGCTCTTGTAGCTTTCTGGAGGCTGCGCGAGTCAGAGGTGTCGTGGTGCCCATTGTAGTCTCCATTACTTCCGGCCCCCGGTTCCTATTGACCAATCCCTCGTTCACCTTTGATGCCATAAGTGGCCCGGATCCGGGCATCCCACAAGGTGCAACCGGTACCACCGGTATCTGGTCCGCCCCTGTGTCAATTGTAGTCACCTTGCCAGCAACCTCCACCACCTGTGGGTTCCCTTTCAACACTGGATCAGAGTCAGCTGCTGCCGGGACAACCAAAGGTCGGCTACTCCTGAATGGTAACGGGCAACAAGCTACCAGGTGTCCATGAGCGTGGCAGCGGTGGCACTGAAACGGCACCCCCACGTAGTCCAGGATTTGTGTGAAGTCCCCATCCTTCGTTTGAATAACGATCTCAGCCGATAGCCCCAATCGAAGATCGATTTTGACCAAAATCTTTGCCACAGTAAATATGCCTGTCTCGATATGGGAAAGATCAGAACACACATAGTCGCCAAGGAAATTACCAATCGCGGCAAAACGTGTTTCATTCCAGAGATGCATGGGGAGACCAGGTAGCTTCACCCATATTGGTTCTCTGTCTATTTTTTCCGTTTTAGAGTCAAAGAAAGGTGTCCATCATTTCAGCACAATGGGAACGCCCAACATCGACCAATGTCGGCCTAAAACAGCATCAACCTCCCCAAAATTCGACAGGATGAAAGAGAACCAACCTTTGGTCAATACTCTGATCTCAGGTGCAGTAGAAATCAATTCCCTCCAATGCTCGACTGCCCAACGCTGGAGGAAACCGCGACCGATCCTCTTGCCACGAACATGGCCAACCACTGCGATGTGTGAGAAGTCCTCCGCTTCCTCCAACGATACATCCACGCCCAACACAAGCTTATCCTTCCTCTTCCGTTCCTTTACCTTTTTGGCAGTATTATTGTGTGATGCAGCCTTGGCAGAAACCCCTGCTCTTGGAGTTAGCAAGGATTCATTATAAGGGAGAATTTCTCCAACCCCAGGAACCGCCGCTGTAAGTCCACTGGATGAGGACCCCTGTCCACCGCTACCCTGACCCTAGTCCTCAGCTTCACGATATTCCACCGACCTTAACAAATTTCCAACGGAAAAAGACAATCCTCCACCCTGTTCTGTCAGCCGTATGTCATCCCCAGCCAGGGTTTCGAGCCTCTCCACACGCAAGGCATCCGAGCAAATGGGAAAGTTAGTGTATGTCCCCAATTGGGGTTGAAGTGTCCTTCCCAGAAGACCAGCCAGGTCGGGCCTGTCCCCAAATCCAACTGATGACCTAAATGTCTCCAATTCGGCCTCTAATCCCTCCATCCCTAAAGAGATGACCGGCGAATTTTCACTGGCAGATGTCGGTAGGGTTTTGTGATTCCCATCCAATTCCATCGCTTGCCCGGGCCCAGAGTGAGCCCCTATCCCCCCACTAAACAAGAATGGTTCAGACATTGCCCCCGACCCATACACCGTTGTATTGATAGCACCAATATCAAAAATCCCCCTCGCACAGTCACCATCCGAGGTGTAATCCACCTCCTGCACATATCCACTCGCCATTCCGCCCCAGATGAGCCCTCACAACAGCCAATGCCGAACCTCAGCCGCACAATCAGCAGTATCTGATAGTATGGAGACCCCAAATAGGGCCCGAGCCCCTATCCACCGACTCGAAAGGTACTGCAACCAGGATCTCCGCGTAACCCCAGCTCCCGTCACGCCCACAGGATTCAATAAGCATTTGCCAACCCCGTCAGATGCCACACCTCTGCTTGTATCTCAAAATATTTGTTGGGCCAGCCGAGCCACCGGAAAGTTGAGTCCTCCAATGTTCAGATGCCCATAACCCAGTCCGCCATCGCCCATACGCTGCTCACTCGACCTCAAAATACCAGGGTTTCTTGGAGCCCTCGTTCTTGGACCTCCCAAACCGCACTTCTTGCAGCCCTCAGCAATTCCTTTAAATCATGCAAAAGCAGGACATAAACTTCCACTTGTATTGTGGGAACGAATACACATCACACAGTCAACTCTATCTACGGAGTTCACCCTTCTTCATTGGCATCACAAATCTCAGAAGCCAAACATCGAACCAGATATTGTTGCACCGCTGCACAGCTCATCTTTCATGCTGCATTCACGGGGTTTTTTGTCATGGTGCAGGCAATGTCTCTGTTGTTGATCCAGTCGCTTACATTCTATTATAATGTTTATTGGAGATATTTGTCAATAAACAA
This sequence comes from Larix kaempferi, assembly GCA_027924585.1. Taxonomy (NCBI): domain Eukaryota; kingdom Viridiplantae; phylum Streptophyta; class Pinopsida; order Pinales; family Pinaceae; genus Larix; species Larix kaempferi. Next base: position 13,733,669 of record BSBM01000001.1, read on the forward strand.
TTTACTTATAACACAATTAAAATAAAATAAATAAAACCACAATATAACAATTTACTTAACATAATTAAAATAAAATAAATAAAACCACAATACAGATAAAGTAACTTATCTATTTGTTTTAACTTGATATCATACTTTCAAAGTTTGGACATAATCTTTTATATGTGAAAAGATTCAAAGTTAAATTTTATTAACTTTTCAAATCCTTATTTTACACCTCAAGCATATTTAACAAAAACTGAAAATTAGTTTTAGGAGTATCTTTTAACCTCTAAACTAATATTATTTAGCTTCATAACAAGTGCAAAAAAAACAACTCCTTCAATAATTTTTCTATTGTAAAAAATCCCTTTTTGTAGTTAGCCACAAAGCTAGTGGCCAATGTCGAGGACATTGCCACCACATGGCTCAAGCAACCATTTAAGTGCTAATGCCCATATTTTGAATGGAATATTAAACTAGGTATGGAAGAAGTGCTAAAGGTTTCTTTAGTTTAAAAAGAAAGAGGAGGATGGCATTCCTATTGTCAAATGGACAGCAATTGCAAAACCTAAAGATCTTGGTGGGTGGGGCTTAAAAATATGCATGTGCTTGGACAATTGTTAGTAGCTGAAAGTCTTTGCATGCTTTCATTTGATCAAGGATTGTGGGGGAAAGTTATGAAATTGAAGTACATTGATAACGGTAATATTAAGGATTGGATTAGATATGTACGGAAATATTTTAAAGGAGCATCCAATGTTTGGAAAGAGTTGATAAATACTTATATATTCTTAGCTATTGGGTGGCCTAGAAAATTGCTAAAGGTAATAAATTGATCACTGGAGAGGATCCTTGGATAGGATGGAGTGGGAACTTAAAGCTGTCAAAGGGCATCATATAGTCTCTTAAGGATAAATATGTCTTTAGGTTGGAAGATGTTGTGGGGTTTTTGGTTCAAAGGGATGGAATTTAGTCCTGGAAGTTTATAGAGGACCTGGAGTTGCAATGTAACCAAGCTATTGAGTGGTCACCATACACTATTCCTTTTAAAACACAATGCAATTAGTCTCAGGGATTGCTATCATGATATGAAATGATCTTGGAACAAAGCTCATTTCCAAACTTCGTTATGATGTAAAAATTAGTGAAGGATCCAGGGAAGAGAGAAGGTGGTGGTGGAAACTTGTGTGGAAGATGAATAGTTCCCTTGAAACCAAAATTTTGCTTTGGTTGGATTTATCAAACAAAATACTAACGTAGGAAAATGGCCAAAAAAGGAAATGGGTCAGTCCTAATTGGTGTTATTTGTGCGAAGAGAAATTGAGGTTGTTAATGATCATGTTCTAGTTGCTTGTCCCTTTACAAAAGTTATCTTAAGGGATGTATCCCAAAGTCTCAATATTCAACATTTATGGGATAAAGAAACATTATTGGAGTGCCATGTAGGCTAGATTCTTGGCAGTTTTGTAGTTGAGCACGTAGCTCTCCCATGCTTTGCTTCGTGGGGAATATGGTTATCTAGAAACAAGTCAATATTCGAAGGAAAGGAGGCTTATATGGATCGTTTATTGCATTACATCAGGCTATCCTATGGTAAAGGTAAGAAGGTTACTTCTCAAAAAGTCCCAAGAAGATTGCAAGAATTGAGCATAAACTATTATAGTCATTGGAGATTCTTTGATAGATGTAGCCAATGGTCTCCTAGGAGATGTGGGGTAGGGGCTCTTCTTTTCCTTTAAAATTTTCATTTTGTTTTGATGAAATATTGAGCAAGGTGTGGTTCAAACAATAGAGCAAAGTTCTTCACTACGTGGATCCTTTTATGTGTTATTGCTGAATGAAACATAAAAGGATTACATGTTTTTCGAGATTCAAAACTTCTCATGGATTGGGCCACAGGAAAATGTCAAATTAGCAATTTAATCCTTGAGCCAATTATGGACAGAGTGATAGAAAAAAATATTTTTTGAGCATATTTCTTTTGCTCATATCTACATGGAAATCAATCATAAAATTGAGCATATGTCTAAGGAAGCATTCCATTTACAAGAAGGAATTAAGGTCGAACAGGAAGTCAACGACAACAAGAAGTTGTCCAAAAGTATCTTTTTTGATGAAGTGTTTTTAAGTTTTTGTATAAACCAACACTAAGAATTGGAGTCTTTTGTTTTCAAATGTGCGAAGAGGACATGTGTTTTGTAATGTTTTTTGGTTATCAATTTTGTCTGTTTTTCTTCAAAGGTAGTTGGTATAGGCTTGAAGCAATATATCAGTACATAAACTAAGCCGAAACACCAACTAAAGCGTTCCATTTACAAGAAGGAATTAAGGTCGAACAGGAAGTCAAGGACAACAAGAAGTTGTCCAAAAGTATCTTTTTTGATGGAGTGTTTTTAAGTTTTTGTATAAACCAACACTAAGAATTGGAGTCTTTTGTTTTCAAATGTGCGAAGAGGACACGTCTTTTGTTTTGATGAAGCGTTCCATTTACAAGAAGGAATTAAGGTCGAACAGGAAGTCAAGGACAACAAGAAGTTGTCCAAAAGTATCTTTTTTGATGAAGTGTTTTTAAGTTTTTGTATAAACCAACACTAAGAATTGGAGTCTTTTGTTTTCAAATGTGCGAAGAGGACACGTGTTTTGTAATGTTTTTTGGTTATCAATTTTGTCTGTTTTTCTTCAAAGGTAGTTGGTATAGGCTTGAAGCAATATATCAGTACATAAACTAAGCCGAAACACCAACTAAAGTGTATTTTTATTTCATCTTGAAATATCAAATACAAATATTTTTTCATTAAAAAAAATCAAGAACCTTCAATGTCCTCCTATAGGTGAAGTGTGCAATTCCAAAAGGATCTTCTATTTGAGTTGGGAATTCTTACATAAATATAGGAAATCATGGTACCAAAGTGAAACATTCTTCCACACAAATGTATCTAATGCACTAGGATCCTCTTTCATTTGTTGAATTATCTTGCATTCCTTCTAATCCTACTTACATTCTATTCTTGCTTCTTCCACCCAATTAGATTGCATAATGGAAATAGTAAAAAGTAATCCCTCTACATCTTTTTCTTTCCTTTAATGTGCATCTTCCACTACATTTTGTTTTCATTTTTTGTAGATAATTTAAAAGTCATAACCTAACACATGTGTCACCCATTTTTCTTGCTCTTCTGAAGATATTCCTTGTTCCAAGAAGTACTTAACACTATCATGAGTTGTTATTACCTTGAAGTGTCTTCCTATTAGGTAAGGGCTCCATTTATTAATTACATGCAACATGCCTAACATTTTATTTTCATAAATTAGTTTGAGTAAGCTTTTTTTCCTTTAAGTTGGAAACTTTTGAATGCAAGTGGCTTTCCTTCTTGCATTAAAATTGCACCAATTGCATTCCCCTAGTAATCAATTTCCACATTAGAATTTTTTGTGAAGTCAGGTGTGGCTAATACAAGAGTTGTACACATAAAAAATTTAAGTTTTTCAAAATATTTGGTTGCTTCTTGAGTCCAATAAAATGCCTCCTTTTTCAATAGAGACACTATAAGAGATGCCGCTATTTGACCATGATTCTTGACAAACTTGTTGTAATAGCATGTCAATCCTACAAATCCTTTAAGAATCTTCAAGGTTTTTGGAATTGGCCATTCCAATATAGCTTTAATTTTGTTAGGGTCCACTTTGATTTCATCATGACATACAATCTGGACCAAATATTCCACTTCCTGAACCCCAAAGGAACACTTAGAAGGCTTGTCATATAGTTGTTGCTCCTCCAATAATTTTAATACCATGTCAACATGTTGTACATTCTCTTCCAAATATTGGACATAGATTAATATATCATCAAAAAATACTAGTTTTCTTCCCAAGATTTGCTATATATTAGTATATCATAAAAAAATACTAACACAAATTTCTTGAGGAATGGTTTAAAAATAAAATTCATCAAGATTTGAAATGTGGAGTTGCATTGGTAAGGTCAAATGGCATCACCATAAATTCATAATAAACTTCATGTGTTTTAAAGGTTGTTTTTGGAATGTCTTCTTGCCTCATTCTGATTTTGATGATATCCTAAGTGGAGATCTAACTTGGTAAAGAAAATTGATCCCTTTAATTAATCCATTAGTTCATCAATGATAGGAATATGGAACTTATCTTTAATGATCATCTTGTTGAGCTCTCTATAATCTAGACACATACACCATGAACCTTCCTTTTTAAGAACCATAAGGACTGGTGCATAGAAGACAGTTTGGCTAGTGTGAATGATGCCAACATCTAACATTTCTTGAACCATATTCTCAATCTCACTATTTTGTGCATATGGGTACCTATAAGGTTTGATGTTAGGTGGTACACTTCAGAGCTGCAAGTGAATCACATAGTCATGATCTTGAGCAGGTGGAATACCTTTAGGAATATATCCAAATACCTTGGAATGACTGTCAAAAACTCTTTGGAGAACTACTAGAATAGAGGGTATAGATGCTTGAACATCTAGTGAGCATAACTATGCAATTACACCATGGTGTCCCTTTTATAGCAATTTTTCATGTTTTTGGAGCTTATCACTTTAGAGGGTTTCCCTGGAGTACCTTTGAGTTCAATTTACTTACCTTTTGAGAAACATCTCATGAAAAGTTCCTGAAAATTAAGAGTCACTTTTCCCAATGATTGTAACCATTGAACCCCTAATACAACATCAACACCACCCATTTGGATTACAATTATTGGGCTATCCAATAAATACTCCCCCATATTAAGTTTAATACTGTGGCACTTCTCTGAATAATTTATGGTACCTTCATCTAACAATCATTATTTGAAACTCTGGTGCAAGATATATAAAGCAATTAAGAAGTTTGGCTAATTTGTAATTAATGAAGTTATGGGTACTACCAAAATTAATCAACATTGTTACTTTTTTCTTTTTGGTATATCCTTCTATCACAAGAGTTTGAGGGGCGCTAGCTAATGCATGACAAGAAATGGTTGGAGTAGTATCTTCTAGCTCAACCTCTTCATATTGTCCTAGTTTTGTATCTTCTTCCTCTCCACGATGTATGTAGGATAATTTCTTCTCGTTGCACTTATGCCCCTTACTATACTTGCTACCGCAATTGAAACATAGTCTTTTTCTCTTATTTCCTCCACTTTGTGAGGTGTCAAACTAGTAGGCTAAGTTAGGTTAGGGGGAGGGACATTTCCCTCTATATAGGTGTTAGTAGCAGCTCTTCTAATAGCCATATTTTTACTTTCAACTTTCCTTCTCAAACAAAAAGAAGTCTCCAATGATTTAGGTTCAAAGAGACGCATCTCATGCTACATGCTCTCCTTTAAAGTGCCCATAAAGAAATCCGACAAGTTATCCCTTGTAATATTGTTCACTCTAAGACTCAAATTTTGAAGATGTTTAATGTGCTATATAACTAGGCCTCTTTGCCTAAGATTTATCAGTTGGCTAAAGAAGGCATTGCTCTTAATATCCTACAATGTGCTATCAATTCATCCATAAATATAGACCAAGAGACAATAGAGTCCATATTACAGTCATAAAACCATTGGTACCACACAAATTGATTAGCTTCTAAATACAATGATGTTGTTGAATATCCTAATTACTCCTATTATATGTTATGAGTTAGTGTTTTACGTAGTCAAGAGTAATTATTTGGTTATGCATTTATTAATATAGTTAGTGGAGAAGACCTGTCAATAGAGAAGACATGTCAAAAATCAGTTTTGTATTTCCTATATTTAGAAGTTAATGTTGAGACGAGTTGGAGGATGATCCATAGGGTTTGGTGTATTGCTTTGCATCTACTTTGAATCTTCACATGGTATCAAAGTAGGCCTAAGACTCTTTGAAGATAGGAAAGAAAAAATTAGAGATTTTCCACTCTAGAGAAAATAGGAAGATATGCATTGAGATCTATGAAGTGAAGCTCATCGATTGAGAACAAACCACCACAAGATCTATCAATAGGCTTTATGATCCATAGAAAGATAGAACCCCCGTCTCAAAAGAAAACAAGAAGGAAAACAAGTCACAAGAAGGTAATGTTGTCTTGTCGGTCATTGGGAGTGATAGAGAAGGACTATCATTGGTTATCCATGTAGAGGGAGCGATAGTATCATTCTCCTGTAGTTTAAAGAGAGCAATAGATTCCCAAAAGGGTCCATCACAATCTCTCTACCACTGGGGAGTGATAGTCATTACTAAGCAGTTTTCGGGATAGCGATAGTTTTTCGATACAATGCACATTCTCCATTTTCCATTCCGGTCACAGACAGACGAACCAGAAAGGAAAGACACTCTTTTAAAAGGTAACTTTTCAGAGAAAAAAAACACATGTTTTGGAAGAATAAAATGGCTTCAAGAAACCAAACCTTTTCCCAGATTCCTCGTCTCACTGGGAAGAACTATGAAATATGGTCGATCAAAATGATGACCTTGTTAAAGGCTCAAGATGTTTGGGAATATGCATCCCATGAGTATACAAAATTGAGAGATGAAGCAGTCGAACATACCAGGACAAATAATCAAAGTACTCAGTTAAAAGAACACATAACCAAGGATGCAAAGGTGTTGCATCTCATTTAAAGTTCTTTGGATGAAACCATCTTCCCCAAGATTTATCTTGTGAGATCCTCTAAAACCACCTAGGAGATATTGCAAAGCAACTATCAAGGCATCACCAAGGTGAAGACAGTGAAATTGCAAACCTTGATAAGGGACCTTGAAATCCTAGAAATGAAGTGGTTGGAGTCGATAGTTCAGTACATGAATTGAGTAACTACCACTATAAACAATTTGAAGATGTACGGCGAAGATATGACGGATAATAAGGTAGTCGAGAAGGTTCTCAGAACCCTATCCAAAAAGTTCGATTCAGTGGTCGCGACAATTGAAGAAGAAAATGATACGTGTCATATTTTAGTACATGAATTGACGGATCCCTTTTATCTCGCAATTTCATAAACAACAAGAATGATAATTCCTCGCTTGAAAATGCATTTTAGACCCAGGCCTCCATTGTAGAGGTAGAAGAAGAGGTCAAGGAAATAGAAGGAGAGGCAGGAAAATTATAGATCTTTCTCAAGAAGGAGAGAGATCAACCCCATATTTGGGACGAGATCATGAACACTTTCATAACCAAAGGGGGAGAAACATAAATTTCAAAGAAAATCCTAGGATACAGTATTTTTACTACAAGAAGTTTGGCCACTCTGAAAGTGAATGTAAGAAGAAGCAAGCAAATAGGAATAAGGGCATAACACATATTAGGAACAATGATGAAGGGACATCATAATCAATATTCCTTTCATGCCATATTACTGAAGAAACCATCCACAACAAAGATCTATGGTTGTTGGATAGTGGTCTCAACAACCACATGACAGGTAACAAAGTTTTGTTTCAAGTTTGGATAGCTCTATCACATCTGAAATTAAGCTAGGAGATTATTATCAAGTCAAATCCAAATGTAAAGGTGTAGTTTCAATATTAACTAAACAAGATGAAAAGAAGGGCATTTGTGATGGTTTCTATGTACCTGGTGTGAAAAATAACTTGATGAGTGTAGGCCAGATGAGTCAACATGGTTATGAGTTCATATTCAAAGGTCCCACTTGTATAATCCTAGATAAGCCACCTAGTAAGAGGCTCACATCACAAGTACAAACCAAAAATAGGATGTTTCTCCTGATTTTGAAAAGTCTAAATCAGTCACTTTTATATGCACAAAATATCTCAAGCACTGATGAAACATGGTTGTGGCACCTTACGTATGGTTAGTTACCCTTTACAAGTCTTAGCCTTTTGTATACAAAGTGTATGGTCAAGGATCTACCCCTGATTAATGAATAACACAACTCTTTTGAAACTTGTATCTTAGCCAAACACCCAAGAGATAGCTTCCCAGTTGCTTCCTATAGAGAAAACGAGCATCTTGAGGTGGTGCATACAAACTTTTGTGGTCCTATGCAAACCTAGTCCATAGGAGGAAGTATTTATTTCCTAACATTTATTTATGACTTTAGCAAAAAAAATTGGGTGTATTTTGTGAAGCACAAATCTTAGACTTTTGAAAATTTTAAAGAGTTCAAAGCCATGGTAGAGATATAGAGTGGAAAGTACATTAAAGTACTCAAGTCATATGGAGGAGGTGAATAGGACTCCAAAGAATTCACAGAACATTGCAAACAACAAGGGATTGAAAGTAAATTCACTACAAGGTACACTCCACAACATAATGGAGTATCTCAAAGGGAGAACAGAATAGTCATGAACATAGCCAGGAGTTTGCTCAAGACGAAGACCTTGTCAAATGAGTATTGGGAAGAAGTTGTAGCATGTTCAATTTATATCTTGAATAGATATCCAACCTGCAGTGTGATAGACAAAGTCCCATAGGAAGCATGGAGTGACATGAAAGCTATTGTTTCACATTTTAGAGTTTTTGGATGTGTAGCTTATGCACATATTCCTAAACATTTGAGGAGGAAACTTGATGAAAAAAGTGAAAGGTGCACTTTTATTGGCTACAATGAATATTCCAAAGCCTACAGGTAGTATTGTTGAGATATTGTAACTTCAAAGAATATTATATTTGTACTTTATTATTTTGGAGATGTTTCATTCCTCCTTGAAGATCTTATTGTATATCCGGAGATGTTTATTCCTCCGTCGGAAGGTGGTAACTTGGGTTATTAGACTTCCCTAGTGGGGGCAGAACTGTATGTGTTATGTGGGTCAAAGGGTTATTAGACCACCCTAGAGGGGTTGGCCCAGTCAGTTGTAGTGGGGTATTTAACCCATTGGTTAAATACGAGCCTACATGTTTTGTGTAAAAGACAAGTAGGAGTAGTGTATAAATAGAGGGGGTGTATTCCTCATTTGACACACACTCACTCACTTGAGAGTGGCGCACTTGTGGAGGAGAGGCCTTCTATGGAGAAGGAGGAGCTTATGCTCAGGGTTACATATTTGTATATTTCCGGTCATCTATATTGAGGAAGCTTTATTGGGTTTTCTACCCCATGAGGGTTTCCCAGGGACACTTGTTGGATACCTACCGGGGGCATAGAACTCCAACCGTGCAACAAAAACGGGTTCAAGGGAGTCCTGTAGGTGTGTCTAAGCAGGTTCGGGCTAGGAACACTAGCCATGCCCGCCCGGTGGATGATTTTCCAAAGTTGACCCCCGTGTGCAAAAATTGCACACTCCCACACTGACCAAAACCCTAATTTCCAAAATGGACCTGCAAGGTGACACATGGGCCATCGGGCCAGAAGGGAGGGGCACCCCTGGAACTATCCCGGCGTGCTGAATCCAACAGAGTCGATGATTCGTCGATCCGAGCCACGGTCATCATTCTATGGCTCGTTCTGTCTCACATTCAAAAGGCCTTCAGGGACACTTGCTGGATACCTGTCGGGGGACACTTGCTGGATACCTGTCGGGGGCATAGAACTCCAACCGTGCAACAAAAGTGGGTTTCGGAGAGTCCTGCAGGTGTGTCTAGGTAGGTTCGGGCAGGGAACACTATCCATACCCACCCGGTGGATGATTTTCCAAAGTTGACCCCCATGTGCAAAAATTGCACACACCCACATGGAGCAAAACCCTAGTTTCGAAGATGGACCTGCAAGGTGACACATGGGCCACTGGTCCAGAGGGGAGGGGCACCCCTGGCACTGTCCCAGTGTGCTGAATCCAATGGAGTTGACGGTTCGTCGATCTGAGCTACGGTTGTCATTCTATGGCTCGTTCTGTCTCGCATCCAAAAGGCCTTCAGGGACACTTGCTGGATACCTGTCGGGGGCATAGAACTCCAACCGTGCAACAAAAACAGGTTCCGAGGAGTCCTGCAGGTGTGTCTAGGCAGGTTCAGGCTGGGAACACTAGCCATACCCTCCCGGTGGATGATTTTCCAAAGTTGACACCCATGTGCAAAAATTGCACACTCCCACACTGAGTAAAACCCTAGTTTCCAAGATGGACCTGCAAGGTGACACATGGGCCACCGGGCTGGAGGGGAGGGATACCCTTGGCACTATCCCGATGTGCTGAATCCAACGAAGTTGACGGATCATCGATCCGAGCCACAGTCTTCAATCTATGGCTCGTCCCGTCTCACTGCCAGAAGGCTTTCAGGGACACCTGCTGGATACCTGCCAGGGGCATAGAACTCCAACCGTGCAACAAAACTGGGTTTCGGGGAGTCCTACAGGTGTGTCTAGGTAGGTTCGCACTGGAAACACTAGCCATACCTGCCCGGTGGATGATTTTCCAAAGTTGACCCCCGTGTGCAAAAATTGCACACTCCCACACTCAGGAAAACCCTAGTTTACGAAATGAATGCACAATGAAGCCACTAGGCCATGGGGAGACGAGGGAGAGGGCCCCTTAGAGGTAATTGCATGCCAGGAGACCAACAGAGTCGATGATTCGTCGATCCGTTGTCCATTTTCCGAGTTATGTCAAGTTGCAAGTCGCATGAAAATGTCGTTCAGGGACACTTGGTGAATTTCCGTCCGGGAGCCAAAAAGAAAACGGAGTAGCAAGATTGCATGCTATTGGCTCTTGCAAGTGTGTGTGGGCAATGTCGACGTGGGAACACTGCCAACACTGGCGTGGGGGAGGATTTTGCAGAGTTGACCCACCAATGCGAGATTGCATGCAATTAAACTGAGCAAAACCCTAGTTTACGAAATGAATGCACAATGAAGCCACCGCGCCATGGGGAGACGAGGGAGAGGGCACCCTAGAGGTAATCGCATGCCAACGGAGTCGACGGTTTGACGTTTGGACGTCCGGTTTACGAGTTATGTCGAGTTGCAAGTCGCATGAAAATGTTGTTTAGGGACACTTGGTGAATTTCCGCCCGGGATCCAAAAAGCAAACAGAGTAGGAAGATTGCGTGCCGTTGGATCCTGCAAGTGTGTGTGGGAAATGCCGACGTGGGAACACTGCCAACACTGGCTCGAGGGAGGGTTTTGCCGAGTTGACCCACCAATGTGAGATTGCATGCAATTAAACTGAGCAAAACCCTAGTTTACGAAATGAATGCACAATGAAGCCACTGGGCCATGGGGAGATGAGGGAGAGGGCCCCCTAGAGGTAATCGCACTCCAGGAGACCAACAGAGTCGACAGTTCATCGGTCCGATGTTCGGTTTCTGAGTTATGTCGAGTTGCAAGTCGCATGAAAATGCCATTCAGGGACACTTGGTGAATTTCCGTCCAGGAGCCAAAAAGAAAACGGAGCAGGAAGATTGTGTGTTGTTGGCTCCTGCAAGTGTGTGTGGGAAATACCGATGTGGGAACACTACCAACACTAGCTTGGGGGAGGGTTTTGCAGAGTTGACCCACCAATGCGAGATTGCATGCAATTAAACTAAGCAAAACCCTAGTTTACGAAATGAATGCACAATGAAGCCACTCGGCAATGGGGAGACGAGGGAGAGGGCCCCCTAGAGGTAATCACATGCCAGGAGACCAACGGAGTTGACGGTTCATCGGTCCGACGTCTGGTTTCCGAGTTATGTCGAGTTGCAAGTCACATGAAAATGTCGTTCAGGGACACTTGGTGAATTTCCGCCCATGAGCCAAAAAGTAAACGGAGCAGGAAGATTGCGTGCCGTTGGCTCCTGCAAGTGTGTGTGGGAAATGCCGACGTGGGAACACTTCCAACACTGGCTTGGGGGAGGGTTTTGCAGAGTTGACCCACCAATGCAAGATTGCATGCAATTAAACTGAGCAAAACCCTAGTTTACGAAATGAATGCACCATGAATCCACTGGGCCATGGGGAGACTAGGGAGAGGGCCCCCTAGAGGTAATCGCGCGCCAAGAGACCAACGGAGTCGACGATTCATCGGTCCGACGTCCGTTTTCCGAGTTATGTCAAGTTGCAAGTCGCATGAAAATTCCATTCAGGGACACTTGGTGAATTTTCGTCCGGGAGCCAGAAAGCAAACAGAGCAGGAAGATTGCGTGTCGTTGGCTCCTGCAAGTGTGTGTGGGCAGTGCCGACATGGGAACACTGCCAACACTGGCTCGGGGGAGGGTTTTGAAAAGTTGACCCACCAATGTGAGATTGCATGCAATTAAACTGATCAAAACCCTAGTTTACGAAATGAATGCACAATGAAGCCACTGGGCCATGGGGAGACGAGGGAGAGGCCCCCCTAGAGGTAATCGCATGCCAGGAGACCAACGGAGTCGACGGTTTGTCGGTCCGACGTCCGATTTCTGAGTTATGTCGAGTTGCAATTCGCATGAAAATGTCGTTCAGGGACACTTGGTGAATTTCCGCCCGTGAGCCAAAAAGAAAACGGAGCAGCAAGATTGCATGCCGTTGGCTCCTGCAAGTGTGTGTGGGAAATGCCGACGTGGGAACACTGCCAACACTGGCTCGGGGGATGTTTTGCAGAGTTGACCCACCAATGCGAGATTGCATGCAATTAAACTGAGCAAAACCCTAATTTACGAAATGAATGCATAATGAAGCCACTAGGCCATGGGGAGACGAGGGAGAGGGTTCCCTAGAGGTAATCGCACGCCAGGAGACCAACGGAGTCGACGGTTCATCGGTCCGACGTCCGGTTTCCGAGTTATGTCGAGTTGCAAGTCGCATGAAAATGTCGTTCAGGGACACTTGGTGAATTTCCGCCCAGGAGCCAAAAAGCAAACGGAGCAGCAAGATTACGTGTCGTTGGCTCCTGCAAGTGTGTGTGGGCAATGCCAACGTGGGAACACTGCCAACACTGGCTCGGGGGAGGGTTTTGCAGAGTTGGCCCACCAATGTGATATTGCATGCAATGAAATTGAGCAAAACCCTAGTTTACGAAATGAATGGACATTGAAGCCACGAGGCCATGGGGAGACGAGGGAGAGGGCCCCCTAGAGGTAATCGCACGCCAGGAGACCAACGGAGTCGACGATTCGTCGGTCCAACGTCCGATTTCTAGGCTATGTCGAGCTGCAAGTCACATGAAAATGTTGTTCAGGGACAAGAGACACAACATTTTATCCCGAGAAACCCTCATGGGGAAGAAAACCTAGCAACCTTTCTTAGAATAATTATATGTTTATAAATCAAGTACAATTAAACCATGAACAAACCCTAACCCTGAAGGGTTTTACCACATGAAAACACCTTAATGACGCATGACAACAAGAGTACTTATCTACATGAAGATGACCTCCAAGCCATAAGGATAACCAAGCATATCCTTCCCAACCAACATTAGAAGGCACTTTATTTCTCGAATCCCGAGGTAACGTTTGTTCCTTTCACCAATGTTGCTTTGAGCACTTGTACGTAGTTACTCATATGTAGTGTTGAATCTAATTATACAATCAAATATTGGGCGTTGATGAAATGTGTAGCATGTATTGCACTTAGTTTTATTAAATTACACTTGAACATTGACTTAACTTGTAATTTAATCATCCAAACTCACAAATTTTAATTACACCTATCCAATTAGTGTGCATGAGTGAGTTCATTGAAACCTTGAAAAACATTGTATTGCATTTAGTTTGATTAAATTACATGAGCAAGAAATTTGACATAACTTGTAATGATCATCCAAAATCACAAATTTTAATTAGATACCAATTAGTGCATGCATGTAGTGAGTTCGTTGAAACCTTTAAATATAATAGTTTGTTCTTTTGACATAGCGCATTCATGAGTAATAGATCATCCACACAAATCAACACATTAGATTGACACAAGAACACGTGGAAACCGAAGAACAAATACAAAGTGAAATGTATCATTCATTTATAAGTGAAATGTCAATGCGCATGTCTCCAAAAGTACATGTATCCAATGAAATCAATGTACATGTCTCCAAAAGTACATGCACAATAAAGTCAATGTACATGTCTCCAAAAGTGAATGTATCGAAAAGTACATATATATACAAAAGTATCCAAAAGCACATGTGTCCAAAACTATCCAAAACTATAAAAGCCACATGTACATGTATCCAAATGTACATATATCCCATAAGACACATCAAAACTCAAGCTTCCTCTTGTTCTTTCCCGACGTTGATGGTTGGTGGGATAGGGTAGTCCTTAGCATCAAGATCATGGAGCCAATCATTTCTTTGTTGCGGTTTGCAGACATGGACCAGCCCATCCTAGGAGATTTCTATGAGGGGTGGGATTCCATGATTGAGTCCATGAGGACCATTGTTATGGAGAATGAGTGTGTCGAGTATGAGACATCGGCAGAGAACTTATGGTCCATCATATAGGGCATTCTTATCTCCAGGTGGGATAAGAATTGCACACCTTTGCATTACTTGGTCCACTCATTGAACCCCAAGTTCTACACTCAGGATTGGCTCAGTGGTGGGTCGGGGCCCTCATCCAGAGTCCCTCCTCACATGGATGGAGAGATCTCAAAGGGGAGGAAGATAGCATTTAGACGGCTACTTCAGGATAGAGACCACCTTGAGGTGGTGGAGGAGGAATTTTATGAGTTTTCTAGTGGCACTGGGAGATTTGGAGGATATGAGGTGGTTAGAGACATGGGGGTTAAGAAACCCCTTGTTAGGTGGACAACTCATGGGGCAACATGCCCTCTTCTACAAAAGATAGCCTTGAGGGTCCTCTCTCAAGTTACTTCATCCTCTTGTTGTGAGAGGAATTGGAGCACATATGGGAACTTGTACAGTGTGAAGAAGAGCAGGCTTGAGCAGTCCAGGGCAGAGACGATGGTGTATGTGCACTCCAACCTTCCTCTTATTTACATGAAGAGGGAGGAGTGGGCAAAGGGAAAGACACGGATGTGGGATGTCTTGCCTGATGAGATGGGTTTGGACAACAGTACTGAGTTGGCATTAGCCAACATGGATCTTAATGATCCAGTGCCGGAGCCGGTCACTTTTAATGAGGGTGATCGTATGGAGGGGTCATCCTCCACACCAGCAGATGCAGTTACTCAGATTGGCAGAGAGGAGGAGGAGGAGGATCAGGGCAGTGATGAGTTTGTTGATTCAGGCATGGAGAAGGACTATTGAGTCATTGACAAATGGGATTCTTCCATCTTGATCCACCCCTTTTTTGTATTTACTATTAGACTATTAGACTATTAGTCTATTTGGCATTTGCCAGTGCCCAGTGGCATTCCAACATCTATGTAATACATTTTGATTTTGATGACTTAATGAGAAATATGGTTCTGAGTCTCTGACATGCATCTATGTGTCTCAATGTCTCGTTGTGATTTGCGATTGTGAATGACAAATGTGTTGTGATTTGTGAATGATCTAATTTCTATTGAATATTTCATATTTGTAATTGTAAATGTAATTTCTATTGAATATTTGTAATTGTAAATGTTAAATTTTATTGGATCTATATGTCTATATTTTTAAATTTTAATCTATTTAAAAATATATATATATGTATATAAAACATGTCCTACGTGTCCTAATTCTGGGGGTCACCATGTCCCATGGGGACACTCGTGTCCCGTGTCCTCGTGTCAAGTGACTTAGATGGATACATTGTAGAAAGGGGGGAGTTCTATTTTTTTCAATTTTTGGTTGGATTAAGAATTTTTGAGTTTTTGAAAAGGGATCCATTTTAAGTATTCACTCATCTTGGTTGAGGGAGATGTGAATTTAATTAGAGATTGGGTTATTCCCAATTTTATCAATATTACAAAACTAGGTTCTTTTAAACAATAAAAAAATACTAATTTAGATTAAGAAATGACAAAAAAATGGTATGGGAGAATGAATCACCTGATTAGATGACAATCCACCGGTGAATTTGCCTCCCTTCCAGCTAAAGTCGAGCACAGGGTTTATATGATAAGTTCCTTATGCCGAGTTTGTTAATGGTCAAGCGGAAGGGATTTGCAGGTTGATTACACCCAAACATAGGATGAGTCAAATTATATCATTATACGAGGTGTTTTGCAATAAAACTACAAAATATTTTAGCAGTTTTATTTCATTTGTGTGCTTTTTTGGAATTAGAGGCCCTTGTTTTGAGAGAGATTGAAATGTTATCAAGTTATATGTAGTTATATATTCATAAATACACACATATCTATATCTTCAATTTTATTGTCATTCCATGTAACACCTCTTCCTAACTTTTTTTTTCATTATTTATATTACCTCTTCTTAATTAATAAACAATTTACTTATAACACAATTAAAATAAAATAAATAAAACCACAATATAACAATTTACTTAACATAATTAAAATAAAATAAATAAAACCACAATACAGATAAAGTAACTTATCTATTTGTTTTAACTTGATATCATACTTTCAAAGTTTGGACATAATCTTTTATATGTGAAAAGATTCAAAGTTAAATTTTATTAACTTTTCAAATCCTTATTTTACACCTCAAGCATATTTAACAAAAACTGAAAATTAGTTTTAGGAGTATCTTTTAACCTCTAAACTAATATTATTTGGCTTCATAACAAGTGCAAAAAAAACAACTAATTCAATAATTTTTCTATTGTAAAAAATCCCTTTTTGTAGTTAGCCACAAAGCTAGTGGCAATGTCGAGGACATTGCCACCACATGGCTCAAGCAACCATTTAAGTGCTAATGCCCATATTTTGAATGGAATATTAAACTAGGTATGGAAGTAGTGCTAAAGGTTTCTTTAGTCTAAAAAGAAAGAGGAGGATGGCATTCCTATTGTCAAATGGACAACAATTGCAAAACCTAAAGATCTTGGTGGGTGGGGCTTAAAAATATGCATGTGCTTGGACAATTGTTAGTAGCTGAAAGTCTTTGCATGCTTTCATTTGATCAAGGATTGTGGGGGAAAGTTATGAAATTGAAGTACATTGATAACGGTAATATTAAGGATTGGATTAGATATGTACGGAAATATTTTAAAGGAGCATCCAATGTTTGGAAAGAGTTGATAAATACTTATATATTCTTAGCTATTGGGTGGCCCAGAAAATTGCTAAAGGTAATAAATTGATCACTGGAGAGGATCCTTGGATAGGATGGAGTGGGAACTTAAAGCTGTCAAAGGCCATCATATAGTCTCTTAAGGATAAATATGTCTTTAGGTTGGAAGATGTTGTGGGGTTTTTGGTTCAAAGGGATGGAATTTAGTCCTGGAAGTTTATAGAGGACCTGGAGTTGCAATGTAACCAAGCTATTGAGTGGTCACCATACACTATTCCTTTTAAAACACAATGCAATTAGTCTCAGGGATTGCTATCATGATATGAAATGATCTTGGAACAAAGCTTATGGGGTCCTCATTTCCAAACTTCGTTATGATGTAAAAATCAGTGAAGGCTCCAGGGAAGAGAGAAGGTGGTGGTGGAAACTTGTGTGGAAGATGAATAGTTCCCTTGAAACCAAAATTTTGCTTTGGTTGGATTTATCAAACAAAATACTAACGTAGGAAAATGGCCAAAAAAGGAAATGGGTCAGTCCTAATTGGTGTTATTTGTGCGAAGAGAAATTGAGGTTGTTAATGATCATGTTTTAGTTGCTTGTCCCTTTACAAAAGTTATCTTAAGGGATGTATGCCAAAGTCTCAATATTCAACATTTATGGGATAAAGAAACATTATTGGAGTGCCATGTAGGCTAGATTCTTGGCAGTTTTGTAGTTGAGCACGTAGCTCTCCCATGCTTTGCTTCGTGGGGAATATGGTTATCTAGAAACAAGTCAATATTCGAAGGAAAGGAGGCTTATATGGATCGTTTATTGCATTACATCAGGCTATCCTATGGTAAAGGTAAGAAGGTTTCTTCTCAAAAAGTCCCAAGAAGATTGCAAGAATTGAGCATAAACTATTATAGCCATTGGAGATTCTTTGATGGATGTAGCCAATGGTATCCTAGGAGATGTGGGGTAGGGGCTCTTCTTTTCCTTTAAAATTTTCATTTTGTTTTGATGAAATATTGAGCAAGGTGTGGTTCAAACAATAGAGCAAAGTTCTTCACTACGTGGATCCTTTTATGTGTTGTTGCTGAATGAAACATAAAAGGCTTACATGTTTTTGGAGATTCAAAACTTCTCATGGATTGGGCCACAGGAAAATGTCAAATTACCACTTTAATCCTTGAGCCAATTATGGACAGAGTGATAGAAAAAAATATTTTTTGAGCATATTTCTTTTGCTCATATCTACATGGAAATCAATCATAAAATTGAGCATATGTCTAAGGAAGCGTTCCATTTACAAGAAGGAATTAAGGTCGAACAGGAAGTCAACGACAACAAGAAGTTGTCCAAAAGTATCTTTTTTGATGAAGTGTTTTTAAGTTTTTGTATAAACCAACACTAAGAATTGGAGTCTTTTGTTTTCAAATGTGCGAAGAGGACATGTGTTTTGTAATGTTTTTTGGTTATCAATTTTGTCTGTTTTTCTTCAAAGGTAGTTGGTATAGGCTTGAAGCAATATATCAGTACATAAACTAAGCCGAAACACCAACTAAAGCGTTCCATTTACAAGAAGGAATTAAGGTCGAACAGGAAGTCAAGGCAACAAGAAGTTGTCCAAAAGTATCTTTTTTGATGGAGTGTTTTTAAGTTTTTGTATAAACCAACACTAAGAATTGGAGTCTTTTGTTTTCAAATGTGCGAAGAGGACACGTCTTTTGTTTTGATGAAGTGTTCCATTTACAAGAAGGAATTAAGGTCGAACAGGAAGTCAAGGACAACAAGAAGTTGTCCAAAAGTATCTTTTTTGATGAAGTGTTTTTAAGTTTTTGTATAAACCAACACTAAGAATTGGAGTCTTTTGTTTTCAAATGTGCGAAGAGGACACGTGTTTTGTAATGTTTTTTAGTTATCAATTTTGTCTGTTTTTCTTCAAAGGTAGTTGGTATAGGCTTGAAGCAATATATCAGTACATAAACTAAGCCGAAACACCAACTAAAGTGTATTTTTATTTCATCTTGAAATATCAAATACAAATATTTTTTCATAAAAAAAAATCAAGAACCTTGAATGTACTCCTATAGGTGAAGTGTGCAATTCCAAAAGGATCTTCTATTTGAGTTGGGAATTCTTACATAAATATAGGAAATCATGGTACCAAAGTGAAACATTCTTCCACACAAATGTATCTAATGCACTAGGATCCTCTTGCATTTGTTGAATTATCTTGCATTCCTTCTAATCCTACTTACATTCTATTCTTGCTTCTTCCACCCAATTAGATTGCATAATGGAAATAGTAAAAAGTAATCCCTCTACATCTTTTTCTTTCCTTTAATGTGCATCTTCCACTACATTTTGTTTTCATTTTTTGTAGATAATTTAAAAGTCATAACCTAACACATGTGTCACCCATTTTTCTTGCTCTTCTGAAGATATTCCTTGTTCCAAGAAGTACTTAACACTATCATGAGTTGTTATTACCTTGAAGTGTCTTCCTATTAGGTAAGGGCTACATTTATTAATTACATGCAACATGCCTAACATTTTATTTTCATAAATTAGTTTGAGTAAGCTTTTTTTCCTTTAAGTTGGAAACTTTTGAATGCAAGTGGCTTTCCTTCTTGCATTAAAATTGCACCAATTGCATTCCCCTAGTAATCAATTTCCACATTAGAATTTTTTGTGAAGTCAGGTGTGGATAATACAAGAGTTGTACACATAAAAAATTTAAGTTTTTCAAAATATTTGGTTGCTTCTTGAGTCCAATAAAATGCCTCCTTTTTCAATAGAGACACTATAAGAGATGCTGCTATTTGACCATGATTCTTGACAAACTTGTTGTAATAGCATGTCAATCCTACGAATCCTTTAAGAATCTTCAAGGTTTTTGGAATTGGCCATTCCATTATAGCTTTAATTTTGTTAGGGTCCACTTTGATTTCATCATGACATACAATCTGGACCAAATATTCCACTTCCTGAAACCCAAAGGAACACTTAGAAGGCTTGTCATATAGTTGTTGCTCCTCCAATAATTTTAATACCATGTCAACATGTTGTACATTCTCTTCTAAATATTGGACATAGATTAATATATCATCAAAAAATACTAGTTTTCTTCCCAAGATTTGCTATATATTAGTATATCATAAAAAAATACTAACACAAATTTCTTGAGGAATGGTTTAAAAATAAAATTCATCAAGATTTGAAATGTGGAGTTGCATTGGTAAGGTCAAATGGCATCACCATAAATTCATAATAACCTTCATGTGTTTTAAAGGTTGTTTTTGGAATGTCTTCTTGCCTCATTTTGATTTTGATGATATCCTAAGTGGAGATCTAACTTGGTAAAGAAAATTGATCCCTTTAATTAATCCATTAGTTCATCAATGATAGGAATATGGAACTTATCTTTAATGATCATCTTGTTGAGCTCTCTATAATATAGACACATACACCATGAACCTTCCTTTTTAAGAACCATAAGGACTGGTGCATAGAAGACAGTTTGGCTAGTGTGAATGATGCCAACATCTAACATTTCTTGAAACATATTCTCAATCTCACTATTTTGTGCATATGGGTACCTATAAGGTTTGATGTTAGGTGGTACACTTCAAAGCTGCAAGTGAATCACATAGTCATGATCTTGAGCAGGTGGAATACCTTTAGGAATATATCCAAATACCTTGGAATGGCTGTCAAAAACTCTTTGGAGAACTACTAGAATAGAGGGTATAGATGCTTGAACATCTAGTGAGCATAACTATGCAATTACACCATGGTGTCCCTTTTTTAGCAATTTTTCATGTTTTTGGAGCTTATCACTTTAGAGGGTTTCCCTGGAGTACCTTTGAGTTCAATTTACTTACCTTTTGAGAAACATCTCATGAAAAGTTCCTGAAAATTAAGAGTCACTTTTCCCAATGATTGTAACCATTGAACCCCTAATACAACATCAACACCACCCATTTGGATTACAATTATTGGGCTATCCAATAAATACTCCCCCATATTAAGTTTAATACTGTGGCACTTCTCTGAATAATTTATGGTACCTTCATCTAACAATCATTATTTGAAACTCTGGTGCAAGATATATAAAGCAATTAAGAAGTTTGGCTAATTTGTAATTAATGAAGTTATGGGTACTACCAAAATTAATCAACATTGTTACTTTTTTCTTTTTGGTATATTCTTCTATCACAAGAGTTTGAGGGGCGCTAGCTAATGCATGACAAGAAATGGTTGGAGTAGTATCTTCTAGCTCAACCTCTTCATATTGTCCTAGTTTTGGATCTTCTTCCTCTCCACGATGTATGTAGGATAATTTCTTCTCGTTGCACTTATGCCCCTTACTATACTTGCTGCCGCAATTGAAACATAGTCTTTTTCTCTTATTTCCTCCACTTTGTGAGGTGTCAAACTAGTAGGCTAAGTTAGGTTAGGGGGAGGGACATTTCCCTCTATATAGGTGTTAGTAGCAGCTCTTCTAATAGCCATATTTTTACTTTCAACTTTCCTTCTCAAACAAAAAGAAGTCTCCAATGATTTAGGTTCAAAGAGACGCATCTCATGCTACATGCTCTCCTTTAAAGTGCCCATAAAGAAATCCGACAAGTTATCCCTTGTAATATTGTTCACTCTAAGACTCAAATTTTGAAGATGTTTAATGTGCTATATAACTAGGCCTCTTTGCCTATGATTTATCAGTTGGTTAAAGAAGGCATTGCTCTTAATATCCTACAATGTGCTATCAATTCATCCATAAATGTAGACCAAGAGACAATAGAGTCCATATTACAGTCATAAAACCATTGGTACCACACAAATTGATTAGCTTCTAAATACAATGATGTTGTTGAATATCCTAATTACTCCTATTATATGTTATGAGTTAGTGTTTTACGTAGTCAAGAGTAATTATTTGGTTATGCATTTATTAATATAGTTAGTGGAGAAGACCTGTCAATAGAGAAGACATGTCAAAAATCAGTTTTGTATTTCCTATATTTAGAAGTTAATGTTGAGACGAGTTGGAGGATGATCCATAGGGTTTGGTGTATTGCTTTGCATCTACTTTGAATCTTCACATGGTATCAAAGTAGGCCTAAGACTCTTTGAAGATAGGAAAGAAAAAATTAGAGATTTTCCACTCTAGAGAAACTAGGAAGATATGCATCGAGATCTGTGAAGTGAAGCTCATCGATTGAGAATAAACCACCACAAGAGCTATCAATAGGCTTTATGATCCATAGAAAGATAGAACCCCTGTCTCAAAAGAAAACAAGAAGGAAAACAAGTCACAAGAAGGTATTGTTGTCTTGTCGGTCATTGGGAGTGATAGAGAAGGACTATCATTGTTTATCCATGTAGAGGGAGCGATAGTATTGTTGTCCTGTAGTTTAAAGAGAGCAATAGATTCCCAAAAGGGTCCATCACAATCTCTCTACCACTGGGGAGTGATAGTCATGACTAAGCAGTTTTCGGGATAGCGATAGTTTTTCAATACACTGCACATTCTCCATTTTCCATTCCGGTCACAGACAGACGAACCAGAAAGGAAAGACACTCTTTTAAAAGGTAACTTTTCAGAGAAAAAAAAACACATGTTTTGGAAGAATAAAATGGCTTCAAGAAACCAAACCTTTTCCCAGATTCCTCGTCTCACTGGGAAGAACTATGAAATATGGTCAATCAAAATGATGACCTTGTTAAAGGCTCAAGATGTTTGGGAATATGCATCCCATGAGTATACAAAATTGAGAGATGAAGCAGTCGAACATACCATGACAAATAATCAAAGTACTCAGTTAAAAGAACACATAACTAAGGATGCAAAGGTGTTGCATCTCATTTAAAGTGCTTTGGATGAAACCATTTCCCCAAGATTTATCTTGTGAGATCCTCTAAAACCACCTAGGAGATATTGCAAAGCAACTATCAAGGCATCACCAAGGTGAAGACAATGAAATTGCAAACCTTGATAAGGGACCTTGAAATCCTAGAAATGAAGTGGTTGGAGTCGATAGTTCAGTACATGAATTGAGTAACTACCACTATAAACAATTTGAAGATGTACGGCGAAGATATGACGGATAATAAGGTAGTCGAGAAGGTTCTCAGAACCCTATCCAAAAAGTTCGATTCAGTGATCGCGACAATTGAAGAAGAAAATGATATGTGTCATATTTTAGTAGATGAATTGACGGATCCCTTTTATCTCGCAATTTCATAAACAACAAGAATGATAATTCCTCGCTTGAAAATGCATTTTAGACCCAGGCCTCCATTGTAGAGGTAGAAGAAGAGGTCAAGGAAATAAAAGGAGAGGTAGATAAATTATAGATCTTTCTCCAGAAGGAGAGAGATCAACCCCATATTTGGGACGAGATCATGAACACTTTCATAACCAAAGGGGGAGAAACATAAATTTCAAAGAAAATCCTAGGATACAGTGTTTTTACTACAAGAAGTTTGGCCACTCTGAAAGTGAACGTAGGAAGAAGCAAGAAAATAGGAATAAGGGCATAACACATATTAGGAACAATGATGAAGGGACATCATAATCAATATTCCTTTCATGCCATATTATTGAAGAAACCATCCACAACAAAGATCTATGGTTGTTGGATAGTGGTATAAACAACCACATGACAGGTGACAAAGTTTTGTTTCAAGTTTGGATAGCTCTATCACATCTGAAATTAAGCTAGGAGATTATTATCAAGTCAAATCCAAATGTAAAGGTGTAGTTTCAATATTAACTAAACAAGATGAAAAGAAGGGCATTTATGATGGTTTCTATGTACCTGGTGTGAAAAATAACTTGATGAGTGTAGGCCATATGAGTCAACATGGTTATGAGTTAATATTCAAAGGTCCCAATGGTATAATCCTAGATAAGCCACCTAGTAAGAGGCTCACATCACAATTACAAACAAAAAATAGGATGTTTCTCCTGATGTTGAAAATTCTAAATCAGTCACTTCTATATGCACAAAATATCTCAAGCACTGATGAAACATGGTTGTGGCACCTTAGGTATGGTTAGTTACCCTTTACAAGTCTTAGCCTTTTGTATACAATGTGTATGGTCAAGGATCTACCCTTGATTAATGAATAACACAACTCTTTTGAAACTTGTATCTTAGCCAAACACCCAAGAGATAGCTTCCCAGTTGCTTCCTATAGAGAAAAAGAGCATCTTGAGGTGGTGCATACAAACTTTTGTGGTCCTATGCAAACCTAGTCCATAGGAGGAAGTATTTATTTCCTAACATTTATTGATGACTTTAGCAAAAAAAATTGGGTGTATTTTGTGAAGCACAAATCTTAGACTTTTGAAAACTTTAAAGAGTTCAAAGCCATGGTAGAGATATAGAGTGGAAAGTACATTAAAGTACTCAAGTCATATGGAGGAGGTGAATAGGACTCCAAAGAATTCACAGAACATTGCAAATAACAAGGGATTGAAAGGCAATTCACTACAAGGTACACTCCACAACATAATGGAGTAGCTGAAAGGGAGAACAAAACAATCATGAACATGGCCAGGAGTTTACTTAAGACAAAGAACTTGTCAAATGAGTATTGGGAAGAAGTTGTAGCATGTTCAATTTATATCTTGAATAGATATCCAACCTGCAATGTGAAAGACAAAGTCCCATAGGAAGCATGGAGTGACATGAAAGCTATGGTTTCACATTTTAGAGTTTTTGGATGTGTAGCTTATGCACATATTCCTAAACATTTGAGGAGGAAAATTGATGACAAAAGTGAAAGGTGCACTTTTATTGGCTACAATGAATAGTCCAAAGCCTACAAGTAGTATAATCCCATCACCAAGAAGTTCATTGTTAGTAGAGATGTTAAGTTCTAGGAATACAAGTCTTGGGAGGATCAAACAAATGGAACGATTGGAAACCATACTCCTTTGCCATGGGTGGATGAACATGTAGAACCTACAAGCTAGCAAAATATTCATCCTAGACCCCAAGGATGCAAGTACAAAGACAAGGGGAACAATTAGAGCATAGTTCTTATTCCAACAGTGATTCAGATCCAACTATAACTTCTCTAACAAACTAGAAGGAAAGAAGATTGCAAGACATTTACGAACAACTTGATGATGAGCAAGCACATTTTGTTTTTTAGTCCTTTCAACTAGTATATTTTGAAGAAGCAATGAAGGAAGAACAATGAGTTCAAGCAATGAATGAATAAAAATAAGTCTTTGAAAGAAACAACACATGGGATCTTGTACATCTACTAGTAGAAAATATCAACATTTGAGTTAAAAGGGTATATAATACAAAGTTGAATGAGAAAGACACAGTGGAGAAGCACAAATCCTAACTTCTAGCAAAAGGTTTTGCTCAGCAACCTGGTGTGGATTATGGAGAAACATTTTCTACACTAACATGTTTAGATACTATCAAAGCAGCTTCGGCAGTTGCAACCCAAAACATGTGGCCAGTTTGTCAAATGGAGGCTAAATTTGTTGGTTGTGGAGCCTTATCTTCCTTATTTAGAGGTCGTGTTTCAGCCGTGTCTGAATCCCAACCCATGATGGGGGGGGTTGGGGGGCTTGCCCCCCACAAATAGTCACCATGGGGGGTCCAGGGGAGGCGACAACTAATTTGGGAGCCCCCCATGCAGGGGTTCTAGGGCAACGCCCCCGTAGTGAAAATTTTGGAAAAAATGCCTTGTAAAATGTTGTAATTTCATAGTCATGACTTGGTCAATAATGGATGATTTATGGGCCCATAGTATTGGGTGTTACATAGTATTTTCCCATGGTAATCGCTCTTTAAAAGGAATGCATTGTAATATGGCTGTGTATTGTAGCATTGTAAAGATATCTGATTGTGTGAGAGAGACTGTGAGAGAGTGAAGAGGAAGTTGCAGTGGATGTGCTGTAGGTTGTATCCCTTCATTTGTTGGATGGTATAATAATAAGGACTGGCAATTTTTGTGTGGACGTAGCCCATCTTGGGTGAAGCACGTTATATTGGTGTCTCTCTTGTAATGTGTTTTATGTGATTTATGTTTGCATCTTGTTTATTGTTATTGCTCTGCGATCCTATTTTTCTAACAATTGGTATCATAGCCAAAGGTCTATTTGGAAGATAAACTCGTAGGAAAGAAGGGTTCCTGGTTTGAGTAGGAGCAATGGCGGAAGAAGGAAAGTTTAAGGTCGAGAAATTTAATGGACAAAACTACCAGTTATGGAAGATGCAAATGTAGGACTAACTGTACCAGAAGGATCTATTCCTACCGTTGGGAGGAAAAGCAAAACAATCGGAAACTATGAAGGATGAATAATGGGAGGTTCTTGACAGAAAGGCATTGGGAACAACATGGTTGTGCTTGGATTCATCGGTGGCTTTCAATATTTCAAAAGAAATGACAATGGAGGGGATGAGCACATTGGGTAAGCTATATGAAAAACCCTCGATCTCCAACAAGGTATTTATAATGAAGCGTTTATTTAATATGAAGATGTCAGAAGATAGATATGTTTCTAATCATTTAAATGAATTTAATACGATTACAAATCAACTATGTTTTGTAAAATTGAACTTTGATGGTGAGGTTAGGGATATTCTAATCTTGTGTTCATTGCCAGAAAGTTGGAATGGCTTGGTCATGGTTGTAAGCAACTCTGTATCTGGTTCAAACACTTTGAAATTTGATGATGTTGTTGGTGTTATTCTTAGCAAGGAAATGCGAAGGAAAAGCATAGGTGAGACATCAAGTAATGCATTGACCATGCAGAGAAAGGGAAGCCAAAGGGAGAGAGGAAAGATCCCAGTTAATCACAACAAGTTCAGGAAGGGAAGATCCAAGTCCATATTGGGAAACATAGATTGTTGGAACTGTGGAAAGAAAGGACATCTAAAGAAAGACTGCAGATCTCTAAATAAGAAAGGAGATGGACATCAGGAGATTACTCAGGAAGCAAATGTAGCAGGTAATGTGTTGCAAGATGCTTTGATTTTTGCATTAGATAATACTAATGATTACTGGGTAGTAGATTGAGGGGCTTCATGTCATGCTACACCCCATAGGAAATTCTTTCATGATTATGTTCCAGGTGATTTTGTACATGTTTTATTGGGTGATGATGAACCATGTAAAATTGTTGGAATGGGTAAGGTACGGATAAAGTTAAAGAATAGTGAATGGGTGCTGAAATATGTAAGGCATATTCCTGCTATGAAAAGAAATATGATCTTAACATGACATTTGATAGATGGTGGTTGTTTATCTACGTCTGGAGAAACATGGTGGAAGATCACTAAAGGATCAATGGTGATAGCAAAAGGAGACATGATATGTAAGTTGTATTTAAGTCCTCATAATACTAACTGTTCTATCTCTTTAGCTTCCACAGGAATAGATACAACATTGTGGCATCATAGGCTTAGCCACATGAGTGAGAAAGGGATGCAAATTCTCCACTCAAGGAAGTTGTTTCCAGATCTGAAGCAGGTAAGTTTGGAATTCTGTGAGAACTGCGTTTATGAAAAACAGAAGAGAGTCAGATTTCTCAAGGTTGGGAAACAAAAGAAGAGTGAAAAGTTAGAGCCTGTACATATAGATGTATGGGGACCGTATCATGTACAATCTCTTGGTGGCTCTCATTATGATGTTAGTTTTATTGATGATGCAACTAGAAAAACTTTGGTTTATTGCATTAGACAGAAATCTGATGTGTTTTCTACTTTTAAGAAATGGAAAGCCTTGGTTGAGAATGAGACAAGAAAAAGGTTGAAGTGTCCCAGATATGATAATGTAGGTTAATACTACGGAAATGAGTTTGATAGTTACTATTCATACCATGCGATTCGTAGAGAGAAGACAGTCCCAGGAACACCACAAGAAAATCGTGTGTCAGAAAGGATGAACAGAACATTCATGGAGTGTGCAAAGTGTGTAAGATTGCAAGTAGGGTTTCACTTACAGTTTTGGGTGGATGTTGTAGATATTGTTGTTTACTTAATAAACATAGGGCCTTCAAGTGCTTTGGATGGTGGTATTCCAAAGGAGTCATGGACAGGTAAAAAGGTAAACTACTCTTTTCTGAGAACTTTTGGTTGTGAAGCATGTGTCCATATTGAGAAAGAAAATAGAACAAATCTTGAGGCTAAATCCAAGAAATGTACCTTTATTGGATACGGGGTTGATGATTTTGGTTATCGCTTATGGGATTATGAAAATAACAAAATAATTAGGAGTAGAGATGTGGTATTCAATGAAAATTTCATGTATAAAAATCAGTTACAGGGAAAGAAACAAGAAAAGGAAAACACGGAGTACACAGTGCTTGATGAAATCAAAGAAAATGAAGTTCCGAAGGTGCCGGAAAATAAAAAACATCAGCAGTTACCTCAAACTCCTGCAAGTGTTAGAATATCTACCAGGTTAAGTAGACCCCCTGTACGATTGTCTCTTTCACTGTATTATTTATTGATGACTGATTCTGGTGAACCAGAATGTTGTGAAGAAGAAATGCAGGTGGAAACTAGAAATAAGTGGGAGCAAGGCATGAATGAGGATATGGACTCATTAATAAGAAAACAAAATTGGTCCCTTGGAGTAAGGCCAACAGCTTTGCCATATTGTTAGTTTCATGTCCTAGCCCCCAAGGGAATGTTGCCTTTGTAGTTCCTCTAGGATTGAAAATAATCCCCCCCATGCCTATCACCCCTTACAACAACAATATTTACAAAAGTAACTTAGAAAGTAGAAAGTAGATGCATAATTAAAAATAAGTTTGTTTTTTGTTTTTTTGTCTTGTGCGAAATAAAAGCAAAATGGTAATAACGCGTGAAATAAGTTAATGAAGTAAATAAAATAGTTTTATATACTAAAAGAAAAAAATGAAAAAAGTTAAAAACATTTAAATACCAAAAATATAAGCATGCTAATAAATAAATAAAAATAACAATTACATAACATATGAAATGATAGAAATAATTTTTTAAATAAACATTTAGACTTAAAAATTAAACTAAAAAATGAAATAGGTAAGAGAATGAAGGTTTTCAACCCAATATTTTTTATATTTAATGAATAATAATCCCATATATCATCATCAATTGGATAAATGAAATATTGGAACAGGCATGACTCAAAATCATAGAAGATATTAATGAATCCATCAATTGTAATGTTACATGGAGAAAGAAGAAAGGTAAAGTCTGGACTTCAAAAAATGGCTAATTTGTGTTGCACAATGACCTTTTCGTCGATACCTACTATCCATGAAATTGTTAGATCCATAGATAAACAATGTATGTGTTATCTCCTCAAATAAACATAGACTAGTTGTGTTTTCTAGGTGATAGGAGGTCTTTCAATTTTTCATTTTTAGATGCATTTGGGGTTCTTTTTCAAGAGATTGAAGTGCGTAATGAAGTTTGAAATAACATTTGATGTTACTTTGTCTCCAAGAAATAATTTTTCGGTTTGAAGGGCCCCATTTATTAATTACATGCAACATGCCTAACATTTTATTTTCATAAATTAGTTTGAGTAAGTTTTTTTCCTTTAAGTTGGAAACTTTTGAAAGCAAGTGGCTTTCCTTCTTGCATTAAAATTGCACCAATTGCATTCCCCTAGTAATCAATTTCCACATTAGAATTATTTGTGAAGTTAGGTGTGGCTAATACAAGAGTTGTACACATATTTTTCAAAATATTTGGTTGCTTCTTGAGTCCAATAAAATACCTCCTTTTTCAATAGAGACACTATAAGAGATGCTTCTATTTGACCATGATTCTTGACAAAATTGTTGTAATAGCATGTCAATCCTACGAATCCTTTAAGAATCTTCATGGTTTTTGGAATTGGCCATTCCATTATAGCTTTAATTTTGTTAGGGCCCACTTTGATGTCATCATGACATACAATCTAGACCAAATATTCCACTTCCTAAACCCCAAAGGAAAACTTAGAAGGCTTGTCATATAATTGATGCTCCTCCAATAATTTTAATACCATGTCAACATGTTGTACATGCTCTTCCAAATATTGGACATAGATTAATATATCATCAGAAAATATTAGTTTTCTTACCAAGATTTTCTATATATTAGTAAGGTCAAATGGCATCACCATAAATTCATAATAACCTTCATGTTTTTTAAAGGTTGTTTTTGGAATGTCTTCTTGCCTCATTTTGATTTTGATGATATCCTAAGTGGAGATCTAACTTGGAAGAAAATTGATCCCTTTAATTAATCTAATAGTTCATCAATGATAGGAATATGAGACTTATCTTTAATTATCATCTTGTTGAGCTCTCTATAATCTAGACACATACACCATGAACCTTCCTTTTTAAGAACCATAAGGACTGGTGCATAGAACACAGTTTGGCTAGTGTGAATGATGCCAACATCTAACATTTCTTGAACCATACTCTCAATCTCACTCTTTTGTGCATATGGGTACCTATAAGGTTTGATGTTAGGTGGTACACTTTAGAGCTGCAAGTGAATCACATAGTCATGATCTTGAGCAGGTGGAATACCTTTAGGAATATATCCAAATACCTTGGAATGATGGTCAAAAACTCTTTGGAGAACCACTAGAATAGAGGGTATAGATGCTTGAACATCTAGTGAGCATAACTGTGCAATTACACCATGGTGCCCCTTTTTTAGCAATTTTTCATGTTTTTGGAGCTTATCACTTTAGAGGGTTTCCCTAGAGTACCTTTGAGTTAAATTTACTTACCTTTTGAGAAAAATCTCATGAAAAGTTCCTGAAAATTAAGAGTCACTTTTCCCAATGATTGTAACCATTGAACCCCTAATACAACATCAACACCACCCATTTGGATTACAATTATTGGGCTATCCAATAAATACTCCCCCATATTAAGTTTAATACTGTGGCACTTCTCTGAATAATTTATGGTACCTTCATCTAACAATCATTATTTGAAACTCTGGTGCAAGATATATAAAGCAATTAAGAAGTTTGGCTAATTTGCAATTAATGAAGCTATGGGTACTACCAAAATTAATCAACATTGTTAGTTTTTTCATTTTGGTATATCCTTCTATCATGAGAGTTTGAGGAGCGCTAGCTAATGCATGACAAGAAATGGTTGGAGTAGTATCTTCTAGTTCAACCTCTTCATATTGTCCTAGTTTTGGATCTTCTTCCTCTCCACGATGTATGTAGGATAATTTCTTCTCGCTGCACTTATTCCCCTTACTATACTTGCTGCCGCAATTGAAACATAGTCTTTTTCTCTTATTTCCTCCACTTTGTGAGGTGTCAAACTAGTAGGATAAGTTAGGTTAGGGGGAGGGACATTTCCCTCTATATAGGTGTTAGAAACAGCTCTTCTAATAGCCATATTTTTACTTTCAACTTTCCTTCTCAAACAAAAAGAAGTCGCCAATGATTTAGGTTCAAAGAGACGCATCTCATGCTACATGCTCTCCTTTAAAGTGACCATAAAGAAATCCGACAACTTATCCCTTGTAATATTGTTCACTCTAAGACTCAAATTTTGAAGATGTTTAATGTGCTATATAACTAGGCCTCTTTGCCTAAGATTTATCAGTTGCCTAAAGAAGGCGTTGTTCTTAATATACAACAATGTGCTATCAATTCATCCATAAATATAGACCAAGAGACAATAGATTCCGTATTACAGTCACAAAACCATTAGTACCACACAAATTGATTAGGTTCTAAATACAATGATGTTGTTGAATATCCTAATTACTCCTATTATATGTTATGAGTTAGTGTTTTACGTAGTCAAGAGTAATTATTCGGTTATGCATTTATTAATATAGTTAGTGGAGAAGACCTATCAATAGAGAAGACGTGTCAAAAATCAGTTTTGTATTTCCTATATTTAGAAGTTAATGTTGAGAAGAGTTGGAGGATGATCCATAGGGTTTGGTGTATTGCTTTGCATCTACTTTGAATCTTCACATGGTATCAAAGTAGGCCTAAGACTCTTTGAAGATAGGAAAGAAAAAATTAGAGATTTTCCACTCTACAGAAAATAGGAAGATGTGCATTGAGATCTGTGAAGTGAAGCTCATCGATTGAGAACAAACCACCACAAGACCTATCAATACGCTTTATGATCCATAGAAAGATAGAAACCCTGTATCAAAAGAAAACAAGAAGGAAAACAAGTCACAAGAAGGTATTGTTGTCTTGTCGGTCATCGAGAGTGATAGAGAAGGACTATCATTGTTTATCCATGGAGAGGGAGCGATAGTATCGTTGTCCTGTAGTTTGAAGAGAGCGATAGCTTCCCTAAAGAGTCCATCACCATCTCTCTACCACTGGGGAGTGATAGCCATGACTAAGCACTTTTCGGGATAGCGATAGTTTTTCGATACACTGCACATTCTCCATTTTCCATTCCAGTCATAGACAGATGGACCAGAAAGGAAAGACACTCTTTTAAAAGGTAACTTTTCAGAGAAAAAAACACATGTTTTGTAAGAATAAAATGGCTTCAAGCACCCAAACCTTTTCCTAGATTTCTCCTCTCACTGGGAAGAACTATGAAATATGGTCGATCAAAATAATGACCTTGTTAAAGGCTCAAGATGTTTGGGAATATGCATCCCATGAGTATACAAAATTGAGAGATGAAGCAGTCGAACATACTATGACAAATAATCAAAGGACTCAGTTAAAAGAACACATAACCAAGGATGCAAAGGCGTTGCATCTCATTCAAAGTGATTTGGATGAAAACATATTCCCCAAGATTTATCTTGTGAGATCCTCTAAAACCACCAAGGAGATATTGCAAAGCAACTATCAAGGCATCACCAAGGTGAAGACAGTGAAATTGCAAACCTTGATAAGGGACTTTGAAATCCTAGAAATGAAGTGGTTGGAGTCGATAGTTCAGTACATGAATTGAGTACCTACCACTATAAACAATTTGAAGATGTACGACGAAGATATGACGGATAATAAGGTAGTCGAGAAGGTTCTCAAAACCCTATCCAAAAAGTTCGATTCAGTGGTCGCAACAATTGAAGAAGAAAAAGATATGTGTCATATTTCAGTAGATGAATTGATGGATCCCTTTTATCCCATGATTCCATAAACAATAAGAATGATAATTCCTCACTTGAAAATGCATTTTAGACCCAGGCCTCCATTGTAGAGGTAGAAGAAGAGGTCAAGGAAATAGAAGCAGAGGTAGGAAAATTATATATCTTTCTCAAGCAGGAGAGAGATCAGCCCCATATTTGGGACGAGATTATGAACACTTTCATAACCAAAGGGGGAGAAACATAAATTTCAAAGAAAAGCCTAGGATACAGTGTTTTTACTACAAGAAGTTTGGCCACTCTGAAAGTGAATGTAGGAAGAAGCAAGCAAATAGGAATAAAGGCATAACACATATTAGGAACAATGATGAAGGGACATCATAATCAATGTTCCTTTCATGCCAGATTACTGAAGAAACCATCCACAAAAAAGATCTATGGTTGTTGGATAGTGGTCTCAAAAACCACATGACTGGTAACAAAGTTTTGTTTCAAGTTTGGATAGCTCTATCACATCTGAAATTAAGCTAGGAGATTATTATCAAGTCAAATCCAACGGTAAAGGTGTAGTTTCAATATTAGCTAAACAAGATGAAAAGAAGGACATTTGTGATGGTTTCTATCTACCTGGTGTGACAAATAACTTGATGAGTGTAGGCCATATGAGTCAACATGGTTATGAGTTCATATTCAAAGGTCCCACTTGTATAATCCTAGATAAGCCACTTAGTAAGAGGCTCACATCATAAGTACAAACAAAAAATAGGATGTTTCTCCCTATGTTGAAAAGTCTAAATCAATCACTTTTATATGCACAAAATATCTCAAGCACTGATGAAACATGGTTGTGGCACCTTAGGTATGGTTAGTTACCCTTTACTAGTCTTATCCTTTTGTATACAAAGTGTATGGTCAAGGATCTACCCTTGATTAATGAATAACACAACTCTTTTGAAACTTGTATCTTAGCCAAACACCCAAGAGATAGCTTCCTAGTTGCTTCCTATAGAGAAAAAGAGCATCTTGAGGTGGTGCATACAAACCTTTGTGGTCCTATGCAAACCTAGTCCATATGAGGAAGTTTTTAGTTCCTAACATTTATTGATGACTTTAGCAAAAAAAATTGGGTGTATTTTTTGAAGCACAAATCTTAGACTTTTGAAAACTTTAAAGAGTTCAAAGCCATGGTAGAGATATAGAGTGGAAAGTACATTAAAGTACTCAAGTCATATGGAGGAGGTGAATAGGACTCCAAAGAATTCACAGAACATTGCAAACAACAAGGGATTGAAAGTAAATTCACTACAAGGTACACTCCACAACATAATGGAGTATCTCAAAGGGAGAACAGAATAATCATGAACATAGCCAGGAGTTTTCTCAAGATGAAGACCTTGTCAAATGAGTATTGGGAAGAAGTTGTAGCATGTTCAATTTATATCTTGAATAGATATCCAACCTGCAGTGTGATAGACAAAGTCCCATAGGAAGCATGGAGTGACATGAAAGCTATTGTTTCACATTTTAGAGTTTTTGGATGTGTAGCTTATGCGCATATTCCTAAACATTTGAGGAGGAAGCTTGATGAAAAAAGTGAAAGGTGCACTTTTATTGGCTACAATGAATATTCCAAAGCCTATAGGCAGTATTGTTGAGATATTGTAACTTCAAAGAATATTATATTTGTACTTTATTATTTTGGAGATGTTTCATTCCTCCTTGAAGATCTTATTGTATATCCAGAGATGTTTATTCCTCCGTCGGAAGGTGGTAACTTGGGTTATTAGACTTACCTAGTGGGGGTCGGACCTGTATGTGTTATGTGGGTCAAAGGGTTATTAGACCACCCTAGAGGGGTCGGCCCAGTCAGTTGTAGTGGGGTATTTAACCCATTGGTTAAATACGAGCCTACATGTTTTGTGTAAAAGACAAGTCGGAGTAGTGTATAAATAGAGGAGGTGTATTCCTCATTTGACACACACTCACTCACTTGAGAGTGGTGCACTTGTGGAGGAGAGGCCTTCTATGGAGGAGGAGGAGCTTATGCTCAGGGTTACATCTTTGTATATTGTCGGTCATCTATATTGAGGGAGCTTTACTGGGTTTTCTACCCCATGAGGGTTTCCCAGGGACACTTGCTGGATACCTGCCGAGGGCATAGAACTCCAACCGTGCAACAAAAACGGATTCAGGGGAGTCCTGCAGGTGTGTCTAAGCAGGTTCGGGCTGGGAACACTAGCCATACCAGCCCGGTGGATGATTTTCCAAAGTTGACCCCCATGTGCAAAAATTGCACACTCCCACACTGAGCAAAACCCTAATTTCCAAAATGGACCTGCAAGGTGACACTTGGGCCATCGAGCCAGAGGGGAGGGGCACCCCTGGAACTATCCCGGCGTGTTGAATCCAACAGAGTCGACGATTCGTCGATCCGAGCCACGATCATCATTCTATGGCTCGTTCTGTCTCACATCCAAAAGGCCTTCAGGGACACTTGCTGGATACCTGTCGGGGGCATAGAACTCCAACCATGCAACAAAAGTGGGTTTCGGAGAGTCCTGCAAGTGTGTCTAGGCAGGTTCGGGCTGGGAACATGATCCATACACGCCCGGTGGATGATTTTCCAAAGTTGACCCCCATGTGCAAAAATTGCACACTCCCACACGGAGCAAAACCCTAGTTTCCAAGATGGACCTGCAAGTTGACACATGGGCCACTGGGCCAGAGGGGAGGGGCACCCCTAGTACTGTCCCAGCGTGCTGAATCCAATGGATTCGACGGTTCGTCGATCTGAGCCACGGTCATCATTCTATGGCTCGTTCCGTCTCGCATCCAAAAGGCCTTCAGGGACACTTGCTGGATACCTGTCAGGGGCATAGAACTCCAACCGTGCAACAAAACTAGGTTCTGAGGAGTCCTGTAGGTGTGTCTAGGCAGGTTCAGGCTGGGAACACTAGCCATACCCTCCCGGTGGATGATTTTCCAAAGTTGACCCCCATGTGCAAAAATTGCACACTCCCACACTGAGCAAAACCCTAGTTTCCAAGATGGACCTGCAAGGTGACACATGGGCCACTGGGCTGGAGGGGAAGGGTACCCTTGGCACTATACCAGTGTGTTGAATCCAACGGAGTTGACGGATCGTCGATCCGAGCCACGGTCTTCAATCTATGGCTCGTCCCGTCTCACTGCCAGAAGGCCTTCAGGGACACCTGTTGGATACCTGCCGGGGGCATAGAACTCCAACCGTGCAACAAAATCGGGTTTCGGGGAGTCCTGCAGGTGTGTCTAGGTAGGTTCGGGTTGGGAACACTAGCCATACCCGCCCGGTGGATGATTTTCCAAAGTTGACCCCCGTGTGCAAAAATTGCACACTCCCACACTCAGGAAAACCTTAGTTTACGAAATGAATGCACAATGAAACCACTGGGCCATGGGGAGACGAGGGAGAGGGCCCCTTAGAGGTAATCACACGCCAGGAGACCAACAGAGTCGACGGTTCATCGATCCGACGTCCGGTTTCCGAGTTATGTCGAGTTGCAAGTCGCATGAAAATGTCGTTCAGGGACACTTGGTGAATTTCCGTCCGGGAGCCAAAAAGCAAGCGGAGCAGCAAGATTGCGTGCTATTGGCTCCTACAAGTGTGTGTGGGAAATGTCGACGTGGGAACACTTCCAACACTGGCTCGGGGGAGGATTTTGCAGAGTTGACCCACCAATGCGAGATTGCATGCAATTAAACTGAGCAAAACCCTAGTTTACGAAATGAATGCACAATGAAGCCGTTGGGCCATGGGGAGACGAGGGAGAGGGTCCCCTAGAGGTAATCGCATGCCAGGATACCAACGGAGTCGACAGTTCGTCGTTTCGACGTTCGGTTTACGAGTTATGTCGAGTTGCAAGTCGCATGAAAATGTTGTTTAGGGACACTTGGTGAATTTCCGCCCGGGATCCAAAAAGCAAACAGAGAAGGAAGATTGCATGCCGTTGGATCCTGCAAATGTGTGTGGGAAATGCCGACGTGGGAACACTGCCAACACTGGCTCGAGGGAGGGTTTTGCAGAGTTGACCCACCAATGTGAGATTGCATGCAATTAAACTGAGCAAAACCCTAGTTTACGAAATGAATGCACAATGAAGCCACTGGGCCATGGGGAGATGAGGGAGAGGGCCCCCTAGAGGTAATCGCACTCCAGGAGACCAACAGAGTCGACGGTTCATCGGTCCGATGTTCGGTTTCTGAGTTATGTCGGGTTGCAAGTCGCATGAAAATGCCATTCACGGACACTTGGTGAATTTTCGTCCGGGAGCCAAAAAGAAAACGGAGCAGGAAGATTGTGTGTTGTTGGCTCCTGCAAGTGTGTGTGGGAAATACCGATGTGGGAACACTACCAACACTAGGTTGGGGGAGGGTTTTGCAGAGTTGACCCACCAATGCGAGATTGCATGCAATTAAACTAAGCAAAACCCTAGTTTACGAAATGAATGCACAATGAAGCCACTGGGCCATGGGGAGACGAGGGAGAGGGCCCCCTAGAGGTAATCACATGCCAGGAGACCAACGGAGTTGACGATTCATCGGTCCGACATCTGGTTTCCGAGTTATGTCGAGTTGCAAGTCACATGAAAATGTCGTTCAGGGACACTTGGTGAATTTCCGCCCAGGAGCCAAAAAGTAAACGGAGCAGGAAGATTGCGTGCCGTTGGCTCCTGCAAGTGTGTGTGGGAAATGCCGACGTGGGAACACTGCCAACACTGGCTTGGGGGAGGGTTTTGCAGATTTGACCCACCAATGCGAGATTGCATGCAATTAAACTCAGCAAAACCCTAGTTTACGAAATGAATGCACCATGAAGCCACTGGGCCATGGGGAGACTAGGGAGAGGGCCACCTAGAGGTAATCGCACGCCAAGAGACCAACGGAGTCGATGATTCATCGGTCCGACTTCCATTTTCCGAGTTATGTCAAGTTGCAAGTCACATGAAAATTCCATTCAGGGACACTTGGTGAATTTTCGTCCGGGAGCCAGAAAGCAAACAGAGCAGGAAGATTGCGTGTCGTTGGCTCCTGCAAGTGTGTGTGGGCAGTGCCGACATGGGAACACTGCCAACACTGGCTCGGGGGAGGGTTTTGAAAAGTTGACCCACCAATGTGAGATTGCATGCAATTAAACTGATCAAAACCCTAGTTTACGAAATGAATGCACAATGAAGCCACTGGGCCATGGGGAGACGAGGGAGAGGCCCCCCTAGAGGTAATCGCACGCCAGGAGACCAACGGAGTCGACGGTTTGTCGGTCCGACGTCCGATTTTTGAGTTATGTCGAGTTGCAAGTCGCATGAAAATGTCGTTCAGGGACACTTGGTGAATTTACGCCCGTGAGCCAAAAAGCAAACGGAGCAGCAAGATTGCATGCCGTTGGCTCCTGCAAGTGTGTGTGGGAAATGCCGACGTGGGAACATTGCCAACACTGGCTCGGGGGATGTTTTGCAAAGTTGACCCACCAATGCGAGATTGCATGCAATT
This sequence comes from Larix kaempferi, assembly GCA_027924585.1. Taxonomy (NCBI): domain Eukaryota; kingdom Viridiplantae; phylum Streptophyta; class Pinopsida; order Pinales; family Pinaceae; genus Larix; species Larix kaempferi. The sequence goes on from BSBM01000001.1 coordinate 13,772,168, forward strand.
AAACTGAGCAAAACCCTAATTTACGAAATGAATGCATAATGAAGCCACTAGGCCATGGGGAGACGAGGGAGAGGGCTCCCTGGAGGTAATCGCACGCCAGGAGACCAACGGAGTCGACGGTTCGTCGGTCCGACGTCCGGTTTCCGAGTTATGTCGAGTTGCAAGTCGCATGAAAATGTCGTTCAGGGACACTTGGTGAATTTCCGCCCGGGAGCCAAAAAGAAAACGGAGCAGCAAGATTACGTGTCGTTGGCTCCTGCAAGTGTGTGTGGGCAATGCCAATGTGGGAACACTGCCAACACTGGCTCGGGGGAGGGTTTTGCAGAGTTGGCCCACCAATGCGATATTGCATGCAATGAAATTGAGCAAAACCCTAGTTTACGAAATGAATGCACATTGAAGCCACGAGGCCATGGGGAGACGAGGGAGAGGGCCCCCTAGAGGTAATCGCACGCCAGGAAACCAACGGAGTCGATGATTCATCGGTCCAACGTCCGATTTCTAGGCTATGTCGAGCTGCAAGTCACATGAAAATGTTGTTCAGGGACAAGAGACACAACATTTTATCCCGGGAAACCCTCATGGGGAAGAAAACCTAGCAACCTTTCTTAGAATAATTATATGTTTATAAATCAAGTACAATGAAACCATGAACAAACCCTAACCCTGAAGGGTTTTACCCCATGAAAACACCTTAATGACACATGACAACAAGAGTACTTATCTACATGAAGATGACCTCCAAGCCATAAGGATAACCAAGCATATCCTTCCCAACCAACATTAGAAGGCACTTTATTTCTCGAATCCCGAGGTAACGTTTGTTCCTTTCACCAATGTTGCTTTGAGCACTTGTACGTAGTTACTCATATGTAGTGTTGAATCTAATTATACAATCAAATATTGGGCGTTGATGAAATGTGTAGCATGTATTGCACTTAGTTTTATTAACTTACACTTGAACATTGACTTAACTTGTAATTTAATCATCCAAACTCACAAATTTTAATTACACCTATCCAATTAGTGTGCATGAGTGAGTTCATTGAAACCTTGAAAAACATTGTATTGCATTTAGTTTGATTAAATTACATGAGCAAGAACTTTGACATAACTTGTAATGATCATCCAAAATCACAAATTTTAATTAGATACCAATTAGTGCATGCATGTAGTGAGTTCGTTGAAACCTTTAAATATAATAGTTTGTTCTTTTGACATAGCGCATTCATGAGTAATAGATCATCCACACAAATCAACACATTAGATTGACACAAGAACACGTGGAAACCGAAGAACAAATACAAAGTGAAATGTATCATTCATTTATAAGTGAAATGTCAATGTGCATGTCTCCAAAAGTACATGTATCCAATGAAATCAATGTACATGTCTCCAAAAGTACATGCACAATAAAGTCAATGTACATGTCTCCAAAAGTGAATGTATCGAAAAGTACATATATATACAAAAGTATCCAAAAGCACATGTGTCCAAAACTATCCAAAACTATAAAAGCCACATGTACATGTATCCAAATGTACATATATCCCATAAGACACATCAAAACTCAAGCTTCCTCTTGTTCTTTCCCGACGTTGATGGTTGGTGGGATAGGGTAGTCCTTAGCATCAAGATCATGGAGCCAATCATTTCTTTGTTGCGGTTTGCAGACACGGACCAGCCCATCCTAGGAGATTTCTATGAGGGGTGGGATTCCATGATTGAGTCCATGAGGACCATTGTTATGGAGAATGAGTGTGTCGAGTATGAGACATCGGCAGAGAACTTATGTTCCATCATACAGGGCATTCTTATCTCCAGGTGGGATAAGAATTGCACACCTTTGCATTACTTGGTCCACTCATTGAACCCCAGGTTCTACACTCAGGATTGGCTCAGTGGTGGGTCGGGGCCCTCATCCAGAGTCCCTCCTCACATGGATGGAGAGATCTCAAAGGGGAGGAAGATAGCATTTAGACGGCTACTTCAGGATAGAGACCAACCACCTAGTTATGTTAACAAAGGTCAAGAACACAAGGTATGTAAGCTAAAAAAGGCCTTGTATGGTCTAGAAAAGTGTTATAATTCCTGCACAATGTAGGCTTGATGTGGGTGTAATGAGCGGTTTTTAATGGCGTTGGAGGAGCGGCGGTGGGAAACACTCGCGAGGGTTTTTTCTCATTCATTTTTGGGGTTCTTTCTTCTGCCATTGCCTAGGAAGGGTTTTCACCGATGTGTTTGGTTCGTAGCTAGTCAGTAGGGTAGTGGTGGATTTATCAACTGTTCCAGGTGCTTTCGCATTTGTCATTATGGTGGTTATACTCAAACTTCTGGAGTTAATGACGGTGTAACACGTGTAAGCTTTCCCAAATGGGCTGTCAGGTGACAAACGCGGTTTAGAGAAAGCGGAGTTGTCGGGTCTCAAAAGCAGTTTAGAGGATTTTTCCTACGGTTTTGAAACAAGACCAAGTCACTTGCTCCATTGACGAGGGTTAGCTCTGTAATCTTCAATTCAGGCGATTGGGTAAAGTAATTTATGCATGTTCTTCGTTTTTACTGTAACAACCATATAGTGGCCAGCCTGCAACCTGAAAAGAGTTTTATTCACGCACTCAAGTACAAATTAATACCAGGTGATTAATTATTTCTTTTGCTATAATTGAAGTGAGGAAAATTCTCATTCATCTACTGACGTTCTTCTTTCCCACCAATGTTGCAGTTATAGTTTTGGGTTTTTATCGGGGATTTCGTTTAAAATACAAATTGCACAAAGTAGGCATAGCTCATACTTAGTTTGTTGTATTCGTACAGTTATATGTATAGGAATGAGCCTCTTCATCCAACTCATTGTTTGGACGTATATAAATTAGAAAGTATTTCATGCGAGGATTGTTTTTTTTATTATTTTTCTTTGATCCTGAATAACAAGTGATTTTTTACCAACTTTTAAAGCCACATTACAAAACTCAGATTTGGTGAAAATTCATAAAATATTTTGAGCATAATGAGGTATTTTCTCTAGTGTCTAAAGGGTCCCATGAGTTTTATTGATGGGTGGGTTAGAGTTCTTCTCGTTGTTGGACTAAATCAGACGCATTTTTAACCTGAGCCAAGTTTGACCCGTGAGTCTCGAGCAAGTCCAATAACTTTCGTAAAGTTGGTTACCGTAGCAAAACTTCAACAAACTTGTTAATGATGTCAAGTTTATTCACATCAGTGAGAACTAGGCTTCCTCTTTAAGAATCTAGTATGTTACATCTACTGGTCTAGTTGAATTCAACACTTATATTTGCATATCTACTAAATTCCAAAATACACATAATTGTAGATACATAATATTTATACTATTAAATTAAAACAAATATACTTGTAATATTTATACTATTAAGCAGTGTTTCTCCTAATTTTACTTATTTAAAATGAATCATATTTGTTCATCTAAATTATGATTAATCTAAATAAAGTCCACATTTTTTAAAATGAATAATATTTATCTATCCAATTTATGATATATCGAAAAAAAAACATAAACAATATGACGAAAAATGGAATAACATTAATTCTTAAATTTATGTTTTAATGATATAAAGTTCCCAATTTTGAATGATATAATAAGGGACCTTCTAAACAAGTTCTACCATTTGGAAAATGGAAAAATATTCGTCCTTCATTGAAATAAAGCTCCCGTTTTTTAAGAATATAACTAAGGGCCTTTTTAACCAAAGTTCTACCTTTTGTTAAATGGAATAATATTCCTCCCTAAAATTTATTATTTATTGACATATTAATTGAAATAATAAAAATTTGAATTTTGAACTATATAAACACGGGACATTCCAAAGGAGTTCCACCTTTTTTAAAACGAATAATATTTATCCCTCAAGTTTATGATTCAATGTTTCATTAATTTAAATAAAGCACATAATTTTAAATGATATAAGCAAGGGCACTTCCAAGCATGTTCCACCTTTTAAAGAAAAAACTAGTTTTTAGTTGGGGACATTAGTTTAGCTGTGATTGCCAAATTTTCAAGTTCGACTATAGTCTGAACATAGGAATATGAATTTTATTTTTAAAAACAATTTTTAAAATAACAATTAATTGAACTATGGTTGGTTGTTTGAGGCTGACGTATGCCTTGTTATGTGTTTCCCGCCACGCGGAAACGAGCATACTTCATCCCGTTTTAATACTTTCTCTGGTGCAGGGATTGTACCTTTTCATTTTGCAGTGGTTTGTCTGTTGCACTGGTCCCTGGCACCTGCTCTGACATCTGCATAGTTGCTTGCACCATTTGCGATATCTGGCGCCTGCAGTGGACTCTACAGTCTGCATTCGATTGCTGGCTCTTGCCACCTACACGGCCATGCAATTGATTGTTCGCTTTTGCCACGTACATGGCCATGCAAATTTTCCAAAGGCCGATATAAACTACAATTTTGCTTCTTTCTGAACTCATGCCGGTGGTGGGCGGGGAAGGCATTGGCAGGATTTTTGTTTTCAATTGTGTTTGAACTCATGCCAGTGGCAAGTGGGGAAGGCATTGGCAGGATTTTGGTTTCAACGTTCCTTTCTTCACGTACTGTTGTGCCCGCTTTACCATTGCAGCTGGAGAGTTAGTGGACGAGCCAGTCATTGTCTCAAACACTGGTTTATTTTTTACCTTTTCATTGTTTTCCTACAGCGCAGGTAAGTTTTGTATGTAGCTGTTTGGTTGCAAATAATCCCGTGCTTGTGTAGACCTGTAAAAATCTCTAAATTTGTGAAGGAGGAGGAAGCGTTTCTTTGCGCACATGTTTGACTGCAAATAATCAAGTGCTTTTGGAGGTCGGTAAAAAACTCTAAATTTGTATAGGAGGAAGCATTTCTTTGTGGAGGGTTAATGGGAATTCAATACTATTATGTTCGTTCCCAAAAGGGTGTTGTTCGACCTCTTGGACACTAGAAAGAAGCTCAGCAACATTAAGAGGTAATTAAAAAGGGTGATTCACTGACCATGAGAGAACAACGTACTCAGCGTGGAGTTAGAGTGAAATCACGTTGTTATATTTGTGCAAATTATATATCCTTTGTTCTTTGCTTGATTAGTTTTTATTGCAGAGATTGTTGAATGCAATTGAAAAATTATCAGACTTATGGATTGTGGTTCGTTGTTTTCTCCTTTGCTGGAATGCCATTAATAATCCACCTTGCAATTATTTATCTCAAAGTTATCATTTTGGCTTAATGATTTTTTTATGGAAGAACATCTCTGTTCTGAGGCAGTCGACATCAATAAGAACAGGAAGAGCTTAAACCAGTTTTCAAATGTATCAACAATATTACAAAATAAATGGTATGAAGTTTAGTGGTAAATTCATTTAGTCATTGACAAAAAAAGTTAAGATCCCAAATTGCAGTCACATGTTGGCGTCTTCCCTCTACCCATTTGTTCTTATAGGGATTGCTTATTGAGATCACTTTTTCCTAACCAAATGAAACAGGTACCGAATTTTATCTAATTTCTTCATCTTCTTCTTCAATCATACTAATTGAAACGATGGAATTTAATTTAGAGTATGGATTATTTGGATGAGTTTATGAATGAAGGTGGACAAAATATTATCATTGTAACTTGCCAAGAATGGATAAGACATTGACTACTTTCTAGACTACCTTGTAGAGATGTTAGAATCCAACATAATTACAACTAGAGTTTGATCATTTGTAGTTGTATTGATGCTTTTTGTATCATAAGTTGTAAATAAAAGTTTCTATCAATTAGATTATGGATATTACTAGCCTCATTGGCAAAGGAAAAGTTTGCATGTTATCTATGTGGGTTGACTGTTGATAGATGATGCTTGGGTGGTTTCCTCCTACAGTCAATTGTTTAGATTTGATAAAAACATATTAGTATGGTCTTCATAAAAGCAATTGTGGTTTCCAGTGTATTATAATGGTTTTTGGTTACTTTTTATATAGTTCTGGAACAATCATATGAAAATCATGCAAAACTAAAAACAATCCTCGTGAAGGGCCTAAACTCGTTATGCCTTTGAACCAAGTGTGATGGGTTGGTTATGCCAAGCTATTGTACTTAGATACATGGGTACTGCAAAACATATAACTGGAAAATACTGAAGTAGAACTATAGCTAGGATACCACCGGGTCGAAGGTAGGATTGAATCTATTTGAATTTTGAAAGTCGAGCACAGGGTTTATATGATAAGTTCCTTATGCCGAGTTTGTTAATGGTCAAGCGGAAGGGATTTGCAGGTTGATTACACCCAAACATAGGATGAGTCAAATTATATCATTATACGAGGTGTTTTGCAATAAAACTACAAAATATTTTAGCAGTTTTATTTCATTTGTGTGCTTTTTTGGAATTAGAGGCCCTTGTTTTGAGAGAGATTGAAATGTTATCAAGTTATATGTAGTTATATATTCATAAATACACACATATCTATATCTTCAATTTTATTGTCATTCCATGTAACAACTCTTCCTAACTTTTTTTTTCATTATTTATATTACCTCTTCTTAATTAATAAACAATTTACTTATAACACAATTAAAATAAAATAAATAAAACCACAATATAACAATTTACTTAACATAATTAAAATAAAATAAATAAAACCACAATACAGATAAAGTAACTTATCTATTTGCTTTAACTTGATATCATACTTTCAAAGTTTGGACATAATCTTTTATATGTGAAAAGATTCAGAGTTAAATTTTATTAACTTTTCAAATCCTTATTTTACACCTCAAGCATATTTAACAAAAACTGAAAATTAGTTTTAGGAGTATCTTTTAACCTCTAAACTAATATTATTTGGCTTCATAACAAGTGCAAAAAAAACAACTCCTTCAATAATTTTTCTATTGTAAAAAATCCCTTTTTGTAGTTAGCCACAAAGCTAGTGGCCAATGTCGAGGACATTGCCACCACATGGCTCAAGCAACCATTTAAGTGCTAATGCCCATATTTTGAATGGAATATTAAACTAGGTATGGAAGAAGTGCTAAAGGTTTCTTTAGTTTAAAAAGAAAGAGGAGGATGGCATTCATATTGTCAAATGGACAGCAATTGCAAAACCTAAAGATCTTGGTGGATGGGGCTTAAAAATATGCATGTGCTTGGACAATTGTTAGTAGCTGAAAGTCTTTGCATGCTTTCATTTGATCAAGGATTGTGGGGGAAAGTTATGAAATTGAAGTACATTGATAACGGTAATATTAAGGATTGGATTAGATATGTACGGAAATATTTTAAAGGAGCATCCAATGTTTGGAAAGAGTTGATAAATACTTATATATTCTTAGCTATTGGGTGGCCTAGAAAATTGCTAAAGGTAATAAATTGATCACTGGAGAGGATCCTTGGATAGGATGGAGTGGGAACTTAAAGCTGTCAAAGGCCATCATATAGTCTCTTAAGGATAAATATGTCTTTAGGTTGGAAGATGTTGTGGGGTTTTTGGTTCAAAGGGATGGAATTTAGTCCTGGAAGTTTATAGAGGACCTGGAGTTGCAATGTAACCAAGCTATTGAGTGGTCACCATACACTATTCATTTTAAAACACAATGCAATTAGTCTCAGGGATTGCTATCATGATATGAAATGATCTTGGAACAAAGCCCATTTCCAAACTTCGTTATGATGTAAAAATTAGTGAAGGATCCAGGGAAGAGAGAAGGTGGTGGTGGAAACTTGTGTGGAAGATGAATAGTTCCCTTGAAACCAAAATTTTGCTTTGGTTGGATTTATCAAACAAAATACTAATGTAGGAAAATGGCCAAAAAAGGAAATGGGTCAGTCCTAATTGGTGTTATTTGTGCGAAGAGAAATTGAGGTTGTTAATGATCATGTTTTAGTTGCTTGTCCCTTTACAAAAGTTATCTTAAGGGATGTATGCCAAAGTCTCAATATTCAACATTTATGGGATAAAGAAACATTATTGGAGTGCCATGTAGGCTAGATTCTTGGCAGTTTTGTAGTTGAGCACGTAGCTCTCCCATGCTTTGCTTCGTGGGGAATATGGTTATCTAGAAACAAGTCAATATTCGAAGGAAAGGAGGCTTATATGGATCGTTTATTGCATTACATCAGGCTATCCTATGGTAAAGGTAAGAAGGTTTCTTCTCAAAAAGTCCCAAGAAGATTGCAAGAATTGAGCATAAACTATTATAGTCATTGGAGATTCTTTGATGGATGTAGCCAATGGTCTCCTAGGAGATGTGGGGTAGGGGCTCTTCTTTTCCTTTAAAATTTTCATTTTGTTTTGATGAAATATTGAGCAAGGTGTGGTTCAAACAATAGAGCAAAGTTCTTCACTACGTGGATCCTTTTATGTGTTGTTGCTGAATGAAACATAAAAGGCTTACATGTTTTTGGAGATTCAAAACTTCTCATGGATTGGGCCATAGGAAAATGTCAAATTACCAATTTAATCCTTGAGCCAATTATGGACAGAGTGATAGAAAAAATATATTTTTTGAGCATATTTCTTTTGCTCATATCTACATGGAAATCAATCATAAAATTGAGCATATGTCTAAGGAAGCGTTCCATTTACAAGAAGGAATTAAGGTCGAACAGGAAGTCAACGACAACAAGAAGTTGTCCAAAAGTATATTTTTTGATGAAGTGTTTTTAAGTTTTTGTATAAACCAACACTAAGAATTGGAGTCTTTTGTTTTCAAATGTGCGAAGAGGACATGTGTTTTGTAATGTTTTTTGGTTATCAATTTTGTCTGTTTTTCTTCAAAGGTAGTTGGTATAGGCTTGAAGCAATATATCAGTACATAAACTAAGCCGAAACACCAACTAAAGCGTTCCATTTACAAGAAGGAATTAAGGTCGAACAGGAAGTCAAGGACAACAAGTAGTTGTCCAAAAGTATCTTTTTTGATGGAGTGTTTTTAAGTTTTTGTATAAACCAACACTAAGAATTGGAGTCTTTTGTTTTCAAATGTGCGAAGAGGACACGTCTTTTGTTTTGATGAAGCGTTCCATTTACAAGAAGGAATTAAGGTCGAACAAGAAGTTGTCCAAAAGTATCTTTTTTGATGAAGTGTTTTTAAGTTTTTGTATAAACCAACACTAAGAATTGGAGTCTTTTGTTTTCAAATGTGCGAAGAGGACAACTGTTTTGTAATGTTTTTTGGTTATCAATTTTGTCTGTTTTTCTTCAAAGGTAGTTGGTATAGGCTTGAAGCAATATATCATCAGTACATAAACTAAGCCGAAACACCAACTAAAGTGTATTTTTATTTCATCTTGAAATATCAAATACAAATATTTTTTCATAAAAAAAAATCAAGAACCTTGAATGTCCTCCTATAGGTGAAGTGTGCAATTCCAAAAGGATCTTCTATTTGAGTTGGGAATTCTTACATAAATATAGGAAATCATGGTACCAAAGTGAAACATTCTTCCACACAAATGTATCTAATGCACTAGGATCCTCTTGCATTTGTTGAATTATCTTGCATTCCTTCTAATCCTACTTACATTCTATTCTTGCTTCTTCCACCAATTAGATTGCATAATGGAAATAGTAAAAAGTAATCCCTCTACATCTTTTTCTTTCCTTTAATGTGCATCTTCCACTACATTTTGTTTTCATTTTTTGTAGATAATTTAAAAGTCATAACCTAACACATGTGTCACCCATTTTTCTTGCTCTTCTGAAGATATTCCTTGTTCCAAGAAGTACTTAACACTATCATGAGTTGTTATTACCTTGAAGTGTCTTCCTATTAGGTAAGGGCTCCATTTATTAATTACATGCAACATGCCTAACATTTTATTTTCATAAATTAGTTTGAGTAAGCTTTTTTTCCTTTAAGTTGGAAACTTTTGAATGCAAGTGGCTTTCCTTCTTGCATTAAAATTGCACCAATTGCATTCCCCTAGTAATCAATTTCCACATTAGAATTTTTTGTGAAGTCAGGTGTGGCTAATACAAGAGTTGTACACATAAAAAATTTAAGTTTTTCAAAATATTTGGTTGCTTCTTGAGTCCAATAAAATGCCTCCTTTTTCAATAGAGACACTATAAGAGATGCCGCTATTTGACCATGATTCTTGACAAACTTGTTGTAATAGCATGTCAATCCTACGAATCCTTTAAGAATCTTCAAGGTTTTTGGAATTGGCCATTCCATTATAGCTTTAATTTTGTTAGGGTCCACTTTGATTTCATCATGACATACAATCTGGACCAAATATTCCACTTCCTGAACCCCAAAGGAACACTTAGAAGGCTTGTCATATAGTTGTTGCTCCTCCAATAATTTTAATACCATGTCAACATGTTGTACATTCTCTTCCAAATATTGGACATAGATTAATATATCATCAAAAAATACTAGTTTTCTTCCCAAGATTTGCTATATATTAGTATATCATAAAAAAATACTAACACAAATTTCTTGAGGAATGGTTTAAAAATAAAATTCATCAAGATTTGAAATGTGGAGTTGCATTGGTAAGGTCAAATGGCATCACCATAAATTCATAATAACCTTCATGTGTTTTAAAGGTTGTTTTTGGAATGTCTTCTTGCCTCATTCTGATTTTGATGATATCCTAAGTGGAGATCTAACTTGGTAAAGAAAATTGATCCCTTTAATTAATCCATTAGTTCATCAATGATAGGAATATGGAACTTATCTTTAATGATCATCTTGTTGAGCTCTCTATAATCTAGACACATACACCATGAACCTTCCTTTTTAAGAACCATAAGGACTGGTGCATAGAAGACAGTTTGGCTAGTGTGAATGATGCCAACATCTAACATTTCTTGAACCATATTCTCAATCTCACTATTTTGTGCATATGGGTACCTATAAGGTTTGATGTTAGGTGGTACACTTCAGAGCTGCAAGTGAATCACATAGTCATGATCTTGAGCAGGTGGAATACCTTTAGGAATATATCCAAATACCTTGGAATGACTGTCAAAAACTCTTTGGAGAACTACTAGAATAGAGGGTATAGATGCTTGAACATCTAGTGAGCATAACTATGCAATTACACCATGGTGTCCCTTTTTTAGCAATTTTTCATGTTTTTGGAGCTTATCAATTTAGAGGGTTTCCCTGGAGTACCTTTGAGTTCAATTTACTTACCTTTTGAGAAACATCTCATGAAAAGTTCCTGAAAATTAAGAGTCACTTTTCCCAATGATTGTAACCATTGAACCCCTAATACAACATCAACACCACCCATTTGGATTACAATTATTGGGCTATCCAATAAATACTCCCCCATATTAAGTTTAATACTGTGGCACTTCTCTGAATAATTTAAGGTACCTTCATCTAACAATCATTATTTGAAACTCTGGTGCAAGATATATAAAGCAATTAAGAAGTTTGGCTAATTTGTAATTAATGAAGTTATGGGTACTACCAAAATTAATCAACATTGTTACTTTTTTCTTTTTGGTATATCCTTCTATCACAAGAGTTTGAGGGGAGCTAGCTAATGCATGACAAGAAATGGTTGGAGTAGTATCTTCTAGCTCAACCTCTTCATATTGTCCTAGTTTTGGATCTTCTTCCTCTCCACGATGTATGTAGGATAATTTCTTCTCGTTGCAGTTATACCCCTTACTATACTTGCTGCCGCAATTGAAACATAGTCTTTTTCTCTTATTTCCTCCACTTTGTGAGGTGTCAAACTAGTAGGCTAAGTTAGGTTAGGGGGAGGTACATTTCCCTCTATATAGGTGTTAGTAGCCACTCTTCTAATAGCCATATTTTTACTTTCAACTTTCCTTCTCAAACAAAAAGAAGTCTCCAACGATTTAGGTTCAAAGAGACGCATCTCATGCTACATGCTCTCCTTTAAAGTGCCCATAAAGAAATCCGACAAGTTATCCCTTGTAATATTGTTCACTCTAAGACTCAAATTTTGAAGATGTTTAATGTGCTATATAACTAGGCCTCTTTGCCTAAGATTTATCAGTTGGCTAAAGAAGGCATTGCTCTTAATATCCTACAATGTGCTATCAATTCATCCATAAATATAGACCAAGAGACAATAGAGTCCATATTACAGTCATAAAACCATTGGTACCACACAAATTGATTAGCTTCTAAATACAATGATGTTGTTGAATATCCTAATTACTCCTATTATATGTTATGAGTTAGTGTTTTACGTAGTCAAGAGTAATTATTTGGTTATGCATTTATTAATATAGTTAGTGGAGAAGACCTGTCAATAGAGAAGACATGTAAAAAATCAGTTTTGTATTTCCTATATTTAGAAGTTCATGTTGAGACGAGTTGGAGGATGATCCATAGGGTTTGGTGTATTGCTTTGCATCTACTTTGAATCTTCACATGGTATCAAAGTAGGCCTAAGACTCTTTGAAGATAGGAAAGAAAAAATTAGAGATTTTCCACTCTAGAGAAAATAGGAAGATATGCATTGAGATCTATGAAGTGAAGCTCATCGATTGAGAACAAACCACCACAAGAGCTATCAATAGGCTTTATGATCCATAGAAAGATAGAAGCCCTGTCTCAAAAGAAAACAAGAAGGAAAACAAGTCACAAGAAGGTATTGTTGTCTTGTCGGTCATTGGGAGTGATAGAGAAGGACTATCATTGTTTATCCATGTAGAGGGAGCGATAGTATCGTTGTCCTGTAGTTTAAAGAGAGCAATAGATTCCCAAAAGGGTCCATCACAATCTCTCTACCACTGGGGAGTGATAGTCATGACTAAGCAGTTTTCGGGATAGCGATAGTTTTTCGATACACTGCACATTCTCCATTTTCCATTCCGGTCACAGACAGACGAACCAGAAAGGAAAGACACTCTTTTAAAAGGTAACTTTTCAGAGAAAAAAAAACACATGTTTTGGAAGAATAAAATGGCTTCAAGAAACCAAACCTTTTCCCAGATTCCTCGTCTCACTGGGAAGAACTATGAAATATGGTCGATCAAAATGATGACCTTGTTAAAGGCTCAAGATGTTTGGGAATATGCATCCCATGAGTATACAAAATTGAGAGATGAAGCAGTCGAACATACCATGACAAATAATCAAAGTACTCAGTTAAAAGAACACATAACCAAGGATGCAAAGGTGTTGCATCTCATTTAAAGTGCTTTGGATGAAACCATCTTCCCCAAGATTTATCTTGTGAGATCCTCTAAAACCACCTAGGAGATATTGCAAAGCAACTATCAAGGCATCACCAAGGTGAAGACAGTGAAATTGCAAACCTTGATAAGGGACCTTGAAATCCTAGAAATGAAGTGGTTGGAGTCGATAGTTCAGTACATGAATTGAGTAACTACCACTATAAACAATTTGAAGATGTACGGCGAAGATATGACGGATAATAAGGTAGTCGAGAAGGTTCTCAGAACCCTATCCAAAAAGTTCGATTCAGTGGTCGCGACAATTGAAGAAGAAAATGATATGTGTCATATTTTAGTAGATGAATTGACGGATCCCTTTTATCTCGCAATTTCATAAACAACAAGAATGATAATTCCTCGCTTGAAAATGCATTTTAGACCCAGGCCTCCATTGTAGAGGTAGAAGAAGAGGTCAAGGAAATAGAAGGAGAGGTAGGAAAATTATAGATCTTTCTCAAGAAGGAGAGAGATCAACCCCATATTTGGGACGAGATCATGAACACTTTCATAACCAAAGGGGGAGAAACATAAATTTCAAAGAAAATCCTAGGATACAGTGTTTTTACTACAAGAAGTTTGGCCACTCTGAAAGTGAATGTAGGAAGAAGCAAGCAAATAGGAATAAGGGCATAACACATATTAGGAACAATGATGAAGGGACATCATAATCAATATTCCTTTCATGCCATATTACTGAAGAAACCATCCACAACAAAGATCTATGGTTGTTGGATAGTGGTCTCAACAACCACATGACAGGTAACAAAGTTTTGTTTCAAGTTTGGATAGCTCTATCACATCTGAAATTAAGCTAGGAGATTATTATCAAGTCAAATCCAAATGTAAAGGTGTAGTTTCAATATTAACTAAACAAGATGAAAACAAGGGCATTTGTGATGGTTTCTATGTACCTGGTGTGAAAAATAACTTGATGAGTGTAGGCCAGATGAGTCAACATGGTTATGAGTTCATATTCAAAGGTCCCACTTGTATAATCCTAGATAAGCCACCTAGTAAGAGGCTCACATCACAAGTACAATAAAAAATAGGATGTTTCTCCTGATGTTGAAAAGTCTAAATCAGTCACTTTTATATGCACAAAATATCTCAAGCACTGATGAAACATGGTTGTGGCACCTTACGTATGGTTAGTTACCCTTTACAAGTCTTAGCCTTTTGTATACAAAGTGTATGGTCAAGGATCTACCCCTGATTAATGAATAACACAACTCTTTTGAAACTTGTATCTTAGCCAAACACCCAAGAGATAGCTTCCCAGTTGCTTCCTATAGAGAAAACGAGCATCTTGAGGTGGTGCATACAAACTTTTGTGGTCCTATGCAAACCTAGTCCATAGGAGGAAGTATTTATTTCCTAACATTTATTGATGACTTTAGCAAAAAAAATTGGGTGTATTTTGTGAAGCACAAATCTTAGACTTTTGAAAATTTTAAAGAGTTCAAAGCCATGGTAGAGATATAGAGTGGAAAGTACATTAAAGTAGTCAAGTCATATGGAGGAGGTGAATAGGACTCCAAAGAATTCACAGAACATTGCAAACAACAAGGGATTGAAAGGCAATTCACTACAAGGTACACTCCACAACATAATGGAGTAGCTGAAAGGGAGAACAAAACAATCATGAACATGGCCAGGAGTTTGCTTAAGACAAAGAACTTGTCAAATGAGTATTGGGAAGAAGTTGTAGCATGTTCAATTTATATCTTGAATAGATATCCAACCTGCAATGTGAAAGACAAAGTCCCATAGGAAGCATGGAGTGACATGAAAGCTACGGTTTCACATTTTAGAGTTTTTGGATGTGTAGCTTATGCACATATTCCTAAACATTTGAGGAGGAAAATTGATGACAAAAGTGAAAGGTGCACTTTTATTGGCTACAATGAATAGTCCGAAGCCTACAAGTAGTATAATCCCATCACCAAGAAGTTCATTGTCAATAGAGATGTTAAGTTCTAGGAATACAAGTCTTGGGAGGATCAAACAAATGGAACGATTGGAAACCATACTCCTTTTCCATGGGTGGATGAACATGTAGAACCTACAAGCTAGCAAAATATTCATCCTAGACCCCAAGGATGCAAGTACAAAGACAAGGGGAACAATTAGAGCATAGTTCTTCTTCCAACAGTGATTCAGATCCAACTATAGCTTCTCTAAGAAACTAGAAGGAAAGAAGATTGCAAGACATTTACGAACAACTTGATGATGAGCAAGCACATTTTGTTTTTTAGTCCTTTCAACTAGTATATTTTGAAGAAGCAATGAAGGAAGAACAATGAGTTCAAGCAATGAATGAAGAAAAATAAGTCTTTGAAAGAAACAACACATGGGATCTTGTAGATCTACTAGTAGAAAATATCAACATTTGAGTTAAAAGGGTATATAATACAAAGTTGAATGAGAAAGACACAGTGGAGAAGCACAAATCCTGACTTGTAGCAAAAGGTTTTGCTCAGCAACCTGGTGTGGATTATGGAGAAACATTTGCTACACTAACATGTTTAGATACTATCAAAGCAGCTTCGGCAGTTGCAACCCAAAACATGTGGCCAGTTTGTCAAATGGAGGCTAAATTTGTTGGTTGTGGAGCCCTATCTTCCTTATTTAGAGGTCGTGTTTCAGCCGTGTCTGAATCCCAACCCATGATTGGGGGGGGGGGGGGGTTGGGGGGCTTGCCCCCCACAAATAGTCACCATGGGGGGTCCAAGGGAGGCGACAACTAATTTGGGAGCCCCCCATGCAGGGGTTCCAGGGCAACGCCCCCGTAGTGAAAATTTTGGAAAAAATGCCTTGTAAAATGTTGTAATTTCATAGTCATGACTTGGTCAATAATGGTGATTTATGGGCCCATAGTATTGGGTGTTACATAGTATTTTCCCATTGTAATCGCTCTTTAAAAGGAATGCATTGTAATATGGCTGTGTATTGTAGCATTGTAAAGATATCTGATTGTGTGAGAGAGTGAAGAGGAAGTTGCAGTGGATGTGTTGTAGGTTGTATCCCTTCATTTGTTGGATGGTATAATAATAAGGACTGGCAATTTTTTTGTGGACGTAGCCCATCTTGGGTGAACCACGTTATATTGGTGTCTCTCTTGTAATGCGTTTTATGTGATTTATGTTTGCATCTTGTTTATTGTTATTGCTTTGCAATCCTATTTTTCTAACAATTGGTATCATAGCCAAAGGTCTATTTGGAAGATAAACTCTTAGGAAAGAAGGGTTCCTAGTTTGAGTAGGAGCAATGGCGGAAGAAGGAAAGTTTAAGGTCGAGAAATTTAATGGACAAAACTACCAGTTATGGAAGATGCAAATGCAGGACTAACTGTACCAGAAGGATCTATTCCTACCGTTGGGAGGAAAAGCAAAACACTCGGAAACTATGAAGGATGAATAATGGGAGGTTCTTGACAGAAAGGCATTGGGAACCACATGGTTGTGCTTGGATTCATCGGTGGCTTTCAATATTTCAAAAGAAACGACAATGGAGGGGATGAGCACATTGGGTAAGCTATATGAAAAACCCTCGGTCTCCAACAAGGTATTTCTAATGAAGCGTTTATTTAATATGAAGATGTCAGAAGATGGATATGTTTCTAATCATTTAAATGAATTTAATATGATTCCAAATCAGCTATGTTTTGTAAAATTGAACTTTGATGGTGAGGTTAGGGATATTCTAATCTTGTGTTCATTGCCAGAAAGTTGGAACAGCTTGGTCATGGTTGTAAGCAACTCTGTATCTGGTTCAAACACTTTGAAATTTGATGATGTTGTTGGTGTTATTCTTAGCAAGGAAATGCGAAGGAAAAGCATAGGTGAGACATCAAGTAATGCATTGACCATGGAGAGCAAGGGAAGCCAAAGGGAGAGAGGAAAGATCCCAGTTAATCGCAACAAGTTCAGGAAGGGAAGATCCAAGTCCATATTGGGAAACATAGAGTGTTGGAACTGTGGAAAGAAAGGACATATAAAGAAAGACTGCAGATCTCTAAAGAAGAAAGGAGATGGACATCAGGAGACTACTCAGGAAGCAAATGTAGCAGGTGATGTGTTGCAAGATGCTTTGATTTTTGCATTAGATAATACTAATGATTACTGTGTAGTAGATTGAGGGGCTTCATGTCATGCTACACCCCATAGGAAATTCTTTCATGATTATGTTCCAGGTGATTTTGTACATGTTTTATTGGGTGATGATGAACCATGTAAAATTGTTGGAATGGGTAAGGTACGGATAAAGTTAAAGAATAGTGAATGGGTGCTGAAATATGTAAGGCATATTCCTGCTATGAAAAGAAATATGATCTTAACAGGACATTTGATAGATGGTGGTTGTTTATCTACGTTTGGAGAAACATGGTGGAAGATCACTAAAGGATCAATGGTGATAGCAAAAGAAGACATGATATGTAAGTTGTATTTAAGTCCTCATAATACTGACTGTTCTATCTCTTTAGCTTCCACAGGAATAGATACAACATTGTGGCATCATAGGCTTGGCCACATGAGTGAGAAAGGGATGCAAATTCTCCACTCAAGAAAGTTGTTTCCATATCTGAAGCAGGTAAGTTTGGAATTCTGTGAGAACTGCGTTTATGAAAAACAGAAGAGAGTCAGATTTCTCAAGGTTGGGAAACAAAAGAAGAGTGAAAAGTTAGAGCCTGTACATATAGATGTATGGGGACCGTATCATGTACAATCTCTTGGTGTCTCTCATTATGATGTTAGTTTTATTGATGATGCAACTAGAAAAACTTTGGTTTATTGCATTAGATAGAAATCTGATGTGTTTGCTACTTTTAAGAAATGGAAAGCTTTGGTTGAGAATGAGACAAGAAAAAGGTTGAAGTGTCTCAGATATGATAATGTAGGTTAATACTACGGAAATGAGTTTGATAGTTACTATTCATACCATGTGATTCGTAGAGAGAAGACAGTCCCAGGAACACCACAAGAAAATCGTGTGTCAGAAAGGATGAACAGAACATTCATGGAGTGTGCAAAGTGTGTAAGATTGCAAGTAGGGTTTCACTTACAGTTTTGGGTGGATGTTGTAGATATTGTTGTTTTCTTAATAAACATAGGGCCTTCAAGTGATTAAGATGGTGGTATTCCAAAGGAGTCATGGACAGGTAAAAAGGTAAACTACTCTTTTCTGAGAACTTTTGGTTGTGAAGCATGTGTCCATATTGATAAAGAAAATAGAACAAATCTTGAGGCTAAATCCAAGGAATGTACCTTTATTGGATACGGGGTTGATGATTTTGGTTATCGCTTATGGGATTATGAAAATAACAAAATAATTAGGAGTAGAGATGTGGTATTCAATGAAAAGTTCATGTATAAAGATCAGTTACAGGGAAAGAAACAAGAAAAGAAAAACACGGAGTACACAGTGCTTGATGAAATCAAAGAAAATGAAGTTCCGAAGGTGCCGGAAAATAAAAAACATCAGCAGTTACCTCAAACTCCTGCAAGTGCTAGAATATCTACCAGGTTAAGTAGACCCCCTGAACGATTGTCTCTTTCACTGTATTATTTATTGATGACTGATTCTGGTGAACCAGAATGTTGTGAAGAAGAAATGCAGGTGGAAACTAGAAAGAAGTGGGAGCAAGGCATGAATGAGGATATGGAATCATTAGTAAGAAAACAGAATTGGTCCATTGGAGTAAGGCCAAGAGCTTTGCCATATTGTTAATTTCATGTCCTAGCCCCCAAGAGAATGTTGCCTTTGTAGTTCCTCTAGGATTGAAAATAATCCCCCCCATGCCTATCACCCCTTAAAACAACAATATTTACAAAAGTAACTTAGAAAGTAGAAAGTAGATGCATAATTAAAAATAAGTTTGTTTTTTGTTTTTTTGTCTTGTGCGAAATAAAAGCAAAATGGTAATAACGCGTGAAGTAAGTTAATGAAGTAAATAAAATAGTTTTATATACTAAAAGAAAAAAATGAAAAAAGTTAAAAACATTTAAATACCAAAAATATAAGCATGCTAATAAATAAATAAAAATAACAATTACATAACATATGAAATGATAGAAATAATTTTTTAAATAAACATTTAGACTTAAAAATTAAACTAAAAAATGAAATAGGTAAGAGAATGAAGGTTTTCGACCCAATATTTTTTATATTTAATGAATAATAATCCCATATATCATCATCAATTGGATAAATGAAATATTGGAACAGGCATGACTCAAAATCATAGAAGATATTAATGAATCCATCAATTGTAATGTTACATGGAGAAAGGAGAAAGATAAAGTCTGGACTTCAAAAAATGGATAATTTGTGTTGCACAATGACCTTTTCGTCGATACCTACTATCCATGAAACTGTTAGATCCATAGATAAACAATGTATGTGTTATCTCCTCAAGTAAACATAGACTAGTTGTGTTTTCTAGGTGATAGGAGGTCTTTCAATTTTTCATTTTTAGGTGCATTTGGGGTTCTTTTTCGAGAGTTTGAAGTGCGTAATGAAGTTTGAAATAACATTTGATGTTACTTTGTCTCCAAGAAATAATTTTTCGGTTTGAAGGGCCCCATTTATTAATTACATGCAACATGCCTAACATTTTATTTTCATAAATTAGTTTGAGTAAGTTTTTTCCCTTTAAGTTGGAAACTTTTGAATGCAAGTGGCTTTCCTTCTTGCATTAAAATTGCACCAATTGCATTCCCCTAGTAATCAATTTCCAAATTAGAATTATTTGTGAAGTTAGGTGTGGCTAATACAAGAGTTGTACACATAAAAACTTTAAGTTTTTCAAAATATTTGGTTGCTTCTTGAGTCCAATAAAATGCCTCCTTTTTCAATAGAGACACTATAAGAGATGCTTCTATTTGACCATGATTCTTGACAAAATTGTTGTAATAGCATGTCAATCCTACGAATCCTTTAAGAATCTTCAAGGTTTTTGGAATTGGCCATTCCATTATAGCTTTAATTTGGTTAGGGTCCACTTTGATGTCATCATGACATACAATCTGGACCAAATATTCCACTTCCTAAACCCCAAAGGAAAACTTAGAAGGCTTGTCATATAATTGATGCTCCTCCAATCATTTTAATACCATGTCAACATGTTGTACATGCTCTTCCAAATATTGGACATAGATTAATATATCATCAGAAAATATTAGTTTTCTTCCCAAGATTTTCTATATATTAGTAAGGTCAAATGGCATCACCATAAATTCATAATAACCTTCATGTGTTTTAAAGGTTGTTTTTGGAATGTCTTCTTGCCTCATTTTGATTTTGATGATATCCTAAGTGGAGATCTAACTTGGAAGAAAATTGATCCCTTTAATTAATCTAATAGTTCATCAATGATAGGAATATGAGACTTATCTTTAATTATCATCTTGTTGAGCTCTCTATAATCTAGACACATACAACATGAACCTTCCTTTTTAAGAACCATAAGGACTGGTGCATAGAACACAGTTTGGCTAGTGTGAATGATGCCAACATCTAACATTTCTTGAACCATACTCTTGTGAGGCACCTGCAACAATTAATTAACAAGAATGCGCGAAATAGCAGAAATGACAGAACTCAGAATCACTTTTGTATTGATCACGGGCCACTTCGAGGGGGCAACCTCCTTTGAGCAAGCTCAATACAAATAACTTCATGGTGCCTTCATAGGTCTCAACACACACTTATATACTAATTCTAGGCGCCAATACTATGGGTCGAAACCATGGGCCGTTACAAACTATGGATCAACAATACTACGGGCGACTTACAAAGCATATGCGCCAACAACAATAACACAAACTATTGATCACAAATACTACGGGACGACTTACAAAGCATATGCGTCCAACAACAACATACTAACAAAGTAAAGATATGGGTTCCTAACATCCCCTCCCCCTTAAAAAAAGCTTTGTCCTCAAAGCTTCAGATGTGGAAATTGTTGTTGAATCTGAAGGAGTGGTTCCCATGTAGCATCCTCTGGTTGCATGCCGTGCCACTGAATTAAGACCTCTGTGATAGAGCGAGAGCGAAGCTGACGTGTGCGCCGATTGAGGATGGCCTCTGGCTCCAAAAGGATGGATCCTTCATTATCCAGTTCGGGTAAAATCGTTTGGCCGCTGATGTTGGTGCCAAGAACTTTCTTCAAACAAGAGACATGAAAGACTGGATGAATGCGGAAAGAAGGAGGAAGTTCCAATTTATAAGCAACGGACCCAATCTTCTGAAGAATCCGATATGGCCCATAGAACTTTGGAGCAAGCTTATGACGCCCTTTGAGTTTCAAGGAGGATTGTTTGTACGGCTGGAGACGAAGAAAAACCATATCGCCGACTTGAAAAGTGCGCTCTGAACGGTGCTGATCCGCTTGTTGCTTCATGCGATTTCTTGCCATGTGAAGATTGTCCCGCAAAATGCGAAGAATCTGATCGCGGTTGCGAAGGACCGTGTCAACTTCCTGAACTGGTGAACTGGTGGGGGTGTATGGAAGAAGAGCTGGAGGTGCTTGACCATAGACTGCTTCATATGGGGTCATTTTAGAGGCAGTGTGGTAAGAGGTATTGTACCACCATTCAGCAAGAGGGAGCCACTTTGCCCACTGATGTTGTTGTTCTGAGGTGAAGCAACGAAGATAAGTTTCCAAGCATTTATTGACAATTTCAGTCTGACCATCTGTTTGTGGGTGATACCCTGAACTCATCTTCAGTTTGGTGCCAGTGTGGCGAAATAGTTCTGTCCAAAAATGACTAGTGAAAGTCGCATCACGATCCGAGACAATGGAAGAAGGGATGCCATGAAGACGAAAGATCTGGTCCATAAAAATTTGAGCAACTGAGGAGGATGTATAGGGATGACTGAGAGCAAAAAAATGACTATATTTGGAGAGGCGATCGACCACGACGAGAATCACTGTCTTCCCGCTAGATTTAGGGAGCCCTTCAATGAAATCCATAGAAATATCTGTCCAAATCCGTGTAGGTATGGGTAGGGGTTCAAGCAATCCTGGAACGAGTGTTGTTTCCCCCTTATTGCGCTGGCAGGTATCACATTCAGCCACCATCTGTTGAATTGTCCTTTTCATGCCCTGCCAAAAGAAGTTACGTCGTGCTCGTTCATATGTTTTGAGGAACCCAGAGTGCCCGACCGATGGAGAAGCATGGAGTTCATAGAAGACAGCTTGTTGAAGATCTGTGCTCTGGGGAAGCACCAGACGACCCTTGTATCGCAGAGAAGCACCATCCCAAGAGTAATGTGGTACAGCAGAAGGGTTGTTGGTCAAGCGTTGGATGATCTGAGATAAGGAAGAGTCATTGACATAACCCTGTTGAACAGATTGCAACCAATTTGGAACAGGCATAGAAATAGCTGAAAGAGAACCTTGGGCACCAAATGTGCGAGAAAGAGCATCTGCCACGATATTGTCTTTACCCTTCTTGTAAGTGATCTCATAGTCATAACCCATGAGTTTGCTAACCCATTTCTGTTGTGCCGGAGAGGAGACACGCTGGTCCAAGAAATATTTCAGACTCTGGTGATCAGTCTTGATGCAGAAATGATTCCCTAATAGGTATGGACGCCACTTCTGTACTGCATGCAAAATAGCCATCATTTCCTTCTCATAGGTAGAGGCAGCTAAATTCTTACCTGAAAGGGCTTTGCTGGTGAACGCAATGGGGTGTTCATCTTGAAGGAGAACAGCACCAAGTCCATTGCCGCAAGCATCACTCTCAATAGTGAAGGGCTTGGAAAAATCTGGCATAGCTAGCACAGGTGTAGTGCACATAGCTTGTTTGAGTTTGTCAAATGCACACTGAGCAGCAGGTGTCCATGTAAAAGCATCCTTTTTCAACAGAGCGGTTAATGGAGCTGCAATCTTCCCATAATCCTTGACAAACTTGCGGTAGTAGCCAGTCAACCCCAAAAAACCACGAAGGCTCTTGAGTGTTTGAGGACATGGCCAATTGTTCATGGCGTCGATTTTGGCAGGATCCACGCGAACCCCTTGTGCTGAGATAATGTGCCCGAGATACTCAACTTCCTTTTGTCCAAAAACACATTTAGACTGCTTGGCATGGAGATGATGGTCAGAGAAAAGTTGCATGACAAGATCCAGATGCTGGAGATGTTCATCCCATGTTTTACTATAGATGAGGATATCATCAAAGAATACCAGAATGAATTTCCGCAAGTAGGGTCGAAATATTTTATTCATTAAGGCCTGGAATGTGGAAGGAGCATTAGTGAGGCCAAAGGGCATGACCCAAAACTCATAATGGCCATCATGTGTGCGGAAAGCTGTTTTAGGAATATCATCTTCATGAACCCGAATTTGATGATACCCAGAACGAAGATCCAACTTGGAGAAAAAGTGAGCCCCATGAAGCTCGTCAAGAAGTTCATCAACAACAGGAATTGGAAACTTATCCTTGATGGTGAGGTGATTAAGTGCTCGGAAGTCAATGCAGAGGCGCCATGACCCATCTTTTTTGCGGATGAGAATAACTGGAGAAGAAAAGGAACTAGTGCTTGGGCGAATAATACCTTGCTTCAATAAGTCCCGAACGAGCATTTCAATCTCCGTTTTTTGGTGGAATGGGTAGCGATAGGGCCGGATGTTAGGAGGAGCGCTGCCAGGAAGGAGCTGAATACGATGGTCTTCTGGTCTGGAAGGTGGTAATCCCACTGGTTCAGCAAAGACACCTGTATATCGATCCAGAATTTGTTGTAGATCCCAAGGAGTAGTGGAGACCGCTGATGGTTGCATCTGGATGGAATGGATCTGAGCGATGACACCATGTGAATTCTTCTTGAGGAGTTTTTCCATGCGATGTGAACTGATGATGCTGAGAGAACCTGGTTGTAATCCTGTCAATGTGTGTTTGTGTCCATTGAGGGAAAACTGCATCCAAAGTTCGGTAAAATCCCATAAGATAGGGCCGAGTGTGCGTAGCCATTGAGCGCCCAAAACCACATCACATCCGCCTAAGGGTAAGGCAAACATGTCAGAGCGTAAGGTATAATCTCCCATAGAGATACGCACATTTCGACACTTCCCTTTGCAAGGTAAGGTACCCCCATTGGCAACCATGACTTCAAAGTTGGAGCAAGGATGGATAAAACAATCAGCTTGTTTGGCAATCCGAGGGTCAATGAAATTATGAGTGCTACCAGAATCAATGAGGATTGTAAGAGGAAGCTTCTTGAAGTAACCCCTGACCCGCATTGTTTGGGGGGTGGTGACTCCAGCTAAAGCATGGAGAGATATCTCTGGCTGGTCATCCTGAGACGGAGGGTCAATAGGTGGTTCCTGAATGTCGACCGGAGCATCGAGTGTTTCTGGATCTTCGTCACCCATTTCAGAGGCAGGTGGAGACTCCACATCCAGGAGATAGAGTTTTTGCTGAACACATCTATGCCCCCGAGTGAATTTCTCATCACAATTATAGCAAAGACCCTTTTCTCTGCGTGCTTGCATCTCTGTTTCCGACAAACGCTTGATAGGAGTCGGTCGAGGAGCCTGCGGTATAGGAGGTCGCTGAGACCCCATATTTCTGAAGGGAACAAAAGTTGGCTTGGAGCGTTGTTGGGATGCAATCTTGTCTTCTGCCAATTTAGCCAACCCGAGTGCTTCCATCATTGTGTTGGGGCAGAACATTTTGACCTCGGAGCGGATGGCATCCTTTAGACCACTGATAAAACAACTCCGGTAAAATTCATCAGACAATCCTTCGGTGTGGTTGGCTAGATTCTCAAATTCGGTTTGATACTCTCTCACAGTGCCACTTTGGCGAAGTTTAGTGAGGGCTCCTGTGAAGTCATCAAAAGCACTAGGACCAAATCGTTGCAGAAGGAGCTGGCAAAAGTTTGGCCAGTTGGGCTCTGGATGAGCCTTGATGTACCAACGGTACCACTGAAGAGCTTACTGTTCCAAATGAAAGGATGCCAACGGAACTTTGTTGACATCAAACGTATTATGCAGACTGAAATATTGTTCTGCACGATAGATCCATCCAGTTGGATCGGTACCATTGAAGTGAGGAAAATCAAGCTTTGGACCACGGAAATTGCTGGAAGAAGAGAACCCATTGTCTACTGAAGACTCGGACTGCCATTTGTTGTTCATAGCTGAATGCTCAAGATGGAGACCAAGAAATTTTTCATCCAGATCCTGGAGTTTGGCTTGGATGGCTGCAAGGGCTTCCTCCATGGTTTTTGCTCCTACACGAGTGACAACCATAACCAGGGATTTTTTTTATTTTTTTTATTGGTTAGGAAAACAAAAACAGGAACTACTTCAGTAAAGGAAAATTTGGATTTGGGAAAAAATCAGAAGGGTAATTGGGGTTTGACTCGTTTTTTGGACACTATTGGATAGACAAGGAAGTAAAAATGAGGATTTCAGCAGCGGGGTGAAAGGATGGGAAAATTTGGCAGAAGGGAACAAAGAAGCAGAATTCAGAAAGGAACTCTGTGGTAAAAATTGAAGGTGATTGGGTGAAATCTGAGGAAGTTATGGCAAACCCTAAAAATAGACAAATGTGGGATTTCGGGCTGTAGAAAAGGGAATTGAGGATAGGGTCCTCAGGGATGAAATATGCAGAATGGAATGATAGGGGTTCCCTGAAATTTTCAAGGAAAACAGAGGTAAAACAAGGGACTGGAGCTCTACGGCTCGGTGTTTTTTTTTGTTTTTTTTTTTCTACAGACTGGAGCGGCTACGGCTCTGCTTGCAGAATGGGATTTCCGGTTCGAAGGATTCTGGAACGACGTCGAACGGCTGGATCTGGAACGGTTTGTAAAATGAATCTGAAACGGTGCAGTAGTGATCGACAATAGTTCAGTTGAAAGTAGATATGGACCCCAGGTATGTGCGGCTTCCTAACAGTTCAGGGTTTTCACTCGGCCACCAATGCTGTCTGACAGCTTGCGTATTGGGGCAGTACCCCTCACTCCACGGCTCAGGTAAAACCGATAACCGCTTTGCCACAAACGACAGCTCTTGGTTTACCTCACGGGTGGGAACTAGTCAATCAGGTAGGGGTCGTTGCCCTTTTCGCCGGCAGGTCCTCTCAATGGGCCAGCTACTTCGGGGTTCCTGTGGTACTCCTCACAATGAGTTTTAGGGCTTATGCCCAAGTACTTCCCACAGTTAAGCGGATAGGGATTATTCCCAAATCCGAACCTGCAACAGATGTGAAAAAAAAATTTGGCAGAAATTTCACCCAGCGAGCCCAAGAAAGTGCTCTGATACCAGATGTGAGGCACCTGCAACAATTAATTAACAAGAATGCGCGAAATAGCAGAAATGACAGAACTCAGAATCACTTTTGTATTGATCACGGGCCACTTCGAGGGGGCAACCTCCTTTGAGCAAGCTCAATACAAATAACTTCACGGTGCCTTCATAGGTCTCAACACACACTTATATACTAATTCTAGGCGCCAATACTATGGGTCGAAACCATGGGCCGTTACAAACTATGGATCAACAATACTATGGGTGACTTACAAAGCATATGCGCCAACAACAATAACACAAACTATTGATCACAAATACTACGGGACGACTTACAAAGCATATGCGTCCAACAACAACATACTAACAAAGTAAAGATATGGGTTCCTAACAACTCTCAATCTCACTCTTTTGTGCATATGGGTACCTATAAGGTTTAATGTTAGGTGGTACACTTCAGAGCTGCAAGTGAATCACATAGTCATGATCTTCAGTAGGTGGAATACCTTTAGGAATATATCCAAATACCTTGGAATGATGGTCAAAAACTCTTTGGAGAACCACTAGAATAGAGGGTATAGATGCTTGAACATCTAGTGAGCATAATTGTGCAATTACACCATGGTGTCCCTTTTTTAGCAATTTTTCATGTTTTTGGAGCTTATCACTTTAGAGGGTTTCCCTGGAGTACCTTTGAGTTCAATTTACTTACCTTTTGAGAAAAATCTCATGAAAAGTTCCTGAAAATTAAGAGTCACTTTTCCCAATGATTGTAACCATTGAACCCCTAATACAACATCAACACCACCCATTTGGATTACAATTATTGGGCTATCCAATAAATACTCCCCCATATTAAGTTTAATACTGTGGCACTTCTCTGAATAATTTATGGTACCTTCATCTAACAATCATTATTTGAAACTCTGGTGCAAGATATATAAAGCAATTAAGAAATTTGGCTAATTTGCAATTAATGAAGCTATGGGTACTACCAAAATTAATCAACATTGCTACTTTTTTCTTTTTGGTATATCCTTCTATCATGAGAGTTTGAGGAGCGCTAGCTTATGCATGACAAGAAATGGTTGGAGTAGTATCTTCTAGTTCAACCTCTTCATATTGTCCTAGTTTTGGATCTTCTTCCTCTCCACAATGTATGTAGGATAATTTCTTCTCGCTGCACTTATTCCCCTTACTATACTTGCTGCCGTAATTGAAACATAGTCTTTTTCTCTTATTTCCTCCACTTTGTGAGGTGTCAAACTAGTAGGATAAGTTAGGTTAGGGGGAGGGACATTTCCCTCTATATAGGTGTTAGAAACAGCTCTTCCAATAGCCATATTTTTACTTTCAACTTTCCTTCTCAAACAAAAAGAAGTCGCCAATGATTTAGGTTCAAAGAGACGCATCTCATGCTACATGCTCTCCTTTAAAGTGACCATAAAGAAATCCGACAAATTATCCCTTGTAATATTGTTCACTCTAAGACTCAAATTTTGAAGATGTTTAATGTGCTATATAACTAGGCCTCTTTGCCTAAGATTTATCAGTTGCCTAAAGAAGGCGTTGCTCTTAATATACTACAATGTGCTATCAATTCATCCATAAATATAGACCAAGAGACAATAGATTCCATATTACAGTCACAAAACCATTAGTACCACACAAATTGATTAGGTTCTAAATACAATGATGTTGTTGAATATCCTAATTACTCCTATTATATGTTATGAGTTAGTGTTTTACGTAGTCAAGAGTAATTATTTGGTTATGCATTTATTAATATAGTTAGTGGAGAAGACCTATCAATAGAGAAGACATGTCAAAAATCAGTTTTGTATTTCCTATATTTAGAAGTTAATGTTGAGAAGAGTTGGAGGATGATCCATAGGGTTTGGTGTATTGCTTTGCATCTACTTTGAATCTTCACATGGTATCAAAGTAGGCCTAAGACTCTTTGAAGATAGGAAAGAAAAAATTAGAGATTTTCCACTCTACAGAAAATAGGAAGATGTGCATTGAGATCTGTGAAGTGAAGCTCATCGATTGAGAACAAACCACCACAAGACCTATCAATAAGCTTTATGATCCATAGAAAGATAGAAACCCTGTCTCAGAAGAAAACAAGAAGGAAAACAAGTCACAAGAAGGTATTGTTGTCTTGTCGGTCAACGGGAGTGATAGAGAAGGACTATCATTGTTTATCCATGCAAAGGGAGCGATAGTATCGTTGTCCTGTAGTTTGAAGAGAGTGATAGCTTCCCAAAAGAGTCCATCACCATCTCTCTACCATTGGGGAGTGATAGCCATGGCTAAGCAGTTTTCGGGATAGCGATAGTTTTTCGATACACTACACATTCTCCATTTTCCATTCCGGTCACAGATAGATGGACCAGAAAGGAAAGACACTCTTTTAAAAGGTAACTTTTCAGAGAAAAAAAACACATGTTTTGGAAGAATAAAATGGCTTCAAGCACCCAAACCTTTTCCTAGATTCCTCCTCTCACTGGGAAGAACTATGAAATATGGTCGATTAAAATTATGACCTTGTTAAAGACTCAAGATGTTTGGGAATATGCATCCCATGAGTATACAAAATTGAGAGATGAAGCAGTCGAACATACCATGACAAATAATCAAAGGACTCAGTTAAAAGAACACATAACCAAGGATGCAAAGGCGTTGCATCTCATTCAAAGTGATTTGGATGAAACCATATTCCCCAAGATTTATCTTGTGAGATCCTCTAAAACCACCTAGGAGATATTGCAAAGCAACTATCAAGGCATCACCAAGGTGAAGACAGTGAAATTGCAAACCTTGATAAGGGACCTTGAAATCCTAGAAATGAAGTGGTTGGAGTCGATAGTTCAGTACATGAATTGAGTAACTACCACTATAAACAATTTGAAGATGTACGACGAAGATATGACGGATAATAAGGTAGTCGAGAAGGTTCTCAAAACCCTATCCAAAAAGTTCGATTTAGTGGTCGCAACAATTGAAGAAGAAAAAGATATGTGTCATATTACAGTAGATGAATTGATGGATCCCTTTTATCCCATGATTCCATAAACAATAAGAATGATAATTCCTCACTTGAAAATGCATTTTAGACCCAGGCCTCCATTGTAGAGGTAGAAGAAGAGGTCAAGGAAATAGAAGCAGAGGTAGGAAAATTATATATATTTCTCAAGCAGGAGAGAGATCAACCCCATATTTGGGACAAGATTATGAACACTTTCATAACCAAAGGGGGAGAAACATAAATTTCAAAGAAAAGCCTAGGATATAGTGTTTTTACTACAAGAAGTTTGGCCACTCTGAAAGTGAATGTAGGAAGAAGCAAGCAAATAGGAATAAAGGCATAACACATATTAGGAACAATGATGAAGGGACATCATAATCAATGTTCCTTTCATGCCAGATTACTGAAGAAACCATCCACAACAAAGATCTATGGTTGTTGGATAGTGGTCTCAAAAACCACATGACTGGTAACAAAGTTTTGTTTCAAGTTTGGATAGCTCTATCACATCTGAAATTAAGCTAGGAGATTATTATCAAGTCAAATCCAACGGTAAAGGTGTAGTTTCAATATTAACTAAACAAGATGAAAAGAAGGACATTTGTGATGGTTTCTATCTACCTGGTGTGCAAAATAACTTGATGAGTGTAGGCCAGATGAGTCAACATGGTTATGAGTTCATATTCAAAGGTCCCACTTGTATAATCCTAGATAAGCCACTTAGTAAGAGGCTCACATCATAAGTACAAACCAAAAATAGGATGTTTCTCCCTATGTTGAAAAGTCTAAATCAGTCACTTTTATATGCACAAAATATCTCAAGCACTGATGAAACATGGTTGTGGCACCTTAGGTATGGTTAGTTACCCTTTACTAGTCTTATCCTTTTGTATACAAAGTGTATGGTCAAGGATCTACCCCTGATTAATGAATAACACAACTCTTTTGAAACTTGTATCTTAGCCAAACACCCAAGAGATAGCTTCCTAGTTGCTTCCTATAGAGAAAAAGAGCATCTTGAGGTGGTGCATACAAACCTTTGTGGTCCTATGCAAACCTAGTACATATGAGGAAGTTTTTAGTTACTAACATTTATTGATGACTTTAGCAAAAAAAAATTGGGTGTATTTTTTGAAGCACAAATCTTAGACTTTTGAAAATTTTAAAGAGTTCAAAGCCATGGTAGAGATATAGAGTGGAAAGTACATTAAAGTACTCAAGTCATAT
The DNA here is from genome assembly GCA_027924585.1 of Larix kaempferi. Taxonomy (NCBI): domain Eukaryota; kingdom Viridiplantae; phylum Streptophyta; class Pinopsida; order Pinales; family Pinaceae; genus Larix; species Larix kaempferi. The sequence continues at coordinate 13,802,854 of BSBM01000001.1, forward strand.
GGAGGAGGTGAATAGGACTCCAAAGAATTCACAGAACATTGCAAACAACAAGGGATTGAAAGTAAATTCACTACAAGGTACACTCCACAACATAATGGAGTATCTCAAAGGGAGAACAGAATAATCATGAACATAGCCAGGAGTTTGCTCAAGACGAAGACCTTGTCAAATGAGTATTGGGAAGAAGTTCTAGCATGTTCAATTTATATCTTGAATAGATATCCAACCTGCAGTGTGATAGAAAAAGTCCCATAGGAAGCATGGAGTGACATGAAAGCTATTGTTTCACATTTTAGAGTTTTTGGATGTGTAGCTTATGCACATATTCCTAAACATTTGAGGAGGAAACTTGATGAAAAAAGTGAAAGGTGCACTTTTATTGGCTACAATGAATATTCCAAAGCCTACAGGTAGTATTGTTGAGATATTGTAACTTCAAAGAATATTATATTTGTACTTTATTATTTTGGAGATGTTTCATTCCTCCTTGAAGATCTTATTGTATATCCGGAGATGTTTATTCCTCCGTCGGAAGGTGGTAACTTGGGTTATTAGACTTCCCTACTGGGGGTCGGACCTGTATGTGTTATGTGGGTCAAAGGGTTATTAGACCACCCTAGAGGGGTCGGCCCAGTCAGTTGTAGTGGGGTATTTAACCCATTGGTTAAATACGAGCCTACATGTTTTGTGTAAAAGACAAGTCGGAGTAGTGTATAAATAGAGGGGGTGTATTCCTCATTTGACACACACTCACTCACTTGAGAGTGGCGCACTTGTGGAGGAGAGGCCTTCTATGGAGAAGGAGGAGCTTATGCTCAGGGTTACATCTTTGTATATTGCAGGTCATCTATATTGAGGAAGCTTTATTGGGTTTTCTACCCCATGAGGGTTTCCCAGGGACACTTGTTGGATACCTACCGGGGGCATAGAACTCCAACCGTGCAACAAAAACGGGTTCAGGGGAGTCCTGCAGGTGTGTCTAAGCAGGTTCGGGCTAGGAACACTAGCCATGCCCACCCGGTGGATGATTTTCCAAAGTTGACCCCCGTGTGCAAAAATTGCACACTCCCACACTGAGCAAAACCCTAATTTCCAAAATGGACCTGCAAGGTGACACATGGGCCATCGGGCCAGAAGGGAGGGGCACCCCTGGAACTATCCCGGCGTGCTGAATCCAACAGAGTCGACGATTCGTCGATCCGAGCCACGGTCATCATTCTATGGCTCGTTCCGTCTCACATTCAAAAGGCCTTCAGGGACACTTGCTGGATACCTGTCGGGGGACACTTGCTGGATACCTGTCGGGGGCATAGAACTCCAACTGTGCAACAAAAGTGGGTTTCAGAGAGTCCTGCAGGTGTGTCTAGGTAGGTTCGGGCTGGGAACACTATCCATACCCACCCGGTGGATGATTTTCCAAAGTTGACCCCCATGTGCAAAAATTGCACACACCCACATGGAGCAAAACCCTAGTTTCCAAGATGGACCTGCAAGGTGACACATGGGCCACTGGTCCAGAGGGGAGGGGCACCCCTGGCACTGTCCCAGTGTGCTGAATCCAATGGAGTCGACGGTTCGTCGATCTGAGCCACGGTCGTCATTCTATGGCTCGTTCTGTCTCGCATCCAAAAGGTCTTCAGGGACACTTGCTGGATACCTGTCGGGGGCATAGAAATCCAACCGTGCAACAAAACCGGGTTTCGAGGAGTCCTACAGGTGTGTCTAGGCAGGTTCAGGCTGGGAACACTAGCCATACCCTCCCGGTGGATGATTTTCTAAAGTTGACCCCCATGTGCAAAAATTGCACACTCCCACACTGAGTAAAACCCTAGCTTCCAAGATGGACCTGCAAGGTGACACATGGGCCACCGGGATGGAGGGGAGGGATACCCTTGGCACTATCCCGGTGTGCTGAATCCAACGAAGTTGACGGATCGCCGATCCGAGCCACGGTCTTCAATCTATGGCTCGTCCCGTCTCACTGCCAGAAGGCCTTCAGGGACACCTGCTGGATACCTGCCAGGGGCATAGAACTCCAACCGTGCAAGAAAACTGGGTTCCGGGGAGTCCTGCAGGTGTGTCTAGGTAGGTTCGCACTGGAAACACTAGCCATACCCGCCCGGTGGATGATTTTCCAAAGTTGACCCCCGTGTGCAAAAATTGCACACTCCCGCACTCAGGAAAACCCTAGTTTACGAAATGAATGCACAATGAAGCCACTAGGCCATGGGGAGACGAGGGAGAGGGCCCCTTAGAGGTAATTGCACGCCAGGAGACCAACAGAGTCGACGATTCGTCGATCCGATGTCCGTTTTCCGAGTTATTTCAAGTTGCAAGTCGCATGAAAATGTCGTTCAGGGACACTTGGTGAATTTCCGTCCGGGAGCCAAAAAGCATACGGAGCAGCAAGATTGCATGCTATTGGCTCCTGCAAGTGTGTGTGGGAAATGTCGACGTGGGAACACTGCCAACACTGGCGTGGGGGAGGATTTTGCAGAGTTGACCCACCAATGCGAGATTGCATGCAATTAAACTGAGCAAAACCCTAGTTTACGAAATGAATGCACAATGAAGCCACCGGGCCATGGGGAGACGAGGGAGAGGGCACCCTAGAGGTAATCGCATGCCAGGAGACCAACGGAGTCGACGGTTCGACGTTTCGACGTCCGGTTTACGAGTTATGTCGAGTTGCAAGTCGCATGAAAATGTTGTTTAGGGACACTTGGTGAATTTCCGCCCGGGAGCCAAAAAGCAAACAGAGTAGGAAGATTGCGTGCCGTTGGATCCTGCAAGTGTGTGTGGGAAATGCCGACGTGGGAACACTGCCAACACTGGCTCGAGGGAGGGTTTTGCATAGTTGACCCACCAATGTGAGATTGCATGCAATTAAACTGAGCAAAACCCTAGTTTACGAAATGAATGCACAATGAAGCCACTGGGCCATGGGGAGATGAGGGAGAGGGCCCCCTAGAGGTAATCGAACTCCAGGAGACCAACAGATTCGACGGTTCATCGGTCCGATGTTTGGTTTCTGAGTTATGTCGGGTTGCAAGTCGCATGAAAATGCCATTCAGGGACACTTGGTGAATTTTCGTCTGGGAGCCAAAAAGAAAACGGAGCAGGAAGATTGTGTGTTGTTGGCTCCTGCAAGTGTGTGTGGGCAATACCGATGTGGGAACACTACCAACACTAGGTTGGGAGAGGGTTTTGCAGAGTTGACCCACCAATGCGAGATTGCATGCAATTAAACTAAGCAAAACCCTAGTTTACGAAATGAATGCACAATGAAGCCACTGGGCCATGGGGAGACGAGGGAGAGGGCCCCCTAGAGGTAATCACATTCCAGGAGACCAACGGAGTTGACGATTCGTCGGTCCGACGTCTGGTTTCCGAGTTATGTCGAGTTGCAAGTCACATGAAAATGTCGTTCAGGGACACTTGGTGAATTTCCGCCCAGGAGCCAAAAAGTAAACGGAGCAGGAAGATTGCGTGCCGTTGGCTCCTGCAAGTGTGTGTGGGAAATGCCGACGTGGGAACACTGCCAACACTGGCTTGGGGGAGGGTTTTGCAGAGTTGACCCACCAATGCGAGATTGCATGCAATTAAACTGAGCAAAACCCTAGTTTACGAAATGAATGCACCATGAAGCCACTAGGCCATGGGGAGACTAGGGAGAGGGCCCCCTAGAGGTAATCGCAGGCCAAGAGACCAACGGAGTCGACGATTCATCGGTCCGACGTCCATTTTCCGAGTTATGTCAAGTTGCAAGTCGCATGAAAATTCCATTCAGGGACACTTGGTGAATTTTCGTCCGGGAGCCAGAAAGCAAACAGAGCAGGAAGATTGCGTGTCGTTGGCTCCTGCAAGTGTGTGTGGGCAGTGCCGACATGGGAACACTGCCAACACTGGCTCGGGGGAGGGTTTTGAAAATTTGACCCACCAATGTGAGATTGCATGCAATTAAACTGATCAAAACCCTAGTTTACAAAATGAATGCACAATGAAGCCACTGGGCCATGGGGAGACGAGGGAGAGGCCCCCCTAGAGGTAATCGCACGCCAGGAGACCAACGGAGTCAACTGTTTGTCGGTCCGACGTCTGATTTCTGAGTTATGTCGAGTTGCAAGTCGCATGAAAATGTCGTTCAGGGACACTTGGTGAATTTCCGCCCATGAGCCAAAAAGCAAACGGAGCAGCAAGATTGCATGCCGTTGGCTCCTGCAAGTGTGTGTGGGAAATGCCGACGTGGTAACACTGCCAACACTGGCTCGGGGGATGTTTTGCAAAGTTGACCCACCAATGCGAGATTGCATGCAATTAAACTGAGCAAAACCCTAATTTACGAAATGAATGCATAATGAAGCCACTAGGCCATGGGGAGACGAGGGAGAGGGCTCCCTAGAGGTAATCGCACGCCAGGAGACCAACGGAGTCGACGGTTCGTCGGTCCGACGTCCGGTTTCCGAGTTATGTCGAGTTGCAAGTCGCATGAAAATGTCGTTCAGGGACACTTGGTGAATTTCCGCCCGGGAGCCAAAAAGCAAACAGAACAGCAAGATTACGTGTCCTTGGCTCCCGCAAGTGTGTGTGGGCAATGGCAACGTGGGAACACTGCCAACACTGGCTCGGGGGAGGGTTTTGCAGAGTTGGCCCACCAATGCGATATTGCATGCAATGAAATTGAGCAAAACCCTAGTTTACGAAATGAATGCACATTGAAGCCTCGAGGCCATGGGGAGACGAGGGAGAGGGCCCCCTAGAGGTAATCGCACGCCAGGAGACCAACGGAGTCGGCGATTCGTCGGTCCAACGTCTGATTTCTAGGCTATGTCGAGCTGCAAGTCACATGAAAATGTTGTTCAGGGACAAGAGACACAACATTTTATCCCGGGAAACCCTCATGGGGAAGAAAACCTAGCAACCTTTCTTAGAATAATTACATGTTTATAAATCAAGTACAATGAAACCATGAACAAACCCTAACCCTGAAGGGTTTTACCACATGAAAACACCTTAATGACACATGACAACAAGAGTACTTATCTACATGAAGATGACCTCCAAGCCATAAGGATAACCAAGCATATCCTTCCCAACCAACATTAGAAGGCACTTTATTTCTCGAATCCCGAGGTAACGTTTGTTCCTTTCACCAATGTTGCTTTGAGCACTTGTACGTAGTTACTCATATGTAGTGTTGAATCTAATTATACAATCAAATATTGGGCGTTGATGAAATGTGTAGCATGTATTGCACTTAGTTTTATTAAATTACACTTGAACATTGACTTAACTTGTAATTTAATCATCCAAACTCAAAAATTTTAATTACACCTATCCAATTAGTGTGCATGAGTGAGTTCATTGAAACCTTGAAAAACATTGTATTGCATTTAGTTTGATTAAATTACATGAGCAATAACTTTGACATAACTTGTAATGATCATCCAAAATCACAAATTTTAATTAGATACCAATTAGTGCATGCATGTAGTGAGTTCGTTGAAACCTTTAAATATAATAGTTTGTTCTTTTGACATAGCGCATTCATGAGTAATAGATCATCCACACAAATCAACACATTAGATTGACACAAGAACACGTGGAAACCGAAGAACAAATACAAAGTGAAATGTATCATTCATTTATAAGTGAAATGTCAATGTGCATGTCTCCAAAAGTACATGTATCCAATGAAATCAATGTACATGTCTCCAAAAGTACATGCACAATAAAGTCAATGTACATGTCTCCAAAAGTGAATGTATCGAAAAGTACATATATATACAAAAGTATCCAAAAGCACATGTGTCCAAAACTATCCAAAACTATAAAAGCCACATGTACATGTATCCAAATGTACATATATCCCATAAGACACATCAAAACTCAAGCTTCCTCTTGTTCTTTCCCGACGTTGATGGTTGGTGGGATAGGGTAGTCCTTAGCATCAAGATCATGGAGCCAATCATTTCTTTGTTGCGGTTTGCAGACACGGACCAGCCCATCCTAGGAGATTTCTATGAGGGGCGGGATTCCATGATTGAGTCCATGAGGACCATTGTTATGGAGAATGAGTGTGTCGAGTATGAGACATCGGCAAAGAACTTATGGTCCATCATATAGGGCATTCTTATCTCCAGGTGGGATAAGAATTGCACACCTTTGCATTACTTGGTCCACTCATTGAACCCCAGGTTCTACACTCAGGATTGGCTCAGTGGTGGGTCGGGGCCCTCATCCAGAGTCCCTCCTCACATGGATGGAGAGATCTCAAAGGGGAGGAAGATAGCATTTAGACGGCTACTTCAAGATAGAGACCACCTTGAGGTGGTGGAGGAGGAATTTTATGAGTTTTCTAGTGGCACTGGGAGATTTGGAGGATATGAGGTGGTTAGAGGCATGGGGGTTAAGAAACCCCTTGTTAGGTGGACAACTCATGGGGCAACATGCCCTCTTCTACAAAAGATAGCCTTGAGGGTCCTCTCTCAAGTTACTTCATCCTCTTGTTGTGAGAGGAATTGGAGCACATATGGGAACTTGTACAGTGTGAAGAAGAGCAGGCTTGAGCAGTCCAGGGCAGAGACGATGGTGTATGTGCACTCCAACCTTCCTCTTATTTACATGAAGAGGGAGGAGTGGGCAAAGGGAAAGACACGGATGTGGGATGTCTTGCCTGATGAGATGGGTTTGGACAACAGTACTGAGTTGGCATTAGCCAACATGGATCTTAATGATCCAGTGCCGGAGCCGGTCACTTTTAATGAGGGTGATCGTATGGAGGGGTCATCCTCCACACCAGCAGATGCAGTTACTCAGATTGGCAGAGAGGAGGAGGAGGAGGATCAGGGCAGTGATGAGTTTGTTGATTCAGGCATGGAGAAGGACTATTGAGTCATTGACAAATGGGATTCTTCCATCTTGATCCACCCCTTTTTTGTATTTACTATTAGACTATTAGACTATTAGTCTATTTGGCATTTGCCAGTGCCCAGTGGCATTCCAACATCTATGTAATACATTTTGATTTTGATGACTTAATGAGAAATATGGTTCTGAGTCTCTGACATGCATCTATGTGTCTCAATGTCTCGTTGTGATTTGCGATTGTGAATGACAAATGTGTTGTGATTTGTGAATGATCTAATTTCTATTGAATATTTCATATTTGTAATTGTAAATGTAATTTCTATTGAATATTTGTAATTGTAAATGTTAAATTTTATTGGATCTATATGTCTATATTTTTAAATTTTAATCTATTTAAAAATATATATATATATGTATATAAAACATGTCCTACGTGTCCTAATTCCTGGGGTCACCATGTCCCATGGGGACACTCGTGTCCCGTGTCCTCGTGTCAAGTGACTTAGATGGATACATTGTAGAAAGGGGGGAGTTCTATTTTTTTCAATTTTTGGTTGGATTAAGAATTTTTGAGTTTTTGAAAAGGGATCCATTTTAAGTATTCACTCATCTTGGTTGAGGGAGATGTGAATTTAATTAGAGATTGGGTTATTCCCAATTTTATCAATATTACAAAACTAGGTTCTTTTAAACAATAAAAAAATACTAATTTAGATTAAGAAATGACAAAAAAATGGTATGGGTGAATGAATTACCTGATTAGATGACAATCCACCGGTGAATTTGCCTCCCCTCCAGCTAAATCGAGCTCCACCGATACTCCAGGGCACACAAACCGTCCTCGTCCAACCTCTATTTCGCGTTTCTGATGCGTGAAGAGCGCCGCAGGTGGTCGGGGGTGGTCGGGACTGTGTTTTTAAATTGATTTTAGATTTCAATAATGCGTACATGTTTTGTAGTTCTATAACGCGTACGCGTTATGGTTACCTATTCTACATGTCCAATGACATGTCAGGTTCGGGTCTTACCATGGCAAGTGCTAAGTATTAGAAACGCGTTATGTTTTTATGTATCAGGAATGAGTTTTAAAAAAGTAGGATTGCATCTAAAGTGACCCTCATCTTCTTGCACACACCCGATGATCATTTTTATGCACAGAAAGTTGCATCAGGCTCCAATAACTGGGTGGAATATAATGGCCTTTTTCAGGCATTGAAGTTGGAAATAGAACTAGGTATCGAGTAGCTTCACGATTTTGGGGATTCCTCTTTTTATATTCAATGGATGAAGGAAAATATCCAAGTTCAAGACATTGGCGTGCATCATTTCTCACCTTAAAGAGATCATTGGATGATTTTAGAGAGCTTCATACACTTATTTATATATCGAGAACATAATGTTGAAGCTGAGTCACTTTCTAAACATGCCATGTCAAAGACCCTTGGTAGTATCCATGTTTCATGTTTCTGTCAAAAATCCTAGATAGTATTTGTGTTTTTGAATTTGATATCTACTTGAGTTTATCATTGTTAGAAGATTCTTATTGTTTTTCTATCTTAGACAATGCATATGTACGATTAAAGCTACTTCCTTAGTTAAGACATTAATCCATTTTTTTTGGATAGTGATGTCTAGTGGTTCGATGAATCACACTTGATCCCTCTTGTTTTTGTTTTGGTTACATGAAGATTGTATTTTTGTTAGAAAATATGTTTTTTTTTGTAAAAAAAATTTAAAATTTCAATGATAATTTTTTTATACCTTGTACTTCCACACATCTATATTATGTTATTTTGAAATTATAGTTTTATGTTTCTATGGTATTGTTTTATTTTTAAATGTTTTCTCTATATTTTATGATTTTATGTTTTGAAATGATTTACCATTTTTATAAATTATATTATGTTATTTTGAAATTATAGTTTTACATTTCTATGGTATTGTTTTATTTTTAAATGTTTTCTCTATATTTTATGATTTTATGTTTTGAAATGATTTACCATTTTTATAAATTTTATAGTTTTATGTTTTGAAATGAAAGAACCCATTTTCTTTTAACACTTTCTTTGTATTAAAGCTTTGGACATTTGTGTTTATTAATATTCCAAAACAACACATTTTCATGTAAAACAAAATAAAAAATTTAAACTTACGAAAGGAAGATATAATTTTGGAATGAATGGTTCATGTGTCTCTATGTACAACAGATCCTTCATTGGAATTTTCACACCATTACTTTTATGCATGTAGTGTCTTTTGGAACTTCATGTGGTGTCTTTAACTTGAGGACTCAATAGCAAAAGCCACGTAAGCTTATCTTGTATAAGTTGCTGCAAGTTGCTACTTCAGGTTCAAATTATCTTAAAGTCATCCCTTAAGAAAACAAATGGATGAGAATGACATTACAGGAAACTTATTTTTGAAAGGCTAACAATATTTCTCAATGGATTTCCCACTAATATTGTTTCCAAAACGGCAAAGCATGGAAATACACGAAAAGTTCTGGCCAAGAGAAAATGTATGAAGAGATTAGCACCTGTGCCAATTCACAGGCTATAATGTAGATTGCTTACTCTTGCATTGCATTCTATTGCTACAGATCAAATTAACAAAGAAAGAATGGAGATAAGGGAGGATGCATCGTCAATACCACGAAGCTTTTTCCGGTACATAATATAACAGCTCTCGAGTGACAAGTACAAGAGGATATTTTCACTCTTGTTTTAATTTAAGTCTGCATTGAAGGTACCTCCCTGTAGCCAGTGATCACCAGCGAAAAAATTAACCACTGTGAAATTTTGAGCATCAGAAATGTTCATGGTGTGATACCCAGGCCATTGAACTCGCTCTGTAGTTCCTGCCCCAGGTCCCGAGTTCATATATTCACCATAATACAGCGTAGTCAAAGCAAAGTCCCCTGACCATTCTAGCCAACCTGCAGGATCGACCACATCATCTATATATGAATCGATATAAACTGTGCGAGAGTACTTTTTCCACGGCCTTCCCAAGAATGTTTGAAAAGTGCTCTTCACTGGAGCGAGATCAGGCGCAGCAGAGACGGTGCAGTTTTGAATAGAGATTCCAGTGTTTTGATTTGGATCATCTCTTCCTTGAGCCGTAAAACAATTCTTTTGACTATCCATCGGTTTTCTAGCCAGGAGATTGCAGTTTTGAAACACAGCTGCTGCATTGCCGAAGATAAAATCAACAGTGCCGTAAATGTCGCATTCCCTGTAGAATTGTCGAAGGGAATGTGCGTAGAGAGTGTCTTGGTAGCCTTTGAAGCTACAGCGGTAGAAAGCTGTTAGATCTGACCCAACCCGGAGGGCGACAGCCTGATGCTTCTCTGGCCCGGCCGTGTTCTCGAAGGTGATATCCCGAGCGAGAAAGCCTTGCCCAACTACAGCTGCAATCACAAATATCTCACGTATAAGCTCGACGAGAAAACAAAGATCTAGCCAAAGGGACTGTATAGCAACCGACAAAGCTACTCAAGTTGTATTTAATAAGGTAAAAGAACCTTCGACAGAGCCCTAATTTCAAATTCTTAATTGGATTCTAGAGGCGGCGAATTGAAATAAAGTTCTTTATATTACAGATATGATAAAAAAAGAGTAACCAAAACAGAAAACGCGGAAATGTTCGGAGAGAATAGTTGGATTCGAACATTATATATTGTTATATCGCAAGAGTTGGATAGATTAGTCAGATGTAGCAATACTTCTAGCGTTCAATGATTCATCTCAACATAAGACGAGGAATTCACCGAGAAGAGAAAAGAAAACTCGAAAACATGACCACGTAAACGAGTAAAGCAGCTTACCGACTGTTGCCGAGCGGTAAGTAGTCCATCCGTCCCCAACGCTTCTATTGCCAGTGATCACGGTGGCGTTTATGCCATCTCCCACCAACATAATATTTGTTTTGTGTTTGGACACCTCAACGGATTCCCGGTAGATTCCCTCTGTAACATGTATCACAAATCTATGTAAACTTTTGTTTGGAGCAGCATTCAGAGCGTCAGTGATTGTTGTATAATTACCACTACCATCTTGAGCCACCGTGACGAAATTGTCAGCTAAACCAACATCACCTTCTTTGGAGGTTTGAAGAAGCCTCCTTCGGTCTGAAGTAGACAACCATGAAGGGAACCCGTCATGGACGAATCCATAATGTAAAAGAAATTTAACGTCATCTTGATCGTGGCTCTCATGTCTCGTCGGATCGGAGAACAGGCGTCGGTTGTGCAGTACAGTAGGCCTCTTGGAACCTTTGCCAACGACAGAAATGTTCTTGACAAGAGCCAAAGAATTACTCACAACTCGCGACATATTAAGCACATTCTTTGTCAATATGTTTTGTAGGCTTCCGCTAGCCTCCTGGAGGCTTTGGATGCAGGTAGCCTGATTAGTAAGAGCTGCACTAAGCCAAGTCTGGATATCAACTGTCTGCCTCCATTGCAAAGAATTAGCAGTAACATTCGACAAACACTTGCTCAGGTCGTCCAACGTTAGATCGTACAACTGCATGCAATCTTCGAGAGCACCCAGTTGCTTTCCTTTGAATGCCCACCGTTTCATACGAGAAATTATATGAAACACTTTTCGTGCTTCGATAATGCTGAGCCTGAGAGCCATCCGTCCAAGATCTATGGAATTTGCCTGCAATGATCCCGGAAAGAGGCTCGACATTGTCGAAACACAGAATGGTGGATCCAATGTCCTGTCGCAGGCAGATTTCAGAGAATTGTGGTGCGGCTCTTTATCGCTTTCAACTTGGACAAACATGAGACACATCAAGAAAAGCAAAGCTATAAAACTAAATCTAAAAGCCATTTCAGAATGCACTCCTAGCCTTCTAACTGCACTAGATCAATAGAGTGTTGTCGCCCAGAGATATATATAGGAGGCGATGCTGGAAGAAATAACCTATTCGACCTTCACCAACTTCAGCCCAACTAGCCAGCTCAATTCGCGGTCCCGTTTAGTTGACGGTAGTAGACGCTTTGCCAACATGAGCTCAGACTTGACGGAGACTTCAGCTTTCAATATGAATAGGAGATATGATTACGGTAAGGGAAATCAATTATGATGTGGCAAAACTCTAACTTGTTGTAACTAACCACTCAATTCAAGATAACATAATCAATGCAAACAAATTATGAAGTGGCATTCTCAAAACCATAAACCACTAAAAACGATTGGGCATGGGATAACTGGCACTCAATTTTTCAGCTATTTCTTTTTTCGATTTGGCTATAAAAACTGGCGGAAGCGTAGTTCCACCAGTTTATTGCAGAACTATGCCATGGAACCGTGCCCCCAAGGATTTTGGGCCATTTTAAGACGACCCAGATCATCGAAATTCCAAACAAAAGACCAAAAAAAGGTGGAACTGTGCCTCGTCAGAAAACCACTCACCGAAATACCAGGACGATTTGAGTGCCCCATATCACGCGCCAAAAGATTGCCTTTGATGGATCAAGAGCAAGCCAATGGTGTAGAGCTTGAACAGTGTCTTGGGTTTTGTGGTACTTTTGATTCGAATCTTTCTCTTTCGCCGGTATCAGAATGTTATTATTTTTTGACACGATTCTAACCATTAAATTGCATGTCTTACTATATGTTAGTGACCTGACCTATCCTTTTGCAACATTTAGCAATAGAATTATTCCAAGCACGGTAGATACTCAAATCCAAATGGGATATGTTAGAGTCGAGGGTGCACAATTGTAATGTGTTAGTATATTTAGTCCATTATTTCTGGTCTGTATATATTCTCAAACATGTTTTGATAAAATTGTTGCAATCTTAAGCTTATTATTTTAACTGCAACTTGTTGGATCTTGAGAATCCACCTTTGTAGTCATTTTTCACTGAGTTAAAATATATATCTTGTTTCCTTCCCTCGGGACAAATGGCTTTTATCCAGTACTAAGTTTTTTTTGTTTCACACGCTGACTTAATAGGAAGCCCAGTGCTAATACCTGCAAATATAGAGACTACTGCATTGGGCGCAGCATACGCTGCAGGTCTGGCCACTGGTGTTTGGACTGAAGAGCAGATCTTTTCCTCTGGAGCCAAAAAGGAAGAACCTAAAGTATTTTACCCAAAAAAAGTTGGGGATTAGCACAGGAAAAAACGTTATGAATAATGGATATAAAATATTCCTTTCTCAATGGCATACTTTAAGAAGAAGTCTATGTACACCAACCACCTAGTTATGTTAACAAAGGTCAAGAACACAAGGTATGTAAGCTAAAAAAGGCCTTGTATGGTCTAGAAAAGTGTTATAATTCCCGCACAATGTAGGCTTGATGTGGGTGTAATGAGCGGTTTTTAATGGCGTTGGAGGGGCGGCGGTGGGAAACACTCGCGAGGGTTTTTTCTCATTCATTTTTGGGGTTCTTTCTTCTGCCATTGCCTAGGAAGGGTTTTCATCGATGTGTTTGGTTCGTAGCTGGTCAGTAGGGTAGTGGTGGATTTATCAACTGTTCCAGGTGCTTTCGCATTTGTCATTATGGTGGTTATAGTCAAACTTCTGGAGTTAATGACGGTGTAACACGTGTAAGCTTTCCCAAATGGGCTGTCAGGTGACAAACGCGGTTTAGAGAAAGCGGAGTTGTCGGGTCTCAAAAGCAGTTTAGAGGATTTTGCCTACGGTTTTGAAACAAGACCAAGTCACTTGCTCCATTGACGAGGGTTAGCTCTATAATCTTCAATTCAGGCGATTGGGTAAAGTAATTTATGCATGTTCTTCCTTTTTACTGTAACAACCATATAGTGGCCAGCCTGCAACCTGAAAAGAGTTTTATTCACGCACTCAAGTACAAATTAATACCAGGTGATTAATTATTTCTTTTGCTATAATTGAAGTCAGGAAAATTCTCATTCATCTACTGACGTTCTTCTTTCCCACCAATGTTGCAGTTATAGTTTTGGGTTTTTATCGGGGATTTCGTTTAAAATACAAATTGCACAAAGTAGGCATAGCTCATACTTAGTTTGTTGTATTCTTACAGTTATATGTATAGGAATGAGCCTCTTCATCCAACTCATTGTTTGGACGTATATAAATTAGAAAGTATTTCATGCAAGGATTGTTTTTTTTATTATTTTTCTTTGAACCTGAATAACAAGTGATTTTTTACCAACTTTTAAAGCCACATTACAAAACTCAGATTTGGTGAAAATTCATAAAATATTTTGAGCATAATGAGGTATTTTCTCTAGTGTCTAAAGGGTCCCATGAGTTTTATTGATGGGTGGGTTAGAGTTCTGCTCGTTGTTGGACTAAATCAGACGCATTTTTAACCTGAGCCAAGTTTGACCCGTGAGTCTTGAGCAAGTCCAATAACTTTCGTAAAGTTGGTTACGGTAGCAAAACTTCAACAAACTTGTTAATGATGTCAAGTTTATTCACATCAGTGAGAACTAGGCTTCCTCTTTAAGAATCTAGTATGTTACATCTACTGGTCTAGTTGAATTCAACACTTATATTTGCATATCTACTAAATTCCAAAATACACATAATTGTAGATACATAATATTTATACTATTAAATTAAAACAAATATACTTGTAATATTATTTAGCTATGTTAAGACATATATGAGATATAATTATAGGCTCATATTGGATATACACTTTAGAAAACATGGACATGATTAGTGTTTTGTATGATACTTGTAGGGTTTCTAATGGTCACTGATATGGCAGTATAAATGATAGGCTTTGTTCATCTTACCTTAGCGCTCTTGTTGGGTCATTATGCATAAATATTTTTTAAATAATTGATATAAACTATGTGTGTAAAACTATAAACAATTACCAATTACAATCTCCAAATCGCAACTTTATGTGTTAGATTTTTTATTAAAAATTTTTATATCATAGCTTTTTCTTTATCATTTTCAATGACAATTAAAATGATTAATTTTAATTTTTTTTATATCATAGCTTTTTCTTTATCATTTTCAATGATAATTAAAATGATTAAAATAGAGGGTATGATATGCTTAGTAAAAACTAACTAAAAAATCATTTGAATAAATTTGTTATTCAGTTTTTAAAACTTTCAAGTAATTATTGTAAATATATTTTTTAATTATTGTGGATATATTTTACAATTGTTAAACATCATATTTTATGTATTTTTTTTGTGTGTTTTTATTCCAATAATAATATTTTTTGGTTGTTTTTGTGTTTAAGTTTAATTTTTTTTTTTTTTTTTTTTTTTTTCTTGTTATATAGTCTATGATACATAAACTAATTTTCAATTAAAAACAATAAGATTATTAGACGAAAAAAATACTTTACAAAACCAACATAACTAACACATAAAATTATAGGAAACAAATAGGTTAAAAAATTCAATGCATATATTATTTGTTAATACATATAAAAACTATTAACATCCCAATCCCTCACACCTTATACTCTTTGTCAAATGAAAAGTTATAAGACACAAATAAGCTAAAAAAAGTCTATACATGTATTATTTTTTCTTTGAAAGTAAAATTAATTTGGGCATAATATTTATCTATTAATTTTTACAATTTTTTTTTACCATGTTTTTTTTAAGAGATAGGTATTAAGCAGTGTTTCTCCTAATTTTACTTATTTAAAATGAATCATATTTGTTCATCCAAATTATGATTAATCTAAATAAAGTCCACATTTTTTAAAATGAATAATATTTATCTATCCAATTTATGATATATCGAAAAAAAAACATAAACAATATGATGAAAAATGGAATAACATTAATTCTTAAATTTATGTTTTAATGATATAAAGTTCCCAATTTTGAATGATATAATAAGGTACCTTCTAAACAAGTTCTACCTTTTGGAAAATGGAAAAATATTCGTCCTTCATTGAAATAAAGCTCCCGTTTTTTAAGAATATAACCAAGGGCCTTTTTAACCAAAGTTCTACCTTTTGTTAAATGGAATAATATTCCTCCCTAAAATTTATTATTTATTGACATATTAATTGAAATAATAAAAATTTGAATTTTGAACTATATAAACACGGGACATTCCAAAGGAGTTCCACCTTTTTTAAAACGAATAATATTTATCCCTCAAGTTTATGATTCAATGTTTCATTAATTGAAATAAAGCACACAATTTTAAATGATATAAGCAGGGGCACTTCCAAGCATGTTCCACCTTTTAAAGAAAAAACTAGTTTTTAGTTGGGG
The DNA here is from genome assembly GCA_027924585.1 of Larix kaempferi. Lineage (NCBI taxonomy): Eukaryota > Viridiplantae > Streptophyta > Pinopsida > Pinales > Pinaceae > Larix > Larix kaempferi. The sequence goes on from BSBM01000001.1 coordinate 13,818,933, forward strand.
ACATTAGTTTAGCTGTGATTGCCAAATTTTCAAGTTCGACTATAGTCTGAACATAGGAATATGAATTTTATTTTTAAAAACAATTTTTAAAATAACAATTAATTGAACTATGGTTGGTTGTTTGAGGCTGACGTATGCCTTGTTATGTGTTTCCCACCACGCGGAAACGAGCATACTTCATCCCGTTTTAATACTTTCTCTGGTGCAGGGATTGTACCTTTTCATTTTGCAGTGCTTTGTCTGTTGCACTGGTCCCTGGCACCTGCTCTGACATCTGCATAGTTGCTTGCACCATTTGCGATATCTGGCGCCTGCAGTGGACTCTACAGTCTGCATTCGATTGCTGGCTCTTGCCACCTACACGGCAATGCAATTGATTGTTCGCTTTTGCCACGTACATGGCCATGCAAATTTTCCAAAGGCCGATATAAACTACAATTTTGCTTCTTTCTGAACTCATGCCGGTGGTGGGCGGGGAAGGCATTGGCAGGATTTTTGTTTTCAATTGTGTTTGAACTCATGCTAGTGGCAAGTGGGGAAGGCATTGGCAGGATTTTGGTTTCAACGTTCCTTTCTTCACGTACTGTTGTGCCCGCTTTACCATTGCAGTTGGAGAGTTAGTGGACGAGCCAGTCATTGTCTCAAACACTGGTTTATTTTTTACCTTTTCATTGTTTTTCCTACAGCGCAGGTAAGTTTTGTATGTAGCTGTTTGGTTGCAAATAATCCCGTGCTTGTGTAGACCTGTAAAAATCTCTAAATTTGTGAAGGACGAGGAAGCGTTTCTTTGCGCACATGTTTGACTGCAAATAATCAAGTGCTCTTGGAGGTCAGTAAAAAACTCTAAATTTGTATAGGAGGAAGCATTTCTTTGTGGAGGGTTAATGGGAATTCAATACTATTATGTTCGTTCCCAAAAGGGTGTTGTTCGACCTCTTGGACACTAGAAAGAAGCTCAGCAACATTAAGAGGTAATTAAAAAGGGTGATTCACTGACCATGAGAGAACAACGTACTCAGCGTGGAGTTAGAGTGAAATCGCGTTGTTATATTTGTGCAAATTATATATCCTTTGTTCTTTGCTTGATTAGTTTTTATTGCAGAGATTGTTGAATGCAATTGAAAAATTATCAGACTTATGGATTGTGGTTCGTTGTTTTCTCCTTTGCTGGAATGCCATTAATAATCCACCTTGCAATTATTTATCTCAAAGTTATCATTTTGGCTTAATGATTTTTTTATGGAAGAACATCTCTGTTCTGAGGCAGTCGACATCAATAAGAACAGGAAGAGCTTAAACCAGTTTTCAAATGTATCAACAATATTACAAAATAAATGGTATGAAGTTTAGTGGTAAATTCACTTAGTCATTGACAAAAAAAGTTAAGATCCCAAATTGCAGTCACATGTTGGCGTCTTCCCTCTACCCATTTGTTCTTATAGGGATTGCTTATTGAGATCACTTTTTCCTAACCAAATGAAACAGGTACCGAATTTTATCTAATTTCTTCATCTTCTTCTTCAATCATACTAATTGAAACGATGGAATTTAATTTAGAGTATGGATTATTTGGATGAGTTTATGAATGAAGGTGGACAAAATATTATCATTGTAACTTGCCAAGAATGGATAAGACATTGACTACTTTCTAGACTACCTTGTAGAGATGTAGAATCCAACATAATTACAACTAGAGTTTGATCATTTGTAGTTGTATTGATGCTTTTTGTATCATAAGTTGTAAATAAAAGTTTCTATCAATTAGATTATGGATATTACTAGCCTCATTGGCAAAGGAAAAGTTTGCATGTTATCTATGTGGGTTGACTATTGATAGATGATGCTTGGGTGGTTTCCTCCTACAGTCAATTGTTTAGATTTGATAAAAACATATTAGTATGGTCTTCATAAAAGCAATTGTGGTTTCCAGTGTATTATAATGGTTTTTGGTTACTTTTTATATAGTTCTGGAACAATCATATGAAAATCATGCAAAACTAAAAACAATCCTCGTGAAGGGCCTAAACTCGTTATGCCTTTGAACCAAGTGTGATGGGTTGGTTATGCCAAGCTATTGTACTTAGATACATGGGTACTGCAAAACATATAACTAGAAAATACTGAAGTAGAACTATAGCTAGGATACCACCGGGTCGAAGGTAGGATTGAATCTATTTGAATTTTGAAAGTCGAGCACAGGGTTTATATGATAAGTTCCTTATGCCGAGTTTGTTAATGGTCAAGCGGAAGGGATTTGCAGGTTGATTACACCCAAACATAGGATGAGTCAAATTATATCATTATACGAGGTGTTTTGCAATAAAACTACAAAATATTTTAGCAGTTTTATTTCATTTGTGTGCTTTTTTGGAATTAGAGGCCCTTGTTTTGAGAGAGATTGAAATGTTATCAAGTTATATGTAGTTATATATTCATAAATACACACATATCTATATCTTCAATTTTATTGCCATTCCATGTAACAACTCTTCCTAACTTTTTTTTTCATTATTTATATTACCTCTTCTTAATTAATAAACAATTTACTTTTTTTTTTTTTTTTTCCTTGGAAAAAGTCGTAATTTTATTTCAAAAAGATGAACAAAATTACATTCTGCACATGTATTAGAATCACAAATATTCCTACATTGTCTCAAATATACTGTCCCAGAAGTCTGATATGACTAGTGACCCATTTAAACCCAATATACAGTTGGTTGTTCATACAGCACTCTTATAGATAACTATAACTGTCTCAAATAGTTCCATCAAACAGAAAATAAAGCCATACCAAATAGTCCATATGTTGCTAAACAAAAAAAAAAACAGAACTGATGTTAATTCATGTCAACAGGAGCAGATCATGCTCCATCTGGTCCTCCGTAGCCTCATGGAAAGGCCGATGGTAATAACTGTATGTGCCAGCAGAAGAATGTATAGTAATCCGCCATGTACCGAAAGTCATATGTTGCTGCGACGCTTCTTTGGAAAGAAGATCGGCCATGCCATTTCTCTCCCTGTAAATATGTGTAAATGTAATATGATTAAAAGCCTGCTTTAACCGTAAAACATCTTCCAGTACAGGTAAGAGTACCATCACATTACATAGTGAATGCTCATTTGCCCAATCAATAACTATCAATGAGTCTCCAAATATCTGTAGTGAAAGACATCCCTGTTCAAGTGCAAATAACATCAACAGCCTAAGTGACATAATTTCAGCATAGTTATTTGTACCGCTCCCCAAACCTGCCATGATGTGAAAATAATGGGAATCCGATTTGTATAGTACGCCCCCCCCACCACATACCAATTGATGATCAAGTGATGCACCATCGAAGTATGCCCACGGTATTGTTTTATCAATCAATTCCTTGGTCACAGGTCGATTTCTATTCGCTTTGGGTGTTGTCTTGTAGTGTAATATAACAGCCACCGCATGTGCCACTACTTGCTCCATCGGGATCCTACAGTCCTGAAAAATTATCTTGTTTCGGGTGATCCATATGCCCCATGCGAAAATACATGGAGCTGCACAGATGGAAGAGGTCTTTTGTTCTGACCACCAACAATAAAACGCTTCCGGAACATTCTCTCCCCACCATCTCACATTTAGACCCAGATATCTGCAGATATTTGTCCAAACAACCTGTGTAAACCGGCAGTGAACAAATAGGTGAGAGATGGTCTCTTCCGCATCCCTACAGAGAGGACAGAAACCCAGTCCCTGTATGAATCGTTTCTTCAGGATGTCCCAGGTGGGTGCTTTATATTCCAATATCGCCCAGAATAGTAGTTTTGCTTTACCCGGGCATTTAAACTTCCACAGACAACTCCACCACCACACCAATGCCCTGTTAAGCACTTCCACATTTAACTGAGTATATCCATGTTTTGGTGTGTATATCCTAGAGGGATGGTGATCCCAGCGTAGTTCATCAGGCCTGTTTGTCAAGCGAATATTTGTGTATCTTAAGATTCGAATATAATCCTCCCATTCTCCGCGCATGTCATCAGGAACCTCAAGATGCTGAGCAGTGGTCCACCCCTGATGCCATAAAGTGGATGATCCCGGTTGTGCAATATCAGCCAGAAAATGACATCCTCTAGCTACCAGATAAGTCCTTAATGCCACAGGAAGGACATGTCTCCCCCTACATCCTACCCAAGGATCCAGACCGATACGAAGTAAATGCCCGTTTCCGATTCGCCAAACTAACCCAGATCCAACCAGATGAAAATGCTGTACCACCGCTTTCCAAACCACAGAGCAATTTGCCCGCGACTTATTGCCCTGCCTAATCCAATCAAGAAGAGTTAAAGGAGCAATGTATTTATGGTATACCACGCGAGTCCAGAGGCTCCGTGTATGGATAATACGCCATGCCACCTTGGCCCCCAATGCTTTAGCAAATAGAAAAATATTCTTTAATCCCCATCCTCCCAATGATTTGGGGACCGCAATCATTTCCCATCTAACCCACACCAAAGCACGATTATCTCCCTTACCCTTCCAAAGAAAGGCAAAACACAATCATTGGATCTGCTCCAAGACTCCTTTGGGAATCCAAGCAAGTGACATCCAATACACCGGAATTGCTTCCAAAACCGATTTAACCAGAACCAGTCTCCCTGCCCTCGAGAGCCATTTTTTACTCCAACCATGTAGTCGCAGTTCTAGTTTAGCAATTAACCAGTGCCAGTCCGCCTTCATATATGCATTGGGTTTCAAGTGAAATCCAAGGTATTTTAATCCATCATCGATATCCATAGTCCTGTAAGGTAGTCTGCTGGCCATTCTGTGAATCTCCTGATCGTTTAGATGCGAGCATGTGATTGTTGATTTATCAATATTCACTAACATACCCGCTGCATCTTGCAGAAGATTGAGACCTTCCACCACCTTATCAATCTCTTGTCGTGAGCCATCACAAAATATTAGAATATCATCAACGAATAGGAGATGTGTGATATACAATACCTGGGAGATGGATATGCCACGAAAGGATCCATCAGCTTTTGCCTTCATAATAAATCGGCTGAGGCCTTCAGCAACAAGGAGAAACAATAGCGGTGAAAGTGGGCAACCTTGTCGTAGCCCCCTGCCAGCATGGAAGAATGGACTAGCTGAACCATTGATCAGAACAGCAAAGCTTACCGTGGTGATGCAGGCCATGATCCATCGTATAAATTCATAGCAAAAGCCCAGGTGTGTTAGCAGCATCCGGATATAGAGCCAGCTAACCCTATCAAATGCTTTAGATAGGTCAATCTTTATCACTGCACCCTTCTGCTTCTGTACCTTCATAGTGTGTAAACCTTCCTTTGCAACCCCAATGGCCTCATGAATTTGACGACCTTCTAAGAACCCAAATTGTTCACTTGATATATGCTGAGACAGTATATTCTTGAGTCTCCTCGCCATCACCTTAGAAATGATCTTATAAATGCAGTTGCAAAGTGAAATCGGTCTGAATTCATCAAAACTTTCAGGCTTGTCTGATTTAGGGATGAGAGCAATAAAGGTCGAATTAAATGGACCATGTACAAACCCAGCCTTTCAAGATTCTTCCACCACATCCAATAATTCCTCCCCGAATAAGTCATAGAAGCCCAAGAAAAATTCGATAGGCCAGCCATCGGGCCCCGGACTTTTATCTTTCTGGAAGGATTGCATAACCTGCGAGAGTTCGATCGGCAGCACCTCTGTCATCAACATTTTGTTCTCTTCCTCCCCTACAAAACGTGGGAAGAGTTGAGCCATCCTGATAACTTCAGCTATAGAGGCCCCAGGTTGTGCGGTGAATAAATCTTCGAAGTGTCGAACACCCAACTCAGCCAAACCATCAAAACTGGAGACCTGTTCCCCTTCAGTAGAAGATAATTCCCAAATAGAGTTAGTGAATTTTCTCCCCTTTGCATATGCTTGAAAAAATTTGGTGTTCTCATCCCCACACTGTAACCATATCGCCCTGCTCTTCAATATCCACATCTCTTCACGCTCACACAGTAACACATTCCTGCATCTTTCCCATTCCATCAGCTCACCTTTCTGCAGTTCATCCAGATAACCCAAACCCTGACAATGGAGAAGTCGTTCAATATTTATCTCAGCAGCCCTCAGATTCTGATCATCTTTCACCCTTTTTTCATGAGCCAAGAGAATAGTGGCCTCTTTAATATGCTTGAGATTGTGTTGAAAGTGTGCGCCAGCATGCTCCTGTGACTCATTAGTTCGATGAACCCACTGATTTTGTACCATTTTATGAAAATCCTCCTCCTTCAACCAGCTAGGGTTGAACTTGAATGGACTAGGGGGTTTGTCTCTACCACCTCTTAACTCCAGGAGGATTGGGCAGTGGTCTGAAACCCCCCCTGACCCAACCCATTGCTTGACTACATCAACCCCCAGAGCCAACACATCAGCCACCAGAAACCTATCCAGTCGTTTAGCCACCCTTTGATCCCCTGTTCTCTTATTCCTCCAGGTAGGGGTTAACTTGGTTGGTAGGATGTCAAGTAAATCCTTCCTGGCGAAGGCTTGAATGAAATAGTTAGCTAAAGGATCTGGAGCAGCCCGAGGCCCCCAGACTTCAGGAGACCCCAGAGAAAGGTTGAGATCCCCACCCAATATCACATCTCTTCCGGCAAATAGATCCATACTTAGCAAGGAGTCCCAGAATCCAGCCCTATTTAAATAGGGTCCATAGATATTGAGAATCGTGATCTTCCTACCAATCGCAGCATCCCAAACTTCCAACCCAATACCAGAATGGATGCCCCAAGAACAATCATATCTGCAGCTCTTCACCTTCCACCCCATGGCCAGCCCTCCAGAGCGTCCACGAGCGTCCACTCCCACGAACTTCCAACCAGGTAGCAGATTTTCCAATAGCCTAACAATCTCCACACTGTCACCCAATGTCTCTTGCAACAGTAAAATATCAGGTTGATTTAAATCCACCAACCTCCGAAGTGACGATTTTTTAATGGGGCTCGCCAACCCACGACAGTTGAATGACAGTATTTTCATATTAAACCCCCTTCCAGGGCTTTCGCTGCTCTAAGTGCCCATTCGATAGAGGATTGTGTACCCATTACCAAATCAACTTTTGCCCGGTCTTGTGCTTTTGACAGATGGGATTTACGTCCCCGACCCCTCCCCCCAGCACTGGCAGCCAGATCAGGAAGTCCCTTACCCCCCGATCCATCAGCAGAGATCACCCTATTTCTAAGAGCATATCGGATACTATGTCCCGCAGAACTGGGAGAGGGTTTAGTGGATACAATAGACGGAGTGTAGACACTATCCGCCTCAGGTAACAGACAAGAAGCTACAGGGCATAGTAATACAGGGTTGACGGGAGGATGAGACCCAAGACTAACCCCCCCCAATTGATTAGAGACAGCAAATAAAGAGACAGTAGAAGAAAAATCGTGAGACATAAACGGGGAATTCGAGGATGAACCCCGACGAAAAATCGACTGCTCTTGTAGCTTTCTGGAGGCTGCGCGAGTCAGAGGTGTCGTGGTGCCCATTGTAGTCTCCATTACTTCCAGCCCTCGGCTCCTATTGACCAATCCCTCGTTCACCTTTGATGCCATAAGTGGCCCGGATCCGGGCATCCCACAAGGTGCAACCGGTACCACCGGTATCTGGTCCGCCCCTGTGTCAATTGTAGTCACCTTGCCAGCAACCTCCACCACCTGTGGGTTCCCTTTCAACACTGGATCAGAGTCAGCTGCTGCCGGGACAACCAAAGGTCGGCTACTCCTGAATGGTAACGGGCAATAAGCTACCAGGTGTCCATGAGCGTGGCAGCAGTGGCACCGAAACGACACCCCCACGTAGTCCAGGATTTGTGTGAAGTCCCCATCCTTCGTTTGAATAACGATCTCAGCCGATAGCCCCAATCGAAGATCGATTTTGACCAAAATCTTTGCCACAGTAAATATGCCTGTCTCGATATGGGAAAGATCAGAACACACATAGTCGCCAAGGAAATTACCAATCGCGGCAAAACGTGTTTCATTCCAGAGATGCATGGGGAGCCCAGGTAGCTTCACCCATATTGGTTCTCTGTCTATTTTTTCCGTTTTAGAGTCAAAGAAAGGTGTCCATCGTTTCAGCACAATGGGAACGCCCAACATCGACCAATGTCGTCCTAAAACAGCATCAACCTCCCCAAAATTCGACAGGATGAAAGAGAACCAACCTTTGGTCAATACTCTGATCTCAGGTGCAGTAGAAATCAATTCCCTCCAATGCTCGACCGCCCAACGCTGGAGGAAACCGCGACCGAGCCTCTTGCCAAGAACATGGCCAACCACTGCGATGTGTGAGAAGTCCTCCGCTTCCTCCAACGATACATCCACGCCCAACACAAGCTTATCATTCCTCTTCCGTTCCTTTACCTTTTTGGCAGTATTATTGTGTGATGCAGCCTTGGCAGAAACCCCTGCTCTTGGAGTTAGCAAGGATTCATTATCAGGGAGAATTTCTCCAACCCCAGGAACCGCCGCTGTAAGTCCACTGGATGAGGACCCCTGTCCACCGCTACCCTGACCCCAGTCCTCAGCTTCACGATATTCCACCGACCTTAACAAATTTCCAACGGAAAAAGACAATCCTCCACCCTGTTCTGTCAGCCGTATGTCATCCCCAGCCAGGGTTTCGAGCCTCTCCACACGCAAGGCATCCGAGCAAATGGGAAAGTTAGTGTATGTCCCCAATTGGGGTTGAAGTGTCCTTCCCAGAAGACCAGCCAGGTTGGGCCTGTCCCCAAATCCAACTGATGACCTAAATGTCTCCAATTCGGCCTCTAATCCCTCCATCCCTAAAGAGATGACCGACGAATTTTCACTGGCAGATGTCGGTAGGGTTTTGTGATGCCCATCCAATTCCATCGCTTGCCCGGGCCCAGAGTGAGCCCCTATCCCCCCACTGGACAAGAATGGTTCAGACATTGCCCCCGACCCATACACCGTTGTATTGATAGCACCAATATCAAAAATCCCCCTCGCACAGTCACCATCCGAGGTGTAATCCACCTCCTTCACATATCCACTCGCCATTCCGCCCCAGATGAGCCCTCACAATAGCCAATGCCGAACCTCAGCCGCACAATCAACAGTATCTGATAGTATGGAGACCCCAAATAGGGCCCGAGCCCCTATCCACCGACTCGAAAGGTACTGCAACCAGGATCTCCGCGTAACCCCAGCTCCCGTCACGCCCACAGGATTCAATAAGCATTTGCCAACCCCGTCAGATGCCACACCTCTGCTTGTATCTCAAAATATTTGTTGGGCCAGCCGAGCCACCGGAAAGTTGAGTCCTCCAGTGTTCAGATGCCCATAACCCAGTCCGCCATCGCCCATACGCTGCTCACTCGACCTCAAAATACCAGGGTTTCTTGGAGCCCTCATTCTTGGACCTCCCAAACCGCACTTCTTGCAGCCCTCAGCAATTCCTTTAAATCATGCAAAAGCAGGACATAAACTTCCACTTGTATTGTGGGAACGAATACACATCACACAGTCAACTCTATCTACGGAGTTCACCCTTCTTCATTGGCATCACAAATCTCAGAAGCCAAACGCCAAACCAGATATTGTTGCACCGCTGCACAGCTCATCTTTCATGCTGCATTCACGGGGTTTTTTGTCATGGTGCAGGCAATGTCTCTGTTGTTGATCCAGTCGCTTACATTCTATTATAATGTTTATTGGAGATATTTGTCAATAAACAATTTACTTATAACACAATTAAAATAAAATAAATAAAACCACAATATAACAATTTACTTAACATAATTAAAATAAAATAAATAAAACCACAATACAGATAAAGTAACTTATCTATTTGTTTTAACTTGATATCATACTTTCAAAGTTTGGACATAATCTTTTATATGTGAAAAGATTCAAAGTTAAATTTTATTAACTTTTCAAATCCTTATTTTACACCTCAAGCATATTTAACAAAAACTGAAAATTAGTTTTAGGAGTATCTTTTAACCTCTAAACTAATATTATTTGGCTTCATAACAAGTGCAAAAAAAACAACTCCTTCAATAATTTTTCTATTGTAAAAAATCCCTTTTTGTAGTTAGCCACAAAGCTAGTGGCCAATGTCGAGGACATTGCCACCACATGGCTCAAGCAACCATTTAAGTGCTAATGCCCATATTTTGAATGGAATATTAAACTAGGTATGGAAGAAGTGCTAAAGGTTTCTTTAGTTTAAAAAGAAAGAGGAGGATGGCATTCCTATTGTCAAATGGACAGCAATTGCAAAACCTAAAGATCTTGGTGGGTGGGGCTTAAAAATATGCATGTGCTTGGACAATTGTTAGTAGCTGAAAGTCTTTGCATGCTTTCATTTGATCAAGGATTGTGGGGGAAAGTTATGAAATTGAAGTACATTGATAACGGTAATATTAAGGATTGGATTAGATATGTACGGAAATATTTTAAAGGAGCATCCAATGTTTGGAAAGAGTTGATAAATACTTATATATTCTTAGCTATTGGGTGGCCTAGAAAATTGCTAAAGGTAATAAATTGATCACTGGAGAGGATCCTTGGATAGGATGGAGTGGGAACTTAAAGCTGTCAAAGGCCATCATATAGTCTCTTAAGGATAAATATGTCTTTAGGTTGGAAGATGTTGTGGGGTTTTTGGTTCAAAGGGATGGAATTTAGTCCTGGAAGTTTATAGAGGACCTGGAGTTGCAATGTAACCAAGCTATTGAGTGGTCACCATACACTATTCCTTTTAAAACACAATGCAATTAGTCTCAGGGATTGCTATCATGATATGAAATGATCTTGGAACAAAGCTCATTTCCAAACTTCGTTATGATGTAAAAATTAGTGAAGGATCCAGGGAAGAGAGAAGGTGGTGGTGGAAACTTGTGTGGAAGATGAATAGTTCCCTTGAAACCAAAATTTTGCTTTGGTTGGATTTATCAAACAAAATACTAACGTAGGAAAATGGCCAAAAAAGGAAATGGGTCAGTCCTAATTGGTGTTATTTGTGCGAAGAGAAATTGAGGTTGTTAATGATCATGTTTTAGTTGCTTGTCCCTTTACAAAAGTTATCTTAAGGGATGTATGCCAAAGTCTCAATATTCAACATTTATGGGATAAAGAAACATTATTGGAGTGCCATGTAGGCTAGATTCTTGGCAGTTTTGTAGTTGAGCACGTAGCTCTCCCATGCTTTGCTTCGTGGGGAATATGGTTATCTAGAAACAAGTCAATATTCGAAGGAAAGGAGGCTTATATGGATCGTTTATTGCATTACATCAGGCTATCCTATGGTAAAGGTAAGAAGGTTTCTTCTCAAAAAGTCCCAAGAAGATTGCAAGAATTGAGCATAAACTATTATAGTCATTGGAGATTCTTTGATAGATGTAGCCAATGGTCTCCTAGGAGATGTGGGGTAGGGGCTCTTCTTTTCCTTTAAAATTTTCATTTTGTTTTGATGAAATATTGAGCAAGGTGTGGTTCAAACAATAGAGCAAAGTTCTTCACTACGTGGATCCTTTTATGTGTTGTTGCTGAATGAAACATAAAAGGATTACATGTTTTTGGAGATTCAAAACTTCTCATGGATTGGGCCACAGGAAAATGTCAAATTACCAATTTAATCCTTGAGCCAATTATGGACAGAGTGATAGAAAAAAATATTTTTTGAGCATATTTCTTTTGCTCATATCTACATGGAAATCAATCATAAAATTGAGCATATGTCTAAGGAAGCGTTCCATTTACAAGAAGGAATTAAGGTCGAACAGGAAGTCAACGACAACAAGAAGTTGTCCAAAAGTATCTTTTTTGATGAAGTGTTTTTAAGTTTTTGTATAAACCAACACTAAGAATTGGAGTCTTTTGTTTTCAAATGTGCGAAGAGGACATGTGTTTTGTAATGTTTTTTGGTTATCAATTTTGTCTGTTTTTCTTCAAAGGTAGTTGGTATAGGCTTGAAGGAATATATCAGTACATAAACTAAGCCGAAACACCAACTAAAGCGTTCCATTTACAAGAGGGAATTAAGGTCGAACAGGAAGTCAAGGACAACAAGAAGTTGTCCAAAAGTATCTTTTTGATTGAGTGTTTTTAAGTTTTTGTATAAACCAACACTAAGAATTGGAGTCTTTTGTTTTCAAATGTGCGAAGAGGACACGTCTTTTGTTTTGATGAAGCGTTCCATTTACAAGAAGGAATTAAGGTCGAACAGGAAGTCAAGGACAACAAGAAGTTGTCCAAAAGTATCTTTTTTGATGAAGTGTTTTTAAGTTTTTGTATAAACCAACACTAAGAATTGGAGTCTTTTGTTTTCAAATGTGCGAAGAGGACACGTGTTTTGTAATGTTTTTTGGTTATCAATTTTGTCTGTTTTTCTTCAAAGGTAGTTGGTATAGGCTTGAAGCAATATATCAGTACATAAACTAAGCCGAAACACCAACTAAAGTGTATTTTTATTTCATCTTAAAATATCAAATACAAATATTTTTTCATAAAAAAAAATCAAGAACCTTGAATGTCCTCCTATAGGTGAAGTGTGCAATTCCAAAAGGATCTTCTATTTGAGTTGGGAATTCTTACATAAATATAGGAAATCATGGTACCAAAGTGAAACATTCTTCCACACAAATGTATCTAATGCACTAGGATCCTCTTGCATTTGTTGAATTATCTTGCATTCCTTCTAATCCTACTTACATTCTATTCTTGCTTCTTCCACCCAATTAGATTGCATAATGGAAATAGCAAAAAGTAATCCCTCTACATCTTTTTCTTTCCTTTAATGCGCATCTTCCACTACATTTTGTTTTCTTTTTTTGTAGATAATTTAAAAGTCATAACCTAACACATGTGTCACCCATTTTTCTTGCTCTTCTGAAGATATTCCTTGTTCCAAGAAGTACTTAACACTATCATGAGTTGTTATTACCTTGAAGTGTCTTCCTATTAGGTAAGGGCTCCATTTATTAATTACATGCAACATGCCTAACATTTTATTTTCATAAATTAGTTTGAGTAAGCTTTTTTTCCTTTAAGTTGGAAACTTTTGAATGCAAGTGGCTTTCCTTCTTGCATTAAAATTGCACCAATTGCATTCCCCTAGTAATCAATTTCCACATTAGATTTTTTTGTCAAGTCAGGTGTGGCTAATACAAGAGTTGTACACATAAAAAATTTAAGTTTTTCAAAATATTTGGTTGCTTCTTGAGTCCAATAAAATGCCTCCTTTTTCAATAGAGACACTATAAGAGATGCCGCTATTTGACCATGATTCTTGACAAACTTGTTGTAATAGCATGTCAATCCTACGAATCCTTTAAGAATATTCAAGGTTTTTGGAATTGGCCATTCCATTATAGCTTTAATTTTGTTAGGGTCCACTTTGATTTCATCATGACATACAATCTGGACCAAATATTCCACTTCCTGAACCCCAAAGGAACACTTAGAAGGCTTGTCATATAGTTGTTGCTCCTCCAATAATTTTAATACCATGTCAACATGTTGTACATTCTCTTCCAAATATTGGACATAAATTAATATATCATCAAAAAATACTAGTTTTCATCCCAAGATTTGCTATATATTAGTATATCATAAAAAAATACTAACACAAATTTCTTGAGGAATGGTTTAAAAATAAAATTCATCAAGATTTGAAATGTGGAGTTGCATTGGTAAGGTCAAATGGCATCACCATAAATTCATAATAAACTTCATGTGTTTTAAAGGTTGTTTTTGGAATGTCTTCTTGCCTCATTCTGATTTTGATGATATCCTAAGTGGAGATCTAACTTGGTAAAGAAAATTCATCCCTTTAATTAATCCATTAGTTCATCAATGATAGGAATATGGAACTTATCTTTAATGATCATCTTGTTGAGCTCTCTATAATCTAGACACGTACACCATGAACCTTCCTTTTTAAGAACCATAAGGACTGGTGCATAGAAGACAGTTTGGCGAGTGTGAATGATGCCAACATCTAACATTTCTTGAACCATATTCTCAATCTCACTATTTTTTGCATATGGGTACCTATAAGGTTTGATGTTAGGTGGTACACTTCAGAGCTGCAAGTGAATCACATAGTCATGATCTTGAGCAGGTGGAATACCTTTAGGAATATATCCAAATACCTTGGAATGACTGTCAAAAACCCTTTGGAGAACTACTAGAATAGAGGGTATAGATGCTTGAACATCTAGTGAGCATAACTATGCAATTACACCATGGTGTCCCTTTTATAGCAATTTTTCATGTTTTTGGAGCTTATCACTTTAGAGGGTTTCCCTGGAGTACCTTTGAGTTCAATTTACTTACCTTTTGAGAAACATCTCATGAAAAGTTCCTGAAAATTAAGAGTCACTTTTCCCAATGATTGTAACCATTGAACCCCTAATACAACATCAACACCACCCATTTGGATTACAATTATTGGGCTATCCAATAAATACTCCCCCATATTAAGTTTAATACTGTGGCACTTCTCTGAATAATTTATGGTACCTTCATCTAACAATCATTATTTGAAACTCTGGTGCAAGATATATAAAGCAATTAAGAAGTTTGGCTAATTTGTAATTAATGAAGTTATGGGTACTACCAAAATTAATCAACATTGTTACTTTTTTCTTTTTGGTATATCCTTCTATCACAAGAGTTTGAGGGGCGCTAGCTAATGCATGACAAGAAATGGTTGGAGTAGTATCTTCTAGCTCAACCTCTTCATATTGTCCTAGTTTTGTATCTTCTTCCTCTCCACGATGTATGTAGGATAATTTCTTCTCGTTGCACTTATGCCCCTTACTATACTTGCTGCCGCAATTGAAACATAGTCTTTTTCTCTTATTTCCTCCACTTTGTGAGGTGTCAAACTAGTAGGCTAAGTTAGGTTAGGGGGAGGGACATTTCCCTCTATATAGGTGTTAGTAGCAGCTCTTCTAATAGCCATATTTTTACTTTCAACTTTCCTTCTCAAACAAAAAGAAGTCTCCAATGATTTAGGTTCAAAGAGACGCATCTCATGCTACATGCTCTCCTTTAAAGTGCCCATAAAGAAATCCGACAAGTTATCCCTTGTAATAATGTTCACTCTAAGACTCAAATTTTGAAGATGTTTAATGTGCTATATAACTAGGCCTCTTTGCCTAAGATTTATCAGTTGCCTAAAGAAGGCGTTGTTCTTAATATACAACAATGTGCTATCAATTCATCCATAAATATAGACCAAGAGACAATAGATTCCGTATTACAGTCACAAAACCATTAGTACCACACAAATTGATTAGGTTCTAAATACAATGATGTTGTTGAATATCCTAATTACTCCTATTATATGTTATGAGTTAGTGTTTTACGTAGTCAAGAGTAATTATTTGGTTATGCATTTATTAATATAGTTAGTGGAGAAGACCTGTCAATAGAGAAGACATGTCAAAAATCAGTTTTGTATTTCCTATATTTAGAAGTTAATGTTGAGACGAGTTGGAGGATGATCCATAGGGTTTGGTGTATTGCTTTGCATCTACTTTGAATCTTCACATGGTATCAAAGTAGGCCTAAGACTCTTTGAAGATAGGAAAGAAAAAATTAGAGATTTTCCACTCTAGAGAAAATAGGAAGATATGCATTGAGATCTATGAAGTGAAGCTCATCGATTGAGAACAAACCACCACAAGATCTATCAATAGGCTTTATGATCCATAGAAAGATAGAACCCCTGTCTCAAAAGAAAACAAGAAGGAAAACAAGTCACAAGAAGGTATTGTTGTCTTGTCGGTCATTGGGAGTGATAGAGAAGGACTATCATTGTTTATCCATGTAGAGGGAGCGATAGTATCGTTGTCCTGTAGTTTAAAGAGAGAAATAGATTCCCAAAAGGGTCCATCACAATCTCTCTACCACTGGGGAGTGATAGTCATTACTAAGCAGTTTTCGGGATAGCGATAGTTTTTCGATACACTGCACATTCTCCATTTTCCATTCCGGTCACAGACAGACGAACCAGAAAGGAAAGACACTCTTTTAAAAGGTAACTTTTCAGAGAAAAAAAACACATGTTTTGGAAGAATAAA
Source organism: Larix kaempferi (assembly GCA_027924585.1). NCBI lineage: Eukaryota > Viridiplantae > Streptophyta > Pinopsida > Pinales > Pinaceae > Larix > Larix kaempferi. The sequence goes on from BSBM01000001.1 coordinate 13,835,045, forward strand.
ATGGCTTCAAGAAACCAAACCTTTTCCCAGATTCCTCGTCTCACTGGGAAGAACTATGAAATATGGTCGATCAAAATGATGACCTTGTTAAAGGCTCAAGATGTTTGGGAATATGCATCCCATGAGTATACAAAATTGAGAGATGAAGCAGTCGAACATACCATGACAAATAATCAAAGTACTCAGTTAAAAGAACACATAACCAAGGATGCAAAGGTGTTGCATCTCATTTAAAGTTCTTTGGATGAAACCATCTTCCCCAAGATTTATCTTGTGAGATCCTCTAAAACCACCTAGGAGATATTGCAAAGCAACTATCAAGGCATCACCAAGGTGAAGACAGTGAAATTGCAAACCTTGATAAGGGACCTTGAAATCCTAGAAATGAAGTGGTTGGAGTCGATAGTTCAGTACATGAATTGAGTAACTACCACTATAAACAATTTGAAGATGTAGGGCGAAGATATGATGGATAATAAGGTAGTCGAGAAGGTTCTCAGAACCCTATCCAAAAAGTTCGATTCAGTGGTCGCGACAATTGAAGAAGAAAATGATATGTGTCATATTTTAGTAGATGAATTGACGGATCCCTTTTATCTCGCAATTTCATAAACAACAAGAATGATAATTCCTCGCTTGAAAATGCATTTTAGACCCAGGCCTCCATTGTAGAGGTAGAAGAAGAGGTCAAGGAAATAGAAGGAGAGGTAGGAAAATTATAGATCTTTCTCAAGAAGGAGAGAGATCAACACCATATTTGGGACGAGATCATGAACACTTTCATAACCAAAGGGGGAGAAACATAAATTTCAAAGAAAATCCTAGGATACAGTGTTTTTACTACAAGAAGTTTGGCCACTCTGAAAGTGAATGTAGGAAGAAGCAAGCAAATAGGAATAAGGGCATAACACATATTAGGAACAATGATGAAGGGACATCATAATCAATATTCCTTTCATGCCATATTACTGAAGAAACCATCCACAACAAAGATCTATGGTTGTTGGATAGTGGTCTCAACAACCACATGACAGGTAACAAAGTTTTGTTTCAAGTTTGGATAGCTCTATCACATCTGAAACTAACCTAGGAGATTATTATCAAGTCAAATCCAAATGTAAAGGTGTAGTTTCAATATTAACTAAACAAGATGAAAAGAAGGGCATTTGTGATGGTTTCTATGTACCTGGTGTGAAAAATAACTTGATGAGTGTAGGCCAGATGAGTCAACATGGTTATGAGTTCATATTCAAAGGTCCCACTTGTATAATCCTAGATAAGCCACCTAGTAAGAGGCTCACATCACAAGTACAAACCAAAAATAGGATGTTTCTCCTGATGTTGAAAAGTCTAAATCAGTCACTTTTATATGCACAAAATATCTCAAGCACTGATGAAACATGGTTATGGCACCTTACGTATGGTTAGTTACCCTTTACAAGTCATAGCCTTTTGTATACAAAGTGTATGGTCAAGGATCTACCCCTGATTAATGAATAACACAACTCTTTTGAAACTTGTATCTTAGCCAAACACCCAAGAGATAGCTTCCCAGTTGCTTCCTATAGAGAAAACGAGCATCTTGAGGTGGTGCATACAAACTTTTGTGGTCCTATGCAAACCTAGTCCATAGGAGGAAGTATTTATTTCCTAACATTTATTGATGACTTTAGCAAAAAAAATTGGGTGTATTTTGTGAAGCACAAATCTTAGACTTTTGAAAATTTTAAAGAGTTCAAAGCCATGGTAGAGATATAGAGTGGAAAGTACATTAAAGTACTCAAGTCATATGGAGGAGGTGAATAGGACTCCAAAGAATTCACAGAACATTGCAAACAACAAGGGATTGAAAGTAAATTCACTACAAGGTACACTCCACAACATAATGGAGTATCTCAAAGGGAGAACAGAATAATCATGAACATAGCTAGGAGTTTGCTCAAGACGAAGACCTTGTCAAATGAGTATTGGGAAGAAGTTCTAGCATGTTCAATTTATATCTTGAATAGATATCCAACCTGCAGTGTGATAGACAAAGTCCCGTAGGAAGCATGGAGTGACATGAAAGCTATTGTTTCACATTTTAGAGTTTTTGGATGTGTAGCTTATGCGCATATTCCTAAACATTTGAGGAGGAAACTTGATGAAAAAAGTGAAAGGTGCACTTTTATTGGCTACAATGAATATTCCAAAGCCTACAGGTAGTATTGTTGAGATATTGTAACTTCAAAGAATATTATATTTGTACTTTATTATTTTGGAGATGTTTCATTCCTCCTTGAAGATCTTATTGTATATCCGGAGATGTTTATTCCTCCGTCGGAAGGTGGTAACTTGGGTTATTAGACTTCCCTAGTGGGGGCAGACCTGTATGTGTTATGTGGGTCAAAGGGTTATTAGACCACCCTAGAGGGGTCGGCCCAGTCAGTTGTAGTGGGGTATTTAACCCATTGGTTAAATACGAGCCTACATGTTTTGTGTAAAAGACAAGTAGGAGTAGTGTATAAATAGAGGGGGTGTATTCCTCATTTGACACACACTCACTCACTTGAGAGTGGCGCACTTGTGGAGGAGAGGCCTTCTATGGAGAAGGAGGAGCTTATGCTCAGGGTTACATCTTTGTATATTTCCGGTCATCTATATTGAGGAAGCTTTATTGGGTTTTCTACCCCATGAGGGTTTCCCAGGGACACTTGTTGGATACCTACCGGGGACATAGAACTCCAACCGTGCAACAAAAACGGGTTCAGGGGAGTCCTGCAGGTGTGTCTAAGCAGGTTCGGGCTAGGAACACTAGCCATGCCCGCCCGGTGGATGATTTTCCAAAGTTGACCCCCGTGTGCAAAAATTGCACACTCCCACACTGAGCAAAACCCTAATTTCCAAAATGGACCTGCAAGGTGACACATGGGCCATCGGGCCAGAAGGGAGGGGCACCCCTGGAACTATCCCGGCGTGCTGAATCCAACAGAGTCGAGGATTCGTCGATCCGAGCCACGGTCATCATTTTATGTCTCGTTCCGTCTCACATTCAAAAGGCCTTCAGGGACACTTGCTGGATACCTGTCGGGGGACACTTGCTGGATACCTGTCGGGGGCATAGAACTCCAACCGTGCAACAAAAGTGGGTTTCGGAGAGTCCTGCAGGTGTGTCTAGGTAGGTTCGGGCAGGGAACACTATCCATACCCACCCGGTGGATGATTTTCCAAAGTTGACCCCCATGTGCAAAAATTGCACACACCCACATGGAGCAAAACCCTAGTTTCCAAGATGGACCTGCAAGGTGACACATGGTCCACTGGGCCAGAGGGGAGGGGCACCCCTGGCACTGTCCCAGTGTGCTGAATCCAATGGAGTCGACGGTTCATCGATCTGAGCCACGGTTGTCATTCTATGGCTCGTTCTGTCTCGCATCCAAAAGGTCTTCAGGGACACTTGCTGGATACCTGTCGGGGGCATAGAACTCCAACCGTGCAACAAAAACGGGTTCCGAGGAGTCCTGCAGGTGTGTCTAGGCAGGTTCAGGCTGGGAACACTAGCCATACCCTCCCGGTGGATGATTTTCCAAAGTTGACCCCCATGTGCAAAAATTGCACACTCCCACACTGAGTAAAACCCTAGTTTCCAAGATGGACCTGCAAGGTGACACATGGGCCACCGGGCTGGAGGGGAGGGATACCCTTGGCACTATTCCGGTGTGCTGAATCCAACGAATTTAACGGATCATCGATCCGAGCCACAGTCTTCAATCTATGGCTCGTCCCGTCTCACTACCAGAAGGCCTTCAGGGACACCTGCTGGATACCTGCCAGGGGCATAGAACTCCAACCGTGCAACAAAACTGGGTTCCGGGGAGTCCTACAGGTGTGTCTAGGTAGGTTCGCACTGGAAACACTAGCCATACCCGCCCGGTGGATGATTTTCCAAAGTTGACCCCCGTGTGCAAAAATTGCACACTCCCACACTCAGGAAAACCCTAGTTTACGAAATGAATGCACAATGAAGCCACTAGGCCATGGGGAGACGAGGGAGAGGGCCCCTTAGAGGTAATTGCACGCCAGGAGACGAACAGAGTCGATGATTCGTCGATCCGATGTCCATTTTCCGAGTTATGTCAAGTTGCAAGTCGCATGAAAATGTCGTTCAGGGACACTTGGTGAATTTCCGTCCGGGAGCCAAAAAGCAAACAGAGTAGCAAGATTGCATGCTATTGGCTCTTGCAAGTGTGTGTGGGCAATGTCGATGTGGGAACACTGCCAACACTGGCGTGGGGGAGGATTTTGCAGAGTTGACCCACCAATGCGAGATTGCATGCAATTAAACTGAGCAAAACCCTAGTTTACGAAATGAATGCACAATGAAGCCACCGCGCCATGGGGAGACGAGGGAGAGGGCACCCTAGAGGTAATCGCATGCCAACGGAGTCGACGGTTTGACGTTTGGACGTCCGGTTTACGAGTTATGTCGAGTTGCAAGTCGCATGAAAATGTTGTTTAGGGACACTTGGTGAATTTCCGCCCGGGAGCCAAAAAGCAAACAGAGTAGGAAGATTGCGTGCCGTTGGATCCTGCAAGTGTGTGTGGGAAATGCCGACGTGGGAACACTGCCAACACTGGCTCGAGGGAGGGTTTTGCAGAGTTGACCCACCAATGTGAGATTGCATGCAATTAAACTGAGCAAAACCCTAGTTTACGAAATGAATGCACAATGAAGCCACTGGGCCATGGGGAGATGAGGGAGAGGGCCCCCTAGAGGTAATCGCACTCCAGGAGACCAACAGAGTCGACGGTTCATCGGTCCGATGTTCGGTTTCTGAGTTATGTCGAGTTGCAAGTCGCATGAAAATGCCATTCAGGGACACTTGGTGAATTTCCGTCCAGGAGCCAAAAAGAAAACGGAGCAGGAAGATTGTGTGTTGTTGGCTCCTGCAAGTGTGTGTCGGAAATACTGATGTGGGAACACTACCAACACTAGGTTGGGGGAGGGTTTTGCAGAGTTGACCCACCAATGCGAGATTGCATGCAATTAAACTAAGCAAAACCCTAGTTTACGAAATGAATGCACAATGAAGCCACTGGGCAATGGGGAGACGAGGGAGAGGGCCCCCTAGAGGTAATCACATGCCAGGAGACCAACGGAGTTGACGGTTCATCGGTCCGACGTCTGGTTTCCGAGTTATGTCGAGTTGCAAGTCACATGAAAATGTCGTTCAGGGACACTTGGTGAATTTCCGCCCAGGAGCCAAAAAGTAAACGGAGCAGGAAGGTTGCGTGCCGTTGGCTCCTGCAAGTGTGTGTGGGAAATGCCGACATCGGAACACTGCCAACACTGGCTTGGGGGAGGGTTTTGCAGAGTTGACCCACCAATGCAAGATTGCATGCAATTAAACTGAGCAAAACCCTAGTTTACGAAATGAATGCACCATGAAGCCACTGGGCCATGGGGAGACTAGGGAGAGGGCCCCCTAGAGGTAATCGCGCGCCAAGAGACCAACGGAATCGACGATTCATCGGTCCGACGTCCTTTTTCCGAGTTATGTCAAGTTGCAAGTCGCATGAAAATTCCATTCAGGGACACTTGGTGAATTTTCGTCCGGGAGCCAGAAAGCAGACAGAGCAGGAAGATTGCGTGTCGTTGGCTCCTGCAAGTGTGTGTGGGCAGTGCCGACATGGGAACACTGCCAACACTGGCTCGGGGGATGGTTTTGAAAAGTTGACCCACCAATGTGAGATTGCATGCAATTAAACTGATCAAAACCCTAGTTTACGAAATGAATGCACAATGAAGCCACTGGGCCATGGGGAGACGAGGGAGAGGCCCCCCTAGAGGTAATCGCATGCCAGGAGACCAACGGAGTTGACCGTTTGTCGGTCCGACGTCCGATTTCTGAGTTATGTCGAGTTGCAAGTCGCATGAAAATGTCGTTCAGGGACACTTGGTGAATTTCCGCCCGTGAGCCAAAAAGCAAACGGAGCAGCAAGATTGCATGCCGTTGGCTCCTGCAAGTGTGTGTGGGAAATGCCGACGTGGGAACACTGCCAACACTGGCTCGGGGGATGTTTTGCAGAGTTGACCCACCAATGCGAGATTGCATGCAATTAAACTGAGAAAAACCCTAATTTACGAAATGAATGCATAATGAAGCCACTAGGCCATGGGGAGACGAGGGAGAGGGCTCCCTAGAGGTAATCGCACGCCAGGAGACCAACGGAGTCGACGGTTCGTCGGTCCGACGTCCGGTTTCCGAGTTATGTCGAGTTGCAAGTCGCATGAAAATGTCGTTCAGGGACACTTGGTGAATTTCCGCCCAGGAGCCAAAAAGCAAACGGAGCAGCAAGATTACGTGTCGTTGGCTCCTGCAAGTGTGTGTGGGCAATGCCAACGTGGGAACACTGCCAACACTGGCTCGGGGGAGGGTTTTGCAGAGTTGGCCCACCAATGCGATATTGCATGCAATGAAATTGAGCAAAACCCTAGTTTACGAAATGAATGCACATTGAAGCCACGAGGCCATGGGGAGACGAGGGAGAGGTCCCCCTAGAGGTAATCGCACGCCAGGAGACCAACGGAGTCGACGATTCGTCGGTCCAACGTCCGATTTCTAGGCTATGTCGAGCTGCAAGTCACATGAAAATGTTGTTCAGGGACAAGAGACACAACATTTTATCCCGAGAAACCCTCATGGGGAAGAAAACCTAGCAACCTTTCTTAGAATAATTATATGTTTATAAATCAAGTACAATGAAACCATGAACAAACCCTAACCCTGAAGGGTTTTACCACATGAAAACACCTTAATGACACATGACAACAAGAGTACTTATCTACATGAAGATGACCTCCAAGCCATAAGGATAACCAAGCATATCCTTCCCAACCAACATTAGAAGGCACTTTATTTCTCGAATCCCGAGGTAACATTTGTTCCTTTCACCAATGTTGCTTTGAGCACTTGTACGTAGTTACTCATATGTAGTGTTGAATCTAATTATACAATCAAATATTGGGCGTTGATGAAATGTGTAGCATGTATTGCACTTAGTTTTATTAAATTACACTTGAACATTGACTTAACTTGTAATTTAATCATCCAAACTCACAAATTTTAATTACACCTATCCAATTAGTGTGCATGAGTGAGTTCATTGAAACCTTGAAAAACATTGTATTGCATTTAGTTTGATTAAATTACATGAGCAAGAACTTTGACATAACTTGTAATGATCATCCAAAATCACAAATTTTAATTAGATACCAATTAGTGCATGCATGTAGTGAGTTCGTTGAAACCTTTAAATATAATAGTTTGTTCTTTTGACATAGCGCATTCATGAGTAATAGATCATCCACACAAATCAACACATTAGATTGACACAAGAACACGTGGAAACCGAAGAACAAATACAAAGTGAAATGTATCATTCATTTATAAGTGAAATGTCAATGTGCATGTCTCCAAAAGTACATGTATCCAATGAAATCAATGTACATGTCTCCAAAAGTACATGCACAATAAAGTCAATGTACATGTCTCCAAAAGTGAATGTATCGAAAAGTACATATATATACAAAAGTATCCAAAAGCACATGTGTCCAAAACTATCCAAAACTATAAATGCCACATGTACATGTATCCAAATGTACATATATCCCATAAGACACATCAAAACTCAAGCTTCCTCTTGTTCTTTCCCGACGTTGATGGTTGGTGGGATAGGGTAGTCCTTAGCATCAAGATCATGGAGCCAATCATTTCTTTGTTGCGGTTTGCAGACACGGACCAGCCCATCCTAGGAGATTTCTATGAGGGGTGGGATTCCATGATTGAGTCCATGAGGACCATTGTTATGGAGAATGAGTGTGTCGAGTATGAGACATCGGCAGAGAACTTATGGTCCATCATACAGGGCATTCTTATCTCCAGGTGGGATAAGAATTGCACACCTTTGCATTACTTGGTCCACTCATTGAACCCCAAGTTCTACACTCAGGATTGGCTCAGTGGTGGGTCGGGGCCCTCATCCAGAGTCCCTCCTCACATGGATGGAGAGATCTCAAAGGGGAGGAAGATAGCATTTAGACGGCTACATCAGGATAGAGACCACCTTGAGGTGGTGGAGGAGGAATTTTATGAGTTTTCTAGTGGCACTGGGAGATTTGGAGGATATGAGGTGGTTAGAGACATGGGGGTTAAGAAACCCCTTGTTAGGTGGACAACTCATGGGGCAACATGCCCTCTTCTACAAAAGATAGCCTTGAGGGTCCTCTCTCAAGTTACTTCATCCTCTTGTTGTGAGAGGAATTGGAGCACATATGGGAACTTGTACAGTGTGAAGAAGAGCAGGCTTGAGCAGTCCAGGGCAGAGACGATGGTGTATGTGCACTCCAACCTTCCTCTTATTTACATGAAGAGGGAGGAGTGGGCAAAGGGAAAGACACGGATGTGGGATGTCTTTCCTGATGAGATGGGTTTGGACAACAGTACTGAGTTGGCATTAGCCATCATGGATCTTAATGATCCAGTGCCGGAGCCGGTCACTTTTAATGAGGGTGATCGTATGGAGGGGTCATCCTCCACACCAGCAGATGCAGTTACTCAGATTGGCAGAGAGGAGGAGGAGGAGGATCAGGGCAGTGATGAGTTTGTTGATTCAGGCATGGAGAAGGACTATTGAGTCATTGACAAATGGGATTCTTCCATCTTGATCCACCCCTTTTTTGTATTTACTATTAGACTATTAGACTATTAGTCTATTTGGCATTTGCCAGTGCCCAGTGGCATTCCAACATCTATGTAATACATTTTGATTTTGATGACTTAATGAGAAATATGGTTCTGAGTCTCTGACATGCATCTATGTGTCTCAATGTCTCGTTGTGATTTGCGATTGTGAATGACAAATGTGTTGTGATTTGTGAATGATCTAATTTCTATTGAATATTTCATATTTGTAATTGTAAATGTAATTTCTATTGAATATTTGTAATTGTAAATGTTAAATTTTATTGGATCTATATGTCTATATTTTTAAATTTTAATCTATTTAAAAATATATATATATGTATATAAAACATGTCCTACGTGTCCTAATTCCGGGGGTCACCATGTCCCATGGGGACACTCGTGTCCCGTGTCCTCGTGTCAAGTGACTTAGAAGGATACATTGTAGAAAGGGGGGAGTTCTATTTTTTTCAATTTTTGGTTGGATTAAGAATTTTTGAGTTTTTGAAAAGGGATCCATTTTAAGTATTCACTCATCTTGGTTGAGGGAGATGTGAATTTAATTAGAGATTGGGTTATTCCCAATTTTATCAATATTACAAAACTAGGTTCTTTTAAACAATAAAAAAATACTAATTTAGATTAAGAAATGACAAAAAAATGGTATGGGAGAATGAATCACCTGATTAGATGACAATCCACCGGTGAATTTGCCTCCCCTCCAGCTAAAGTCGAGCACAGGGTTTATATGATAAGTTCCTTATGCCGAGTTTGTTAATGGTCAAGCGGAAGGGATTTGCAGGTTGATTACACCCAAACATAGGATGAGTCAAATTATATCATTATACGAGGTGTTTTGCAATAAAACTACAAAATATTTTAGCAGTTTTATTTCATTTGTGTGCTTTTTTGGAATTAGAGGCCCTTGTTTTGAGAGAGATTGAAATGTTATCAAGTTATATGTAGTTATATATTCATAAATACACACATATCTATATCTTCAATTTTATTGTCATTCCATGTAACACCTCTTCCTAACTTTTTTTTTCATTATTTATATTACCTCTTCTTAATTAATAAACAATTTACTTATAACACAATTAAAATAAAATAAATAAAACCACAATATAACAATTTACTTAACATAATTAAAATAAAATAAATAAAACCACAATACAGATAAAGTAACTTATCTATTTGTTTTAACTTGATATCATACTTTCAAAGCTTGGACATAATCTTTTATATGTGAAAAGATTCAAAGTTAAATTTTATTAACTTTTCAAATCCTTATTTTACACCTCAAGCATATTTAACAAAAACTGAAAATTAGTTTTAGGAGTATCTTTTAACCTCTAAACTAATATTATTTGGCTTCATAACAAGTGCAAAAAAAACAACTCCTTCAATAATTTTTCTATTGTAAAAAATCCCTTTTTGTAGTTAGCCACAAAGCTAGTGGCAATGTCGAGGACATTGCCACCACATGGCTCAAGCAACCATTTAAGTGCTAATGCCCATATTTTGAATGGAATATTAAACTAGGTATGGAAGTAGTGCTAAAGGTTTCTTTAGTCTAAAAAGAAAGAGGAGGATGGCATTCCTATTGTCAAATGGACAACAATTGCAAAACCTAAAGATCTTGGTGGGTGGGGCTTAAAAATATGCATGTGCTTGGACAATTGTTAGTAGCTGAAAGTCTTTGCATGCTTTCATTTGATCAAGGATTGTGGGGGAAAGTTATGAAATTGAAGTACATTGATAACGGTAATATTAAGGATTGGATTAGATATGTACGGAAATATTTTAAAGGAGCATCCAATGTTTGGAAAGAGTTCATAAATACTTATATATTCTTAGCTATTGGGTGGCCCAGAAAATTGCTAAAGGTAATAAATTGATCACTGGAGAGGATCCTTGGATAGGATGGAGTGGGAACTTAAAGCTGTCAAAGGCCATCATATAGTCTCTTAAGGATAAATATGTCTTTAGGTTGGAAGATGTTGTGGGGTTTTTGGTTCAAAGGGATGGAATTTAGTCCTGGAAGTTTATAGAGGACCTGGAGTTGCAATGTAACCAAGCTATTGAGTGGTCACCATACACTATTCCTTTTAAAACACAATGCAATTAGTCTCAGGGATTGCTATCATGATATGAAATGATCTTGGAACAAAGCTTATGGGGTCCTCATTTCCAAACTTCGTTATGATGTAAAAATCAGTGAAGGCTCCAGGGAAGAGAGAAGGTGGTGGTGGAAACTTGTGTGGAAGATGAATAGTTCCCTTGAAACCAAAATTTTGCTTTGGTTGGATTTATCAAACAAAATACTAACGTAGGAAAATGGCCAAAAAAGGAAATGGGTCAGTCCTAATTGGTGTTATTTGTGCGAAGAGAAATTGAGGTTGTTAATGATCATGTTTTAGTTGCTTGTCCCTTTACAAAAGTTATCTTAAGGGATGTATGCCAAAGTCTCAATATTCAACATTTATGGGATAAAGAAACATTATTGGAGTGCCATGTAGGCTAGATTCTTGGCAGTTTTGTAGTTGAGCACGTAGCTCTCCCATGCTTTGCTTCGTGGGGAATATGGTTATCTAGAAACAAGTCAATATTCGAAGGAAAGGAGGCTTATATGGATCGTTTATTGCATTACATCAGGCTATCCTATGGTAAAGGTAAGAAGGTTTCTTCTCAAAAAGTCCCAAGAAGATTGCAAGAATTGAGCATAAACTATTATAGCCATTGGAGATTCTTTGATGGATGTAGCCAATGGTCTCCTAGGAGATGTGGGGTAGGGGCTCTTCTTTTCCTTTAAAATTTTCATTTTGTTTTGATGAAATATTGAGCAAGGTGTGGTTCAAACAATAGAGCAAAGTTCTTCACTACGTGGATCCTTTTATGTGTTGTTGCTGAATGAAACATAAAAGGCTTACATGTTTTTGGAGATTCAAAACTTCTCATGGATTGGGCCACAGCAAAATGTCAAATTACCAATTTAATCCTTGAGCCAATTATGGACAGAGTGATAGAAAAAAATATTTTTTGAGCATATTTCTTTTGCTCATATCTACATGGAAATCAATCATAAAATTGAGCATATGTCTAAGGAAGCGTTCCATTTACAAGAAGGAATTAAGGTCGAACAGGAAGTCAACGACAACAAGAAGTTGTCCAAAAGTATCTTTTTTGATGAAGTGTTTTTAAGTTTTTGTATAAACCAACACTAAGAATTGGAGTCTTTTGTTTTCAAATGTGCGAAGAGGACATGTGTTTTGTAATGTTTTTTGGTTATCAATTTTGTCTGTTTTTCTTCAAAGGTAGTTGGTATAGGCTTGAAGCAATATATCAGTACATAAACTAAGCCGAAACACCAACTAAAGCGTTCCATTTACAAGAAGGAATTAAGGTCGAACAGGAAGTCAAGGACAACAAGAAGTTGTCCAAAAGTATCTTTTTTGATGGAGTGTTTTTAAGTTTTTGTATAAACCAACACTAAGAATTGGAGTCTTTTGTTTTCAAATGTGCGAAGAGGACACGTCTTTTGTTTTGATGAAGTGTTCCATTTACAAGAAGGAATTAAGGTCGAACAGGAAGTCAAGGACAACAAGAAGTTGTCCAAAAGTATCTTTTTTGATGAAGTGTTTTTAAGTTTTTGTATAAACCAACACTAAGAATTGGAGTCTTTTGTTTTCAAATGTGCGAAGAGGACACGTGTTTTGTAATGTTTTTTAGTTATCAATTTTGTCTGTTTTTCTTCAAAGGTAGTTGGTATAGGCTTGAAGCAATATATCAGTACATAAACTAAGCCGAAACACCAACTAAAGTGTATTTTTATTTCATCTTGAAATATCAAATACAAATATTTTTTCTTAAAAAAAAATCAAGAACCTTGAATGTCCTCCTATAGGTGAAGTGTGCAATTCCAAAAGGATCTTCTATTTGAGTTGGGAATTCTTACATAAATATAGGAAATCATGGTACCAAAGTGAAACATTCTTCCACACAAATGTATCTAATGCACTAGGATCCTCTTGCATTTGTTGAATTATCTTGCATTCCTTCTAATCCTACTTACATTCTATTCTTGCTTCTTCCACCCAATTAGGTTGCATAATGGAAATAGTAAAAAGTAATCCCTCTACATCTTTTTCTTTCCTTTAATGTGCATCTTCCACTACATTTTGTTTTCATTTTTTGTAGATAATTTAAAAGTCATAACCTAACACATGTGTCACCCATTTTTCTTGCTCTTCTGAAGATATTCCTTGTTCCAAGAAGTACTTAACACTATCATGAGTTGTTATTACCTTGAAGTGTCTTCCTATTAGGTAAGGGCTACATTTATTAATTACATGCAACATGCCTAACATTTTATTTTCATAAATTAGTTTGAGTAAGCTTTTTTTCCTTTAAGTTGGAAACTTTTGAATGCAAGTGGCTTTCCTTCTTGCATTAAAATTGCACCAATTGCATTCCCCTAGTAATCAATTTCCACATTAGAATTTTTTGTGAAGTCAGGTGTGGCTAATACAAGAGTTGTACACATAAAAAATTTAAGTTTTTCAAAATATTTGGTTGCTTCTTGAGTCCAATAAAATGCCTCCTTTTTCAATAGAGACACTATAAGAGATGCTGCTATTTGACCATGATTCTTGACAAACTTGTTGTAATAGCATGTCAATCCTACGAATCCTTTAAGAATCTTCAAGGTTTTTGGAATTGGCCATTCCATTATAGCTTTAATTTTGTTAGGGTCCACTTTGATTTCATCATGACATACAATCTGGACCAAATATTCCACTTCCTGAACCCCAAAGGAACACTTAGAAGGCTTGTCATATAGTTGTTGCTCCTCCAATAATTTTAATACCATGTCAACATGTTGTACATTCTCTTCTAAATATTGGACATAGATTAATATATCATCAAAAAATACTAGTTTTCTTCCCAAGATTTGCTATATATTAGTATATCATAAAAAAATACTAACACAAATTTCTTGAGGAATGGTTTAAAAATAAAATTCATCAAGATTTGAAATGTGGAGTTGCATTGGTAAGGTCAAATGGCATCACCATAAATTCATAATAACCTTCATGTGTTTTAAAGGTTGTTTTTGGAATGTCTTCTTGCCTCATTTTGATTTTGATGATATCCTAAGTGGAGATCTAACTTGGTAAAGAAAATTGATCCCTTTAATTAATCCATTAGTTCATCAATGATAGGAATATGGAACTTATCTTTAATGATCATCTTGTTGAGCTCTCTATAATATAGACACATACACCATGAACCTTCCTTTTTAAGAACCATAAGGACTGGTGCATAGAAGACAGTTTGGCTAGTGTGAATGATGCCAACATCTAACATTTCTTGAAACATATTCTCAATCTCACTATTTTGTGCATATGGGTACCTATAAGGTTTGATGTTAGGTGGTACACTTCAAAGCTGCAAGTGAATCACATAGTCATGATCTTGAGCAGGTGGAATACCTTTAGGAATATATCCAAATACCTTGGAATGGCTGTCAAAAACTCTTTGGAGAACTACTAGAATAGAGGGTATAGATGCTTGAACATCTAGTGAGCATAACTATGCAATTACACCATGGTGTCCCTTTTTTAGCAATTTTTCATGTTTTTGGAGCTTATCACTTTAGAGGGTTTCCCTGGAGTACCTTTGAGTTCAATTTACTTACCTTTTGAGAAACATCTCATGAAAAGTTCTTGAAAATTAAGAGTCACTTTTCCCAATGATTGTAACCATTGAACCCCTAATACAACATCAACACCACCCATTTGGATTACAATTATTGGGCTATCCAATAAATACTCCCCCATATTAAGTTTAATACTGTGGCACTTCTATGAATAATTTATGGTACCTTCATCTAACAATCATTATTTGAAACTCTGGTGCAAGATATATAAAGCAATTAAGAAGTTTGGCTAATTTGTAATTAATGAAGTTATGGGTACTACCAAAATTAATCAACATTGTTACTTTTTTCTTTTTGGTATATTCTTCTATCACAAGAGTTTGAGGGGCGCTAGCTAATGCATGACAAGAAATGGTTGGAGTAGTATCTTCTAGCTCAACCTCTTCATATTGTCCTAGTTTTGGATCTTCTTCCTCTCCACGATGTATGTAGGATAATTTCTTCTCGTTGCACTTATGCCCCTTACTATACTTGCTGCCGCAATTGAAACATAGTCTTTTTCTCTTATTCCTCCACTTTGTGAGGTGTCAAACTAGTAGGCTAAGTTAGGTTAGGGGGAGGGACATTTCCCTCTATATAGGTGTTAGTAGCAGCTCTTCTAATAGCCATATTTTTACTTTCAACTTTCCTTCTCAAACAAAAAGAAGTCTCCAATGATTTAGGTTCAAAGAGACGCATCTCATGCTACATGCTCTCCTTTAAAGTGCCCATAAAGAAATCCGACAAGTTATCCCTTGTAATATTGTTCACTCTAAGACTCAAATTTTGAAGATGTTTAATGTGCTCTATAACTAGGCCTCTTTGCCTATGATTTATCAGTTGGTTAAAGAAGGCATTGCTCTTAATATCCTACAATGTGCTATCAATTCATCCATAAATGTAGACCAAGAGACAATAGAGTCCATATTACAGTCATAAAACCATTGGTACCACACAAATTGATTAGCTTCTAAATACAATGATGTTGTTGAATATCCTAATTACTCCTATTATATGTTATGAGTTAGTGTTTTACGTAGTCAAGAGTAATTATTTGGTTATGCATTTATTAATATAGTTAGTGGAGAAGACCTGTCAATAGAGAAGACATGTCAAAAATCAATTTTGTATTTCCTATATTTAGAAGTTAATGTTGAGACGAGTTGGAGGATGATCCATAGGGTTTGGTGTATTGCTTTGCATCTACTTTGAATCTTCACATGGTATCAAAGTAGGCCTAAGACTCTTTGAAGATAGGAAAGAAAAAATTAGAGATTTTCCACTCTAGAGAAACTAGGAAGATATGCATCGAGATCTGTGAAGTGAAGCTCATCGATTGAGAATAAACCACCACAAGAGCTATCAATAGGCTTTATGATCCATAGAAAGATAGAACCCCTGTCTCAAAAGAAAACAAGAAGGAAAACAAGTCACAAGAAGGTATTGTTGTCTTGTCAGTCATTGGGAGTGATAGAGAAGGACTATCATTGTTTATCCATGTAGAGGGAGCGATAGTATTGTTGTCCTGTAGTTTAAAGAGAGCAATAGATTCCCAAAAGGGTCCATCACAATCTCTCTACCACTGGGGAGTGATAGTCATGACTAAGCAGTTTTCGGGATAGCGATAGTTTTTCAATACACTGCACATTCTCCATTTTCCATTCCGGTCACAGACAGACGAACCAGAAAGGAAAGACACTCTTTTAAAAGGTAACTTTTCAGAGAAAAAAAAACACACGTTTTGGAAGAATAAAATGGCTTCAAGAAACCAAACCTTTTCCCAGATTCCTCGTCTCACTGGGAAGAACTATGAAATATGGTCAATCAAAATGATGACCTTGTTAAAGGCTCAAGATGTTTGGGAATATGCATCCCATGAGTATACAAAATTGAGAGATGAAGCAGTCGAACATACCATGACAAATAATCAAAGTACTCAGTTAAAAGAACACATAACCAAGGATGCAAAGGTGTTGCATCTCATTTAAAGTGCTTTGGATGAAACCATTTCCCCAAGATTTATCTTGTGAGATCCTCTAAAACCACCTAGGAGATATTGCAAAGCAACTATCAAGGCATCACCAAGGTGAAGACAATGAAATTGCAAACCTTGATAAGGGACCTTGAAATCCTAGAAATGAAGTGGTTGGAGTCGATAGTTCAGTACATGAATTGAGTAACTACCACTATAAACAATTTGAAGATGTACGGCGAAGATATGACGGATAATAAGGTAGTCGAGAAGGTTCTCAGAACCCTATCCAAAAAGTTCGATTCAGTGATCGCGACAATTGAAGAAGAAAATGATATGTGTCATATTTTAGTAGATGAATTGACGGATCCCTTTTATCTCGCAATTTCATAAACAACAAGAATGATAATTCCTCACTTGAAAATGCATTTTAGACCCAGGCCTCCATTGTAGAGGTAGAAGAAGAGGTCAAGGAAATAGAAGGAGAGGTAGGAAAATTATAGATCTTTCTCCAGAAGGAGAGAGATCAACCCCATATTTGGGACGAGATCATGAACACTTTCATAACCAAAGGGGGAGAAACATAAATTTCAAAGAAAATCCTAGGATACAGTGTTTTTACTACAAGAAGTTTGGCCACTCTGAAAGTGAACGTAGGAAGAAGCAAGAAAATAGGAATAAGGGCATAACACATATTAGGAACAATGATGAAGGGACATCATAATCAATATTCCTTTCATGCCATATTATTGAAGAAACCATCCACAACAAAGATCTATGGTTGTTGGATAGTGGTCTCAACAACCACATGACAGGTGACAAAGTTTTGTTTCAAGTTTGGATAGCTCTATCACATCTGAAATTAAGCTAGGAGATTATTATCAAGTCAAATCCAAATGTAAAGGTGTAGTTTCAATATTAACTAAACAAGATGAAAAGAAGGGCATTTATGATGGTTTCTATGTACCTGGTGTGAAAAATAACTTGATGAGTGTAGGCCATATGAGTCAACATGGTTATGAGTTCATATTCAAAGGTCCCAATGGTATAATCCTAGATAAGCCACCTAGTAAGAGGCTCACATCACAATTACAAACAAAAAATAGGATGTTTCTCCTGATGTTGAAAATTCTAAATCAGTCACTTCTATATGCACAAAATATCTCAAGCACTGATGAAACATGGTTGTGGCACCTTAGGTATGGTTAGTTACCCTTTACAAGTCTTAGCCTTTTGTATACAATGTGTATGGTCAAGGATCTACCCTTGATTAATGAATAACACAACTCTTTTGAAACTTGTATCTTAGCCAAACACCCAAGAGATAGCTTCCCAGTTGCTTCCTATAGAGAAAAAGAGCATCTTGAGGTGGTGCATACAAACTTTTGTGGTCCTATGCAAACCTAGTCCATAGGAGGAAGTATTTATTTCCTAACATTTATTGATGACTTTAGCAAAAAAAATTGGGTGTATTTTGTGAAGCACAAATATTAGACTTTTGAAAACTTTAAAGAGTTCAAAGCCATGGTAGAGATATAGAGTGGAAAGTACATTAAAGTACTCAAGTCATATGGAGGAGGTGAATAGGACTCCAAAGAATTCACAGAACATTGCAAATAACAAGGGATTGAAAGGCAATTCACTACAAGGTACACTCCACAACATAATGGAGTAGCTGAAAGGGAGAACAAAACAATCATGAACATGGCCAGGAGTTTACTTAATACAAAGAACTTGTCAAATGAGTATTGGGAAGAAGTTGTAGCATGTTCAATTTATATCTTGAATAGATATCCAACCTGCAATGTGAAAGACAAAGTCCCATAGGAAGCATGGAGTGACATGAAAGCTATGGTTTCACATTTTAGAGTTTTTGGATGTGTAGCTTATGCACATATTCCTAAACATTTGAGGAGGAAAATTGATGACAAAAGTGAAAGGTGCACTTTTATTGGCTACAATGAATAGTCCAAAGCCTACAAGTAGTATAATCCCATCACCAAGAAGTTCATTGTTAGTAGAGATGTTAAGTTCTAGGAATACAAGTCTTGGGAGGATCAAACAAATGGAACGATTGGAAACCATACTCCTTTGCCATGGGTGGATGAACATGTAGAACCTACAAGCTAGCAAAATATTCATCCTAGACCCCAAGGATGCAAGTACAAAGACAAGGGGAACAATTAGAGCATAGTTCTTATTCCAACAGTGATTCAGATCCAACTATAGCTTCTCTAACAAACTAGAAGGAAAGAAGATTGCAAGACATTTACGAACAACTTGATGATGAGCAAGCACATTCTGTTTTTTAGTCCTTTCAACTAGTATATTTTGAAGAAGCAATGAAGGAAGAACAATGAGTTCAAGCAATGAATGAATAAAAATAAGTCTTTGAAAGAAACAACACATGGGATCTTGTACATCTACTAGTAGAAAATATCAACATTTGAGTTAAAAGGGTATATAATACAAAGTTGAATGAGAAAGACACAGTGGAGAAGCACAAATCCTAACTTGTAGCAAAAGGTTTTGCTCAGCAACCTGGTGTGGATTATGGAGAAACATTTTCTACACTAACATGTTTAGATACTATCAAAGCAGCTTCGGCAGTTGCAACCCAAAACATGTGGCCAGTTTGTCAAATGGAGGCTAAATTTGTTGGTTGTGGAGCCTTATCTTCCTTATTTAGAGGTCGTGTTTCAGCCGTGTCTGAATCCCAACCCATGATGGGGGGGGTTGGGGGGCTTGCCCCCCACAAATAGTCACCATGGGGGGTCCAGGGGAGGCGACAACTAATTTGGGAGCCCCCCATGCAGGGGTTCTAGGGCAACGCCCCCGTAGTGAAAATTTTGGAAAAAATGCCTTGTAAAATGTTGTAATTTCATAGTCATGACTTGGTCAATAATGGATGATTTATGGGCCCATAGTATTGGGTGTTACATAGTATTTTCCCATGGTAATCGCTCTTTAAAAGGAATGCATTGTAATATGGCTGTGTATTGTAGCATTGTAAAGATATCTGATTGTGTGAGAGAGACTGTGAGAGAGTGAAGAGGAAGTTGCAGTGGATGTGCTGTAGGTTGTATCCCTTCATTTGTTGGATGGTATAATAATAAGGACTGGCAATTTTTGTGTGGACGTAGCCCATCTTGGGTGAACCACGTTATATTGGTGTCTTTCTTGTAATGTGTTTTATGTGATTTATGTTTGCATCTTGTTTATTGTTATTGCTATGCGATCCTATTTTTCTAACAATTGGTATCATAGCCAAAGGTCTATTTGGAAGATAAACTCGTAGGAAAGAAGGGTTCCTGGTTTGAGTAGGAGCAATGGCGGAAGAAGGGAAGTTTAAGGTCGAGAAATTTAATGGACAATACTACCAGTTATGGAAGATGCAAATGTAGGACTAACTGTACCAGAAGGATCTATTCCTACCGTTGGGAGGAAAAGCAAAACAATCGGAAACTATGAAGGATGAATAATGGGAGGTTCTTGACAGAAAGGCATTGGGAACAACATGGTTGTGCTTGGATTCATCGGTGGCTTTCAATATTTCAAAAGAAATGACAATGGAGGGGATGAGCACATTGGGTAAGCTATATGAAAAACCCTCGATCTCCAACAAGGTATTTATAATGAAGCGTTTATTTAATATGAAGATGTCAGAAGATAGATATGTTTCTAATCATTTAAATGAATTTAATACGATTACAAATCAACTATGTTTTGTAAAATTGAACTTTGATGGTGAGGTTAGGGATATTCTAATCTTGTGTTCATTGCCAGAAAGTTGGAATGGCTTGGTCATGGTTGTAAGCAACTCTGTATCTGGTTCAAACACTTTGAAATTTGATGATGTTGTTGGTGTTATTCTTAGCAAGGAAATGCGAAGGAAAAGCATAGGTGAGACATCAAGTAATGCATTGACCATGCAGAGCAAGGGAAGCCAAAGGGAGAGAGGAAAGATCCCAGTTAATCGCAACAAGTTCAGGAAGGGAAGATCCAAGTCCATATTGGGAAACATAGAGTGTTGGAACTGTGGAAAGAAAGGACATCTAAAGAAAGACTACAGATCTCTAAATAAGAAAGGAGATGGACATCAGGAGATTACTCAGGAAGCAAATGTAGCAGGTGATGTGTTGCAAGATGCTTTGATTTTTGCATTAGATAATACTAATGATTACTGGGTAGTAGATTGAGGGGCTTCATGTCATGCTACACCCCATAGGAAATTCTTTCATGATTATGTTCCAGGTGATTTTGTACATGTTTTATTGGGTGATGATGAACCATGTAAAATTGTTGGAATGGGTAAGGTACGGATAAAGTTAAAGAATAGTGAATGGGTGCTGAAATATGTAAGGCATATTCCTGCTATGAAAAGAAATATGATCTTAACATGACATTTGATAGATGGTGGTTGTTTATCTACATTTGGAGAAACATGGTGGAAGATCACTAAAGGATCAATGGTGATAGCAAAAGGAGACATGATATGTAAGTTGTATTTAAGTCCTCATAATACTAACTGTTCTATCTCTTTAGCTTCCACAGGAATAGATACAACATTGTGGCATCATAGGCTTAGCCACATGAGTGAGAAAGGGATGCAAATTCTCCACTCAAGGAAGTTGTTTCCAGATCTGAAGCAGGTAAGTTTGGAATTCTGTGAGAACTGCGTTTATGAAAAACAGAAGAGAGTCAGATTTCTCAAGGTTGGGAAACAAAAGAAGAGTGAAAAGTTAGAGCCTGTACATATAGATGTATGGGGACCGTATCATGTACAATCTCTTGGTGGCTCTCATTATGATGGTAGTTTTATTGATGATGCAACTAGAAAAACTTTGGTTTATTGCATTAGATAGAAATTTGATGTGTTTTCTACTTTTAAGAAATGGAAATCTTTGGTTGAGAATGAGACAAGAAAAAGGTTGAAGTGTCCCATATATGATAATGTAGGTTAATACTACGGAAATGAGTTTGATAGTTACTATTCATACCATGCGATTCGTAGAGAGAAGACAGTCCCAGGAACACCACAAGAAAATCGTGTGTCAGAAAGGATGAACAGAACATTCATGGAGTGTGCAAAGTGTGTAAGATTCCAAGTAGGGTTTCACTTACAGTTTTGGGTGGATGTTGTAGATATTGTTGTTTACTTAATAAACATAGGGCCTTCAAGTGCTTTGGATGGTGGTATTCCAGAGGAGTCATGGACAGGTAAAAAGGTAAACTACTCTTTTCTGAGAACTTTTGGTTGTGAAGCATGTGTCCATATTGAGAAAGAAAATAGAACAAATCTTGAGGCTAAATCCAAGAAATGTACCTTTATTGGATACGGGGTTGATGATTTTGGTTATCGCTTATGGGATTATGAAAATAACAAAATAATTAGGAGTAGAGATGTGGTATTCAATGAAAATTTCATGTATAAAAATCAGTTACAGGGAAAGAAACAAGAAAAGGAAAACACGGAGTACACAGTGCTTGATGAAATCAAAGAAAATGAAGTTCCGAAGGTGCCGGAAAATAAAAAACATCAGCAGTTACCTCAAACTCCTGCAAGTGTTAGAATATCTACCAGGTTAAGTAGACCCCCTGAACGATTGTCTCTTTCACTGTATTATTTATTGATGACTGATTCTGGTGAACCAGAATGTTGTGAAGAAGAAATGCAGGTGGAAACTAGAAATAAGTGGGAGCAAGGCATGAATGAGGATATGGACTCATTAGTAAGAAAACAAAATTGGTCCCTTAGAGTAAGGCCAAAAGCTTTGCCATATTGTTAGTTTCATGTCCTAGCCCCCAAGAGAATGTTGCCTTTGTAGTTCCTCTAGGATTGAAAATAATCCCCCCCATGCCTATCACCCCTTACAACAACAATATTTACAAAAGTAACTTAGAAAGTAGAAAGTAGATGCATAATTAAAAATAAGTTTGTTTTTTGTTTTTTTGTCTTGTGCGAAATAAAAGCAAAATGGTAATAACGCGTGAAATAAGTTAATGAAGTAAATAAAATAGTTTTATATACTAAAAGAAAAAAATGAAAAAAGTTAAAAACATTTAAATACCAAAAATATAAGCATGCTAATAAATAAATAAAAATAACAATTACATAACATATGAAATGATAGAAATAATTTTTTAAATAAACATTTAGACTTAAAAATTAAACTAAAAAATGAAATAGGTAAGAGAATGAAGGTTTTCAACCCAATATTTTTTATATTTAATGAATAATAATCCCATATATCATCATCAATTGGATAAATGAAATATTGGAACAGGCATGACTCAAAATCATAGAAGATATTAATGAATCCATCAATTGTAATGTTACATGGAGAAAGGAGAAAGGTAAAGTCTGGACTTCAAAAAATGGATAATTTGTGTTGCACAATGACCTTTTCGTCGATACCTACTATCCATGAAATTGTTAGATCCATAGATAAACAATGTATGTGTTATCTCCTCAAATAAACATAGACTAGTTGTGTTTTCTAGGTGATAGGAGGTCTTTCAATTTTTCATTTTTAGATGCATTTGGGGTTCTTTTTCAAGAGTTTGAAGTGCGTAATGAAGTTTGAAATAACATTTGATGTTACTTTGTCTCCAAGAAATAATTTTTCGGTTTGAAGGGCCCCATTTATTAATTACATGCAACATGCCTAACATTTTATTTTCATAAAATAGTTTGAGTAAGTTTTTTTCCTTTAAGTTGGAAACTTTTGAAAGCAAGTGGCTTTCCTTCTTGCATTAAAATTGCACCAATTGCATTCCCCTAGTAATCAATTTCCACATTAGAATTATTTGTGAAGTTAGGTGTGGCTAATACAAGAGTTGTACACATAAAAACTTTAAGTTTTTCAAAATATTTGGTTGCTTCTTGAGTCCAATAAAATACCTCCTTTTTCAATAGAGACACTATAAGAGATGCTTCTATTTGACCATGATTCTTGACAAAATTGTTGTAATAGCATGTCAATCCTACGAATCCTTTAAGAATCTTCAAGGTTTTTGGAATTGGCCATTCCATTATAGCTTTAATTTTGTTAGGGTCCACTTTGATGTCATCATGACATACAATCTAGACCAAATATTCCACTTCCTAAACCCCAAAGGAAAACTTAGAAGGCTTGTCATATAATTGATGCTCCTCCAATAATTTTAATACCATGTCAACATGTTGTACATGCTCTTCCAAATATTGGACATAGATTAATATATCATCAGAAAATATTAGTTTTCTTCCCAAGATTTTCTATATATTAGTAAGGTCAAATGGCATCACCATAAATTCATAATAACCTTCATGTGTTTTAAAGGTTGTTTTTGGAATGTCTTCTTGCCTCATTTTGATTTTGATGATATCCTAAGTGGAGGTCTAACTTGGAAGAAAATTGATCCCTTTAATTAATCTAATAGTTCATCAATGATAGGAATATGAGACTTATCTTTAATTATCATCTTGTTGAGCTCTCTATAATCTAGACACATACACCATGAACCTTCCTTTTTAAGAACCATAAGGACTGGTGCATAGAACACAGTTTGTCTAGTGTGAATGATGCCAACATCTAACATTTCTTGAACCATACTCTCAATCTCACTCTTTTGTGCATATGGGTACCTATAAGGTTTGATGTTAGGTGGTACACTTCAGAGCTGCAAGTGAATCACATAGTCATGATCTTGAGCAGGTGGAATACCTTTAGGAATATATCCAAATACCTTGGAATGATGGTCAAAAACTCTTTGGAGAACCACTAGAATAGAGGGTATAGATGCTTGAACATCTAGTGAGCATAACTGTGCAATTACACCATGGTGCCCCTTTTTTAGCAATTTTTCATGTTTTTGGAGCTTATCACTTTAGAGGGTTTCCCTAGAGTACCTTTGAGTTCAATTTACTTACCTTTTGAGAAAAATCTCATGAAAAGTTCCTGAAAATTAAGAGTCACTTTTCCCAATGATTGTAACCATTGAACCCCTAATACAACATCAACACCACCCATTTGGATTACAATTATTGGGCTATCCAATAAATACTCCCCCATATTAAGTTTAATACTGTGGCACTTCTCTGAATAATTTATGGTACCTTCATCTAACAATCATTATTTGAAACTCTGGTTCAAGATATATAAAGCAATTAAGAAGTTTGGCTAATTTGCAATTAATGAAGCTATGGGTACTACCTAAATTAATCAACATTGTTACTTTTTTCTTTTTGGTATATCCTTCTATCATGAGAGTTTGAGGAGCGCTAGCTAATGCATGACAAGAAATGGTTGGAGTAGTATCTTCTAGTTCAACCTCTTCATATTGTCCTAGTTTTGGATCTTCTTCCTCTCCACGATGTATGTAGGATAATTTCTTCTCGATGCACT
Organism: Larix kaempferi; assembly: GCA_027924585.1. Lineage (NCBI taxonomy): Eukaryota > Viridiplantae > Streptophyta > Pinopsida > Pinales > Pinaceae > Larix > Larix kaempferi. Next base: position 13,859,831 of record BSBM01000001.1, read on the forward strand.
TATTCCCCTTACTATACTTGCTGCCGCAATTGAAACATAGTCTTTTTCTCTTATTTCCTCGACTTTGTGAGGTGTCAAACTAGTAGGATAAGTTAGGTTAGGGGGAGGGACATTTCCCTCTATATAGGTGTTAGAAACAGCTCTTCTAATAGCCATATTTTTACTTTCAACTTTCCTTCTCAAACAAAAAGAAGTCGCCAATGATTTAGGTTCAAAGAGACGCATCTCATGCTACATGCTCTCCTTTAAAGTGACCATAAAGAAATCCGACAACTTATCCCTTGTAATATTGTTCACTCTAAGACTCAAATTTTGAAGATGTTTAATGTGCTATATAACTAGGCCTCTTTGCCTAAGATTTATCAGTTGCCTAAAGAAGGCGTTGTTCTTAATATACAACAATGTTCTATCAATTCATCCATAAATATAGACCAAGAGACAATAGATTCCGTATTACAGTCACAAAACCATTAGTACCACACAAATTGATTAGGTTCTAAATACAATGATGTTGTTGAATATCCTAATTACTCCTATTATATGTTATGAGTTAGTGTTTTACGTAGTCAAGAGTAATTATTTGGTTATGCATTTATTAATATAGTTAGTGGAGAAGACCTATCAATAGAGAAGACGTGTCAAAAATATGTTTTGTATTTCCTATATTTAGAAGTTAATGTTGAGAAGAGTTGGAGGATGATCCATAGGGTTTGGTGTATTGCTTTGCATCTACTTTGAATCTTCACATGGTATCAAAGTAGGCCTAAGACTCTTTGAAGATAGGAAAGAAAAAATTAGAGATTTTCCACTCTACAGAAAATAGGAAGATGTGCATTGAGATCTGTGAAGTGAAGCTCATCGATTGAGAACAAACCACCACAAGACCTATCAATACGCTTTATGATCCATAGAAAGATAGAAACCCTGTCTCAAAAGAAAACAAGAAGGAAAACAAGTCACAAGAAGGTATTGTTGTCTTGTCGGTCATCGAGAGTGATAGAGAAGGACTATCATTGTTTATCCATGGAGAGGGAGCGATAGTATCGTTGTCCTATAGTTTGAAGAGAGCGATAGCTTCCCTAAAGAGTCCATCACCATCTCTCTACCACTGGGGAGTGATTGCCATGACTAAGCACTTTTCGGGATAGCGATAGTTTTTCGATACACTGCACATTCTCCATTTTCCATTCCAGTCATAGACAGATGGACCAGAAAGGAAAGACACTCTTTTAAAAGGTAACTTTTCAGAGAAAAAAACACATGTTTTGTAAGAATAAAATGGCTTCAAGCACCCAAACCTTTTCCTAGATTTCTCCTCTCACTAGGAAGAACTATGAAATATGGTCGATCAAAATAATGACCTTGTTAAAGGCTCAAGATGTTTGGGAATATGCATCCCATGAGTATACAAAATTGAGAGATGAAGCAGTCGAACATACCATGACAAATAATCAAAGGACTCAGTTAAAAGAACACATAACCAAGGATGCAAAGGCGTTGCATCTCATTCAAAGTGATTTGGATGAAAACATATTCCCCAAGATTTATCTTGTGAGATCCTCTAAAACCACCAAGGAGATATTGCAAAGCAACTATCAAGGCATCACCAAGGTGAAGACAGTGAAATTGCAAACCTTGATAAGGGACTTTGAAATCCTAGAAATGAAGTGGTTGGAGTCGATAGTTCAGTACATGAATTGAGTAACTACCACTATAAACAATTTGAAGATGTACGACGAAGATATGACGGATAATAAGGTAGTCGAGAAGGTTCTCAAAACCCTATCCAAAAAGTTCGATTCAGTGGTCGCAACAATTGAAGAAGAAAAAGATATGTGTCATATTTCAGTAGATGAATTGATGGATCCCTTTTATCCCATGATTCCATAAACAATAAGAATGACAATTCCTCACTTGAAAATGCATTTTAGACCCAGGCCTCCATTGTAGAGGTAGAAGAAGAGGTCAAGGAAATAGAAGCAGAGGTAGGAAAATTATATATCTTTCTCAAGCAGGAGAGAGATCAGCCCCATATTTGGGACGAGATTATGAACACTTTCATAACCAAAGGGGGAGAAACATAAATTTCAAAGAAAAGCCTAGGATACAGTGTTTTTACTACAAGAAGTTTGGCCACTCTGAAAGTGAATGTAGGAAGAAGCAAGCAAATAGGAATAAAGGCATAACACATATTAGGAACAATGATGAAGGGACATCATAATCAATGTTCCTTTCATGCCAGATTACTGAAGAAACCATCCACAACAAAGATCTATGGTTGTTGGATAGTGGTCTCAAAAACCACATGACTGGTAACAAAGTTTTGTTTCAAGTTTGGATAGCTCTATCACATCTGAAATTAAGCTAGGAGATTATTATCAAGTCAAATCCAACGGTAAAGGTGTAGTTTCAATATTAGCTAAACAAGATGAAAAGAAGGACATTTGTGATGGTTTCTATCTACCTGGTGTGAAAAATAACTTGATGAGTGTAGGCCATATGAGTCAACATGGTTATGAGTTCATATTCAAAGGTCCCACTTGTATAATCCTAGATAAGCCACTTAGTAAGAGGCTCACATCATAAGTACAAACAAAAAATAGGATGTTTCTCCCTATGTTGAAAAGTCTAAATCAGTCACTTTTATATGCACAAAATATCTCAAGCACTGATGAAACATGGTTGTGGAACCTTAGGTATGGTTAGTTACCCTTTACTAGTCTTATCCTTTTGTATACAAAGTGTATGGTCAAGGATCTACCCCTGATTAATGAATAACACAACTCTTTTGAAACTTGTATCTTAACCAAACACCCAAGAGATAGCTTCCTAGTTGCTTCCTATAGAGAAAAAGAGCATCTTGAGGTGGTGCATACAAACCTTTGTGGTCCTATGCAAACCTAGTCCATATGAGGAAGTTTTTAGTTCCTAACATTTATTGATGACTTTAGCAAAAAAAATTGGGTGTATTTTTTGAAGCACAAATCTTAGACTTTTGAAAACTTTAAAGAGTTCAAAGCCATGGTAGAGATATAGAGTGGAAAGTACATTAAAGTACTCAAGTCATATGGAGGAGGTGAATAGGACTCCAAAGAATTCACAGAACATTGCAAACAACAAGGGATTGAAAGTAAATTCACTACAAGGTACACTTCACAACATAATGGAGTATCTCAAAGGGAGAACAGAATAATCATGAACATAGCCAGGAGTTTGCTCAAGACGAAGACCTTGTCAAATGAGTATTGGGAAGAAGTTGTAGCATGTTCAATTTATATCTTGAATAGATATCCAACCTGCAGTGTGATAGACAAAGTCCCATAGGAAGCATGGAGTGACATGAAAGCTATTGTTTCACATTTTAGAGTTTTTGGATGTGTAGCTTATGCGCATATTCCTAAACATTTGAGGAGGAAGCTTGATGAAAAAAGTGAAAGGTGCACTTTTATTGGCTACAATGAATATTCCAAAGCCTATAGGTAGTATTGTTGAGATATTGTAACTTCAAAGAATATTATATTTGTACTTTATTATTTTGGAGATGTTTCATTCCTCCTTGAAGATCTTATTGTATATCCAGAGATGTTTATTCCTCCGTTGGAAGGTGGTAACTTGGGTTATTAGACTAACCTAGTGGGGGTCGGACCTGTATGTGTTATGTGGGTCAAAGGGTTATTAGACCACCCTAGAGGGGTCGGCCCAGTCAGTTGTAGTGGGGTATTTAACCCATTGGTTAAATACGAGCCTACATGTTTTGTGTAAAAGACAAGTCGGAGTAGTGTATAAATATAGGAGGTGTATTCCTCATTTGACACACACTCACTCACTTGAGAGTGGTGCACTTGTGGAGGAGAGGCCTTCTATGGAGAAGGAGGAGCTTATGCTCAGGGTTACATCTTTGTATATTGTCGGTCATCTATATTGAGGGAGCTTTACTGGGTTTTCTACCCCATGAGGGTTTCCCAGGGACACTTGCTGGATACCTGCCGAGGGCATAGAACTCCAACCGTGCAACAAAAATGGGTTCAGGGGAGTCCTGCAGGTGTGTCTAAGCAGGTTCGGGCTGGGAACACTAGCCATACCAGCCCGGTGGATGATTTTCCAAAGTTGACCCCCATGTGCAAAAATTGCACACTCCCACACTGAGCAAAACCCTAATTTCCAAAATGGACCTGCAAGGTGACACTTGGGCCATCGAGCCAGAGGGGAGGGGCACCCCTGGAACTATCCCGACGTGTTGAATCCAACAGAGTCGACGATTCGTCGATCCGAGCCACGATCATCATTCTATGGCTCGTTCTGTCTCACATCCAAAAGGCCTTCAGGGACACTTGCTGGATACCTGTCGGGGGCATAGAACTCCAACCATGCAACAAAAGTGGGTTTCGGAGAGTCCTGCAGGTGTGTCTAGGTAGGTTCGGGCTGGGAACACGATCCATACCCACCCGGTGGATGATTTTCCAAAGTTGACCCCCATGTGCAAAAATTGCACACTCCCACACGGAGCAAAACCCTAGTTTCCAAGATGGACCTGCAAGTTGACACATGGGCCACTGGGCCAGAGGGGAGGGGCACCCCTAGCACTGTCCCAGCGTGCTGAATCCAATGGAGTCGACGGTTCGTCGATCTGATCCACGGTCATCATTCTATGGCTCGTTCCGTCTCGCATCCAAAAGGCCTTCAGGGACACTTGCTGGATACCTGTCAGGGGCATAGAACTCCAACCGTGCAACAAAACCGGGTTCCGAGGAGTCCTGTAGGTGTGTCTAGGCAGGTTCAGGCTGGGAACACTAGCCATACCCTCCCGGTGGATGAGTTTCCAAAGTTGACCCCCATGTGCAAAAATTGCACACTCCCACACTGAGCAAAACCCTAGTTTCCAAGATGGACCTGCAAGGTGACACATGGGCCACTGGGCTAGAGGGGAAGGGTACCCTTGGCACTATACCAGTGTGTTGAATCCAACGGAGTTGATGGATCGTCGATCCGAGCCACGGTCTTCAATCTATGGCTCGTCCCGTCTCACTGCCAGAAGGCCTTCAGGGACACCTGTTGGATACCTGCCGGGGGCATAGAACTCCAACCGTGCAACAAAATCGGGTTTCGGGGAGTCCTGCAGGTGTGTCTAGGTAGGTTCGGGTTGGGAACACTAGCCATACCCGCCCGGTGGATGATTTTCCAAAGTTGACCCCCGTGTGCAAAAATTGCACACTCCCACACTCAGGAAAACCTTAGTTTACGAAATGAATGCACAATGAAACCACTGGGCCATGGGGAGACGAGGGAGAGGGCCCCTTAGAGGTAATCACACGCCAGGAGACCAACAGAGTCGACGGTTCATCGATCCGACGTCCGGTTTCCGAGTTATGTCGAGTTGCAAGTCGCATGAAAATGTCGTTCAGGGACACTTGGTGAATTTCCGTCCGGGAGCCAAAAAGCAAGCGGAGCAGCAAGATTGCGTGCTATTGGCTCCTACAAGTGTTTGTGGGAAATGTCGACGTGGGAACACTTCCAACACTGGCTCGGGGGAGGATTTTGCAGAGTTGACCCACCAATGCGAGATTGCATGCAATTAAACTAAGCAAAACCCTAGTTTACGAAATGAATGCACAATGAAGCCGTCGGGCCATGGGGAGACGAGGGAGAGGGTCCCCTAGAGGTAATCGCATGCCAGGATACCAACGGAGTCGACAGTTCGTCGTTTCGTCGTTCGGTTTACGAGTTATGTCGAGTTGCAAGTCGCATGAAAATGTTGTTTAGGGACACTTGGTGAATTTCCGCCCGGGATCCAAAAAGCAAACAGAGAAGGAAGATTGCATGCCGTTGGATCCTGCAAGTGTGTGTGGGAAATGCCAATGTGGGAACACTGCCAACACTGGCTCGAGGGAGGGTTTTGCAGAGTTGACCCACCAATGTGAGATTGCATGCAATTAAACTGAGCAAAACCCTAGTTTACGAAATGAATGCACAATGAAGCCACTGGGCCATGGGGAGATGAGGGAGAGGGCCCCCTAAAGGTAATCGCAGTCCAGGAGACCAACAGAGTCGACGGTTCATCGGTCCGACGTTCGATTTTTGAGTTATGTCGAGTTGCAAGTCGCATGAAAATGCCATTCAGGGACACTTGGTGAATTTCCGTCCAGGAGCCAAAAAGAAAACAGAGCAGGAAGATTGTGTGTTGTTGGCTCTTGCAAGTGTGTGTGGGCAATACCGATGTGGGAACACTACCAACACTAGGTTGGGGGAGGGTTTTGCAGAGTTGACCCACCAATGCGAGATTGCATGCAATTAAACTAAGCAAAACCCTAGTTTACGAAATGAATGCACAATGAAGCCATTGGGCCATGGGGAGACGAGGGAGAGGGCCCCCTAGAGGTAATCACATGCAAGGACACCAACGGAGTTGACGGTTCATTGGTCCGACGTCCGGTTTCCGAGTTATGTCGAGTTGCAAGTCACATGAAAATGTCGTTCAGGGACACTTGGTGAATTTCCGCCCAGGAGCCAAAAAGTAAACGGAGCAGGAAGATTGCATGCCGTTGGCTCCTGCAAGTGTGTGTGGGCAATGCCGACGTGGGAACACTGCCAACACTGGCTTGGGGGAGGGTTTTGCAGAGTTGACCCACCAATGCGAGATTGCATGCAATTAAACTGAGCAAAACCCTAGTTTACGAAATGAATGCACCATGAAGCCACTGGGCCATGGGGAGATGAGGGAGAGGGCCCCCTAGAGGTAATCGCACACCAAGAGACCAATGGAATCAATGGTTCGTCGGTCCGACATCCGTTTTCCGAGTTATGTCGAGTTGCAAGTCGCATGAAAATTCCATTCAGGGACACTTGGTGAATTTCCGTCCGGGATCCAGAAAGCAAACAGAGCAGGAGGATTGCATGTCGTTGGCTCCTGCAAGTGTGTGTGGGCAGTGCCGACATGGGAACACTGCCAACACTGGCTCGGGGGAGGGTTTTGAAAAGTTGACCCACCAATGTGAGATTGCATGCAATTAAACTGATCAAAACCCTAGTTTACGAAATGAATGCACAATGAAGCCACTAGGCCATGGGGAGACGAGGGAGAGGCCCCCCTAGAGGTAATCGCACACCAGGAGACCAACGGAGTCGACGGTTTGTCGGTCCGACGTCCGATTTCTGAGTTATGTCGAGTTGCAAGTCGCATGAAAATGTCGTTCATGGACACTTGGTGAATTTCCGCCCGTGAGCCAAAAAGCAAACGGAGCAGCAAGATTGCATGCCGTTGGCTCCTGCAAGTGTGTGTGGGAAATGCAAACGTGGGAACACTGCCAACATTGGCTCGAGGGAGGGTTTTGCAGAGTTGACCCACCAATGTGAGATTGCATGCAATTAAACTGAGCAAAACCCTAGTATACTTAATGAATGCACAATGAAGCCACTAGGCCATGGGGAGACGAGGGAGAGGGCTCCCTAGAGGTAATCGCACTCCAGGAGACCAATGGAGTCGACGGTTCATCGGTCCGATGTTCGGTTTCTGAGTTATGTCGAGTTGCAAATCGCATGAAAATGTCATTCAGGGACACTTGGTGAATTTTCGTCCAGGAGCCAAAAAGAAAACGGAGCAGGAAGATTGTGTGTTGTTGGCTCCTGCAAGTGTGTGTGGGCAATACCGATGTGGGAACACTACCAACACTAGGTTGGGGGAGGGTTTTGCAGAGTTGACCCACCAATGCGAGATTGCATGCAATTAAACTAAGCAAAACCCTAGTTTACGAAATGAATGCACAATGAAGCAACTGGGCCATGGGGAGACGAGGGAGAGGGCCCCCTAGAGGTAATCACATGCCAGGAGACCAACGGAGTTGACGGTTCGTCGGTCCGATGTCTGGTTTCCGAGTTATGTCGAGTTGCAGGTCACATGAAAATGTCGTTCAGGGACACTTGGTGAATTTCCGCCCAGGAGCCAAAAAGTAAACGGAGCAGGAAGATTGCGTGCCGTTGGCTCCTGCAAGTGTGTGTGGGAAATGCCGACGTGGCAACACTGCCAACACTGGCTTGGGGGAGGGTTTTGCAGAGTTGACCCACCAATGCGAGATTGCATGCAATTAAACTAAGCAAAACCCTAGTTTACGAAATGAATGCACCATGAAGCCATTGGGCCATGGGGAGACTAGGGAGAGGGCCCCCTAGAGGTAATCGTACGCCAAGAGACCAATGGAGTCGACGATTCATCGGTCTGACGTCCGTTTTTCGAGTTATGTCAAGTTGCAAGTCGCATGAAAATTCCATTCAAGGACACTTGGTGAATTTTCGTCCGGGAGCCAGAAAGCAAACAGAGCAGGAAGATTGCGTGTCGTTGGCTCCTGCAAGTGTGTGTGGGTAGTGCCGACATGGGAACACTGCCAACACAGGCTCGAGGGAGGGTTTTGAAAAGTTGACCCACCAATGTGAGATTGCATGCAATTAAACTGATCAAAACCCTAGTTTATGAAATGAATGCACAATGAAGCCACTGGGCCATGGGGAGACAAGGGAGAGGCCCCCCTAGAGGTAATCGCACGCCAGGAGACCAACGGAGTCGACGGTTTGTCGGTTCGACGTACGATTTCTGAGTTATGTCGAGTTGCAAGTCGCATGAAAATGTCGTTCAGGGACACTTGGGGAATTTTCGCCCGTGAGCCAAAAAGCAAACAGAGCAGCAAGATTGCATGCCGTTGGCTCCTGCAAGTGTGTGTGGGAAATGCCGACGTGGGAACACTGCCAATACTGGCTCGGGGGATGTTTTGCAGAGTTGACCCACCAATGCGAGATTGCATGCAATTAAACTGAGCAAAACCCTAATTTACGAAATGAATGCATAATGAAGCCACTAGGCCATGGGGAGACGAGGGAGAGGGCTCCCTAGAGGTAATCGCACGCCAGGAGACCAACGGAGTCGACGGTTCGTCGGTCCGACGTACGGTTTCTGAGTTATGTCGAGTTGCAAGTCGCATGAAAATGTCGTTCAGGGACACTTGGTGAATTCCCGCTCAGGAGCCAAAAAGCAAACGGAGCAGCAAGATTACGTGTCGTTGGCTCCTGCAAGTGTGTGTGGGCAATGCCGACGTGGGAACACTGCCAACACTGGCTCGGGGGAGGGTTTTGCAGAGTTGGCCCACCAATGCGATATTGCATGCAATGAAATTGAGCAAAACCCTAGTTTACGAAATGAATGCACATTGAAGCCACAAGGCCATGGGGAGACGAGGGAGAGGGCCCCCTAGAGGTAATTGCACGCCAGGAGACCAACGGAGTCGACGATTCGTCGGTCCAACGTCCGATTTCTAAGCTATGTCGAGCTGCAAGTCACATGAAAATGTTGTTCAGGGACAAGAGACACAACATTTTATCCTGGGAAACCCTCATGGGGAAGAAAACCTAGCAACCTTTCTTAGAATAATTATATGTTTATAAATCAAGTACAATGAAACCATGAACAAACCCTAACCCTGAAGGGTTTTACCACATGAAAACACCTTAGTTACTCATACGTAGTGTTGAATCTAATTGTACAATCAAATATTGGGCGTTGATGAAATGTGTAGCATGTATTGCACTTAGTTTTATTAAATTACACTTGAACATTGAATTAACTTGTAATTTAATCATCCAAACTCACAAATTTTAATTACACCTATCCAATTAGTGTGCATGAGTGAATTCATTGAAACCTTGAAAAACATTGTATTGCATTTAGTTTGATTAAATTACATGAGCAAGAACTTTGACATAACTTGTAATGATCATCCAAAATCACAAATTTTAATTAGATACCAATTAGTGCATGCATGTAGTGAGTTCGTTGAAACCTTTAAATATAATAGTTTGTTCTTTTGACATAGCGCATTCATGAGTAATAGATCATCCACACAAATCAACACATTAGATTGACACAAGAACACGTGGAAACCGAAGAACAAATACAAAGTGAAATGTATCATTCATTTATAAGTGAAATGTCAATGTGCATGTCTCCAAAAGTACATGTATCCAATGAAATCAATGTACATGTCTCCAAAAGTACATGCACAATAAAGTCAATGTACATGTCTCCAAAAGTGAATGTATCGAAAAGTACATATATATACAAAAGTATCCAAAAGCACATGTGTCCAAAACTATCCAAAACTATAAAAGCCACATGTACATGTATCCAAATGTACATATATCCCATAAGACACATCAAAACTCAAGCTTCCTCTTGTTCTTTCTCGACGTTGATGGTTGGTGGGATAGGGTAGTCCTTAGCATCAAGATCATGGAGCCAATCATTTCTTTGTTGCGGTTTGCAGACACGGACCAGCCCATCCTACGAGATTTCTATGAGGGGTGGGATTCCATGATTGAGTCCATGAGGACCATTGTTATGGAGAATGAGTGTGTCGAGTATGAGACATCGGCAAAGAACTTATGGTCCATCATATAGGGCATTCTTATCTCCAGGTGGGATAAGAATTGCACACCTTTGCATTACTTGGTCCACTCATTGAACCCCAGGTTCTACACTCAGGATTGGCTCAGTGGTGGGTCGGGGCCCTCATCCAGAGTCCCTCCTCACATGGATGGAGAGATCTCAAAGGGGAGGAAGATAGCATTTAGACGGCTACTTCAAGATAGAGACCACCTTGAGGTGGTGGAGGAGGAATTTTATGAGTTTTCTAGTGGCACTAGGAGATTTGGAGGATATGAGGTGGTTAGAGGCATGGGGGTTAAGAAACCCCTTGTTAGGTGGACAACTCATGGGGCAACATGCCCTCTTCTACAAAAGATAGCCTTGAGGGTCCTCTCTCAAGTTACTTCATCCTCTTGTTGTGAGAGGAATTGGAGCACATATGGGAACTTGTACAGTGTGAAGAAGAGCAGGCTTGAGCAGTCCAGGGCAGAGACGATGGTGTATGTGCACTCCAACCTTCCTCTTATTTACATGAAGAGGGAGGAGTGGGCAAAGGGAAAGACACGGATGTGGGATGTCTTGCCTGATGAGATGGGTTTGGACAACAGTACTGAGTTGGCATTAGCCAACATGGATCTTAATGATCCAGTGCCAGAGCCGGTCACTTTTAATGAGGGTGATCGTATGGAGGGGTCATCCTCCACACCAGCAGATGCAGTTACTCATATTGGCAGAGAGGAGGAGGAGGAGGATCAGGGTAGTGATGAGTTTGTTGATTCAGGCATGGAGAAGGACTATTGATTCATTGACAAATGGGATTCTTCCATCTTGATCCACCGCTTTTTTGTATTTACTATTAGACTATTAGACTATTAGTCTATTTGGCATTTGCCAGTGCCCAGTGGCATTCCAACATCTATGTAATACATTTTGATTTTGATGACTTAATGAGAAATATGGTTCTGAGTCTCTGACATGGATCTATGTGTCTCAATGTCTCGTTGTGATTTGCGATTGTGAATGACAAATGTGTTGTGATTTGTGAATGATCTAATTTCTATTGAATATTTCATATTTGTAATTGTAAATGTAATTTCTATTGAATATTTGTAATTGTAAATGTTAAATTTTATTGGATCTATATGTCTATATTTTTAAATTTTAATCTATTTAAAAATATATATATATGTATATAAAACATGTCCTACGTGTCCTAATTCCGGGGGTCACCATGTCCCATGGGGACACTCGTGTCCCGTGTCCTCGTGTCAAGTGACTTAGATGGATACATTGTAGAAAGGGGGGAGTTCTATTTTTTTCAATTTTTTGTTGGATTAAGAATTTTTGAGTTTTTGAAAAGGGATCCATTTTAAGTATTCACTCATCTTGGTTGAGGGAGATGTGAATTTAATTAGAGATTGGGTTATTCCCAATTTTATCAATATTACAAAACTAGGTTCTTTTAAACAATAAAAAAATACTAATTTAGATTAAGAAATGACAAAAAAATGGTATGGGTGAATGAATTACCTGATTAGATGACAATCCACCGGTGAATTTGCCTCCCCTCCAGCTAAATCGAGCTCCACCGATACTCCAGGGCACACAAAACCGTCCTCGTCCAACCTCTATTTCGCGTTTCTGATGCGTGAAGAGCGCCGCAGGTGGTCGGGGGTGGTCGGGACTGTGTTTTTAAATTGATTTTAGATTTCAATATTGCGTACATGTTTTGTAGTTCTATAACGCGTACGCGTTATGGTTACCTATCCTACATGTCCAATGACATGTCAGGTTCGGGTCTTACCATGGCAAGTGCTAAGTATTAGAAACACGTTATGTTTTTATGTATCAGGAATGAGTTTTAAAAAAGTAGGATTGCATCTAAAGTGACCCTCATCTTCTTGCACACACCCGATGATCATTTTTATGCACGGAAAGTTGCATCAGGCTCCAATAACTGGGTGGAATATAATGGCCTTTTTCAGGCATTGAAGTTGGAAATAGAACTAGGTATCGAGTAGCTTCACGATTTTGGGGATTCCTCTTTTGATATTCAAAGGATGAAGGAAAATATCCAAGTTCAAGACATTGGCTTGCATCATTTCTCACCTTAAAGAGATCATTGGATGATTTTAGAGAGCTTCATACACTTATTTATATATCGAGAACATAATGTTGAAGCTGAGTCACTTTCTAAACATGCCATGTCAAAGACCCTTGGTAGTATCCATGTTTCATGTTTCTGTCAAAAATCCTAGATAGTATTTGTGTTTTTGAATTTGATATCTACTTGAGTTTATCATTGTTAGAAGATTCTTATTGTTTTTCTATCTTAGACAATGCATATGGGTGTGTGCAAGAAGATGAGGGTCACTTTAGATGCAATGCTACTTTTTTTAAATCTCGTTCCTGATACCTAAAACATAACGCGTTTCTGATATTTACCACCTGCCATGGTAAGACCCGAGCCTAACATGTCATTGGACATGTAGGCTAGGTAACAATAACGCGTACGCGTTATGTAGTTAAAAAACGCGTACGCGTTATGTATTTACAAATCGCGTACGCGATATGTAAAACTAAAAATCAATTTAAAAACACAGTCGGCCGATTGCCGACCACCCGCGACACTCACGCATCAGAAACGCGAATAGAGGCGAAATTGACCCTGGACGAGGACGCTTTGTGGCCCACTCAACTATCCGTGTTGCTCGATTTCGCTGGAGGGGAGACAAATTCACCGGTGCATTCTCATCTAGTCAGGTAATTTATTCACCCAAATCATTTTTTTTGTGATTTTTTAATCCAAATTACAATTTTTTTATTGTTTAACCTAGTTTTGTAATATTGATCAAATTGGGAATAACCCAATTTGTAATTAAATTCACACCTCAAAATGAAACCCTTTTCAAAAAACTCAAAACTTCATAATCAAACCAAAAATTGAAAAAATTAAAACTCCCCCCTTTCTACAATGTATTCATCTAAGTCACCCGACACGAGGACACGGGACACGAGTGTCCCCACCAGGCTTCAAATTTGAAGCCTTCAGGCCACTTCAAATTTTACCCACACGTCATAGAAGGCCACTTCAAATTTTACCATGCAAAAAAAATTTAATTTCATGGTAAGCCCTTCAATAATTAAATTAACCACTACTGTTTAAAATTGCAACAGAAGGGTAGCTTCAAATTTCACCCATCAACAATTTTTAGTGGGAAATTGGGAATGCGGCTACTAGCTAGGTGACTTGGGAGTGGGACTCGCTTACTCTCCAATATCCACGTGTTCGATCATCCATGGATCATGGACCATTGGGCCTCTAATAATATCATTGAGCAACTTACGTGGACGGGCTTACACTGAGTAGCCCATGGCTTGAACGCTTCGAAGTTCTCGTGTTTGTAGCGAGTGCTTACGTGTTTAACACATTTAATGGCATCAACAAAATTATTAAACCTGGAAGGTGGCTCATACGTGTTGTTGCTAGCGGGCTTACCAAGTTACAAGTTATCACATACCAATTCGTGAATGCTGACTCCATGAGTTAATTGAGTATTCAATGTATAATATATTATGTTAATATGCCCTCGCGAATTTGGCATTTCAGACAAAATCCACAATCCATAAACTTCTTGTAATGTTGCAGGTTGTTGCTCCTGCCCGTGGCCCCTACCTATAGACCTGTGTTTTCTTTGTTGTATCAAGTTAATCCTACCATCTACGGCTCCCAGCCTCACACCCTGTGTTTTCTTTGTTGTATCAAGTCAATCCTGCAGCTCCCAAGTTCCACCTTTTGTTTTCTTTGTTGTATCAAGTCAATGCTGGAATTCCATGCTTCCATGGCTCCGACCATATTGCATGAATAGAAACAAGCTTTTTCTTATACCCCTATTCCACTGTGGATGAACTACTTCCAAGTTCCACCTACCCTATCTCCTCCAGTCCTCCAGGATAGTTTGCGGAGCGAAGCTGGCAATGCCAGCCTGCCATAAACATATTTAAAGAAATTCGTTTTCTTTGAGGAGCTCAACTTCAAGGCTGACTAGATTTTTGACATCCTATGAATTTACAGGTCTGCTATATCCACTGAAAAATAAATCCTCTCAACTTTACTACGTTAGTAAACATTGAAATTTTGATGTACTATTACATTTTCAAATGAAAAGAATAACTTATTATTAATAAAAAAATCAAATCATATTAATATATTAATGAATTTGAATTTAGCTTCCCAATTATATTAAAATAAATTATACATTTTAAATGATCCACAACCAAATATTATACTGAGAAGGAAATGGAAAAAAAGGAATTTCCTCAACACAACATGCTATTTCCTTATGATGATGCTTTTACGTTTATGATTACCAACCTTGGAATCAGGTTTGGTTATCCGAAGGTGTAATATCTTCTAAGCTAAGTCAATAGGTAGGAATGTTGGTATTGATATAATTATGACAAAGTTTTATAAAGGATTAGGAACAATTCCGTTGGCTTGTAGATGACATATTTATGGATAAAAAGCTTGTTGTTATGAGATAATGACATCATGCCTCAAAAACATGTCCCATACAATCTAATGTTAATGGGCGCTCTACATAGAAATTGGAATGTCAACATTTGTGAGTACAATAAATATGTGGATGATTTTGGCCTACTACAACTTTAATATATTGAGTGGATTGATAACCTTCACAATTATATAAGAGATTGTAGCTATGACTAGGAGGAGAGTTAACAATGCAACAAAATCAAGTAATCGAATTTTGTGCATAAAATGAACATAAGACTCCCACCAAATTTCACTGAATCTACGTCTTAACAAAAGAACTCATCGTTTCACGGGATTCCACCCCATCAATCCTTTTAACAGTAATGGCCATAACAGTTGCTACAACCCTAGCGCGAGAAAAATCAATCGAGCTACGCATGACAATACTTGAAACCAGACTTTTTGAACTCCCTATTACGTCATAGGAATCAATACTACTTTCTCCACAACATGTGGCACCCTCAATATCTTCCATCACCGCAATTTACATTTGATAAAAAACTTGTTCCCAAATAGTAATTACCCCATTCTTTGCTCTAAAAAGGCCTCGGTTAACCTAGAATCCAATCCATACAACATGAACACATCCATATATACACATAGAATAAATATTAATAAATTTCTCATAGCCCTTCAATAGTGTTCAATATCTCATAGCCCTTCATAGTGAAATGGGACCCCACCCTTCAAATTTGATCCCTGGTCCCCACTAGACACGGTGACCCCCGGAATTATGACACGTAGGACACGGTGACCCCCGGAATTAATATATTTTTAAAATATATTAAAATTTAAAAATATAGACATATAGATCATCCAATAAAATTTAACATTTACAATTACAAATATTCAATAGAAATTACATTTACAATTACAAATATGAAATATTCAATAGAAATTAGATCATTCACAAATCACAACACATTTGTCATTCACAATCACAAAACACAATGAGACATTGAGACACATAGATGCAAACTCATCACTGCCTTGATCCTCCTCCTCCATGCCTGAATCAACAAACTCATCACTGCCTTGATCCTCCTCCTCCTCCTCTCTACCAATCTGACTAACTTACTTTTTAATTGTCAAATGTTTAATTTTAAGTTTTAAATGTATGTAAGTAAATGCCATTAAATTGCTTATGTGAGTTTGATTTAATACATGTTCAATTTTGAAGAGACGTCATTATATACCATGTATATGTTTCTAATGATTTTCGTATTAATGTCTTTATTGCAGTTGCGGCTATGGATGCCAATGCCGAAATATTGATTGAGCTTGCCCAATTGAGGGGCATAAGTGAAGCTTTTAGTGGTGGTGACAGGATTCGCCGTTCACTTGCATCAACCTTGGATGCAATTGTGGACACAATTTCACAATCTACGAATGTCCTGTATGATATTGCATCTTACAGAGAAAGAAAAAGACAACAATATGCTGATGGACTAGATTACAATGCAGTAAAAAAGCTAAAAATATCCAAAGAGGTTATATTTGCATTGTTTAGGGACCCTCGGACGGGGGAAATCCCTAATGCAAGCAAGCCGCATATCTCCATTGAGTGGTGCACGTTTCAACCATTTGTTGATAACTGGATGGACAGATGGTGCATGGTTTTTGATATGCCACCACACAACAACAGGGAAATTCCCTTATATTTCCTTCGAAAGATGTATGCAGAGTTCGTGTTGCATAAACACGTTAACTATTTTGACATCTTACAGTTCCAGGGGATCGGTGGGGGGATGCCCCAAAACCGACCCAATGCCAGGCTTCGAGACCAGGATCGCCCTATCCCTGCACCTCGCAGGCAGTTGCCTGGGCCAGATGTCCCACCAGCACATCGCATTATTCCGCAGACACGGGATGCATTTTTGAGTTTGGCACGGAAGGTTGTTCGCCATGGCAGGATGGTTCAACATATGGGTGAGGAAGGGACATCTGTCCCTGGTGTGGTACATACACCAGCTCGTCACCATGCAGGACCATCAGCTAGTGCAGGACCATCAGGACCATCCACTATTGCAGGACCATCAGGACCATCTACTAGTGGAGGACCATCAGCTATTCCCCATCCTAGTACTGATCCTCACGAGTGCACGTCATGTGGTCGTCCCTGCTATGGTATTGCATCAGATGTTGCCTTCAGTGGCTTTTTGAGAGAGGTATCTTGATGGTTAATTGTAATAAATTCTTCATTTATTTTCGTCTTTGTACACATATATATAGTTTGAGCTAATATATTAATTTTGTGAACTTGCAGTTGATGATGATTACCGGCAGTGACGCCCCAGAGCCGGATGTTCCAGACTCGGCAGGCCCATCTTATATACCACCTATTGCCGTATCTCACACCGAGGTAAACATTTTAAAATTTCAGTTTTTTAATACTTGTTAATTTGTTAATTTCCACATACTTTACATTTTAGTTCATTAATGCTATATACGGTCTAATATTTACAATTATTAAACTTGCAGATGGCAGATCCTTCACAGGGGCAAGGTAATGTGGAGGTAGTGCCCATGGTCATACCGTCCCCTGAAACGTCTGGGCTCCAGGTAAACAATTAAAAATGACATTTTTTAAATACATGTTTGTTTGTTGAATCATGCATGTCTAACTACATGAACACTTGCTGACTGTAGGCACCATCCGACACATCTGGCCCATTGCCTGGATTTGCATCTCCCTCCAGGCCATTCGTGAACAAGGGTCGTGTGTATGTGAGGCGTTCTACTCCGAGAAAGACTCCAGCTGCCCACGACCATGGGCTTACTCACACCACGGTAATGTATATCCTTCGATGATATTTGTTGTTTAACTTGAAATCCAGTGCATAAATCGTTTTTGTTAATGTTTGAATTGCATGTTTACTGCAACAGGAACCCGAGTTGTCTGCTGAGAACCTTGCATCGATGGTTGATGCAGCAGTTAGTGCCGCATCTGCAGTGGCGACTGATCACACACAGGTATGTAACTATTTCAACATTATCTTTACATAGTTTATTATTGTTGGACCTATTGTTTATTCATGCATTTCTAACTATTTCAACATTTTTTCATTGTAGCCACCACCAGCAGGAGCAGTGCCTGGCCCCCCTGGTTCAACCATCCTGGATGTTCAACCGACGGCTCCATCTGCTACACAAGCAACACAATCTCCTTTGTCAGTTGAGGTGAGATGTCCTTCAGTGACCAAGTGTTTCATGCACTTTCCATGCACCAGTTGATAATTGTTGAGATAATGTATTAGTGTACATAGTTAGTTGAATTTAACAATTGATATTTAATTTGCAGGATCCAGGGATGCACATTGATCCTAGGGATGTGCCTAGAGGATCAACGTCGGGAAAGAACAAGAGAAAGCTTGAGTTTTGATAGTTTTGGATAGTTTTGGACACATGTGCTTTTGGATACTTTTGTATATATATGTACTTTTCGATACATTCAGTTTTGGAGACATGTACATTGACTTTATTGTGCATGTACTTTTGGAGACATGTACATTGACTTCATTGGATACATGTACTTTTCGATACTTTTGGATATACATGTACTTTTGGAGACATGCACTTTTGGAGACTTTTGGATATACATGTACTTTTGGAGACATGCACTTTTGGATATATATGTACTTTTGGATACATGTACTTGTGTCATTCTAATGTGTTGATTTGTGTGGATTATCTATTACTCATGAATGCACTATGTCAAAAGAACAAACTATTATATTCAAAGGTTTCAACGAATTCACTACATGCATGCACTAATTGGTATCTAATTAAAATTTGTGATTTTGGATGATCATTACAAGTTATGTCAAAGTTCTTGCTCGTGTAATTTAATCAAACTAAATGCAATACAATGTTTTCAAGGTTTCAACGAACTCACTCATGCACACCCATTGCCATCAACTACCAATGAAAGTCTAACATTATGAGGTTCTTCTTAAAAAATGGGTAATATTTCCTTGATGATCGTAAATTGAGAACCATTTGTAGCCACTCATATAATACCATCTTCACTTATCTTTGTACATGATAATCCATATAATGTGCTATGTTTTTTAACCTAAACAATCATCAAAAACCTAGAATTATAGGGATATGACAAAGAACCTTATGGGGCACCTTATATATTAACCTTGTGTATACATTAGGATCTTTGTCATACCATTGTTTGAAATGTCATTCAATACCTTCAATTTTATCAACATCAAATTAGTAGACAAAGTGACCCATCTTTGATCTCTTGTATAGGCCTTTGTGTGCCTTATCAATAAGATGTACATCATGAATATTATCATAGGTCTCATACATAGGTGCATCCTCATCCATGCAAACAAAGGTGTCATGGATCAACCTATTATCCCTTTATTCTCAATAATATTAGTATCATTATCTTCCATAGGATCAAATTCAACTCCATCACCCCCATTATTACTACTCTAAATTACAGCCTTAGGAGTTTTGATCATGTGTTTTTGTCTCTTTAGGAGTTTTGAAATATTATACTCTTTCAAAAATAATATGGAAGTTCAAATATTTAAAAGTGGCTTAAATTATAAAATGGGCGGAAATTCACCAAGTGTCCCTGAACGGCATTTTCATGCGACTTGCAACTCGACATAACTCGGAAACTTGACGTCGGACCGACGAACCGTCGACTCCGTTGGTCTCCTGGCGTGCGATTACCTCTAGGGGGCCCTCTCCCTCGTCTCCCCATGGCCCAGTGGCTTCATTGTGCATTCATTTCGTAAACTAGGGTTTTGCTCAGTGTAATTGCATGCAATCTCGCATTGGTAGGTCAACTCTGCAAAAACCTCCCCCGAGCCAGTGTTGGCAGTGTTCCCACGTCGGCATTGCCCACACACACTTGCAGGAGCCAACGGCACGCAATCTTCTTGCTCCGTTTGCTTTTTGGCTCCCAGACGGAAATTCACCAACTGTCCCTGAACGGCATTTTCATGCGACTTGCAACTCGACATAACTCGGAAACCGGACGTTAGACCAACGAACCGTCGACTCCGTTGGTCTCCTGGCGTGCGATTACCTCTAGGGGGCCCTCTCCCTCGTCTCCCCATGGCCCAGTGGCTTCATTGTGCATTCATTTCGTAAACTAGGGTTTTGCTCAGTTTAATTGCATGCAATCTCGCATTGGTGGGTCAACTCTGCAAAAACCTCCCCCGAGCCAGTGTTGGCAGTGTTCCCACGTCGGCATTGCCCACACACACTTGCGGGAGCCAACGGCACGTAATCTTCTTGCTCCGTTTGCTTTTTGGCTCCCGGACGGAAATTCACCAAGTGTCCCTGAACGACATTTTCATGCGACTTGCAACTCGACATAACTCGGAAACCGGACGTCGGACCGACGAACCGTCGACTCCGTTGGTCTCCTGGCGTGCGATTACCTCTAGGGGGCCCTCTCCCTCGTCTCCCCATGGCCCAGTGGCTTCATTGTGCATTCATTTCGTAAACTAGGGTTTTGCTCAGTGTAATTGCATGCAATCTCGCATTGGTAGGTCAACTCTGCAAAAACCTCCCCCGAGCCAGTGTTGGCAGTGTTCCCACGTCGGCATTGCCCACACACACTTGCGGGAGCCAACGGCACGCAATCTTCCTGCTCCGTTCTCTTTTTGGCTCCCGGACGGAAATTCACCAAGTGTCCCTGAACGGCATTTTCATGCGACTTGCAACTCGACATAACTCGGAAACCGGACGTCGGACCGACGAACCGTCGACTCCGTTGGTCTCCTGGCATGCGATTACCTCTAGGGGGCCCTCTCCCTCGTCTCCCCATGGCCCAGTGGCTTCATTGTGCATTCATTTCGTAAACTAGGGTTTTGCTCAGTGTAATTGCATGCAATCTCGCATTGGTAGGTCAACTCTGCAAAAACCTCCCCCGAGCCAGTGTTGGCAGTGTTCCCACGTCGGCATTTCCCACACACACTTGCGGGAGCCAACGGCACGCAATCTTCCTGCTCCGTTTGCTTTTTGGCTCCCGGACGGAAATTCACCAAGTGTCCCTGAACGGCATTTTCATGCGACTTGCAACTCG
Organism: Larix kaempferi; assembly: GCA_027924585.1. Taxonomy (NCBI): domain Eukaryota; kingdom Viridiplantae; phylum Streptophyta; class Pinopsida; order Pinales; family Pinaceae; genus Larix; species Larix kaempferi. Next base: position 13,880,852 of record BSBM01000001.1, read on the forward strand.
ACATAACTCGGAAACCGGACGTCGGACCGACGAACCGTCGACTCCGTTGGTCTCCTGGCATGCGATTACCTCTAGGGGGCCCTCTCCCTCGTCTCCCCATGGCCCAGTGGCTTCATTGTGCATTCATTTCGTAAACTAGGGTTTTGCTCAGTGTAATTGCATGCAATCTCGCATTGGTGGGTTAAACTTGCTCACCTTGCAAACATCATCCATCAAACAGAAATTTGATGGAGTTGAAATCAATGGATTGCTTGTCACAATAGGCATTCATAAGTTTGCGTAATTGAATACTCCTCTTAATCCCTAAAAAATACTTCATTCCCATCCTGCAGATCCCAAACAATGTCAAAGGTAAGAAGGATTTCCATATAATCCAAATATATGTTTTTTTTCAAATATATTTTACATGGAAACATAGCAAAATGGAATCTAATATTTCGTTTGCACATGGAAGAAAAGATTGGCAAGGCCAACATTGGCTTCCTTTTGGATTAATATCTCCATTTATAATTCCATAGATTTATACAGTTGTCTTAATCCTAACTGTATACATTGCATGAGAATAAACACCATCAATCTCATTTTTGAGACTTGGTTGTCATGTTAATGCAAATGTAAATGTAAAGGTTGCCTTTACAGGACTTTTAAAACTGAGTGTGGGAAAGGGGATCATGATCGAGATGTTGTGTAGGTAAACATTATATTCTGCAGGTAAAAATGGAAGTTTACGAGAAATTCTCTCATTAGTTACACAAAATCTATTGTTGAATGGTGTTCTTCAATAATTGTAGATGGAACAAGAAGACGAGATATTTTTGGGAGGTGGTTGATGTAGATCAATCACATAGAATAATGCATGGAATTTGTGGATTTCATTTAGTTTGAAACTCAAACAATGTTATAGTAGAAATATGAACAAGAAAATTCTATCACTCGCCATTATTCTAGGTATAAATATTGAATTATCCTAGTTGGATGAGGACTAATCAACCATTTCACCACATTATGATCATGTCTCAAATCTTGTACAACCAAGTTTTGTGAATATGAGATTAAATCTTATCAACTAGCATGAATACATTACATTTTGTCTATTTAGTGGACTCACACGTTGGAACTGATGTTTTTTAAAATGAACATATATGCAATGGTTTCCCTGAAAGATAATTAATGGGGCCAAGGTATGATACTTCAAGCCTCATTGTGAACATGAAAAGTTAATGGAGATCATTAGTAATAGACATGATCCAAATGGTCTACTTAGATGACCATAGGTAAGTAGATAAGTAAGATTGCCTAACATGGTCACTCTTGTGTTATATTCCAAGGTTTATGGGTTGTTTGTTAATTTTGTTAATTTTTCAATTCATTTATCCAAAGAATCATAAGCACATGAAATCCCATCAATAAGAACAATGGTCTTTTTCAACACCACCAAAGAAAAAATCAGAAAAATAAAATGACCTACTTCAAAAATTATTTTATGGCTTATTGTGCATGGTCCATCAAACAAAAGGTAAACAAACACAATTATATGGCCTACAATGTAGGTCTTTTGATGCTCTATTTCACAAGGTTTTAACAAACACACTTGTTGTGATCATCATTAAAGTCTACAATTTCTTTCAATGAATGTGCCAAATTGACCTAACAACATAGGAAATTGAAAACCACATCCATTGAAAGGAATAATTCAGTTTTTTTTGTCATGAATTAATTTACTATCATGGATTTATGGCTCCCGGCAGTGTTCCCACGTCGGCATTGCCCACACACACTTGCGGGAGCCAACGGCACGCAATTTTCCTGCTCCGTTTGCTTTTTGGCTCCCGGACGGAAATTCACCAAGTGTCCCTGAACGGCATTTTCATGCGACTTGCAACTCGACATAACTCGGAAATCGGACGTCGGACCGACGAATCGTCGACTCCATTGGTCTCCTGGCGTGCGATTACCTCTAGGGGGCCCTCTCCCTCGTCTCCCCATGGCCCAGTGGCTTCATTGTGCATTCATTTCGTAAACTAGGGTTTTGCTCAGTGTGGGAGTGTGCAATTTTTGCACACAGGGGTCAACTTTGGAAAATCATCCACCGGGCAAGTATGGCTAGTGTTCCTAGCCCGAACCTATCTAGACACACCTGCAGGACTCCCCGGAACCCGGTTTTGTTGCATGGTTGGAGTTCTATGCCCCCGGTAGGTATCCAGCAGGTGTCCCTGAAGGCCTTCTGGTAGTGAGACGGGACGAGCCATAGAATGAAGACCGTGGCTCGGATCGACGAACCGTCGACTCCGTTGGATTCAGCACACCGGGATAGTGCCAGGGGTGCCCCTCCCCTCCTACCCGGTGGCCCATGTGTCACCTTGCAGGTCCATCTTTGAAACTAGGGTTTTGCTCAGTGTGGGAGTGTGCAATTTTTGCACACGGGGGTCAACTTTGGAAAATCATCCACCGGGCAAGTATGGCTAGTGTTCCTAGCCCGAACCTGTCTAGACACACCTGCAGGTCTCCCCGGAACCCGGTTTTGTTGCATGGTTGGAGTTCTATGCCCCCGGTAGGTATCCAGCAGGTGTCCCTGAAGGCCTTCTGGTAGTGAGACGGGACGAGCCATAGAATGAAGACCGTGGCTCAGATCGACGAACCGTCGACTCCGTTGGATTCAGCACACCGGGATAGTGCCAGGGGTGCCCCTCCCCTCCTACCCGGTGGCCCATGTGTCACCTTGCAGGTCCATCTTTGAAACTAGGGTTTTGCTCAGTGTGGGAGTGTGCAATTTTTGCACACGGGGGTCAACTTTGGAAAATCATCCACCGGGCGGGTATGGCTAGTGTTCCTAGCCCGAACCTGCCTAGACACTTTGGAAACTAGGGTTTTGCAGGTCCATGATGATGATGAAGATGTTGATGATGATGGCTTGGTCAAAGGTGGTGCTCTCAACTAGCTAATTCATTATGAAATATTTAACAAGACATGAATTAAATTTAATATAAGTGTATTGTTTAATATAGTGAGCATGAATTGAATTAATTTTGTTGGGTGAAGCCAATAACCAACATGATGAACATAATATAATTTTAGGGTTTACTGATCATATGTAAAAAATGGATTAAAAAACACAATTATTATAATTTTAGTTTAATGTTTATCCACTTTAATCCATATATTTTTTAGTTTTGACTATGAATACACAATAATTATTATATATATATGTGTGTGTTTTTGTGTGGATAACTTAGAGATGTATAATAAAAATGGGTAAAAGGTGGTTGTCACTAGAGACTTTCATAGTTGTATAGTGAAAATGTAATAGCTATTAAAATTTGGATTAGAAAATTATTAAAGAAAATAAATTCTATAGAAATGGGTAAAAGGTGGTTGTCGCTAGATTAAGAGAGACTTTCATAGTTGTATAGTGTACAATTGTCTAGTGGTTATGGCAGTGATGTGTAAAATCTTATGATCACATGAAAGAGATCACAAATAGGTTCATAAAACTAAGAACAACAATACTTTGAGCAATTTTTCAAAGGAAACTAGAATAGAGCCAGTAAAGAGAAAAAAATACTAAAAACTTGATTTCATACTAAAATGAATGAAAAATGGTTTTACATAAAGAAATTTGAATTACTCAAGGAACCAATTCGATTGTCTAGTGATTCATAAGGATTTAGTTGGGCTTAACATAGAGCTTAAATGCCCTTAAAGTTAGCTAAGCAACCTCTCAAACATGATTAATATATGGTTTACTGATCATATGAACATAATATAATTTTAATCCATCTCTTGTAAATTTGGCATATCAAGAACGCAAAATTGACATATTCATATGAAACATACATGTGAAAATTGAGCATATATCAATATTCAATTACAAATAGTGAAAATAGTATAGTATTAAAAGTATGTAACGTACCTCATCATGCTAGATCCCACCTATTATCATACAACCAAGCCCTCCGGATCATCTCTTATACTGATGGTCTCCATTAGTCTCTCGTGCTCTGTATCCGGTAAGAAGTAGCGTACCTTCGATGTATTTCGACTAGGCATTGTTCGTACCTGAAGGTTTGTGCCAATGATTAAGTTGGTAAAGTGATATACACTTGCACCTGGTTTGTAATCCCTGTAAACATATCCACCCTTCTTTCTTCCATTGCTGTCCCGTGTCAAGTATTCACCTTTAACAACCATAGACCCAGTTGGAAAGTGGTTGTTTTCATCGTCAGTCATGGACACAATGAGGGTTTGCTTTCCATCTATACAGCGTGCCAACCAGTATTCATCACCCCATTCAGTATCTTTTGAGGCAACCACTGCGTATATGTGCCCTGCATTATATGATTGTAGGTATATGATCAAAATATTTTTCGTGCGATACAAGGCCATTAATGTGCATTTGAAGACTACGTAAACAAACAAAAAATGTTAAGGAAATGCATCATACCGGGTTGTACAAGGTCTGAGACATGATCAAAATCTGCAGAAATAGATGATTGGTCTTCTTCCAACGGAGTTAACTCAACAATTGCACGCTGATCAAGTGGAAGTGATATGCGATCCCATCCATCAACCCAATCCAATGATTCACACCCATCCCAGTCACCATCACAACAAGGCGGGCAAAAACAAGCAAGTTTTCTGGTCCAAATTTCAAATACTGGGTTATCAGAGCTTCGAACCGAATGAAAGCCACGAGTCCCAGGCACAGTCTTGCATTCCCATGCATGTGAACGATCTATGTCTACCACCTCCCAAAAAAATCTCTCCACATGTCTCTTTCTTGTGGATTCTACTCGCATAGTTGATTCCTCTCCCATTACTGACGTGCACCACCTGACTATAGATTGAGCATTTAGAATAGTAGATTCTGTAGATACTTTCAATTCCTCTCTTCGTAGGGATGTTTTGACACATGCTCCGGCTCCATCATGCTCTCCTTTACCATGCCCAGTCTCAAAATAGTTCCACATATGTGGCACTTTGTAGTTTTTATGCAATGAACACAACCACTGAAATATGCGTGCATTTTTGAACTGACCAGCACACCCATCAGACCAAATCCAGTGTCGGTCCATCTGTATGTTCGTTTCCTTCAAGTGATCATAGAACATGATGAATCAATGACGTACATAGTGGAAGTCGTGGCACCTATCATCACTTATGTAGAAGTGATATTCCTTCAGAATTTCTCTTTGCTCTTCAGTGCTATTTGGGCCATGCCTGTATGTGATATGGACCATCAAGGAAACCTGCTCAGAGTGATAATACTGACTTTGGATCTCATTTTGAGGTTGCAGAGTGTAGTTCTCGGCAAAATCAACAACTGAAAGTATAGTACCAAGGGGAAATGTATCTCTTCATATTCTAAACTTCTCATCCTGCCATCGTGCCACGTGGACATGCTGAACATATTGATGTGTCTTTTCAATAAATTCCTTGATGAAGTCACTAACTTGTACCTGGTGACACAAAATGATCTCAATGTCAGTTTTTTGTTGTAAGTAAGGATTGAAATGTAACCGTTACAACATAATTTTATAGATATAAATGCATACCTGAGATGTCACCAATTGTATTTTTTTGCTTTCTTTCCCTGGGACTATTTCATAGTTGATATATTTGAAACTTTTCATGTCTGTAACCATTTTCCCAAATTCACTGTCTCCATTCTCGTGCATACATTGGCTCAATAATGCCATTCCAGCACAGTTGGAGCATGTTCCATCCAAACAAGATTTTGCATAGTATGTTTGCCCCTCGGGCCTATTGCACATGATGCTATGAATGAATTCTCTTGATGAAGTCGGTAGTATTGTCATGGAGCAATCCTGCACAATGTTAGTATGCAACACACGACGAATGTACAAAAATGTTTCATAGTAATATTCATATTCTACATGGTATCTACAACAACAAGTGTTACGAAGAGTATTTATTCTAACATACCATGGCTTACATTTCTCAAAAGATCTTTGCCCCAAGTTCAATTGTCTATGCTCAATCTTAAATTTTTCGTAAAGCTCTGTCTGTGTTATATCAAGAAAATGCTTAGTATGTGGCTCACGATCCTTTGAACCCCTTCTTAGTTTTAGTACATCCTTTCGGTTTGAAGAAGGCCTTGTGTGATCATGCCAAAAACTATGCACTAGTCCCTTTACTGCATCAACTAGCTTCATGTCACGACGTGGCAACCGACCAACAAAGGCCCAAAAATCTGTCTGATCGGTTGTGTCAAGATGTTCTCTTCTAATAGAATACCTACGGAGGGTTTTTACATTCAAATTAACTAGTTTCGATGTAGGCCTGAGAATACGAAGGGCCCTGGTGTTCTTATCTGCAATTGATTGTGACAACACACGACGAGCAGCATTGCGGTCCTTTGAACGTGTGTTCTTACCAATTTTACCAAATGCATCTACTAGGCTTTTAACTATATGAGAACTTGGTTCAGAATTCTTTATCATCTTTATCCCTAACTTTTTCCTAACAACATTCATGCTCCTAGATTTTAACAATGATAAAAATAATCTACATTTATCTCCATCACATTTAGAAACAAAATATTTATCAAGTATCTGTTGAGTTTGATAAGCAATACTACGTTTAGATAGCGTACCTTCAATGGAATTCATAAGTCTTTCATCAACTTGTATACGCTTCGGAGTTCTTCGACGTGTGCTTGCTAATGGAGGTAAGGGGGTTGGAATTGTACCATGTAGCGCATCACCAAGACGCTCTGGCGTTTCAGTAGTAGCTTGGTGTCCTTCATTCTCTTCCTGGTAGTTGGATGGTGGAAGTCCAACATCCTCATCCATGGTCTGTGGAAGTCCAACATCCCCTTGTGGAAGTCCAACATCCTCATCGATGGTGTGGATAACATTCTCTTCTTCAACAGTAGGCAAAATGTCCAACGCCTCTCTGACTTCATCGCTTGTATAACCACATCCGGATAGCAAATTGGGTGTTTCTTAGTGAGCTTCATCTTGAGATGGTAACTTATCACTTTGACTTGAAGTGGGAATTGAAACATCCCCTAATGAGCACCTACGTTTTGCTTCTTGATTACTTCCATGGGGTGCTTGTTCAACAACTATTGTGGAAATTGAAGGTCCCTCTTGTCGTGGATTAATAGGATGAACCATGGTATCCTCTACAATTGGATTTGGATTAGTTTCCAAAGAAAGCCTCCGATTCATCATGTATATTCTTTTCTTTTCTTTCTCTTCTTCAATGACTTCTTGAGGTCTCTTCTTCCTTGTTGATTTGTTTACTCGGTTACGTGCATTCCCCATCACCACAATGATCAATTCAATATAGTTTGTTTTTGTTGCTCCTCAATTACAAGCTCTTCAATAATAAGCAAATGGAAGTTCTTCCTTGTTGGTCTTGAAGCTTGATATCTTACCTTGTGTGCTCCTCAAATATAGGCAAAATGAATCTTTCAAAGGCCTTATCTTTGGTGTTCTTCAATTGGAGATTCTTCAAGCTTGCTAATTATTTTCTTCAAATATGGCCATATAACCCAACACCAAAGTGAGCAACCATGAAAGATGTCCTCAATGCTGCACCTGCATAAAAAAAAATGATGGAGTTGGTGTAGAATGTGAAAATTTTCAGACGCGGGCTCGTGCTGTTCGAAAAATCGCGGGATTGTTGCTTTCGTTCGGACAGAGTGAAGTTGCTCTCGGACAGCAACAGTCCATTATTTCTGGAGTTACAAAACGCGTACGCGTTATATAAATATAAAACGCGTGCGCGATATGTAGTGACAAAACGCGAACGCGATATAGTCAAGCACAATAAATAGGTTAAGTGCACGGCTAGGGCAACGAACAAAATCAAAGAAAAGTAATAATTTATATGATTGCATACAAAACAAATGTTTTGTATGGTTTAATACCCCCTAGCTCTCTCCCAATAATCCCTAGATACCCCCTATCTCTTTCTAAATATCTGTCCCTCATTCTCCCTACATGTTTATTTCATGTTTCTTTCTCTCCCTTCAGCCATGTCTCTACCACCCCACTCTCCATCTCTCCACCTTCTCTTTATCTTCGTCATTATCCCTCCCTATAGCACTCTCTCCCTTCTTCTCCCTTAATCACTAACCCTCTACGCCTTTATCCCTCCCCCCTGCCCTCTCTGTCTTACCTTGTTCCTAGAGCCCCTCCCCCATAAAGGCCTTTAGACCCTCTTCTAAATATTAATCCCTAAGTGCATAAGTGCACAAGATGATGAGGAGGAGGAGGGTGATGACAATGAAGATGATCATGATGTAAATGAAGATGATAAAGATGATGAGGAGGAGGAGGGTGATGACAATGAAGATGATCATGATGCAGATGAAGATGATAAAGATGATAATGTTGATGAAGATGATGGTGATGATGATGAAGATGTTGATGATGATGGTGATGAAGATGTTGATGATGATGGTGATGATGATGGTGATGAAGATGATGGTGACATGATGGAGATGTTGATCTGATGAGGAAGATGATGATGATGATGGTGATGATGGTGATGATGATGAAGATGTTGATGAGGACGATGATGGAGATGAAGATGATGATGATGAAGAAGATGATGATGATGGAGATGTTGTGTTGATGGGGAACCTAGAGATGACAATGATGATGAAGATGGTGATGGTGATGGTGATGGTGATGGTGATGACGATGAAGATTTTGATGATGATGCTGATGGCGATGATGATGAAGATGTTGACGATGATGGTGATGGTGATGTTGAGATGATGATCATGATGATGTTCAGAAGATCATGATGGTGATGATGGTGATGATGATGGAAAAAATGACAATGATGGATATGTTGATGAGGAACCTGCAGATGCCAATGATGATGATGATGGAGATGTTGATGAGGAACCTACAGATGCCAATGATGATGGTGATGACGATGAAGATGTTGATGATGATGGTGCTGGTAATGATGATGATGATGATGATGACGAAGATGATGGTGACATGATGGAGATGTTGATCTGATGAGGAAGATGATGATGATGATGATGGTGATGATGATGAAGATGTTGATGACGATGATGATGGTGATGAAGATGATGATGATGAAGAAGATGATGATGATGGAGATGTGTTGATGGGGAACCTAGAGATGACAATGATGATGAAGATGTTGATGATGAAGAAGATGATGACGATGATGATGGTGATGAAGATGATGATGATGAAGAAGATGATGATGATGGAGATGTGTTGATGGGGAACCTAGAGATGACAATGATGATGAAGATGGTGACGGTGATGACGATGAAGATTTTGATGATGATGCTGATGGCGAAGATGATGAAGATGTTGACGATGATGGTGATGGTGATGTTTAGATGATGATCATGATGATGTTCAGAAGATCATGATGGTGATGATGGTGATGATGATGGAGAAAATGACGATGATGGATATGTTGATGAGGAACCTGCAGATGCCAATGATGACGATGATGGAGATGTTGATGAGGAACCTACAGATGCCAATGATGATGGTGATGACGATGAAGATGTTGATGATGATGGTGTTGGTAATGATGATGATGATGATGATGATGATGATGAAGATGAAGATGATGGTGACATGATGGAGATGTTGATCTGATGAGGAAGATGATGATGATGATGATGGTGATGATGATGAAGATGTTGATGACGATGATGATGGTGATGAAGATGATGATGATGAAGAAGATGACGATGATGATGGTGATGAAGATGATGATGATGAAGAAGATGACGATGATGGAGATGTGTTGATGGGGAACCTAGAGATGACAATGATGATGAAGATGGTGATGGTGATGACGATGAAGATTTTGATGATGATGCTGATGCTGATGATGATGCTGATGATGATGATGATGATGAAGAAGATGTTGACGATGATGGTGATGGTGATGTTCAGATGGTGATGATGATGATGATGATGATGATGATGGAGATGTTGATGAGGAAGGGGGAGATGACAATGATGATGAAGATGTTTATGGTCATGAAGATGATGATGATGGTGATGGTGATGATGATGGAGATGATGGAGATGATGGAGATGGCGATGAAGATGATGATGATGATGATTATGGTGAAGATGATGAAGAAGATGATGATGATGGAGATGTTGACCTGATGACGATGAAGATGATGATTATGGTGATGATGATGAAGATGTTGATGCTGATGATGATGGTGATGAAGATGATGATGATGGAGAAGATGATAATGATGGAGATGTTGATGAGGAACCTACAAATGCCAATGATGATGATGATGATGATGGTGATGACAATGAAGATGTTGATGATGATGGTGATGGTAATGATGATGAAGATGATGATGATGATGGTGATGGTGATGGTGATGTTTAGATGATGATGTTCAGAAGATGATGGTGACATGATGGATATGTTGATCTGATTCAAGGAAGATAATGATGATGATGATGATGGTGATGATGATGAAGATGTTGATGATGATGATGATGGTGATGAAGATGATGATGATGAAGAAGATGATGATGATGGAGATGTTGATGTTGATGGGGAACCTAGAGATGACAATGATGATGAATATGGTGATGGTGATGGTGATGGTGATGACGATGAAGATTTTGATGATGATGGTGATGGTGATGATGATGAAGATGTTGATGATGATGGTGATGGTGATGTTTAGATGATGATCATGATGATGATAATGATGATGGAGATTTTGATTTGATGAGGAATATGATGATGATGATGATGATGGTGATGATGATGAAGATGTTGATGATGACGATGATGGTCATGAAGATGATGATGATGAAGAATATGATGCTGATGGAGAATATGATGCTCACAACTCCCTCTAGTCTCTCTCTCCCCAACCATCAATCTCTCTAGATCTCTCTCTCTCTCTGTCTCTCTCTCTCTCTCAAACACACACACATACACACACATTATGTCACTTTCCATTCTCAAACCCATACCCCCTCCATCCATATCTATCTCCAACTTTCTCCCTCCATCCCTCACCCTACCTTCTCTCCCTCCCTCTCTCATCGCCTGTCTCTCACCTTCTATCCCTCCCTCATCTTTCCCTCAACCTATCCCAATCTCTCCATCACTCCCTCTCTCTCCATCGCCACCACTCTCTGCATGTCTCCCACCAACACTTTCTGTCCCTCCCTTCCTATCTCTTATTTCGTTCTATCCCCATCTATCTCACTCCCTCCAAATCCATTCCTCCCCATTGTCCCTCTCCCTCCCTCGCTCTATGTCTCTCCCCCCCTTGTATTCTTTATTTCTCTCTCACATCCCCCTTGCCTCCATCCATTCCCCCTTGTCACTCAAGTCTCACATTCAACTTCTAACCCTATACCTCTTCAGAACCTATTCTACTCCTAATAGTGCTCTCAAGCTCCACTTCCCTTCACCCCCTGTAGCCCATCATGTTCTCATTCCCTTCATCTCTCCCCACTCAAGCTTCCAACATCCTTCTAAGCCCTTGACCCTTTCCCACCCCTATTAAATATTAACCATAGATTCCCTTGAGCCTTCCCCACCCCTTCTCAAATATTAAACAAAATTTCCCTTGACTTCTACACCCCCTCTTTCTCAAGTATTAAACATGTATTTTATGATTTGAATAACGCGAGCGCGTTTTGTAACTATATAACGCGTACGTGTTATGTAGTTATATAACGCGTACGCGTTAATTATTGATATAACGCGCACGCGTTATTTAGTTATATAACGCATACGCGTTATTTAAATCTAAAAGCGCGGCAATATTTTTGAATTTAAACAGGCCGAGTCACATGCTCACATGTCAACAATAATCCTATGTGTATGCTTTGGAGTTTGCTTCGGTAATTCCAAACCTGTGCTATGTTAATGAAAAACCAAAGCTAATTGGGTATTTCTTCCAGTTTCTGGAGAAGCCTGTGCTTAGCCACTCGTTACAATATGCTACACAGAGTCATTTTTGACGAAATCTTAGACACAAATAGCATTTTTTCTGCAGATTCCAAATATGTAACTTTTATTTTGAAATATTAATTTTTCCTATTTTCTTTCAATTTCTTTTCTGTCCTACCTCCTTAACTCGTGAAACACATTGTTAGTGTTTCTTCCATAACTTTTTCAATTCTCAATCATTTCAAAAAAAAATTGTATGGTGCACAAGAGGACACTAACCTCCACGTTCTATGAAAAACCCATTTCAAGAATTTTGCATTAAGACCTTCAAAGGCTCTACCCACAAAAGATGTACTATTTTTGAGGTTTGATCACTTAGACAATTATAAAAAAATTATAAAATTACTAATTTAATTTTCAAAAAATAATGGCGCACAAGTGCTATGTGTTCTCTACATGCATGCCGATTTTTGTAGCTTGATTCCATCATTTAGGCCCTCAAAGGCTCTACCCACAAAAACATATACCTTATCATTTGCCTGAAAAATAAAAAGTGTCTGTTAGGAAAACTGAAACTTGACATAGCTATGCAAATTTTCAATACATAAAAGTTATATATTCAGAAACGTGATTCAATTTCCTACATTTCATCTTTTTTACTCAATGCAAGATATTTTCCGTAAGTAAATCAAAAAATCCAAGTAAGTTGAGGGATGCCTGCTTTTTCAGTTTTCTATTGCATCTAACGTGCCAAAAGTGACCCTCATTAGCTTGCACTGACCCATATGTACGATTAAAGCTACTTCCTTAGTTAAGACATTAATCCATTTTTTTTGGATAGTGATGTCTAGTGGTTCGATGAATCACACTTGATCCCTCTTGTTTTTGTTTTGGTTACATGAAGATTGTATTTTTGTTAGAAAATATGTTTTTTTTTGTAAAAAAAATTTAAAATTTCAATGATAATTTTTTTATACCTTGTAATGATCATCCAAAATCACAAATTTTAATTAGATACCAATTAGTGCATGCATGTAGTGAGTTCGTTGAAACCTTTAAATATAATAGTTTGTTCTTTTGACATAGCGCATTCATGAGTAATAGATCATCCACACAAATCAACACATTAGATTGACACAAGAACACGTGGAAACCGAAGAACAAATACAAAGTGAAATGTATCATTCATTTATAAGTGAAATGTCAATGTGCATGTCTCCAAAAGTACATGTATCCAATGAAATCAATGTACATGTCTCCAAAAGTACATGCACAATAAAGTCAATGTACATGTCTCCAAAAGTGAATGTATCGAAAAGTACATATATATACAAAAGTATCCAAAAGCACATGTGTCCAAAACTATCCAAAACTATAAAAGCCACATGTACATGTATCCAAATGTACATATATCCCATAAGACACATCAAAACTCAAGCTTCCTCTTGTTCTTTCCCGACGTTGATGGTTGGTGGGATAGGGTAGTCCTTAGCATCAAGATCATGGAGCCAATCATTTCTTTGTTGCGGTTTGCAGACACGGACCAGCCCATCCTAGGAGATTTCTATGAGGGGCGGGATTCCATGATTGAGTCCATGAGGACCATTGTTATGGAGAATGAGTGTGTCGAGTATGAGACATCGGCAAAGAACTTATGGTCCATCATATAGGGCATTCTTATCTCCAGGTGGGATAAGAATTGCACACCTTTGCATTACTTGGTCCACTCATTGAACCCCAGGTTCTACACTCAGGATTGGCTCAGTGGTGGGTCGGGGCCCTCATCCAGAGTCCCTCCTCACATGGATGGAGAGATCTCAAAGGGGAGGAAGATAGCATTTAGACGGCTACTTCAAGATAGAGACCACCTTGAGGTGGTGGAGGAGGAATTTTATGAGTTTTCTAGTGGCACTGGGAGATTTGGAGGATATGAGGTGGTTAGAGGCATGGGGGTTAAGAAACCCCTTGTTAGGTGGACAACTCATGGGGCAACATGCCCTCTTCTACAAAAGATAGCCTTGAGGGTCCTCTCTCAAGTTACTTCATCCTCTTGTTGTGAGAGGAATTGGAGCACATATGGGAACTTGTACAGTGTGAAGAAGAGCAGGCTTGAGCAGTCCAGGGCAGAGACGATGGTGTATGTGCACTCCAACCTTCCTCTTATTTACATGAAGAGGGAGGAGTGGGCAAAGGGAAAGACACGGATGTGGGATGTCTTGCCTGATGAGATGGGTTTGGACAACAGTACTGAGTTGGCATTAGCCAACATGGATCTTAATGATCCAGTGCCGGAGCCGGTCACTTTTAATGAGGGTGATCGTATGGAGGGGTCATCCTCCACACCAGCAGATGCAGTTACTCAGATTGGCAGAGAGGAGGAGGAGGAGGATCAGGGCAGTGATGAGTTTGTTGATTCAGGCATGGAGAAGGACTATTGAGTCATTGACAAATGGGATTCTTCCATCTTGATCCACCCCTTTTTTGTATTTACTATTAGACTATTAGACTATTAGTCTATTTGGCATTTGCCAGTGCCCAGTGGCATTCCAACATCTATGTAATACATTTTGATTTTGATGACTTAATGAGAAATATGGTTCTGAGTCTCTGACATGCATCTATGTGTCTCAATGTCTCGTTGTGATTTGCGATTGTGAATGACAAATGTGTTGTGATTTGTGAATGATCTAATTTCTATTGAATATTTCATATTTGTAATTGTAAATGTAATTTCTATTGAATATTTGTAATTGTAAATGTTAAATTTTATTGGATCTATATGTCTATATTTTTAAATTTTAATCTATTTAAAAATATATATATATATGTATATAAAACATGTCCTACGTGTCCTAATTCCTGGGGTCACCATGTCCCATGGGGACACTCGTGTCCCGTGTCCTCGTGTCAAGTGACTTAGATGGATACATTGTAGAAAGGGGGGAGTTCTATTTTTTTCAATTTTTGGTTGGATTAAGAATTTTTGAGTTTTTGAAAAGGGATCCATTTTAAGTATTCACTCATCTTGGTTGAGGGAGATGTGAATTTAATTAGAGATTGGGTTATTCCCAATTTTATCAATATTACAAAACTAGGTTCTTTTAAACAATAAAAAAATACTAATTTAGATTAAGAAATGACAAAAAAATGGTATGGGTGAATGAATTACCTGATTAGATGACAATCCACCGGTGAATTTGCCTCCCCTCCAGCTAAATCGAGCTCCACCGATACTCCAGGGCACACAAACCGTCCTCGTCCAACCTCTATTTCGCGTTTCTGATGCGTGAAGAGCGCCGCAGGTGGTCGGGGGTGGTCGGGACTGTGTTTTTAAATTGATTTTAGATTTCAATAATGCGTACATGTTTTGTAGTTCTATAACGCGTACGCGTTATGGTTACCTATTCTACATGTCCAATGACATGTCAGGTTCGGGTCTTACCATGGCAAGTGCTAAGTATTAGAAACGCGTTATGTTTTTATGTATCAGGAATGAGTTTTAAAAAAGTAGGATTGCATCTAAAGTGACCCTCATCTTCTTGCACACACCCGATGATCATTTTTATGCACAGAAAGTTGCATCAGGCTCCAATAACTGGGTGGAATATAATGGCCTTTTTCAGGCATTGAAGTTGGAAATAGAACTAGGTATCGAGTAGCTTCACGATTTTGGGGATTCCTCTTTTTATATTCAATGGATGAAGGAAAATATCCAAGTTCAAGACATTGGCGTGCATCATTTCTCACCTTAAAGAGATCATTGGATGATTTTAGAGAGCTTCATACACTTATTTATATATCGAGAACATAATGTTGAAGCTGAGTCACTTTCTAAACATGCCATGTCAAAGACCCTTGGTAGTATCCATGTTTCATGTTTCTGTCAAAAATCCTAGATAGTATTTGTGTTTTTGAATTTGATATCTACTTGAGTTTATCATTGTTAGAAGATTCTTATTGTTTTTCTATCTTAGACAATGCATATGTACGATTAAAGCTACTTCCTTAGTTAAGACATTAATCCATTTTTTTTGGATAGTGATGTCTAGTGGTTCGATGAATCACACTTGATCCCTCTTGTTTTTGTTTTGGTTACATGAAGATTGTATTTTTGTTAGAAAATATGTTTTTTTTTGTAAAAAAAATTTAAAATTTCAATGATAATTTTTTTATACCTTGTACTTCCACACATCTATATTATGTTATTTTGAAATTATAGTTTTATGTTTCTATGGTATTGTTTTATTTTTAAATGTTTTCTCTATATTTTATGATTTTATGTTTTGAAATGATTTACCATTTTTATAAATTATATTATGTTATTTTGAAATTATAGTTTTACATTTCTATGGTATTGTTTTATTTTTAAATGTTTTCTCTATATTTTATGATTTTATGTTTTGAAATGATTTACCATTTTTATAAATTTTATAGTTTTATGTTTTGAAATGAAAGAACCCATTTTCTTTTAACACTTTCTTTGTATTAAAGCTTTGGACATTTGTGTTTATTAATATTCCAAAACAACACATTTTCATGTAAAACAAAATAAAAAATTTAAACTTACGAAAGGAAGATATAATTTTGGAATGAATGGTTCATGTGTCTCTATGTACAACAGATCCTTCATTGGAATTTTCACACCATTACTTTTATGCATGTAGTGTCTTTTGGAACTTCATGTGGTGTCTTTAACTTGAGGACTCAATAGCAAAAGCCACGTAAGCTTATCTTGTATAAGTTGCTGCAAGTTGCTACTTCAGGTTCAAATTATCTTAAAGTCATCCCTTAAGAAAACAAATGGATGAGAATGACATTACAGGAAACTTATTTTTGAAAGGCTAACAATATTTCTCAATGGATTTCCCACTAATATTGTTTCCAAAACGGCAAAGCATGGAAATACACGAAAAGTTCTGGCCAAGAGAAAATGTATGAAGAGATTAGCACCTGTGCCAATTCACAGGCTATAATGTAGATTGCTTACTCTTGCATTGCATTCTATTGCTACAGATCAAATTAACAAAGAAAGAATGGAGATAAGGGAGGATGCATCGTCAATACCACGAAGCTTTTTCCGGTACATAATATAACAGCTCTCGAGTGACAAGTACAAGAGGATATTTTCACTCTTGTTTTAATTTAAGTCTGCATTGAAGGTACCTCCCTGTAGCCAGTGATCACCAGCGAAAAAATTAACCACTGTGAAATTTTGAGCATCAGAAATGTTCATGGTGTGATACCCAGGCCATTGAACTCGCTCTGTAGTTCCTGCCCCAGGTCCCGAGTTCATATATTCACCATAATACAGCGTAGTCAAAGCAAAGTCCCCTGACCATTCTAGCCAACCTGCAGGATCGACCACATCATCTATATATGAATCGATATAAACTGTGCGAGAGTACTTTTTCCACGGCCTTCCCAAGAATGTTTGAAAAGTGCTCTTCACTGGAGCGAGATCAGGCGCAGCAGAGACGGTGCAGTTTTGAATAGAGATTCCAGTGTTTTGATTTGGATCATCTCTTCCTTGAGCCGTAAAACAATTCTTTTGACTATCCATCGGTTTTCTAGCCAGGAGATTGCAGTTTTGAAACACAGCTGCTGCATTGCCGAAGATAAAATCAACAGTGCCGTAAATGTCGCATTCCCTGTAGAATTGTCGAAGGGAATGTGCGTAGAGAGTGTCTTGGTAGCCTTTGAAGCTACAGCGGTAGAAAGCTGTTAGATCTGACCCAACCCGGAGGGCGACAGCCTGATGCTTCTCTGGCCCGGCCGTGTTCTCGAAGGTGATATCCCGAGCGAGAAAGCCTTGCCCAACTACAGCTGCAATCACAAATATCTCACGTATAAGCTCGACGAGAAAACAAAGATCTAGCCAAAGGGACTGTATAGCAACCGACAAAGCTACTCAAGTTGTATTTAATAAGGTAAAAGAACCTTCGACAGAGCCCTAATTTCAAATTCTTAATTGGATTCTAGAGGCGGCGAATTGAAATAAAGTTCTTTATATTACAGATATGATAAAAAAAGAGTAACCAAAACAGAAAACGCGGAAATGTTCGGAGAGAATAGTTGGATTCGAACATTATATATTGTTATATCGCAAGAGTTGGATAGATTAGTCAGATGTAGCAATACTTCTAGCGTTCAATGATTCATCTCAACATAAGACGAGGAATTCACCGAGAAGAGAAAAGAAAACTCGAAAACATGACCACGTAAACGAGTAAAGCAGCTTACCGACTGTTGCCGAGCGGTAAGTAGTCCATCCGTCCCCAACGCTTCTATTGCCAGTGATCACGGTGGCGTTTATGCCATCTCCCACCAACATAATATTTGTTTTGTGTTTGGACACCTCAACGGATTCCCGGTAGATTCCCTCTGTAACATGTATCACAAATCTATGTAAACTTTTGTTTGGAGCAGCATTCAGAGCGTCAGTGATTGTTGTATAATTACCACTACCATCTTGAGCCACCGTGACGAAATTGTCAGCTAAACCAACATCACCTTCTTTGGAGGTTTGAAGAAGCCTCCTTCGGTCTGAAGTAGACAACCATGAAGGGAACCCGTCATGGACGAATCCATAATGTAAAAGAAATTTAACGTCATCTTGATCGTGGCTCTCATGTCTCGTCGGATCGGAGAACAGGCGTCGGTTGTGCAGTACAGTAGGCCTCTTGGAACCTTTGCCAACGACAGAAATGTTCTTGACAAGAGCCAAAGAATTACTCACAACTCGCGACATATTAAGCACATTCTTTGTCAATATGTTTTGTAGGCTTCCGCTAGCCTCCTGGAGGCTTTGGATGCAGGTAGCCTGATTAGTAAGAGCTGCACTAAGCCAAGTCTGGATATCAACTGTCTGCCTCCATTGCAAAGAATTAGCAGTAACATTCGACAAACACTTGCTCAGGTCGTCCAACGTTAGATCGTACAACTGCATGCAATCTTCGAGAGCACCCAGTTGCTTTCCTTTGAATGCCCACCGTTTCATACGAGAAATTATATGAAACACTTTTCGTGCTTCGATAATGCTGAGCCTGAGAGCCATCCGTCCAAGATCTATGGAATTTGCCTGCAATGATCCCGGAAAGAGGCTCGACATTGTCGAAACACAGAATGGTGGATCCAATGTCCTGTCGCAGGCAGATTTCAGAGAATTGTGGTGCGGCTCTTTATCGCTTTCAACTTGGACAAACATGAGACACATCAAGAAAAGCAAAGCTATAAAACTAAATCTAAAAGCCATTTCAGAATGCACTCCTAGCCTTCTAACTGCACTAGATCAATAGAGTGTTGTCGCCCAGAGATATATATAGGAGGCGATGCTGGAAGAAATAACCTATTCGACCTTCACCAACTTCAGCCCAACTAGCCAGCTCAATTCGCGGTCCCGTTTAGTTGACGGTAGTAGACGCTTTGCAAACATGAGCTCAGACTTGACGGAGACTTCAGCTTTCAATATGAATAGGAGATATGATTACGGTAAGGGAAATCAATTATGATGTGGCAAAACTCTAACTTGTTGTAACTAACCACTCAATTCAAGATAACATAATCAATGCAAACAAATTATGAAGTGGCATTCTCAAAACCATAAACCACTAAAAACGATTGGGCATGGGATAACTGGCACTCAATTTTTCAGCTATTTCTTTTTTCGATTTGGCTATAAAAACTGGCGGAAGCGTAGTTCCACCAGTTTATTGCAGAACTATGCCATGGAACCGTGCCCCCAAGGATTTTGGGCCATTTTAAGACGACCCAGATCATCGAAATTCCAAACAAAAGACAAAAAAAAGGTGGAACTGTGCCTCGTCAGAAAACCACTCACCGAAATACCAGGACGATTTGAGTGCCCCATATCACGCGCCAAAAGATTGCCTTTGATGGATCAAGAGCAAGCCAATGGTGTAGAGCTTGAACAGTTTCTTGGGTTTTGTGGTACTTTTGATTCGAATCTTTCTCTTTCGCCGGTATCAGAATGCTATTATTTTTTGACACGATTCTAACCATTAAATTGCATGTCTTACTATATGTTAGTGACCTGACCTATCCTTTTGCAACATTTAGCAATAGAATTATTCCAAGCACGGTAGATACTCAAATCCAAATGGGATATGTTAGAGTCGAGGGTGCACAATTGTAATGTGTTAGTATATTTAGTCCATTATTTCTGGTCTGTATATATTCTCAAACATGTTTTGATAAAATTGTTGCAATCTTAAGCCGATTATTTTAACTGCAACTTGTTGGATCTTGAGAATCCACCTTTGTAGTCATTTTTCACTGAGTTAAAATATATATCTTGTTTCCTTCCCTTGGGACAAATGGCTTTTATCCAGTACTAAGTTTTTTTTGTTTCACACGCTGACTTAATAGGAAGCCCAGTGCTAATACCTGCAAATATAGAGACTACTGCATTGGGCGCAGCATACGCTGCAGGTCTGGCCATTGGTGTTTGGACTGAAGAGCAGATCTTTTCCTCTGGAGCCAAAAAGGAAGAACCTAAAGTATTTTACCCAAAAAAAGTTGGGGATTAGCACAGGAAAAAACGTTACGAATAATGGATATAAAATATTCCTTTCTCAATGGCATACTTGAAGAAGAAGTCTATGTAGACCAACCACCTAGTTATGTTAACAAAGGTCAAGAACACAAGGTATGTAAGCTAAAAAAGGCCTTGCATGGTCTAGAAAAGTGTTATAATTCCCGCACAATGTAGGCTTGATGTGGGTGTAATGAGCGGTTTTTAATGGCGTTGGAGGGGCGGAGGTGGGAAACACTCGCGAGGGTTTTTTCTCATTCATTTTTGGGGTTCTTTCTTCTGCCATTGCCTAGGAAGGGTTTTCACCGATGTGTTTGGTTCGTAGCTGGTTAGTAGGGTAGTGGTGGATTTATCAACTGTTCCAGGTGCTTTCGCATTTGTCATTATGGTGGTTATACTCAAACTTCTGGAGTTAATGACGGTGTAACACGTGTAAGCTTTCCCAAATGGGCTGTCAGGTGACAAACGCGGTTTAGAGAAAGCGGAGTTGTCGGGTCTCAAAAGCAGTTTAGAGGATTTTGCCTACGGTTTTGAAACAAGACCAAGTCACTTGCTCCATTGACGAGGGTTAGCTCTGTAATCTTCAATTCAGGCGATTGGGTAAAGTAATTTATGCATGTTCTTCGTTTTTACTGTAACAACCATATAGTGGCCAGCCTGCAACCTGAAAAGAGTTTTATTCACGCACTCAAGTACAAATTAATACCAGGTGATTAATTATTTCTTTTGCTATAATTGAAGTGAGGAAAATTCTCATTCATCTACTGACGTTCTTCTTTCCCACCAATGTTGCAGTTATAGTTTTGGGTTTTTATCGGGGATTTCGTTTAAAATACAAATTGCACAAAGTAGGCATAGCTCATACTTAGTTTGTTGTATTCTTACAGTTATATGTATAGGAATGAGCCTCTTCATCCAACTCATTGTTTGGACGTATATAAATTAGAAAGTATTTCATGCGAGGATTGTTTTTTTTATTATTTTTCTTTGATCCTGAATAACAAGTGATTTTTTACCAACTTTTAAAGCCACATTACAAAACTCAGATTTGGTGAAAATTCATAAAATATTTTGAGCATAATGAGGTATTTTCTCTAGTGTCTAAAGGGTCCCATGAGTTTTATTGATGGGTGGGTTAGAGTTCTGCTCATTGTTGGACTAAATCAGACGCATTTTTAACCTGAGCCAAGTTTGACCCGTGCGTCTCAAGCAAGTCCAATAACTTTCGTAAAGTTGGTTACCGTAGCAAAACTTCAACAAACTTGTTAATGATGTCAAGTTTATTCACATCAGTGAGAACTAGGCTTCCTCTTTAAGAATCTAGTATGTTACATCTACTGGTCTAGTTGAATTCAACACTTATATTTGCATATCTACTAAATTCCAAAATACACATAATTGTAGATACATAATATTTATACTATTAAATTAAAACAAATATACTTGTAATATTATTTAGCTATGTTAAGACATATATGAGATATAATTATAGGCTCATATTGGATATACACTTTAGAAAACATGGACATGATTAGTGTTTTATATGATACTTGTAGGGTTTCTAATGGTCACTGATATGGCAGTATAAATGATAGGCTTTGTTCATCTTACCTTAGCGCTCTTGTTGGGTCATTATGCATCAATATTTTTTAAATAATTGATATAAACTATGTGTGTAAAACTATAAACAATTCCCAATTACAATCTCCAAATCGCAACTTTATGTGTTAGATTTTTTATTAAATTTTTTTATATCATAGCTTTTTCTTTATCATTTACAATGATAATTAAAATGATTAATTTTAATTTTTTTTATATCATAGCTTTTTCTTTATCATTTTCAATGATAATTAAAATGATTAAAATAAAGGGTATGATATGCTTAGTAAAAACTAACTAAAAAATCATTTGAATAAATTTGTTATTAAGTTTTTAAAAATTTCAAGTAATTATTGTAAATATATTCTTTAATTATTGTGGATATATTTTACAATTGTTAAACATCATATTTTATGTATTTTTTTTGTGTGTTTTTATTCCAATAATAATATTTTTTGGTTGTTTTTGTGTTTAAGTTTAAATTTTTTTTTTTATTTTTTTCTTGTTATATAGTCTATGATACATAAACTAATTTTCAATTAAAAACAATAAGATTATTAGACGAAAAAAATACTTTACAAAACCAACATAACTAACACATAAAATTATAGGAAACAAATAGGTTAAAAAATTCAATGCATATATTATTTGTTAATACATATAAAAACTATTAACATCCCAATCCCTCACACCTTATACTCTTTGTCAAATGAAAAGTTATAAGACACAAATAAGCTAAAAAAAGTCTATACATGTATTATTTTTTCTTTGAAAGTAAAATTAATTTGGGCATAATATTTATCTATTAATTTTTACAATTTTTTTTTACCATGTTTTTTTTAAGAGATAGGTATTAAGCAGTGTTTCTCCTAATTTTACTTATTTAAAATGAATCATATTTGTTCATCCAAATTATGATTAATCTAAATAAAGTCCACATTTTTTAAAATGAATAATATTTATCTATCCAATTTATGATATATCGAAAAAAAAACATAAACAATATGATGAAAAATGGAATAACATTAATTCTTAAATTTATGTTTTAATGATATAAAGTTCCCAATTTTGAATGATATAATAAGGGACCTTCTAAACAAGTTCTACCATTTGGAAAATGGAAAAATATTCGTCCTTCATTGAAATAAAGCTCCCGTTTTTTAAGAATATAACTAAGGGCCTTTTTAACCAAAGTTCTACCTTTTGTTAAATGGAATAATATTCCTCCCTAAAATTTATTATTTATTGACATATTAATTGAAATAATAAAAATTTGAATTTTGAACTATATAAACACGGGACATTCCAAAGGAGTTCCACCTTTTTTAAAACGAATAATATTTATCCCTCAAGTTTATGATTCAATGTTTCATTAATTGAAATAAAGCACACAATTTTAAATGATATAAGCAAGGGCACTTCCAAGCATGTTCCACCTTTTAAAGAAAAAACTAGTTTTTAGTTGGGGACATTAGTTTAACTGTGATTGCCAAATTTTCAAGTTCGACTATAGTCTGAACATAGGAATATGAATTTTATTTTTAAAAACAATTTTTAAAATAACAATTAATTGAACTATGGTTGGTTGTTTGAGGATGACGTATGCCTTGTTATGTGTTTCCCACCACGTGGAAACGAGCATACTTCATCCCGTTTTAATACTTTCTCTGGTGCAGGGATTGTACCTTTTCATTTTGCAGTGCTTTGTCTGTTGCACTGGTCCCTGGCACCTGCTCTGACATCTGCATAGTTGCTTGCACCATTTGCGATATCTGGCGCCTGCAGTGGACTCTACAGTCTGCATTCGATTGCTGGCTCTTGCCACCTACACGGCCATGCAATTGATTGTTCGCTTTTGCCACGTACATGGCCATGCAAATTTTCCAAAGGCCGATATAAACTACAATTTTGCTTCTTTCTGAACTCATGCCGGTGGTGGGCGGGGAAGGCATTGGCAGGATTTTTGTTTTCAATTGTGTTTGAACTCATGCCAGTGGCAAGTGGGGAAGGCATTGGCAGGATTTTGGTTTCAACGTTCCTTTCTTCACGTACTATTGTGCCCGCTTTACCATTGCAGCTGGAGAGTTAGTGGACGAGCCAGTCATTGTCTCAAACACTGGTTTATTTTTTACCTTTTCATTGTTTTTCCTACAGTGCAGGTAAGTTTTGTATGTAGCTGTTTGGTTGCAAATAATCCCGTGCTTGTGTAGACCTGTAAAAATCTCTAAATTTGTGAAGGAGGAGGAAGCGTTTCTTTGCGCACATGTTTGACTGCAAATAATCAAGTGCTTTTGGAGGTCGGTAAAAAACTCTAAATTTGTATAGGAGGAAGCATTTCTTTGTGGAGGGTTAATGGGAATTCAATACTATTATGTTCGTTCCCAAAAGGGTGTTGTTCGACCTCTTGGACACTAGAAAGAAGCTCAGCAACATTAAGAGGTAATTAAAAAGGGTCATTCACTGACCATGAGAGAACAACGTACTCAGCGTGGAGTTAGAGTGAAATCGCGTTGTTATATTTGTGCAAATTATATATCCTTTGTTCTTTGCTTGATTAGTTTTTATTGCAGAGATTGTTGAATGCAATTGAAAAATTATCAGACTTATGGATTGTGGTTCGTTGTTTTCTCCTTTGCTGGAATGCCATTAATAATCCACCTTGCAATTATTTATCTCAAAGTTATCATTTTGGCTTAATGATTTTTTTATGGAAGAACATCTCTGTTCTGAGGCAGTCGACATCAATAAGAACAGGAAGAGCTTAAACCAGTTTTCAAATGTATCAACAATATTACAAAATAAATGGTATGAAGTTTAGTGGTAAATTCACTTAGTCATTGACAAAAAAAGTTAAGATCCCAAATTGCAGTCACATGTTGGCGTCTTCCCTCTACCCATTTGTTCTTATAGGGATTGCTTATTGAGATCACTTTTTCCTAACCAAATGAAACAGGTACCGAATTTTATCTAATTTCTTCATCTTCTTCTTCAATCATACTAATTGAAACGATGGAATTTAATTTAGAGTATGGATTATTTGGATGAGTTTATGAATGAAGGTGGACAAAATATTATCATTGTAACTTGCCAAGAATGGATAAGACATTGACTACTTTCTAGACTACCTTGTAGAGATGTTAGTATCCAACATAATTACAACTAGAGTTTGATCATTTGTAGTTGTATTGATGCTTTTTGTATCATAAGTTGTAAATAAAAGTTTCTATCAATTAGATTATGGATATTACTAGCCTCATTGGCAAAGGAAAAGTTTGCATGTTATCTATGTGGGTTGACTGTTGATAGATGATGCTTGGGTGGTTTTCTCCTACAGTCAATTGTTTAGATTTGATAAAAACATATTAGTATGGTCTTCATAAAAGCAATTGTGGTTTCCAGTGTATTATAATGGTTTTTGGTTACTTTTTATATAGTTCTGGAACAATCATATGAAAATCATGCAAAACTAAAAACAATCCTCGTGAAGGGCCTAAACTCGTTATGCCTTTGAACCAAGTGTGATGGGTTGGTTATGCCAAGCTATTGTACTTAGATACATGGGTACTGCAAAACATATAACTGGAAAATACTGAAGTAGAACTATAGCTAGGATACCACCGGGTCGAAGGTAGGATTGAATCTATTTGAATTTTGAAAGTCGAGCATAGGGTTTATATGATAAGCTCCTTATGCCGAGTTTGTTAATGGTCAAGCGGAAGGGATTTGCAGGTTGATTACACCCAAACATAGGATGAGTCAAATTATATCATTATACGAGGTGTTTTGCAATAAAACTACAAAATATTTTAGCAGTTTTATTTCATTTGTGTGCTTTTTTGGAATTAGAGGCCCTTGTTTTGAGAGAGATTGAAATGTTATCAAGTTATATGTAGTTATATATTCATAAATACACACATATCTATATCTTCAATTTTATTGTCATTCCATGTAACAACTCTTCCTAACTTTTTTTTTCATTATTTATATTACCTCTTCTTAATTAATAAACAATTTACTTATAACACAATTAAAATAAAATAAATAAAACCACAATATAACAATTTACTTAACATAATTAAAATAAAATAAATAAAACCACAATACAGATAAAGTAACTTATCTATTTGCTTTAACTTGATATCATACTTTCAAAGTTTGGACATAATCTTTTATATGTGAAAAGATTCAAAGTTAAATTTTATTAACTTTTCAAATCCTTATTTTACACCTCAAGCATATTTAACAAAAACTGAAAATTAGTTTTAGGAGTATCTTTTAACCTCTAAACTAATATTATTTGGCTTCATAACAAGTGCAAAAAAAACAACTCCTTCAATAATTTTTCTATTGTAAAAAATCCCTTTTTGTAGTTAGCCACAAAGCTAGTGGCCAATGTCGAGGACATTGCCACCACATGGCTCAAGCAACCATTTAAGTGCTAATGCCCATATTTTGAATGGAATATTAAACTAGGTATGGAAGAAGTGCTAAAGGTTTCTTTAGTTTAAAAAGAAAGAGGAGGATGGCATTCATATTGTCAAATGGACAGCAATTGCAAAACCTAAAGATCTTGGTGGGTGGGGCTTAAAAATATGCATGTGCTTGGACAATTGTTAGTAGCTGAAAGTCTTTGCATGCTTTCATTTGATCAAGGATTGTGGGGGAAAGTTATGAAATTGAAGTACATTGATAACGGTAATATTAAGGATTGGATTAGATATGTACGGAAATATTTTAAAGGAGCATCCAATGTTTGGAAAGAGTTGATAAATACTTATATATTCTTAGCTATTGGGTGGCCTAGAAAATTGCTAAAGGTAATAAATTGATCACTGGAGAGGATCCTTGGATAGGATGGAGTGGGAACTTAAAGCTGTCAAAGGCCATCATATAGTCTCTTAAGGATAAATATGTCTTTAGGTTGGAAGATGTTGTGGGGTTTTTGGTTCAAAGGGATGGAATTTAGTCCTGGAAGTTTATAGAGGACCTGGAGTTGCAATGAAACCAAGCTATTGAGTGGTCACCATACACTATTCCTTTTAAAACACAATGCAATTAGTCTCAGGGATTGCTATCATGATATGAAATGATCTTGGAACAAAGCTCATTTCCAAACTTCGTTATGATGTAAAAATTAGTGAAGGATCCAGGGAAGAGAGAAGGTGGTGGTGGAAACTTGTGTGGAAGATGAATAGTTCCCTTGAAACCAAAATTTTGCTTTGGTTGGATTTATCAAACAAAATACTAACGTAGGAAAATGGCCAAAAAAGGAAATGGGTCAGTCCTAATTGGTGTTATTTGTGCGAAGAGAAATTGAGGTTGTTAATGATCATGTTTTAGTTGCTTGTCCCTTTACAAAAGTTATCTTAAGGGATGTATGCCAAAGTCTCAATATTCAACATTTATGGGATAAAGAAACATTATTGGAGTGCCATGTAGGCTAGATTCTTGGCAGTTTTGTAGTTGAGCACGTAGCTCTCCCATGCTTTGCTTCGTGGGGAATATGGTTATCTAGAAACAAGTCAATATTCGAAGGAAAGGAGGCTTATATGGATCGTTTATTGCATTACATCAGGCTATCCTATGGTAAAGGTAAGAAGGTTTCTTCTCAAAAAGTCCCAAGAAGATTGCAAGAATTGAGCATAAACTATTATAGTCATTGGAGATTCTTTGATGGATGTAGCCAATGGTCTCCTAGGAGATATGGGGTAGGGGCTCTTCTTTTCCTTTAAAATTTTCATTTTGTTTTGATGAAATATTGAGCAAGGTGTGGTTCAAACAATAGAGCAAAGTTCTTCACTACGTGGATCCTTTTATGTGTTGTTGCTGAATGAAACATAAAAGGCTTACATGTTTTTGGAGATTCAAAACTTCTCATGGATTGGGCCACAGGAAAATGTCAAATTACCAATTTAATCCTTGAGCCAATTATGGACAGAGTGATAGAAAAAATATATTTTTTGAGCATATTTCTTTTGCTCATATCTACATGGAAATCAATCATAAAATTGAGCATATGTCTAAGGAAGCGTTCCATTTACAAGAAGGAATTAAGGTCGAACAGGAAGTCAACGACAACAAGAAGTTGTCCAAAAGTATATTTTTTGATGAAGTGTTTTTAAGTTTTTGTATAAACCAACACTAAGAATTGGAGTCTTTTGTTTTCAAATGTGCGAAGAGGACATGTGTTTTGTAATGTTTTTTGGTTATCAATTTTGTCTGTTTTTCTTCAAAGGTAGTTGGTATAGGCTTGAAGCAATATATCAGTACATAAACTAAGCCGAAACACCAACTAAAGCGTTCCATTTACAAGAAGGAATTAAGGTCGAACAGGAAGTCAAGGACAACAAGAAGTTGTCCAAAAGTATCCTTTTTGATGGAGTGTTTATAAGTTTTTGTATAAACCAACACTAAGAATTGGAGTCTTTTGTTTTCAAATGTGCGAAGAGGACACGTCTTTTGTTTTGATGAAGCATTCCATTTACAAGAAGGAATTAAGGTCGAACAAGAAGTCAAGGACAACAAGAAGTTGTCCAAAAGTATCTTTTTTGATGAAGTGTTTTTAAGTTTTTGTATAAACCAACACTAAGAATTGGAGTCTTTTGTTTTCAAATGTGCGAAGAGGACACGTGTTTTGTAATGTTTTTTGGTTATCAATTTTGTCTGTTTTTCTTCAAAGGTAGTTGGTATAGGCTTGAAGCAATATATCAGTAAATAAACTAAGCCGAAACACCAACTAAAGTGTATTTTTATTTCATCTTGAAATATCAAATACAAATATTTTTTCATAAAAAAAAATCAAGAACCTTGAATGTCCTCCTATAGGTGAAGTGTGCAATTCCAAAAGGATCTTCTATTTGAGTTGGGAATTCTTACATAAATATAGGAAATCATGGTACCAAAGTGAAACATTCTTCCACACAAATGTATCTAATGCACTAGGATCCTCTTGCATTTGTTGAATTATCTTGCATTCCTTCTAATCCTACTTACATTCTATTCTTGCTTCTTCCACCCAATTAGATTGCATAATGAAATAGTAAAAAGTAATCCCTCTACATCTTTTTCTTTCCTTTAATGTGCATCTTCCACTACATTTTGTTTTCATTTTTTGTAGATAATTTAAAAGTCATAACCTAACACATGTGTCACCCATTTTTCTTGCTCTTCTGAAGATATTCCTTGTTCCAAGAAGTACTTAACACTATCATGAGTTGTTATTACCTTGAAGTGTCTTCCTATTAGGTAAGGGCTCCATTTATTAATTACACGCAACATGCCTAACATTTTATTTTCATAAATTAGTTTGAGTAAGCTTTTTTTCCTTTAAGTTGGAAACTTATGAATGCAAGTGGCTTTCCTTCTTGCATTAAAATTGCACCAATTGCATTCCCCTAGTAATCAATTTCCACATTAGAATTTTTTGTGAAGTCAGGTGTGGCTAATACAAGAGTTGTACACATAAAAAATTTAAGTTTTTCAAAATATTTGGTTGCTTCTTGAGTCCAATAAAATGCCTCCTTTTTCAATAGAGACACTATAAGAGATGCCGCTATTTGACCATGATTCTTGACAAACTTGTTGTAATAGCATGTCAATCCTACGAATCCTTTAAGAATCTTCAAGGTTTTTGGAATTGGCCATTCCATTATAGCTTTAATTTTGTTAGGGTCCACTTTGATTTCATCATGACATGCAATCTGGACCAAATATTCCACTTCCTGAACCCCAAAGGAACACTTAGAAGGCTTGTCATATAGTTGTTGCTCCTCCAATAATTTTAATACCATGTCAACATGTTGTACATTCTCTTCCAAATATTGGACATAGAATAATATATCATCAAAAAATACTAGTTTTCTTCCCAAGATTTGCTGTATATTAGTATATCATAAAAAAATACTAACACAAATTTCTTGAGGAATGGTTTAAAAATAAAATTCATCAAGATTTGAAATGTGGAGTTGCATTGGTAAGGTCAAATGGCATCACCATAAATTCATAATAACCTTCATGTGTTTTAAAGGTTGTTTTTGGAATGTCTTCTTGCCTCATTCTGATTTTGATGATATCCTAAGTGGAGATCTAACTTGGTAAAGAAAATTGATCCCTTTAATTAATCCATTAGTTCATCAATGATAGGAATATGGAACTTATCTTTAATGATCATCTTGTTGAGCTCTCTATAATCTAGACACATACACCATGAACCTTCCTTTTTAAGAACCATAAGGACTGGTGCATAGAAGACAGTTTGGCTAGTGTGAATGATGCCAACATCTAACATTTCTTGAACCATATTCTCAATCTCACTATTTTGTGCATATGGGTACCTATAAGGTATGATTTTAGGTGGTACACTTCAGAGCTGCAAGTGAATCACATAGTCATGATCTTGAGCAGGTGGAATACCTTTAGGAATATATCCAAATACCTTGTAATGACTGTCAAAAACTCTTTGGAGAACTACTAGAATAGAGGGTATAGATGCTTGAACATCTAGTGAGCATAACTATGCAATTACACCATGGTGTCCCTTTTTTAGCAATTTTTCATGTTTTTGGAGCTTATCACTTTAGAGGGTTTCCCTGGAGTACCTTTGAGTTCAATTTACTTACCTTTTGAGAAACATATCATGAAAAGTTCCTGAAAATTAAGAGTCACTTTTCCCAATGATTGTAACCATTGAACCCCTAATACAACATCAACACCACCCATTTGGATTACAATTATTGGGCTATCCAATAAATACTCCGCCATATTAAGTTTAATACTGTGGCACTTCTCTGAATAATTTATGGTACCTTCATCTAACAATCATTATTTGAAATTCTGGTGCAAGATATATAAAGCAATTAAGAAGTTTGGCTAATTTGTAATTAATGAAGTTATGGGTACTACCAAAATTAATCAACATTGTTACTTTTTTCTTTTTGGTATATCCTTCTATCACAAGAGTTTGAGGGGCGCTAGCTAATGCATGACAAGAAATGGTTGGAGTAGTATCTTCTAGCTCAACCTCTTCATATTGTCCTAGTTTTGGATCTTCTTCCTCTCCACGATGTATGTAGGATAATTTCTTCTCGTTGCACTTATGCCCCTTACTATACTTGCTGCCGCAATTGAAACATAGTCTTTTTCTCTTATTTCCTCCACTTTGTGAGGTGTCAAACTAGTAGGCTAAGTTAGGTTAGGGGGAGGGACATTTCCCTCTATATAGGTGTTAGTAGCAGCTCTTCTAATAGCCATATTTTTACTTTCAACTTTCCTTCTCAAACAAAAAGAAGTCTCCAATGATTTAGGTTCAAAGAGACGCATCTCATGCTACATGCTCTCCTTTAAAGTGCCCATAAAGAAATCCGACAAGTTATCCCTTGTAATATTGTTCACTCTAAGACTCAAATTTTGAAGATGTTTAATGTGCTATATAACTAGGCCTCTTTGCCTAAGATTTATCAGTTGGATAAAGAAGGCATTGCTCTTAATATCCTACAATGTGCTATCAATTCATCCATAAATATAGACCAAGAGACAATAGAGTCCATATTACAGTCATAAAACCATTGGTACCACACAAATTGATTAGCTTCTAAATACAATGATGTTGTTGAATATCCTAATTACTCCTATTATATGTTATGAGTTAGTGTTTTACGTAGTCAAGAGTAATTATTTGGTTATGCATTTATTAATATAGTTAGTGGAGAAGACCTGTAAATAGAGAAGACATGTCAAAAATCAGTTTTGTATTTCCTATATTTAGAAGTTGATGTTGAGACGAGTTGGAGGATGATCCATAGGGTTTGGTGTATTGCTTTGCATCTACTTTGAATCTTCACATGGTGTCAAAGTAGGCCTAAGACTCTTTGAAGATAGGAAAGAAAAAATTAGAGATTTTCCACTCTAGAGAAAATAGGAAGATATGCATTGAGATCTATGAAGTGAAGCTCATCGATTGAGAACAAACCACCACAAGAGCTATCAATAGGCTTTATGATCCATAGAAAGATAGAAGCCCTGTCTCAAAAGAAAACAAGAAGGAAAACAAGTCACAAGAAGGTATTGTTGTCTTGTCGGTCATTGGGAGTGATAGAGAAGGACTATCATTGTTTATCCATGTAGAGGGAGCGATAGTATCGTTGTCCTGTAGTTTAAAGAGAGCAATAGATTCCCAAAAGGGTCCATCACAATCTCTCTACCACTGGGGAGTGATAGTCATGACTAAGCAGTTTTCGGGATAGCGATAGTTTTTCGATACACTGCACATTCTCCATTTTCCATTCCGGTCACAGACAGACGAACCAGAAAGGAAAGCCACTCTTTTAAAAGGTAACTTTTCAGAGAAAAAAAAACACATGTTTTGGAAGAATAAAATGGCTTCAAGAAACCAAACCTTTTCCCAGATTCCTCGTCTCACTGGGAAGAACTATGAAATATGGTCGATCAAAATGATGACCTTGTTAAAGGCTCAAGATGTTTGGGAATATGCATCCCATGAGTATACAAAATTGAGAGATGAAGCAGTCGAACATACCATGACAAATAATAAAAGTACTCAGTTAAAAGAACACATAACCAAGGATGCAAAGGTGTTGCATCTCATTTAAAGTGCTTTGGATGAAACCATCTTCCCCAAGATTTATCTTGTGAGATCCTCTAAAACCACCTAGGAGATATTGCAAAGCAACTATCAAGGCATCACCAAGGTGAAGACAGTGAAATTGCAAACCTTGATAAGGGACCTTTAAATCCTAGAAATGAAGTGGTTGGAGTCGATAGTTCAGTACATGAATTGAGTAACTACCACTATAAACAATTTGAAGATGTACGGCGAAGATATGACGGATAATAAGGTAGTCGAGAAGGTTCTCAGAACCCTATCCAAAAAGTTCGATTCAGTGGTCGCGACAATTGAAGAAGAAAATGATATGTGTCATATTTTAGTATATGAATTGACGGATCCCTTTTATCTCGCAATTTCATAAACAACAAGAATGATAATTCCTCGCTTGAAAATGCATTTTAGACCCAGGCCTCCATTGTAGAGGTAGAAGAAGAGGTCAAGGAAATAGAAGGAGAGGTAGGAAAATTATAGATCTTTCTCAAGAAGGAGAGAGATCAACCCCATATTTGGGACGAGATCATGAACACTTTCATAACCAAAGGGGGAGAAACATAAATTTCAAAGAAAATCCTAGGATACAGTGTTTTTACTACAAGAAGTTTGGCCACTCTGAAAGTGAATGTAGGAAGAAGCAAGCAAATAGGAATAAGGGCATAACACATATTAGGAACAATGATGAAGGGACATCATAATCAATATTCCTTTCATGCCATATTACTCAAGAAACCATCCACAACAAAGATCTATGGTTGTTGGATAGTGGTCTCAACAACCACATGACAGGTAACAAAGTTTTGTTTCAAGTTTGGATAGCTCTATCACATCTGAAATTAAGCTAGGAGATTATTATCAAGTCAAATCCAAATGTAAAGGTGTAGTTTCAATATTAACTAAACAAGATGAAAAGAAGGGCATTTGTGATGGTTTCTATGTACCTGGTGTGAAAAATAACTTGATGAGTGTAGGCCAGATGAGTCAACATGGTTATGAGTTCATATTCAAAGGTCCCACTTGTATAATCCTAGATAAGCCACCTATTAAGAGGCTCACATCACAAGTACAAACCAAAAATAGGATGTTTCTCCTGATGTTGAAAAGTCTAAATCAGTCACTTTTATATGCACAAAATATCTCAAGCACTGATGAAACATGGTTGTGGCACCTTACGTATGGTTAGTTACCCTTTACAAGTCTTAGCCTTTTGTATACAAAGTGTATGGTCAAGGATCTACCCCTGATTAATGAATAACACAACTCTTTTGAAACTTGTATCTTAGCCAAACACCCAAGAGATAGCTTCCCAGTTGCTTCCTATAGAGAAAACAAGCATCTTGAGGTGGTGCATACAAACTTTTGTGGTCCTATGCAAACCTAGTCCATAGGAGGAAGTATTTATTTCCTAACATTTATTGATGACTTTAGCAAAAAAAATTGGGTGTATTTTGTGAAGCACAAATCTTAGACTTTTGAAAATTTTAAAGAGTTCAAAGCCATGGTAGAGATATAGAGTGGAAAGTACATTAAATTACTCAAGTCATATGGAGGAGGTGAATAGGACTCCAAAGAATTCACAGAACATTGCAAACAACAAGGGATTGAAAGGCAATTCACTACAAGGTACACTCCACAACATAATGGAGTAGCTGAAAGGGAGAACAAAACAATCATGAACATGGCCAGGAGTTTGCTTAAGACAAAGAACTTGTCAAATGAGTATTGGGAAGAAGTTGTAGCATGTTCAATTTATATCTTGAATAGATATCCAACCTGCAATGTGAAAGACAAAGTCCCATAGGAAGCATGGAGTGACATGAAAGCTACGGTTTCACATTTTAGAGTTTTTGGATGTGTAGCTTATGCACATATTCCTAAACATTTGAGGAGGAAAATTGATGACAAAAGTGAAAGGTGCACTTTTATTGGCTACAATGAATAGTCCGAAGCCTACAAGTAGTATAATCCCATCACCAAGAAGTTCATTGTCAATAGAGATGTTAAGTTCTAGGAATACAAGTCTTGGGAGGATCAAACAAATGGAACGATTGGAAACCATACTCCTTTTCCATGGGTGGATGAACATGTAGAACCTACAAGCTAGCAAAATATTCATCCTAGACCCCAAGGATGCAAGTACAAAGACAAGGGGAACAATTAGAGCATAGTTCTTCTTCCAACAGTGATTCAGATCCAACTATAGCTTCTCTAAGAAACTAGAAGGAAAGAAGATTGCAAGACATTTACGAACAACTTGATGATGAGCAAGCACATTTTGTTTTTTAGTCCTTTCAACTAGTATATTTTGAAGAAGCAATGAAGGAAGAACAATGAGTTCAAGCAATGAATGAAGAAAAAAAAGTCTTTGAAAGAAACAACACATGGGATCTTGTAGATCTACTAGTAGAAAATATCAACATTTGAGTTAAAAGGGTATATAATACAAAGTTGAATGAGAAAGACACAGTGGAGAAGCACAAATCCTGACTTGTAGCAAAAGGTTTTGCTCAGCAACCTGGTGTGGATTATGGAGAAACATTTGCTACACTAACATGTTTAGATACTATCAAAGCAGCTTCGGCAGTTGCAACCAAAAACATGTGGACAGTTTGTCAAATGGAGGCTAAATTTGTTGGTTGTGGAGCCCTATCTTCCTTATTTAGAGGTCGTGTTTCAGCCGTGTCTGAATCCCAACCCATGATTGGGGGGGGGGGTTGGGGGGCTTTCCCCCCACAAATAGTCACAATGGGGGGTCCAGGGGAGGCGACAACTAATTTGGGAGCCCCCCATGCAGGGGTTCCAGGGCAACGCCCCCGTAGTGAAAATTTTTGAAAAAATGCCTTGTAAAATGTTGTAATTTCATAGTCATGACTTGGTCAATAATGGATGATTTATGGGCCCATAGTATTGGGTGTTACATAGTATTTTCCCATGGTAATCGCTCTTTAAAAGGAATGCATTGTAATATGGTTGTGTATTGTAGCATTGTAAAGATATCTGATTGTGTGAGAGAGTGAAGAGGAAGTTACAGTGGATGTGCTGTAGGTTTTATCCCTTCATTTGTTGGATGGTATAATAATAAGGACTGACAATTTTTTTGTGGATGTAGCCCATCTTGGGTGAACCACGTTATATTGGTGTCTCTCTTGTAATGCGTTTTATGTGATTTATGTTTGCATCTTGTTTATTGTTATTGCTTTGCGATCCTATTTTTCTAACAATTGGTATCATAGCCAAAGGTCTATTTGGAAGATAAACTCTTAGGAAAGAAGGGTTCCTAGTTTGAGTAGGAGCAATGGCGGAAGAAGGAAAGTTTAAGGTCGAGAAATTTAATGGACAAAACTACCAGTTATGGAAGATGCAAATGCAGGACTAACTGTACCAGAAGGATCTATTCCTACCCTTGGGAGGAAAAGCAAAACACTCGGAAACTATGAAGGATGAATAATGGGAGGTTCTTGACAGAAAGGCATTGGGAACAACATGGTTGTGCTTGGATTCATCGGTGGCTTTCAATATTTCAAAAGAAACGACAATGGAGGGGATGAGCACATTGGGTAAGCTATATGAAAAACCCTCGGTCTCCAACAAGGTATTTCTAATGAAGCGTTTATTTAATATGAAGATGTCAGAAGATGGATATGTTTCTAATCATTTAAATGAATTTAATATGATTCCAAATCAGCTATGTTTTGTAAAATTGAACTTTGATGGTGAGGTTATGGATATTCTAATCTTGTGTTCATTGCCAGAAAGTTGGAACAGCTTGGTCATGGTTGTAAGCAACTCTGTATCTGGTTCAAACACTTTGAAATTTGATGATGTTGTTGGTGTTATTCTTAGCAAGGAAATGCGAAGGAAAAGCATAGGTGAGACATCAAGTAATGCATTGACCATGGAGAGCAAGGGAAGCCAAAGGGAGAGAGGAAAGATCCCAGTTAATCGCAACAAGTTCAGGAAGGGAAGATCCAAGTCCATATTGGGAAACATAGAGTGTTGGAACTGTGGAAAGAAAGGACATATAAAGAAAGACTGCAGATCTCTAAAGAAGAAAGGAGATGGACATCAGGAGACTACTCAGGAAGCAAATGTAGCAGGTGATGTGTTGCAAGATGCTTTGATTTTTGCATTAGATAATACTAATGATTACTGTGTAGTAGATTGAGGGGCTTCATGTCATGCTACACCCCATAGGAAATTCTTTCATGATTATGTTCCAGGTGATTTTGTACATGTTTTATTGGGTGATGATGAACCATGTAAAATTGTTGGAATGGGTAAGGTACGGATAAAGTTAAAGAATAGTGAATGGGTGCTGAAATATGTAAGGCATATTCCTGCTATGAAAAGAAATATGATCTTAACAGGACATTTGATAGATGGTGGTTGTTTATCTACGTTTGGAGAAACATGGTGGAAGATCACTAAAGGATCAATGGTGATAGCAAAAGGAGACATGATATGTAAGTTGTATTTAAGTCCTCATAATACTGACTGTTCTATCTCTTTAGCTTCCACAGGAATAGATACAACATTGTGGCATCATAGGCTTGGCCACATGAGTGAGAAAGGGATGCAAATTCTCCACTCAAGAAAGTTGTTTCCAGATCTGAAGCAGGTAAGTTTGGAATTCTGTGCGAACTGCGTTTATGAAAAACAGAAGAGAGTCAGATTTCTCAAGGTTGGGAAACATAAGAAGAGTGAAAAGTTAGAGCCTGTACATATAGATGTATGGGGACCGTATCATGTACAATCTCTTGGTGGCTCTCATTATGATGTTAGTTTTATTGATGATGCAACTAGAAAAACTTTGGTTTATTGCATTAGATAGAAATCTGATGTGTTTGCTACTTTTAAGAAATGGAAAGCTTTGGTTGAGAATGAGACAAGAAAAAGGTTGAAGTGTCCCAGATATGATAATGTAGGTTAATACTACAGAAATGAGTTTGATAGTTACTATTCATACCATGTGATTCGTAGAGAGAAGACAGTCCCAGGAACACCACAAGAAAATCGTGTGTCAGAAAGGATGAACAGAACATTCATGGAGTGTGCAAAGTGTGTAAGATTGCAAGTAGGGTTTCACTTACAGTTTTGGGTGGATGTTGTAGATATTGTTGTTTTCTTAATAAACATAGGGCCTTCAAGTGATTTGGATGGTGGTATTCCAAAGGAGTCATGGACAGGTAAAAAGGTAAACTACTCTTTTCTGAGAACTTTTGGTTGTGAAGCATGTGTCCATATTGATAAAGAAAATAGAACAAATCTTGAGGCTAAATCCAAGAAATGTACCTTTATTGGATACGGGGTTGATGATTTTGGTTATCGCTTATGGGATTATGAAAATAACAAAATAATTAGGAGTAGAGATGTGGTATTCAATGAAAAGTTCATGTATAAAGATCAGTTACAGGGAAAGAAACAAGAAAAGGAAAACACGGAGTACACAGTGCTTGATGAAATCAAAGAAAATGAAGTTCCGAAGGTGCCGGAAAATAAAAAACATCAGCAGTTACCTCAAACTCCTGCAAGTGCTAGAATATCTACCAGGTTAAGTAGACCCCCTGAACGATTGTCTCTTTCACTGTATTATTTATTGATGACTGATTCTGGTGAACCAGAATGTTGTGAAGAATAAATGCAGGTGGAAACTAGAAAGAAGTGGGAGCAAGGCATGAATGAGGATATGGAATCATTAGTAAGAAAACAGAATTGGTCCATTGGAGTAAGGCCAAAAGCTTTGCCATATTGTTAATTTCATGTCCTAGCCCCCAAGAGAATGTTGCCTTTGTAGTTCCTCTAGGATTGAAAATAATCCCCCCCATGCCTATCACCCCTTAAAACAACAATATTTACAAAAGTAACTTAGAAAGTAGAAAGTAGATGCATAATTAAAAATAAGTTTGTTTTTTGTTTTTTTGTCTTGTGCGAAATAAAAGCAAAATGGTAATAACGCGTGAAGTAAGTTAATGAAGTAAATAAAATAGTTTTATATACTAAAAGAAAAAAATGAAAAAAGTTAAAAACATTTAAATACCAAAAATATAAGCATGCTAATAAATAAATAAAAATAACAATTACATAACATATGAAATGATAGAAATAACTTTTTAAATAAACATTTAGACTTAAAAATTAAAGTAAAAAATGAAATAGGTAAGAGAATGAAGGTTTTCGACCCAATATTTTTTATATTTAATGAATAATAATCCCATATATCATCATCAATTGGATAAATGAAATATTGGAACAGGCATGACTCAAAATCATAGAAGATATTAATGAATCCATCAATTGTAATGTTACATGGAGAAAGGAGAAAGATAAAGTATGGACTTCAAAAAATGGATAATTTGTGTTGCACAATGACCTTTTCGTCGATACCTACTATCCATGAAACTGTTAGATCCATAGATAAACAATGTATGTGTTATCTCCTCAAGTAAACATAGACTAGTTGTGTTTTCTAGGTGATAGGAGGTCTTTCAATTTTTCATTTTTAGGTGCATTTGGGGTTCTTTTTCGAGAGTTTGAAGTGCGTAATGAAGTTTGAAATAACATTTGATGTTACTTTGTCTCCAAGAAATAATTTTTCGGTTTGAAGGGCCCCATTTATTAATTACATGCAACATGCCTAACATTTTATTTTCATAAATTAGTTTGAGTAAGTTTTTTCCCTTTAAGTTGGAAACTTTTGAATGCAAGTGGCTTTCCTTCTTGCATTAAAATTGCACCAATTGCATTCCCCTAGTAATCAATTTCCAAATTAGAATTATTTGTGAAGTTAGGTGTGGCTAATACAAGAGTTGTACACATAAAAACTTTAAGTTTTTCAAAATATTTGGTTGCTTCTTGAGTCCAATAAAATGCCTCCTTTTTCAATAGAGACACTATAAGAGATGCTTCTATTTGACCATGATTCTTGACAAAATTGTTGTAATAGCATGTCAATCCTACGAATCCTTTAAGAATCTTCAAGGTTTTTGGAATTGGCCATTCCATTATAGCTTTAATTTTGTTAGGGTCCACTTTGATGTCATCATGACATACAATTTGGACCAAATATTCCACTTCCTAAACCCCAAAGGAAAACTTAGAAGGCTTGTCATATAATTGATGCTCCTCCAATCATTTTAATACCATGTCAACATGTTGTACATGCTCTTCCAAAAATTGGACATAGATTAATATATCATCAGAAAATATTAGTTTTCTTCCCAAGATTTTCTATATATTAGTAAGGTCAAATGGAATGACCATAAATTCATAATAACCTTCATGTGTTTTAAAGGTTGTTTTTGGAATGTCTTCTTGCCTCATTTTGATTTTGATGATATCCTAAGTGGAGATCTAACTTGGAAGAAAATTGACCCCTTTAATTAATCTAATAGTTCATCAATGATAGGAATATGAGACTTATCTTTAATTATCATCTTGTTGAGCTCTCTATAATCTAGACACATACACCATGAACCTTCCTTTTTAAGAACCATAAGGACTGGTGCATAGAACACAGTTTGGCTAGTGTGAATGATGCCAACATCTAACATTTCTTGAACCATACTCTCAATCTCACTCTTTTGTGCATATGGGTACCTATAAGGTTTGATGTTAGGTGGTACACTTCAGAGCTGCAAGTGAATCACATAGTCATGATCTTCAGCAGGTGGAATACCTTTAGGAATATATCCAAATACCTTGGAATGACTGTCAAAAACTCTTTGGAGAACCACTAGAAGAGAGGGCATAGATGCTTGAACATCTAGTGAGCATAATTGTGCAATTACACCATGGTGTCCCTTTTTTAGCAATTTTTCATGTTTTTGGAGCTTATCACTTTAGAGGGTTTCCCTGGAGTACCTTTGAGTTCAATTTACTTACCTTTTGAGAAAAATCTCATGAAAAGTTCCTGAAAATTAAGAGTCACTTTTCCCAATGATTGTAACCATTGAACCCCTAATACCACATCAACACCACCCATTTGGATTACAATTATTGGGCTATCCAATAAATACTCCCCCATATTAAGTTTAATACTGTGGCACTTCTCTGAATAATTTATGGTACCTTCATCTAACAATCATTATTTGAAACTCTGGTGCAAGATATATAAAGCAATTAAGAAATTTGGCTAATTTGCAATTAATGAAGCTATGGGTACTACCAAAATTAATCAACATTGCTACTTTTTTCTTTTTGGTATATCCTTCTATCATGAGAGTTTGAGGAGCGCTAGCTAATGCATGACAAGAAATGGTTGGAGTAGTATCTTCTAGTTCAACCTCTTCATATTGTCCTAGTTTTGGATCTTCTTCCTCTCCATGATGTATGTAGGATAACTTCTTCTCGCTGCACTTATTCCCCTTACTATACTTGCTGCCGTAATTGAAACATAGTCTTTTTCTCTTATTTCCTCCACTTTGTGAGGTGTCAAACTAGTAGGATAAGTTAGGTTAGGGGGAGGGACATTTGCCTCTATATAGGTGTTAGAAACAGCTCTTCTAATAGCCATATTTTTACTTTCAACTTTCCTTCTCAAACAAAAAGAAGTCGCCAATGATTTAGGTTCAAAGAGACGCATCTCATGCTACATGCTCTCCTTTAAAGTGACCATAAAGAAATCCGACAAATTATCCCTTGTAATATTGTTCACTCTAAGACTCAAATTTTGAAGATGTTTAATGTGCTATATAACTAGGCCTCTTTGCCTAAGATTTATCAGTTGCCTAAAGAAGGCTTTGCTCTTAATATACTACAATGTGCTATCAATTCATCCATAAATATAGACCAAGAGACAATAGATTCCATATTACAGTCACAAAACCATTAGTACCACACAAATTGATTAGGTTCTAAATACAATGATGTTGTTGAATATCCTAATTACTCCTATTATATGTTATGAGTTAGTGTTTTACGTAGTCAAGAGTAATTATTTGGTTATGCATTTATTAAT